>OU015524.1:105064294-106304294 GCA_907165065.1 Caprimulgus europaeus
TTTCTCAGTTTTAATTAATTATTTTATTTTGCAAAAATACTGTTTAAAAGTATTGTTATGTTTCTTTTTTTCTGTTCCATGAACACCAAGGGAGATGCAGTAAAAGACTTAATGCTTCGCTTCTTGGGGGAGCAAGCTGCAGTGAAGAGAAAAGTTTTAAATGCCAACTCTGTAGAACAGTCATTTGTAGGCTTGAAACAGCTAATTGTAAGTAACAATCATCTTCTTAATTCAATATATATTAAATACCATGCTTCCCTCAAGATAATTGGGAGCTACTGACTGTGCGGAGAAACTAAAAAAGAAATCTACCTATCAGTCTATTCATAATCCTGCAAAAGTACTAACAAGGTACAGTAGTTTTTAGTGGGAATGGCACCAGGGTTTAAATATTTGGTTTTAAACAAGGTAGTAAACATTTTTTTATTTGCAAAAGTTAGAAAAAAGGTAATTTGAAGTTAGTGTGAATTTTATTAGCTGTTAATTTTTATGTAATGTAAATGGCTGGGAAAAAACTTCTAATTGCTTTTATGTTTATCTGCATATGTATTATTTATGTTTTTACCTTAGGGTTTTACAAATGATAAGATGTATTGTTGTAAATGACAAGCAAAGCTGATGTGATATTTTCAACTGCTTTAATTTTTTATTTAGGTGCAGAAAAACTAAACTAAATTATTTCCAAATGAAAACTTAATTTTCTCTAAGTTAAAGTCCTTTCCTTAATGTAAACGTTTCAGACCTGGAAATAGTTGCATTTAGCAGCCTTGTTAACCTGGCCTTGTTTTTTCAGCCATTGTCTTCCTGTATGACACTCATTCCTATAATAAGACTGAGCCTTGCTTAGTCTGTTGAAATGTCAAAATATTTTTTATTTATTTTACTTTTGAAAAAAATGGATGAAAAATTTCTGAGGAAAAGCAGTGAGGAATTGTAAGCCTTGGAACAGTCTGCATTTAGAATTTAACATATTTTAATTTAATTGTATTACATTACGTGTAAAGCTCCAAAAGAGACTTCTGTCATGTTAGGAAAACTCTAGGTAGTCTGCACAAGTGTTGTTAGAGGGATTCAGAGGTAATTTTGGAAACTGAACTTGAAAAAACAGATTGTGATTTCCTTCTCGGAGATAGATATTTTTCTTTTCCTCTCAATGTTTTGCTTAACTTGAGAGTGGAGGGGTAAATATCTTCTTAAGAAATCTTGTCTGCATCAGTGTCTAAGTAGGAAGAGCCTTTTTCCACACTTCTTTTCTCTCTTCCAGAAGAGAATTTTTGACATATGGGAAGTCTTTTTCTATTTGGCCTGGTAGCTCTGCCCGTGCAAAATGTTCTGTACTGCAGACCATCTTGTACCTTAAACACAGTGCTGCCACTGATGCTGTTTGAGCTTCGAGTGTGCTCTAAAGCTCCAAGGGAGCCGTGTTAAGTCTTTTAGGATCAAAGCAGAGAAGATAGGAAGCAATTTGCAGCCATTAGATTTTTTTCTACCTTTAAAATTGTCTTAGTAGAAGGGGTTGGGTTTTTTTGTGAAATAGCAGCCATTCAGGCAGAAGACAGGATGTTCTTCAGTTTTCAAGACTTCCAGTCATTAGCTGTTATTGTTCTTGAGTATGCAGTATAACCATTTCTCAATTTTGTTTGCAGAACTCTTTCTTTTTCTGATAAGAATTAGGTTTTTGTAGGGTTTTTTTTCCTTGCAAACATTGCTGGGCTTTTTTTATATTCTTAATGTGGAGAATTTATTTCCGATTGGCAACGGTCTTCAAGCTAAAAGGTATTTCAGATTTACAAATATTAAAATCCCATGCTAGATAATATTAATTAAAAATATGTATGCTTTTTGCATACACAGTAGGCCAGAATGACATATAATAAGTGCTCTGTTACCAACCAGTTCTACTTTCTTTATGAGTGAATCCCTGACCAAATACATTCAGTTAATATATCTTCTTATGCAAAGTGCTACTTACAGGGAATATTTTCATTAACATCTGGATAAAAGCTGGTGAAAGTTTGGAATATTGCTATGCAGTTTCCATAAAGTTAAGATTTTTTTTTTCCCTAGCTGTTTGTTTAGTATCCACGTGAACTACACATGTACATGTGAATTAATATGATCGTTTCAGTCACCCAATTCAATCCTTTGCAGCAACAGACAGCAACTTAAGAGTCTGTTTCAAAAGGATCCACAGTATGGAAGAGAAATGCATAGAGTTAGGATAGACTTCATCTTCAGACTGATACCTGTTATTTAGGTGTTTGTGTGAGGTGAGGTCTGAACTCTTAAATCAAAAAAGATCTAATCAGTGCAGTTACTGGTCACATCTAAATTTAGATGTGTAAATCTGGGATCCCATCTAAATTTCTCAAGAACTATCACATGCTTTAGGAAGACACCAGTGGCAGCTGATAGCAAAAGTGAATGGTAAGTCCTGTTATGAAGAAATTTGCTAGGTTAAAATTCTCAGATGATCTTGGGTGAACTCATTATGAGAAGGAAAAAAAAAATACAAAAACCACTTTTCCAAGCCTGTCTGCTGCAGAGGAAGATGCTTCAGTTGTATCTGGTTACTGTTTTAGTCTTGTGTGGATGGGAAAAGCCTGCTAAATGGGTCATCAGTATCCCAAATGGTCATACTACAAGTCTTCAGGTGCAGCGCTGGAGGTCCTCTATTCTAACAGTTGCTTCTGTTAGCTTATTTGTCAGTTTTAACAAATACAGATGCATTACTACTCCTTTCAAAGGCTGTTCCAGAGCTTCATTCATTTTGTGGTTAATCAAAGGAATTCTAATTGATCTCTCAATTTTTTTTTCTAGTCAAAGATCAAGTTGTTTACAACAATTTAAGTGTTTTGATCCTCTGTTGCTTTTATAGTAATTTTCTTTTCTCAATATTTACTTCTCCCCTACTACTTTGTATGGTTAGACAGCAGTGACATTTCCACTTCTCAGATTTTCTTTTTAAAGGCAAAGATAACTAACTCTTCTCTATTGATCTCATCATGGATGTCTTCAGAATCATCCTAGGAGCTCTTCTCAGAACCTCTTCCAGTTGAAGCTAACATCTTTTTATTATCACTATCCAGAACTGAACACATTCCAGCAGAAAACAGTTACTTGTACGAGTTAAAAAACAGTTCTATGGGTAAGATGAAGTTAGTGCTCACAGCAAAGACTGTTGGAGGCTGAAGTCCTTTTTGGGGGATCATAGTGCGAACAATCTGCAAAAGTTTCCTCAAGTACAATTAGTTGTCAGAAAAATAATTTTAGTAAGCTGAACTTCCACAGGTGCACTTTTTCTGATGAGACCACCAACAGCAGCATCATTTCTAAGACAAATAGTTGTACACCAGGAACTGAACTCACTTTGTTAAACTCGGCTAACAAAATTGTTCAGCATGAATTTGGTCTCTAGTTCATTTGAGTGAGATTCGTACCAGTAACCCGAAGATGGATAGTTGGTTTATTGAACAACTGTACTTTCACATTTTAAATTTCTGCTATGACATGGGTAACAGTGAATTGCAAATGCTTTCCTGGTAGGGTAATGGTGTGGAGCAAGAGTCCTCAAACTTTTTAAACAGGGGGCCGGTTCACTGTCCCTCAGACACTGTCGGGGACTGGACTGTAGTTTGGAAAAAAATGAACGAATTCCTATGCACACTGCACCTATTTTATTTGTAGTAGTGCACAAAAACCAGGAAAAAGAATGCAATATTTAAAATGAAGAACAATTGTAATCAACAAAAACAAATAATATTTCAATGTGAACTATGGGCCTGCTTTTGGCTAATGAGATGGTCAGTGTTAGGTTCCATATTTGTCACTGCTGGTCGTAGCAAGTGATGCAAGTGTTCATCAGTTAGTCTGGGTCTGATTGGAGATTTCAGGTGTTTCATTCAGGAAAAAGTCTGCTCACAGACATAGGTGCTGCCAAGACGGTTGCAGTTTTGAGTGCATGGTTCCTGAGATTCTGATATGTCTCTGAGGGGAGAGATGCACAGAAATTAGTAAGGCTGCTTGATTTGAATGCATCTTTCAGCGAGTCACAAGTCTGTAGTTTGGCCAATTCCATTGGGTAAATTGGATCAACAGTTTCAATGTCAACAGCAAATGGGTTCCGGAAATCCTGGAGATGAAGCTCTTTCAATCTTAATTTGAAACTCCTTTTGCAACATTTCTAGTACATCCATACATGTTTTGTTTGGGAATGCAACTGCTGGTTTTTCTGCAGACAGGTTTTGAGTTGTGAGGAGATGGCAGAAGTTTTCCTCCTTTACTTGGTTAATGAGCAGGTCTCATTTGACTTGAAATGCTTTCACATGTGAATACATATCACAGATGAGCTTCCCCTTTCCTTGAAGTTGGACATTGAAATTGTTGAGTAGCTCTGCTACATCTGTCAGAAATGCAAGGTGCCATTTCCATTCTGCATCTTTGAGCACTTCTTTGTTTTTAGAAAGCATAAAATCATAAACCTGTGGAAGTAAGTCATAAAATCGTTTCAAAACTCTCCCTCGACTCAGCCAACGGACTTCTGTGTGGTACAGAAAGTCTTCATCGGCAACATTTAGCTCAGACAGAAATTCCTGAAACTGTCTGTGGTTTTGTGCATGAGCTCTAGTGAAATTAACACAAGAAACCACAAGTTTCATGACAGAGTCCAGCTTCAGTGATTTACAACACGGTGCTTGTTGGTGGATGATGCAGTGTATGGCTATTGGATGTGAATGGTTGTGTTTGTCCATCTCTTTGTTAATGCGTGCAACCACTCCTTTCATGGACCCCACCATGCTAGGAGCACCATCAGTTGTCACACTGAATAGTTCACCCCAGCCCAGCTCCCAGCGGGGAGTTCTGTAAATACCGGCGGGCGGATTGAGGACCCTGGGGGGCCGTATCCAGCCCGCAGGCCGTAGTTTGAGGACCCCTGTGGAGGTTGTGCCATTGGACTAATTTTACAACTTTGAGGCTTTTAAGATACAGGAGTGCTGGAGTGGTCCAGCAAAGTAATTCTGTACATCTGTGTGCTTATCTTTGAGGTGTTAACTTATAAACAGAATTACACATCTGTAGAGGCTGTTTATATTTTTCAACTGAAAACAGAAAATCTGAGGTTTTAGTTTCTGAAAAGTTTTATTATCTGGTATAGGAACACACACTTACCTCTAGAGCAAATAAATATAAGCAAGAGCTTGTTTTCACAGCATTGCTTTGTTTTACAGCAGCATATGAAAATTATGCATACAAGGTACAAGCTGAAATTATATTAGTTCCTGTTATTCCCCATTTTAGGTTAATTGTTTATCCTCATTTAAACAAATAGCACAGTATGTCTTACTGGAGACCTTTCTGATATTTTGAGTTGTAAGGTATTTGCAGACAGAGGAAAATTATGTCTTTGGTTATCATACCTAAAAGGAGACTACAGTGTTTACTCTAAGCATGCAATCCTTTCTTCAAGCTACTAGACCAGGAAAGGGTTACTAACTACATTTTCTTAACTGATGTGAAAGCGCTCTACCAATGTAATTTACAGGGGAGAAGAATGTCATAGCTAGTGGAGGAGGACATTTTAATCACTTTAATGGTGTTACATGTAGAGTTAATGACTCCCTTTGAGTCTATTTAAAAAAAAAAATCATATACTGTTACTTCTGCACATGATTAATGTTGTGCTCTTACATACATTTTCAAAATTAGAAACTTGGATACAGTGGCATGGCATACATATTCACTTTAATATGTTAGAAATTATCCTTAAAAATATGAGGGGAGGACTTTCCTTAATTTCTAAATCAGTGAGCAATTTCCAACATTTTTGTAGCTGATTTGAGGGAAGATGGGAGACACAAGTAGCACTAAAGTGGGAGAGGTTGTATAGCTACACTAAAAAGCGTGAATTTGTTGGGTAAAATTTCAGCGGCTTACCTCTGAGTCAAAATTGTTTTCCTCAGAGACGGAATAGTATTATAAATTGTCTTCATGTATCAGGTGAGTTCCATGTTCATTGAACACATTTTCTGTAGGCATCCAGTCTGCATAACTCTGCTTGACAGAATTCCACCTGGGTATTAGCTGTATTTGTTGCATCACCTGAGCTTCACGGCTTTCATTCAGGAAAGCAATGTATAGTGTTGTAAAAAATGGAGGAATATGAACACTTCTGCAAGTCCTATGGCTAAGATCTTTGTTCAACCGTAATTAAAAAAAATCAAGCAAAACTGACCTGCACGAGGAGACTTCCAAGGAACAGTTACGTGCATGAGACAGTGGTGCTTGGTATTCAGCTATTCAGTAGTATTTTTTTGAATTCCAAATCAGTGATTATCTTCATAATAGAATGAAAACACAGTCTTTCAGGTATAGTGAAAACTCTGATAATTGAAGTTCATATGACACTTTATTAGAAAAGGAAGAAACATTAAAAAATATTTTTCCAGACAGACTACAATTTTGGCTTGTATTAGGTCATTTTAATGAATTGGAAGTTTCCTTGATTTCTGAATCTAAAAAATGTAACATCTTCAGTGCTATTGTTGTATTTGAACTAATAACTTTCTAGTTTTAGTCACTGGAATTCTTTTCTACCTTGCATCTCATCCCTTCATCCATCTTCGTGGAAAATAGGCTTATTGAAGGCAGTGGGATATATAGAATATCTCAGTTACTTTTAACTTTGACCAAATAGACTAGAAGGATTACCAGATCTTTAGATGTGGATTTATCAGAATTTGTAGCTCATATTGTTTACTCAATTTCAGATGATTTTTAGGCAGTTTCCTTTTATTGCTTTTAATAAAAGGGGATAATGATAACCTTATTCGGGTTCTTATTTTGAAAATGGTGGAATGTAAGTCAGTAAAATGAGGAGCTGAAAGTTGGTCACCTTACACTGTCATTTTTATCTCTTAAGGCTGCAGGTACAGTGTTTGATAGTGAACAAGCTGTATTTGTTCCAAAAAGTGTACAGTTGAACTTGATGATTTTAAAGGTCTTTCCCAACCTACATGACTCTACGAATCTATGTCAGATTGTGTGCAAGGTAAGCTCTCATTGAAGAGAGCTTTGTAACACACAAGCTTATTACCTCAAGCTACATAAAACTTCTAGTTCCTGCCTCTACAGGGTAATAGCCTGACAAAATCCTGGCACTACCGTCTGTGTTTTGATTTAAACCTAGAGTCACTGCATTAAAATCTCAGACAGCTTAAGAAGTTCAATGAAAAGAAAAATATAAATACTTTTTTATTTGAAACCTGGTTTAGTATGCAGTTTCCCCATCTGTAGGTAAATCTCCCCCATGATCTTTTCTGATTTGGCGAAGAGCAGAGAAGTTCTGTGCGGAATAATGCAATCATATTGTCTCTTGGGTGGCTTATCTGCTTGTCCTAGCTTTGGTGTGCGTACAGCAGTCAGCACTGCAATGTTGTATTTTTTATTTCTTTTTTTAAATTTTTGGTTATGTTATGTGATCCAAAAAACTCCCTTCACAAGTTAAATGTCTGGACTAGTAGTGTGTAAAAAGTACAGAAATTATTCAATCATACTTTTGGGGGGCAAAAAAAAAATGCTAATGTCATGTGTGGAGAAAAGTTCCCCTCTGCCAGGCTGGTACTATTTGACAGTAATATTTGTGTGACAGTATTTTCTCTAGGAGAAAATAATGTTTTCACACAATTGCCGCTGGAGGAAAATGTCCTGATCATCATAGAATAATTATTTTATTATTTGAGAATATTATTCAGTATTTTTGATGCTATATATGAAGCTGTAGTATCCATATTTGCTTTGAGCCTCTACTTATGACTTACAAACAAAATTTATCCCTATTACTTTCAGGAACAAGGGACCTGGGTTTTTACGACTGTGTGACTGTAGACCACAGGAAGTGTGAAAGTGACTGACCTGCAAGGCTTTGAGAGGTGTTTGAAGTAACTGGATATAAAGATTTCCAGTGGACTGGCAACTCTGGCAACTAAGTCTGGTACAATTTGCCAGAGACAATAATGTGTCCTGCTAATTTAAAATTAAGTTATACTGCCAGCAGCTTTCTGCTAGGTTTCCACAGAGAATTATGCTCCTTGACCAGCAGGCAGCTCTGATTTTGAAATCATGATGAATATTATGTTTAAGTTTCCAGCAAAGACTGTTTTTACAATGGTTATCAGACTGGCTTGTCCTGGCTGTCTTGTTCTATAAAGAAAAAGTGGGTTTTGTCCATGCCTTAAGTAGAATTTTTAAAATTGTAGCACCTAAGTTTTTCATAAAAGTTCCATTATTATTTTTGGATTCTAACTCTCACTTGGGAAGAAAAGTTGGGCAATTTCAGAGTCTGTGTCTGATTCTGTTCTAAAGATAATAAATTAATTTGTCTCTGCAGGAGAGGAATAAATTTTGGGTAATCCATGTCAGTGTCTTTCTGCTTTTCTAAGTTGATACACATATATGTTGAAGAATGTTATAAATGCGTTATCAATTCCTGCTTTTTCATGAGAGCTGAGGAGTCTCAGAAACTCCTATGCTGCTTCATGGTCTTGCTGTCAGCCAACTTCTGCATTTCCAGTGGAACTCAAATTTTTATCTGGGATTTGACAGTGCAGGGGAGAGAGATGAGGTGGTCAGTGCACAGTGATCTCTGTAGTGGCCCCTTGAACTATATGACGGCAAAATTGGAGCCAGAAAATATGAAAACTCGTCAGCTGTTGCTACTAGTTTTTCTTTGTAACTGTTTGCTGTATTGACTTTTTTTCTAAACTCTAAACATTGGAGAGAATTTAATAAAATGCTAATTCAAGGTTAGTACCTGAACTTTGCAAGCACCAATGTAAATATATCCTATTCCTTTACATTTCATCAAATAACATGGTGGCTTTCTAGTAAATTTATCAGTATTTTTTACTTATTTAAGAAACTTTGAAAAAAGATTACCTTCAGGAACAAGATATATTTGTTTTATAATGACCTGCTGGATACAAGTCTCTTGAAAAACTCTTCTGTAAGATAGAAAAGTGTGATAGTTTAAAACCTCTGAAGCACTAGTCTGTGTTTTTAGGTTTTGGTAGCATTTATATATTTAAGAATATTTTGAAGTTAGTTGTGAAATACAGATGTTTGCATTTTATAGGGGAAACAATTGCTATTGCTCTGAGTTTATCACTTTGTGCATTGTATTGTTTCTTGTCCTTTGTTCTTAATTGATAGGTATTTTGTGTTCTGGGCAATGTTAGGTAAGTCTGTTTCCATTAAGTGAACAGCACTAGGGTTTATAATCTGAAGTACTTAAATCAATAAGGTAGAAATAGGTGTTAAATACTTTCTAACAGTAGAATGACTTGGCTGTGATTATTGGAATATGGCTAGCAATTTTTTTGCCTTTTGAGGAGAAAAAAAAATGTGAATATTATAATATATTCAAGTATATTTGCAAACAAGGGGTATCTTTAAGTTTAGGATCTGATATGTTGTTCTATATTCTTCATTTTAGTGATCTGATAATATTAATGCTTGATTTCACTTTTTGCCTAATTAGATATGCAGCTTTGACAAATGACAATCTGCTTGTCACTGGCCAGCTCTCCTGACCTTGTCATTACTACTGATGGATGCATGTAGCTGCTTCAGGCAAAATAAGCAGTTGTGCATTTTAGGGACTTTATGATTTTGGTACTTACTCTTTTTTAATTCCCAGAGCAGTAAAAACTGGAGAGCAGCAGTTGACTTGTGTGGGCGGCTTCTAACTGCACATGGTCAAGGCTATAAAAAAAGTGGACTACCTACTAACCATACAACAGATTCTTTACAGGTATGTTTAAAGATACACCCATGTCAATATTTTCCAACAGTATTCACAGTGGCATGTTTTTTTAACATAATCAAACTTATTTTCCTAATTTTTAAACTAAAACCTGAGCTTTTAATAAAAATTTTGTAGCAAGTAATTTTTTCTGTTTGCTTATGTAAAGTAGGTCTTCATTTAAAACAATATTTATATTTTTTTGAGTACAATTCTATCTTGATTGTATGTTTTTAAAGGTAATCATACAAGTAAAAAGGAATATGTTTTGCTGTCTTGGAAGATTCACTGTGCTAAAGTTCATGGGTCCTATCTAGATTGTGAACTTCATTGTAGGATTTCAAGTATTAGAAGTCTGTTTCATGATTATAAGAAAATAAGAACTGCAATTAATAAAGGTTTGTGAAACACTACAAGTGTTGTACTGAACAAAATGTGACCAGATAACAATGCGTGGTTCTGGCCCTAGTAACTATAAAGCTCTTGAAATTTCACCAGAATCATAACAGATTTTAAGAATTCCATAATATTGAAGGGGGGGGTGCAAAACCAAAACAATTAAAATCAGATTGATAATTCTTAAATTCTTACGTGCTAACTCAACTTAAAAAGAGATGTTAAAATTATGAAGCAGGCTAGTTTTTAAACTTAATCTTCAAAATCTCAATACCTTTACAAACAATTAAAGCATCAATCCTTTATGTTTTGTTTTAATGATCTTATGAAAAGTATTCTGTGAAAGAGCATGTAAATATAAATCCTGATTCTCATCAGTAAGTAACACAGAAACTCATTGCTCAACTTTATCAGAAAAACTTAGAAAGTTGAAATTGCAATTGGATGTAGCTTGTGATTGAAACTATTAACAGACCTCCTTATTTTTTCCTTTTTTTTTATTTATCTGTATTCATTTTAGCTGTGGTTTGTGAGGCTTGCACTGCTAGTAAAACTGAATCTATTCCAAAATGCAGAAATGGAATTTGAACCATTTGGAAATTTAGATCAACCTGATCTTTATTATGAATATTACCCTCACGTGTACCCTGGACGAAAAGGTAAGATGCTTGATTCATAAAATACTTTTTGTTTTTGCCATTTTTGCCAATCATTATAAAATAATACAATTAGGTATTTTTAATTCTAAAGCATTGGTAAAATTTGGATTAATTCCTTTTTTTTTCCCTAGAAGAACATGGTTAACATGTTAAAGTTTTGTTTGTATTGTGGAGGTAGCAATAATGGGTAACAATAAGGGGTAAAACTATTTCAACACAATATAGGTAAGTATTGTATTTCATGATGCTGGTACAGCATTGGTTTGAAACAGAAGTGTTTTTAACAGGTAAATATAAGAAAGCAGTTTATTTCTAGGGTATTGAAATTAAAACACAAACCAAACCAAACCATTAATAGTTCATTTTAGCCAAAAACAGGCTGCAAAAGATGATGAGAGTTTGTGGAAACAGAATCTATAAGCTTTCCTCTTAAATTCATCCAGGTACAATCAATATGCTATTTTTAACACTCACATGTCCATGCACATACACTAATGCACGTGTTATTTTCTTAGGTTTCTGCTTTCTAGGATAAAAAAAAAAAATAGATGTAGAGTTAATTTGATAATTCTTGTTAATTAAAAAAATACTAGTTAAACATAATGTTATTTACTTAGTAATTGAAACTAAATAAAAATCAATAATTTATTATATATCCTATTATTGAAGAGGGAAAAAGACACCACCTGCCTCAATTCTTTATGAACGGTTTATCTTGAGTTATAAACACACTACTTCCCACTGCTCCCAATAGCCCATAGATTAACCAAAGAGTTCTACTAGCCACGATATGCTAGTCCTCCAGGAGTCTGGATTTGAAAAATTGCTATATTTAAGAGCATTTTTACTCTTGTTCAGGCAATTTTGAAATTTTGTTTTTTCTAAATCTGTTATTTAGAAATAAATAACTCTTTGATGGAAGTACACTGTTGAGTGATCTTACTGTTCTTTGGCTTTCATACTTGAACCACAATGTATAATAAAATGCTTGTAAGTTGCAGTTGTAATAGGCAGTGCCACTGTCTGAAAAAATATAGTACATTTGACATAAGATGCTGTTAGCCTCAATGGGATAACCTAGAAAGATACTGAGATGTTGAGGTTGCTGAGGAAGGGAAGTTGGTGTTAAGAAAGTTCAAGATCTTCTGTAGAAGACTGTTTCATCTGTTTAGTGATGCAAAGGGTCAGTTGTAGCCCAGCAAGGCCGATGTGAACTGCCTAGAGCAAGTCTCTCTGACCTTACTCATCATCTTTCAGGCAATCACAGGCAAAACTTCCCTGTTTTGCCTTGAATATATTCAATTTACTAAGAAGGAATTGTGTTATTTTTAAGAGTGAGAGAGCTTTTGGTCATCAGGTTGGACAGCTCTTTGGATCTGGTTATATTTTGGCAGCTTAGCACATGATGAAGTGCTGCACAGAAGTAGCGTCCCCAGGCCGTATGTATGTTTCCACATCTTTTTTTCGGTATTAAACAGAAGTTATATTTCCAAAAAAAGTATCCTTGTGGGTCACGTCAGTATTTGAGGCGTTTTGGTCCTCGTGCCACAGCACATACAGGCAGCAGCAGTTCTGGGCAGTCTGACCAGCTGTTGCAGGTTCTTGTCCTGTGACTGAATTTTGGATCCTTGCAGCAGCCACTCAACCACTGCAGCTATTTCATACAAATTACGGGGGTATCTATGGTTAAAAGGTGAGCATAAGGAAAATATTCTACTTCATTATTATATGCCTCAGTTTATTTTTAGCAGTTGAACATACCAAGCAGGACCATAATCGGGTCATCTGTAAGGAAAAGAAGATAAAGGTTGGATGGAGCTGACCTGCTGGTTATAGATCTCTCATGTAAATACAGTGTAATTAAGATGTGGGAACAGCTATCAAACCTTCCTTATGTAGTTTTGAGGAAAGAGAGATGCTCTTTGCAGGGATGGAGGAGAGAACAAGCAATTCTCTTCTGGTTAGCATTAAACTATGCAGTGGTGGATTATGGATAAAGAAATTTAGTATACATGCATCATTAACCAGCTAATTTAAATAATAAAATAGATATAAATCATTCATATATTTTGGTTCAAATGTATTTGTACAAATCCACAATCCACTGCTGTTTGGTAATTTTACGTATCATTTTGTGGTGTAACAAGCATAAAAGGAAGACTTTTGTTTCAACATTTTAATTTTGATTCATGGTATATAAATGTAGTTATCACTTAAATATCAATTTAAGAAATGAGTATAGATATAAATAATGTACACATTAATTGTAATCATATAATATTTTGCATCATTTCTTTGTATTCAAAATATTAATAATAAGAAATGTAATAAATTAGAAAGTTTTCTGTGTTTTCTGTGCTTGAAGTAAGGGAAGTTAATATACCTGAGCTTCTTACAGCAGTGAGGATAGTCACTTGTCCATTAATCTCTGAGAAATATATTTCAAAGAATTGAAATTCCAAGTAAAAGTATGAGAGGTGGAAGTTGTTTTTTCCATTAATTTAACTTAACATGGCCCATACGATCCTGTTAATTTTCCTCTGAAGCTCTCCCAGGTCTCTTTCCCTTTCAGCAGTGCTACTAATCTGTTTCATCCTGAGATTGTGTGTGACACTGGCAGCCATGCTCTACACAGATCCTATTACAGTTGTCTTCATCATGGCTGTATGATCTAATCTTTCTGAAATCCTCCTTGCCTGGTTTGTCTCTTTGTTTGGTCATCTCCATTGCCTGTAGGTTCGCACCATCTCGGAGGGTGGAGTCTGCTGGGACCCTTGTATCAGCCAGTGAAAGCAGTTAAGTCACTCTTGGATCATTCCTGTTTGATACAGGGCAGAGAGCAAACTGTTCTCATTTTCTAGTAAAATCTTAAAATTATTTGGTTATTGATTTGTTTCTTCTAAATTAATCTCAGAGAGAAGCTGAAAAATCTGATTTTATATTTTTTTTGTTTTGTTTTGTAACAGGTACTTAGGTCAGGAACTCTGTTCCTGATTGTTGCCTGCACATCTCTATTGTGCTCTATGGAGTATATAAGGCTGAATTTTTACATCATTCTCATGACTAAGGGATTTCAGGATTTTTTTTTTTAGGGTTTTGTCTTTATATTTGCACAGTCTGACCCACTTCTGTTCATATAGCTTGTTTCTTTGTTCCTCGTGATTCTTCATAAACTCTCTTGTATGATAGATCAGCTAACCTGAGGTTTCCTTTCCACTGGTAATGCCTGTGTGGTTCTGAAAGAGTGAGAGCCAACAATGGGACATTAAAATGCTATTTCATTTTATGAGATAATTTGGTCTTGTTTCTGATTAATAGACCAGTAAGTTACAGAAAAATTAATGCTACCAAAATTGGTGTTCTAAAACTACAGTAATTGAGAATAATTTATTATGAATTACAAAGGAAAAAAAAAACAAACGAAGAAACAACACAACTGTGCACAAGTAAAAATAACGACTTTTATTCCCCTGACCAGAGGTTTGTATGTAAAGGGGTGGGGTTTTTTCTTTTGTCTTTTCATTGTTCTTGTGATGATACGATCATCACTTGTCAATGCTTGACAACCCCTTTGATAAAGTTGTAGAGAGCGATAGAACTTGTAATAGGAAACTTGTCACGTGTCGTATGTCTGTTGACGCAGAGGCACTGTGCTTACTGTGAAAACACTCATCCAGAATTTTTCTCTAATACCCACAGAAGGCATTTTACAGACATCTGCACTGTGTGTAGTGCACAGCTCTGAGGCCTGTCTGCTTTCTGAAGCTTGGTCCTGCTTCTGAATGTCAGCTTATGCCATAAGGAAGGACAGGCATGGATTGGAGAAACTATCTCCTGTATGCTTTCATAGTAAACGTAGCGATGCCTCTACGGTGACATTTGACCATTTTGAGTTTACTGACTTCCCTTCTCTTCCCTCCTACTACTCTATACTAATAGGAGGCAGCCTTACTGAAGCTTCCTTTCCTATTTTCTCAGCATGGTTTTGGATGCTGCTATAAATGAAATGCCTTCTTTTTTTTTATCCTCATCAGCTTTTGGTTAGTGGGGGAACTGTGGCAGAATGGGAAGTGATGTGGTGAAAAAAAAAAGTAATTGTGGTGGCTGTTGAGGCAAAAAGATGTAATCAAGGTAAAAACACACAGAAGAAATGCACAGACTAAAGAAATTGTAGCATATAGAGTGCTCCTATCTGCTAATAAATTTTGCAGGAAAACAGAAGGAGAAAAAAAAAGACTCCAAGCATTTTTATATGTGATACTGGTTTTCTCATACATTACCACAAATACTGCTGTGCCTGAACTTAGACTCCCACATCAGACTGCTTCAGTCTTGGCAGTTGCTTGTGAGAGTTCTTCATTCAAGTTTATATTGACAGTAAAAAAACATATTAAAGACTCTAGAGGAACTAGTTTGCCAATTATTTTATTTATAGTACTGGGTATATCTCTGTTGTCTCTTTAAACTCACTATGTGTTCTTTTGCTTCAGAGCTACCTTCAACCTATGAAATCAGCTAATATGACTTGAATAAATACCACTCAAGTGTTATGGTTCCACTTGGCTATTCAGAGTAGTCAGACCTGCAAATAAATTTTTTTTTTCTAAATTAATATAGATACTTTGGATAAGAAATGTATGTATAATTTTAAGGGGGTAGAGTGCAGCTAAAATTAATTGTGCTTTCTTTCCCAAGGCTACATAATCTCATTGTAGACAGCTTTGTATAGTATTGCTTAAAAGTGAGCAAGTAACTCATTTCTAAATTCTGCCTTACTACAGTTAGCAGTATGTAAGATTTACAGTGATCTCTGTGGTAGGCCCATTGTTGCAGCGTTTTTCTGCATTCTTTCTCTTGTTTTCCTTGCTTCAGTGCAAATAACTCCAGATCACTGAAAAAGTATTTTTTAAACCTTTCAAAATCAGAGCTTAATTCAGAATATCTGTGTTCTTGGGTCATGTGCAATTAAATTGCAAAGTATATGGAAATATGCAATTTCAGATAAAATTTTCAAAACATTTTCTTTCAATGGTTACAAACATTTAGGCTCCTATATCTTCTTCAGTCTCTCTGGAATGAAAGTAATAAACAAAAGCTTGGAAATCAGTCTGTTGAATCTGGATATTTAAGTGTACTTTTAATTGACAGTCAGTGAGACTAAGATTCAAAGTTACTGCAAGTTACTGTAAATCTCCTTACAAATTATAAAAATAAGCTGTTGTAGAAGTCTGTAAATGTGTGTGTGTACATAAAAATGCAAGGATATACATCTCTGTGTGTATAAGTATGTATAAAGCAGAATATCTTTCTGAAACTGGATTTTCTGTATTTCTCTTTTACCCAGTGAAGGAAGGGTTTGTTTCTTTGTGGTTTGTTTGTTTTTTACTGTCATAAGATCCCACTTTATTCTTTCAGTAAATGATAATTGGCCCTACTACTACTTTTTGGTATTTAAGATTTATTGAATAAACCGTAGAAGGCAGATCAGAAATCATTTATGTTTACTGATTTTGAAACAAGAAAATATGAAGATAGGTGGCTGGCCATTGGAATCCTCTTTTTTCTGCTCTAAATGAGCTGCAGATGAGGGCTGCAGTTTGAATTTGATTTACATTAGATGATTTTTATGTTATGACAGTTATGAAAATGTGCAGCTGTTCATAAAGAAATACAAATTGAAATCTGTGGTCTTAGAAAATTCTACCTGATCTTACTATTTATTCCGTCTGTTCCCATGCTTTTGGAGTATCCATTTTCCTTTCAGCGGACCTTCTTTAACTTCTTATTTTTGCCTTTTGTGTGCTAGTAATATATCTATGAATGAGAATAATTCATGCCAAAGTCACAATCAAAAATCATATTCTGTAAAAAAAATTCTCCATGGTCTTTAAAAGTCATAGCTAAGAAAATAATTGTCTTAAAATTTAACCATTTTTGCATTATGCATTTTTATAGATAAAACTATTATGAAACCCCTAAAGAGAAGCATCAGAGGTCAACTGTAAAACATCAAGCTATAATAAGACTTACTTAACTTAAAAATAAAATTACAATACATAGTGGTAATTGTAGGGTATTGCCTTTTATTGAAATCATCTAAGCTTAGCTGACATGGTTTTGCTGTATAAGAGGGTATTACTTCTTTAGAAATCCAAAGCATGAAGCAGAGAGCAAAATCCATTTTTCTGTGCTCTTAAGTAAACATTTTAATTACAGGATATAATGCTTGTTTGAAATATTTCCTTGACATGTTGCCTTATTAAATTCAGTACTGAGAGAAATATAATAGAGGACATGGTTTTGATTCCAAAGTTTTGCAAAAGGCAGCACATGCCAAAACCTGGTGTTTATATAATATTCTCTTATTCCTAGAGGGATATCACAAGAGTAAATATATATATATATATATATATATATATATATATATGCCCACTTGTATAGGAACCTATTACAAAGAAATATGTGTTATGCTGTGTGCCTTAGATATGTGGCCTAACAGTAAGCAAGTAGGTGAAACCTTTCAGGCACTATAAAGTCATTCTTAATCTAACAAACACATGTATTTCTGTTACAGCTTAGTGTTGATGGAGTCGATCTTACTTTCTTGTTTTGTTTTTCCCCAGTGTAACTAGGTTTTTTTCCTTCTGTTAATCTGCTTTTTAATTAAATTTTGTACTCTGATTTCTACAACCTGCTTTTCAGACCTTCATGACACTTATTATTATTGATCTACTAGAGTAATCAACAAATGTATTTTACCTCTTCCCAACTGTTTTCTTATTAATCTAGGCAATGTAAAAGGAAAATTACAGTGTTTTCTGAAATCTCAGACATGCCTTTTTTAGGACTCAACTCTTTTTAATTTGTCACTGTCTTCATATTAAAATGTTAAGGAATGCTTATCAGAAGGCTCAACTTCTGTGTCTTGCAAGACGGAGTGGAAGCTGTGGTTTTGTAGGTTTGTTTTCTCTCCAATATTTTTTATCAACAGGAGTGGACCCCTCCACACAGTTCTTTCAGCAGAAAAAGGCTGAACAATAACCCTTTTGATGCAACATGATATGGTGACATCATAGAAAACCAAATCCACATCCTGTTGCTTAGACAAAAATTCTTAGTGAGCTCTGAGTGAACTGTTCCAAGTCAGCACTTTCTGTGATTCTCTTATTTCTTGATTTTTTCGTTTTTAACCGTGAACTGATGTGTTGTTGGTGAAGACTCACAAAAGTCACATTTTAATTTTCCTTTGCCTTTTTCATCTCGTATTAACCCATGAAGCTCTGCTGGGCTGCATTTCAAACCTGTTACACTCAGAGTGTTCTCTTCTACCATGGTATGCACACAGGTCACCTTACCGAGTCCTGTGAGAACAAAGGTTCATATCTATCCACCTTATGAGAAGATTTTTAGTAATTTGCTGTTTCTTGTGTCAGGCTCTTTCTTGACATTTTTGTTTCAAACATGTTCAAAGATTATTGTTTCATTTTCTTAGATTAAGAAAATTACAGATTCAGATTTTGGATGCTGGAGACACTACAGTAACAGAGAACTCAAGGTGTTGTCAGTTTTTACACAACTGTTAACCAGAGCTGCAGAATTATTTTGGTGAACAGATCTCTTCTCAGGCGTTCTCCAATTGCTTTGGGTTTGCGTGGCAAGGTTTTGGTAGCAGGGGTGGAACAGAGGGGTGGCTTCTGTGAGCAGCTGCCAGAAGCTTCCCCCATGTCCGACACAGCCAATGCCAGCTGGCTCCAAGACGGACCCGCTGCTGGCCAAGGCTGAGCCAATCAGTAATAATGGTTAACGCCTCTGTGATAATATAATTAAGAACGGGGAGAGAAAAAAGAAGAAAGAAAAAAAAAAAAAAAGGCACATTTTGGAGCCAGAGAGAGGAGTGAGAAGATGTGAGAGAAACAACCCTGCAGACACCAAGGTCGGTGGAGGAGGTGCTTTCGACACCAGAGCAGAGATTCCCCTGTAATTTGTGTTAAAGACCATGGTGAGGCACACTGTACCCCTGCAGTCCATGGAGGACCATGGTGGAGCAGATATCTACCTGCAGTCATGGAAGACCCCGTACCAGATCAGTGCTTTACAAAATATGCAAACCTAAAAAATGTTTTTCAAAACATTATATAAATTTTACAAAAATGAATAACATGAGACATTTCTTTTGCACTCCATTAAATACCCATCTATCTGTATGTTTAGCTGTTCTGTAACCAATTCAGATTTTCTGTATGAGTATTTAGAGTTGACCTTTTGCTGCATTTTACAAGAGAATGTAATGACACAAACTTGTTCAGAGTTGAAAATGCTAGAACACAGTCATTAACCAAAAATGTTGCTACAATATTTTGTTTTATATCTCAGATTTTCCAAAGCTTTAATGATGAACGGAACTTTTCCTTTTTTTACCTTTGCCTCAGAAATCCCGTTGAGTGCAGCAGTAGGTACGTGGTTCATGCATTAGCAGTAAATTAAGACTTACTTTCTCTGAAAGAACAGTACCAACTGGCTGGTTTTAGGCACTGCTTTTTTTTCATGGGATTATTGTTCGATGGTGGAGTTAGAACTTGGTCACCAGAGAGGTGGTAGAGATGGAACCAGACACAGAACCAGACCTGCTTCTATAGGTTTGCAGTGCAAATTCTCAAGTTCATAACATGTCTACAAAGCAATTTTTCTGTGTTATTCTGGCATGGAATTTACTCTTAAATTATTTTTGCCTTCCTTTTCATTGTTTTTTGCCCCATATGCTGACTGTATCTTCACTTATACTTGTCGTGCTAGGTAGGTGCTAGTCAGGATACATACATAAATTTTTTCATATCTTTTGTTACTGATTGAATGACCTTTTACACTTCTCTTAATAGCATTTCAAAGGCAGTTCTGTTTTCTTAAACTTTATTCCACATATGATGATGCGTGAAACTCGTGTGTGCATCCGTTACGGGAACACAGCAGTCGTGGAGCCATGGGGAATAGTTAGCATTGGCAAAAGAGAATTTATGTAGATGTAAGTGGCTTACCCTGAAGGTCGTAATTAGTGAGTCTTGTGATTAAAATTTTGTCAACCTTTAAGAAAATGTCTAGAGGCAGTGACTCATTGTATATAGCATTTACCTCTTTGACATACAAGCCTGTTAGGAACAGATGCAAAAATCTTTCTGAAATGCTCCTGAGTCCTATTTTTGAGAAAAGATGAGGCAAGAGGTGACTTGAGTAGGAAATCCCCTTAGGATATGTCTAAAGTAAGCTAATGTATTATATTAAAATATTAGAACTATTAGAACTATAGCATGGTATTTTGCAAGGCCTGTTTCCCCATTATACTAGCTCTGATTTATTTTTAATAATAGCATTTGGTTTATGTTCAGTATTATTGTCTGTATATCAGGATATGCAGTTATCTGAAAGCAAGATGTTGCTTACACTAGGGTTCCCTAAAGCTCCTGAAGCTGCCCTTGAAGTCAGCCAGGATACTCATAAACTTAGAGGATTGAGTCTTTGCTAAATATAATAATAGTAATAATAATAATAGTAAACTAACATGAAGAGGAAGAAATTTCTTTTTCTTCCCAAATATTGCTTAAAATTCTTTCCTTATTCTGTGATGTTTACCATAAACCAGAAAACACACAAAATACACCGTCTTTATGAAGAGTCAGACTCACAGTATATAATCAGTTAGTAACTCAGTGAAAGAACTAACATTAATGAAGTAAAACTCAGACTAAAAGTTATCTTTAGAGCAATGGCATGGTCTCTGCTTAGCATAATGGAGTCAGGCCTTTACACAAATCTATGGCTATTAATAGAAAAAAGGAACAAAATATTTTGTAATATATATAAATTTCCCAGAAAAATCATACATGTGTAGATTTCATGTGTCTTCGTTATACTATTTTAATTTTTTATTTCTTTTTGACTCATGTGTTTTGTTTTTTTGTTTTGTTTTGGTTTTTTCCCTAAGATAGGGGCCCTTCATATCAACTTTCTATTTGGAAAAGGATTACATAGAAGTGGTTTTGCATGCCTTCGTTACATAACTTTTTCACAAACATTCTTTTAAGGCAAATAATTTAATATTATTTCTTCTGCATTGATTGTAAAATAGGCATAATTATGAAACGTTAGGAGTAATGTTGTAGCTACAGCTTTGTGTAAATTTATGGGTTTTTTAATCCTTCATGTTGATTAGTTTATAAAACTTTTCATGGAACATTGTACTTCCATGCACAACTTGGTTTTGAAAACTTTAATTAGGTGCACCATTTTCTTAACTTCTTGATAATGGTTACATATGTGTTCACCTATTTAAAACATTTTACAATAAATTGCATGTTACAACTGAGAAAGTTTGCTGTTTTCTCATCTTTCACATCTTTCAGCAGCAGAAGAAAAAGATATGAAGATGAAATGGACTTTGTGTTATATACAGTAGTGAGAAATACCTTGTCTAATGTAGGCAAATTACGAACTGATAGTTATAGCAAACACATTTAATAAAATTAATTCTGTTTCTAGGTTCCATGGTTCCTTTCTCCATGCGGATTTTACATGCTGAACTTCCTCAGTACCTAGGTAATCCTCAGGAGTCACTTGACAGATTGCATAGTATGAAGATAATCTGCGCCAAGGTAACAGTTTCTCTATGCATTAATGTTTCTTAATATTTAAGAAATACATTTTACTGTCCTTATAAAGAACATTACGTTTCAAAGATTACATTTTTTACTCCATCTTGATACATATAAGGAACTCACTAAAAGAAGTAATTAGGTGCCTCTTCCATTTGAGGATACCTCCATCTCTCTTCTGTGCTACCTCAGACTAAAATGAGTGGAACAGTGGGCAGCGTAGCTCTCTTGCTTTCATACTTTTGCCGGCCAAGACACAGAGGATAGTAAGCGAGTAAGAGAGCTTACTTCCCTTACTCAGCTGCATCCAGCTAGCTCAAAACACAGTTGTTAATAGTCTTGATCCTTCAGAAGTAGTCTGAATAGCTAGTTTTGGAAACAACGGTCATGTGGGAATATAAATGCAACCTGCTGAGTTTGTTTTGTAGTTTTTATTTTAGTTTGTCAAGTGCTACAATACAGTATGGCCTAAGTTATAATATGGGATTTGTCAGTGCTGAAATTGTGGTGGCGGCATTGTAAGCACTAACCTTATCCACTAAATCTAACACCTTGACTCTTAAGCATTCATCCTTAAATGCTTTTTACAGAAGTCTTTCCCAAGTAGTCTAATGCAGTGGTGACTGTAAACGTAACAGTGTAGTAAACTGTAGAATAAATGTAGCATTATTGTTTTATCTGTGACACTTGAAACTTCAAAACTGTATATAAGATAAATTCACATTATTAATTTTTATTTTCAGTATTCCTTTAAAGTTTCCTATATTTATTCCTGAAAATAACTTGGATAATAGAAGTAAAAGGATTTGATAATTGCCGATTGTATAGCTATAATGACCTTACGTATATAAAATCAAACCTACTTCTAGCAGAGGAGTAATTAGGATAACCAAATGTTTACAATAAAAAACCCAGTTCTTTGTATTATGAGGGAAAAAAATGAAAGGTTTAGGTAGTAAGAGATTAATGTGGCTTTTGTTACAGAGTTGGAAAGAATTGATCTGGAAACAATTGAGAGATAATACCTAATTTGGCCAAGAAGTGCTACTTCACGAATGCTGTTACCTGTTCATGACCATCTCATCTAACAATATTACTGGCAGACTGTTCTCTCCAGCCTTTTCCTTCATAAGCCGTCCTTCTCAATTTGAAGTAATTTTTTTCCTTTAGGAAATGTCATACTTCTGTTGCAGGATTTCACAGTGCTTCTACTGACATTTGCCTACCCCGATCTGCTGCAGATCAGCTGCTTCATATCATATTTTTATACAATCTGGTATGAAGTGCTGCATTGTTTCCCCTCAGTCATGAAGGTGCCACTAGATTCAAAAAACTTAACCCGTTTTTAAGTTCCTTTATCTTCTAACTAAGAGGGAAAATTGTATGAATGAGGAAGTGACTGCTAAGCAGGGCATTCATCAGCCATCTGGCTGACTTTATTGAAATGGCCATATCTCAGTTGCAGTGTGATCAGCAATGATTCTCCACAGGTTAAAGATTATCGGTCAATAGAGGAATGAAAGAAACGGAAATTAACTCCCACCCCCTTGCCCCTTTACAAGACTTTTAAATCATTTACAAGCTTGAGGTGGCTGTGCCTGCCTTCTTTTTCTTGAAGAGAAAAAGCATAACCAGTGTAACAAGGAAGCTTTTAAACTATAATGCATGCTTTTTCTTTGAACATGAGCTAGTCTGATTATTTGTTCAAATAAGGGAAACTTCTGCTGGAGAAGGTGAAAGAGAAATAAAGAAAGTGGGCAAAATAAAATTTACCTATTTCCCTGCCCGTTAAGTTCTTGAAGAACAAGTTTGTTTACTCTTGTTCTCACTCCATCAGCCTTGAGCAGCTTAGGTCACTACAAATCCTGTGTGATCCCTTGTACCCTTGGGGAAAGCTTCTTTGAAGCTGGCTGTGCATCTTCTCCAAGCTCTTCTCTGAGGAGTCCCCCATTCTCTGCGTTTGCTGTTGGTTCGCGGATTGCCATCTCTTTCATTCTGCCTTTCTGTGTCTGGAGTGGTAAAGTTTCTCCTGGGTTAGTATGTTCAGTTATGGTCAGAAAGAGAACGATCTCCTTTTGCTTTGGACAGCTTCCACCAGAGCCAGGGTACAGTAGCCAGGACAAGCCACTATCTGTGCTGATGGATGTTCTTTTTGAAAGTACAGAACACAGAAAGCTACAAACGAACAAATAAAACATACCATCCTGGCTGACAAAAAATACTGTTTAGATACATTTTAATTTTTTTGTATAGAGTGCTATTAGTCTTATAATCTTGATCTCACCTGCAATGTTCAAGAATAAAGTGCAGGATACTTATGAAAACCTATGGCATGACCAAGAAAATAAGATAAAGGAAGTACCCTCATTATTCTTAATATTTGTATATGACACTTGGGAACTATTTGGGTTATAACAGAATTAATTGGGGAGCTTTCAACCAAAAGCCTCTAGTGTTTTACTTCCCTGTTTTAAAAAGTGGAAAAATAATCTTTGGTCATCTGTATTTACAGAAGGGCATACAAAGAGTCATTATGTAAATGAGATGATCTTGGAGTCATAAAAGCCAGAAGAGAGAAAAGACCTATTATCTCACCTAGTCTGTCTCTGCAACACAAGGTTGTTTTCTAGTTTTTAATGAGCCAGCCTATGGAGCTGAGGCCGCATCCCCTGGGAGGCTATTCCAGACTAATACTAATGCATTCTTATAATAAGAAAATTTGTCTTTCTATTTTGTTTCTCTTCCTTGATGTAATTGTGGGGTTTTTTTATCCAATACCTCCTTTTAACCTGCTAAATTCCTTCTTACTTTTTGTTATACACATTCTACAGACACTTGTCAACTTTGGATTAACTGTTCTGCTTAGAGCTAACTGTATTTACTTTGTCACTATTTTGGTAACTCGATCTCTTCAGCCCCCATCTGCTTACATAATTCTGGTACCCAAAGAAGGATTGGAGGTTGAGTGCAAAAACATAATTTTCATTTTTTCCTGTATAGGCAATAATGTTTTTACCTTTTTCAGTATTCCTGCAAATTTGTAATCAAGATCTGGTTGGATATTTTACAACTCTGTCTATAGGTACAACGTTTGGGAAAAGAATAATCTGTAGTGCCAAGTGCCTGTTATAACTTGGAGAAGAATCCAGTGAAATTGTTACTGTCTTTGTGTATGGCTGGTCTTACCAACATGACTTTCCTTAATGAATTCTTGCCCTTGTAAGCCTGCCTTGAAATAAATGGTCTCCAAACAGCCAAGCTGTAAGAGTAACAATAGTAATTTAAATCACAAAGGGGTTTCTTCTTTCAAAGCATTCATTTGAAAACAGAGGCGTGATCACTGTAGTGCTAATAATGCTGAGGACATGCTAATAAATGCTTACCTGGAGACTAAAATGTGAAAAGAACAACAGTCAGGCTTAAACTAAACTCCTCCCTTGTTTGTACCTAAGCTTTCCAGCTGATTGAGGGAGATCTCCTGGAAATGCACACATCTCATAGTGCAGTGTATTTCACTTTTTAACCCTAAGTGGGCAAGTGGGTTAAAGGTCTTGCTTCCTAAAATCACCTCTGCAAGTGTACTGTGTGCCATTTGTCCATCAGATGCTCCCTCTGTAGTTCCACAGCTCTCCTTCATGAGTAGTTATGTTCTTCCCTTGCCCTTCTGTACACACTCTTCATACCTCCTGGGATTCTGTTTTACTTTCAAATGGATGAACTTTTCAGTCTCTTAGCTACTGATTGGTTTTGGGTTTTATTTTCATTCTACTTCCCATTCTGGTTCAGTTACTAAGGTCACATAAGTACTTATGTTACTTACTGTCTCAACTGTCTCAATGCCTGTTTGATGAGTTTGTAGAAATGATGATCCTGCACCAGTCTGAGTACCTAAAATAATGGAATCACCTGGTTGGAAAAGGCCTCTGAGATCATCGAGTCCAACTGTACCTGTCCACTGCTAAACCATATCTTTGAGCACTCCATTTAGCCATCTTTTAAACACCTCCAGGGACGGTGACTCAGCCACCTCCCTAGGCAGCCCGTTCCAGTGAAGAAGTATTTCCTGACATCCAATCTGTACCTCCACTGGTGCAGCTTAAGGCCATTGCCTCTTGTTCCATCACAAGTCACATGGGAGAAAAGACACACACCTGCCTCGCTACAACCTCCTTTCAGGTAGTTTTAGACACTGGTAAGGTCTCCCTCAGCATTCTCTTCTCTAGACTAAAGAGCCCCAGTTCCCTCAGCTGCTCCTCATCAGGCTTGTTCTCCAGCCCCTTCACCAGCTTTGTTGCCCTTCTGTGGACAAACTCCAGTGCCCCAATGTCCTTCTTGTAATGAGGGGCACAAAACTGGACACAGTATTCAAGGTACGGCCTCACCATGACTTCCCTGGTCCTGCTGGTCACACTGTTTCTGATACAGGCCAGGATGCCATTGGCCTTTTTGGCCACCTGGGCACACTGCTGGCTCATGTTCAGCCAGTTGTCAGCCAACACCCCCAGGTCCTTTTCTGCTAGGTAACGCCACAATTTCGAAAGCACCAAAAAAGGTTATTTTGAGAAAGAAGCTAATGCTGGTGCAAAGTTGGGGAAGAAGAAATAAAGTATTAAAAGGAGATACATAAGGATAGGAAACTAGTAATTCAAATGTTGGTGTGCATAGGTTAGTAATAACAGTATACAGGAGATTGATAGGAAATGAAAGAGAAGACTCAGAGAAGTAAGACTAGCCAGTGAAACTAATGAATATGCATTTATAAATATTCAAAACAAGAAAAAGCAGAGATCATACATAAAACTGATGTTTAACGTAAATGGTAGAAGTGTTCAATCATATATAATAGAAACAAGGATGTTTAGAGCTATCCTATGTGATATTGCTAGAATAAACAGTATGCCATCTGTAGAAAAGTGGGATAAGGGGATTTAGTAAAATTAAACATTTCATGTCAGCTAACCCAGATAGCTTACACTGAGGAACTACCTGCATCATTAATGTTATTATTAAACAATTCTTGGAAAACTGGGGAAATGCCCAAATACTGAAAAACTGCAGATGCCTATACTTAAGAAGGGCAAAAGGACATAAACCTAGGGAATAAAACAATTAGCCTCAAATCAGCATCGAGTTCTGTTTTAATTATGTTGAGCTTGAGGTGATGGGTAGCTATCCCCAAGTAATGTCACTGAATGGTTAATGTAATACTCTAATTGTATGCTAATATCTAATTCTTTTTTAATTATGTTAGTGAGCACATTTTCAGAGAAACCCATTGTCTTTTTAAGCAAGCATGTCTCATTGATGAAGGCACCTTGTTTTGTTTAGACCATTTCAAGAGTTACAACTTTAAGCCCTACTGAGAATGAGAAGTGATCACTAGATGTTTTCCAAGGGAAGAGAAGGACCATGGGTTTTAGACTGGACAGCAAAGACGATAAGGTGGCTTTGGTTTGTGGGAGAAAATAATGGATGGCTTTTTTCTCTGACAAGGTGCCTTATTATACACTAGGCATTTAACACTTAAATGTGATGCTTTGGTTTCTAAGGGATTTCGAGGTGTCTACAGTGCTTTTGAAAGTAGGACTTAGATTCTGCCTCACAGGCGTGCCACTGCAGTCTCATAAATTGCCACCTAGCAACTAAGCTGCAGTATCTACTGGTGTATGCTTATAGCCTCTCAAAATCTGAGGTAAGGTAACTTAGCCTAGCCCTCTGTGAACTGTGTGAACAAGGTTTACACTAAATCATATTATCTTGTATTTGTCACAGGCTAACAGTTCTTATCAGGAGAATTACCCTGGCTCAGCTGCTGTGTGGTAACTGCTGTCATTTCATCATACGTCTGTCCTTGCTCTAAAGTTCCTTGTAGCTAAATACATGGCATCTAACATCAAGCTTTCAAGTCTGTGAAAAGAGTTGGGTATCTCATAGGGCAATTCCTTCCACTTTAAGAAGTCTAAAGTAGGTCTCAGGAACTGGCTTCCTGGAGGTACCAGTTGCTCTTCATTGGCTGTAGAAGGCACGAACACATTGTCTGAGGCCAGACTTGGTTTTGCTTTGGAGGATTTCCTGTGTTGGGTTTAAGTGTTTGCTTACAAAGCACTGAGCACAACCTGAATGCTTTGGTGGTGTAGGAAACAACAATTGCTGCTTATGCTGATAGAAGTTGAGAGTTCTGTGTTTGGAAGCGCACTCAGTCCCGATAAAAGGCAGCTCCTTGTATTCCCCTCATCGGCTAACCACAGTCTCTGATTAAAGAGCAAATGGCCTTAATGTTTTTTCAACGGAAATGTCAAACATTGTTCTACAACTGAAGTTATAAATCTGTAACAGGAAAAATGGGGTGATCTGTGGGAATCATAAAACAATTTTGGAGGAACTGTAATGGAATTAGAAAAAGGAAAGTTAACGGAAACCGATGACTAGTGGGATTGAGTGCACCCTCAGCAAGTTTGCTGATGAAACCAAGCTGTGTGGTGCCGTTGACGCACTGGAGGGACGGGATGCCATCCAGAGGAACCTTGAGAGGTGGGCCTGTGCAAACCTCATAAAGTTCAACAAGGCCAAATGCAAGGTCGGGGCAATCCCAAAAATAGATGCAGGCTGGGTGATGAGTGGCTGGAGGCCAGCTCTGAAGAGAAGGACTTGGGGGTGGTGGTGGATACGAAGCTCAACATGAGCTGGCAATGTGCCCTTGCAGCCCAGAAGGCCAACTGTATCCTGGGCTGCATCAAAAGAAACGTAGCCAGCAGGTTAAGGGAAGTGATTCTTCCCCTCTACCCTACTCTCATAAGGCCCCACCTGGAGTACTGTGTCCAGTTCTGGAGCCCTCAACACAAGAGAGACACGGACCTGTTAGAACAAGTCCAGAGGAGGCCACAGAGATGATCCATGGGCTGGAGCACCTCTCCTGTGAGGACAGGCTGAGAGAGTTGGGGCTGTTCAGCCTGGAGAAGAGAAAGCTCCGAGAAGATCTTATAGCGGCCTTCCAGTACCTGAAGGGGCCTACAAGAAAGCTGGGGAGGGACTTTTTACAAGGGCAGGTAGTGATAGAACAAGGGGAAATGGCTTTAAACTAAAAGAGAGGAGGTTTAGATGAGATATTAGGAAGAAATTATTTCCTGTGAGGGTAGTGAGACACTGGAACAGGTTGCCCAGAGAAGCTGTAGCTCCTCCTCCCTGCAAGTGTTTAAGGCCAGGTTGGATGAGGCTTTGAGCAACCTGGTCTAGTGGAAGGTGTCCCTGCTGATGGCAGGGGGGTTGGAGCTAGGTGATCTTTAAGGTCCCTTCCAGCCCAAACCATTCTATGATTCTATGACTTGCATGTCAGATGGAGCCTTACAAACATATTTTAAAAGTGCTTAAGACACAAGCTTCATGTAGCATACATTTTCATTCTTCCAAGAATACAACAAATGTTTCATTCACTCAACAATTTACGTTATTTAAATAATAAATAAAAAGAAGCAATAAAACCCAAACTTTGAGAAGGAAATTGCAGTAAGAACTAAGAGGAAGATTAAAGGACAAAGGATGAAACCAGAGCCCATATTTAGGGTGTGGTAGTAAAGAGGCAGTGCTTTCTATGAAAAATCAGTTTTACTTTCTTTGTGGTCATTAACATGAATTCTCTGGTGAAGCATATTTCATGTTTTGCTTAATAAAATCTGTATGTCCCTAGAGCGTGTGACATTTAGTGTTCTGTAAGTATCATAAACCTGAACTCTAACATCCCTCTACCATACAGTGGCTTTCTTACTTGTGCAATTGATCTAGCTACGATAAGAATCACTAATTTTGAACTGTATCTAGGTGAAGCATTCCTGCCTGAATTGATTTACATATAAACTGTCAACTGTAGATAATTTGCATTATAGTGCTGTTTAAACTGATGTTGGTCACTTTAAAACTTTTACTACAGATACTAGAAAATTTGGAACAAGGCTTAGCTGAAGATGGAAGTATGACTAACATCACACAGGAGTACAGACAAGGTAGGTATTCTTTAAACATCTTTTTCACAGGCAGTGTGTTTTTATTGGTTGTCTAAATATGCCAGAAGTTTTCACAAGACTGCCCCAGAGTTGTTAAAACAGTATTTTTGTAATCTTATAGATTACCTTCTGAAATTACACACTTTGTACTACTATTTGCTGGAATTAATTTCACAATTTTGCCCTTGATGTACTAAATATTTTTTTTTCCTACTTAGAAGAAACAAAGAATATGACTGTTGTCCTTTAGTGATGAATATACAACTGTATTGCTCTTGCATCTAGATGGATGTTTCATCTTAAACTTTTGCTGACTGGCTCCTCTTGGTCCTCATGTCTGAAATCCACTAGATTTCTTTAGATCAGCCTACCATCGTACAAGGGCTACACTGGCTGGGATGCTGCTACATAGATATCTTGAGTCTTACCATAGCTGCGTGGTTCTTAGACTCCTGAAATACCTAAGTTACTTTTTAGAATAAAATTTAGTGTTTTTTTCCTGTTCCTTTTATCTTAGTTATTTAATTTAAATAGTATAGGATACAGTACTGCATACAGTAGGGTCATCAGGACAAATTAGTTGTCCAAGCATTTTTTTTTTTAAGTGGAATTTATACTAATGATGTCATTTGAGTACACTTAGGAATTGGGCAAAAACTGACATTTTAGGCATTGTTATGGATTAGATGAACCACTGATGGTACCCTGCAAGTTAAAAACATCATACCAAGAAGACAAAAACCTTTCAGCTTCAGCTAACAGTCTAAGGAAATCTTACCAACTTCTTTCTAGGATAACATTCACCTAGAGCCTGTGGGAAGTAAAAGCTTGCCTCTGAGATAGGAAGAGGCCACATAGAGTTGTCAGCAGAGTTAAATTATTATAAACAATTTTCTAAAACAATGTCTATGTGGAAGGGTGCAGACCTGTCTGGACTCTCCTGCCTGGTCTTCAGTTGACTGGGTGTAAAGCGGCTTTAATGTGTTGTACTTTACTTAATACACCATCTAGCTATGTCCTGAAAAAGTAGGCATACATGTGAGCAGCATATATCATAAAGGCATTTGCAAATATTTTCAAATTAATACATTTACTATTCTTCTCAAAAGGGTTAGGAAAAAGAGAAATAATCTGATATTGAAGATTTATCCACAGCACTCCAGGAGTTTCTGTTCTTTTCTCCTTGTATCTACTATTCCTCTTGCCTCTGTTCTCCCACCTACTTTTTCCCGTTAACCCCTTTCTACCTTCATTTTTGTCCTTATTGTCCTCACATTAATTTCCTTTTTACCCCTTTAAGACTTAAGACACTGATTCCCCTTTAAGGTATAAGGACTTTTTCCTAGCTGTGTCATCATCCTGTGTTCTGTAGTCTGCCTTACTCCTGAATTTCTGGCTCCTTGCTTTTCCTCTCTGCTGCTGCTTTAGAACTGAGATGAGCTCAGGAGGAGGCATAGTTACAAAAACAGCAGCTAATAGTTACCAAGGGACAAGGCTGCTGAAAATTTGGAGAGGTCTTCCTGTGTCTACTGTGCAGCTGTCTGTAGGTTTAAGACTGCCAAAAAGCCCGTGGGACCTTTGCAGAGACTGTTGACTGCTGTTGTCTGTGGAGGTCAGCCAGGTCTGCTCCCTGTCTGCTTCTTTGCTGCATTTGGAGCTCCAGGAGACTGATAATGGGTTTGGTTTTTTTGATGTGAGCATAGCTGAAGCAAACCTTATTAACTGTATGTGAAGACAGCTTTAATTCATTACAGGGATTATGCTTAGCATGTAATTTCCTTATTGCTAGTGTAAGAAGGTGCCACACTGATCAACTTGTCGTGTACATCTCCTGTAGTCTGGAACAGAATACCTCATTTGCCAGTTTTTCGACAGGCAGAGAGGTTTAGCATTGCACCACTTGCCTGGTAATGCATTCTGTACAATGCCAATTTTGCAGCTTCTCAGTGCACAGAGTTCCTATTGAAATGAGTGGCAATGTGGAGTGTGGAGTCCTTGATAAATAACAAGGGAAAACAAATGCTTAGAGTGGAAGTGTGGCTGCACGGACCCGCAGAGCTGGTTTCAGGCATTTCAGCAACATACAGTAGTCAGCTGTTGGATTTTGAATTTTGTTTACTTCTTTGCAGATTTTCTTTAACCCCTTTCTGCCATTGCTAAGAAGCTTTGTCCCGCAGGGCTAAGCAGTTTTCAGATCAGGTTCCTGTTCCGTTTATAGCGCCAACTGAAGACACCTGGTCTGTCTGCTCTGCAGTCTTTTTGAGAACCAGAGCTGGTGCGACTGGATTATTAACAGGAAACCTAGATAGGTCCACTGCAGGAGTCAGCATCTAATTTGTTGTCACCTAAATCCTAAAAAGCTGAATGTAGTTACCAAACTATGAGAACAAGTAAAAAGGAGAGATTAGCATAAGTGAAATAATAAAGGAAGGTTATTTAGATGGCCAGGTTTTACAGATGCCCACAAGGAAAGAAAACCAGCAATGTATCATAAAATATTCACTCATGATTTGCATCATCCTCTCCATTGATAGCAATAGGAATGTGTGCTCTAGGGGGAATTTCCAAAACAGAAGCATCTAGGAGTAATGAATGATTTTAAGGTATGGTGGATGAAATACAGGTGCAGTCTTTGGCCCCACATTAGGCTCCTCTTTTGACAAAGATTATTTGGGAATATTCATTAATTGTTTTTTTGTTTTGTTTTGTTTTGTTTTGCTGGAGAAGATTGAAGGAGTTTTTCTTTTTTAGGAAAGGGAGTAGACATTTCACCAAGCTCTCTTCTTGTTTGTAATGGCATTTATGTGTGCTGAAAGAATTACCTATGTGACCTGCCATGCTTTCATCAGAGACTACATTATTGATACAAATAAGTGCTCTCAGTTATCACATATCTCATTGAAATACCCTCTTCTCCCTTTCCTCCCCGTTTCTTAAATCATTACAGTGACCTTGACAGCTGATTGATTGAGATACATTTATTTTCCAAATGTACTAAATTAATACTCCTAATGCTTATTTTTGAGGATTAGTGGAATATTTCTAGCATTGATCTATGGTACTGTAACACAAGTGAAAATAAGGATCTGCATGAACCGTTCTCTTAAAACATCAGGAGTCTGTCTGCAAAGCAAGAGAGAGAAATCTGCTGCTGCAGCTTTTAATGCCTGCAAGCTCTAAGAGCATGGGGAAAGCAGACAGGCTTGGCAGATTTTTCCAGCATATCTCTTAAGCCAGAGGCAAGCACAAACAGTCTCAGACTCAAGACAGTTCTCACCCTGCATGTTTTGGCTCTGAAATGACATTTTAGCTATGTTTGATTTTTGAGTTTATCACATTTAATGCTGTAGATTAAATGTTTTTAAACTGATGCTCATTATCACTTGATTCTTTTTGTGCACCTTTTGTTCTGATATTGGAAAATGCATGGCTTCCTTTAGCGTGTAGTATTTGGCCTGAGCTCAAAGCTGAGCGCCTGTCTATTGCTCTGTGTTGTTGTATCGTATATAGTCCCCAGAGCTGCTTGAGCAATTCCATCAGAGAGATGCCGAGTTTTCTGTCTGATGGTGCAGCATGGCTGAGAATTAAAAATTCTAGGCTAAAACCCAGCGGTGTTAACGAGGGGGATCTTTCAAAATCGTAATTCATAGGACCAATAATTGATGGCAAGAAAGAACCTCTAATTTATTTGTGCAAATTCACAAGCTGCTCTTATTTTGCAGCCTCTGTTCAGCTGTGGAGGTCACGTCTGGGCCGGGTGATGTACTCCATGGCAAACTGTCTGCTAATGATGAAGGTACGTGGGTGGCAGCAACTGCAGAGGTACCGTATATTCCAGAATAGAATATCAGAGAAAATGCAAGAGAAATGCTGGTGCATAGATAAGGGAAGACTACCTGACTGTACATGGAGGTTTTGCTTAGTGAAGAATTAATTAGACTTAAGAATATCTTATTTAATAGATAACCATTTGCAATAATGTTCTTAAGAACGTATCCATAGTTATTTTTCCCAAAATCATCCTGGAGAATTTGTAATAACAATACAGAATTTGCATTTTTAAATTGAATTTTTCAAACACTTAACTAAATGTAATTAAAAGCAATTATGTGCTCTGCCTTTTTTAAACTGCGCACTAGGAATGTTGCTTTATTTGTGAACACTAATAATATTGTAGCATTTGTATATGATGAAGGTCTGGAACATCTAAATCATAGAATCAGAGAATGGTTTGGGTTGGAAGGGACCTTAAAGGTCATCTAGTTACAAACCCCCTGCCATAAGCAGGGACATCCCTCACTAGACCACGTTGCTCAGAGCCTCATCCAATCTGGCCTTGAACACATCCAGGGAGGGGGCATCCACAGCTTCTCTGGGCAACCTGTGCCAGTGCCTCACCACCCTCACAGTGAAGAATTTCTTCCTAATATCTCATCTAAACCTACCCTTTTCCAGTTTAAATCCATTTCCCCTTCTTCTATCATAACTGCCCTTATGAAAAGTCCCTCCCCAGCCTTCCTGTAGTCCCTTCAGGTACTGGAAGGCTGCTATAAGATCTCCTTGGAGCTTTCTCTTTTCCAGGCTGAACAGCCCCAACTCTCTCAGCCTGTCCTCATAGGAGAGGTGCTCCAGCCCTTGGATCATCCTCGTGGCCTCCTCTGGACTCATTCTAACTGATCCATGTCTGTCTTGTGTTGAGGGCTCCAGAACTGGACACAGTACTCCAAGTGGGGCCTTATGAGAGTGAAGTAGACGGGAAGAATCACTTCCCTTAACCTGCTTGCCCCACTTCTTTTGATGCAGGCCAGGATACGGTTGGCCTTCTGGGCTGCAGGCGCACATTGCTGGCTCATATTGAGCTTCTCATCCACCCTTGTCAACTTATCTCAGTTGTAAGCTATCTTCTTTCAAGTTAAATCCTCACTAGTGGTGGGGTGAGGATTTTTAGAGGAGAAAAGAGAAAGGTATACCAGGAAAAGTAACTGGCTTCCATTGTTGTTTTTTTTTTCCCCCTTGTTTCCCCCTTTTTAAGCAATCCTACTCCATTTAGTGCAACACCCTTGGCTTCTCCTTGGGTTCAGGAAGTAGAAATAAAATAACTTCTTATGTTTGCTGCATGGTCGGAGAAATAGGGTTGTCGCCATTCTGAGCTTGCAACAAACTGTTGTTATCCTGAGCTTAACTGTACATCACAAATCAATTAGCATCAGCAGCCTCGGAGCAGAGCTGTCAGCAGTGTAATCTTCAGAGGCCAAGATTTGCACTCCTTGCTCCCTGCTCTTTGATCGCCCAAGGTCATGCCAGACCTGACCCTCTGATGTTACTAAGCTACTTCCCAAATGGGGTGCCATTCTTAGTATTACAATACCTCAAATAGCATGCATTTTTTAGTTAAGATCCAGTTAACCAAATACTGCTTTACCTGAAATGGAATATCCCTTTTATGAGAATTAGGGAAAACAGAAATTTGTATTCATATAATGATAATGCGATCAGAACATTTCTGTCTTGAACAGAAATAATTGTTCATTAAACCATGAGGTATTTTTAAGAATTAGTAAGCATTTGTGTTTTGAAGTAGGTACTTGACATAGGTTCAATTTTTAAGGAACTTTCTTTTTCCAAAAGCAAGTGAGGAAAAGCAAGAATTGCCATCCCAAACAAAGTAGAATATATAAATAAGAAAATGCTGGTAATAGATTTTTTCAAGAAGTTCACTTTACTTTTGACTGTGAATTGTTTTTAACACTTTCAGTGTTTTTCTTCTCGTGTACACACAAATCCACGTGCATGCACGGTTCTCACCTTTCTTAAGATTTGGTCCTGTTGGTGCTATTTTCTTCTAGTAATAGAAATATATTTGTGAATACCAGTTAACACCTTTTTGGAAATGGTGCTTCAGAAATACTGCAGCTCAGATACTTCTTAAGGCCAATAGTATTTAGGGCCTATCTCACAGCTTTTAAGTTAGAAATGTATGGTTCCACAGTAACTTCCAAATTACCCATAACAGCATGTTAATACACAATTACTTCCATCTGAAATTTGCATTTCAGTACATTGGCTATGGAGTAGTTGTGAGTTCCTCAGTTTTCAGGAATATTGTTATATGGAGGAGTAGAGATTTCTTAAGAAAGATTTTTCAAACATAGTGATGTTTTAGATAAAATCAGAGTGGTTTTTGAAGTTAATTTTTCTGCTTGTGTGACAGATCCTCTGTGAGAGAATTATGTTGGTCATTTATAAATTTAGTAACTTCGAAGACCATCCTAACATGCATCAATGTTATAATCATTGTCCACCTTCTAAAGTATTCAGTATGAAACTATTTCTTAACATATTTTTTAAACATTTTAGTTAATTCTCCCATGAACAATTATATTAATTGAACAGTTTCACATATTTATATTTTTTGCTGTTGTGTAATGCACTTTAAAAACTGCATTTCTTTTTATTAAAGTATTTCAAGTGAATGTAATTTAAAAAAAAGAAAACCAACAAAAAACCAAAAACTGATTTCATTTTCCAAGTCAGTGTCATCTATTGCCATCTAGTGAACCTTTACAATATTGCAATATGGTCATATTTGATCCTCAAGTACTATTAGGTAAATGGAAGAGCTTGTGCTATTAGTAGATTAACAATAATAATTTATTAAAGTAAAACTATGTGATTTTGGTATAAAAAAAGAAAAACTCATTACCTTATTTTTACTAACCTCTTTCTTTGGCCAAAAAAACTTCAGTACTATTTAATAGGGAGTCATCTTGTCAGGATTGACTCTTGAGAGTAAAAAAAGAGGAAAAAAAAAAAAAAAAGACAACTTTGTCTGTGGGGCCTAGAGCTATTTAAATGTACTTTAGTTATCCTCAACTCTAATTAGGTTTAGTTCACGTCATATCTCTTCTGCATTATTTATCTGACTCAAGGAATTCTGTTTATGCAGCACAATGATTTTTCTCTTTTTAAATATGACCTCATTAGTTTCATAGCTAAACATCTCATTAAATTATTGAGACGGGGGGGTGTTATTGTGTTGGAGGTATTGAGTGAGGTGCAAAGAGGAGATCCACCCAGACTTGCACAGGAAACCTATAGTGGAACAGGAAATTAATTGCACATCTCCTTTGTCCTGGGACCATCTTTCCGAGGTACTGAATTCTGCCTGCTGTGTCCCTTTATCTGCGTGAGCGACGATCCGGTTTGGTGGCAGTTTAAGTGCTGTATGGTCTTTTCCTGTTCGTCCCCTTGTCTTTGTATGACCTTTCTTAAATGTATCCTTGTTTCCATGCACCACCATAGACTTAACTGAGTGACAAAACAAAAGAAATAGTGGATCTCAGTTAAATCAACTGAATCAGCTTTTCCTGTTTCATGTGAACAAGGGGCAACTTAAGGGAGGAGGTGGAAATACAGCCCGAAGGGGAGGCCACATAACATGTCTCATTGTAGACTTCCATTTACAAGAGCTGTGGACTAAAGTCACTATGAAAGTGTACCCTGAATATAGCAGTGTGAGGGAATATTTATTTTAAATGCAGCTGATGATGTGCATTGCTTAATTTCAACAGTCTAATTGCAAAACATCTGTCATTTTACTAAATCACCATGGAAGTGTCTTGAAAACTTTCTGAGTTCTTTTCATCTGAGCTAAAATTGCTTTTGACATTATCTTACCAGACTTTTACCTCTCTGAGGAATAAACACCTAAGTACTTTCCATATATATTATAAAGGCACACTAATTAAAGGCACATTTTTCACTTTTTAGATTTTTTTTCAGTGTTGTCTTAGCTTTGGTAGAACTTGCCCTTCATAAAAACAAAAGCATTAGAATTTATTTTAATTTGGGCCTTAATACAATTAAAACTGTACAGAGAAGGAGGTAACAGCTTGTACTAATGACGCAAGGGACTGATGCCTGAGGACTTTGGTTCCTCTGTGATGGAAAGGAGAAAGACTGCACGAATCATTGTGTCTTTTGCCTATCTGTGCTGCATTACTGCTCTTTGGATTCATAACACTGTGAATCTCTGCTTTTATAACTCTTCCATAAGTGCAGTAGATAGAGGGGAAGGGTAAGTTATCCCTGCCCTCTCTTCCCAAAATACAGTATTTATGAACTGTACGCTTTGTATAATTAAAGCTGATTTTTAGTCTATGATTTATTGAATCTACTCTCAACATTCTACACCTCATGGTCATTTATACTTATTTCTAAATATCTCATAATTAATATTTTAAGTACTTAAAGTGGTGGTGAGGACAACATGAAAATGTATAAAGCAGTGACCATGAAGGGAAATACAGTTATACTGCAGTGTATCAAAGGAAAAACAAACCCTACTTGCTATTTTTGTGCAAGTAGGTCCAATAACTTGGTAGAACTATTTTAGAGTAGTATATTTAACGTTAGCTCCAAATTTTCATAATAAAAGAGGTTTTGAATTGTAAAACAATAGGCCAACTCTCATTCATATCCTATACTTTGTAACTTCAGTGCTGCTTTTGGGATTTTTTTATGAACATGTAGAAAATCTGAAGGCTTGCAATCTTTAGAAATAAAAGACCATGACAACACATCAGCCCCACCTTTAAGTCTTAAGATCACAAGCTGAAGTCATTGGGTTTTTTTACTGGCAGTACCTAATACATCTCACTCTTCACAACCACAACTTTTATCAACCAAGACTTTGCTCCTCTGGGAGTTTGTCTGTTCATCCTTGTCTCAGACAATGTTTGTTGTACCGTGTCACATTAGCAAAGCTGGGAATGAAAACAAGAGTTTTAATAAATGAGATTAAATCTCATCTACTTTTCAATATGCTTCTTTAGAAGGAACTGTCAGATAAAATGCTTTTATAACCTACCATGGAATAGTATCATTCTGTATCACAGGTAGGATACTCTAGAAATCTACTACTGCTTCCATGATAGTGTGGGGGAAGAGTAAATGCATATTAAACTCACTGTGGGATCCTGGAGTAACTACCAAATAAGGCTGTATTTAGAAGTGAGCCTGGATATTGTGATAATGTTATATGGTTTCATCCTGGGGCCATCCTTGCCTATGCTTAGGGGTGGCTTTGGACATATATGACTTAGTCTATTGTCATCTCCTGGAAAAAATGGGTCCCATTGCTGTGATAGGTACTGCAAGGTAGATAAGCACAGATGCTATGTGCTGTGCTGTCATATGGAAACAGGGTGCCATATCCACAGATACAGTGCATAGACTCTTAATGCTTCACCTCTGCTCTGACATTTTAGGAGGTGTGAATGTTTTTGTAGTCTAGTTATAATGTACATCACCACCATGGTGATATACAGTCACTCAATAGGGAAACCAAAAGGGGAGGAGGGTTTGTTTGCCTGACTAGGCCAAGTCCATGAAGCCCCTGCAGCATGGGCCTCCAAGTTACTTGGCTGCTTGTTCCTACCCATGCTGGCTACTGGGGAGCCTGTGGGGCTATAACTGTGCAGACAGTGCCCCCCCATGCAGCTGCTTCTGGCCAAGACTTTTCTGCAGTCCAATCGTGCTAAACTAGAAACTAAGAGGACAGGAGCACTTTTCTATCAGCTTAACTGTGTGATCTCCAGGGAATTGTTTCTACAGTTCAGTTTGGGCATATGACTGTAAGGCCCCCACACCTCATGGGTGTGCTACCCATCTTTGTTGTGTAGCTGAAGCCTTAGAGTGTGCAGGAAACCGAGCGCTGGCTAAGGGGCAGGTTTAGACCACAGAATGGAAGACATTGAGCACAAAAGCTAGAATTTTATATTAAAAGTTATTTATCCAAGAAGCACATTTTATGCTTAAAGGGATAAAATTCACAGTCCTAGACAACCCTTCAGATTTTAGAAATGACGCTCTTGCAGGTATTAATGGCTAGGACAAGCATGGCGGGGGTTCCTCTAAGGATCCAGTTCAGAGGGTTCTTCCCTATTCCAAGTTTTTTACACCTACCTAACACAGTGGGACTCCATGCAATTAAGTCCTTTATTGAGAGCTGATACAGTGAAAATTGAGTTTTTCCTAAGTCATAAATTTATGCAAAATTTATGCAAAATTTTGCTCTGAACTCTTTCCATTGCTAATAGTAAGCATGAACATGACATGGCACACTAGAATTGGAATAAACTCTAAATGTTAATAATTAACTGTTCAGAATTAATTATTATACTCACAATATACAAGTTGTTTGCAAAAGAAAGGTCCTGCAGAGTGCCTCCTGGGCTGTTTAAGTCAGCTTCTACTGTTACAGGACATGTAATTTCTCTCATATACAGATTACACTCCGAAGATTTCTCTTGATTTTTTTTGTGTGAAACAATTAGTATGTTCTAAATGGTGACCTGGTACACAGGTCAAATCATTTTAAGAGTGACCTCAGGAAAAGACATTCATTACACCTGGGGCACATTGACTCCTCAGACTAAGCAGAAGATGAAGAAAAAGTACCTTTAGCAGTAGCTGTGATCACATTCAAGACAAGTTAAATATTTGAGTACTATAATTTGACCAAGAAAATGGTAGGGTAGAGAGTATCCCAAGATGTCTTTGCAGTTTTGAAAGATTATTCTTCAATGTCTTTTGCTTCCAAACACCCACCACAAATTCTTCTATTAAGCTGAAGGGCACAACTGTCAGGAATCACCAAATTAATACAGCACAGAGAATCTTATGTCTTTGCAAATGCATGGCTTTTATAAGCAAATGCAGGCTTTCTCTGCCTCTGCTCTGGCTTGCTCCAAGAAGCCAAAGCTGAGGCTCCATGAGTGTACCAGCTACTTGTCTTCCAGTCAGTGTAAAGCACATGCAGAGTTTCTTGTGTATGCCTGCCAAAGACCACGTAGCCAGGCTCTAAAAATCATTTACTGCCTAGATCATTGAATTACTGCAGTTTAACCATGAAACAGCTGGACTGCAGTAACCAGTCACAGGGGCATTTCTTCCCTGTGGGAAATGGGACCATGATTTTGTTTAATCCTCTGTCACTGGTCATTATCTGCAGGGTACAGTTGCAGTGCATCTTGAGCAGGCAGATCTCAGAGCTTCCACTAGCCAGCACAGTCTTTGTGCAAGCGTGTGTGCATGTGGGGTCACTTGCAAAGCTTCCTGGAGTTGAGAACCAGGCCCACTCCTCACTTAGTTTTAGCCCAAATCAGTTTTCTGTTTAGATTACCTGCTCATTTTCCTTTTACACAGTATGGCAGAAGAGAGCAAGGATTTGGGTGGAGGGATTGAAAAGGTTTGTTTCCCTTGGCAGTAGTGGTAGTTTGTCATCTGAAAAGGTGCATGAATTGCAGCTTATGTCACATATTTTTCATAGGTTAACAGCATGTGCACAAGCAGTTCCCAAAGCTTCGGAACATAGTTTGTTAAACCATGTAAATTACACATATATTTGAAACATGCGACACTTCTCAAGTATGTGTACCCCAGTCACACAGAAAGCTTTTGACTTTCATCCTAAATCTTAATCTAAAGTGAAGAGTAAATGTTCAGATTTTTTGTTCTTGGCATTTAGCTACAAACAGAAATATGATCCAGTTGCAGGGGGGAAAGATGATCCCTTTTGAATGCAGTTCCAGTATAACTGAGGAAAGACCAATATAGTCAGCTACTGGTGGCTACAGTGATAGATAGAAATTCTGTCCCACTGACAAGTTCCAATTACTTTAATTCTTTTTAATATGTCTTTAAAAAGAAGGCAACATAAAAGCTGAAGAATGCTGAGCTTAAACATGTGGTTGTGTTCTTTTCACCCCTTAGGACTATGTGCTTGCTGTAGATGCTTATCACACCGTCATCAAGTGTTACCCACAGCAAGAGCCTCAGCTGTTGAGTGGAATTGGAAGGATTTTCCTTCAGGTATGCATTTGATTCTAAATCTGCTAGGTAATATTGCTTTTGACAACTATGTAGTGAATAATTGTTGCATTTAAAACAATAGCTGCTTTTATCAGTCATCTATCAAATTGTAGAGGCAGTGGTCAAAACAAAAAAAACCTTCTACCACGTGATACTGGATAAAGTTAGGAAATAAAAGGCACCTATAATATTAAAGGTGCATGCATGCCCATTAGTGAACAAAGAACATGCTGTAGAAAATTATGCTAATAATTTAGTCAAAGAGCAACATTCTGCTTTCCCTAAAACTAATGGTAAAGCTCCTATTAACTTCAGAGAGAAATTCACTAAAAATCTCATTTCTCACTGCCTCAAACTGCATGCAGCTCTCAATCACACTGTATAACTGCCATCTTCAACTAGAAAAAGTTTGAGAGTTTCCTTCTTTTGTCAAGGTTATATCCCTGAGAAGATAGGGGAGGACACGTTAAAAGAAAAAACAGGACTGCACAAGTGTAATAAATTTACATGTAGCTATGTACTTACCATAATAAGTAAAAAAAGGTGAAAGTACAGTAGTACTTTTTTGTTTGTCAGAAAATGATGCATTTAAATAGTATTTGTTTTAATTTTTAGTATCTCACAAGTTCTCTGCAGTTCTTTCTTATTTCTGATACTGATATTTCAAACTTTTCCTTTTTTATCTTCTTGCTTTTATTATTTATTATAAATGCAATTTTGAGTTGTTGAGTATTTACAATCTTATTTGTGACATTCATGTTATAAAATTATATTGAAATGGAATATATTACTCTTGATAGATAATTAAATCATTAACATTGTTTGCTTGAAATCACAGAATGTCATTCAAACTCAGTTACGGATTTTTGGTTCTCAGCAGGAACATGTTTTCACAGTGTGGCAGACATGTTTGTCTTTAAAAGTCTCTGATTTTAAAGTAGATCTCTGTCACTATAGAGCAATTTCATGGTACTGGCTGTGTGCATTAATTATTACCTAAATAAGAACCTAGTAATTATGCATATTAAAGAATGGTACTGTAAACACATGTAATACTATTGGAAATACAAGTTATTAATAGTTCTCGTCTTACTGGGAAAACAGCCGGGTACGTTACTGGTACTGCCTCGCGGACAAGAGCATCAGCCCAAGTGTCACACTCTCCAATCTTGCTAGTAGCTCGATTTGCTATAGAAAAATTTTCACTCTCAAGAGGAAAGTATCTCCTAACCTTGGAATTGTGTCCACCCAATTTCAAAAGTGGAGTTCACAGGCTCCACACAGAGTCATTTGAAGTCACTGACCTCTGCGATGTTTGCTGTGACAACAGGCCTTTAGTATTCAGTGGATTTACTGTCAGAACAGGACACAGCAAAAGGGAGTGTGAGGAGCCCTTGATATTTTCATGCGATCCTAGAAAGTAGTTAATAAAAAACATCACCTCTAAGTTCAAATGTTTTCCTTTCTTCTCACACCTGAAGGAGATTTTTATTGTTTGGCACTTTGTCTTTTTTTTGTTATAAAATCTTCAGCTCTGTCTGTAGGGTACTGTTGCAATAGCTGCAAGATTTTGACGTATTAAGAGAAATAATACGAGTGCAGGTAAACCAAACCAAGAAATTCAAATAAAAGAAAGATAACTGTGTCGCAGGGCTGGGCACCATCATTTTGGTACGACCACTGTGCTGCGGTATGTGTGCACTATTGACAAGGCACTCTTTGAAAAACGTAAACCTCTTATGGGTAAAATGGGAAAGCAATTTTCTTGTATTCAAATGTCACAGCTTCTCAAAAACAGGTAGTGATTCCAAAATAACCTCAGACTGTTCTTTTGACTTTGAATATTATCCAAGAGAGGCACAAGGGAGACAGATTTTAGCTGCTTATCAGTCACAGATACTGTTTGACATTAGACATCTCACATATGAAACAAAGCAATAATGTAGAATGAAATGGAAGTTCAGGAGTTACATAGAAAAAAAAAAGTAACTCTTTTCAATGTGCAAGACCTTACTTTGTGTATGTTTGGGGTTTTTTTCTAATTAAATTGAGCTTACTAGTTTTAAGACACCAGGTCATCTTTATCTTCACATGTTGTGGGGCGTAAAGAGGCCTAGATCTGATGTGCGGATTTTAGCTGTTGCCTTCACATTGCTGGGAAATGAGAATGAGAGAAATGGAGAATGCAGGAAAAGTCAGGGGCTGTTGCAGAGAAATTTTCAGAAGCAGTATAATTCTATCAGCAATCACCTGACCTGTAAAACAGCACTTCACCTGAAATGGGGAAACAGTGAACACATTGTAGTCTCTAGGATATTATTGTGTGTTGCTAATAGACTCTGCTTGCTGACTAACCTGTCCAAAACTGCCATTAAAATTACTACATTAAAGCCTGACCTTACCCTCTGCAACAGATTGCTGCAGAACAGAGTTAAAAGCAATAAGTAAATCCTAGGAGTACTTAAGAAAAGTAATCTTTTTTTACAGGCAAACAACAAAGTTAAGTGCATAGTATACTGGAGGCTCCTTGCTTTAGGATATGCTTATTTGAGGTTAACAGAGGAATTTTCATTTTTATTCAAAGTGTCATGTTTTCTGACCTAAGTGAAATAAAATTAAGTGATGAAGACCACTTTAAATATTTAGCAGTTTAATGACTAATTAAAACTAATTCTTTCTTTTAAATGTTCTGCCAAAAAAAAAAAAAAAATCTATTTCCTCTCAGTGGGAAAAATGAGAATTAAAGGTTTGGCATCTTTGCTGGGAAGATACAAAATGCTGCTAAGAGATGCAAACTCTTGATGATCACAAATAAGGTGTAATTAATCTCAAAGCGTATTAGATTTGGACTCATTAAGCTCCCAGTGGAGGAAACTGGTAGTTTGCTTTAGAAATGGATTCTTCTCATGGTTAAGGGCTTCCTTCTAATTTCCAGGCTAAAAATATTCAAGGACCGATTCATTTACACTTGTGCCAGCATTATCCTTTAGTTTAGAGTAACTGTTTTCTTGGTGGTTTATACCTTTATTTATGGAAAGAAATTGTGTCTTTTTTCATTATAACTGAATGTATAATTTGTTACAATGAATAATGTTTGTTTTGTTTGAGTACGGTTATGTAACATTTGGGAGAAATACATCTGTTTAATTAGCTAGAGTGTTAATGAGTATTCCATACATGCTTTGGTAGATGGACATTTGCTTCTTTGAGTGCAATTGGATCATCCCCTGAATGTAAAGAATAATTATTTCTTTATGTTGTTGAAGGAGAGGTCTCGTGGTTAGAGGTAAAGCAGTACCAGTCATACAATTTATGTTAGTCGGGCTTTGGATACCGCCACTATGATAGTCCCATAAGCAAATTGGGAAGAAATCTAGATGAAACCTTAAAATGGATATTTGCTGTGTCTGAAAAGCATACTGGGAAAGTGATTACTGGAAGACTAGAAGGACTTGCTAGATGATCTTTTCCACAAGGATCCCTTTAGGGTCTGCAGTGTTTTTATTTTTCAGTTAGATGCTTGTGCGATGGAATTAGAAACATGCTTGTAAAATGTACCAAGCAGGGAGTGGTACAGACACTATGAAGGGCAAGATCAGAATGCAAAATAATTTTGACAAATTGAGAAACTGAAATGTTAAATTGGCTGCGATTCAAACAGCAAAGGCAAAATACTACCAAAGACTGGAAGTAATACACAAATACAGAATTGGAAACAACTAACAAGACACTGTTCTGTAGCAAGGAATTAGGCTAAGAGTAAGCAAACTACACATGGGTAAACAAATCAGACTTCCAAAGTACTGTGGCATAAAAGCAAACTTCATATCCACATGTGAAACATAAAAGTAATTTTTCCATTCTCACTGCTGGTGAGAGATCAGTTGGAGATCAGCGGCCACTCAGGAAGGATCTGAAGTAACAGGATAGGGTTCAGAGAAGAACAGCAAGAATGATCAGAGAATCCAGAAAGCATTATCTATGAGAAAGGGGTGAACACTGATTTGCTTGAAAATTGATTCTCATTCAAGAAAAAGAAACGTAGGAGAAAGTGCAATAAAAATTTTCAAGTACATAAAAGGCTACTAAAAAAGAGGAGTTGTAATATTCTCCCTGACCACTATGGATAGCACAAAAAGTTGGGGTAAAAAGTGCAGTAAAATAGAGTGTATTTTATAAGACTACAGGTATGTAAGAGTTCTGGAGTAGGTTTCCTAGGGAGACTGTGTAATATTCACCATCTGAGCGCTTTTAGGAGACTTTAACACATTTGTCACAAACATTTTTGGTAATGTCGGTCCTGTTCTTGAACAAATAGGTGATCTCTTGAGGGCCCCCTGAGTCTCGCCACCTGAGGGCTGCCTGACTTCCGTTGCTTTATGCTCCTGAACTAGTTTAGTTTTACTCTTTTTGATAAATTTATTTTACCCCATGCTGTAGTTTTCTTCTTCTTCAATGTCTCCAGCCCTAAATTAGACACTGTATTGTGAAACCTTACCAAAAATATGAGTGTATCCTTCTAGGGAATGTACATTGCTAACTTCTTGAAGGAGCCTTCTTCTCAAACAGCAACGTGTGTGGCATACCATGAATGAAGTGTACCATAGATGAAGTTCCATGGATAAAGTACCCCTTCCTTTCCTGGAGTCCCACATTCTCATAAAATCTGTTCCTCTTTATGCCGGCTTTCAAATCCCTCATTCCTTCAGCCTGCACAATCCACTTACCAGTATTTTTCAGTCTGCAAATGGACTGTCTCCCTGATACCATCAGTGACCTATTGCATTGGGTTTGTTTTCTGACATATTTTGATCTCCTGCACTGAAGTCTTCCTGTGGTCCTTGGCTATGACCTATAAGCTGTGGGTTAACTGAGTACAGGTCCTACACTAGCTACCAGGCTACTCTATTCCAGTTCTCCTGCCTACTGACAGCTTCTGCCTGTGGGCAGCGTCTCTCTTCACTTCCTGCAGAGTAACACCCAGTCTCACTGGAAGTAATTCTGACCTTTTCTCATTTTCAGCTAATTTTATAAACTCTTGAGTCAGTTACAACAAAAGAGCCGAATGAGGAGATGGGCCATACAGTCCATGAACGCTCCACAACCCACAGCTAAGAAACACTGCCTTAGATAAAACTGAACATACTTTTGGGGTTCTTCTCATGACCTTAATGTGGCTCTTCAAATACCTTGTTTGATAGCAGATGTTACCCATTCAGCTTGGTGCCAAACAATTTGATAATGGACTTTGATATGTTTTCATGTTCTTTTCCTTTGCAACAGATATAATCAGGCTGGATCTCTCTTCTTCTTACTGTGGTAACTTTCTTATGATTTTACTGTCTAGATTGGAGACATAAAAACTGCAGAAAAATATTTTCAAGATGTTGAGAAAGTGACTCACAAACTGGATGGACTACAGAGCCAAGTTATGGTTTTAATGAACAGGTAGATAATTTAATAGCTAAAAGAAACTTTAAAATATAGTTTTGCAAAGTATACATTGTGAGAATTAAACCACCCTTAAGACAATCCTGTTCTGTTTCTCTCTTGTGTAACTGTATCTGTTGTAAGTGAGACTGAATGGCATTTAGACCCAGGAGATCTGTATAACTCAGTACAGTCATATTATCCTGGTTCGAAATGGCCACCCTTCAGTTGATTTTACAAAGTTGTTTTCTCATTCTTCCAGGCATTGCATATTTCCACTCTGCTTTTTCAATATAAATTTGCATAAATAACTCTTATGAGAGAAGAAGCTGTTTTGGGCTCTTACCCTACAATCAGGTCTGCTAGTACAGTTACCGCCTGGTAGTTTCAAAAATGCTGGAATACATTGTAGTAAATCGAGCTGCATGATGAGGGACTCTGTTTATAATGGTTAGCACATGGGCTTAATATATTTAGAAAATACTCTTCAAAAGTGCTCTGAAAATTGTATTGCATGGCTAATTTCATGAAGAGAAATAATTCCAGGAAGAGAGTATCTGCATTTAAATTAATAAAAACACAATGCAGACTGTTGCTTTGGTAGGCAGAATATATAACAGCCAAATGATCCAAGTTATCATTACGTTTGTCTGTGAATGAGTGTCTCCTTGCTGGTTGTAATTACACTGTGAAAAGCAAATGTCAGAAACTCTCACATCTATAACAGGAAAATAAAAAATGGTGTCTATCCTTTTTAAAATATATTATCGCCTTGGGTTTTGAGGAGGACTCATTCATATGTCACTTATTTTCTAGAGCATTTCTCCACCTTGGTCAGAATAATTTTGCAGAAGCTCATCGATTTTTCACAGAAATTTTAAGGATCGACTCATCGAATGCTGTGGTAAATCTCCAAATTGCTACATTTATAATGAACACCTAAATTATTCTCATAATGCTTCATGTGTGGATTTGATTAGTACCCAGAGTTTACTCAGAGTTCTATAGAAAAATTGAATGTGGCATGTGTGCCAAAGGTTTTAGTATACATAGGGATAAGATACAAAATGGGATGAGAGATTAAGAACCAATCTATATGAAGGGCGCGAATACTTAAGCGTGCATGTAGAAATTGCAGAACATTATGTTTTACAGAATCTTCACTAAAGCACTTTTTTTTGCATTCACTATTTTTAGCGTAGACATGCATGTCAGAAAAAGAAATGGCAGCTGCCAATGTATGTAAGATTAACTTGATTTCACACAACATTGAAGGAATATTGTAATTTTAAACGTGACATATTTAACACACTGCATATTAGAGCCTTGGATTCCCGTCACAAGAGGAGATCAAAGAAGAGCCATGTATTTACTTTTGGGTTTTGTGCATTTGGCAGCTTTCAGTGCATGGTCATATAAGACTGTTGCTAAGAACCGAGACAGCTTACCCCCAGCAGCCTGAGACAAGGCCATTTAAAGACTGCGGGGACTGAATTTAAGAAGGACAGGAATTGCATCATTTTGCAGCTGTAAAATAGTACCTATTATAAATTGCACAAGATGAGATAGTAACGTTTCCTGAAGGGAGAGAAAAATAAATTTCTTAAAAAGCCTGTGTTCTGCCTTTATCTGCAGCTTTCAGAAAGTGTGAAAGTTTCTGCTGGTAAACATGTTATATGACTTTGTACTGTTGGAACCTTTTGGTATCTCATAAAACCTGTTTTGTGTGGAAAAGAAAATGAAACCTGACCATTTATGATGTATTTATTTAGACTGCCCTATCTACTGAATTTACTTGCAGTCAGTTTTAAGATGCCTTTGTGATAATTTCTTCTGTTGCTTATGTGGATCTTCTATATGTAAGCCAGAGAGAAAAACACTTCTGAAGATACAGTGAAGTCATTAAAAAAAACCCTATGAGAATGACAGCATGCAGAAGCTCACAGTTTCTGAAATCTGTTTCACTTGACTTTCAAAATTAACTGAATAATGTCCTATACTATTTATATTTCTGTTTAGACTGTCTTTTAGAGTTTCAGCTCTTAGAAGTCAGCAGGTCCTACTGGCACAGGGTAAATCTGAGAACAACAAGAAGAAAAGGTTGGGATTGTATGATTGATAATGTATTTTAGTTACTTGCACACACACACAAAATAGTAATTCTTAGCACATAGTAAAAGTGTTGTAACTCCAGAGGCTAGACTTCTTTTTTTCCTTCTCTCTCATCACTTGTAAATACATACAAACATACATACATACAAACATACATACACATATATATATATATATAAACATTTATTTATTTACAATATATTTTTCTCTAGGCTAATAACAATGCTGCTGTTTGTCTTCTTTATCTGGGAAAACTGAAGGATTCCCTCCGGCAATTGGAAGGAATGGTTCAGCAGGACCCTAAACACTACTTACACGAGAGTGTTCTCTTCAACTTGACAACGATGTATGAACTGGAGTCCTCTCGCAGTATGCAGAAGAAGCAGGCACTTTTAGAGGCTGTAGCTATCAAGGAGGGCGATAGCTTTAATACTCAGTGTCTCAAGTTAGGATAGATCATTTCCAACTGTTTTTTTAAATTGTATATACTCTTGCTAATGTGTAAATATGAAATAAAAATCTATTGAATTATGAATATTCAGTGGCTTTACTACAGAATCTGTTGTCTCTAATGGTCTTGTCATTGTGAAGACTTTGTGCTGACCTAGAGCCAGCTTCATCCCTAGAAGTCTATTCTTGTTTAGTTGTTCTTCATTGCAGTGTACTGTATATAGTCAATTACTCAGATTCTTTTTGTAAGAAAAACTGAATTTGACCTTACATTGTCTTGATGATTGTTACAGTTTTTCAGTAATTAGTGAGCAAATCACTTGAGCTAATTTCATCAGGTAAGTTATTGACAGAATATCAGTATGTGTATTATAGAAATTAAATTCTGAATGTGCTTCTCTTCCCTTGCTTCTACTATGTGTGTGTCTCATTTTGCCCCCACCAAGCTATCATTATACCTTTGTATGTCCACTGCTCTCAAAGGAGTTTGCTTGATAACCACTGTACAGAGTCCCAGCATGGTTGAGGTTGGAAGGAACTGCTGGAGGTCATTTGGTCCAGACCCGCTATCAAGCAGGGCCACCTAAGGCAGGTTGCCCAGATGGCATGTGAGGGAGTCCTACAGTCCCCCACAGTATGAATTCTCCACAGCATGAGGGACCATATAATCTGAATGGTACTACATGATCTTGTACTTGGGTTTGTGATACCATTCAGTCTTTCAGATTAAAGCATTTGGATTCTGGAAAGCTGTGGGTGGCAGTGGAGGATTTCTCTATTCCCAGACTAATGCTTGCTTCAGTACTGTTGTCCTCTCTTCCACTCTCTGGCCATCATCTCTACTTGTATGTCACCAGCAGATGCCACAAGATTCTTCTAGGAACTGCTTAACTTGTGCATGTGTATTTATTTCAGCTCTTATACTACAGCTGTCTTCCTCATGCCTACCCTAGAGCCTGTGGATTCCTCTCGGTGTAGATAGGCATAGCCGCTCTGCTCCAGCATTCTGCTGGGTAGAGAAAGGAGCACTGCCAGTTAGGCAGAGAGGAAACACAACCTATTTCAGCTCAGTTCCTCTTCTTTCCTGTTACCAAGTGAAAACACCGTTTAGAAAGTATTTCCCAGGGACAAGGATGAAGAAACTGAGGCAAAGGTCTCTAAAGGCTAGACCATGCAGAGTAGATGCAGAGCAGGGCAGAAGGCAGTTATCATTGATGAGACAGTATCAGCATACAGTGATCTTGGCGTCCCTCAGAACACAGATTTTTGTAATCACAGTACAACTGTGGTTATCAGTGTATTTCACATCTCTGCCCACATTTCTCCCTTCATCTCTGTGGTGGGTTGAACCTGGCTGGATGCCACATGCCCACCAAGCCACTCTATTGCTCCCCTTCCCAGCAGGATGAGGGAGGAGAAAATAAGATGGACAGAAATTCATGGGTCAAGATAAAGGCAGTTTAATAAAAGCAAAATCAAAGGCCATACACAGAAGCAAAGGAAAACAAAATATTTATTCTGTATTTCCCATCAGCAGGCGATGTCCAACCACTTCCTGGGCAGCAGGGCTTCAGTATGTGTAGCAGTCGCTCTGGAAGACAAACATCATAAATAAATGTCCCCCCCTTCCTCCTCCTTTCTTTTAGCTTTTATTTCTGAGCAGATGTCATATGGTATGGAATATCCCTTGGGTCAGTTTGGGTCAGCTGTCCTAGCTGTGTCCGCTTCCAAGATTTTCCCCACTCACAGCCTACTGTGGCAGAGGAGAAATGTTGGAGAGCCAGCCTTGCTGCTGTGGGGCACTGCTCAGCAGGAACCAAAACACTGGTGTGTTACCAGCACCTTTCTAGCTACTAACACAAAACACAGCACTATGAGGGCTGCTGTGGGGAAAATTAACTCCATCCCAGCCAGTCCCAATGCAATCTGTATTGTAAAGATTGAATCCGGATACTCCCATTCCTTGTACATGAATACAATATATACATCTGTTTATTGGAGGGGTTTTTGTTGTTTTGAAATTTAATGTTCAGCAATTGGAAGAACATCTTGTCATAAATCATTGCCATGGGACAATTCTGTAACTAACTTACATTTTTACATTTAACCACATCCATCAATTAATTCTCACCATCTTTAAATACTCCCACTTGTATATTTAAGTAACTAATAAGTCATTTTTATGCTTGTCCAACTGGAGATAGTGTACAGGGGCCAGTTTTCCTTAAAAATCAGGCTGTTTGAAAACTGCAAGCTGGACATGCAGAAAAATTAGGATGCTTAAAAATCACCAGTCACCTCAAAAGATGTAAGCCTGCAGCTCCCCTCATACAGGCAGAGAATTTGTTCCATTTTTGCAGGATATATATGTTTTACCAAAATAATGGCTAGTTATGTATCAACCAACTGACAAAAATTAAATCAGTTCTGGTATTCCTGTTTCTGGCTTGGCCTCTAGGTTCCACAGCTGGATCTGAATTAAACTTGTGCAGCACCTGGGTAGACTGGCCCTAAGGTACCACTGCAAAACTCAAAAGATTCAGCATCACCTGCTTCAGTGAGGTTTTAAACACCATTTCTGTATCATTAGTAAGTGTTAAAATACAGTGAAATAAAAGTAGTTACTTTTGCATTACTCTTTATGAGGTTTTACATTTGGTTTAAATATTGCTATGATGTTGGACAAGGTTTAACAGTAATTAGACAAATTCTCAGTTTACATTGTCATAACTGAGTTGAAATCAGTGTATTTTTCAGTTTGTCACAACTATTAATCTGATCCAGTATGTTACTCACTGTACACATTACAAGTAATTTTAGTAGTATGTTTTCTCCAGCATACGTCATTTTTCTTGGGCATGGGGTTTCTTGGGAGATAGACAGAAATCCTGGTACCTAACCACCACTGTTCTCAAAGACTTTGAGAGCACTGAACAATTTGCCAGGGTATGTAGTGACAGGACAAGGGGTAATGGTTTGAAACTGGAAGAGAGTAGATTTAGTTTAGCTATTAGGAAGAAATCTTTATGATGAGGGTGGCGAGACACTGGAACAGGTTGCGCAGAGAAGTTGTGGATACCCCCTCCCTGGAAGTGTTCAAGGCCAGGTTGGACGAGGCTTTGAGCAACCTGATCTAGTGGGAGGTGTCCCTGCCTTAGCAGGGGGGTGGAACTAGATGATCTTTAAGGTCCCTTCCAACCCAAACCATTCTCTGATTCTATAACAACAGAGATTCCTGTGCATTTAGCTTAAGGTCAGGTGTCATGTTAGATGGTTATACTATCATCTACGCTTTCAGGAAGCTTGGTTTGTCTTTTCCAATTCTAAGTGAAAGTAGCATGATCCACCATCCAGCATGCTGAAGCCTCCTTTGCCTCTTTACAATCAAGGAGTAAAATGTTTGCTTTTTTGATTCAGTAGTGCCTTATTCTCAGTGCACATGTAAATGACAGCTGATATTCTGATCAGCAGAGAATAAAAATTTATGATCCCAGTCAGAGTCAAATAACCATTAAAAAAAACCCCACTCTGAAAACATAATCCCCCATTCTCCAAGTTTCTCTAAATTCTAATTCATATGTATTACTACATAGGTCTCACTTCAGTATGTTTGTGGTGTTCTTATTAGTAGAAGCTTTTACTCAGATAAAAATGCCAGTAGAGGAGACTTGGACTGAGTGACCTCTAAGCTCAGTGAGCCATTAAACAAGTGACATCCTGGTAGACTTGCAGAATAATTAAAATTTAAATGCAAAGGCATATTATCACTGCTGGATGTATGCAAATTGTTAACTGTTTATAAAATGCAAGAAAGAATGTCAATGTCACTTTATGGTTTGGATTTAACATATATACAAGTGTTTGAATTTCCTATATTGAGCTAGTTACATGTCTGAATGCAGTATATGGTGTTAAAGCATTAAAGCTAAGGACAAAATTTGTCCTCAAAACATTAATTACACCAGGCAATCCTGTTAAATTCAATGAATTCAGCTGAATTTAATGAGGGTTCCTGGTGTAAATGAGGGCAGAGCTCAGTTCTAAAACACAGCATGCATGTGTCATCTGGCTAAGTGAGAAAAGCTGTGGAAAGCATAGCCTGAATGAGCTGATTGTTGTATTCAAGTCTTAAAGCTTAATGTGCCTTAACAGAAGTTTTGCATTTAAATTTCCTCTTTTATTAAAAGAGGAGCAAAGAGGCTGTACTTCAGACATTCAGATAATTACATTATGCACAGAGACCCTGATCCTCAAAAGGACTTAAGCATCTATCTGCCATTTCTAGTACCTAACTGCAGTTCAGGTGATAATGGCATCCTCTAACCAGCTGGTCATTTCCATTTTCCTGGTGCCTCAGTTTTTGGACTGGACCCCTTAAATGTTCCCCAAAAGGCATGTGCAGACATACCTGAGACTCCACAATGGGCTCCAGACAGCATGCTGGAAAGGATGATCATTCCGCCACCTACCCCATCCCTCATGTCAGCAAGAGCACTCGGGCAGCTGTGTGCAAGCTGGATGGGCTCATTGACCCGGTGGAAAAACTCACCAAGGCAGCAAACACCCTCTTCAGATTCATCTTCATCCTGAGGCTTTCAACACCAGGATGTGCTGGGAATAACCAGGTTTTCTGCACTACAGTGCGAGGTTTTCTGCACTGTGGTGGTCTAAGAAGTGGTAGACAGACAATCCTTTTGTGAAGCCTTTGCTGCAGGTGTCTTGCAAATCATACTGGAGAGGGGAATAAGTGGGGTACAGTCTGCATGTGTAGCTAGGTCATGTCTGTCTTAACTTGTATATCAGCTGATGCACTTCATCAGCTGTGTGCACTGTAGCCATCCAACAGATGTTTGCAAGATATATGGTACCCCCATCTCCAGTCGTATTTAGCTGTAGTGAGAAACATTCCCTCTTCGCTTCAACTTGCAATCAAGGAATCCGTGAAAAGAGGATTGAAGCATCAGATAGAGATTTCAATTTATTCTGACTCAGTAGAAGCACAGCAGACAGAGTCAACCTATCTGAGGTTTTACGGGTAGCAACCTAGATTTCTGCTGTCCTGAGCAAAGGCCAGGGAAACTCTCAAGATGTTAGAACAAGGTGGGTTTTATCCATTAGCTCATACCTATAATCTGAGCTGGAAGGAAGATGTCATCCACCCCTTCCACCCTGTTTTCTACTCACTTAATAAAACATTGGGAAGAAAGGGTATTTTACCAGTGAGGTACTTCACAGTGTAGGAACCTACACGGAGTTTTTCACATGTGAACTGCAGCTCAGTAGCACTGAATGCAAACAAGCTGCAGCACTGATTTTCAGGGAATGACAGTGGAAAGCTGCTTTCCCACTTAGTTCTCCCAGTCAGCTTGGGAATTACAAATTCAGAGATTCTCATCTTCAAGGGGTATGTGAGATGGTCACAATCCTGGTGTTAGGGAGGAACAGAAAGGCACGGGTGAGGAGGAGGACCCAGGTGCCACCTTATCCAAGCTGTTCTGGATCAACACCTGATCCTGTCCTAGCTTTGGGTTGTCATTTGCATCTGTTTATTATGTATGAGAGTCATTAAAATGCATTCATCTGAAAGACAGCAACAATGGCTTGTAATTTGCCTGCAAAGAGTGGGAAAAAAAAAGGATGTTACTTACTTGAGGCAGGCAAGGAAGGAAGGAGGTTCCTCTCTGGCTTTGAAAAACTGTCAGAACTGTCAGCGCTAAACCGAAAATACTGAAGTAAAAAGCTGCAGAATACAATTATTAGAGCTGTTTATAAAAAAAAAAAAAAATCCACTTTTTGCAGCACAGGGGGTAAGCAGGTACTTCGGATGCTGGCAGACATTCCAGCAGCATAACGCGGCCACCACCTTGCTACGACATCCCCAAGAACAGCTTCCCTCTCTCCCACCAACAGCGGGGCAGCTTTAAGTTGCCCGAATCATTTGGAAAATAATAAATAAGCCTGAGGATGGACCCAAATTAAATGCTCCAAGCTCAAACACCTGTGATCACAGGGGAAACCAGAGCCCAGAGCTCGGCTTGGCTGCTACATCCATGAGCAAAGGCAACCCCAGAGTATCAGAGAGGCACAGGGCACACCCAGCCCAGTTTTCTACCAGCTGATGTGGCTCGTTGACAGACACAACAGTTGTTAATCAGCAGCCTGAGAAGCAGCACAGAAGGCAACCAAACGGAGTGGCACTTTTCAGAATTAGCACAGGTATCCTGGAGACAACTGCAGTGGGGGAAGCCAGCAATGAAAAGATCCACAGCCTTTTCACTGCTGAATCTTTCCCCAAGCACTTTGGTTTTTGAAATTTTTCTCCTTTGTCTTATCTTGGTGTTTATATAGTTAATAAAAAATTAAGCCCTAGTGGCTCAGTCACATAAAAAAATAGGTTTTTCAAATTGCAGGTATAGCAGAGCACACAAAATGTTTTGGGAATCAAGCTGTAAAGCCACAATGAGTGCAGCAAGTCAGATCAAATCTGGATCTTTGAGCCAGGAATATTTACATTGTAACACTAATTCATCCCCCAGTGAGTTGCTATGTTTATTTGGCTTCAGGAAATAGAACACAACTGGCAGTGACCCTGTTTTGGGAAGAAGGGAAGGAATCTGAGAATTTCTATTATTTTCACAGGGAAAGCTCCCAAGGAGATGATGTAATTTTCGAGTATAGCACAGGTCAAGTCCACAGCCTCTCCCTAGCCAAGTATCTAAATCCATTATTTGGCTACCAGGGATATTCTTCAAAGCCGTGCTCAGCTGCCACCTCAATCTTTATGTGCAGTGGTGTCTGCCAGCTGATATTAAATGATTGCCTTTGTCAGGGAACCGTCCCTTCTCATAAGTTCCTAGTTCAGCCTAACTCCTGGAGTCAGAAGCCAGGCAGGAAAGTGCCTTTTCTGCCCGTAGGACCTGATGCTCTGAGTGTGTGCAGATTTTATACTTGTCAAGTTCAGGAACCACAACAGGCAGCTGCCAGCTCCTGCAGCTGGCGGGAAGCAGCACAGCCCTGGCTCTCGGCAGCCCCAGGCGAGACACCCCTTGCTGTGAGCGTTGCCCTTCACCCATTTGTAGGCACCCCAAAGTGTAACTGCTAACCGGCTGTGAAATGTCTCTGCAGTAAGAGATCCAGCCAAAGACACTTGTCCCAGGACACATAACAAAGGAGGGCAGCATCACAGATTCTGCAGCCACCCAGATGCCCACCTAATTTATTAAAAAGCCCACTGACCATCCACAGCTTTCTTATAGTTTACTTGCAGAAAACAAGACCACTGCTCTCTCAAGCTGGTCACAAGAAACTGAAGTATATGCCACTTGGGAAAAGTTGGGATTAAGGTGGAAAATAGCACATAGATACCAAAAAAGCTATCTTCAAGCCTCTCAGTTCAGTACCATTTCTCTACCCTTTTTTTTTTTTTAAACTTATCCTGGAGGAGTTGAAATATTCCCCTTGCCTGAGTTAATGCTGCCAACGTGATGTTGCTGGAACCACTTACATAAATTTTCATGCTACATCAATGCACCAAGATTTTCCACTAGCTGCAGTAAAACAGACTCATGGTTTTGGACCAAAAATCGATTTCACTTTGCACTTTTAGATATGTGGTATTGGTGGGGGGGGGCGGGAATTAAAAAACCCCAAACACAAAAAGTCACCATGAAAATGGTGTTTTTCATCTGAAGGAATGGTATGTTCTCCCTCCCTCCTCTCCACTCTCTGGAGCATAAAATATTAACATTTTTTTTGCCCAGCTGTTTCCTCCTAATGTAATCTCCCATGTCATCTCTTCACAGGTGTAGAATCCTTATACTAGACCTAAATTGCTTTTTTCCTGGCTGACAAAAACCACTTTCAGAGAGCAAAGCTTTCACCCCTTCAAAGCCACCTATAGCACTAAAGGACATGGGCTCAGAAGCATTGACTGGAAGACCCCCACAGCCCCCACCACCTCTCAGCAGCAGAATACATTGTGCTATGAAAATGATGAACGACCGTCAGCAGTGTGATCGTGTGTTATTCTTGACAGCCGGGAGATGGGAGCTGTGCCGGGTGTATATATTCCTCCAGAGAGGCAACAAAACAAGGTGGTTCAGTCCTGCTTCCCAGGTCACATCCTGCATCAGCAAGCTGTTGAAAGCAATTGCTGTGGGCAGCCGCTTCACTGTCAGTCCCTCATTGCTGCCTCCAAACTGCAAATCTCTCCAGAGGGGGGTGCGTTATCTGCTCTCTTCCCAGTTGCTCCCCTAGTCTGTTACAGGATGGCTGTGCAGTAAATGGGGTTCCTGAGAATGCATGCTGCTACCTTCACTTCTCCTTTTGCAGAGAGAGATCAAAATGAAAAGGCCCAGTGAACAGCCCCATGTTGACTTTTGTTAAAAAGAAAACAAAAGCAGAAGGGGGGTGAATTAGATTGGATACCAGGGACTGATATCAGCACCAGGTGAAAGCAGTCATTTTACTTCACATTCAGAAACACAATTTTCTGTGGCATATAAGTCAAAGAAATAAAACTTGCCACAGGCAGTAACTGTCATTTATTCCTGTAGCTGTACCTTGAAAAATCCTCTTAAGTTTATTCTGGGACCAGGATGCCCCAGAGTGCTGTACAAGAGGACACTCGAGTGCTGCTTCCAGGCAAGTGGCACACAAATCCCTGAACCGGTGAGGCACATGGTACAGCATCCACACAAGCCTACCCAGTGTGTGTCTGACTACAGTCAAACTTCCTATTTGCTTGTAGCACTGATTTTTCAGCCTGGCCTATGCACCCCTGCACAAAAGGCAGTACAGGCTGAATGGAGCAGTGGGTGAACTTGCACTTTGCAAGAGTGGGTTGTGCCTGCAGCCCCTCCCACAAATTGAGCCTCCACTGGTGTCTAATCTGGCTTGCAACCCAAGACCCTAAGGCAGGAAACACATGCCTTGTTTACTCACCTTTTCCAACTTTTAAGATAAAACTGAGTGCAGTTTCATTCCAAAATTGCAACTTTGTTTTCAGAAACACTTTTAAAGAAATAAAGCACCTAGAAATGGTTAAAAGTAATGCTGCAACAAAATGAGGAAAACATTGTTGCCTGCTGAAGAAGGGCTGTGTCCACACCCATAAGGAAGAACAGGGGGAAAATTCAATCATCTACTGTCTGCTACATTAGGAAAATTCACTTAAACCCGAGTTTCATCTTCCTTCTACAGTTGTGTTTACTCAGGAAACTGCAAGAAAGGCGTTTGAAATGGGTACACAAGCTGCAACCAATGCAGAGCCTATGCTCTCCTCCTCATCCATTAAAGAGCTGGAGCAAGCACTAACATCTGCCTTGCTGACATAATTCGCCATTTCAAAGAGCAAATTCATACCAAAATGCTGCTGTGCCCATTGCTGAGGAGCCACATGTCCTGTGTAAACCACCAGGCATTTACTGAAAACTTGACCACCATGCGTAAGTCTACTCTTCTGCATCTCACAGCTAAAGAAACTGAGGCACAGCTAATGACTTGTCCCATGTTACAGAACAAGTCAGTAGTGGCACAAGGAATAAAAGCTGATTAACAATGACAGTAACACTGTTGTTCAATGTGTCCTTAATGTCAGCACAAGGAGAAAAAAAAAAAAAAAAGAAAAAGCCCATACCCAAGTCAAAGTAATTTTATTAATAACTCACAAGAGCAAATTGCTACATTTTACTGAGAGAAAACCACAGCTTTATGTACCAGGGCAGAACTAGGGAAGATGCATACTAAAATGCCGATTATGCAAATTTATCTTATGAACATTTTTAGACAAGAATGAAGGAAGGTTTATTTTCTTTAATTAAAAACAGAATCCTACGTAGTTCATTAGCATGGATTCAGAGCAGAATGAATATTAATGTAGCCCACCTCTCCCAATTCTACCTGCCAGAAATATCAAGGAAAACAAAAGATTAGAAAATGGATTCCTGAGCAATTTTAAATGCAATTGGCTAAAGTCACTGCAAGGCTGCTGGAATCTTTGAAAGGTCATCGTGATCGGAGAAACCTTTTTCACTGGAAAAAGGCAAATGATATGGCCACCTTCAAAAAGGCAAGAGGATCTGGGGAACTACAGACTGGTCAGCCTCAGGTCAGTCCCCAGGAAAATTATGGAATAAGCCCTTACAGAAGCTGTTACAGGCACATGAAATACCAGGCAACAGGGCACAACCCATCGATGCCAATTTCCCAAGGGCACATTCTTCCTGACCATCTTGACCACCATCCAAGAGGCAATAACTGGCTCTGTGATGGAGGGAAGGCAGTGGGTGCCATTCACCTTGACCACAGCAATGTCCCATGGTAGCCTTGTACCCAGGCTGAGGATATAAACTACAATGTGGGTGAAAAACTGCTGGACCATTGGGCTCAAAACAATCAGTGGTTACAGCCTAACTGCCAGGTGGCATTCAAGCACCACCCCTCTGCAGTCAAAATTAGGGCAAAGTACGTTGAACATCTTCCTTAACAAGTTAGGGTGCAGAGAGCCAAACTAAGGGCACTGGTTGTGTCTGTCCTGGAGAAGGGAAGGCTGAGAGGACACTTTACAGCAGTTTCCCACTAGAGAACGACTGCAGAGAAGACAGTCAGACTGTTTTCAGGCATTCAGTGAAAGGGCAAGAGACAACGATCAGAAGCTGTGACCAGGGAGTTGGCCACGAAGAACAAATGCTTGCCCACAAGAGTGGCTAAGCGCTGGAACAGGCACCCGGACAGGTTGTAGAACCTTCACCTTCAGAGGTTCCAAAACCTCAAGGTCTTGAGCTTTGAAGCTGGCCTGGTACTTTGTAGGGGGTTGGACTAGATGACCTCCAAATGACCTTTCAACCTATTTTTTTTTTAATGATTCTGTGATTCTAATTGTATATGTAAATAGAGGAAGTCTAATCAGTGAAAAGCCACCGGTCACATTTACTCTGATAGGGCTTCAGGCTGTTCCATCTGTCAGGTCTCAGGCACCATTACTGTGCTTCATCAGCCAAAAACTTCATATACTGTTTCCGAGCAGGAAAATCATCAGCCGGCCTGTTGTACGGTGTCCAGACAGGTTCTCCAACAAATAGCCTCATTGCCTTCACATAATTCTGTCAAAGAACAAGAAGTCACAAATAATTCAAGAGCTCCTTTCCATGGGACTTTAAATCTGAAATTAATTGTTACAGTTGCACTTCTGCAGCAATTTTGGAAATTATTTCAAGATGGATTGAAAGCTTCAGGTGTTCCAGGAAATTATGTCACTATGCTGCTGTTTCTGCTCCCAGTTACTGCAGTAGGAGATTTTGCACCTACACAGTGATATATTGTGTCATAACCAGCACCTTCAAGTTGGACAGAGATAGTTTTGTTTTAAAGAAACTAAAAAAATCCTGTCTTATGCAAATAATTTTGCACGGGATCCACAATACTGAGCAATGCAGCATCTAATTCCTACTTGCTTAGTTAAACAAGAGCAATCAGAATACACAAGGTGGCTACACAATGCCTCAGGAATACCAGAAGCTTCAAAGCAAGAGCCATAAAAGCTGAATGGGGAGTGCATAAACTAGCCAAAACCTAATGCTACAGGAAGTGAAAAGTCTCCAGATTACCAAAAAAAAAAAAAAAAAAAAAAAAAAAGCAAAGCCATATCTCCTGCCCCCAGCTAACCAAAAGTATTCCAAGTTTGAAGTCCAGCTGTGGCAGCAAAAAATCAAGTTTCATGTCCTGCAGAAGCACTCCAACCACCGAGTTACAGGCAAGTCCACTCTTTGGTCCACTATGCCACAGGTTTAGACCTGACCTATTTTGTAAACACTGCTAAGTGCTTATCTTGCACTCAGTGTTCAGCAAGACTAAGAATAAAGTTAGGTACCTAAAGAACTTTTAGCTGCAAAATGCAAGGTTCTAGAATCACCTAAAGAATTTACTTTGAAGATGGCACTTCTGGACTAAAGTTCCTGAAGTGGACAAACATTTAAGACCTCTTGCAGATTCAACGCATAACCTCTGACATTTTGTCTATGTAAAGAAAAAGCCTTAAACTAGCAATTATAGCTGATTCACTGTGGATCTCAAAATGCAGACATGAAAAATCAGGTTTTTCACCAAAGCAGCTTATCCCTTTTTTACATATATGATAACTGCTATCTGCACAGCTGATTCAAAATTATACCATTCTCATGACTAAGCCAGAGATGGGATTTTGCCACACAGGAGACAGCACACATTTCCCCATTTTCCAGGGATAATGCTGAGATTACAAACATATTTATAAAAGCCTACAAGGAAAGGTGCACAGATAGGACTACACATGCCAATCTCACAATCCTGTTGCTAAAAACATGCTCTGAAAGCGAGCTGCCTCCTGCAAAGCCAGCATCCAGCCTAGCACATGCTAGCTGCAAGCAGTGGCTCTGGACCCTTAAATCCTTCTTTCCCTGATGGTGAATTTAGCACTCATGAAAAAAGCCACTGCTGGACACAGATACACTCAGTCTGTCTCGACAAAGATACACAAGAAGGCAACACAGAAGGATCCATCTACACCATCTCCACCTCAACTGACAGCAGGGGCAATGGTGGGAGGGACAGCTGCAGGGCTTGGCTCTCGCGCCGCTGTCACATAAAATACGCTACGGATATCATGAGGCAATGACTTGCAGTTACAGCTGACGAGAGGAAGCCGGATTTGTGACCTGGAGATGAAAGGTTCAGAAGCTGTGAATTATTTAGTATTTTTCATATTCCTACTTCATATTTAATATGTTTTGCTAATGAACTGCAAGTCTCAGGGCATGTAGTTACTAATGTGATATATACTCGCATGGATTTGTCATCAAAATTTACAGTAATCTATAAAAACATACGTTCTCATCCAGTGTGAATCGGTGATATATGCCGGCAGGGAGGGTTATCATGTCTCCTTTTTCCATGGAAATCCGGATCCATTTGTCATCCTTGTCTCGAACATCAAAATAGCCAGATCCATCTAAGATGTAGCGAATTTCATCATCTAGGTGTAAATGTTCTTCATAAAATGTCTTTATCTAGGAACAGCAAGTATCTCTTAAAACTACTGAACACAGAAGAACTGCAGAGAAATCTGGTAGAAACATGTGGCAAAGCAGACAAAGGCTTTCAATGGGCGACTGCGCAGTGATTTAACTAACAAATGAGACTAACAAGGTTAAAATGGCCAGGCCAGCCAGTCAGACCCAGTCTCAGGACATTCTATCCTTTGGAAGGCAGGAATTTCTCTGACAAGAAACTAGCTATAACTTCACATAACCAGTCTCTGAGTAACAGTAATGCTTACAACTGTTTGAGAAAGAGGTGGGTAAGGTCCTCGCAATTGTTCAGTTTGGTTATTTTGTGCAGGTTTTTTTCCTGACATGCAAGAATAAAACAAGAGCTACCGATTATTCCCTCTCCCCATGCTGGTGTAGGGTTGAATTAGTCCCACAGGCTACTACAACTCCATGTGACAACGCAGTTACTGCCAAATATGGCCCATCAAGGGCAATCTAATGTAAACAGCATGTCACGCCTGCCCCCACACAGTGATCCCCAGCTCCAGGCTTTCTCCTCCTGGGCAGCAGCAGCAGCAACATTCTCAATTTTTCCAGAATGGTGAATTCTTTGTACATTTCACAGCACAGAACAAAACATGCTTTACAGGTTCAATTAACAGAGACCTGAGGCAGTTAGTGCAGAAAGAGCAATGCAACACCAGGTGCCATCACCTGCTCAGGCCTGGATCCTGTTTAGCCACACTAGTTAGTGCAGGTGTCCCTGAGCCAGCGTTGATCCAGCATGGCAAGATGAGCAAAAGTCCATGTGCCCTGTCAATAACAGCCTGTCTTTCTGTCAGGTAGAGCCCATCCAGGCAACCTGAGTTACTACCCAATACACCTTCTCATCAATTTAAAAGCAGTATAACACAATGGGCTTAAAACAAACTGGTAAATGGAAATTTAATGAAAATGTGGAAGTGCCACTGGGTTGCTGTCCTCAGGTCAGAGGAGCAGAGGCACCTCTGAGCACTCAGAGGCCAGGAGGAGAAAGCTCCCTCTAGGAGACTCATCTGAGAGCCTGGCACTATTTGCATTCAGCTGTTAGGAAATAGTCAACGTACCAGCTTCCCAAGGTTAAAAAAAAAAATCTTCTTGTACGGGGAACGTGTCCAATTCTGTGAGGTTAACATTCACTTTGAAAAAATGTATTTTGCAAGCAGCCATTAGGATGTTCCAGCCTTCAAAGCCCATGCCCAGCTGGCAACCGGCTGCCTTCACCCCAGGGAGGCTCTCCGAGGACAGGTCAGCATCGGTGGGGCTCTGCTGGCAGGAATCTTAGGTTTGAAATTACACAGTGATGGAAACTATCCTCAAAACCTTTGAAAGCAATCTACAGAAGCAAAAGGCCTCTGCTATTTTTAAAATAATATCAAAACGGCTTTTTTTTTTTTTTAATGCTGAGGACTTCAGTACAGGATGTATTTTACACATGGAAATCTCACTTTTGTGCCCTTGCTCAGGGTGCGCAGGTTGGGAAGCCGGGCGCACACTCTAGCGGCACACTCAGCCTGCAGATCCCCAGTCACAGCAAAGACTCGCATACCTTTTCCTCGTAATTTGGAAGCTTGTCTTTATGTATGGTTATTATATCCATCCAGGAATAATTTTCTGCTTTCCGAATCTCTTTCAGACATGGATCAGTCTCGTAGTTATCAGCATCCAACTAAAAATTAGGCAGGAAAAAAAATCAGTGTATTCAGACACAACTGCAAGTCAGGACACCCACGTGGAAAGGCCCGAGAGGTCAGGAGCGCCAGCGGGGCCGGTGGCCCCGGGGTGGCTGCGTTGGCCGCCACAGGTACACAAGCTCTGCCAGCTTCCTTAGATTTACCGGCGCCCAGCGCACCGCCGCGCAGACACCGGCCGGGGCCCCGCCTGCCCGGGCTCGGCAGCGCCGGCAGGCACGCACACGGCCGGTACCTGCTGCCGCCGATCGCCTCGGGCGACCACCGCCCCGGGCCCGCTCTCCCCCGCCGCAGGGTTCTGCCCGGCCCGGCGGGTGTCGGGACGGGCCTGAGGCGCCGCCGCCTCCAGGCCTCCGTCAGCGCCGGGCCCTGCCTAGCGCCTGGCCGCCCGCCGCGGCTGCCCCGCCCCACTTACTTTGCGGTAGGTGACGCCGAGGCGGCGCAGCTGCTCCAGGCTGACGGCGCGGTTGGGCTGCAGGCGGTGGGGAGTCCGCTGGTCCTCCTGGGACTCGTCCATGTACCAGGCCTCCACCATCCCGCCGCCGCCGTCCGCTCTGCCGGGTCGGGCTGGGCGGGGCCGGCCCGCCCCGGCGGGGCTGGAGGGGCCGGTGCAGGGACCGGGATGGGCCCCGCGGAGCCAGCCTATGGCGAGAGCCTGAAACGGGCGCCATTTGCAACCCAAACCCCGCCGCGCAGGGCGGGCGCACCGGGTAGCCGGCCCAACTGTTACTTGGCTGTACTGGCTCCGGCCCAGCGGCACAGGCCGGGGGAGCCTGACCTCATACACTCAGGGCCAGGCTGGATGGGGCTCTGAGCAACCTGGTCTAGTGGAAGGTGTCCCTGCTCATGGCAGGAGGGTTGGAACTGGATGATCTTTAAGGTCTCTTCTAGCCCAAACCATTCTGTAATCTTCAGGAGCAGCGCTCCATGAAAAAGACCTGCTGGCAAGAGGGGCTGCTCACCCGCACTAGCCCTCTTGGGTAACACCCTGGTTACACTCACATCACACCAAACTTCAAGAGCAGTTGTGTTTACATCTAGTCTGCCCCAGCAGTAATGCTCTATATTTACCCGTAAGTCTCAGACTCAAAAACCACTGAAATAAAAAATAAATCAGGGGGGGGGAAAAAAAAAAAAAAAGTAAAGAAGAGTGATAAAACATGCTGTCCAGAAAGCTTGTGTTGTCTCTATCCATGGAAATACTCAGAACCTACACTCACATCCTGAGCAACCCGCTTTGGGTGAACCTGCTTGAGCTGGGGTGGACAAGACACACTCCAGCAGTCCCCTCTAGCCTCCACAATTCTGCAATTCTACATGGTTCTAGGATTCTATATGGTAAAAAAACCTAACAGCCAGCTAAACATGATGAAAGGATGGATAAACTGAAAAGAAACAACCCTCCCTTAAATGTTTTTCTTTCTAAAAATAATGGTTTATACTTACCAAAATGTCTTGTCTTAGCCTCTATTTCTCAGATTTTTAGAAATGTTACTAGATCCCTTTAATGTATAGTATTTGTGTATAAGCACTACTGGTTACTGATTCTGGATAGTCTCATAACATTACAGGTAAGCTGGTCTAATGCTGGTATTGTCCATATTTAGTTTCAGAAGCACACACAAACACAGCCAGAAATTCAATGCCTATCCACTGAATCTCATGGCTGCTAAATGCCAATACCCTCCCTCAAGTTTCAGTTCCCTGAAAAGGATGACTTGAACAGCCAGCACTCGAGCTCCTGTTGAGAAGTTTTATTTGCTTTCCATCCTTTAATCATTTTTAATCTTGTAACTTTCCTCTCAGCTTTCTTTTGTCCTGAATTTGCAGAGTGAGAATGATAAATATTAGTATCATATTAACATAAAACTCTTTCCTGTTATAATCTACCTATTAAGATTCAGGTAGTAAAGTTGCTTAAATTCAGTATTACACTGATGTTATGATTTACCCACCATTATCTACAGTTTTCCAAAGCTGCTGCTTCAAAAAATAGATTTCCATAGAGTAAATAAGATCTACGTGTTTAACTGGAGAAGTACGATAAGCAGATTATTAGATGGCACCTCTTCTGTACGTTGTCTGTCACACTGCCTCAACTAGAGACCTGATCAGGGATGACTGGGGTGTTTTCCTTCAAGCCAAACTTCTAAAATAAAGACAGATAATTGTATGCATATACACAAAAGGAGAGGGGGGGAAATCTAATCAGTGCACTATGTTACCCCTAGATTAGAAAACAAATTTTAAAAACCTCACTCATCTATTAATTTCTAGCTGGCCAGTTTCCTCATTCTATCACTGTGGGAAACTGTTGGCAAAGCACCGCACACATCTGGTGTAGGTGCTGATATGTCAGGGTCAGCGGTGAGTTTCCCCCCCCACTTCCCCCCTCTATTATTTTTTGTGTTGTTTTAATTTGTCAAATTACAGAGAATCTATATATGCAAAATTGCAGTGGTTAAAAGACCACACCCAGAAGACTGCCAAGAACATAAACCTGTTTGATGCATGATTAACATTTCTTCTGGCAACCTATCGCTTTGCTTTAGCTTTTAACTTTAATTAGAGAGTGTACGCTTTTTAGGCATTATATTTTTAGTTCTAATTATAGTAAAAATTGCTTATAGATGTGTAATGAAAGGAGTACAGAGTGTCACTGCTGCAGCCCTGATTGTACAAAAAGAAAAAGGGGGAATTGTTGTAGATCACTAGAGATGTTGTACAATCAGAGGCCGCAGTAAACCAGCTTAGGCCCTTGACATAAGTCAGGGTAAATTAACAGAGGTCTCCAGAATACTTGCTTGCCCTTGAGACTTCAAATAAATAAGCTGGGAAAAAGAAGGGAGTAGCTTTCACTTGGTAACCGCAAAGTGAGGAGTATCCTGTTGACGTCCTTGGGACATGAACAGAGCAATACCACCTGTTATAACAAAGAGAAAGTTCCCAGGAAAATTAATGAGCCAATCAGTGTGGCTCTTTGAGGGTATGCATGAGCTTAATTAACCGCTGTATAAAAGGAGCACATATGTAATCAATAAAGGGAAGTCTGCTGATCTCTCAAATCGAGCGTCCGGATCTTCACTCTGTCGCGACATATCACAATTCATATGACTCTAAATACGTAACAGCTCATACTTTGCCTAAGTAAAGATATTATAATGCAGGAGAACTATTAAGATATCAAGCTTCAGCAGCGCTACCATTCTGTATAGCAATTAACAAACACAAAATAAATGCAGTGACTTCTAGTATGAAGGTATTTTCAAAGTTCAGAAAGATAACATACCAAACCTGTTTGCCCTTCCTGTATAGATGCACAGGAAATAAAACTATGTTGATTACTGGCAATTACTCTCTGATTCAAGTGCACATTAGCCATTCCATTAATCTCTCATTGACTGGGGGGAAAAAAAAAAATAAAAGTAAGTCAAACACTTGACATCCGGAAGACCTGAAAAAAGCTGATCATCTTTGAGTTCCATTTCAGATGAAATGGCCAATTACTAACTTTGGGACAAAAATGAACTAACAATGCTAATGAGAAGCAGTATTCATAAAAAATTGCTTAATGGAAACAGGAAGCCAGAAACACAGACATTAAGGAGCTAGAGAGAGGGTAACAGTAAAAATTAAGTTTTCTTGTGACCTGGCTTTTTAGTTTGTTCATTCTACCTTGCAATAGTAACACTATAAAGAAATTTACAGATGCTGTAACTGATGATCATGTGAGGCACAGGTGAGTGTTACAAGCCCATCTGTAGAGAGGTTACTGCTCGCACCAGAATGCTAAAGTATATTAATGGACATCTCTGCGTTAGGTCACTGACCTCTTACCAAACCAACCAAGCCCAAAGTCCTCCCGCCCCCAACTATTTTGGGCTGTTAATAATATACCTCTGTATAAAACATTAATTTATTTCACTAAGAGGAAAATACAGAACACAGGATAAAGATTTAATATTACTCTTCGGAAGTCTGTCTTCATAGTGAATTCAGTCTGTCTTCCAGAGAGCTAAAAACCCTGACCACGGCCCTTCAGTAAGATGGAGAAAAAGCAAGCACTCTATATCATCAACTAAATATTGACTCGGTTGTAAAACAAATGCTAAAGAGAAAATGTGGGGTTTTTCTCCCTGGAAGTCGGTGCATGTTTAACGCTTCAGGCCAGAAGGAAGTGCAGTTCAAAGTTCAACTCCAAAACAACTAGAGCAGTTCAAGTTGTCACTGTGACTTTAGTCCTTTTCCTCCCAGTGCAACAATCTCTAGTCCCAGTACATCAGGACTTTTGTTTACTAGCTCCTTCTCTTGCTAGTCTATCAGCTTCTTCATTTCCTTGGAAGCCAGCATGACCAGGAACATGCATCTGTTAGGACAAAAGGACAGGAGTGTTAGATACGCAAGAAATCAAGAAAAAAGTACATATATGAAATCTGATCATGCAACATCCTTTCATTCATAGTGTAGTAGCACCTCCTTGGAGGCACTCTCCTCATATTTAGTCCTTATGTGTTCTTCCCAGGAATGTTCAGTCTCTCTTCCTCTAGGAAAGTCTTGCCAAACTGTGAAAATCATCTTTATGAGTAGTAGTGAACTGGATAAGGACCACCTAACCTAGCCTTTAAGAAACGCAGAGAACAGCTCCAACTCAAAATTCCCATTTTCAGAGGACAGGTAAAAACCTCTCTGCATTCAGTGCTTCAACCAAGTTCATCTTTTCCCAGAAAGCCAGAGACCCCTATGCCATTAACAGCCCTGGTGGCTATAACATTCACTTGGGTAGGAAAAGAATCTCCGGATTTTCAGGTGTCTTAACTGTTCATCTTTCAACAACTAGGAACTGAAAACACTTTCAACCTGAAGCCCATTCTTGCCAGAAGTGAGGGTGGAGGAGTGCAGAGGAGGAAGGAGAGGAAGAAAATTAAACTGGCTATTTGACAAGATCTGAGAAGGGAGAAGCGTGAAGCATGCACAAGATGGTATCAGGCTTACAAGATTTTGGTACCGGGTGAGGGGCTGCAGGGTTGCCCCAGCACCAAAGAAAGCCAGTTCCAGCCAGTTCCAAAATGGGCCCACCACAGGACACAGCACAGCCCATTAGCAAAGCTGGCTTAAGAAAGGGTCAAAAATGCTGCACAGCAGCTGTGAGAGAGACAGAAGTGAGAGAAATGGGAGAGAAACATCTCTGCAGACATCAAGGGGAGTGAAGAAGGAGGGAGAGGAGATGGCCCATACACTGCAGCAGATTTCCCTGCAGCCTGTGGTGAAGACCTTGGTGAAGCAAGTCATCCCCCCACAACCCATGAAGGACCATGCTGGAGGAGATATTCACACTGCAGCCCGTGGAAGACTCCACAACTCATCAGACAGACTACTGTTATAAGTGCCTGCATACAGTGCTCCTCCCAAAATAAAACACCTTCCCAAGTTTAAGAGATTCAGATGTAACAAGGGTGCATAGAGCAACAGTATGTATTTTTAAAAAATATGGAAAATACTCTAAGGACAGCTGAACTTTGGTCTTAGTTTTAAATTTTTATACTTTCTTCTTCTCAACAGACATGAGAAGTTACAGAAAATCTAGTCAGCCTTTAAATTGGAGTTGCCAACTCTAGAATACAAATCAACATGAATGGAAGTTGTTTTACTTCTTTACTGGAAAGTTTAAACTTAAAAATGGGTATTTTAAAGGCCTTCTTGTTAAAAACATAGTTAAGATACAGACAACTAGAGAAACCAGAGTTAGTGTATTTGGGATTATACTCTCTTAGTTTTCCTAGTTTAAAGACACTCATGTGATCTGAGTTACACCACCAAACCAGCATTTTAAGACTTCTGAAAGGCAAGTCCAGAAACTAAGCTATGACTCAAAAAGAGAGCTATATTTTAAGGAATAGTAAAACACAATTATGTTTTATATTTCCGGGAACAGAAATTTCATCTACTAACAGTACTAACTAAAAGTAATTATTGCAGGCATTTTTAAAGTAGTAACAACAGACAGCAAACAAATATAAACATGCATTTTAATAAATGAAATACTAGTTCCAAGAGCCTAGGTTACATTGCTTAATTGTTTTAAAAATACCCAAGCAGCTTCTTTGTATTTATGGTTTTATTTATGGATGTAAAATAATATTATGCTCTATAAAAGTCTTAGTTATGATCATACCTGTAAGCTTTTACAGGAAGCATGTTTTAAAGAAAGCATGTTTTAAAGACATTATTAAGAGTAAGAAACAAGGTGCTCACCCATTGAATTTCTATGCCTTTTGATAGACTATCAAGTCTTTCAAAATCTTCTTTATTTATTACACTTCCTCCTGAACTTGTTCTCCAGCCATTTGTTTTCCAGTTGTCAACCCAGCTTGTAATACCTATGCAAAGGGAACATCACCATAAAAATGCTATGAAAGAAGTAACAAGGATCAAGATGGAGCAAACAGCCTTTTAATAAGACATTAAATCTGTACAAAGTTTCAGGCAAAGACATTGGAAACAGGAGATATTCTTGTCTGTTTCTTCACTACTGTCTTTCAGGATTGTATTTTCCCTTATTACTTGAATTACCTGACCATGTTTTCCTCAACAGATATTTAAAGACCACAATTTTCTATATACATTACACACAAAATTATGACATGAACTTCAATAAACTGAAGCTAAGGATATGCTTGATGGTACAGTAAGCTATAACAAGTCTACAGCTTTATTTGTTTTGAAAAATTGAGGAGACACATGCATAGAGGAAAACCAGATGGCCACCTGTCTTATGGCTTCTGCACACTAAACAGAATGCTTCAGAAAAGGATCACATAAAAAGATTTCTACAGAACAAGATTTAAGATTCTGGGCATCCCTTGCTGGCCATAAAATTTACTATATTGCTCCTTAAATAAGGATTTTTTTTTTTTTTTAATATCTTTCCTGATCTCAACAACATAAGACATCCTTACTGCTTTCATGATAAACAGACCCGAAACAAACAGAGAATCATCAACTTCGGACACAAAACCTCCTAAAACCAAACCAAGCCACATCCATTTATACTTAACCAAAGCTTCCTTCTCTGGTATTTTAAAAAATAACACATAGACACATTTACAAAATAACTTTGATTAAACAAGAGTGGAACCAGCACCTCAGTGACACAAGAGCAAACTGCAAGCAAAACCAAAGAGAGTAGTACATCATTGCATCTGAAGATGTGTCTTTTCCTCCCTCATACTTAAATCTCACACCTAAGTTTAATAGGAATTTTATCCAACACAGCAACTTTTCCTCCTTCATAACACCAGTTTTACAACCACCAAAACACAACTGCAACAAGAAGGAAAAAAAATCCAAAACAAACAAACAAATAAAAAAAAACAAACCCCAAACTAAAAACAAAACACACATTCTGCTCCTATAGGAAATTCTGTACCTAAATCTTTTGGGGAAAATAAACTACTCAAATTAGAGATTTATGGGATGACCCTTAGGGAGAAGCAATAACAGATTCCTTTAAGCTGTTTCTTAACATTTACTGTCCTTTCCTCAACTGAAGAACTAGAACTGGGAGGGCAGAGCACAAACTCTTGACACTTTTCACATCTGAACCTCTTTCATGCACGTGCAAGCTAACAGAATGGGAAAGAAGCAGCAAGTGACAGCTCCAGCAACAACTTCCTTGACTAACAGTCACTTGTTCCTACTCAGTAGCTTTCTGTCCTTTCTAGGGTATTGATACTTAAGGTGACACCAGAGATTTTCAAATTTTGTTTTACTTCTAAATGCAAGCCACCTGAAAATGGAAAAAAAACCCAAACTGATGCACTTTCTTCATAATTCTCCACTTTCAGGAATTAGTGGGTGGTTCTGGAAAGCAGAATGACTTATTTGAAGGAAAAAATTTACAGGTTTTCAATATACAAACCATTTATTTGCTTTACTAATAACAAGCAATGAAACAAATAATTACTTTCAGTGTTAGCACTCAAGTATAGGAAGATAAGAACAAGATACTCACATGTCCCCCCCCCCCAAAAAAAGTCACTGAAGTGTGAAAGAGCAATATTTAATTTTCAATCAAAAGTTCCAATAAGATTTTGTTTAATGTTCTTTCAAAAAAAAAAAAACCCAAAACAGCTAACACATGTACCCTCCTTTGTAAAGAAATACAAAGAAGAAATACTTATGCACTTCAGAATTATCACAGGAGTAAGATCTGGGGAAAGGTGGAAGAAGTATTCAGAAATTAAGTCTTAACTGGCTGCTTCATGTGGTATTTCTAGGAAACAAAATATCCAAATTTCTAGATGAAGGTGAAACCTTAAATACACATTCTGAGCATCTATCATCTCTAGCAGGCTTCTAGTCCAGCCTGAAAGTTTGGAAGTGTAGTCTATATGTCAAACATAAGGAAACTTGAATATACTCCACATCTGTGCATTTGGACAGCCTCTCCAATCCAAACAAAACAAAAGAGAGCCCCACAGGGTCACTACACCAACTCTGTTCTGTATTTTCCTGGGTACATCCTTAACAGAGTACACCCGAACATCATTTTTTCTAGACTTTGTGTCATACTGAATGCCTTAAGACAAAAACCCTTTAGTCACTTCTGTCATTCTTTACTGTACAGGCACTTTGTCTCTACTTGTATTTCACCCAGGTAGCAACTGATGCCTGCAATTTTCTTAAGTTTTTATCCAATCAGTCATTAGTATTGAAATTATGCATTCTCTTCCTTACATCCCCCTCCCCAGGCCTCAGCATGTTCTGTGGGTCTTATGTAATGAAACCATGTGCAGTGTGTCTTTAAGAATCAGGAAAAGTCATTAACTCACCATTAATAGTGAACTTGCTATCAGTGTAGATAATTAGTTTCTTGATGTTTTGACTCTTTGCTTGCTCTATTGCTTTGCAGGCTGCCTTAAAAACATTTCAAAAGAATCACAGTTCAGAACGGGATTTTGAACACAAGCAATTAAATCACCAAAGTACCTGATGCTAAAACAGAACTACAAAGAATATTACTGTAATATCTCTGTCAATGAGTATCAACATGCTTTAGAACAGAGGTTTCCAAAATTATGCCTGCAGACAACCCCTTAGTGCATTAGGCAAACAGGAAGCTACTTACGTTTCACTGGCAAAAACCCCACAAACATTCTGACACTCACTCCTGAACTGCAGGAGCAGCTCTCTGCCCCCTTTCCTAACTATAAAAGCTTCTATCAACTGCACAGCAAGTTTTAGGTATTTTCTCTGTAACGTTGGGAAGCAAAGATCCATACCATTTCCAACACTCTGGAACCCTAAAAGGTTTTGTCGTTTTCGTTTTTGGTTTTTTTTTTGGTGATACAAAATATGAGAGGCAGAAGTGGCTGGGTCTGGATAAAAGCTCTCTAGTGACAAGCGTGACCCCTGGCACACCACCATCACCTCCACTTGTTCCTCACTAAAATGAGCTTTCTGTACTTTTTAAGCAGATCAATTCCCCACTCCAGTGTCTCTCCAAACACACAGTGCAGCAGTACCAGAATTAAGACGAGGTGAGAAGGAAGGCAATCTGCTGTTGCCAACAGAAGTTTACCTCGGAAGCAAGAGAAGTTACTCCCAAGAGCCCAGAATTGTTTGTTATATTTATCTAAGGAATAAGATACTCTGATTCTATCGCAGTAAGAAGTTGATTCTCCTCTTAACCACTACTCAATGGCCCTCACTTCAAGGTCTCAGACATACACATTAAAGATGCAAAGGATACTATATAGATTCAGACTTTCCTAATGCAAGGCTGTTTTAAATACATATGCTTAGCCTGATATCTGGGAATTCTCAAGGTGAATCACTCCTTGTTCAAAAACATTAAAGATCAATAGAACTTGAAGAGAACTATTTATGTCAATTCATATCTCCTGATACTTTGTGTACTTCCCTCATAGCTCCACAACAGGTTTCTGGAGGCCAGAGTTGAAATAGTCACGAGCGTGCTACTGCAGTCTAACATGCAGAAGCATTTTGGGACGTTTATGACTTACATGTATTTCAGCTCTTTGATTAGTCTGCCGTCCAGGAAGTCTTTCACTGGTATTTCTGTGTCCAAGGAATGAATAGTAGATTAGTTACCCAAAATATTCAGAGTAGTGTACAATGATGACATATTAGCAAAATAAATACAAGAATGCAAATTTTGTTTTTATTAAAGAGAACAAATGGAGATTCTACCTCTAACTTCCATCTGCATAGTGCAACACGCATATACGGACCTGCCAGCAAAATGCAGTTTCTTTTATTGTCTTCTGTGCACACCTATAACTATTTTAGAGCTTTCTGCATGACTTTAACTATAGCTTCAGCCCCTAGAAGTATGATTTCCAGTTGATTTTCCCCCCATTCTTACCTCCTAGAGAAGCTGATTTCTCTTTTCCACTCAGTAATTCACTAGTCTCATAGCACTGTCATTAAGAGTCTCAATAGCAGGGTTTCATATTCAAAAGGAGACTGATACTGTAAGTTCCACATAAAACAAACATCAGTATCTATTAAAAAAATAAAATGCACCCAGCTACTTACAAAGGGTGGCCTGGTCCCCAGTAGACACCTATTCCAGCACGTGCCCTGTTACGTCCATTACCTGAGCAACAACCATCTGTATAAACAACTGCAAAGTCACCTACAAAAGAATTGCCAAAAGCAGAAGTTCAAGTACTCCTTCAAGGATGTAGGTTCTTTAAGCAGAAAGAAATGTCTGCCAGCAGATTAATCCCTGAAACATCCAGCCCCAGAGAGCCCTTCAAAATGTTAACTACAGAAGCCATGTAAATTAATAGTGCAGAAGACCAAAAGTCCACCGCAGCTTCACACCCTCACCACTCCCAAATCAGTCGACCTCAAGAAGCATCTGTCCCATGCTCTGTATTCTCACTACAGCTCCTGCTTTCTTCATTCAACTTTAAAACCTCCCAATTACATCTGTATTTGAATAGTCTGTAATATAGACACGCATAAAATCATACCTATAATGACCAGATTAAGCTATATGCTGATCCTACTTAAAGCCAATTAATATTACACTGAAAGACAGTGTGAACAAGTATAGCACGGCTCACATATGCATTTTAAAAAGAAATAAAATTACACTAGGCCTGATGTTGTCATACACAAACTTCCCTAAAAGTCTTCTCACAATTACACTGGTTATTTATGAAAGAGTACAAAGAATTCAAAAGAATTGCAAGAATATTGAAAGACGTTACCCATATATGAAAATTTATCTTCACTGACTGTTGGCACCAAGTACACTTCATCATGTTTTACACGTTTTGCAATGTGTTCTTCATTTGTAGACTGTTCATACGGCCTTTTGCATGTATTGCAACACAAGACGTCTATTTCTGGTTCCTCCTTCTGGCTACTACTTTCCTGTATTAAAACTGGAGGGCTATGTGCCCCTTCAAGGAAAAAAAAAAAAAAAAGAGAGAAAGAAAAAGTTCAACTGTATACAAGATCAAATATTATTTGAAGTGACTGCTTCTGAAGACAACATGTTATCACCTATTAGCAGTGCTAGTCTGTTAAACTGATGTCACCCCAAGCTACTATGCAAAAAACATTATAGTATACACCACTCATTCTTGATGCTAGATCAAATGGAAGTGGAGACACACACACATAACAGCCCTTAAACCAGATACGGCCCAAGCAACGTTCTCCAAACACCTACAGAAATACTGCCGTTGCCCAAACACACCCGGGGCTGTGCCCGGAGAGCTGGGCCACCGCTGCACCCACCACTACGGCGTTCGGCCAGGTACCAGCCGCTCACCGGAGGACAAACAGACGCCGCTACCCACGTGTGGCCAGAAGCCTCACTGCTCACACAGACGCCAGGCAGGCAGCACCTCCTTCCCTCCTTCCCCTCTCCGGCGAGCCGCCCTCCCTTCCCGCCCGGGCGGAGGTGAGGCGGGAGGCGAGGGGAGGACGAGCTACCTGCCGCCGCGGGCTGCTGCTGCCCCGGGAGGCCAGCGCGCACGAAGGCCCAGGCGTCCTTCTCGGTGGCGAACTTCTTGAAGCTGGCGGAGGGGAACTTGTTCACCTGCTCCTGACACTCCGCCCTGCAAGACAGCGGGCGGGGATCAGGCCAGGCCAGGCCAGGCCGGAGTCGGCCCGGAGGCGGCTCCCGGCGCTGCCCCGGCCGCGGCCCTTACCAGGTGCGGTAGACGCCGGTGCGGCGGCCCTTGCGCACCGCGTAGAACATGCTGTCACTCTTGGAGACAAAACAGGAGTGACTGAGCACCGCCACGAGCCACCGCAACATGGCTCAGCCCCGCCGCCATCCGCCCTCCCGCCCCGGACCCTCCGCCTCCGCTACCGCCCCGCCCGCGCTGTCGCCGCAGCAGCGCCGTGCGCCCCGTCCCCACCCTGCCCAGCCCCTTCCTGCGCGTGCGCGGCGGCCCGCGGGGTACCGGGAGCGAGGGCGTGGTGAAGGCTTCCCTACGGGCCGCGAGGGAGGCCAAAATTGCTGGAAAAGGCCGGGGTTTGGGGTTTTGTCTCTGTTCTCTCCCCACAATGGCTGTATTTTCAAGCCATCTAATCAGCGGTTGTTTCAGGCGGGCACGCGATGCATGAGGCCACAGCAGTTTACACAAATTCTGGAAGCCCCAGTTACTAAAAGACAAACAAAATCCCCCAGGTGCCCTCAGCCAAAGTTCTCCCCTCTCAGCCCAAATAACGATCCCGGCCCTGCCAGCAGCTGCTGCGGCTGCTTGGTCCCTAACGAGTCAGCAGAACGCACGGTGCACCGCCCGGGAGCGAATGTACCTGAACACCGGCTGCACAGTCCCTGCTTCTCCTCCTCGGCTTCGTGAGCACCTGAGGAAGGGCCATCACTGAAAGATGGCACAAGCGTCAACCTGTTTAGCACGTCCAAAAGTCTAGAGCTGAAGGAGGTCATTAAACTGGTTCTCATCCTGCTGTTGAAATCAAGGGCTCCCAGGAAGCGTGTTCCAGCCAAGCCCTGTACCGTGATGGCCTCTGAAGACAGGAGAACCACCTTGCCCAAGCAGGTGACAGCTCAAACTGTTGCCAGCTGCAACCTGCTGTTACACCTCCTTCTATCGGGAGTGTCATGTACTTGGAGACTGAAGCTAGGAGGTCTTGGTATGTGCTGAATTCAGTGCCTCAGCTGAGCTTCTGATGAGATCAAAGTACAGAAGATAGGGGCACAGGTATGACTGTCCCCAGAAACAGCCCAAGGTACCTGCACTGCTGCATTTTCAGCTCCTGGATTTCCCTTGAACCTCTAATATAGATCATAGAATCATTGAATGGTTTGGGCTGGAATGGACCTTAAAGATCATCTAGCTCCAACCCCCCTGCCATAAGCAGGGACACCTTCCACTAGACCAGGTTGCTCAAAGCCTCATCCAGCCTAGCCTTGAACACTTCCAGGGAGGGGGCATCCACAACTTCCTTGGGCAACCTGCTCCAGTGTCTCACCAACCTCACAGTGAAGAATTTCTTCCTAATATCTCATCTAAACCTCCTCTCTTTTCGTTTAAAGCCATTTCCCCTTGTTCTGTCATTAATTGCCCTTATGAAAAGTCCCTCCCCAGCTTTCCTGTAGCCCCTTCAGGTACTGGAAGGCTGCAATAAGATCTTCCCAGAACCTTCTCTTTTCCAGGCTGAACAGCCACAACTCTCTCAGCCTGTCCTTGTAGGAGAGGTGCTCCAGCCCTCGGATCATCCTTGTGGCCTCGTCTGGGCTCTTTCTAACTGGTTGATGTCTCTCTTGTGTTGGGGGCTCCAGAACTGGATGCAGTACTCCAGGTGGGGCCTTATGAGAGTGGAGTAGAGGGGGAGAATCACCTCCCTCGACCTGCTGGCCACACTTCTCTTGATGCAGCCCAAGATACGGTTGGCCTTCTAGGCTGCAAGCGCACATTGCCGGCTCATGTTGAGCTTCTTGTCCACCACCACTCCCAAGTCCTTTTCTTCAGAGCTGGCCTCAAGCCACTCATTGCCCAGCCTGTACTTGTGCTTGGGGTTGCCCCGACCCAGATGCAGGACCATGCACTTGGCCTTGTTGAACTTCATGAGGTTGGCACAGGCCCACCTCTCAAGCCTGTCAAGGTCCCTCTGGATGGCATCCCGTCCCTCCAGTGTGTCAACCACGCCCCTCAGCTTGGTGTCATCAGCAAATTTGCTGAGGGTGCACTCAATCCCACTGTCCATGTCACTGACAAAGATGTTGAAGAGCACCAGTCCCAATACCGAACCTTGAAGGACACCACTCGTCACTGGTTTCCACTTGTAGTTTGAGCTGTTGACCACAACTCTTTGAGTGCAACCATCCAGCCTGTTCCTTATCCACTGAGTGGTCCATCCATCAAACCCGCATGTTTCCGATTTAGAGATAAGGATGCCATGTGGGACGGTGTCAAATGCTTTGCACAGGTCCAGGTAGATGACATCAGTTGCTTTAGCCTTATCCACCAGTGTTGTAACCCCATCATAAAAGGCCACCAGATTGGCCAGGCACGATTTGCCCTTGGTGAAGCCATGTTAGTTGTCATCAGTCACCTTTTCATTCTCCATGTGCTTTAGCATAGTTTCAAGGAGTATCTGCTCCATGATCTTGCCTGGCACTGAGGTGAGACTGACCGGCCTGTAGTTCCCTGGGTCTTCCTTATTAACCTTTTTAAAAATGGGGGTCATGTTCCCCTTTTTCCAGTCTGTGGGAAGTTCACCACACTGCCAGGACTTCTCAAATATGATGGATAGTGGCTTTGCAACTTCATCTGCCAGTTCCCTCAGGACCCGTGGATGCATCCCATCAGGTCCCATGGACTTGTGCACCTTCAGGTTCCTTAGGTGCTCCTGAACCTGATCTTCTCCTACAGGGGGTGGCTTTTCATTCTCCTGGACCCTTCCTATGCTTTCTAGGACTTCAGCAGTGTGGCACGAGCACTTGCTGGTGAAGACTGAGGCAAAAAAGTCATTGAGCACCTCAGCCTTCTCCGTGTCCTGGGTGACCAGATCTCCTGTTGCCTTCCGGAGAGGGCCCACATTTTCCCTAGTTTTCCTTCACATTATTATCAGCTGGGTAAAGCTCACATAGATCTCGACAGTCTGCATCCTTCCCCTAATGCACAGTCAGTGTCACAAAGGAAACATCTCTCTACATTTTCTTCTCTCATTGGTCTGATGTAGCATCCTTGTCTATTCAGTAGCACTAATAGCACAGGGATGGGAAGCCGTAGGTAGTCACATTGCGTCTTTATTTCTTCACTACCACTCTGAACAGTCCATTCTGTTCCATCTCTGATGGATCTGTCTGATCCATCTGCACACCACCTATTCTTTCGCCCTCTTGTAAAAGATTTCACAGTATAAACTGAATGCGGACTACTGGACTGCGGAGATGATTACTTGTTATCTTTCTCTTTTTTTACTTTTCAATCTCATCACTGTTTAGATAATTTCAAATCTCTATAAATACTAATCTTGGTCATTAGTATGAGCTGGGCAGTTTTTCACATTCATTGAATTAATGCAAGGGAAGAAGAGTGACTTGGGATAAAAATGGGAACTGAACAATCTGCTTTTTTGGCTATCATAAATTTAGCAAAAAGCCCACAAATGTTGGAAAACATTCTGCAGATGCTAAGGTTGTTTAGGTTGGGGGGTGTGGTGTCCTTGTCAGTTTTTTGTTTACAACAGGAGCTTATTACTCCACTACCGGCTGGTTTTTTTTAGGTAACAGACTTTACACACACACTATTACATAGTAATAGTGAATGTGGCATTACAAGCTAAAGTTGGCTGCTCTCTGGGTTATTCAGGGAATCTGAGCACAGAACCAGCGCTCTGAACCACATTCCTGGGTCTAACCTCTCTGGACAGTGGTGCCAAGAACTGCACACCCACCTCCGAGTGGGACTTTCCTTTAAGCAGGGAACCTCTCTAAATTAGCCAACAGGGGAATGTCAAGGTGGTGATTTTTTGTCAAAGCAAGGTTTGAGCTCCACTGTAGATGCACCGCCAGGCACTTTCACCCAAATCAATGTGCAAGCCACTTCTTTTGAAACTAGAGTAAAAGCTTGTTCTTTTTATCAGTGTGCAAAGTGTTAATAGCACATTATTTTTTAGATAATAGCACAATATATAATAAAAAGTACTTTGAGTGATGAGAGAATACGTGGAGCCCAGGACTCTCTTGAACTAATACCTGAACACAGGTGAAGACTCGTGCGTTATTTCTAAAGAGTTTAGTAACTGATCACTGTGACATTGTCTCAGCAGAAGCAACTGAGGCCATGTGTATAGAGGTACACAAAACACAGCCCAGACACTGCCCTGAGCTGGCACGTGATTGCCTGTCCTCTCTGGTTTCCAGCACGCTCCCCGGTGTGGTTTTGGCCACGTCTCTCCAGCACACCACCTTGCCACAGGTCAGGGGTGACCATGTGCCGGAGACCACTCCGGTGGGATTCCTTCCTTGAAAGTGCTGAACATCACAGGGGAACTCTTGGCTCACTAAACTGAATGTGGAGAGACAGAGTAGAGAGGGGAGGAAAAAAGACCGGCTGCTGTCCTGCTCCGTTTTTAAAGCTGGTGACTGCTGCTGTTTGCTCAGCACTGGACGTGTCTGAGGGAGCTCTGCCAAGAAATGCAGCCCTGTGCTCCTGCCGTTGCGGGACCAAGCCGAGCCGCACCCCACCGAGGTGCTGGTGACTATTTACAGAAGAACCGTTTAGACACTGGAGGCCGAAAACTTCAGGGTAGGAGGGAAGCGGCCGGGGCCGCCTCACGCTGGCCAGGCCCACAGGGAGGGAAGTGGCAGCGAGGAGAGGCGAGAAACAGAGCGGAGCAGGCGCTTCTCCTCGCGCTATCCCAGGGAGAACGCCCTCAGGAGAAGGAGAGCGGCGGGAAGGGAGTCCCCGTCCCGCCGGCAGCGGCCGAGAACGCTCCGGCCCGTCCCGCGCCTGTGCTCAACCGCGGCCTCTACCCCTCCGCGCGGCGCCGCGCCCAGCAGCTGGTGATGACCTCATCCGCAGGCGCCGCGCCAGGACTCCAAGCGTCCGCTCGAGCTTCACTCTAGCGGAACTCACCGTCGGCGGGCGGCGCACGCGGGTATCGGTTCTGCCCTTCTTCCTGGTCTGGCTTCACCCCGGCGTGGGCGGGGCCAGCGCCTTCCCGGGCCGCGATCTGAGCCGCGCTCGCGAGAGCTCTCCCTTTTCCTAGGCCGGCGCTGAGAGAGGTGGGTTCGCGGGCCCCGCTCGGGCCGCGGTGGCGGCGCCGCCTTTTCCCCCGCCGCCGCCGCAATACGGAGCCACGCGCCGAGCGGCGCTCCCCGGCGCAGCCCCGGGGTGGGGATGCCCCCGATTACCGCCTGCCCGAGGCTCGATGGTCATCGGGGCGCCCGGTGCTGGGGGAGGGGAGCCGGCGGAGTTTTCCTCCGCCCTCCCCCGGCGTTGCCCCGGCGGAGGCCGCTGCAGCGGGACAGTCGGCTGCCGGGCGGGAGGAGGGGGCCAGGGCCGGGCGCGGAGCCCCGGGAGCCGGGAAGGACTGCCTGCCCGCCCTCCTGGCGGCACGTGGGGCTCGGCGAACGGCCGGGCAGCCGCCCCGGTGCGCCCGCGGCCTCACACGCGGGGCGCCGAGCTGGGCAGGACCCGCTCCCCTGGACTGTTTGCCCGGGTTGTGGTCGGTATCTCCTGGAGCGGCGTGCCGGGGCCTGCGTGGCCCGTGGGGCTCTCTATGCCTTGGCGTTAACGTGTGTGGCCCAGCAGCGGGGCTGCAGAGTCTCGCTGTGCTTGTAGCAGGAGACATGTTCCTGGTGACAAGCGAAGTGTTGTTTTGCGTTGCAGAAAGGCCATGTTCAGCTCTAGCGCAAAGATTGTGAAGCCTAATGGCGAGAAGCCAGATGAGTTCGAGTCTGGTATATCCCAGGTACGTGTCTTTTTCTTCTGCTGCTTGGTGACTGACTGCACGTTACGGAGACAGTGTTATGATAGTTGTCTAGAGCTTAAGCTTTGAGGGTGGTGCTGTCTAAATGTGTACCATTTCCTAGTTTTACGTAGGAACTGGGGCAGTCAGCCTGTGTTCCCACCAGTTGAACTTTTTGCTTTTTCAGTGTGATTTAAAGGAGATTAAATCTTTGATATTGGCTGTGGTAAAAAGTTTATAGTTGCTCTCTGGCACCGTGGACAGGCTTTGGTCTTAAGGATTCTTATGAATTAAACTGTATATAATGGATTATTCTGCAACTTCACTTTTGTAGGCTCTGCTGGAGTTGGAAATGAACTCTGACTTAAAGGCTCAGCTGCGGGAGTTGAACATCACAGCAGCTAAGGTAGGCTAGACCTTCTCTGCAGAGAAGCACGTGGTGACTTGCTCCGTGTGTGTTTAATTTTTTGCTAATGTTTACATACTAGGTGAATGGTGTCTTTAGCCATTTCTTAAGGCCTGTGATTGTTTTTCTGTATGCTGTTGTGGTTTGTCTTCTGGTATTTGCTGTTAACACTTATGATTTTGTAGTAAGTTGTTTTTCTTTCCTATGAATTCATCTGAAAAGTCATTGTAAAAACTCAAATAGCAGTTTGGTGTTCTAATTAAGTGTGTTTAAAAAAGGAAGTTCTCCTTTCTCTCTCTGCAAACTGAGCTTGAGGTTTGAAACTGATTTTTTGTTTGTGCATGTTGGCAATGTAGGTATTGCAGAATTTGGGTCAGGAATGTAGACTGTAATGCTCTCTGTAAAATCAATTTGTTGCAAATCCTCTTTTAGGTACCAAGTAATAGACAGGAGGTGGGTCAAGGTAATAGACTGACTTGATCATGTACGTTAGCCTGTTTGTGAATTGTAGTTTTAGTTTATAAAGGTGACTGAAACATTAAGGTAGAAAAGTAAAAGAAAATTAGTGGAATAGGTACCAGAAAATTAGTGTTAGAATTTCTCAGCCTTAGAGAGTGGTTGCTGAAGTTGGTTGCTGCATCCAAAATCTTAAGGAGGTTGCTTTTTGGTTCTTGTCCAGGCCCACCAATAGACACAGATGTGTGAGTGCTTAAGAGTTGAGTTAAGGAATCTGAGAATGCAGAAGTCTGCTTGGTGTTCGAGTTCAGGGGCCTGCAGAACTGCTTTGCTGCTGAAGTGCAGCAATGTGTACTGTTCTCAATGAGGAGTTTTTAAAAATGCCTTTGTTGTTTACGTAGCTACTTGGTTTTATTTGTGAGAAATCTGTAGGGGTCTGAGTCAGCTCATGTGGGAATGTAGCTGGTGAAAAAACAATTCAGCTTTCCATTCTGTTGGAGAATGGGGATGTCATTCCTGAAGATAGGTTCATGGGAGAAGCGCCTTGTACACCTTCAAACTTCTTTGGTTTTGATCAACTGTTGGAGGAGCAAGCTGGGGAAAAGTAATCCGTGCTGATGTGATGTAAACCTATTGGCCTTTGGAGGGGAAGGAAATGTTCTGTGTGAGTAGTGATGCAGGCCTTGGCAGTTGGTGGACAGAAGATGATTTCCATGAAGTACTGTCTCAAAATAAGACATTTATTACTGCAAACTTTGTCTAGAATCTGCTTTAGAGGCTAATATTTTTTTAAGCTTGGTAGCAGCATGTAAGTACCACTGCAGATGTGATGATAAGCATTCAGTATAGTTAGGATTCCAACATCTGAGTCCCAACCTGCAGAATGAATGACCGTTGCTATTCAGAAGCTGTAACCCTAAAAGGAGTGATGGGATTTATTGCCCAGTCATTCTTTTACAGCAAAAGTGCTCTGAAAGAGGTTTTTCTGTTCAGTGTTTGCTGTTAAATGCATTAAAACAGGTACTGCTCTCTGATGCTCTTTTTTTTTCTCCCCAGAGTTGTAAGCAGAACTGTCAAATATCTGTGTTGAGAGGATTCGCAGTCAAACCAAGCTTTGCTTCTCAACCACTAGATAATGTTTACTTTCTACTTCTGTTTCAGGAAATTGAAGTGGGTGGTGGCAGAAAAGCCATCATTATCTTCGTACCAGTTCCTCAGCTGAAATCCTTCCAGAAGATTCAGGTGCGGCTAGTTCGTGAGCTGGAGAAGAAATTCAGTGGAAAACATGTGGTGTTCATTGCTCAGGTAAAACTCTTACAATCATCAAAATGTTGATTTGAAGGGATCCCTGGAGGTCATGTAGTCCAGCCTTGTGCATAAAGCGGGACTGTTGCCAACATTAGATCAAGTCAGCCATGGTTTTGTCTAGCTGAGTGAGTCTTGAAAACATCCAAGGATGAGGATTCCACAACCTCTATTCCAGTGCTGATCTACCCTTCTTGTCTTGTATATTCAAGATAATGATATAATGCATGTTTTTGTACCAGCAGGAAATGTAATGCATGTCCTTCTGTGGATGTAAGCTAAAATTATTTTAGCTAGCAGCTAAAGCTATGTAAACTTGGTGAGATGTGAATCTTTTTGGAGGGAGATATAACTTTCTTGTTCTGGCCTCTCTTACTCCTTCAGGAGTTTGAGAAGCAAAGCTTGAAATTAAAAGGGAGCAAATATTAATAGGAGCTTTATTACACTTACATAGTCTAAGCATTTAAAGTTCATGTTAATAGCAGAGGCAGAAGAAGAAGCCTGACTTAAGTTCTGAATTTATGGAAGGAGCTAAGCCATGAAAAGGTGATAGAGGGCTCTCTGGGCAGTACTAAGTGGTGGACAGACTGTGGAGATCTGTCTACAAGCTGGCCCATTGTTAGACTGAAGCTCTTTTTAGTGAAAATTCTTTGTAATGTAATTTTAAGAGCCAGAGCACCTTACCCTGAAACTCTGTGGCCAAGTAGACTTCTTTTAATGAATTGCCTCTAGTTCATTTTAAGTGCTTGAGAATTCCCTATCAGTTCAGTAATCCATATTTTAGTAGAGAATGTGTGAGATTCCTCTGCGGTAGGTGAAATGTCACTTTTGAATGTGACATGACCCAGTTTGGATTACAGTAACCACATCATGAATACAGTCATGGAGAAGCTGTGATGTGTTGGTAGAGAAGACTGCAGGTGGCTACAACTGCATCAAAAAGTCTGTTTTAAAAAATGTACCCTTGCAGATAGGGAAGTAGAAAATAAGTTTTACTGGTACAAGCTGGTATAAATACTTCTAGATGCTGCTTTTGAGACAGATTACATTTAAACCAGGGTTTGATCTGGATTGTGTAATGCATCTCATTATTCAAACTAGCATTTCAATCTCAGATGTCACCTAGCTGTCTGTGGGACTGAGATAGTTTATTACTCTGCTTTGCACTGGAGGCTCAATCTAACAAATTGTAAAATTCTTTGTGATTTCTGTTCCCAGAGACATGTGTTCAGATTGCTGATATGACACAATAAGTTACCCATCATGGGAGGGGGATGAAATAAAAATCTTTTATTTCAGTGCACTGAATACAGGATAAGTAGATGAGAAATAAAGCAATACCAGTACTTCAGCTTCTACAAGTAATATCAGCTTTTAATGCTAGTGTAGCTTTGGGCATATTTAAGTCTCCCTTTTTGGTGTTTCATGTGTCTGTTTTTAGTGGAAAAAAAAATGCATGTGTTGTGGTTTTTTTGGGGGGAAGGGTTGAATGTGAACACTGTATGCTAATAAATGCCTTTTTTTTTTTTTTTTTTTTTTTTCCCCTCTCCTTAACAGAGAAGGATTCTGCCCAAGCCAACAAGAAAAAGCCGCACAAAAAACAAGCAAAAGCGTCCCAGGAGGTGAGTAAATAATATTGATACAATATGACAGCCTTCTTCTGTATTTTGGTAGGTTAGTCAGGTAACGTTTAGGTGAGTTTTTGAGAGGTCATTCAAGTGACTGCTTGAAATAGCATCTGCCATTTGACTGCTAAAGGGTGTAGTAAAAGCCTTGTCTTTGGCACTGTACTGCATTTCTTAGAACTTCATCTGTATTTCCAGCTATAGCTGTAGCCAATTTTTAGCCAACAATGCTGGCTTAAGTTACCATGATGGGCTGAAAAGAATTATTTTTAAGCTGTAGGACGAGCCACAGCCACATCACATGTTGCACTGTATAGAAGGCAGGGCTGGCACACTGAAAGGGTGCAGTGAGGGGGAGAGTGGCTGAGGAGGGGTATGAGTATGAGTCACTTGTGTTAAATGGCCCCTTCCTGCTCTCATCTAGTCTCTTTGTTGCCAGATGTACAGCACTATTATGTCTATATGGATGTCAGTGCCTCTTCTATACTGTTCTCTATCTTACTATACCATTATGTAGTCCATGTCTTAAAAGTTTGTCCTCTTTGATGTGTGGCATGTTCCTGTAACTTCTCCCAGCCTCAGTATTACACCTGTCTGATAATTGTTACTGTATTTTGAAATGTCCAGGCATGGATGTTAAAAGTGCAGTTTTAGAGTACGTGTCTAGCTGCAGTCCTGCGTTTGGAGGACTCTGTGTTATATTAAAACTAGTATTGCACAGTAGCTAGAGAAGTTGGCACCTGTGTATGTGATTAGCTTGCTGCTACTTTCAGCAGGAGGGAAGAAGTGTGTGCAGGACTGTCCCTTTCTCAGCCTGAGACTAGGTCAGACTAGTAGTGTTGTAAAACTGATGTATATTGTGAAGCATAGAAATGTGATTGATGTTTGTCTTCCTTAGCTAGCCCACTCTTCACAAATTTGAAATGCTGCTGTAGACAGAGGTCTTAATTACTAGTGATACTGCCTTGAAACTGCAGATACAGAAGCTGGAAATCTTAGTAGTCATCTAGACTTATACACAAAATAACCTGGATTAATTTTTCTCATTTTGGTTCACTTCTGGACAGTTCAAGAACATAAATGTAGATATCAGTCAGTCTTCTAAGCAGGGGCAAAATTTGCCAGATAGACTTTTCCTGTAATACATTGGTGTTTTAAGCTGCTTGGGTTAAGGCAGATGAAGAAACTAGTGTTTTCAAAACTGGGAATCCTCTGAACATATTCTGTGTAGTTGAAGATACTTGCATGCTTGAACTCGTCCAGTGAGTGTCTGGCAAAATTACAGATGGGACAACTTGTTTCTGATTTAAATAGCATGTAGAAATAAAAGAATGTTTCAGGGCTGTTACTGCAAAGCAACATGTCATCTAAAAGGTCAGAAACCTAGCTACTGACTTTTTCCCCTCATGTAGTCATTAAGCTTCTGCACTCAGTGTAGAACTTAGCTTTTATTTTTGCATGACCTGTGAAAAAGTGTGGTATTGTCACACTGCAGCATTAAAAAAAGCAAACCAAAACACCACTGAATTTTCAGCTAAAGCATACTGTGGAAGGCTTCAGCCTTGGCAAACTGGAAAATTTTGCAAGAGGACGTGTTTTAATGATACAAATGTGGCATTTCAGCCGTACGCTTACTGCAGTGCACGATGCCATTCTTGAAGACCTGGTCTTCCCAAGTGAAATTGTGGGCAAGAGAATCCGTGTAAAATTGGACGGCAGCAGGCTCATAAAAGTTCATTTGGACAAAGCACAACAGAACAATGTTGAACACAAGGTAAGCAAAAAAGCTTTACTTTCTCATGCAAGGTTGAGTGGCATTCTGACATAGCTAAGTGGCTGCTTATGTGTTGCAGCAAAAGGCTGATGTTTGGTTTGTGGCAGTGGAGTTGCTTATGTTTGTATGTGGAGTATGATGCTGAAAGTGAGGCATGACAGTTTTGAACTAAAGCTCTAGTTCAACTAGCCAAAACCCTGGGGTTGTAAAGTAGCTATATTGGTTCCCTCATGGGAACAGACACGTGTTTTGTTGGGGTTTTTTTGTTTGTTTGGGGGTTGGATTTTTGTTTATTTTATTTTTAAGTTAAGCACTTTTGACCTTAAACAGATGTGGCTGGTGCAGCCTGAAGTCCACCATCACTTTGCTCAGGTTTTTTTTTTTCCTGTGGGGATATGTTTAGGACTGCCCAGCTCTCTGGGTCTCATATGGTTGCAAATCAAAGAGGTTCCAAATATTCTCCAGAAAACATGTAATTCTGTATAAATGCTCAGCTACCTTAATCTAAAAGAAAATAATCAGCCTCAGACTTCAGAGTGAAAATGCAGTGGCAAATAGGGTAGTACCTAAAGTATGTTAACATAGATTTTACTTCCTTACACAGCGTGTGTAAACAAGATTGTTTGTCTTTACAGGTGGAAACATTTTCTGGTGTCTACAAGAAGCTCACAGGCAAAGATGTGGTGTTTGAATTTCCAGAATTCCAGCTGTAAAGTGCAAAAAATGGCTGAATAAACAACTGTTCATATAACAGAGTAATTTCATTTAACTTTTTAATTCTGTAAACATAGATGGGGATGAACTAGTTCATGAGATTTCCCTACTGTCTGGATGAGTGACATTTATGTCTATGAAAGTATTAGGTCACTAGCGTTTTAACAGTAGCCCTCTTAGGTTGTTCTTCGCACTGTTGCAGCACAGCTCTGGACAAAATGAGTCCAGAGTCTGCAAAAAGAATTGGTATTGAAAAATCAACTCAAGTATGTTGAGATACCTTTTGGGGAGAATATGGAGAATTACTCTAGAGCAGTGGAACTCTGAGTATTGCACACAAGAACACCAGTTGGAGACCTACATGTTCCTGACACCAGAAGAAGACTACATAGCACGTGTGTGACCTCTGAAACAAGGAGCAATGACCATCTGGAAAAAGGGTTTGAGTTTTTGGGAAACATGTTGGGGGAGGTACAGTTTAAATTTGTCTCAACGTTTTTCCTCTTTAAGTGGCAAAATTACTTGCCAGTTCTAAAAGCAGGTCCTGCAGCTTCTCACCTTTATCGGAATGAAATGGGGAGATGTTTTAACTACCTTGCTGGACAAAACCTACTTTTTTTAGGTGTTGATCTTGCTTTCAGAAATCCTGGATTTCTGTATCTCCATATATTAGCAGTATTTATGTCTGTATATCAGTGTTGAGGTAACCTTTCTCATGGCTAATAACTGAAGACAGGGATAGATATACCAAGGTGAAGCAGTAACTGCTGGGATGTTGAGATTTTTTTTTTTTTTTTCTTTTAGTTGGTGTTTTAACATAGTTCAGTACATGCTTGGTGATACTGGGGGAGGCGGGGAAGGACTAGCTGTATCACAGCAGCCAAAGGCTACATGATAGCATCCTGAAGGCACTACGTTTTTGACTTGGGTATCTCTGTTTAGGAACACTTCCAGCAGGTAACATTATTTCCAGCTCATGGGGGAGCATGGAGTTGGACATGTAAATGTTCTGAGCAAGTTATATGAATTTAGTACCTCACTGTACTGAACAAGCTATTCTGTTACTTGGGAGTAAGTGCTTTATACAGTAAAAGGCACCTAATTATGGAAACAGCCTATTAGCCAAGTAGCCTGTGTACCAGGAGCTCTTAATAACTTGCATTTTCCTACTTGAGAGTAGGTAGAGGGCAAGTGCCACTTGCTGAGGGTCTTTGTACCTTTACTTCCTTTTTTCATTTACTGTGGTTTTGGTTGCTTCCCATTTGATACCTCTCTTCTTCACTTGTGAAGAGCTAAAAGGTTAAAACAAGTTCTGCATTGCTTTTGCATTGAAAAAGTGAAGGTTTTTAAGTCGTGCCATAACTTCTGTTTAGCAGGGCAGGATAGGTAGCCGTAGGCTGTTACTTTTGGTGCAGACAATGCAAAGAGAACAAGGAAAACACATGTGCCCTGTTGCAATTAGTAGTTAATTTCCTGCTACTTACTGACAAGGCTTGAATGTTTGCACAAAAGAGCAAGCTCTATCTTTGAAGAAGCTGGCTTACCCTAAGGCCTGTTTCTCTCTCTTCTTTTCAAACTTTTGTCTCTGGAGTGTAACTTTTTTCCTTATTTCGTCCTCGAGTATTTATTGTACATCTTGGATGATTCAGCAGAAGTGAATTCATCAACTTCCCTTAGAATTAGATGAGGGGAGCTGTAGGTATCTAATAACCCCAAATCCTGTCTGCTTGCATGGAGGGTAATCACAAGAGGTCTGGTACCAGAAGGAGTGCCACAACTTTAGAATTGAAGTTTTCACTGTTAAAACGGCTATTGGAAGCACCACTTCCAAAATAATTCTAGTCTCGAGTCAGGCTTGTTACAAAGCTTCCTGCTACAACAATCGCAGATGGTAGCCTGTGCAAATAGATATTTGCTGGTGGGGGTTGGAAGAAGCAGTCTGGGGAGTATTTGGAGAGTTACCAGATGTTAACTGCCTTTAGTTAGAGGTTGGTGAGTCTGCTGGGGCTATGTAACATCTGCAAGAAGAGGTGATGCTCAGACAGCAGACTTCAGTAGAGAGCACTTCCCATTTCGTACTGAAATGTAACTCAGGTTTGATCTTCATAGTAATAAAAATGTCAGTAGCATTTCTAGTTCTGGAGCACTGGGAGGGGGTAAGCAGGGGAGAAGGCTAGTAAACTGAATGCAGAGATTGCAAATGTTCCCAGGCATTGCCAGCTGGCTATAGATTTTTCTTGGCTCTTGTTGTAAGCCCTTTGAACTACATGAAATGCAAAGGCTCATGATGGCCCCATAAGCAAATTCTTTGAGTGAAAGGATAATGCTGTCAAAGCCATTTATGGTTCTTACATCAATTAAGCTGCAAGTAAAGGTGGATTTTTGTGGCATAAAAATACCAGGCTGTGTGTTTTGCAAAATAATTTAGTCCTAGTTTACCTTTATTCATGGACTCCCTTGTGTGTTAGTGTCAGTGATACAGTCAGACAACTCCCTCTGTCCCTTGACAAGCGTATCAAGTGAATGCCTGCAATCTGGAAAGTCAGTTGATGCCATCTGGTCAAGTGCTGATGAGGCTGCTGGAATACTGGTGTCAAATGTTACCGTAACCTAAACAGGCGCTGTGTGAGATGATGCTAGACTTTTCCTACGCCTTTCCTGTGCTAGCACAGTTGAACTCTGAACATGTGATTCCCCAGGAGTTTTATCAGCTGGTCTGTGCGATAAAGCAATGGGGCATTCTGTGCCAAAACCCTGTGCCCCAGTAGTATGTGTGTAGTGTCAGTGGGAAGAGACAGTCACATGCTAAAGAGTGTAAAAAAGACAGATTCTTTCCTGTAGTAGCCCAAAATGAAAAGCAAGAGCCCTACATATGTTAGGTTCTCTCGAGACTTGCACCTGATATCAGAGCTTTCATTCTTATTCCATGTGAATCCTTTCACAAATGTCTTCAAATATTTTGTCTAAGGAAGGCTGCTCCCTGTTGATTTCCCTTTGAAAAGGTGTGTAGATGTGTCACAATTCTAGTGTGGCAGAACTTGCTTGAAGTTTTGGGTGGTAAGTGCTTGACCTTGATCTTGTATTGATATGGTAATTTGATGCATGATAACATCATGTTTGATTAGCCCCTCTTGAGTGTAAGTGGGAGCATCTGGCAAGTTTTAATGTGATGATCCTCACTCCAAGCAGTGTTGAAAGGAAATCCTGTCACTCCTGCATTGTGAACTGAAATAATCTATTTTCCATGTCTTTTTTTTCCCGTAAATTTTCTAAGCAGGAGGCTCAAGTTTCAGTCTCTGTTATAGCTAAAAGCCAGAGCAATACCAAATACTAGACCTTCTCCTCTTTGTGCAATGTGCTTTCTAGGTCTCTGAAACTGTATCAGAATGGCAGGAAAAAATATATTGATTACAGAAAGTTATGAAGTCTCATAAAAAGTCTTGTGGTTAGGCTGAGGGAGTGTGAATTTTTCCATCCTCCATACGGGCCCGACTGCAGCATTGATCGATGCGAAGGGTTGACCCCTTTATAACAAAGTGGCTTTGTGGTACTTCTTACTGCCTGCCTTGAGAGTGCTCGTGTGAAAAACCCGTGTTCTGCTGAGAGCAAGAGGAAGAAGTGACACGAGCATCTCTTTGTACTAGTGCTCTGTTCCCTACAGAGAGCTACATGTAAAGGATCTTATTTATGGCTTGTGATCAAGAGGAGAAAGTTTGTTGAATTTGTTACAGTCTACAAGTTCAGGTATCTCCTCCTCTACCCTCCAGTTACTGTTACTCTTTCTTTTTTACAGGAAAATAATTCTTAAGCATAGCAACGTGCAGTTGCTGCTAGGTGTTGCTAAATGATTAATAGCTAATGTTTTTCATTATTGGATATTGTGCTGACAGACATGTCTGGCTCAGTTTTGATCAGTCCCTGGAGCAGCAGATAGAATTAAAGCCGGGCACTGAAGAGATTATTCCAGTTTTAGAGATGAGGAGTAACAGAAAAGGCACTACTGCTGCACTGAATGCTGCTCAGGAATTTTATGCAAAAAACATTAGTGCAACACCACTAATGAAGCTGAAGGCCAGATTTTACACAGCTGCAAACAAAGAAACCCGCGTTACTGTTTCTGCACTAACTTTTCGTACTATGCATCTCGCATATTGCACAGAAAGGGTGGAAAGGATGGCTTCTGGTGTCTCCTTGACCATAGAGTTAGTGGTGCTTGACCATAGGCAGACAGTGGTGCTGTCTGCCCTCGGGCTGTGCCGAGAGGATGAGGTTCAGATGGGTATCTTCATATGGGCAGCTCTACAGAGTGGTTTTTACCAGCCGTATCTTGATGTTTAATAAAGTTTCCTATTTTCTTGGCTAAACAGTTACTGTTTGGTGAAGCCAAAGGGAATGGGACATATCATTACGTTGCCTTTGGAGCAGAGGAGAGGGATGCACTCAAGCGTGCCAGTGTGCAGATCTGTACATCAGTCGTGCATCTCCTTGCCTCTTTCACGAGTTTGGCTTGGCCGGTTTACCTAGGGCTGGTTAGTGAGGCAGCCTTTACTTTAAAGAACTGGAGCAACATCTGTGATAAGCTGAGCTCCAGCAACTGAGCTCAGATTCTAGTATTTTAGAGTTTGGGTGTTGGCAACTTTCATCCCCTGGGAAAATCTGAATTGAAATGTTGCTGATACCATTGGATGTTATGTCAAACCAAGGGGAGAACTAGGGCCTTTTCATCTTCTCATAACAACAGCATTTTTAAATAGCCATTGTGTTTTTAAATAAATACTATGTTTAATCCTCTTACAGACACAAAGATGATGCCAACTGACTATGGAAAGCGTAGAAAAATTGAGGAGCCTAAAAGCTTCTAAAATGTATAAACCTATTTTTTCCTGTTTTTGAACAGGAGACTTTCTTGTCCTCTTAAAACCAATTTGCTTTTGTCCACATGGTTTTGGTTGGTTTCAATCCAAGAGTTCTACCTATAGTTGTGTCAACGAGGTGTTTAACCTGAGCTTAAAGGCTGGGTGAATGTTGAGTTGTGGATCAAGCCAAGGTAGCCGGTCTAGCTGGTATGTCTTCCTGTATAGCCTAGCCTCTGAGTGCTGTCCCTCTCCATCCAGCAAATGTGGCTCAAAGACTTGTGAATCAGCTCTGGAAGTGCTACAGTTTCTCAGACAATCATGTTAACATAGTGAAAAACTTTAGCTTAATAGCCAACAGCTATTGTAACCTGGTAATGGCTTAAGCTGCTGCTGTGTAGTCCATGCATCAGTACCCCAGTTGGTACACAGTAGCCTAATTTAGATGATGCGGCTACACAGCTTCCAGTTGGCTTTCTGGGTGGGCCAAGGATTCTTACGCCTTTCTGTAAGGGGACTGTGCCTTTTCTCTCTTTTAGGTGAAGGAAAGCCATGTACTTGCTCGTCTTCCCCTTTCTTAGAGAAAACACTTTTAACTGCATTTATGGTGTTTTCCCTTTCCTTTTGAACTCTGGTAGTTTATGTTTATTTTTCACTTCTGTTTCCCCAGTGTTTAATCCTACCTTTTCTACTGACTTTCCCTGAAACGGCTCTCTTTCTCTCTTGAATTCTGTTTCTGGCTTCAAAGTTACTTGCCTGTGTTTACAGGGAGAGAAGATATGTATGTAAATGGATGTTGTCTTTGCCATCGTAATATGATCTTCAAAGGCTTGGACTGCAGTCACTTTGTTGCATTCTTTACATCAAACGTTTCTCTTGGCAAGTTGCTGCCAACAGTGCTACAAGGGCCCAATCCTGCTAATTGCCTTCTGCTCCCACTGAAATAATGGGGCTTGGATGCATAAAACTGAACTTTCAGATTAGATTTATGTGGTCCTTGCACAGTTATGTTCATCTTCTACCATTTTGTCCTTTCTTTACCGATATAATCTGGAAGTGATCATCAGTTCTTAGCTTTTCATAACCATTTGGCATGCGTTAGCATACAGGAGTTCACAGTGCTGGAGGAGGGTACCAGCCCAACATGGAAGCAGGGTGGTTTAGGAAAGCTCTGCCGTTGTGTAGGTAGCCTGCAGTGAGTCCTGAGTATGAGGCACCACTCCCTCTGCAGTGCCGTGATACCTGCAGTGCCCCTTTTTGTCTTCTTCACCAGCAAAGCCGCTCAGTGTGTGCAGTGCTGTGGGCTGGGGAAGGGGGAGCTTCCCCCTGCACTGTGGTGGGAAAGGAGGTTGTGCACCCCAGGGTGGGGAGAGGTTTGCTGGGAGAGAGGACCCAGTGTGTGAGCAAAGCAGGAAAAGAGTGCGTTAGTAACGTGTGTCATCAGCTTGTGTTGCAACCCCCGTGCAGCATGAAATCCTCAATGGAGTAGACCTGCACCTCCAGCGAGAGCGCATCAGAAGGGCGGTAAGGAAGTGAACGTACACTCGCATGATCCTATTGCAGCTTTCTCTAGTCCCTCAGTCTAAAATCTTTTTGGTGTTCTGATGCTTTTCTGGTCTTGGGACTGTGGAAGGTGGACAGAAAACTTCCTGCTATTGCCCTGGCTACCATCCTGGTCCTCCAGTTAAGAGGTCACATACTGGGAGTTACCCAGGCTCCCATCCCACTGGGCGCTTACTTACAGTATGACCCCTCAAACCCTAACTGGAGAAACTGTCAGGGGGAACAGTGGCATGAGCAGGAGAGGGGGCAGATGGTTTGCAAGACTTTTTTGTTGAAGCAGCTTGTCAGAGCTATAGCCTTTGTATGAATACAGCAGCTGTTCTTTAGGGGGTATTAACTGGTATAGTTGTGATACTCTGTATTTACCCTGGAAGTTGAGAGTGAAGCCAGTAATATCTGTTGAAGTATAAACTGCTGTAGCAGAGAGGTGTTCTCAAAATCCAGCTTCCACAATCAGCTGGCCCTAGTTTTTTCCTGCCCCAATACATAGGAGTACTGCAGTATACGTGGGGCTTAAACTAGTCTTGTTGTTTGAGATGAAAACCAGAATTGTACAACTATTTGGAAGCTATAGTGAAGGGTTTGTCTCCTTTTTTTTTTTCCCTTCCCATTAACACAGAAAGTGATACCAAAAGGTGTTTAAAAACAAAAAAAGCACAACCAAAACAACCCCAAAATTTCATGAAGAAGCCTGCCATGGGGATAATTCAGCATTTACATCATCGAGGAGTGTTAAGACTTAGCTCTGAAATAGTTGCGTGTTTTACTCAAGAATGCTACAGCCAACTGCAAGAACGGAGAGAATTCCAGTAGGAGGAGAGTGTGTTAATTATCCACATAAGATGCTCACCTTTGGTGCTGCATTTCATATGTTTTCATATCTGCTGAAGCAAAGCAGGAGAAGTGCTATGCTGGGGCAGCGTGCGTGCACGCCTTAGAGCTGAATAGATGTAAATGGTTAAAAAGGGGTTCTCTGCTAGAGAGGAGGAGGGGAGAGTAACAGTACATTCCCAAAAAAGTACATTCCCAAAATAAAAAGCTTACATCATGGACCTCTTCAGCTTTCCCACACTTCTTTCCTAATTATTGTCCTGCAGGACAGCTGATCTATTTCAAACAGGAAGCTGTTTACAGATAACACTTGCAACTGTTTTGTCTGATTTGTTGAACTGTCGAAAAGCAAAAGACAACCTCTTTTCAAATTAAAAACTGTCAGACTTCTGTAAACAGCAGCAATGAGGTTCATCTGTGCAGTGTCCCTGCAGGCACAGAGCGTTCTGCAGTTCCCCTTTTCTCTGCAACCATAAGGTAAGAGACAACTTTCAGTCTTTTAAAGCCTGGGTATTTGTTAGGGGGCTGCCTTGCAAGTGGCAGAATATGACTGGTGATCCCCAAATAGTAGGAGAAGGTAAGGGAAAGAAGAGCTTGCTCGATTCTATCAGATAACAGCGGACTTTTCTGTTGAGAGGCACCCATGTGGGTTAGATCACTGAATTCCTGTTTAGCGAGGGCTTTGTATTTAAAATGTACAAATGCCATTGGGAGAGCTTGCTTTCCTTTGAGCAGGGAAGGACAAAACAGTTTGCTTTTTAACTTTTCCTGCAACTGAAACTTACTGCAATTCATTAATGGCTTGTAATTCCCGGTAACAGATAATATCAGTTTAATTTTGGAAATGCAAAGTGTTTTTCTCCATCCTTCTACTTTTATTCCTAAGCAGCTGGCTGTTTTCTACTTTAAAAAGTGAGCTTTTAATATAGCTGTAAAGCAGGGAAGGAAGACTGACATTGCAGAAGTGAAGCAGATGACAGATCTAGTAAGGGCTGGAATTACACCACTGGATAATTAAGAGCAAACTTGGTGAAAACCAAGTTGGAAGTAATAGTATACAGGAATGCTTAATGAATTGTAAGAATGTGTAAAGATATAAAATCTTGGTCTAAATGAGCTGGAATATGAGCGTAAAGTGTACGTCAGTAGTCAGAAGGCCGCATGCCTGTTTTTCAGTCCTGAGATATGAAAAATGGAGTTCATAAATGGACTTGTGAGCTTCTATTCTGACCTCTGTGCATACATACATGTGCTCAATATAGGCAGTGAAATTTCAGAGAGGGACTGTTTTCTGGGGAAAATCAAATCACTGTGGAGAACTGAAATACCCAACTTCACTTGCCACTGTCTTTCAGAAAATTCTTAGATATATCTGTTAAAATGAAATTATTGTTTTAATTAATATGATAAAGAATATGTAACTGAAATGCATAGTAAAAATAGCATTTTAAACATGGCGTAGTCCTAGAGTCAGCAGAGAATTGCAGTGTGGAATCAGCAGCAATCTACTGTGTAACTTATAAATTGTAAATTATAAAATATTATGTTGAAGGCTATTTTTTCTGATTAATTTTGAGTGATTTTACAGTGTTTCTAAAACTCTTATTTAGTCTTTAGGGCTGTCCAAAAACTCTTAAACCAGAATCCTTTTGAAGTAGGAAGGCTTTTGGCAAAGTAGCTTTTTAAAGAAAAAGCATCAGTTTTCCAGGGTAGTTTAGTTCTTTTGTCAAACTATTTTGGCTGAAAACCAGAAGCGTTTAGCCAAAAATATTCTCATGGTGTCTCTTGGGAAGTGTAGTTTGTGCTTTACATTGCATTTCACTACTGGCTGGACTTCACAGCTGAACCACGTTTCCCGTAGGGCCATGTGGTCAGGGTCTCGCTCTTTTCATTTCCCTTGAGAGGAGCATTAGGACGTATTTTGGGAAAGGTAGTCTAGTGAAAGAGGCACAGACTGGGCTTCTAAGGCATCCACTGTAGGCAAAGCCCCTTTTATTACTGGTTGGTAACTGGCTGACAGCTTCTTAAAATTGGAGTGCTTCCTTCTGGTTTGCACATGAGCCACAGACCATCCTGTCTATGGGCCATGAGAGTAGGACCCTTCAGAAGGGTTTGATATGTTAGTAGAAGGCTTAAAGCCTTTTGAAGTTTTTAGCCATGCAAACACCTGTACAAGGGAGAGAACATTTTTGTTTCTAAGGTTTTGTTAGTGCTTCTGCCAACTTTCATGTTAAAAGTGCTCCGTTTCATATCTTAGGAACAGAACGCCACAAGGGAGTATGGCTGGATTTTAAGAGCTGAGTATGGCTGGATTTTAAGAGCTGAGTAAACTCTTAAGTCAAGAGGAAAACAACCTACTAGGAGTCTGAAGCTTTAGAAAGGGGTGGGTTTGAAAATCTGACAAGGTCTCATCTCACCCATCTGAGTGCCTCTTCAGAAAAATCTAGTCCTGGATGATTTGCTTATAGTTGTATAAGATGTCTGTAGGCAAGAAGAGAATGGAGGTTCGTCTGCTTGGGTTCTTCATCACTGGATCAGTCTCTTACTTGTTTATTAGGATCCAAGGATCCTTAACTGCTGTGACTGTTTGGATGCTGCTTCCTCAAAACTGTATCAGAAGATTAGTTAGGAGGTCTACAGGCTGTCCTGGAGGCCAGAGCAGTAAGACAGATGGTGAGGTGTTTTAGAGTTTACACTGGTTTCCATCTCCACTGAATCATAGAATGGTTTGGGTTGGAAGGAGCCTTTAAAGATCATCTGGTCCAACAATAAAGCACATGAATGAAACATGGCCATGAATATACAGTTTCACAGCACTGCAAGTGAGATACCTGGCTCCAGACCAAGAATCCACAATGTTTACATGCTATATGGCGTGAATGGAGGAGAGATAAATGCTGAAGTGACTCACCACAGCTGGCAAAGTGTGTGATGGCCACAGCAGCCATCTGGAAAATGCTTGTGAGGGAGATCTCCGGGATTCCCTCTGTTGGGTGTGGGAGTGGATAAATTTACCACCTTTAGTGCCAAATGTCTTCAGGAACTTGTGTTCTGGAAGCTGGAACCTCACCTTGAATGTGTGTGCCCAGTTGTCCTTCAGGCATGGAGACTTTGGAAACTGGCTCTGAAAAAAGTTTTCTACAGTTTTCTCTGAAAAATGGACTGGTGCTGCCCAGCTGTCGTAATAATCTACCAGCTGGGAGCATCTACCTGGGAAGTGAGAGACTTGAATGCAGCTCATTGCACGGCTTCAAAACCCCACCTCCCGTCTGCTAGAAAGGTGCCCTTGTGTGGTGCTTTAACCACAGGTAGACCATGTGATCCTGCACTCACTCCCTCCACAGGGTGAGATGGGATGGGAGTCACAACAAAGGGGGCATGGGATTAGGAATGAAGGACAGGGACGGTTCCCTCACTAGTTATGGTCATGGACAAAACAGACTCCACTTGGGGCAGAAAAATAAATTTAATTCATTACCATTCATCTGAGTAGCACAGTGAGACGTAACAGTTGCATCTTACAACACCTTCCCCCACCCCTCCCTTCTTCCTGGGCTCAAATCACTTTGCTCCTGATTTCTCCACCTTCTTCCCCTCCCTGTGGCACAGCAGCCAGGGAATGGAGGTTCAGTAAGTTCACCTCTGCTGCTCTTCCCGGCATGAAAGTCCAGGAACAAAGTGTTCCAAAGCAAGAATGGAGTCTAGCACAGAAAGAGCAAAAACTGTCTTACTACATAGGAAAAGAAAAATGTCCCTCATTAAGTGCTCTTGTCAGAATGGTGTTAATGAGAAAACAGGTCTCTGATGGCTGACTGGTTAGCGGAGTTACGTACAAGAAACGTTAAGGAAAGAGATACTGAGAACATGTGGCAGAGCAAGAGAAGTGCAGCTCACGCATGCTGTGGAGACTCCAGGGTGGTGGATCTGTCAGCAGCATCCGTAGATGCATTTGCAAGGTTTCTCTCTAGTTGTGCAGTGAACTTGCAGTTTAAAGCCAATGCAGAGATGAGGTGAGATGATGTAACAAGAGCCATGTTATGAGCTGCAGCTGAAAAACCTCTTTATTGGATGTTTTCTTCCTTTGCTATGTTTAATACCCTCATGTCAGAATTGCCTTTGTTGTAGTTGTGGAGTTCCAATAACTCCATATAGTCGCTCTCTACTTTCCTTTCCTTTTTATGAATGTTACATAAAACCTTAATGAATGCACGAACATATAATGGTAATTTATAATTAAATAGTTCGAAATCAGTTTAAAATCCTTAGACAATGTACATAGGTATTTCCTTATGTCTGCTCTATTTAAATAATTCTGAACATAATCCTAAATCTTAAATCTTCAAATGAGAATTACAAATTTTTCAATACCATATTTCTTTTGAATTTTCAAGGGCAGTCCTTGAAAGGTCAAGGCATATTTTTTTGCACAGCATTCACAGATAACCCTTGCTTGTTTTATTGAGGAAATAGCAAAAAGAAACCTGATTTGTCCAAAGAAGTCCTTGTGAAGTTGTTCTTGGGTAGAATGTGAGAATTTCTACCAGTTTCCGAATATCTTAATGTTTTGAGTATCATGTCTCCAGAATTATTCAGGTTGGACTATTTAAGTTTAAACTGTCTATGTGTCATATGTGGTGGCAACTGTATTAACTTTGCAAGTTTTGTGAAGGTGGGTAAATAGGGTTATATACCAGAAGTGCTTTAAATGACCATTGACTTTTACACAGACTGTGCCCACTGCCACATCCACTTCTACAGTGCTGTGGGTATAATGAGCACGTAGTACATTGTTGAAAAAGTGCTCGCTGTAGATGCTGGGACAGTTTCTCTGTCAACTTGAAACCCTCCCATCTGAAAAGAGACCACCTGAGCATCCCATGTCTTGCAAATCCTGAATTTAGTTTCTGGATGGCGTGTGTCAAGCTTGTGTAAGCAACGCCAACGCCTGGGGAAGTTGTTGTATCAGCTACAGTGATGCGTGTGTGTCCTTTGATGTAAAACAAATCTGTTGGCACTTGATGTCAGGGTCTGTCATGTGCTTTGTTAGTGGTTCTGGTCATAATAGTTTTTACTCTGTCTTCTAAGCAACTCTATTTAAAAATGCATTTGCCCATTTAGACTTAGTTTGCACGTGATTGCATTCACATTGGTCCTTGATTTTAGGGAAGATGATGTTAAATGTTACAACTACAGTGCTGGATGCATGGAGTTCCTGATATGTTCAGAGTTGATTCCTCCAGACCTTTTTGGCCTCACTGCAAAACTGTGGCAAGTCTCATTTTTGTTGTTGTCCATTCTTCCTTTGCTTAAGTCAAGTGGCAGATGCTGGGATTTCGGCCAGAACAAGGTCAGTATAGTCTAACACCTCAGAAGCTTTTTTTTTTCTAGTAGCTGTATAATCAGAGCAGTAGCATTAGTTTTTTGCTCCTGTAAGTGCCCTATAAATGCTGAAGGGACACGGTTCCGAGGTTCAAGTGATCACCGCTTAGCTGATGTGCAGCTTCTTAATTTGTGTGCATCTGGCCTCCGGTCGTGTTCTAGCTGTGTGAAAGATGCATCTGCTGGTGGTGTTAGAGAATTTGCTGAGTATCAAAGCAGGTGGAGATGTCAGTAGTTATCACTTAACATAGCTTATTATATTCTTCCCTAGAAATGTGCATTACTAAAATAAATAAATCTCTTGGGGAAGTTGGTTAGATGGAAAGACTTTAATAAAAAAAATCCCAAAGGGAGTTCTCGTACTCAAGAATCTTTTGGTAGTAGTAGCAGCTTGTCATACTGATAAGGGGAGTGACACTTTCAGTTTACATGAATTCAGATACATACCCTTGTTTGCAACTTGTGTCTACACATTCTCTCTGTTTCTGAATTTACGTTTCTTTTTCAAAATGAGACAACTTTGTCAAAAGCATTAAAACCTGCATGCAATTACTAGTACTTTCTCAATATTTTTAAATCTTTGTAGACCAGTGCATTGTACACTGCAAAGGGTTTTGAATGCACATGTCATGGTATAAGAACTGCCCTGGCAAATGTTTTGCCACTGAAAGTTATTCTTTCATCTGGCTTTCATTTGGTGTACCTTATAAGTAGGATCATGACTGTTGCTAATGCTGTAGATGTATTAGTCTAGCATACTAGTGTAAGAATAATTTCTGAGAACTTCATTAATGTCTAGTCACCTGCAGGTATCACATATCTTTGCATGTGCTTTTACTCAGTCCCATCAGATCCATACAGACATGGCTTTTTTTCCACTGCGTTTTGCTTCTACAACCATTTCTATATACCTATAATCCTATATTTTCTCTTAATCTGGAGAGTCATTTTGGTAGGTTCCCCTTCCTTTTGTCTTCTTTCCCTTATCTGCACTTGTAAAGTGTTTCAGGGCTCTACAAGTGAAAGGACATTGAATAGCGCTATTGCTATCACGTTCACCCTTCACTTATCTAGTGAAGATACGTGTGTGTATTTCCTATGAGGCTTGCTTTTTGCTGTGATGCTCTTAATTTTTCCTATTACGTTGAGACTTGGCCATTTTACTGAAGATATTGTTTGTCTTTGTGTCATCTTTGTGTAGTTTATTTCCCTCCTTTTCCCCTGGCTTCTGGGAATGGATATGAAAGCTTCAGCATAGGATCACATGTAGACTGTTATTTGGCCTCTGCAGATCCCCAGCTTGAGAATAAAAATAACTTTTTGTTGAAATTGCATTGACACTACCCCAGTTCAAATGCAAGATTTTGATCATGCATGCTTATGTACCATGTTTTGTAGGATGTTGAGGATATCATTCCAAGAAGTTTGTCCTTGTCATTTGAGGATAACACTCTTGGATCATTTCCATGACTCTTAGTGGCTTGCATGCTATAGCTAAGTGCCTCATGTTTTATCTCCTGTGTTCTGTATCTTTTGCTGGATATTATTTTCCATTGCAGCCTGGTATTTTGCCATATCTTTCCTCCTTTTAAAATGTTGCTGCTTTAATTATGTGCTGGCTTTTTTTCCTTCTGGTGAATTTAGTCCCTGTAATTCTTTCACTTATGCATCTTTCTGTTTTCTATATGCTGCTGGCATGCGAGGGCACAGTTTTGTAACATGCTGAAGGCCATCTCAGCTGCTGCCAAAGGCATTTCTTTCCTTGGCTGGCAACATTTTTCACAGGAACAATGGCCATTTTACCCTCACCAGGAACCAAGGAACTAAATCAACTGAAAAATAGCATTCCAAAAAGAGGAATAGTTTTCTGCTGGCATAGCAGCCTATGCTAGATCATGATGGGATCAGCTGGCAGTCAGTGACAGCACAGAGAAGGGGAGGGTAATGTGTGACTGCAGTGGGGGAGCCAGGCTGCTGTAGCCCTCCCGTAGATTAGCTTAGCTAATTAGCGATGGTGGGACTCCCCTCACCTAACTTTATATACCTATGAGGCTGAGCTAGTCATACAGGGCAATGAATAGGCACCTCCAGAATCAATTAACTGTCCTGTTTTAGGATGAAATGAATCCCCACGCCAAGGTGCCTTTCCCTGACTTGATTATACAGGGAGCTCAGAATGATTTTTCTCAGACTGAGCACCTAAGCCAGAACAGTTGAATCCCACCCAAGGGTCTGCTTATAACTTGGGCTAGCTCAAGATCTGGATCTAAGCAAAGTTCCCCTGATAAACAGGCACCTCCTAATACCAGCTGTGCTCTGTCATGTGGTTCACTTTTTGGGATGTCGTACTTGCGGCGCTGGAAAGGACTGGGCGGCAGTCAAATGACTTCCCTGTATTCTTTAAACCTCCTTTAAATGTAGCTGTTGCATATCTAATGTATGAGAAAATGGGGGCAAGAATTGTTTCTTCTCTGTTGTACTTGTCCTCCTCAGTGAGGAGTGGGATCCTGGGGCAACCAAAAGCAAACCTTTCTCCCACCCTCTTGCGCTCTGGGATGGTACCATCTCTCCCTCTGTCCTTTGTCTGTCCCTTTCTCCTGGTCAGGTTTGTCTGGTTTGTTGCTTTTGCTTTGTGTTTCTCCCACTAGTAGTCTACATCCTCTGTCTCTTCTCTTTACTCTTCCTCTAGCCTTGTAAAGTACTGTGCTTAGATTTTTTTTTTCTTCCATCTGTGCATTCCTGACCTGTCTGTGTGTTTGTACATGAGTCAATAGTGGGACATAAAAACAGAAAGCATGGAAGGGAGAACATTCATTTTGTCCCTTTGTATTCTAGTGTCCTACTACTAGGCTTGAGCTGGCTTCTTCCCTGCCTGCCTTTCATCCTTTAGTGTGTCATGGCTGAGTGTAGTCTAATGTCACCTACTGCATCCATCCAATGGGAGCAATTATTCTCTTGGGGAACTGGAGCTGGGGGTTCAAATCCTTTGAAGGTAAGGATGTTCCATAGCTGGTTCTTCTCACCTTGTAGGTCAATACTCAAGTGGCATTTCTGCTGTGCAAAAGGCATGTGCCACTGATGATCTATGTGGAGTGATAGACCTTGATAGACCTTTCTGCCTGATCTCTGCACTTTCGATAACATAGCTGCAGAACTGAGACCACCCTGCTCAGATTAAGTTTGCCTTTTGAGCCTGTCCAGTGCTCTGAAGAAGGCATCTATCAGGCCCACTTGGAAAACTTCTAAGCTCCTGGAAAACGAGAACATGTTGGAAAGCATAAGTTGGCTGACTGGACATTAAGCATTTAGATGTTGCACAAACATTCCAACTTCTGCAGCCAGTTCTAAGCCTCTGTGGATGTGGAGGGCTGAAAATTGGTGCCCTAAAGCTTCAGAAGTAAGATCACAAATGCATATGTAAATAATGTGTATTTATTTGTGTAAAGAAATATACCTGCAGCATTTTCCAAATCATTTGGTGATTCTTGGTGAAAACTTGGTGTTCCTACAGATAAGTGTGTGGGGATAGCGTCAGGTTCTTATGTGGATGCTTTGTAGGAACAGGGATGAGCTGAGGTTATTTAGACACAGGTCATAGAAGAAATGACACCTATATTTGAACCCTGTATTTTTTTTTTTTTTTTTTCATTTTGGGATGGTTAAGAATGCTGAAAATTTTATCTGACATACATCAAGGATGGCACCCTTCTGGCACTGTTTTCATCTCACCCTTGCTGAAGCCCTGATTTTATATTTTCAGTACAGATGACAGTAAGTTAATTCTGACATAAACTCATTGACTTCGGCAGAAAGACATCAGGAATAAATTTGTCTCAATTTTTAAAAACATTCTTCTTGATGAAAAGTGAGGCTACTATTCCTGTGTATGACAAGGGCACCTACGTTGTACAGTCAGAACTAATAGTCTCTTACGCCTCACAAACATCGGCTGAGGAAATAGCTTTATTGAGCCAGAATTAAGTGCACTTTGGGGAGTAACCAATGACTTCCTATCAGTTAGGCTTTTAGGTAATGTTAGCTTCCCATCAGCTTAGACTCACTCTTTTGTCCTCTGCAGCAAATCTCACTGTTCTTGAGCATCATCAGGAGCTGAAATGTCTTATGTGTCTCTGCTTTATGCTACTCCATGCTCCATAGATTTCACAGGCTTTGTAGCCGCAGCAGTTACGAGCCTCATTTTTGCAATTCTACAATATTAACATTTAGGGATTTTTTTTTTTTAATCTTTCAAGCTCTTTGCTTTAACCTTTAAATCAACATGTAGCATTTAACTTCAGAGTGTTGCCATGTTAAATAATGGGTGATCATTTTTGTAAGCAGCTTTATCACTGATTCTGATTTTTATATTCTGTCTGAATGGTGAAGTCTTGATTACCCAAGATAATGCATGGGGCAGCTGGGAGAACAAATGAAGAGAGTGATTAGATAAAGTAAAAGCATAGCTACACAAAACAGCTGTAGGTTAGGATGATCACCAAGGCTGTAATGGAGAAAGAAGAGGTCATTGGCACAGGTTTCATCTCTAGTGTGAAAGACATCTTCTCCAGGGAATGATCTGCAGCCCTCGGGCCCAGGGGTGAAAAGCAGCTTGCCTGCACAGTGCTGGAGGCTTGTCCCTTCTGCTTCTCTCCACTTACCCCAGAAACTTATCCCTGGATCTGCACTGGTGTTACCTTTGTAGCCCTGGGACATCATTACTTTTTTCTTTTTCTTTTCTTTATTTTTTTTTTTTGGCTTTTATCTGTTCAAAACATTTGAGATGGTGTGAAGTCTGTGTCACAGCCTGACAGCCTGGCATTTCACTGGCATGATTTTGTGGGTGTGTGTTGCATCCGTTAGGATGTGGCTTAGGGTCTGCCAGGGTGTTTGAGGATACACAGGCTGCCAGATCGTTCTGGGATGTGTCAGAATGTGGATAACGAGGACTTGAAAAGTCAGGGGAGTAAAAACTGGTGAAAGCTGTCAATGTGCTTGTGGTGCTGACTCAAACGTGCTTGGGGAAATCACCCACCAAATGTGGTTGTGGCTCTGTAGATCTGCGTGCCTGTCTATACCAGGAACATACTCAACTCAGAGCACAAATAATTCAGCTCAGGTCCCTGAGAATTAAGTACAGTTTTAAAAATAATAATAAAAATAATTTAAAATAATAATTTAAAAAATCATAATAAGAGTGAAAACAACTCAGTGAAATAAAAACATCTCAAAGAGGAATCCCATAGGATTATAGAAAGGATTACAGGCATTCTGTGGCTGAGCACTACTGCCAGATAGCATAATTTTCCTTCTGCATTTCTCAGCCATTCGGATTCAACTAGGCAGGTCATCTGTGTTATTGCATGCTGTTGTTTTGGACCTAGAAGCAACAAGCCACTGGCCCATGTGGAGCAGCCGCTGGCAGATACAGGGTCTTCATGCATGAGATGTTTGCTGGCTGAAGTGATCTCCAAGCTTTACATCCACAGCTGAGGGGAAGTGGGGGAGCTCAAGGAGAAGTGGGTGCCAGCTGGCCTGGTCGGTCCCGCAGCAGTTTTGAATGAGTCTGTGGGACCTTGGGGATTCTCCAGTGACCTCTCAAGGACTTGCTGCTTGGAGCCTGGCTCCAGAATAAACCTCTTCTCTTCTGGCAACTGAAGCAGATTCCCTAAAGCTGACAGGTCTCAAAAGTTATTTTGAAATTATGGTGCTGGTTGCATTGGTGCATTTCCATTCCTAATGGGAGTAAGGATGTTTTGCTATTTTTTTTTTTTAAAGGAAAGGCCATGTAAATGCTGCCTTTTCATCCTCCTCTCATTTTTTTTTTTCAAAGCTTTTAGCTTAGACTGATTTAATGGCCACCATTAAAGTGCTGAAAATTTGACTCCTGACCCTTGTGTAGACAGTGAGCACTTACAAGTGCTGAAGATCTCTAGGTTTCTCTCTGACATTGGTTTTACCAATGCTGAAGATACTCCAAATAGCAGGGCTAAGACAGTGTTTGAAAAAGCAGGCTGGCACCTTTTTCTGAGGACCAGTTTCAGTGGGATTTAGTTTTTCTAAAAGCCTTTGTGAATCTGGGTCTCAAAGGACTTGAAGGTAGGTCAGAAAGGCAAGGAATTTTCCAGGTTTTTTAAAATGAAATGTACTGCTGTAGCACATACCTGGAGATCAAAGTTTTATTTCAATCATATAAGGCAATTTTAGCTGCAGAAGAGGTTTCTTTTTAAAGCAGGAAAAGGTGGAGAAAGAGATATCCAAAGTGCATTTGATTTGATTTCTACTACTAATGTGCCCCTTTGCTGCAGCTGCAGACTCTATAAAGCATTTAATCTGCAACCTCTTCAGAGATTTCCTCTGTTAGTGCCTCTTCTCAGACCAAGGTAGTTTCCTGAGTGTTCATGCAGGTCTGGATGTTGTGACCTAACTGACACTAAGAAGCTCAGTTTTCTAGGATGAGTCCATTTTCTCTGCGAGTCGAGCTGTCACGAGGTAGGGTGAAATATATCCCCTGTGTCTGTGAGGCTTGTAAGCCCTGCAGCAGTAGCAGGCAGTGGGGAATGTGATGAACCTTCGCTGGAAGTTTTGTTTTCCCCTGAAAACCCTTCATATCTGGCTGCTGAGCAGAGCCACCAAGCAGCCCCGACATTTCCTTGCTGCTCAATGCTTGTCTCATCTCTGAGCTGTGTAGCAGTTTGCAAAGGCAGATTAATATTTAATATACCTGGTGGCTTTGATCTTTCAGTTGAAGTCTGGATACGTCTAACACCTCATAAAATACAACCAGAGGAGTTGATGCTGCCTTTTTATCCATTAATGCAGAGACTGGAGCACCTTCCTAATTTCAATTCCTTCTTCCATCTCAGGCCATTTCATTCCCCTCTCCGACTCATCTGTCGAGAATCCTTATCACCGAGCTGCTGGGTGCTCATACTGAAACTGCCTAATTTTCAGGCTTTCAGCTCAGTATCTGAGAACCACTTGGTTCAAAAGCTTCTTTGATCTTTTTCTGGATCCCAGAGTGACTCACCTACAAAGAAAAGGTGGGACATCCTGCCTAGGATGTCCTGCAGGCTGATGGCCAGGGGCTCTCCTGGGCTGTGGGGCGGGAGTTGCAGGCCAAGGCAGGCAGGACCCACATCTGTTTGCTCAGCTTGCAGCGCATCAGCATGGTTGTCACCCAGGATGGTCCCACTCCCTGTCCCTCTAAAGTGGCTGCTGCTGAGGGTTAAACACCTACATTCAGGTGTCTGGAAGAAACTTCCAGGCATGAGTCTCTGCCAAATCCTCCTGGCTGACTGAGGCAATGGCAGCTCGCTCACTGCTTTGCCATGTAGGGAACGTTGGTCACTAACTTGGCATTGTGAAGCCTGACTATTCAAATGCTTGGCCCTACAAGCCTTTGAAGGGAAGCTCTGGAGAAACACCCTTCTTAACCTTTCCTCTTGCTTAGTTTTTGTTCCCTCTTATACTTGCTGACTGTTGTGGATCACGGACTTGGCATCTCTAGGACCATCTACTGCAGATGCCGTGGAGTCCTCTAGGCTGCAAAGCACACTGAGGCACAGTGCCTTGTACCCCAGGGTTAGGAACCTCCTTTTGGGGAGGTTCGGCCAGATTCAAGCTTAATGTATGTGAAACAATTTGTTTGTTATGCACATAAGGATAGGAGGGGGAAGAGTGCTATCACAAGGATCTGATACTTCAGAACTATATCAAGTCTGTGATTGAGTAGTTGGTATAATCTTAGAAAATATCTGTGAGGTGGCCAGTGGCCTGGCTGGTTTCTAGCAGTCGAGTCTGGCTCTGTGCATAGGCAAAGGAGGCAGCAGCCCAAGAAAGCAGAGGACAGTAATACAAAAAATGTTTTCCTGTTGGTTTCATCCTTCAGAGCCCCGGGGACCTGGGCTGGTTGCTGCTTTTCCACGGCAGGAGAAGCTTCACATCCAAATTTCCATTACTCTTCCCTTTCCCGTCTAACTATTGCTGATCTCTAGATCCACCTGTGTGATGTGCCTTCTCCTCCAGCTCTGATTCCTCATACTTGGGGTGGCAAAATTCAATTTTGCCTGCACTCTTGTAAGTCTTGAGTGATGTTGTTGCATTTGTGACAAAACTTAATGTGGCCTAAATATTTGAGCAGCCTATGCTGAGGTTTGTACTTCTGTGGGTTTGTGTGCTCCTAACAATACCTCAGCTAGATATTTTAAAACTGACATGTATATGAGCTGCAGTCATCTTAGTTGTGTCAGCATAAGCAAAATTTTGGGAGCTGAGCACTCTTGAAGGGGGGGGAAAAAATACCGTAAGCATCTGTATATGAGAGAGTATTGTCCCTCCAGAACCTGCACACTCAGCTATGAGAGGGAACTTTTGTAAATTACATTAATGCTTAGCAGTCTGATAGGAATGTGATAAGGGCACAAAATGCATCTCTACTAAGATTGTTTATATTGTGATATACTAGGTAAAAGGTAATAGGAAATTAAGAGAGAGGCCCTGAAAATAAAATTGTTACATTTCAGCTTAGTGGAAGCTTCCTTTTTTCGTCTTACACTCCTGGGTCTTCCTTCGGGTTGGTAAAGCTTGTGTATGAAATACGTCAGGGCTGTCCCATTCCCGGACTGTGGCGTGTTGTGGCTGTGAAAATGCCTGGATCATCTCTGTTTCTCCCTTGTTCCATGAGAGGATTACCCAGTACCGTTGACTTTCCCTAGGGTTTTCTGCCTCAGTGTAGCCCATTAGACTATGACTGTATCAAGTGATCCCTTGACCCAGGAGCTCTTCCCATGTCCAAGCATATACCCCACATTTTTCAGGCATGGTCTTCCTGCTGTGTCTTTCTCTCCATTGAAAGGAAAGATGGGGAAGAGATTTGAGTCAAAAGGGACTCAGCATACTGTAGTCTGTGCCCCAAATCTGGATGACAACTGAGAACTGGGAGTGTGTTGTGGAACACTCCTACCCTGCAGTATAGATGGTGAAGCAAGGGTGCTGTGAGGCAGAGCAATCTCCCCCATAACTCATGCCATGCCCTCCCTGCGTGAGGAGGGAGACAAAATCTGCTCCCATCTCACTCCCCCTGCTGCAGTCTCCTAGTTTTATCTCCTGGTGGATAATGCAAGCACATACTGGACAGCAATTCAGAGGGATAATTTATTACCCCAACTCCAAAGTAATCTACTTAGTCTTACTGCAAAGACATTTATTAAATGTATCAGAGTTGATGGTAGAATTTAAAATTAGAATGAGGCTTTTTAGTACTAGAAGCAAATCTGAATTTTGTTGCATGTAGAGGGATGTCTGCCCATCTTGCTTCATCCCTTATGTTTGGTGTCTTCTTCACCCTGAAGCTCCTTATTCTCCTGTCCCTGCTGAAGCACACTTATTCCTTCAGGCCATCACCAAAACAATAGAACCACCCTCCTAGACTCCCAGCATGTTAAGACACAGACCCATGTACTGGCTCCACACCTGTACCTAATCCTACTTGGCTTACTTTTGAAGGAAATCAGGGAGTGGAGAGTAATATAACCCAATATTCTTCACCTAGATGTAAAATGCACATGTCTGCATTGTGGCTATAAAAGATGATATACAGCTACTTTCGCTTGAAACCCTGATATAACTTTCAGCTTGTTTGTGTAGTATAGAGCCTTTGCAAAATAAGGACTGGAAAACCATCTCAAAAGTACATAAATAACATTTTATTTATATTTCTACAGACCCCCTAAATACCGGCTTTTGATGGTCTTTTCACACAAACTCCATTTCTATACTGTTGTTTTCTGAGAGATCTCTTCAAAGCCTAATATTAGCAAGCCATTTCACTTGTAGGCTTAGACAAGGGTAGTTTCAGAGGTGAATCTGTTCAGGATTTATTGGAGGCTCTGATGTAACTTCTTAGCATGATATAGTGAAGTATTATCTCCCACCCTCAATGAGTTACATGAGGGTTATTGCATCAGACCATTTGCTGGGCACAATTTCACTGCTCAGGTAGATGGGAAGTGAAATTTCAGGCCCTTAAGTTGGTCTCATCTTCTACTGAATTGCTTCTTTAGAGCAGCATGCACTCTTTCTAAGCCACAACATAGTACTAACTTCTTTCGATGCATGCCCATGTACTAGATTTTCTCCCCCAACCTTTCCAGATCCCTGCCTCCAGTGAGAAACTGTGAACATAGAATTGCCTATTATTAGCATTGCCTAATCCCCTTCTTCACTAAATTTATTCTGAGCTTGATTTTACGCAGTCTAACACCAAAACAAACTGCTAAATGCCCTGCTGCATATTTCATGTATGCCTGTGGAACATACAACCTGCTCAGAGGAGGTGTGCGTGTCCTCACGCTGTGTGGGTTATAGCACGCAAAAATATATTGCATTTGTGGTAGGATGCTGCGTATGTTCAGAAACTGTTGAAAGTCTTTGGAATTCTTATAACTGTTTATTCATTCTTTTGTTTAGGAGTCAGTGACCTGTAAGTGCTCATTATGAAGAGAGATCTGGTTTTCTTGGTGACTCTAATTAGCCTTGCCTTCCTGTCACTGCTAAGGTCTGGATATCCTCAACATATTGCAGAGGAGTCCTGCTCTGTTCAAATTCTTGTTCCAGGCCTCAAAGGTAATGTGGAAGTCTACTCCATTCTTCAAATACTAATTATTTCTTTCTAGCAGGCTCATTTGCATCACTGACTGTTTCTAACAGAGACAAAGAAGGTGCCTTTCAGTTATCCTTTTATTTGTCCAGTTTCTAGCCTCCTTAAAAATGCAGTTTTAAGGTTCATAAGATGAACTTAAGTCTGTTAAAATGAACACAGTTCAGGGAATGCACGGCAAGGTTTCCCAGACTTGCTCCTGATCATTAGTGCTTGTTACTCTGATGTGCTGCCTGGTTGCTTTGCCTGTGCTTATACTCATGAATGGTGCACATACCCAAAGACTGTAAAATCAGGCTCTACTTTGTATCTGGAGAGGTTTTCATTGCCATTTTGTGATGTACTAATGGTAAGTATTTTGTGTTTTCTATTCTTCTGCTTATCTTCCCTTGATTTTTAAATGCTCAAGTGCCTTTTAGAAGAAATAGTTAGATTTTTGGCATTTCTATACTTTCTGTTGACAAAAGCAACATTTTTACAAATTATGCCCCCAAACTATTGCCGAGAAGAGATGGCATAATAAATTATTGATCTTTTAGAAGTAAAAAATGTATTAAAGTGCCTTAGATAGGAAATCAACAGCTGGGAAGAATTAGAATTTTCAAGCAACAGAATCCATGATAGTGTGAAATCTTAGCCCTGTTTAGTTAAGAACAGTAACTCTTGTTACGGAGGCAATGACTGGAGCGTAACACCTGTGAGCATGGGGAAATACCTGTTAATTAAGACAAAAAACCCCATGAAAACTACCAGTTTATCATTAATGATAAAAAAAATGCATTGTTTAAGAATTGCATAATAAACTTGCCAATTTTTCTGATAGTTATGCATTGTAGTATCATAAAACTCACTTAACGGTATTGACGCCACTAACGTTATCTAGAGCAAACCTGGGCTTTACCCAGTTGCCTGAGGACCGTAGTATGGACTGTAGGCTCTGTGCTGGTTAATTGATTGGTGAGGGCAAGGCTTGGTTCCGTTCTGCAGTTGTTTGTACAGTTAAATTGTGAGGGCAGCCTGGCCACAGGCTTGGCTGTGGTGTAAACTGCCCTCTCCAGACACTGCCCAGTTTGGATGTGGCTGCCCTGTGCTGGAAGCAAGAGAATTAGACTCTAGGGATGTAGGTTGTGCTTGGCCAATTGGCTTCAGAACCAAAAAAGCTCTCCTGTTTTGTTTGTTATTAATAATATACGATCTATTAATAATAGATGCAGCTGTAGATGCCTGAACTGAACCAAAATCTACATTTCTTAATTTTACTTCAATAAACGGCCTTTGAAGTGTTAATAGTCTTTACACCTTCTGCAGATGCTCTAGTTAGACAGAACAACACTATATCCAGGTCTTCTGAAGTTTGACTAAGCCTTGAGTAAAGTTATTTCATTTGTTTGATTTTTTTTTGCTGTGAAATAGGCATAAGATAGTGCTGTTGATGTCACAAGGACACAATCAAGTTAAATATATGTTGTCTAACATTACACAGAAGATCAGTCAAAGGGTCAGACCCTACAGCACTGGGGACTGAAGCTTTGAAATGATTTTTCATTTCAAAGAAGTTGACAGGCTTTGACAAGTTTTGTAACTTCTTGCCTTAGTTTCCTTATTTGTGTAATCAGTCAAAATTAACATCTGTGATTACCATTTTGATGAAAGGACTGTTATTATTATATGCAGCAGAGTTTTTTAAAATGTATAAACAGTGCAGGACCCTGGCCCTTTGTCAGAAGGCAATCCTGAGCCAGGAAACAACAAAGAGGCCTGAAACCCATCATGCGTTAATGATTTCACTGTACTTCATGAGATGTAAGCCTTGTGAAAGTGAGGGAGATTGATGTACAAATTCAGTGAAGCACAAAATGGCCTGATACAGCCTTAGTTAATGTGAAATCCCTAAAAAGTTATCAATGCTCCAGCTATGCTGTCAGGGGGACTGGCTCAGAGAATTTGTAATGAGATTCTGCTGTCCTCCACTGGCACAACTCCAGCCCATTTTGGTGGTCAAGGCTTCCTTTAAACTGAGCATATATGTGGCTGTGTGCCCAAATTCCAGCTCCAAATTTGCTCACTGCGGCTTTTAGGTCTGCCCCATCTCCTCCTCTGCTGGGCTGCTGGCAACATCTCCAGTGCTGGAGGAATAGAGCCCTGCAGCACTGCTGGGCAGGAGCCTGACAGGATTTGGGAAAAATAGGTACAGGGAAGAAGTGGAAGAAATTAAGGAGAGCATAGGATATGTGAAAGGGAAAAAACAGGAGGAGAGAGTTAAGCCTAAGAGGTGGTGCAGAAAGTGGACCCAAATAAGGTGGTGAAGGAGAAAGGCAGCAGGGAAAAGTACCCACAAGTGGAGGAGCATAATGGAGAAATTTTAGAGAAAAAGGAAGAAGTAAAGGGAAAAGAGAAAAGAAAAGCACAATGAATGAAACTGAGTGGAGAGACTAGAAACTAAAAAAAAAAAAAAAAAAAAAAAGACACAAAGCCAATTAGGACCCCACAGAATAAAGGGGGGAATTGGGAGGGGGATGAGAATGGATGTGGAAATGGAAGATGAAGAAAGCCAGTAAAGGCACCAAGAATAGAAAAAGCCACAAATGAGTTTAAGGTCAGCAGCTTAGGTCTTAGGGACTGTTTTTTGGGGTTTTTTTATAAGCTCAACAGTGTAAAGAAGTAAGATGAAATGTGGAAGGGAAAAATACTGTGGCTCTGAGAATCCAGACAGCAGACTGATCCATGTTTTAGAAAGCCGTCAGTATTAATAATGGGAAAAGTGTTGTGTGTGAAGAAGGGATGGATGATGAAGCTTCACTACACTGCTCACTCATATTCCCCCTAAAGTCCTGTTCTTATTGATAGGCATATGAGATTGAAGTTAATACTACTGTGGAGAATAAAGTAACATGGAACAGTCCTTCAAAGCTTAAATTTTCAGTTTGCCACCTTGTTTTGTCTCCCTTCTAGAATCTGAAGCAGGAATAGTCTCAATGGCATACAATACATAAAAATATTGATGCTACCTAAATAAAACCATTTTTTTTGCACCCACACTTGGTGCACCTACTCACACAGGAATGAGAGTAATGGAAGAAAGTTATCAGCAGCCATGAATGCTTAATAGCTCATGTAGTTAATATTTGGCATGCTGTTTTCATTACAGTACATGGTACAGCTCATGGTAGGTTGGTTGCAAATATAATCAGAGACAAATCTTGTCCCAAAGAATTCACAAAAGGAAGTAAATTGACAGCAATAGTAAGATATATTGTTTGAATTATGAAAGGTCTCTCTCAGAGGTGACAAGACAAGAAGCTTGTAGTAGTGTCAGGGTTGTGCCTGATACCTGTGGTCCTGCTGGAGCTCAGGTAGGTATCAGGGCTAAATCAAAAGTTAAAAGTTAGTGTCAATTGGTGATAAATCAAATTGATTTAAATTCCTTTTCAGAATTTAACAGAAAACTGGTTTGTTGCCCATGACACCTGCACAGGCTTTGCTTCCTCAGCTTGGACAGTGCTCAGCGTACATAGAGCAAAACCAGGGACTAAAACATGGCAAAGCTGAACTGGACTATTGATCAGTCCCTCTTGCCCAAGGTCTTGCCACTTGAAACAGCTGATGAAAAATGCAGAGTAGTCTGTGGCTGGGCCTGTAATGGGGTAATGTCCTCCCAGGGAAAGTTTCTTAAACACCCACGCTAAGGAATGCAGAGTCATCTTATTATGGGAATAAACGCAGGCAAGTGTAATGGCCTGAAGCAAGAGTGATCTATTTTATTGATCCCTAATGCACAGCTTTCACTCTGAAGAACGTGTAAAGCAATAGGCTGTAATAGCCTGCTCTCAGCCTCCAGAGAGCAGGAAAAAGTCATTGTCAGGATTTATCTTTGGGAAGCAAAGAATTCATAATCAGCCCTGAGCGGGGAGAGGCAATCATACAAAGCCTGTTGGTTACCTGATAATAAAAAAGTGACGTTCCCAAATGTGCCAAATAATAGCCTGTTTCATACTAACAATATTATTCACTGGGGATTATGTGAAGTTTGTCCTCATTAAGGTCAGAGAATGGCCTATTTTTGCATGTCTGAAGGCAAGGAGGATGGTCTAGAGCCTACTGGCAGCCTGAAGAAGGAAAATATAACAGATGGAGGCCTGAGTTCAGCTCACAGCAACCTATGTCTGCAATAAGGAGAGAGAGCTGGAGGCCGCATATTTGAAAAGTATCATGTTTTGGATTGTTTTTATGTCATCTCTGTCCCTCTCTGAACCACATCTGCCAGCTATGCCAGAGAGCAGAGCTTGAGGGGTAGTTGGTAACAGTTGACTTTCCTGCTATGGTGCTCCCTTCAGCCTCCTGGAGAGCAGCTGATACTCGCTCTCCTCTGTGGAAATACAGCGTTAGGGCATCAGCTGTGTTGTCCTGGCTCTGGCTTTTAGATGCTGGCATTTTCTTATCTGTCAAAGTCATAGAACTTTCTTCTCCTTCATATAAATACTTTTTTACAAAGGTGGCTATGTAAATCATTATTTAAATTTCTGTTTGTTTAAGACATTTTAATTTTACATCAATGACAAACTACAATAGTAGAGGGTGAAACAAGGTAAGCATCCCCAAATTTCCAGTGAAAAGCACCAAGGAGGCAAACATTTACAGAAACTGATGTTTATATTTGCTGCATATAATAGTGCACCATGAGCCATGTGCATTTAAGTACAATGCACAGTGGTTCGTACCACAGAGATTAAAAGGCATAGTACATAACTGAGAATATAGATCTCCCCTCCTTTCCCTTCTCCTCCCCTCCCCTCTCTTCCCCTCTCTTCCCCTCTCTTCTCTCCTCTCCATTATAGTTAAGCCATTTTCACTTGAGACTTAAGCATGTCCTTAGCAGATACTCAGGAAGTGTTTGGTGAACACAGCCCTAGAAGTTTATGTGCTAAGTTGGGGCTTAATTCTGGAGCTTCTACTTGAGTGAATTGTGCTGTTGGGCTTTTTGGAGGTTATGAGTAACATCCACAAAACTAGACCCATTGCATGAGACTTCAGTAAAGTATTGACTTTGGTTTTGTCAGTGTCTGTGTCAGTGGCAGGAAACTGTTTTCTATGCATCAAGCAAAGCTGTTAAGTCAGATCCTATCTGATTTAATTTTTTTCTCCCTCTTGTTATAGCAGGTTTTTCTTTTCAGTGGGGAGAATGGAGCTCTTGTCACTGCTACCAACAGAAAATAGTCCTGGTTTAATATGATTATTTTTGTTTCTTTTTGTGTCAACAGGGGAGGCTGGAGAAAAGGGGGAGAAAGGTGCTCCAGGTCGTCCAGGCAGAGTTGGGCCTCCAGGAGAAAAAGGTAATTTCACTAAAGAAGACATTTTAAAAGTAATTCCTGACCAAACACTGCCTTTTCTTGTAAGGTGATGATGGTGGGGATCTTTTCGCCCTTTGCTGTGTGACTAAATCATCCTTAGGCATTTTTGTGTACTGTTGTTGTGGTTTAACCATGATAGGCAGCTCAGCCCCACCCAGCTGCTCACTCACCCTGCCCCTGAGAGAATCAGAAACGTAAAGTGAGAAAACCCGTGGGTTGAGATACAGACAGTTTAATAGGTAAAGCAAAAGCTGCATGAACAAGCAAAGCAAAGCAAACAAGGAATTCATTCACTGCTTCCCATTGGCAGGCAGGTGTTCAGCCATCCCCAGGAAAGCTGGGCTCCATGATGTGTAACGGTGACTTGGGAAGACTCCCGAAGCAAGGAAGAAATTTAAACTTCATAAGTTTTCTAGGAGATGCACGTTCTGAAAAATTCACGTTAGGTGTAGTCAAAACCTTTTATTTCAATATTGAAATTAAAAATTTGACATTCCTGTCATCAGAATGATGGGAATTAGTTTTCACTAAGCTGAATTTACAAACTTCCTTTCAAAGCAATCACAGTGGTAATTTATACTTCCTTACGATGATGCATGATCCGTTATGTAGTTCTTTTGGGCAATTATGGGAGACTAATACTGGCAGTTTTCCCTATGACTAAAATTCGTAGCTAGAGCTCTTCCCCCTACAATGCATTGAAGAATTTATAATTCCCACGAGGGGTGTGTGTGTTCAATTAGTATATTTCCTTTATGGAGATGCAGATACCACCTTCAAGGACAACTTTTATAAAAAAAATATTGGAAACTAAAATTTCAACTCTTGCAAGGTGATGCAGCGTGAAGAAAAGTCAAAGTACAACAGAATAATTTAGGTTAAAAGGTTATAAAGAGCTCATCTAGTCCAATCTTCTGCTTAAAAGAGGACGGACTTCAAATTTAGATCAGGTTGCTCAGGGTCTTGTCCAGTAGACAAGTAGTCCTTCCTGTAGTCCTGTAGTCCAGTAATCCTTCCTGTCACTGATGAAGGACTGGTTCTTGAGGAATGCCACTCATTATCACCTGCTAATAAGACTTTAGCAACTTGCAACAGCATCAGCTAGCCCTCTCAGCACCCTTGAATGCCTTCTGTCTAGTGCCATGCAGCTGTGTACATCCAGGTGAAGTAGTCTCTAACTCAATCATCCTCTACCATGAGTAGCATGTCCTCCCCAGGTCTTTGTTACCCGACATGAGGAACTTGGAGGCCAGAGAGCAGACCTTGCCAGTAGAGACCAAGGCAAAGAAAGCACTAAATACCTTGGCCTCTCCTCTGTCCTTTGTCATTAGGTTGCCTTCTTACTGAGCAGGGTGCCCATGTTATCCTTGGTCTCTTTTTTTACTGCTGCCTTACCTGTAGTCTTTCATGTTGTCCTTCCTACACCTAGCCATATTCGACTCCAACTGAACTTTGGCCTTCCTCATTTCATCCCTGCATGCCTGGAGAATGCTGGTAGCCTGTCCCAGTATCCACATTCTGCATGCTTCTGTTCTGCATTTAGTCTTGGTCAACAGTTCCCTGTCTAGCTGAGCTAGCCTTCTGCCATATCTGCTCATTTTCCTGCACATTGCAATGAATGGTTCTTATGCTTTAAGGAAATCGTTCCTTCAGAATAAGGAGCTCTTTCTGGGCCCCTTTGCACTTCATAGCGGCCTCCAGTAAGATCCTGTGTACCAGTTCCAAGAACAAGCCAAAGTCCAGAAGTCTAGAGCTTTTATCCTGCTGCTTGCCTTCCTCATTTCCCTCAGGATCTTGAACGCTGTCATCTCATGAAGGTAGCCATGGTCACTGCAGCCAAGGCTGCTGCTGACTGTCATATCCACAACCAGAGAGTGTGTGAATGACAGGTCTAGGAGACTACCATCTGATGCATAAATACTTTTCTAGACTCTGAAGCTGTGTGAAAGTGACTCAACATTATATTCTCTTCCATAAGCCCAAGAGTTTTCCTGTTTGTTATGCAGAAGCTGGAACTTTGAGGCAAAAATAAAATATAACAATATAATTGGGAAAAATAATGTGAGCCACTGGCACTGAAATATCCAACATATTCATGTATTTTTCCTATTTAGTTGGTCATCTTATTTATGGAGGATTAAGAACTGAGCATCGTTTGGAGGTTGATAATTTGTTCACTGTGTTGTTCTCAGAAATAACGAGTTCGTCACCTTTTTTCTGGACAGATTATTTAATACCCATTCGTGACCTACTACTGGCTTTGCTTTTTTGCTCTGGTTTTGTTCTCTTGATGGGCATACACCACTGATGTCCTTTAAAGTCCTCAGCTGGTGTACAGGTACAGCTGGATCACAGGTACATGCACGTAGCTTTGTGGATAATGAAAGATGGATAAAATTGTTGTGTCACTTTGCTCTTTCTAAGAGCACACATGTATGGTCACAGCAGCTCTGTTTCTGTACAGTAGCCTGTTAAACTGCAATCACTGTGTTAGCATGTGTTTGACCTCCTGTATTTCTGTTGGAGCCCGATAATCATTGTCCTGTTAGGCTAATATTTGGCTTCTGTTGATGGAAACTGCTAAATTTCAATGTATTTTTCTGCTATTTGAATGATGGTTTACACGAGAGAGAACTGTAATTCTTCTGAAACATTTGTAGATTTTTCTACTTTTGGTGTTAATTTACATTATCAGAATCACATTTTATTTTTTTTAATTTCCCCTTTTTTATTTAATTTCTCAGGCAAGTTCATCCTAAGAAAATGTGAAAATCCCTTAAGTATATAATAATCAGTGAATAAATAACATACAAAAGAAATGGCTTTCTTATGGTATATTTGACCTGAAACAAAAATCTTAAGATTCAAAAGTGCTGCAAATGTTTTTATCATATCCTTCCTCATGATATTTTCAGATTTTGGTAGTTCAGTAACTGATAAATACTAAAACTTTCTGGTGCTTACCAGAAATAAATCTGGTTCTGAGTGTTCTGATGTTTCAGGGTGACATCAGACATCCTGATGTCTTTGGGCACTGATTAAGGTTAAATTCCACTTACTTTCCTCATTGCTTTTAATTAACTGTATAGGTCAATTATAGCATGTCAGCAGAATATGAAACTGTGTTGGCCTTATGCAAAACACAGAGTGCTCAATCAGGTAAAATGGCTGATTCAGACAAAAGTAGAGTGTACTGCAGTACAAGTTTTGGGGTGTGAAGTTAATAGATATAACTTTCCCCACTTGCCCTGATTGCACTTCCATGTTGGGAATGAACTCAGTTATTTCACTGAGCATGATCCTATCTCTGGAGCTGAAACTTCCATGTGTACAAATTCCACAGAGATATTTCAACAACAATGCAATACCATCAGTATTCCTAGAGTAGCATGTATTCTGCTTATGGCAATCAAAATAAGGAGGAGAGGGTGAATTTACTGGTGGAATGCATAATCAAAGGCACAGCACGTTAAAAATGTGTTCTTCAAGACCTTTTATGTTGCAAAAGGGACTCTGAGCAACCTGATCTAGTTGAAGATGTCCCTACTTATTGCATGGGGGGTGGACTAGACCTTTAAAGGTCCCTTCCAACCCATACTATTCCATGTTTTTTCTTAGAGCCATAACCATTTGAAAATATATTATTTTAGTATTTTAATTTCAGCCTTGATGCATCTTGTTTCATTTATAGTGGTATGTGTGAAGCAGAGTCACACACTATTCTTGAGCATGGAGCTCAACTGTCTCTCTCTACCTTTGCAGTGTTAGCAGAGTCCCTGACACAGTTTCAGCTTGTACCAGTGATCACTTTCCCAGACAATTCTTAGGCACGTTCTGGGAGCTAACACAATGAACAGCTTGCAAGTGATTATCCTGGTTTGAAGAGTAAGACAATTTAATATCGTGGAGTGTAGCATTCTTGGCCACCTGGTTCCACCGCCAGGGAACAGTCCCAGGTATTTAGTTTACTAGTACAGACATAGCCTCTTAAGTATGAGAGAAGACTCATTAATTTAACTGGATTGGAGCCAGAGTGCTCAGTCATTTGTATAATCAAATTCTAAAGAGAGGTAATAATATCTTAATTTATATTTTAGTATTACTGATTGCTCATTAATATGTAGTCAATCAATCCTTTACATTTCTGAGTCAACTTTTACATGAATTTATTGCTCACTAAGGAGTGCTGCAGGCACAATTCCATATAAAAGTCCTGACATTGACAGTTGTGTATTCACAGAGTGGGTGTCTAGTTCAAAACTGTCTTTTAGTTCCACCTAAACTCAAATATTGAGAAAATCCATGCTAAATTGAGTGGACAAAAAGATGGCAGATGAACTTCAGTGTGAATAAATATATTGCGTAGGGACATTAGGAATACATAATTTAATCCATACTTACATTATGCCAAAAACCAGAACTGTCCCTTAAAACTCTAGAACTGCTCTGAAATCATTAGCAGCAGCCTCAAAGCCAACAAAATACTGCCCATCATCATCAGAAGAGATACCAAGGACAAAACAGGAAGCTCATTTTTGCAGTTAATTTTGCTCTGTATAAGCTTGGCATACACCTGACATGAGTGTGGCCTCTCGACTCTGTCTCTCAAGGACATGGGAGATGAGAGAGAGGCATCAGAAATGTGAAGATGGAAGAGCTGCCTCATAAAGAGAAGCTGGAAAGGTTGAGCCTCTTCCATCTGTATGGAGGAGCCTGAGGAGGATGTGGTCAGGGTTACAGAATCACAAAAGCAGTGAGTGAGGTGACCTGCTGTTCACCAGATCCCATCGTACCTGGACTAGGAGGCACTCATTGAAACTGCTGGGGGACTGATTCAGCAGCTCCATCTGCAATGGACTGTAGATAGTGGCTGGGGTTGTGTGACCTCCCTATATTGCACCTCTTGCTGCCACTGTGGGAATCGGAGTGTTAGGCTAGAGGGACCACTGGTCTGAACAAGCGTGGTATGGTGGTGCTAATGTAATTCTGTCAAGATGTGTGTTTCATAAGGGCAGTTATTTGTGCTTCTGTGTGTCTGAATATAAGCTCCCTCATTCAGCAGTGGACCATACCATTCCCATTTCTGCAGTTTTGAATGAACTTTAAAATACTTTAAACTTTTCCGCTGCCTTCTTTTTTCTTACTGTCTTTAGTTTCCTTTGTAAATTTTCTAGCCTTTCTGATTTCTAGTCAGTATGGATTGAGAATAGTTTCCTCTTTTTTTTTTTTTAAAAAAATATTTTTTCCTGTTTGTTATGCAAAACTTTTAATGATTTGCTTTTTCATTAAGATACCCGTCTAACATGAGTGGGATGCATCACTGCTGAGAGGTGTTTATTTCTCCATTGCCTACCAAAGGAGCTTAGATAAATAGCTTACACTAAAAACCTAACTTTCAGATGGCTAATGCTTGGTGAAATTAATTTGCCTCAACTTCATAAAATGCCACCTGGGATTATCCTCTGTTTGTTCATGTAGGATGTAACTGTGTTGTAACTACTGTTCCTTAGCCAATCACCAACCTTTAGTGGTGTGAATAATTCAGATTATTTAGTGTAAAGCAGTACTGTAGTCTATTGGTGTAGTTGGAATTTTCTGATTTCCCATTGCCAATAGTTTTAAAAAGTTAACTGTCCTGAATGTAGGTTACTACCATACCACAGCATTATTATATCCTTTAAAAATACTGTCCTCGTTCAAGTCAAGCTAAATATTTGTATCGGTTATACTGACTGCTGCAAGAGTGAAGAGGTACCCTGGGGGAAAAGACATTATAATCTTGATGTATATCTTACATTCTTTTTCTCTGCAGATTACTCTCAAAGATAGCAGTAAAGTCAAGCAGCCTTTGATCTGGTTTGGTACACTTCTACTTTTATTTTTGATCAGTGTCCGTGATGTCCGCTATGTCAAATAATGAAGAATTTCTATCTGATTTGTCTTCAAATCCTTGTGTTGGGGAAATAAACTGCTGCTCTCTTCTCTTTGACACAATTCAATTCAATTTGTATGTGACATAGTGAATTTGTATTTCTGCTGGATTTGTCTTTTTGACATCTTTCTCTTTTTTTACGTAGTTTTATACTTTCTTCTCTGTTCCAATTAATCTTGTCTCAAGAGATTGGCCATACTGTATGAAGATTCCTATTTATAGAGTTAAACAGAACCAAAGCCCTCATTTTTTCACTGGTTCACCATTCACCTCTGGCATTTTATTTCTTCTCTTGTTTGTGGGCCTGAAAAGGCCACCAAGAAGATAATTTAGAGTTTTCTTTTCTTCAATTCCTTCCAAAATCTTTTAAGTCTTCTATAATCGGTTCCAGCATTTACCACCTTCATCTGAGAGATGACAGATGACTTGCTTCATATTCTCCATCAAACTTTCTGTTAGATTTCTTACTTTTGGTCTATGGAGACTTAATTTCTTCCCAGCTCTTACTTCCTGATTTCATTAAGACTCTGTAGACTGCATTTTTGGCAATCACAGTGCCAGTAAAAAGGACTTTACATTAAAACTTTCATTAAAACTTTTGAAACCCTCAAGGCAGATGGGTCTCTCTTAAAACCTTGTGATTTATCTGCAGAAGAAGCAGAATAAGCAAGCCCCTGGAGTAGAAGCAGGGTTAGTCACTGTAAGAAAAAACCAAATCCAAACAGTTCTTTTAATGAGCACAGGAGACTTAATGTATGTCTTCATTGTTCGAGATAACACACTTTTACTTCTGAGCAAATCACATGTCTTTACTGGCTATTACTGAGTAGTTGTTCGTTTTCTGGGCAGTATTTATGTGAAAGAAAGTGAAGTCATTTTATATATTATATTTTATTTATATGTTAGATCTATGTGTTTATTTTATTTCAGGTGTAGCAGCCTGAAAAGATAAAACATTCAAACCTCTGACAATCTGTTAGATTCATAGATATCCTGATTTGTAGATATCCCAAGCAAAATAAGTCAGTTTCAGAGCAACTTGATAATCTCATTGCAAGCTGATACTTTAGAGATTTTCAAGGAAATAGCCTCTCAACATATTGTCTGTATTGGTTAAATATCCAGTGTTAGCATCAGTACCTTTATAACCTGCACAGCCTAATGGATTTAATCTTTAAGGCAAGATGTGTATCTGTTCTGAAAGTGAAGCTGTATTCCAGAAAGTAGGTCTTCAGCTGGCTGAGTGGATTACTTCAATTCTTCCAGCAGGAATATATAGCATAACAGAAAAATATTTTTGGTTTCTGGTAAAATTTCCTAATAGAGTTCATGTCCACTACTGACTGAATTTGATTGTTGTTGGAAAGAAAGGAAAATCATTGATTGTAGGACTTACCAGTAATTAATTAGACCAACGAGCCATAGACATTCAACTTCTCTCAGTTCAGAGGAAATTATTTCTACCTGAATCATATCATCAAGTGACAGTTGCTTGAGGATTCATGGAGTAACACAGACAATATCTCTTAGTCCAGTGGTAATCAGTTTATATTCTTAAACTTGCAACTAATTACACTTTTAAGTTAAAGGTAATGAGGAAATGGATAAAGCAATCTTGGACTTGGGTTTCTCCAGGATGGGAGCCTCAGAAGGCGAATGGCTTCTTGTCCCTGTAGCTTCTCCATACCCACTCTCCATTAATACTGTGTGGTACAGTGGGAAACCTATCTCATGTGATGTAGCTGTACAGCTCTGCTGCCTGCAGACTGTGCTTCTCCTTGAAATCATAATACAAGAAAGCCTAAATCTGATGGCAGAGCATTGATTTACTCAGGTATTGCACCCAGGAAAGGGTGTCAGCAATGTACACAAGGTGTGGTATTATTTCCTGAGGCTCTTTGGGCCATAGGGACTGTAGCATCAGGCAAACTCTGCCACATTCACTACACAATGAGTATAACAAAATGATGGGCCTCATTTCATAGGTCTCAGAAAGTTTACATAAAACAAATCAGGGAATCCTCTCTAAACCAATGCCAGAACCAAGGTATCATTTAGAAATAATAATGTGATAAGCTTCGACTTTGTAGATTTTATTGGCTATAAATGGTTTGGTTTAAGGCAAATCCTTCAGTGATGTGTCAGCCTGCTGTATTTAATCAATTAGGTGACTAGTGCTTATTAATTTCAACTGCTGATCTCCTAAACTTGTAGATGAGCTCTGTAGACATGAGGTTGAATAAGACTTTTCTATTATAGGCTAAAGTTCCTCTCTCAGATTCACACCATTAAGATACTTATTTTTCATAACGTTTGAGAAATACCATCCAGAAAAACCATATGAAGTAACTGATGTGTTTTATCTGCTTTATTGTTTGAGCTCTGGAGAAGCTCAGGTCAATGACATCAATACTTGGACTGTGGCACACATTTTATTAGTAGCAGTGCTTCAGCGTGGTTTGTGAAGATAGTGATGACAAAGAAACTGCCTGTTCCTGTGGAAATTCTGTTTCCCCTGAAGCCATTCTAATATTCACTTTACATCTCACAGGGAAGTACAACTAATACAAAAGAGGTCAAAGTCTGACAAAGTAAGTGAATCAAGCTGCCTTACATTAGGTTTCTGGGTGTGCCTCATGGACACAGACAGTGGCTGGTTCATGCAGATTTGTTGACAATTTCAATTGACCTTATGAGGTAGATAGTTGCCTTTTACTTGTAAAAGCACAGCTGAGGAAAATGATTTTTTGGCAGCTCCTTTGCTGCCACTGCATTTTGAAATATTCTGTAGAACTGTCTTTAAAATTAGTAACTTTCAGCATTGCTGGTTTGAGTCAGACTTTGTATGAACATGTGCATGTGTCTGGGTATATATGTGTATGCAAGATTTCCATTATTTTTCATATTTCATTAATGTAATCTTTAAATACAAGAGCAAAGAATGAGGATGTGACTGCTCCCACAGTGTTTATATTGCATAAATAAGCCATTAAGCCCAAATTCAGCCCTCAGTTACCGTGGAGCTACTGTATTAGGTGAAACCGTCCGTTGTGCTTGAATGAATCCTTCGGGTCTTCTCAACTCAATAATAGTTTTAATCCACTGATCCATGTTTGACTGCAATCCTCCCTCATTTTCAACATAATTCTGGCATGATCACTGAGAGAAGTTTGCATAATCTTTTCCAGTGTCTCTCAGCCAAGATCTGTTTTCATTTAGACCTGCATGCCTCGTTAATGTCAATTGCTTTGTAAAGATTAAATCACTGTCTAGGTTGTTATACCCAAGTTCTTGATAAGGAGTGAGCTGGACCTCTGGAGTTCAATGAATATTGGGGGTACAGTGTGGTTTTGCTCATTGTGAAAACTAATATTGCAAGCATACTAGAATCTGAATGAATCAGACTCTGTTGCTACCTTGTGTCTTTCATCTTTCTCTCATGTGTAGGAGAAATGGGGGACAAAGGACAGAAAGGCAGCATAGGACGGCATGGAAAAATTGGACCTATTGGTTCAAAAGGTATGCTGAGTTCAATTGTTTCCCCATTTGTGTTTCAGATTAAAAATCTGTGATCATTTCTGTTTGATAAATGTTTAGGGGCTTGAAAAATGGTTAACAAATCTCAGGGTTTACCATAGTAGGGAGCTTCTCACGCTGTAGTCAGACAGATGACTGAGGTGTCTCAGCCAGTTACCTTTCGCTCTGACAGCAGTATATTTAGCCTTAAAGCAGGGTGAAAATCCTGGTTTAAGGCTAAATAAAGAACTTTGTGCACCACCACACAAGTGTGGACAGTTAAGGACGGGAATATGCACTGTGTTTTGGCATACTTTTAAGAGCCACAAGACTTGAGTTTTAATCTTGCCTAACCCATAGGATTCCTATGTGACTTGGGTTAAGTCATTTGGACCAGTGTTTACTGAAGCATCTAGATACGAGTCTAGATTTAGGAACTAGCATAACATATGCAACCCTTTGCCCTCTAGAGCATGTGAACTTACTGGTTTTGTGAAGTTCATGAATGTCAAAAAATGGATACCAGTACATATTCTTTATGTTCAAGTTTCATAGTTTTGGCTGGATTTTGTTGTGGAACAACATTATTTTTGCTTGGGCATGTTTCAACTTTCCACATTTGAATGTTACTAGAGAAAAAATAAACAAGTGCTAAATAAAATGTTGACCAAAAAAGCTGCCTTAAATTTATATTCTTTTTCATGTCTTTAGGTGAAAAAGGAGATAATGGTGACATAGGACCACCAGGTCCTAATGGTGACCCAGGTAATCCATGACACACCTTTTGTATGTGAAAGATTTTACAAGATGCATGCATCATCACCAAAAAGATGTGTCTGTTTACAGAATGGAGGAAATAATTAAAAATTAAATATTTGTATAGGCACTGTAATTTTTTCAAATTCCTTAAAATTACTGAAGCTGCAGTGGTTGCTGGACTGTAGTGTATTTGTTGAAACAACACATTGGAGCTCCTCAGAGGATGAATACTGAAGAAGACTAGTGGGAACTGAAGTGCAACTGTCCATATCATTCATCACCAGAACAAAGGGACATCTCTGTATATCCCGCTCTGGCTTCCAGACAACACAAAGGCTGGAAGCTCCTCCCCCTCCATGGATTATTGTTATAAGAGCAGGAGATTACTAGGAGTACAGATCTTCCAGAGAAAAAAGTGAAAGCCTAGCCTAAGAAGTGTAAGCCTTACAAAAGTGTCAGATTCAGATTTTACACAATTTGCCCCTTCCTGGCAGAGTGCACTAGAGGTGCACCTCATAAGAACATCATTTGTCATTCTAATTCTTGAGCCAGAGTACCCTGTACCTAGTCATCAAGCACCGTTTTGCGTGTAAGTACCCTGGGCTTACACTGACTTAGACACCTAGGCTGAGTGATTGGGTAGTCAAATGCAGGAACACATGGAACAGGAAACTCGTCTGGTTTTGAGATTTGAGCTCATAGATGTAACAATTATCCTTTTAGTATACTCATTCAGATTAACTTTGTCAAACCAATATCAATTTGGGTTAATAGATGGTTTTCTATTGTCTTATTTTATTGGAAAAAGTACAATAAATTCTGTACTTTCAGAAGTACACAACTACATTTTGCAGGTAGTTGTGTTCATTACATGGTTGGAACATCAGCTGTTTGGATCTACCATGTTATGTTCCTCATGAGGAACAGGCGAGCAATCCACTGTGCAGATTTTTGCTGTGGAAAAAGTGCTCCTTGGAGAAGACTGAGGAGAGTAATTTTACTCAAAATGGGAAATTTTTACAAATATTTTAGTTAAAAAATATTTCTTTTTTTTTTTGCAGGGAATATCTGTCTATGTTAAGCTTAGCACTAATCACACAGGGCTGAAGTTTCATGGGGAGTGAACTGAGCTGTTCTGGATAGGCCTAGACACCCAGGAGAACCATGCGATGGTGCAGGGTAGTGAAGGCTCTAGGTTTCTGTCTGGTATTTGCAAGACAGCCCTCTCTGGGGCTGCCAGCCTGGGCCTTTTCATAAAGTTATTTAGATAATTATTGAAATTAGATAGCTTTTTTATTTTGGTGTGTCTGTATCATTTCAAAGGCATCCCCTGTGAGTGCAGCCAGCTAAGGAAGGCTATTGGTGAAATGGATATCCAAGTGGCTCAGCTGACAACGGAACTAAAATTCATAAAAAATGGTAGGTTAACTTTAGATAAATATTTTCCTTTCTTGTTGCCTCATTTTACCGGTGTAACAGCTCATAGAGAGCATCACCATCACACATCTGCTCTGTGAAGCTATTTTGGGGTGTACAGTAAGTTGGTTTATAGAAATGCGAGTGCTCACTTTTCAGCACTGCCCTCCCCCGCAGCTGTTGCTGGTGTGCGTGAGACAGATAATAAGATATATCTGCTGGTGAAGGAAGAGAAGAGATACAAGGAAGCCCAGCTCTACTGCCATGGAAGAGGAGGGACGCTGAGCATGCCCAAGGATGAGACTGCCAACAATCTGATTGCCTCGTACATCAACCAAGCCGGGCTCACCAGAGTTTTCATTGGGATTAACGACCTAGAGAAAGAGGGAAATTTTGTCTATTCTGACCGATCACCCATGCAGACCTTCAACAAATGGCGCAGTGGGGAGCCCAACAATGCTTATGACGAGGAGGACTGTGTGGAGATGGTGGCGTCCGGAGGGTGGAATGATGTTGCGTGTCATATTACCATGTATTTTGTGTGTGAATTTGACAAAGAAAATGTCTAAGCTTGTCTGCTCTTTCTTTAAGAAAAAACCTTAAGCTGATTATATAAGTTACCCCAGTGTTGTACAGCTGTAAATACAATTTAGGTATTTCAAATATCGGTATTTACCCTTTAGAAGGGAAGAGCAGTGATAAGACACAGCTTATTTTTTCTGTAGGAAAATATATGTATTTAGATAAAAATGTGTTTCGGGGCTAAATTCTGCCCTCACAACAGTTAACAAATGCAATTACATGACTGTAAGGGAAGGCAGAATTTGGCTTCTAGTTGTTAGAATGTTTATTTCTGAAGAAGTTGATTCCTGATATTCTTTTATCTTAGCAAAATTTCTAGTTATAAATGTTACTTGCTTGTAGTGCTACAGGGATATTTCAGCAACAAGGCAAATATTTTGTATACTCCAGTTAATAAGAACAAATATTGCTGTAAGTTTTTTTGGATGTGAAGGTGTTAAAACTTTTTTTTTAAAAGAGCCAAAGCAAACCAACAAATCAGTCCTTACCAATTTTATAATGTTTCTTTATTAAACTGTTCAGAGATGTATGAGAAGGAGGCACTTCAGTAAACTGAGTTTTAATGCTGAGGGAAGGCAAAGCTCTTATAATTTAATACTGAAAGAGGGATCCTGGCCAGATGGGTGTTTTGGGGTTGGATAAAGGTACAAGTAGGAATTTGGTTTTCTGCATTCTTTTGTTGAGAATGATTCAGTGCATGAACTATTTCAGGCCCCACATAATTTCTTAAAGTAAATGTGTTTCACATTTGTATAAGGTGATCTTGATGCATCTTGTTACAAAACAAACAGAGTACCAGCCCTCAATTTAAGGCAGACTTGATAAGCAGACAATGAATCTCATAAAAATTACTTAGCTAGTAGTTCCTTTGGTAAGAAAATAGCTTACATGTTACTCAGATTGTAAGGGTGACCCCCTGAAAAGCAGCAAAAATTTCCAGAGTTTTCCCGGTTCTGCATTTAGCAGTAATAAGTAATGTTGCACACATAGTTTATGTACCCCAATTTGCAATTGCATGTGATCAAAATACATATCTGGTCATTATGGGAGATTGGTTTACAGGATATCCACAGTGGATGTGGCATGTGATCCCAGAGATTTCCCTACAGCAAGGCAAGACCATCTCATATCAACTCCACAGTGCTGTGGTATGTAAACAATCAATGACCATACAATTCTGTTCATATCTACGGAGTTTGACAGTATTTGATGCAGTGGTGTTATCATATACCTAAGAAAACAAACTATTTTCCTTGCTGTATTTACTCTGTGAATTTGAATCCCATATATATATATATACATATATATATATATATGTATATGTATATGTATATGTCTGCTGTTATTTTTGAAGATCAGTAGCAAATTCATACAGTATTTTAATATCAGCCTGGCTCCAGAGCAGTCACTCCGAGAAATGAATGGTCCTTTGATTGCTTTACTTTCTTTCTAATAAAGGTAGGTGTGATTCCTATATGTTAGGCATTCTTCCAGCTGTACATTGAAATCTATTAAATAATGTGAATATGATTGTACACTAGTATTCAAAGACTCTTTACAGAATTAGTAGGGAGCTAACAATTCCAGTGGAGCAATTTGTTTAGAATAGTGCCTTTTGAATATCATGGTTGTTTCCTGCCTGCTACAGAAACCCTCAGAAATCATTTAAGTCTCCAACATACTTTTGTTGAATCATTGTAGCTGTATTATAATAGTCCAAACATGAGTTACATGTATCTGGAGCTCTCTCATTATGTATGTGCTGAAGTTGCTCGCTGTTTATTTTTCACCCAGGTTCCGAAAGTCTCTGTTGTGATGTTCAGTTTCCCCAGAAACATGAAAACCGACCTTTTGAGGAGGTGGGATGCTTTTGTAGATGCCAAATGCTCCTATTTTAGCTGGAAGTCATAGCACATTTATAAAGATTGCCTTGATGTGTAGAGCATTTAAGCAGTCTCAATTTCTATTAAAATTTAAGATGAAAAATAAAGGCAATGGAAAAAAACATTTATTTCCCCCAGTTTTCTTGTTGTTAAGGTTGTATTTTGGCAGCTGTTGATATATGAGATGATAGAAAGGAAATTAGGTTTGTTGTCAGAGTGCTGTACATTGGCTGCAACAGTCCTTATTTTGCCATTTGGGCAAGGGGAACAAGGCTAGTGTGTAAGGTCTCAAGCTGTCCTGCAAAGACTGCACATCTGATATTTACCCCTGTGAGGAACCGAGCAAGAAATGATGGAGAGATTGGAAATGAATGAGCCCTTCATCCTTCCTTTCACCTTCCCGTTGCTGACCCCCTTAGGTGGACCCTTGCTGGAGGCAGAAATCAATGTTGCGTGTAGCGCTCAGCCTGCATGAAGCCTACTAACATGCATGGTAAGATTTCCATTGCTCTCGGTGAAATCTGGAGCTATTGTTTTAGCAAAAAAATAAAATTATGAGTTAGTTTTATTTGAGGTATTTTCCACATGTATTAAAACCTGCTTTGTAATATTACTATTCATTTTGTGTGGCTCTGCGGAAGCCTTTGGAACATGTCTGTCTGGCAAGCATGCACTAAGGTTTCCCAGGCTGTTCTTATATGCTTTATGTTTGATGGATGATTTTTCCTCATAAATATTTCCCCATAGCTCTTACTTATTTTATTCTTAATCTAAGGGGCATGTTGGTGCATTTGAAGAAGGCAAAAAGAAGAGTTCGAAGTTTTTTTTTAATATAGTCGCCCATTCGTGCTCTTGAATGACTTCCTTTAAAATGCATATTTCATTCAACTGTATTCTGCACCTTTAGCTGCCAAGGCTGTGTTGTTGTATTACTTCTGCTAGGGCCAGATGTGCATCCCCCTTCTAGGAGATGACTTGGCAAAGGTAAAGCATTGAGCTGGCTGAGGCCGAGGGGAGCTCCATTGCTGGCGAGAGCCCCGTGTCGTTGTGGGTGTTCCAGGAGAGTTCTGAATGATGCCTGACCCTGACTGCCATGTGGATTTGCCTCTCCACATCCTGGCTCCTTGGTGGAAGGTGCTGCTCCCACCTGCCTTGCTATCCTGCTCGGCTCCTGGTTTGCCATCCCTCATGGACCAGCTGGTCCTCGCTGTGCCCTGACAGCTGACATGATTATCCCTGAAAATATGGTTTTGTGACAGTTCGCAGGTTAGCAGCAGAACTTCTCCCTGGCTGTGAGTTTTAAACTGTTTTATGTCACAGAGAAGAACTGTAAAAAATTAATATTTATACATGGGATATAGAGCATCCTTATTCATGTAAATAAAATGGAGTGTTTCTTTTTTCATAAGCTCAGGAAATGCCAGATCAAATATGCATTACAAAATAGCAGCTGGTTGGACTTTTTTGGTACAGTTTTTGGTGAAAAGTGAAATAAGATGAAATTAAAACAATTTTTGTTGTAAAATATGATGAAGGTCCAGAATGGACAAAGAAGTTTTGAAGTAAGCATTTTTCAAGATGTTTCCTTTTGGAATTTTTCAGAATTTAATTTCTGAGTTCTGAAGCTTCGTTTTGACCTATAAAGGGATTTGATTTTTATATGATTGTTAATATGTTTTACACCATGTCAGTACAAATGTTCAGTATAATGCTTGAAATATTTTAATTTTATTCTTTATGTCTTAATTTCCAATGAGAACAAGTTGTCTTTTTGAGACTTCTGGTGTTTGCCATACTGAAAGAATTTGACACTTGAATCAGTTTCTCCTTCTGGGACTGCTGTGACACTGTGAACACTTAATACAAAGCAACAGATAGTTCAACCAACATTAAATAGACCATACTCTTACTGATTATGAAAATGATTAATTTAAGTATTATGCCGTATAACTGTTAGCTTGTGCACTGTTAAAAGTGTCCAATCATTAAATAAGATAAACCAAATGCAAGCAGTTTTGAATATTAAAATCTTACAAGTATACTTTCATCGTGAATTAAAACAAAAAGATGTCAAAGTAACCAAATTTCCAGTAAAGCAGAAATTCAGTTTCCCCTAGGCCTATATCCAGATCTAGTTTTTATGGGAGACTCGGTGACGTGTGATACTGGTGGCTGAATCGAATCCTAGAGTGAAAAATTAGCCTACAATGCAAATACTGATTATATATCCTTGCACTTTCTGTACTGCTTCCCATTAGCCTTTATTTTCAAGCATTCTGCTCACTTAACTCCCTATGTAAATGTGTGCATGAATTTGTCCCAAGGGTCAGTATCTTTTCACTGGAGATTCTGATTTTCAATTTTTAGCTTGCCCTGTGGTGCCAACAGGTATACGTCACTCAACCTGTCTGCCACAGCTTACTGACCAAGAGATGGGTTTTTTTTGTCCACTGGAGGGAGCTGGAAATGCCCTGTGAAATGAAAATTTGTCTGTGAAACTGCCTGTGATGTGAGAGGTATTGTGCAGGACTGGAGCCAGCCACTCACCCATTCCCTGGGGTGCATATCCCTGGTTGGGAAGAGGCAGTCCAGCCTACTGAGAGTACAGCTGACCTTGTTATTGTGGATAAAAAGAAACCAGAGTCTTAAGATTTACACAGAGGAAAAAAAAAAAAAAGTACAGTGGATGGTTTTCACTATTTACTTTAGAGTAGCTGAGAGAAAGAACAGTTTGTTTTTAATTTTGCTGTGTTAGGAGCATACAAACTGTGTGAATTGGGAGGGAAAGGGTTTGTAGAGAGGATGATAGCTGTGTGCTCAAGGTGTTTTTCTGGATGCATGTCTCCTCCTATCCAGGAGCTTTTCAATTGGATGAGGAGGGGAGTCCTCTCAAGAGGAGAGCAAGAAATGGAAAAGGTGGGAGAAGCTGTGAGTGGATGTGCAGAACTGGCAGTGAGTGGGATGCCCATGAGGCGGAATGTAAATGTTACCGCCAGCCATTCTCCTGCTTCCTGCCAGGGAAATATAATTATCTTGCCCTTTCCATCAAAATGTCTCACTATAGCTCTGGATAGGTAGCTACAAAAATAGAGGGAGGTGACCAATTTAGCTTAATATGTTTGTCTAAATAAAGCCCAGTTTGGGTCTATGGCCAAGTAAGCACCCACTACTCTTTGGGTATATTAATGTATGAAATCACTGGAGATATAATTAGGCACTGCTATTCAAAGCCTAGCTATGTAGTATTGATGAGTTTCTGTATATTCTTTACATACAAAAATGTGAATACTGCCAAGAATTCAGCAACAGAAGGTCTGGTGTGCAGCTGAATGGTACGTGTGTTACCATACTATCATCTAGTGGCAGTAAGAGGCAAAATGAAGGAGCTGAGCAGTACTTTGCTTCTGCTTGCATCAGTTACCATGTTACCGAATACAACCCCCTGATGTGGTAATGAATAACTGATTTCCCAGCTCTGAAGTCTTTAGTCAGCTTTCTTCTCTTCTTTGTGAAAAGATTATTTTGATTTATAACAAAGAGACATGCACTGATTTTAAGTCCAATGTCCAAGTGGGAATTTTGACTGAGAAGTGTGCCCAAATGAGTTCAATTGTCACGCCTTGGAGTTAAGAAAAAGAAAACAAATCAAGCTGTGCTCTGCAGGCCATCATCTAAATTGCAGGTGCAGATCTTCACCTGGCATCAGTCAACTTCAGTGAAGCCAAATTGATTTATACCTGCTGAGAACTTGGCACAGTATCTTCATAAATTCTAGATTTATACTTATTTCAGAAAGGAAGAGAGAGAGATGTTTATAATTTATTCTGACCACTGTTATTCAAAGTCTGAGCCAGTGTAATGGATACATCTCTCATGCAAATTTCTAGGCTATAATTAGTTGTGACACAAATATTGAACGTCAAATAGTTGAAGCAGATGTATGTTGTGAAACTTTACCCTTGAAAGTACAGAAAGGGTGTGATGCGCGACACAAAAGAAACAGTAAAAGCATTTAACATAAAGAATAAGTGCTCTATAATTTTATATTCTATGAAAATTAATTGCTTTTTTGCCAAACTCGACATTGATTCATAGGAGTAAACGGGTGCCATCTAGTGGAGAAATGATTTGTTGCATATCTAAAGAGCCACAAATCCAACTTTGTTCTTGCTTCATTCTTGAGTTTAGTATGACAATTTTAAGGACAGACATTCTGCAAGAGGGAAATTGAGCAATATGTTCCGTTTACTCTGTAGCACACACTGAAATTAAAGAAGGTATGCAAAATACTAACTTCCTTATTACAAAGTGCCCTGCACATGTACATATCAGTTTGTTTTGTTTAATCCCATTCCCTGCTTCTTCCCCAGCATCACTTCCCTTCTCCTCTAGAAAAAAATATCTAATATAGTAACTTGTGACTTATTTAGGTAAAGTTCAATATCTCATCTAAATATCTCCAGCTGGATTGGTAGAAAAGTTTATAGTTGACTTTGATGTATGCAGTTCCCTTCTTGTGCTGATTTTTGGCTATGTCTTACCATTCAGAAGCTTCTGAAAGTGAAAGATATACTCTGGATCCCTTAACCTTGCACTGCAAAAGCATAAATGAATTACAGCTGATGCGTTGACACCATGCCCAACACTTAGTGATAACAACTCTTTTTAAAAAATACTCTTTGAGACTACTGTCCTGGTCTCCATGGTGTCCTCAGTTTACTTCTTAAAGCTTCTCTTCCTTTTGCATTTGTCAGATACACAAGAGAAGTTAATTATAGACTTTTATTACATATTCTGTACTGTATTATCTTGGAAATTGATTTGCCCATGCAGTTGTTTTGAATCTTAGGCAATTTAAAATGGATTCTTTAAAAATATGGTTTATACTATTAACTAAGATGGAGCTCATTTAAGTGTAGACACTTTTTGCTTTAGAGTAAATAGAAGATCAACAACTCTAACCCATGAGACAAATCTGCTTCATGATTTTAAATTAAACTGAAATGGGCTGGTTGCTAACAGATGAGAAGTCAGTGTCCGTTGACCGTATAGTTCAGATGAAGCAGGGCCTGAGTTTGCTGACACCAGGCTGTAGCTGTGGCACATTCACTGTTAGCTGACACCAGGGATACCTGCTCTGGTGCTTTGTGGGCTTTACATCTGGCCAGTTTTACACAGGCCCAGATCTCTGTTTCTGGTGCCACTTGCAGATCATTATCTAGCAGCGCCTGCCTCAGGTGTGGGCTGCTCCTATCGTCAGGGTTAGCCTGGGTTTCGAAGAACAAAGCTAGTGCAGTTGCATGCTGTATTCTTTCTAATAACTTTTGAAGCTTTTAGCCATTTTCAAACAGGTGTGGCAGAAGATGTTAGGGATCTGAAGTTTTTAAACATTTTGTGTAAAGATGTAAGTTGATAATGAACAAAGATTTATCTCAGTCCCTCCTCAGGAAATGACTGCAATGTGAACTCATCTGTTGTTAAACACCAAAGAGTCATCTTGGAGACAGACTGTACAAAATCCTAACCACGGGAAAAGGTTTGATTAGAAATTATCCTTTCTAGGTGCTGAAGACTTGAGATAATAGTGGTGGGCATTATAGGAAAGCAGCCTTTCTCAGTCCGATTGCCCACAGAACAACTAATCTGTTCTGTGATGTCCAGTTGATGGCACACTGGCTGCAGTGAAAAGAGACCATTAGATCACCTCTTATCCTAGAACGGAACATTTTCCATACATGTCTCTGAATCAGCTTTGCTGTGATTTGGGTCTAAATGATATTTGATCATTTTTTTTCCTTAACCCCACACTGATCCCATGCCTTTCCTCCCCTTTTTGAGATCACTAACCAGGGATGAAGGCAGAATTTTCAAAACCACTCAGCATTGTCCTGACTCTCCTGGGAGCAAGAAAGGGCATTGACAGGGCAGTATACAGTCGTATGCATCCCATTTTTTCTGCTGGATGCATGCTGCATGCTTTATGTTTGCATTTATACAACATTTTATGGCTTTCCCCACTGGCTGTATTTTACTTCCCTTACACTTTACCTTGTTTATACTGAAATGCAATATAGGGAAAAAAAAAAAAAAGCCTTCTCTGCTGTTTAAACAAGTAATATATGTGTGTGATTGGAGGCTACAGATAATTGCCTTCACTGAAATTCATTTTTAATAGTAAGCAGACAGGGAAAAATAATTTGTCTTAAGATTATAGAGAAGAATATTTAAACCTGTTATGAAATTTTTAAAGATCTTAAGGAGTATGGTAATGATTATGCAGACTAGGCTTATTGCTAGGTATGTAATGAGAATGAAAAGAAATCAAAGACAAACACACAGTGGAAATCAATATTAACTAAGGTATTATGTATGAAATTAGTCTAGAAAAGAAGAAAGTAATATTTCATGTGAAAAGGATTGAAGAAAAGCAATCATGGGGCATAATTAACTGGGCAGTTCCTTACTTTTGTGGCTTTTAGTGGGCCTATTTTACCCTTAATTACCCTGAACTGATATTTTAAAAAGGTTTCTTCAAATTAGATAGTGTTTTTTAGCCTATTCTCACAGTTTGCTTTGCATGTTCTCAATCTGTGACTTAATTGCCAGTCTCCTAATGGAGGGTGGTTCCTCTGCTGTAGGTGACAGTGTGTAGGGTTTACTGTGCTGGGAGCACCACTACAGTAGACAACCTAGCCTGGTAGATGTTTTGTATCCCTTGAACATAAGACAAAGGATAAATTTGCTGAATGTCTTGGATCTCTTGGATCTCTTGGAGTGCCTCAGAGGGCAATAGGTGCTTCTCTGTGAGGCAGCTGAATTGAGTCTATCATGATGATCAGTTTAGCCTCCTGCTAATTACCACTGACAGCTTTCACAGGAAATTTCTGCTGGCTGTGAGAGCTTATGTTCCATGCATATAGGTCAGCATCTAAATGGAGACTTTTAAATGGAGGTGTCCAGATCCTCTTACTCCCCTGACTGGTCCTAGTTTGCCAGGTCCCTTGGCTCAGGTTTGCTGAAGGGGAATTGCCTCCTCTAGTTTTAAACATCAGCACTGTAGATACCTGTATCTGAGCTAGTCACACTGTCTCTCTTTATAGTCTGTGGGGAGAAATAAGTGCATTCAGGGTATGATTCATCTGTCCTATTTTGGATGTCTAAATCAGGATGGGAATGTTCTTGTTCTGACTCCTCGTTTTTTTCCATTGCTCTAAGGTGAGACCAAGGTGACAAGCTAAAATGCAGACATTTCTGTATGATCAGAAGAGTTCCACCCATCAAATCCCAGGAGCTTCCACCCCAAAATCCCCATTAAATAGAGCTGCCACTCAGATGTTTCCCTTGCTGACCAGCTGTTCTTGTCATGTAAGGTTATGAAGACAGGCTATATGGGATTGTGAAGGCAGTATGACCTCCACCAGAAGAGCATGACCTGCCACAGGTGACTTTTTGTCACATGGTGGATCCAGATGCCCCTTATATTACGCAGCCCAGTGTGATACTGACTTGTGAGTCACACTCGGAAAAAAAACACACCAAAAAAACCCAGTACTCTGCCTGCAGATAATAATTCTCCTTTCTGCCCTTCCCAAACTGCAGTTATGATCACTATGTTAGAAGCAAGCTGAATTTTTTATTACCTCTCTTTCTTGCATGAGAGAGAGAGAATAATTGTTTCCTGGCATTGTTTATTCCTTCCCTGTCACCTGTGATGTGTGTCTTTCCTAGTCTCTACTGCAAAGCAATAAATAGCACCTCCATGTCTTGCCTGATAGTTTCAGCAGCAAAAGCTCGACAGAGAAGCACAGTGGGTGTGCTCTGTAACCCAGATGGGAATGTACTGTGATGAATGTGTTAAAAAGGTTTCTGACTTCCTGCTTTTAAATGTTAAATCAAACATCTTCCAGTGATCCAGCTTCAGCTAGAACTGTAATGGGATTTTTTTTATGTTGGTCTTCAACCCTTCATTTAAATCTGTGAGCTATGAGAGAGAGGAAAAAAGAAAAGGGTTCCTTTTGCATAGAGAATGCAAGAAGAGCAACTAATGGAGATGGGAAGATCTGGGGGCAAGCCTGAAGCTCTTAGGACAAAATGGCTGATGGGAGTGAAAAGAAACAGAGAACACTGCCCAGAAAGTCTCTGGAAGAGTTACAACAAACTCATTTCAGAAGGTCTTGCAAACACAGTCCTGTTTCTCCTTCAGACAGGAAGACCCCAAGGGGCTTTTCCACAGTGAAAAGTATGTTAAGAGCATAAATGTGTTTATAACATACACAACTTTTTAATGCAAAAAGGACAAAATATCCTGCTGCCTTTTTTTTTTTTTTTTTTTTTTTTTTTTGTTGTTGTTGTTGTTGAAACGAAATCTGGGTTTGATGGGCTTTCTGAAAGGGTTTAGGTTGCCAGGGGAGGCATATTCTGCAAAGAATCATGGAATGTTAGGATTGTTTTGGTTGGAAAAGACCTTGTTACTTTTGAGAAGAGACTGACACCCACCTTGCTACAATCTCCTTTCATGTAGAGGTAAGGTCTCCCCTCAGCCTCCTTTTCTCCAGACTAAACAACCCCAGTTCTCTCAGCTGCTCCTCATAAGTGATGTTCTCCAGACCCTTCACCAGCTTCATTGCTCTTCTTTGGACAAACTCCACCATCTCGGTGTCCTTCTTGTATTTCAGCTCAAAACTGAACACAGCACTTGGAGGTACAGCCTCACCAGTGCTGAATACAAGGGGACAATCATTTCCCTACTCCTCCTGGCCACACTATTTCTGATACCAGCCAGGATGCTATTTGCCTTCTTGGCCACCTGGGAACACTGCTGGCTCATGTTCAGCCAGCTGTCAACCAGCATCCCTAGAACCTTTTCTGCTGGGCAGCTTTCCAGCCACTCCTCCCCAAGCCTTGTTGAACCTCATACAATTGGCCTGGGCCCATTTATCCAGACTGTCCAGATCCCTCTGCAGAGCCTTCTTACCCTCAGGAAGATCAACACTCCTGCCCAACTTGGTGTCACCTGCAAACTTGCTGAGGGTGCACTCGATCCCCTCATCCAGATCATTGATAAAGATACTAAACAGAGCTGGCCCCAAAACTGAACCCTGGGGAACACCACTGGAATCTCCTACACAACACTGTGCTTGTGGTATCTCTGGCCTTTTAAGTGTCTGCTGGGGAAAAAAGCCATTGTGCAGGAGTATGGAGGCATCATGGGGTCCTGACACAACAGTCAGTATTAACTAGCAGAGAGAGGGCTCAGGCCTGAAAATCCAGCAGCATCATGGGAGACCAAAACTACCCAGAGGACAAACGCCTGGAGGTACATAATGAAAATGCTTTACTGAGGTGCTGAAACTATATAGACAACATACTTTTTAATTTGATGGAAAAAGCTTTAGTCTACTGTGATGAAATAGGAAAGGCTGAAAGATTTACTGTCTCAAGGTTAATTGCAATCAGATCTTTTGTGCAATTAATTTTAACAAAGGAAGAAAATCACAGGCCAGAAGAGAGAAAGGGCAGGTTAAAGAATATTTAGATGAATTAGAAACGTTCTAGTCAGCAGGGTCAAGTGAAATTTGGTGCAGAATACTTAAGGAAGTTGCCAAAAACAATTGCTGAACTATTAGTGATTTTCTTCAGATGCTTATGGAGGATCAATAGGTCTTAGAGACCTAGAGAAGCTTTCACATACTGCCTGTGTTTAAAGAAAAATAAAAATAAAGTAACACATTGGGCAGCTTAACTGGAATACCAGAGCAAATGGTTAAACAATTAAGTAAAGTCAATAAGAAAGTGATGGAGACAGTCGTTGTGGATTTGTCAAGAATAAATCATGACAAATCCACCTTTCTTTGCTGATCTGGTAGATGTAGAAAACCAGGACGAATGTGGTATTTCTGCATGCTCACATGTCGAATGGGGAATAGCTTTGATTAATTTCCAGAAAGTGAGTGTACTGCTTAAAAAAACTGCTGTCAAATAAACATTATCAGTGCTTTGGGGTAAAAATGAGAGGGCATTTCAAATCAGAGTTCTGTGAGGTTTATCCTGAACACAATTCTACTCAGCATTTATACTGATGTTTCGAGTGACACAGTGAAAGAGTAAGGAGGTTTTCAAGTACTGTGGGAGACAAGATCATGTTTAAAATTGATTTTTGCACAGTTGAAACATGCCTGATATCAACCAATGAAATACAATAACAGAAAGGGAAAAGTACTGTACGTAAGTAAAAGTAACCAAATGCTCCAAAATATGTAAAAGGCAAAAAAAGATTGGGAGGTTTCAGGGTTAATGTCAGTCCTAAACTGCAAAAGATTTGTTTATTAAAGCATCTCATTCTGGAATATACTCATACATAAAGTTATGGAAGGGGGTTATTTCATTTTCCCTTGTGTAGTTGAGGTCTCAGCTAGAATACTGGGCTCACTTCTGAGCAGTAGATATGGACAAAATGTTGGGAATCCAAAGGTGAAGCAACAAAACTGATCAACAGCTGGAAAATGTGACCTGTGAAGTAAGAATAAGAGCTCCATCTAATCTAGAAAAGAGTTAAGAAAGGAAGTGTATGGTGTGAGATATAAAGGCGATGATAATTGATCATTTCCAATGCCCACTGATGACATGGCATAAAAACATAGGCTAAATGTGAAGCCAACAGGATTTGGTTTGGATACCAGGAAAAAGTCTAACAAAAGGGACACTTAAGCTCTAAAACAAGTTTTCTAGTGAAGCAGTGGTGTCTTTGTTGTTGTTATTATTATTGTTATTATTACTATTGTATTTCCATGTTCTTCACTGGGAATGTTTCCATATTAAATGAAAAAAAAAATCTTTTTGCCTTGTTTTAATAGCAAGATAAACTGGATTTGGCCAGTGTGCAGAGGGATGGACTAAACTAGTGATTCCTAATACTGCTGTAGCTAAACCTCCCTGCTGCTGCCTTCGCATCTTCTGTGCTGTACCACTTCTGACTCCTGCTGCTCTTCCCCCTCCTATCTCCAGCCCCTGCTCTATCCTTTTTGCTGCTGTCCTGCCCTCCCCACACCAGCCTGCACTGCTGCTGTCTTCTGCTTCCCTCTTAATTGCCACTTGCAGCACTGGTGGCTGGGAACACAAAAGGCCCATAGAGATTGTTGTGACTGGCACACCTCTCCCCTTGGAAGCCACTGGGCTGTTCAGTTTCTTCTGGTCTCTTCCAGGCCCGTATGTCTGTGCTGACATGATGCTATGACTTCTTTTCCTTGCAGAGTGTAGCGTGACATAGGCAGTGCTTGATAATGAGGGTGAAGCAGAACTGTGCAAAAAGGATTTTGAGTCTTCTTCTCAGTCAGCTGTATGCTGATCTGGCTGCCTACCTATGCCTGCCCAGCATTAAGAATGCACAATTAATGACTTCCAGTAACTGAGGAATTTGTTGCTTCTCCTATCTAAATCCCTTGCAGCTCTTGTTTGTAGCTCAGGCACCTTTGGCCTGGCTCAGCACCAAGGGCAAATCAAGTAATAACAGAGTGAGTCTCCTGTGGCCGGTAATGCAAGGCTGGTGGTGTCTGTGCTCCTGGCATGGTGTGACACAGCACAAACACAGCAGGAACATGTGCCCTGAATGAAATCTCACTGCGAGCACGTTAGGCTAACTGCTGCAATATTAAGATATAAATAGCCATATGTGTTTAGATTGCAAAAAGAATTACACCCACTCACATACAATATTACTCCAAAATAAGAAAAGATAAACAGTTAATGTTTGACCTTTTAGAAACAATATTAAGTCCAGTGATTGCTTGTTGCTCAAATGTGTAGCTTTGCTTTGGGATCTCCATAATCTTTTCCTAACTTTGATCTCTTAGCAGTGTCCTTAGTGGATACTGAAGTGGAAACAGGCATAAGTTTATGGATTTTTGAAAAATACATTTCTAAATAACATTTTTCAGAGGCTAAATTACATTTCACAGAAATAGAGGAGTATTTCCACTAGAATTAATTGTTCCAACTGAAATATTTGTTTTCTAGAGTAATTTCAAAGAAATCTTATAAATGTTTCAACTAGTGTTTCACATTTTTCTGTATTAAGCGTGTTTGCAAGTAGCTTCATTTGATAGCTGCTTGTACTTGTGTAGGAGGAGACCATGAATAGTCAGTCCTTTCCATACTGTGCGTGCTCCTCACAAATTCAGACCTCTGTAGTATGTACTGTAACTCATCCCTCTTCCTAGTCTGTTGAGATGTTGCTCCCCTGTTTCAGGACTGTGAGGATGGCTCTATCATTTCTTCTTCCTCTGCTGCTGCCCTACTCCTCTTCCTGCACTACCACATGTCCTCCTGTTTAGGAAGTAAGTGATGGATGGCATCAACTTTTGCCATGCTCAAAAGGCAGAGGTACTTTTTTCTTAGAAGGCTACAGTGGGCTCCACAACCTCCCCATGCTCATCGCTTTAGTTTTATGCTGTTCTCCAAACAGTGTTCTGACAACTGATGCTCAAACCTCTGGAATTAAATTACTAAATCTCTGACTGAACAAAGCTCACAGCAATTCCCTGTGTCTGTTGCTTGTGTCTCTGGCACAATGTCTTACACCAGCACAAAAACCTTTTCTAGAGTGAACCTGGACCATCTTAGAGTTTAAATGATGCAGGACATGGATCAAGGCCCCAGGGTTGCCCTACAGCCCTAGTTCAGTGCTTCCTCTCCTGTCAAGGCCCCTGGAAATCACACTTACTGGTAAAAAATATGATTGTGATAAGAGTATATTTTGATAATATAACTCAGCAACAAAACCAGAAATATATATATATATCAACCTTACATCCTTGAGGGAAATATAACTTTTTAAAAAATTAAATTCTACAATTCTATGTCACCTAATACATGCCTTTTATGTTTTTCAATATGTGCATATTGTAATTCATGTAGATAGTAAAAAAGTACATGTGTAAATTATTTTTTTGAAACTAAGAGCTAATTTCAGGCATATTAGTTTTCTTGGCAGCTGAAAGGGCAGAGAAAAAATCATGAACATGCTAAACAAATGATCTTTAACTGTCTGCTCATCTCAAAGCAGAAAAAAACTCAGTATTTAACCAATTTTATTTATCTAAATGAGTTAGCAGAAAAAAGTAAGTTTCTGTTTTTAGATGAAGATCAAAAAGTGTTTTACAGGCTCTAAAAATTAGGGTTCTCAGCATCCCTGCACAATAGGTAATGATCTAATTTTACATTAGAGAAACTAAGGCACAAAGAAATAATCAGATTTATGAACCATATAATTGCAAGCCTGTGATAAAGATCAAAATAAAATGTGAAACTCTTCAGCATAGTCTTTTGCTTTAATTAAAATTCTTTTCTGAGTAGTGGTTCTCAGGAGTTTTAGCAGATGTACAGGTTGAAATTCTGCTAATATAAGTCATTGAAATAGATACTGCATCTTTTGAAAGCTTGGAAATTAGGTTCCTGTCTTCTGAGGGTGGGCACGGACAATCTACAGTAGAGCTCATAAAAAGGAACTTTTTGTTTGGCAAATCCCTCCCCTTTCCTCCCTGTGCTTCACCATAAATTGCTATAGGATAGTAGCATAGTCTGTTTTTTGGGTGCTTTTGGAGTAAATGCAGTTTGGTACTGTAAGTGAGAGAGATTATTAACAAAAAGATGAAAAAAATATCCTGCTGAATTGCTTTGTGCTATGAAACCTCACACATCCATTTGCATGAAAGAAGAGAGACTATATTATTTAAAATCAGTGGTAATTAAAAGGTTGCTTTAATGATGCATTACTGAATAATTTATAAATCAAAAGGAGGAGAACTCAAACTAGCTGGTTTCTGCCAGAGAAAGGGCAGGTGGCTGCTGTTGTGTGCAGAAGTGTATCTTGGAACTGAACTGTTTCCAAAAGTCATGTGGAATAGCTGAAGGTATTAGAAGTAGGAATTACACACACAGACATTGATGATCATGAGAAAACATGCATGTGGCTTTGGGACTGCAGGTTGGAAATTACCCTTCCTGTCTATATTCAAAGACCTGTGAAAAGGCTCTGACACATTTAGCTGCAGCCATTTCCAGTGTTACTTCTCCTGCCTGCCCTATTTTTCTGACAGAGGTTGGCACCACTTAGCAGAGGAGGCAAAATGGGACAGGTTGCTGCACTTCACCCACTCCTGGTCACACACTGCATATTAACACAATTCTCTCTTCACAGTGGATGGGGTTAATATCCTGAAATGGGGTGACTGAAGTATGGACAAGCAGACAGTTCTCTTGCTGCTGGGGTAATGACAGCAGTTTTTGTCAGAGAAACGAGAGGAAGAGCCTGACTGGTAATGTTCTCACCAGCCCATTTTTCAGTCTGGAGATCACAGGCCATTTCACCCCCTGTTCCCCCAATGGCCCCATTACACAAGCTATCAAGTAAGCATGCTATGCACTGAGTGACCTTGGCAGTAAGATGCAGAATTGCAGAGAAGGTTGGATTGACCTTTAGAGGTCAACTGGTCCAGGACCCTGCTCAAAGCAAGGCTAACTTCACACACGGCTAGGCACGTACACTGTCAGACATTAACATTTCCTCTGTAAACTGATTTCATGGAGCTTTTCTCTTGCAAATGCTCTTCAGGAGTAGTTCACTTGTACAGATAAAGAACAGAAGGCACAAAAAAGTGATTTTTGAAAGGAAAAAGTGCTTGATTGTAAACGAAAACTGATGTGTAGGAGCATTTTTTTTTTTTTAGTTTGATATACAAGTTTTCACAAAGCATTACATTTCTAGTTTCTTCATTTTAATAAACATTGTTAACAACAGGTGAGCTTCTTGCTTCATCAGAAAATCTCTTAAAGGTACAGCAGGTTGATGCTCATCTTGCCCAAAACTGGAGTGTTTGCGTGTTATAAAAAGCAAATAAATCCAGTGGAGCAGGGGAGAGGAAAAGTAATAAAAATGTGCATAAACAAATAGGTAGTTCATGTGTCTAGTTTAATGTTAGTTTTACATAGAAGTTGGCAATTTACAATAAATTTTAGAATTTTTTACTCATATTTCTTGGATCTCTGCTCTCCAGGTAAGATGGGTTGAACTCAGCATATTCTCTTTGAGCAGAGGTAGGGTAAGCTGCCTCCCTCTCCTGAAGATTATGTTATCCTGGAGCTTCACTGCAAGCTTAGAACCTCTAGTTGTCATCCAATAAGGTAAGAAGCAAAAGTTCTCCAAAGAAAATCCAACCATTAAGTACATAAAGGAAGAAGGAATTGCTCTAGAGAGTGGACAAATAAGACCTAGAAATGATGACATGTATGACAGTCAAGTCTTTGAAATGGTAGATAGTGTGAAAGTTTATAAGCATTTAACCTGTATTCCTTCAGTGCTCTCTTCAACTGTCAAACTAAGCAGATGGTGGGGATCCAACTTCATTAGAAGATGTGGTAATTATTTAAACCATATTTGTGTTTTTGCTCCTACACCTCCCTTCATTTTTTATAATGAAAACGTTTCAGTAAGATTTTTATTCTTTAGACAAGGAAAACAGCTAAATGCATTTTGGAGCACATCCTTTGAGAATTGTGAGGTGAAAATGAGACATACAATCAAATTTGACAATCATCAAGAGCAAAGCCAACCTGCAGTTGGCCAGAGGACTGGAAAGCTCTTGTAATGAACTTTTTTGCATTTAAAAACCAAATCCAATACTGAGACAAAATTTCAGAAGCACAACAGTTAGTATGAGGCAGAATTTCTAGGAGAAAAAAGAAGTAAAATTAAAATGCATTTTTTAAATTTTTGTCCATCTCACTAACCTCTGGCTTTACCGCCTCCCTAGAAAATAACTTCTGGGAAGCAGTGTTGCCAGGAAGATGAAGAGCTGATAAAGGAAGCTATTTGGAATGTCCATAGAACTGAGTTATTAAGGATCTGGTTACTCACATAGCTCAGACAGCTTGAGAGACTGTTTTGGTAGCAAGTTTGGTGTTTATAGCATGCTGAAGTCAGCTGACTGCAAAGTGAGGCAGTAGCTCTAGAGACTTCGTCTTTGTTGTTGTACTATCTCGATTTCCAGCTGCCCAGGGAACTGGTAGGCTTTCCCAGCTCCTTTACAAGGTTGGGTGGTGGTTGAGAACTCTGCCAACCAGACTCATAAAAACCCCAAAGAGCTCAAGAGATTAAGCAATGCAGGAATTGGCCAGATAAAAGGCTTTAGCAGCCAAGCACACAGGAGATGGATGGGGGGCAGGGTGGCCAAAACCCAGTAGATTTTCCTCAAAGGTTGCAACATAATTTGTATTTCCCTGTAGAATGCTTTGATTCTGTCAAATGCATTATTTTCTGACTGCTGCTGGGAATTTTCTGATAAGCTACAAATCTAAAAAACAAGTAAAAATCTTTGCATTTGTGGTTTTGTTTTTCACATACGAAGCAATAAGATACGTAGGCTTCACATTACAACAAGTACAGTGGTATGTAATATAGGTCTGAAAACAAAAGACCTTATTTTGCATTGTCTTTTCTCTCATTTGAACTTGCAAAAGTGACTGTAAAGCTGGGTTTACAATGAACAAACTAGTGAAAAATGCTTAGATACATTCTAAGACATATTTCCTCTGTCCTGTAGCTGTTCTTCCAGTGGAGAACCAATTTGTACAAGCTTGATTATGATTACACAACTTTCTGATTTTTGATTACAGATTTAATTCAATTGCTGGCTCATTACTGCCATAATAACAACTTCTGAAAGGTACTAATTTCTAATCAGAACTCAGGCATAACAATATGGCTGAAAATTATTTCTGTGAATCAAATTGAATGTTTTGTCCCTCAATTACCCTTTTCTTTCATTGTAGGGTAAATAATAGTGCAAAACCTTCTTTGGAGACCTCCTTCTTCTGATGGCCTCTCTTGAAGGAGCAATTGAAAATGTCACCTCGCCTCTGATAGGCTTCATTATTTAAGTAAACTTTTTCTATAATATTTAGATATTTAAAAAGCTCACTGAAGTCAGCAAAGTTATGGTGAATTTATAATAGTTTTGAATTGAAAGCAAAATTTAACATATTGAAACAAACATTCTTTTAATGTAGACCAAAATAAATCCTTTACTTGATGCAACGTAAAATTTAGGTATGACATTAAATGTTGGGGAAAACCAGTCACTCCTCATAAGACTTGTGCTCCAGACCCTTCACCAGCTTTGTTGCTCTTCTTTGGACACACTCCAGCACCTCAGTGTCTTTCCTGTAGTGAGGGAGTGAGGGGCCCAAAACTGAACACAGTACTGGAGGTGTGGCCTCACCAGTGCTGAGTACAGGGGCACAATCTCTTCCCTGCTCCTGCTGGCCACACTATTTCTGATGCAGGCCAGGATGCTGTTGGCTTTCTTGGCCACTTGGGCACACTGCTTGCTCATGTTCAGCTGGCTGTTGACCAACACCCTCAGGTCGTTTTCTACGAGGCAGCTCTCCAGCCACTTCCCCAAGCCTGTAGCACTACCTAGGTTTGTTGTGACCCAAGTGCAGATTTGGTCAGATTTCATTGAAAAAGTATGATGCTTTTTTTTTCCTATGGATCAGTCTGTTTAGACAGCCAAAACCATTTCAAAATTCAGATTTTAATTGAGCATCTATAGAAATCTGTACTGGATCTGTAGAGTGAATCCAGTCACAAAACTCCCTCTCTATATACTTATATATACATACAAATACAATCTACAAGAGCAAATATCACAAAAATAACTTGTAGACCAGAATTTAAACCACAGTGATTCTGTACAAGTATATTAGGCTGTTGTGTTGGAGATGAGTGGTACCATCAGTAGCTACAGTCATGAGAAGATATATAGTACTCTTCAGGGAGAGTTTAGGACTCAGGACTGGAGAGGGTCCTTGTCTCAGTCACTTATACTGTGTAACTGTATTTCATATAGTTACATATGGCTAGTATCTCTGGCTAGCTATCTGTAGACAATTCTTGGCCAAACAATGGGATATTTGAGTAGCCCTTTAATGGGATTTCTGAGTAGCCCTTTAAAGTGTCTTAAAGCCTTCAAACACAGGGAGCCCTACACCTGGTGGGATTTTGGATTCTGTGGTGTTGGCAGTGCATAACATTTAGTTTCCATTTCCATTTAGTTCTGGTAAGTTGCAGTGATGGTATCCATGCTCTTTTTGGGTCTATCTTAATCCTTAGTTAAGGATTGAATAGAAACATAAAATCATAGAAGCATAGAATGGTTGGGTTGGAAGGGACCTTTAAAGGTCATCTAGTCCAACCCCCCTGCAGTGAAAAGGGACATCTTCAACTAAATCAGGTTGCTCAGAGCCCCATCCAATGTGACTTTGAATGTTTTCACGGATGGGGCTTCTACCAATTCTCTGAGCAACCTGTTCCAGTGTTTCACCACCCTTGTAAAAAATTTATTCCTTACATCTAGTCTAAATCTACCCTCAATTTAAAACCATTACCCCTTGTCCTATCACTACAGGCCCTACTAAAAAGTCTGTCTCCATCTTACTTACAGGCCCCTTTCAAGTATTGAAAGGCCACGATAGGGTCTCCCCTGAGCCTTCTCTTCTCCAGGCTGAACAACCCCAACTCTCTCAGCCTTTCTTCATAGGAGAGGAAGAAAGTGAGGCCAAAGTACATTTAGATTGTCTATTCTATTTGGATACAAATGAACAAGTTTTATCTACTCTGTCTTTTTTCCTCCACAGTTACATTGAAATAGGAATTAAAAAGCCTGAGGGGAAAAGGAAAAAAAATGTCAGTAAGTGCTTAATTATTAATGTCACCTGTTGAAATTACTATGAAAAAATACCCATTCATTACTTTATGCTTGTATAATTTATGTTTAACAGTTAAAATATGCTATTTCAGGGAAGAATCTGATGTAATAATAATATCAATTTACCTGAGCTTCATTATGTGAAAATTTGGGCACAAAGATAATGTTAATCTTGAAGTTTGTCTTAACTTTCCTTTGTCTGTATTGTGCAACTGCTAACAACTAAATAAAATATTTTTCATATTTTTAAGAATTAAGAGTAATTATTAGTCTTCTGCATTCTTTGCAGTAGACTGTGCACGTAGGAGTTGAGACAGTGTAAGCTATAGATGACGTTTAGTGATTAATCACAGACTCACAGAATTGTTGAGACCTCTGGAGGTCATCCAGTCCAAACCCCTGCTCACAGTAGGATCAACTAAAGCACATTGCTCAGTGTCATATCCAGCCAGCTTCTGAATGTCTCCAAGGCTGGAGACTCTGCAATCTGCCTAGGTAACCAGTTCCAGTGCTTGATCACACTCACTGTAAAAAGACTTTTTCTTTCTTACCTGATCTCAAGTGGTTTTCGTCTCTCTGCTAGAACTGATGCCGGGTAAGTAAGGCCTTCCCATTTTTATGCCCCACTGTGAAGTCAAATGGACTGACCTAGATCACACAGGTGTTAACTTAACTTATTGGGATTTGAACAGAGGATAAGAAATATTCAAAATTAGAATGTAAATCCTGTAGATTGTAAACCTAAATCTGGTAAGGCTTTGTCACACAGAATATGTATAGCCCATTTTTTTAACTGCTTATTTGGCAAACAGGATGGGGTTTAGTTGTATGTAATCCATCTGCCATCTGTTAAACTGTAAATCCTTTCTTAGGCATTTTTGGCAGCTTGACATGCAACATGTACATCTGCATTGCCACATCTCTGGTGTATTTATCATGATGATAGCCTGTTGTTGCCTGAAACATAACACACAAAATGGAAGGCTGTGCTCTACTAAAGTCCCATTTGAATCCTCCAAATAAGTCCTGAGTGGTTCAAATGGCTTTTGTTGGAATTTAAGCAAAACAAATGGTGGGCTATTTTAAGACCACAGGAGGCCCTGAATACTGTGTGCATATACAGTGTAAGTCTGTTTCATATACATAATGAGTCCAAGCTGTACTTTGTCCAGCCTTCTCCCTCTGCAGAGAAGGCAGAGTTCAAATGACTGGATATATGTCCTGTCTCACTGAATATTTCATTTTCAGTCCAGTCGTGCTACACAGATGCTGTATAGTGCCGTCTCACTCAGTGTGATATAGATTGCATACCGCACAGAGTTCCTCTGGGCTTGCTTAGCCAGTCAGCTTGTCATTATCATTGTGAACAATATCTGCATTCTCTCTCTCATACAGCACTGAAGGCAAACAGATTCGTATTGTAACAATTAAATGGGAAAAGCTTTCAATAACTTTCTACATTTTGAATTATAATTGGATTTTGATTTGAAATGGAGATTTACAGTAGTTATTTTCTGCCTCTGCCCTTGCTTTCAGAGTAAAATACAATGAAAATGGAACTGGGCTAGGGCAGCTGGCTTCACTGAATCTGTACCATTCTTACTGTGAATAAATAAATAAATACCTAAATTAATCCAAATCAACTTTTATATAAGAAATATGTTTCTTGAAATTTTGGTTATTGCCTTGATACGTGCTTCATATAAATTACTAAATTATAAGTTTGTAAAATGCCATAGTAAAACCTGTTTAAATTAACTTTTTAATTACTATGAATAAAAATCTATCAATAAACTTATATTCTTGGATCTGCATTACCAAAGCTATTTTAATAGACAAATATCTGGGTCTACTTTAAACAGTAGTGTTTCTCTTTGTACAGCTGTTTGTGACATACGTTATAAGAGTACTTTGGGACTCTTTTTTTGCACTGTCTGTATGTCATGATGAGACCTAGATGTTTGTTGGATCTGCATTACCAAAGCTATTTTAATAGACAAATATCTGGGTCTACTTTAAACAGTAGTGTTTCTCTTTGTACAGCTGTTTGTGACATACGTTATAAGAGTACTTTGGGACTCTTTTTTTGCACTGTCTGTATGTCATGATGAGACCTAGGTGTTTGTTATTCTCCTCTTCTTGTACATTTCCATTGAAAAGACATCAGGAACATAAGCAGAAAGAGATCTCCAGGCAATAACTATATTACACAGAGCCAGAGCAGGCTTCCCTCTGGCTGCATTTTTGTTAATACATTAAACAGTCTCTATAATATGTTTGAGTACTTGAACACAATTATCTGTACTGTAAGAGGCTTTTGGCTTGTGCCAGCTCATACCCTGATTCCCAGTCACCATCTGGAAGTTAGGATGGACCAGAGACCATTCTCAACAGGAATTAACCCTGTTCTGGAGTCTAAGTAAGCTTAATATTATGGAGTAGACAGGTGACACTACATGGTTTTGGGACTATTGTCACTGGGGTTGGAACTAGATGATCCTTAAGGTCCTTTCCAACCCAAGCCATTCTATGATTTTGTTCACTAGTGTAAATGTGGCAAGTCCCTGTGTGTATGCCTGTAGGACCAGGATTTTGTGATAAATTCTCCTGCAATATTTGACCAGTTTAAGATCTTTGCTGTACTCCACAAATATTCTTTAAAGCTAGAAAAAATAGTAGCTATAATGGAAGTTAGAGGACTAAAAAGAAAAAAAAAAAAAAAAAAAAAAGCATCATTGCCAACAGTAGTTAATGTATGCTCCCTCTAGAGCTGGAACAGCACTCTCTGACCACCTTCTTGCTAGCATGGACAGGAAACTTTCCCATTTTTTAGTGTAGTCCCTGACACATTTATGGCGAATGTCAGTTGATGCTCTTTCAAACAATGTCCTTGTTTTGAGGTCAACATTTCCTATGGGGAGGATAGAATATCTTGTGAAGAGTGTCTAGATAGGGATCCAAGCCATTCTATGCTTTCCGCTGTCCAGTCCCTGCACCTTTTTAGCTTATTGGTATAGATACAGCTAGTGAGGCTGACTCAAAGCTAAATACAACATGAACACTGAAAGACAGATTCTAGATTTTTATGTCTAGCCAATTCCCTGCCTTTTACATTTGCTGATAGAGTCCCATCAGTGAAGATCTCAGTCTCACTTCACACCTTTTTTTTTTTTTTTTTTTTTTTCTTTTCTTTTTTTTTTTTTTTTCTTTTTTTTTTTTTTTTTTTATTTTACTTTCCCCCCCCTCATGTAGCACTTTCGGCTTTTGCATCTAAGAAGAGGTTTTGTGCTGGAGAGAAGATTTATACTTTCCTACCTTTACCAACAAACTAGCAGCAAATCTTTGTTCCTACTGGGTCCTCATCACCAAACATGAATTAATTTGGATTGATAGATTGAAGTTACAGAAAAGTTTACAATCATGTGGTATCATTAATGATAACAAAGTTTTATACAGCATAAACTAAAGCAAAATTTTGCCAGAAATGTCTTTTTTAGTATGTGAGAAAAGCAGGTTTTAGAGTTACTAGCTTACTTACTATAAATATTTAGCTGTTTATTCTGGTTTGGACTCCTGTGTGGGAAATCCTTCTTGATTCCAAGTCTCAATTTTACACTTCTTGGCTTAGCAAGTACTGGAAATGCTGTGGTGGCAGCTTATTTTCTCAGGGGAGAGAGCTTATCAGGCCATTTGACAACAACTTCTCAGGTTGATTAAATTGTGTCAGCCATTGAGGAAAGGAAAGTCTTTTTTGGACAAATGGTGAACGAACATGACGCAGGATTTTGAAGACAGAAGACATAAAACAGTGAAAACCTTGGGATTCATTGAATATGACAAATTTTCCAAAACGCTGACAAGTAACATACTGCACTGAACAAAGATAGTATTTGAAACTGAGAGTAGTATTTATATTTAAGGAATGCTTCTGCAAAGAAAATATTTTAAACATCTTTCATCAGTTAATGATGTATGATTTATTTTTTCTGCATATTAAACTAAAAATTCATAGTACTATCCTTGTGCCTTACTGAAGGTAATTTATTTATAATAAGCCACATAATATCAGGTAAGTATGTTATAGATTAGACATTCACAGTTGTTTCTAAGTTTTCTACTCTAACAGTATATACAAACTCCCAAATGTCTATGTTCACTTAAAAGCTGAATGTAGTGAAATTCTGGTTAATCAGGTGTGATTTGGGATGGTCCATTTCTATCCTGATTTAGATACTATGAATTTAAATTAAATTTGCCTGGTATGACAGTATGCATAGTTTTCCCAAATTATTCTTAAGGAAGGAAATAAGTTGATAGTGACAATGTATTGCAATGCATAATTATTTTATGCTAATGAAATATAAAGAAAAAATATTATATACTGTTTGGAAAAGTTACATGATATCACCTGTATACATAATAGATAATATGGTAAAATGACACTTAATCCAAGGGTTATTTAGAAAGAAATCTCAGAATCACAAAATGTCAGAGATTTCTAAAACAGTGGACTTATGAATGGAGAATTTGAGCAGTTAATTATGTGAACTGCTAATGAAGCCTAATTTCCTATAGATTTCTGCCCTGTTCCATAAACTTTCTATAATAAACCTGAATAATAAAACAGAATAATAATTCACATTTATCTTCCACATGCCTTTGGTCACCCTGCCTGGGCATACAAAGTGGTGTATTATGATTGCGGTTCTTACCAACAAGTTCCATTACTCAGGTAGTGTATCTAACAAAATTAAAGTCACCTTCTTTCAAGTTATGATGCTCCCCACATAGCAAGACTGTAACAGTTCAACTGTGCAAGAATGGGGGAGTAAAGGGTTGGATACGAAGTGGAAAAGACAATACTTCATTTTTTCATGCTTCGTGTTAAGACTTAGTTAATGGAGAAGCTATTAAAGTGATGAGCATTCAAAATGATATAACCAGAGAAAGGGCTACTAGTAGAAGCTAATAAAAGTTTATTGTCTAAGTTTTAATTTGATTTCAACTTGATTTCTAACCATTCAAGCTATTGTGACAGTGTGTACATGCCAATAATTCTAACAAGTTGCAAAAACAGAGATCAAAAGGCTCTGCAGATTTTGCGAGGTCACCTTTGGATTAAACTGTTTTTATATGACCTTTTCTATTAACTCTAACTAAAAACTTGCCTATTATGGGAGAAGCTCAAGAAAAACAAATATGTTCTCATTATTAACTGAAAAGCAGTAACTTGAACTCTGACAAGGGTAAAATTAGTTCAGTGCTTGAAGACAACACTGACAATAGTGAGTATTCTCTCTGTATATAGGTAGATTGTTAACTCCAAAGCTTTGTATGATCTTATCTGGAACTGTATTGTGGAGATCTCTGAAATAATAGTAATGATAGATCCTACAGAAGGGTTTGCAGGGTAAAGCAAATAACCTTTAAATGGCACCTAAATATAAATTTAAAGCTAAGGTAATTCTCAGAGGAAATGTTGCCATCAGGCTAACGTTGAAGTATTTTATTTTTATGTAATGAAGCAATTACAGATTATTCCAATGTCAAAATCAAGAGCTAAGGTTAAAATACAAATGGAAGAATATCTCTGACATATGATCTGAGTTACTCCTTCAAGGGAATGAAGTGTATTTATTTGATTGAATAATTATTGAACACTGTATATCTTCCATTGATAAATAAAAATAACAGAATTTAGAGATGAAGAAGATTCTTTAGGCAATGTGGTTAATTCTTGTGACTGCCATGCCTTACACAATACAATATATTTCCCTTGTCTACTCTGAATTTATATGTTTCTAGAGATGAAGTTTTAAAATCAATCCTCAGAATATAATTCTGCAGTTTTATGTTTTGCATTAACAGAAAGTTCTTTGGATAGCTATTTTTTATTAAACTTGACCAATGGATGTTTCGTCAACTTACATAGCATATTTGAGGAAAAACTGCTAAAAAATGAAGGGTCGATCTCCCTTTTCAGGCAAACTTAATGGCTTGTTTCACACACGACTCCCAGGCTTTACAAGCTATTACTGAAAGTTCCACTAGATGGCCCCAAACTTCTACCGAATGAAGTCTTATTGCTTCAAGATGTTTTAATGTGACATGCAGACATAAATATTTGCTCTTGGCTGAAACTTGACACACCGTGCTAGGACTTGCCCCAGGCTCTTTTTTTTTTTTTTTTTTTTTTTTTTTTAAGCTTTAAAAAAAATGAATGTATGTTCCTGGAAAGCATTTTGCTTGCTGCAGTATTGTTACCTATATAGGAAGTTGCATTATGCCACTTACAAGCTAAACAAGTGATTAAAAGATGTTACCTTGGTATTGAAACAACAAAATATATTATTATATTCCACCTAAAACCAAAATAAAAGTAGGGAAGCAAGGTGTTTAATATTGACCATTGCTAAATCAACAATTAATATTTTTTTATGCTAAATTATGTTAAATTCCTTATTTTACAAAGAAGCATTCGGATTCCTCTTATACATAGATGATTTATTAAAAGTTTCTTTGTTGTAAAAAGATATAGAAGATACTTTCTAAATCATTTTAGAGCAGGAATGCACCACTTTCAGCGTGGAATGGCTGATTTAAGCCTAGATTGCAAAATAGGTTTTTTTTACAGCTGTAAATAATCAAATGCTGCATTCTCTCCAATCCCTTTTTTATGTTACAGGATAAGGAAACCTGCCTCCAAAATGCTGGACTCATAGTAGAAGATCAGTTACTTTTTACATACTTTCTTAAAGGTTGGATCAGGTTCTGAGCTTCATCATTGCTCTGGATGCAAGACTGGGTATATGACTGAACTCTTGATAAAAATCATAAATAGTATAAAGTAGCTGAAAATGTTTACACATAATATAAACTTGTAAGTTTGTTGTATCACTGGTATAACTTTTAAAATAGAAAAGGTTATTAGAAAATTATTTATTAGTAGAAACGTAGTAGGTGAAACTGCAAGGAACCTTCAGTTGAGTCGCAATATCAAAAAATTGGAAAGATTTAATGAGTGAAAATTAATGAAACAGGAGTGAAAATTAAGTATTAAGACTGATGACTTTAGTGATGTAGGAAAAGGAAGTATTTCAACATTTGAATGGGCTGTGAGTTATGGATAACCTTCAGAAGGTATAAAAGAAACTTAAACTTATGGAGTTATGTGAAGAGTGGAGTTTCAAGGAGAAAGGATGTGTAATGCCAGGACCTAAGGAGGGTGGCTTTACCAGTTTATTTTTTTTAATGAGTAAACATAGTTTTGTAAAGGAGATTGTAGTATTCAACACAGAAGATGAAAGAAATCTAAGTATTTTTCTGTTGATTTAGTGGAATTTGAATTTAGGAGAAGAATTCATGTTGGAAAAGAATAGAAGAAAGAAGAGAACAAGCAAAAGGAAAAACTGGAAAATAAGACATAGAGTATCTGCCATTGATACAAAATCACACAGAATCGTGGGCTTGTTGAGATTGGAGGGGATGTCTGGATTTCATCCAGTCCAAACCCTTACTCACAGATGGATCAACTAGCGACAGTTGCTCAGTACCATACCTAGTCAGGTTCTGAATATGTCCAGGGATGGAGACTCTGCAATGTGGGCAACTATTTCCAGTGTTTGACCACCCTCACTGTAAAAAAGTCTTTTTCTTATAGTTAAGCGAAATTTTCTGTCTTTCAGTTTGCACCCATTGTCCTGTGACTAGATACCACTACAAAGAGTCTGTTTACTTTACTCCCTCCATCAGGAATTTATACACATTGATAAGATCCCCCCGAGCCTTCACTTCTCCACATTGAACAGTTCTCTTAGCTTCACCTCATAATCACACATATGCTCCAATGCCTTCTTCAACTTTCTGGCCCATTGCTGGCCTTGATACAATATTCCTGTGTCTCTCTTGTACTGAGAAACCCAGAACTGGACACAGCACTGAGATACGGTGTGAGTGCCGAGGAACACTTCCCTCGACCTGCTGGCAATGCCTTGCTTACTGCAGCCCAGGAGGCTGCTGGCCTTCTTTGCTGTGAGGGCACATTGATGGCTCATGTTCAACCAGAAACAGTTTTCTGCAAAACTGCTTTCCAACCTGGTCATCCTGCAGCCTGTGCTGGTGGATTGGGCACCCCAGATGCAGGACTTGGCATTTCTGTTTTTTGAACTTCCTGAGGTTCCTTTCACTAATTTCTCCAGTCTGTGAAGGTCCCTCTGAATGGCAGCAGACCATTGGGCATTATCCACCCCTCTGGACAACTCTACACTGTCTGCAAAAGTTGCTGAGAGTGTGCTCTGTCCCATCATCATTAATGAAGAAGTTAAAAGAGTATTGGTTTCAGTATTGACCCTTGGGGTTGATCCAGCCCTAGTGATGGTCACCCAGCTGGTCATTGTGCCTCTTGTTATAACCCTTAAAACCCAACAGTTTAGCCAAGCTGTCTGTCCACTTACCTAGTCTATACTTTAGGTTCTCAATGAGGATGTTATGGGAGACAATGTCAAAAGCCTTCGTAAAGTCAAGGTAAATGAAACAATAGTAGCTAGTCTCTCTTCTAAAAGTAAGGCTCAGGCCAAAAATAGTCACAGTCAGTTCGCAAGACTGAGTAGGGAAAGCAACGAATGTGGACTGCAATGGAGAAAACAGCTGATTTGCTAACTGTTTTAATGAACTATTATTTCTTATTTCTGCTAGGAATCACAAGAATATTTTTGGACAACATGAAGAGAATGTAGCTGGAGTCTGAAGGACAACGTATTTCACTGTTGACTCATCTGTCATGCCAGACAGAGGCATATGAAGGATAAAATCCTATACTTTTATGAATGAGTTTTAAAGTTTAATGAAATAGACTAAGATTTAAAATGAACCATTGAAATCTAAGTAGCAGTAACAATAACGATCCAGGTTATATAACTTTTTCAAATTAATAGTTTTTGTTTGTTTGTTTTATTACTTTCTTCACCAAAAAAATTACTTCCTTTGCCTCTTGGCAGTGTTTTTCCCGATGTAGAGATGATCAAGTCACCTATAAAATTTCTCCTACTGAGCTTTGCTCCAAAAAGCTTGCCCTAAATAATGAAATAATTTTTCTTCATTCAGGAGTTATTCACAGGTAGAAGAAACTATCAAAAATTTCATATGGCCAGTAAAATTGCTCAGTCTAGCAGTTTATCACTCTCTTTATTCATATATCATTTACATATCACAAATCAGATTATGATGTTTCACTGTTTTATTATATATGGAATGTATAAAGAATGACCTGTTATCTAAACCAGGAATTTTTCAAGCTTCTGAGATAACACTCCTTAAAATTATTTTTTTTTTTTTTTTCTTATGGACGTGGCCTCAGTGTAGTTAGTCACACATCAACTGAGTTCATGTTTCCAGCCAGCTGGAACCATGAGTTCAACTAATTACGATCATATCATAATGAGCAAGAGGATATGACCTTGTGTATCAAGATTTAACATTATTTAATAGTAGTTGGTCTGATTTTCCACAACATTTTTGTGGACCATGTTTTACCTTCAGAAATGGAAGTCCTAGTAAAGTACAACTTTAATGTAATGATTAATGTACAAGGCTATAGAAATCAATGAAGAGATTGTCACAGCTGCAGAGGGTAGGTCAACAAAATAAAACGGAGAAGTGTTAATTAGTAAAGACAAGATGAACTGATCTTTCAAGTGTGAAGCAGGATTTTAAATTATATTTGAATAGATAGATAATATAAGTTCAACCAGTTTTCTTCTTGAATCAAAAAAATAGGGCAAGTCACATGGTGAACTTGTAGTGTATCAACAGAGAATTAAAGTAAACAAAAACACCTGAGTTCTATCTATTTAGATAAAGCTCTTCATTTTCCAGGACATTAATGGAAGTTTATTTCTTTTCTGCTTAAAAATATTCCATCTAAGTCAGAGATAATAAAATATCTTTTTCTTTATGTTTAAGATCCTTTATCTAATTATTAAATTAATCTTTATACTTCAGAGTGTCCACTTTGGGAAAGCCTTTACAATACAAAAACCTTACAAGAATTAGAAAAAAATGTCCTTTTCATTTGTCCTCTCTTCAAAATGATTCAACTTTTCTTTCACAGTCTTTCCAAACAACTGTTCCATTCAAATCTATCCATACATTGAAAGTGTTTATTTGGCAGCAGCAATATTCCTGACAGCTACAAATAAAAAGATAACATTACACTGAACTTTATTATGTTGTTTTCCCGTATATCTCTCAGGGCCTATGCTTATTTAGAAGTCGATATGTTTTCTGCTTCCATTTTGATAACAATGTTTCAAGAGTTCAGAACTGTAGACTACAAAACAGCACATTATTTACCACAGAAAATTTTACTTTCTTATTTGTAGAAACTATTTTATAAATTCAGCACATTTTATTCTTTAAATATGGCCTTCTCTCTCTTACCTTACATAGAACCTGCTGTTTAAGGCCTTACAGATTGCATAGGGTTTCCTGTCAATTAATTCTTTAGTTTGGAACCTGATTTTTACAACCATGTTAACATATTCCTTTTAGTTTTTTGAATCACATTTTTGTGAAACATTGAAAGACTACTAAATCTTATGCTACATTATATTTTATTTGTCTCAGACAATTTGTTCCTCTTCTGATAGAATGTATATAAATGCAGTTGCTGGAGCTTTTAGCCTCCCTATGTTACACACGTAGTGTAAAAAAGAAGAATATGAAACTCAGCTCCCATCTTTTATTCTCAACATTACAGCTGGGCAACAGTGATTTTTTTCCTGTGGCTCATATTGAGTTCGTGGTCAAGCCAAGGCATCTCCTCAGAGTGCCTTGCCTCAGTCATCCATCATTGCCTCTTAGGTGCAAGCAATTTTTGTACATCTGCATTTCTTGCCATGATTTCCTTACACACAGGCAGTAGAGGATGCAGTCTGAATGTGCCCCAAACATTCCTCCTGTTCCTGGGGTTTAGCTCCTATGAAAGAGAGGTGGCATATACTTCCTTTGCAATTCCTCTTAGTCAATTGGCTGAATCAAGACACATTTCTGTGTTTTCTGTTGTGTAAAACCTTCACCTTTATTTCTTTGTTACTGACACATCTTTCCACATCTTGAATATTTTATTGGAACTGTTTGTTATTGCTGACAGTATAGACTTCTGAGAAGAGATTCTTATAGACATCTACTACTGTTTGAAATCCTTTAGTGTATCCTGCCTGTCCTCTGGCTACTGCTTCAGTCTGGTAGCCCCACTGTTTGTCTCAGATTCCACAGGTATCTGAGAGGGCACTAGATGCCAGTGATTAGACAGCTGAGACTTGCATGTGTGATTGCAGATAAGTTCTGGAGTTTCCTCTGAGACCTGAGCCAACACAACCTGTTACAGAGATTGTCTCATCACCCCCAAAATTTTCCTTGTCTGTTATTATGGTACTTTTGACTCCAGGCTCCTGCAAGTTCAACCCAAGATGAATAGATCAAAAAGACCTTATTCCAGAGGAAGTTTCTAGAACTGACCTTTCAGGAAGTGGGTTGTACAACAGTTACTTTCTGGGTATAGAAGCATGAAACTTGGAGTCTGTGTCAGTTTAGGATGTCAAACAGGCTTTCAGAGTGCATTGTTGTACTCCTATAGGTTCATAAATTATATATATGTATTTAAATACAGCTTCATACCTACCAAACAGGATGTTAATGTGAGTCTCTGTGGTGCCTTGGCCAGCAGCAGGTCCGTCTTGGAGCCGGCTGGCATTGGCTGTGTCGGACATGGGGGAAGCTTCTGGCAGCTGCTCACAGAAGCCACCCCTATGTCAACCCCAATACCAAAACCTTGTCATGCAAACCCAATACAGTCTCCATTCTTGATAGATCTGAACCTCCTTACAATGGTTGTAGAGCCTGATTAGCACTTGTAAAAAATCTTCTTTGAAGTGTATATTCCACCAGGACTACAGGATGTAATATGCACTACTACCTCCCCGCTGTGGCTCTGGTCTGTATTGCTCAATCAATGTAAAGTCTCATTTACACGTCAAAGTTTTTGAGATGCGAATGGTTTGGAAAATGTTCTGGAATCCTTGTCCCTAAATCATAATGTTCAAGTGATGATTACTAGTACTACCACCATGTTCCATACAGAGGAGGAGACAAATCTCCCCTCTTGTCAGGAGATTATGAATCTCTGACAAATATTATCATTTTATCTGCCTTAACATTTAAGAGCTTATGTTGAAAATTTGTGCATTTTCAGACAGTTTTACCTTAATTGGGAAATACAGACTGCTCTGTCTGAAGAGAATTTCTTCCAGAAGCCCTTCTGTGTCCTAAGGTGTACTCCTATTTTATTGAATACTAGAGTGGCACTATGTGTAGAGGAGGTGGGATGGTAGCTCACCCATGGCAGAACTGTTACAACACTACAGAATGGCTCTGGCTTGGGTGAGAGGAAATATGCATGTACTGTATGAATGGATAATACTTTTAATAGAACTACTTTCTTACAGAGAATATACAACTGTGAGGAAAGAATTGTCCCTTCTGGAGTTGCCCAATTTCTCTTGTGTGCACAGGAAAACTAGAGCAATTTACCTTCTAACTGAGGCACATGAAGTCACCAGAAATGAATCTTGGCCTCTTCTGCAAAGCAAAACATTTAAACATCCAGTTCATTGGTAACTTTGTTGGTATTACGTTAGACTGTACAGGTTCAAAGTGAAAACATTTATCAGAAATGGAATTTAGGGTTTTAATTGTTTTCCTGTGTTTACTATGCCGTTTTCAATTTCTCAGCTTGAGTACTACAACAGCAACATTAATTTTATTAAAAAGCTTCTGTCTTTGTTTATAATTTAACTTTTGATGTGCATACTATTATTTCTTTGTTACCATTTTAAACATTGTTATTTCTAATTTGTGGTGAACAACTGTTTCTGTGTCTTAAGAGTTACTGTACTTAGCACTTATAATGCTAATCTGTGTTGTTAACTTGTCTGAACTGATTACTTTATGAAAATATAGCTGAAATATTTGTTATATGGTATTTCTGTATTTTTCAAAAGGCCTTTACTATTGCTATTTTTATATTGAGTTTTGGTCAAGGCATGAAGAAAACAAAAGTATTAATAAGTTTTACTCTTATTGTAGAACTGTTTAAATTACATTGGGCAAAAAGTTACTTTTCCTTTCAACCGCTCTTATTTTTGCAGCTTCATTTTATTTTTTATACTTCACACAGTTCCTCAATTATTTTTAATGGCTAATTAACTGACAGTGCATGACTTCCGATTGCTCATTTAAATTAACTAATGAGCATGAAAGACTTCATGTAGGTTTGATGCAGGAAAAGATATTTTCGGTTGGTATGTTCTTATCAAACTTCCTCTCAGTAATGCATAAGTGACTCATTTTTTAAAAAATTTTTATTTAAGTGGCAGAAGAGTAAGTGTTATAAGTACCCATAGCTTATAGGTATGCAATTTTGTAATATGAAGAAATAAGCACAGATGCAATACAGATGACAGAACAATGAATATTATTTCTTTTTGTAATCTGTAATTGAAATTCACTAGTGGTTGATAGGGACAGCAAAAGGGTCTGCATGCTGCAGAATTTATTTGGATGTTTAGGTATATCCTAAAGCAACCACCCTGGGGAATTACCGTGTAGATTGGACGTTAAACACCAAATGTAATTCTTCTGTCTGTTGTAATGCTTTCATATTATGGTAATTAGTTGACTGTTCATTGGGAAATATTTAGGCTATTTCTGGTTGTCAGCATGCATCTTTTTTCTTTATGCTTTATCTTTGTTGTCTTAGTAATGGTTTATGTTTTGGCAATTGTTTTAGATATCATTATGTCACGATATGACATTCTTTTTTTCAGTCTTCATTTAGGTCTTTGTAAAGTTTTTCCTTAAAATCTTTGAGTTGCATTACAATATTAGAACTCATAAAATAATTAAGTCATTGGATTTTGGTATTGGGCTTGAGTAGTATATGTGTATTTTATTTGTTGATTAAGGCCCTGGTTATTTACTTGGAGGGAAATTATGTAATCAATACGTGTTTCTAGTTGTAATGAAATCAGTTAAGTGACAACTTCAGCTAATTAAAATAAGAAATATACAATAAGAATGCATTATGTTTATAAATTATTCAATTCTTAATGATGAGTAATTTCAATTCCACTAAACAGGAAAGTTCCCATATTCATATGTTTGGTAACTGAGGAGATGGAACTGTATTTCATCCTCTCATAATACTAGCATTTAGACACTGTCTGATCTGAAAAAATATGCTGATTAATTCACAGATCTGAGTATAATTTTGGACTTAAATGCAGCTGAAAAATGAATGATCTGCTTTCTGCTGTTTTTGAAATTCTATTAGCAATTCCTGAAGTTGCTTGATTTTTATACAAATACCATAATTGCATAGTTGTAAAGTTAAATTTATCCTGTGTGAAAGTGATTATCCTCTTGAATGGTCTGGAATTGAATTGCCATGCATCACAGAATAGGGACTCACAGATGTAATATGTTTAGCAAAAGATAAGCTGGTATGTTCTCTTCTAGCCAAAGCTTGTGATTGATTGTGGAAAAACCACTGTGTGTAGGTATCATACTGATCTGGCCAGATACATGGATAATTGCTTAAATACTAGATTTTTAATGAAAATACTCAATCTTTTGTATAGCTGAATGTAAAGTAAAATATTTCTGTCCACCACTATGCAAATATTACTTCCTTTAGAATCCTGAATTGGAAAGAATTCTGAAAATTTGTGGGCAGAAGGATTTGGCAGAGAGTAAAGCCATAGTGAAGCAACTTACCTCTGTCAAAATGCCCCTTTTTCTTATGTGTGCTAAGTCTAGTTTCAGTCGCATAATTCTATCAGTACAATACTATGAGCAGAGTGAAATAGTTACGTCCCAGTCTGAGGAAACACACCTTCAGGCCTGCAAATTCCAATATTATACACCACAGTGTTCCATAGTTTTCTACAGTTACTTTCTCAATATCTATTGAACAAAACTTGTTTGTCCCTCAAAAGTTTATGAACCTTTGACACTCTCTACTAAAGTCATGCATGGATGGACATCAGCCAGGCTTTCTTCAAAAGAACATGTAATTATTATAGTGGTTCAAACCACTACTTCTAAAACTTCCTTTTAGCTGAACTAAGTATATGAAATTCTTCAGTTACAATGTCTTTCTAAAGCAGAAACTCTTATGAAAATACCGTTGGAAGCAACATTGCAGTGTACCAACTTTTCATATGTTATTAAAAATGTTTTATTATCAACAGAATTATTTTATTTAAGTCTTTAAGTACATAATTCTCTAAGTGTTTGTTATAATGGTAAGATTGAATAGCGTGCGTGGGCAGAACTACAATGAGATAGTGCTTTTTCTCTGTGTTAAAAGAAACCTTCAGAAATGGGCTTCCCAACTGAGCCAAAGCAAGTGGGAAGTCATTCAGCTGCTGACTGATGCTGTTAAGTGTTAATAGTTCTCTACAGTCATATAGAACCATGTCATAGGAATCCATTCTGTGAAATGATCAAACTTCATTTTAAAGGAAAATGTGTTGCTTTTTGCTTTGCTCCTTTGATGCCAGATTTTCATTAATCTAGTGGATAAAAATATGATTTCCAGCTTAAATTTATTCATGGTTGTGCTTGTAACCAGTTTTCTGGTGAAAATATTATCTTCTAGTTTCAACGGTATTTCTTTTTGTTCTTTTGGGTTCTTATTTATTTATTTATTTATTAAATTATTTTAAAATTTATTTTAATGGATAAAATTTAATAGTATTGCCAAACTGGAAAAATAATTCATCAAAATACACTGAATATTGTTTACAATTGCCATTGTATCTACTGAGATCACTTTTATTCTTAGGCACTTTCTTAAAAGTTTCTTGACAGCATTTAAATCTAAAGCAATCCACAGTTTGCCATGTCTTGCTGTGCAGCCAACGTATTAATTTAATTTGCAATTCATATTATTTTTTAGGAGGAATTACACTACTACAATGGAGAACCAAATGCTATGTCTTTAGTAAGGAAGTGACCTTTATATATTTATTCTAGAGGACAGGATAGTTATTAGGTACGATACCACCTCACTGTTCTTAGAGGCTTTGGTTCAACTACTGTATCAACTTCATAATTTACTGTCTAAAGGGATAAATTATTTTAATTTGAAAAAAAATTGTTCCTTTACTAGTGTTGATTACTTAGTCTAATTTTGTTAGGGTGAATATTTGTTATAAGACAAAATTAAATAACTTTTTTTGCTGTTAGGCTGACAGGAAGGATTTTCACAAATCCCCCTTTTCCCATTTGGTTTCTTGTGATAAAGTCAAGGGCAGCTGATTATCAACTGGTGCTTTCTAAGAATTGGTAAACAAACATATTATTTCTTGCTCAGATTACCTTTCTTGAGGACTGTGGAGACAGCTCAATTTATTATGATACTATGATTTGGAGGCTGGAGGTCATGACGTGCAAAAGGAGGCTGTGACAACTGGGTCTGCTCAGCCTTAAAAAAAGAAAGCTTAGGGGTGACATCATTGCTATGAATTTACCTAATAAGACAGAAGATGGATCCCAGTTGTTAACAGGGGTGCACAGAGAAAGAAGAGGCAACAGGCAGAAGCTGCAACATGAGAAATTATTATTAGATGTTAGGAAATTTTTTCACCATAAGAGTAGTCAAGCACTAGAGTAGGTTCCTTGAAAGGCTTAATTTAAAATGTGAAATTTTAATCCTTGTAGATATTAAAAGCACAGCTAGACAGGGTCCTGAGCACCAGCACTAGTTTTAATAATAAGGGCTTTTTGAGGAGAGGATTGGACTAGATGACCTCCAGATTTTTTTACATATTATTCTATGATACAATGATAACTTATTTGTTAGTGCTTACTTGAATTGAATAACTATAAAACACATTATGATTTACAGTACTTACAGTTAGATTTAAAATTGCTTATAAGTTAATTTTATTCCTCTGATTTTTTAAATAGTTCATAAATAATCTGATTTTTATTATAACAGTATTTTTATCAGACTGTTTTAAGTATCACCTGAGCCTATTTTGAAACTGATGTCTAGTTTATGAGTCTATGAAATGAATTCACATACTTATTGAATATTGATAATTCAAGGTGATTTGCACTGTAACACTTCAGCCTCTTAATTGTTCATAAGGAATGTAAATCTGGACAAGACTTACGGCATGCAGAAGTGATGACAATTTGGAAGACTTTTGGGGATCTAAATCAAGTAACTTGATTTCACACCATTTACCAGTGTCTAAATACTTTACGAAAAGGCTTCACAGCAGTGCCTCATTATTTCACAAGACACCCTGCTGATTTAATTGAAATGTCTTTGATTTCTTCAAAATTTTTCAGTAAAAGACAACAGTTTCATCATGTTGACAAGTACTTTATTACCACTACTTTAGTAAAATTATGCTACCTCTTTTGTGGGAGGACATTTACTCAAAAAATTATGGCACTGGAAAAGAAATGAAGCAAATCTTGTACAGCTGCTCGTAATAATTTTAGAACTGCATCAACTTTATAATATTCAGCAATAATTCAGATCGTGATGAGTAGGATTTAGAGTTATCACTGAAGATCAAAAGTAATTATTTTCTCTTGTATCCTATAGTTAAGATTAAAAGCCTCAACCTTGCAAATGAATGATCTGAATATATCCCCTTTCTGCTTTGACTCCTAAGGAAATCAGAAAATACTGGCTAATGGGATCTTTTGTTGCAGTAAGAATCTGTAAAGACACATTGCTTTCAGGCTGGCTCTTTGGCTAATGTGTTTCTGATACAATTAATATAACTGTTTCTTAACTTTATAAACCAATCACTTAATAGTTCTTAGTATTCCAACTGTAGGAGAGAACAGTTTGTATAGAAAATAAATCATTAATATAAAAGTATTACATTTAAATACAGCCTCTTACTGTGTTACAAATATTTTGTCCTTGCCGAAACTGCTCAGTTGGTGGAAGAAAGACTTTATTAACATTGCTAATCAGTTTAAAAAAATAGACAATAAAAGACCTTCATTTTAATACTTTTCATTAAAAATTTACACATTACTTATTATTTCCCTTTTAACATATAGGGTGAATCACAAGCATCTTCCAGAAAACCTAAGAAAAAAAAAAAAAAGAGGAAGTTTAAACATGAACTTTAAATATAAGTTTTAAAGATATTGTTATTGTATGTTTCAGGTATTTTATGCAAAAATATTGCCAAAACTGTGAAATATTGTAGCATTACAATAATAACTGGCAAGATAATGGAACTATTGTAATTTATTCTTGAATGCAGATAGTGTGGATTCAAATATTTGCATTTTAAGTAAATAAAATACAGACAGTTGTGAAAATATATGTATATGTTTTAAACCTGAAAGTATCTTACTGACTGTATTTTTTATATTATTTTTACATTTATCCTCATCCACAAGTCCTCATACTGACTTGTTTTCTTATGCTGAATTTATTACTTCTCTGATCTGCACTAGAAGAGTATGTGATTTAGTACTGATTTTCAGAAGATAAAATACTGGGTCCAGTGTTATTCAACTTATTCATCAATGACTTAGATGAAGGAACAGAGTGCCTGCTCAGCAAATTTGCTGATGATACTAAACTGGGAGGAGTGTCGGATACTCCAGACGGCTGCGCTGTCATTCAGAGGGACCTCGACAGGCTGGAGAGCTGGGCAGAGAGGAACCTCAAGGTTCAACAGGGGAAAGTCCTGCATATGGGAAGGAATAACCCCAGGCACCAGTACAGGTTGGGGGCTGACCTCCTGGAAAGCAGCCCTGTGGAGATGGACCTGGGAGTCCTAATGGACAACAAGTTAAATATGAGCCAGCAGTGTGCTCTTGTGGCCAGAAAGGCCAACGGTATCCTGGGTTGGATTAGGAAGGGTGTTCCCAGCAGGTCAAGAGAGGTAATCCTTCCGCTCTACTCAGCCCTGGTGAGGCCCCACCTGGAGTATTGTGTCCAGTTCTGGGGTCCCCAGTGTAGGAAGGACATGGAATTCCTGGAATGTGTCCAGTGAAGGGCGAGTAAGATGATGAAAGGACTGGAGCATCTTTCATATGAGGAAAGGCTGAGGGAGCTGGGCCTGTTCAGCCTGGACAAAAGATGTCTCAGAAGGGATCTGATTAATGTTTATAAATATCTAAAGGTAGAGTGTCTAGAGAGTGGGGCCAGACTCTTCTCATTGGCACCCAACAATAGGATGAGAGGCAATGGGCATAAACTGCTGCATAGGAAGTTCCACCTGAACATAAGGAAGAATTTCTTTACTGTGTGGGTGACTGAGCACTGGAACAGGTTGCCCAGAGAATTTGTGGAATCTCCCTGCCTGCAGTTATTAAAAAAACATCTGAACAAAACCCTGGTTCATGGGCTCTAGCAGTCCCTGCTTGGTTGGACTAGATGACCTTCGGAGGTCCCTTCCAACCTCAACCATTCTGTGATTCTGTGATCTGGTGTGTATCTCAAGGATATTTAACCTTAGGGGAAAATAATCCATTTTTAAAATTATGCATTGTAGGAACTAGTACAGCAGGACCTAGCTGAACTCTTGAAGAATGAGTTTCACAAGGAGCCAGATAAGTGCAATGATGACTCAATCCATGCCATTCTTGGCACACAACATGTTTCTTCTCCTGTTCTGAGAGATGATTTTGACACATGGGGCTCAAGTACTCATCTGAAGTTATGGACATTTTCTGGGGGAAGGCCTCTGGAAAGAAGGAATAATATCTATCTATGTGTCAAAGGACAGGGGATAGTGGTTAATAAGAATGTAGAAATCTTTCTGGGTTTCTTGTCCTTCTTTTCTGTCAGGGTTGGAATGTGTTGTGCTAAATTTTTGTGCTGTGATGAATAGATGTTTTTGCGTTTTCTGTAGATGCTTAAGCCCCATAACTAATAGAAGTTGAACTGATTCTTATCTATCCAGGCAAATCAGAAGTTATTTTAGTGATCATTAAGAGCATATAGTATTTCTTATTAAAAACAGTAATAAACAGGAACATTTCACATACATAGTTCAAAAAAACAATAAGGAAGACCATGTATGAAAAATTTTGATTTCATCTACTCATGATCATTATGTTAAGTCATTAAATCATTAGTTCATTAAATTATTTTATAGTATTAAATTTAAAGTGATATTTAGCTTAATTAATGGGGCTTTTATATGCATGTACCTTTTCACATCTTAGTCATTTTTATAATAGTTACAATAAATAAAAAACAGTTTATGATTTTATAACATTATATCCATATTGTTTAAAAAAAATCTAAAAAAAAGTGAGCTATTTTGTGCTTTAAATATCTCCTTAGTGATACTATAATTGACATGTGCCCAAGTATTTAAGTCAGAAATGTAGTAGTAGATACATTAAAAATAGGGAAAAAAGAGGAAAGTGTACTCATTGGGATACTATAATATTATAAAATTATAATACAATTTTATATTATCTTTGTTTATATTTGGAAGAGATTGAGATAAAAGATAGCTTTTAAATTTATTTTTTGCCAAAACATCAGATTAAATATGCTAATGTCTTTCAGTTTCAGCACAAATGAGAGAGATTGCTGAAGGGCGATGAAGTATCGCCCTCTCTGAAATCTCTTACTCAAATCAGCTGACAGGTCAAACCTGTTCTGACAGTGAAACCTTTATATTTATGTTTTAAAGGGAATTCAAACCTTGTGAAAGATGCCAGATTGACAGCACAGAAAGGTGAAGTCATCAGTTTATTCACAGATCAGTTACTGCTCATGAAGCAGCATCAGCCCTAGAAAGTTCACACAAGTTTTAGAATTAAAGTACAATTTCTCCATAATTAACCACAGGTCTTAAATGTAAAAAACACAGAAGCATCTAGAAGACATCAGCTTTATAATATTTTATAGTTTAGTTTCCCACGTTAGTCTTTTGTTTGTATGAAGTTGTTTTCAACCTGCTTGCTTTTTCCTTTTGACGCCCCATTGTGTAAGGCCAATTGAGATTATGTGTTGCCATTTTATGTACACCTAGTATACCACTGATTCTTTTTGAGATGATCTTTACTGTAGTAATCTATGCCAAAATAAGTGCAAGGCTAGACAGCAGTATATTATTATATTATATTATATTATATTATATTATATTATATTATATTATATTATATTATATTATATTATATTATATTATATTATATTATATTATATTATATTATATTATATTATATTATATTATATTATATTATATTATATTAATTATATTATATTATATTATATTACATTATATTATATTATATTATATTATATTATATTATATTATATTATATTATATTATATTATATTATATTATATTATATTATATTATATTATATTATATTATATTATATTATATTATATTATATTATATTATATTATATTATATTATATTATATTATATTATATTATATTATATTATATTATATTATATTATATTATATTATATTATATTCAGCACTTGATATAGTTGGGTAGTGGTCAAATTACCAGGAAATGGAATGGAAACATAAAAGGAGAGGGACAATAAGGAAGAAGGAAAGTATAGCAAGTTGATCATTTGGGAAAGCATGGGATAGATAAATACAGTTGATACAAATGGAAAACGAGTTGTAGAGATTGAGAAAATTCACAGATGAAAACAAAAGCAATAGACAAAGAGGGAAAAAATAGAAATGTGAAACAAGAAAATATTTTTTGTATGAATAAAAGGACATGATAAGTAATATTGTAAAAATATGTTCATTTTTTGAGTATACTTATTATACAAAATTATGATGCTCATTTTTCTTCATTACAAGGTAAACAGCCATGGGGCTATACCAATATTTTTCCTTCTTTGAAGAACCAATATGCATAAGATAATCTTTCGGAAGAGCTATTTTGCATTACTAGAATGTTGCATCTTTACTTTTAATGATACTTTGCTTAGAATGTATTTAGTTGAGTAGTTTCCATATATTTATTTTATTAATTTACTTAATAAGATTCCTGTAATTTCCTGTAAGCTTTACAGCATTCCTCTCAAACAAAGCCCTTTTACTCAGTGTGTTCAATTAATGTTTGTGTGTAAACTCTTTTTATCAAATCCAACACATTTGCATTTGCCTTTGTAAAGTTAAATTTCTGTATTTTTACAGATAAGGGTTTATTGCAATGTTGAAAGGGAAATTAAGCATTTGGACAGTGGACCAAAGACTACTGCTTATTGTACTCTGCTAGTCAAAATGAAATTGCAATGATGGTATGTTAAAAATATGAACTGAATGTGACCCAGCATATTTAGTCTATGGGCCAACAGAAGAGGAAGAAGGGACAATTAATTTTGTTAAAATTAAAAAGAAAACCCCTACAGAATTTGTATCTTTATTTTCATTGGTGAAGGTATGACAAATCCAAGACTACTTGTTTAAATCCCTGTTAACTTTAAAAAGATTGAAAATCAGCATTCACATACTTTATCTCTTTAAAATAAGTGTTTTCTCAACAACCTTATAACCAGATAAATGTTAGTCTTTTCAGTTTAGTGGAAAAAGGTTATAATTATTTTACTATTGTAATTGTAATATTTTTGTTCCCTATGGTTGTTCTAATTCACTTTCATACACCAACAGTAATTCTGATTTGGCTAAATTATTTATGAGACTTGAATGTTTCTGTGAATATGAAATTAGCATAATTCATTATTTTCTACTTTAAGCCAAATCCTCCAGCTCTTACTTAAGCAAAAACCTTGCTGAAGTGTATACCTATCCCTGAAGTTAAAAAAAAGAGTTTTGACTTGAATAAGGCCTTCAGATCAGACCTTCTGTTTCTTAATATGTATGGAAATACTTATTTGGTCCATCTTTTCATTCATAAATTAAAGAATTAGTATTTAATTCTTTGTATATTACCACTGAATGTAAGTTAAAAGGAAAAAAAGTTAAGATTAAATTAATTATAAAAGTGAGAGTGAAACTAGAATAAGGTATAGTTTTAATGACTAGTATATGAACTATGTAAATTAGGAAGCACTAATTTGATTTTTACATATTTAGGTTCCAGCTGAGAATGTGCAAGAAGAAATTACTGCACATACCAGTAGTACTGTGACTGAGGTTAGATTGCCTTGTTTTTCAAGTGTGAATGTGTTCATATCTCAAGTGTAATCTAGATTTTCCATGCAGAATGGAAGGCGTTTTGCATTTGATTCCAAACATGAAACCAATTAATCTAGTTTTGATTAAGGATTTGATTTGGAATGGAGACTTGCATGAGCTTGGTTTTTTGTTTGGTTCCGATGTGGCTGAAATTTCAGTGAACTCTTTACCTCAGGACATTTGTATTATTAGAAGACGATAGGACTCCTGTAGGATTCAGTAATCGGATTTCTGTCATTGTTACTCATAAAATGGCAACATCATTGAATCAGTTTTAACTGGAAATTGAATTCTACTTGACTTAACTTGTGGATACAAACATCACTCCCTTTTTCTTTCATAACCAAAGATTAAAATACAATACAACTACAGAGCTATTCTTGTGAATACTCATGGAATCAATAGAAATGAATCTATTTATGTAGAGTCCTTTTGCCTGAATATATTTATTTTTATTCTACCTGAAATAGTCACTTGTCTTTTACAAACTTAACTGACATTTGACTCATTATTTAGCTGTGTTGTAAGACAAAAGGCAGCTTTTAAGGTTCATTTGCCGAATTCCCTGTCAGAAATCCTAGTTTCACTGAAATAAGTATGTGCTTTGTCATTGACTTCAGTAAGATTAATAAAATCATATAATACATATGCTAAATCATATGAAATAATGATTAACTTGAAAAGCATAATTGATATGTCAGAATCTCTTTGTCATTGAACCACTTGTCTTTATGTTACTTTTGATAAAATAAATGCTTACACTGCTTTTTTGTAAACTTAAATCAGTGAATTGAAAAAAAGAAGCAGATGGCATGTTAAAGACAGCATTGACACTATTTTGATTATGGCAATATGAATACACCTGTAGGGTATGAATGTTGAGACTGAGACCACTTGCAAGGGCTAGTGCCGCTTGACAATGAGGCAATTTAGTAGTTTACTTAATGATTTTAAAAAATGAGGTCAGGATTAACAAAGAAGATTTATAATCATAATTCTAGCATCTACTTTTTAAGCACAATGTTATTGAGTCAAATTTGTAATCTGTGAATAGTCACTTAAGCTTCCTGTAGCATGCACATGGAAAATAGGAAATGTCAGATTGTGATCCACAAAAGCCTGGATGCCAGGTGTGAGCCATATGAACTGAGTAAATGTCTGGTAGGAAATAAAATAGAATGCTCCCTCAGACTGGGAGCTGACTACTGGCCACCATTATAGCTGCCTGTTTAATTTCTCTTTCTCTGTAGACCACCATGCTAACACTATTTCTACAAGATGATCTCTCTGAGATTACACTTACCTGCATGAGAAAAGGCAAAGCCACTTATGCTCTCTCCATTTATTTAGAAGACAGATTCCAGCAAAACTTGAGTCTTGCTCTCAGATGTGAATCCAAAGGTAGGATTGTAGAATTTGGCCCTCTATATTTGTGTTGTGTAAGTGTGAAAGTGAAAGCATATTTGTGCAAGTGCATACTTGTATTGTATATGCATGCACAAATGCAGATATAACCACGTGTATTTACGGCAAAGATTTGATATATTAATTGAGACTATTAAAACATACATTATTACATTACTCACAGAAAAATAAGCTCTTTAGTTTGTGCATTTCTATAACTCTTATAAAAAGTATAGGAATACTATAGAAATAATTAAATACCTTTAAAAAAAGGATGTGTAATTGGAAAGAATTTGCAATTGCAGCAGTTATGTATATGAAAAGGAAATATCATTTATTTATGTATTTTCAATGTGTAAAATTCCAAAAAATTCAATGTTGAAAATGCTGATAATGGGATTGCAGTTAAATATTCAATGGATTAACTGCTGTATGCTTTCTGGAATGGGTTGAAGTGGATATTCTGCCTCAGAGGATATTCAAGAAAAAGTTTAATTAAAAAAACCAGCTACTGAGCAGCAGGCTAAAAGAAATAATGTAAATTTGGGGGAAAGACATGTATTTTTAAATATAAGCAGAAATTGAGCTAGAAAGAAATAGTACAGAAGGTGCTATCACATTTCTAGTGTGAGTAAACCCCGGCTATTATTATGAGCATATACTTAGTAAGTAATGGCTTTGGAATGAGGTTTTTTTTTACATTGTAGGCTCTATATGAGGGTACTGACATATTCAGATTTGTACACAGCTCCCAACCTGTGTGTCAGTATGAAAGCCAGCAATGCCTCTAGAAGGATTTTGAAAACTGCATATGGTGATAAACATTATGTTATACTCATGAACAGTAATTTGAAGAGCAATAAGTAGCTTTAGTGGTAATATTTTATGTGAAAAATTGAATTATCATAAAATTAAATGTGACTAAAAATCACAGTTTTCTGGTGGACAGAGTGAGTTTCAAATGACTACTTTTTAATCAGGAATTAGGTCATTTGGATTAAAACCTTTTTATAGCTCCATGAATTTTTCCAATAATTTTATTTTCCTTTTTCAATCAGAACATGAACTAAATTAAAAATATTGAAATTAGTATTGAGACAAAAATTAATTTCCTAATTAAATCTAGCAATTGGAAGCTAAAATAATGCTATGTTAGAAGAACTACTGTGTTTTAAAGTGAGTTTGAAAATGTGGTGCCCTTTAGTTATCTTTTTTCCATAACTGACTGAATTCAGGGACAGATTTTCTCATTTTACCTTGTATGAGGTATGCAATGTTGTTGGGAAAAGGCCCTTAATGAGAGATTCTGTAGACGATTTATAAGCAATAATCAAATGTGGGTCATTTTTCATAGTTGTACTACCTCTGCATTACTAATTAAAATAGAGATATAATACCATCTCACTTTTAGCAGGTAATGACCAAATAAGACTTAGATAAAATAGGGAACAAATCTGTTCATTTTGAGATGTATCACTATGATAGGTCAGCTTTGCTAGTACATGTTAGACCCATTTAAATTGGTGTGTATTCCCTCTACAGCTGTAAGCAAAAGTCAGATAAATTGTCTTTGGATGGCAGCTTTATTTTGGAGGCAGAGAGGATGAATGTTTTTCTACTCTTTACTGCGGGCATATACACAACTGTTTACAAACAGAGAGTGGAAACGAAACCTCTATTAGAGAGACGTTAGGAAAATGCTGCATTAGAGGCACAAGGAATAATTATCATGCAAGCACCTGATGTAAATTTATTTTGAAACGTGCACAACTACATTCACTTTAAAAACTAGATTTTTGAGCACTTCTTTTCCTCAAATCCAACCATTTTACTTTTCAGCTGGGGTATTTCTGACTACCAATGATAGTACTTTAGGTTGCATAGACCATATAAAATCTGTTTTACAGACAACTAATAAATGCTGTCCTGGTTAAATTTACTAACAAAAATAGTCTTTAGTTTTTCTTGCATATTTTAATGATTTTGGGTTAAATGGATAGTATTGAATGTTTGCATGATTTGTACAGTATATTATCATTTGAAAGTTTTTATTATTATAAATGCTTACAGAAAGCATGAAGAATATAGTATAGAAATGGAGACTCATTGTGGTGTTGCTAGTAATGTTCTGTTTAAGCCTATACACAGTATTACGAAATCAGTATATATGTCTGACTCTCATAGGGATTCTTATACACAAACTCAAGTAACGCTCAGTAGAATTGGATAATTATCCATTATGAAGAGACAAGTTAATCATTAAATATATGGATTCATTTGCCAAAATATATTAGAGAATGTTAAAAAAAGGACAAGTAAAATTAAATATTGGCATGGATAATACAATATTGTTGTATTTTAGGATGTGATAGTTTAACTTAACTGGCAGCCAAACAAGATACAGCCATTTGCAGCTCCCGTCCCCTCCTACCCCCTTCCCTTTCACCCCATCCAGGGAATCAAGGAGAGAATTGAAGCGGTAAAAGTAAGGACACTTGTAGGTTGAGATAAGAACAATTTAATAATTAGAGTAAAATAGAATTAAAATAATAATAGGAATAATGATAACAACTGTATACATATGAGTGATGCAGGGTACAATTGCTCGCCACCCACTGATAACGATCCCGGAGGAACAAAAGAGAACCCTGAAACCAAAATCGCAATCCCGGAAAAGCAAGCTGGAGCGATTCCCGAGAGAACATCCCCCTTTCCAGTCAGTCCTGGTTAATATAGTAAACGTGACATAATATGATACGGAATATCTTATTGGCATATCCAACTGTCAGTTCTGGGTTTTACTAACTGCTACACTTTTCTTCTCCACTCCCCTCTTGCAGTCCTCTGTTCTTGGAAACTGCCCAAGCACGGTGTCCTTGTAGTTATCAACATCGTTCTCATAACAATCCTCATAGAAACCAAAACACAGTGCTTTCTAGCTACTAAGAAGAAAATTAACCCTATCCTAGCAAAAACCAGGACATAGGACTAGTAATTTTTAAATCTGTATATCATAGTACATTAAGAACCTTAGGCTGCTGTCCAGGAAAACATCTGTATTCAGAACACAAGTTAGCCTTGTTTCCAATTTTTTAATTAACATAGACCCACCAAGAATCCAGTGAATAGTTCTGTGCTTTACTTTGTTGTAGGCATTGAAATGGAATTGTTTCAATGTTTCAGTTTTTCAGTTTATTATTTTCAATTAAAAGACAGTGAATTCAACAAGTTAACACTTTGTCCAAAGTTTTGTTTACAAGAAAAAAAAAAAAAACAACCCCAAACCAAAAAAAACCCCAACTGTGGTGGAGTTTTTGTCATCACAAGATAAAAGTAGTAGTTATAACAGGGAAATTGATATTTTTTTCTTCTAATGAAAATCCATAGACTGTTAAATAAACGCATTAGCAATATGTCCAATCTATTGGACTGATTAGGTCATAGGATTCAACTGGAAAAATGTGTAACAAATATTTAATGTTATTGTGTGCTTTGTCAATTTTCTGGAATTGGATTTCTCTTTAGTATTGCCAGAACTGCAAGTACCACTTAGATTGTTTATCTCTTGCAGTGACTTATTGTAATCACAATTCAAACCTGATTTTTTTTTTTTTTTGCTACACTGACTCTATCCTGTTTTCTCGATCTATTTACTTGAAAGTGTTCTACAGTTGCAGTTAACTATTTTAGTGCCTAAGTAAACAGACTCAGTTCTGATGGGTATAGAAGCTACATTATTTAACTATAAGTCACTGATAGTACTTATCTGAAGAAATAGACAACATCAAAACTAAATATTAGATATATTTATGGTTTTAAAATATTAATTAGCATATCACTCATAAAGAAACACCACCTATTACTGGTAGAGTGAGATACACTTGTTACAAACTAAAAGTATGATTTAAAGAAAAACTATTAACTTAAAAATGTGGGCAATTATGTGTTAATATTTGTATTTGTGTGCCTAGGATGTTATATGATAAACTATTTTTCATTACAGATAATATGAACAGATGTCAGAGTAAATGTTCAAATTACTGTGAAACTCAAATTTATCAAGACTCTATTAAAAACAAAATCTGAATTTTTAGTTTGGTAACTCTTGAACTCAGCTAGCATATCAAGACAGAGTAGAGCTGGTTGGTCTCACAGAGGTAGCTCTTCTAATATACAGAAATGCTCAGAATTTTTTTTTTTGAGAGAAAAGTTATAAAGATTAATATATTTCTGAATACCTTTAATTGAGTTGTCCTGAAGCTGAGTCATTGCGTTTACAGAGAAATAAAATATATTGCAACTTGACATAGGCCTTGTTTCCACTGTATTTATTGAATATTTGAGAGCCTTTTCCATCTGACCAATCATGAGCTCTGACCATAGGAAGCAAGGAATTCAGTTCAACTAATCTCCACAGGTGCTCATCATGTTACCTTGTGTATGAATATTAGGGAGCTAGGAATGATTCTAAGAAGGTTTTGTTATCTTGGGATGGATCTTTTCCAAAAATCTTGGTGGAAATCTGTCAGATTAAGACCTAGATTAACTAAGATAAACAGACTCATTTATTCATACTGATTTTTCTGTGTGTGCTTTAGGTGTTCTGAATCATCCTGTTTTACTTCTGAGAGGCTCCTTGTCTCCATAAGTAATATATGTAGATTACATTCCTTGTTTTGGTCCCCTTGAATTACACCTGAGATGCCTCAGGTAACAAAGAATAAAGAATACAGATTCTTAAACAAGTCTATCTATGCTTTAAATGTAACTGATCAGGTAATTTCAATGAAATGTGTTAAAAATGTATTGAAATCAAGACTACTGCATGTTGTGTTAAAGAGAATTGAATTTTTTTAATCGATCTACATGGATATATAAGTCAAGAACATAATTTAGTATGAAAGAAAATTATCCTAAAGCATTTTTATAACAGAATTAATTAATAAGATTTAACTTCATCTAAAATGGACTTCAGTTTCTGTGTATAAAATACATGATATATTAGTTACACTAGAATGATTTTTGTCCTTTTTTGAGATCCTATAACCCATAATATTAATAGCAATTAAATAAGAATTTATTTAAGGTTCTTTTGAACTTTTGTTGCATTAAAAAGATAAATAGAAATTAATTCATATATGCACATACACTTTTCCTTTTACATTCTTTTTCAGTTTCATTAAATTAATTTTTTAGTTTTGAAAATGTTATATGAAAAAAAATTTGGCTCACAAAGTAGTCATAAAATCTGCATCTTAAATATACAAACAATTTAAAGGTGATGAAACTTTAGATGCTGCACCAGACAGCAGAGCAATATAGTTATTGAAATGACCGTTGCTCACAAAAGTGTTCAGCTTCCTGTCAGTACATTTCTGTAGTGTTTTATCCATAATATTTTAAATATTTTTACTTGATAAAGCTTACAGTGTTCCTTTGGAATATTTGTCTCACCTTACTGTCAGCTTTTTACTTTGTATAGCCTTCCATAGGTCTGTTCCATGCCCAAATGTATCTCTCACTATTCCTGTAAATAATTCTGCCTTATTTCATGGCTCGAGACCTTTAATTAAGAGTGTTGTAAATTCTCACTACTTCAGTGTAAATCATGATTCTGAACAAAAATTTGGATTCTACCATTTTGAACATGCATTAGTAAATATTATTTAGACAGCTAGTATTTCTATATGCTTTTATATGTATTTATGCATATATATAATGTATTATACATATAGATATTCATCTCAGTGTATAGTTTATATGCAGTTTCATTTAACCACTCTTTATACATCAGTTCTTGCAGTCCTCAAATAATTTGATTTCTCTTGGCCTTACGAAATGAAGTCCTGGAAGCTTGCATTTCAGAAAAAGAATACAGCATGGAAAGTGAAAAGTGCTCACAACTTGATTTACATAAAGCCTGGTAATTTTAAAAGTGTTTTAGTCATTGAATCACTGCTAGGTTAAAAACAAGTCACTTACCAAGAAGTTTAGACAAATAAAATAGTATGTTACAACTCCATGTCACCTCGATTTAGAATTGCAGATTTTCAGGCTGTCCTTTAGATCTCTAATTTATCTTTAATACACCAATGTGTGTAGATAAAAAATCTTGAATCTGTGGATTTAAAATTTTAGCTGCAATCTTTCACATCTGTGTGTCTTGAACAAATTGGTGAAGCAATGTGTATGGGTTAAAGAAATAGTCACTTCAAGTGATGAATTGCCTTTAAAGTTTTTTAGCTATAATTTACAGAAGATTCTTTTTGCACTTCTTGTGTAGTTGTTAAATTGAAAATGGTTATTTTGTAAATTTAGATTAACAAAATGATTAATAAATAATCCTTATTTTTTCTGATAGAAATCCTATGTTTCTGATATCTTTTAGCATAAATGTATTTCATTCAAGCATTTTACCACTGAGTATAGTTATTGGTTAGAGCTTACACAAAGCAGTGTTAATAATGCACAATTTTTTTTGTTAGCTTTGGCAAATGCTTGTCTTAGAATCCATCTAAGAAATTTCAGAATCATCTTTAATTAAGTTGACATCTATTGCGTATAACTGAATAATCTGACCTACTCTTTTGATGGACAGGTAAACTGCTGTACACCGACAGATTGATTTACATTGAGAATGAGCATCCTTTGGACCTTTGTTTTCATTCCTTGGGACTTCCCATGACCTCATTTATATTTTAAAAGCCTCAAAACGGCTGAACAGCTAATAATGTACTTTAGATAAACCCAAGCTTCTTCATGTTTTTATATACAAGCTATTACTTAGCCCAAAAATATAATTTTCTATTTCTAAACTGTGTGAATTTTAGTATCTCTGTTCTATTAATGATCACATTGTTTAAATCATTCATTGGTATTGTTTCTTATTCTTGCTAACTACATATTTTATGGCTTGTTAGTTCTTCATCTTATTTCTTCATCTGCCTCTGAGGCTACATCTATGAAGCTAAATAAAACAAACCAGGGACCTTTCTCTGGTCTTGAGGTAAAGTGACATGTCCTAGTTTGATACATAGCTATTATGTCTCCTCTTTCTTGTTCAGAGAAGTTTGGCCCCATCCATATGGCCCATTGGAAGAGTTTCTGCTTGTGCTGTGTTCCAAATCACACCTAGATGTGGTCTGTGAGAGTGGTAGCTGGCATGGGTTTTAGCAAAGCACGTGTTAGTGAGAAAATGCAGTGGACGGTTGTAGGTCGTTGCTTGAGCCTGTGAAATAGTCCTGTTTACTGTATTAGTAGAATTCACAGAGACAGAATAATTTAGGTTGGAAGGGACCTCTGGAGGTCAGGTCACAGAGCAAATCTTAGATCAGGTGCTCAGAGCTATGTCCACTTGGGCTTTTAATATCTCCAAGGATGGAGTTTTCACACTCTGGGTAACCTGCTCCAATATTTGAATACCCTCATAGTGAAAACCTTTTCCTTTTATAGGCAGTTTCCCATGTTATAGCTTTTATGTCTACTACCTCTTGTCCTTTCACTGTGCACCTTTGAGAACAGTCTGTCTCTGTTTTCTCTATAGCCTCCTATAAGGTAGTTTTAGATAGCAAGGTCTTGCCTTAGCCTTCTCTTTGTAAGGCTGAACAAACCTAATTCTTCTAGCCTTTTGTTAATTTTCTCCAGGTTCCTAACCGTAGTGGACTTATAACAGTATTTCCATGTCTTTCTTGTTCAAAACTTTACACAGGACTCCAGATGCAATCTCACAAGTGCCATGCAGAGACAGTGAATTGTTCCTTTTGACCTGCTGGCTACTACTCTCTTACTAATGCAGAGCAGTATGCTGTTGGCTTTCTTTGCTACCAGTGCACACGGGTGATTGATATTTGTTTTTTGTTCACCAGGAGCACCAGGTTCTTTTCTTGCAAGGCTGATTCCCAGGCAATAGACTCGCAGCCTGTACTGCTGCATAGGTTTATTTCATCACAGGTACAGGTCTTCATAGGTTTTTTTTTTTGGTTTTTTTTTTGTTTGTTTGCTTTTAAACTTTGTGAAGTTCCTCTCAGGCATTTCTTCAGTTGTCAGTGTTTCTCTGAGTAGCAACCCTGCATGCCAGCATATCAGTCATTTCCCCTCTTTTAGGTACTGTCTGTAAACTTGCTGAGAGTGCACTCTGTCCCATTAAGTTTGTTCATAAAAACATTAAATAGTATTTAATTGATCTCCAAGGGATACTACTAGTTTGGAGTAGCCAGTTGGAGTTTGTGCAGCTGGCCTCTAAACTTGACAGTCCTGATAATTTTCCTCACACCATCCTGTACACTTAGCCAGTATCTCACCAGTTTGGCTACTAGGATACTGAGAGAGGTAGTATCGTATGCCTTGCTAACATGAAAGTAAACATTTATTCCTCTCCTCATGTCTACAAAACCAATCATCTCATTGTAGAAGGCAATTGGACCGGTCAGCCATGGTTTGCACTTAGTAAATCCATGTGTTGTGCTGTTTCTAGTCATCTTTTTGTCTTTCATGTCTTTTGAAATAGCTTCTAGGAGGATTTGCTGCATAACCATCCCAGGGACTTAGACTGAACAGCCTGCAGTTCCTTGCGTCCTCCTGCTTGCCCTTCTTGAAGTATGGATGTAGCTTGAGACCGGCTCAGGCTGTTACATATTAATGCAATTACTCAATTGGTGCTGTAATTTTAATTATTTTCACATAAGGAGCTAACACACTGGGTGCTATAACTTGGGGACTGATTACATGGTATAGGAAAAAGAGAAGTGGTTTGGGTATTTTTAACATTTGTATTAGATGCATGTCTAAATGTATCAAGGCTTATACTAGCAGAAGAGTATGGGTTGGTTTTTTTTTTTTTTAGATACAATTTATACTGATTTAACAATTGAAGTAAGTTATAGTAATAAAGGATATTTTTCTGATTTAATTTAGTTACACTAGAGCTTTTGTCAGTATAAAAAAATAACTAAAAGTCATACTGTCATACGATTTTACAAACTGACAAAGATATCTCGTATGGATTGCAGTGAAAAATGCAATTTGTTTTGAATGCCATTTCAGATTTAACCTAAGTTATCTTCCTAATTGCTAATTATTATTTAAGTAAACCAGATAGGTACTTGGATGCAACAGATATTGAAAAAAATAGCTAAGTGATCAGTGAAGCTCATGAAAGGACTGATTACATTGACATTTAGATCGACTTTTTTGTATTTTAGTTTGAATTTCTTCTGGTGCTATTTAAATCCTGTCTAATTTGATAGCCACTTCCACAGTGCAGAAAAAGCTCACTTTAAGTGAAATAAATTGTATTTTTCACTTTTTTCTCCTTCCTTCTTGTTACATGCCTGAAATGCACTTTACTTCCACTTTTTTTGTTACTTCTTTCTAGGTAGCATAAGGCAGATTAACAATAGGAATGTACCTTTGTTATGGTGTAATGTAGCTATGAAGTGTGCTGGATGCAGAAGAGATGCTTTTAGTCTTTTCTGAGATGCTTTGTTTGGCAGAAAAATGAAAAGGAGGCTGGAAAATCAAGACTACTAAATAATCCAAATATATCATTAAAGAATTGTACAACTTTTACAAGACAAAATTAATGATATTTTAGTCTTACTCAGAAGATAGACTTTAATTATATGAGTTGTTAATGAGATCAGAATCAGACCCAAAGTTGTTTTTTCCAATGTTAAGGTGTTTCACATGCTTTTTATTTTCTTTTTCAAACACAAAAATCACTGGTGAAAGGTTTAAAATTGTCAGAAAATTTAAATTTTGAATGACATTTTTGTTATTTCCATAGCAGAAACCGTATTTCTGTTAGGAAAAGATGAGAAGAGCTCAATCTCTCACAGATTTGATTCAATCCAAGAAATTCCCATCTCTCTCTTTTATATAAAGAAGCAGCTGGGCCAACCAGCTCAAGATAACTTCAGAAGGCCTGTTTTAGGAGTCAGTGTTACTCTTCCTTAATTTCTAAATGGTTAAATCAAGAAAGAATTTAGGTTTGGAGCACTAATTCTTTCATAACTGGGTATTTTACACATTTGCTATATAATGTAGAAGTTCTCTGTGTTTCAGTTTTAAGCATATGGGCTATAACAGCTACATATAGTGTCACTTTTTATTTTTGGATACATGCAGCAGATTATATGAATTAGATAGGTTCTATTCTCCTTTTCAAAACCAATTCTTCCCTCATAAATATTGATTTGAAGAGGTGTTTTTCTATTGCTAATTGGCTCATCTTGGGCTGGAGGTGGGTATGCCTTGGAGCCAGGGGAGCTTTGTGAAGTTTCTCATAGGGTCCATCCATGTAGCCCCCTCCCCACTACCAAAAACAGTGCACCTCTCCACACACAAACCCAGCACACTTTCATAGTACTATATATGGCAGAACTTAATGCTTTTTATTTAATAATTTGTTAATCCTGAGTATTGTTGAAAGATTTTGGAAGAGATTTTTTTCTACACTGCCTACAAATTATTTGGAATCTACAGATTCTAAATACATTTTTTTTTTTAAACTGTAAGATGTGGCTTAATCTTCTATGATCTTTCCATTGGGTAGGATCCAGTTCTGTTACTCTAACCAGTATTACTGATATTTGAGACCCTTGTTTAACAGTGAAAAACTTTTGCTTGACTCTGTGGTGCTAGAGTTGAAATAAATGTATTTGAAGTGAATTTCTGAATCATAACCTGATTTATAGAGGCTTCCAAGTACCTTCAGTCACATCACATCACATGCTATAATTCAGAAAATCACACTTCCGAAGTCACAGAAAGCAGAGGCAGGGATTGGGAGAATGAAGAGCCGCCCACCGTAGGAGAAGATCAGGTTTGAGATCATCTGAGGAACCCGAAGGTGCACAAGTCCATGGGACCCGATGAGGGGGATCCGTAGGTCCTGAGAGACTGGCAGATGAAGTTGCCAAGCCAGTATCCATCATATCTGAAAAGTCCTGTCAGTCTGGTGAAATTCTCAAGGACTGGAAAGTGGGTAACATAACCCTTATTTTAAAAAACGAAAACAAGGAAGATCCAGGGAACTACAGGCTGTTCAGTCTCACCTCTGTGCCTGGCAAGATCTTGGAACAGATGAGCAGATACTCCTTGAAACTAAGCTAAGGCACATGGGAAGTGAGGACATCATTGGTGACAGCCAACATGGCTTTACCAAGGGCAAATTGTGCCTGACTGGTGGTGGCCTTCTATCATGGAGTTACAGCATTGGTGGATAAGGGAAGAGCAACTTATGTCATCTACCTGGACTTGTGCAAGGCATTTGCCACTCTCCTGCATGAGATCCTTGTCTCTAAATTGGAGAAGCGTGGACTAGATGGATGGACCACTTGATGGATAAGGAAGTAGCTGGATGGTCACACTCAAAGAGTTGTGGTCAATGGCTCCACGTCCATGTGGAGACCAGTGACAAGTGGCATCCCTCAAGGGTCAGTATTGGGTGCTGTTTAACATCTTTGTCGGTGACATGGACAGTGGGACTGAGTGTGCCCTCGGCAAGTTTACCAACGACACCAAGCTGTGTGGTTTGGTTGACACCCTGGAGGGAAGGGATACCATCCAGAGGGACCTTGACAGGCTTGAGAGGTGGACCTGTGCTAACATCATGAAGTTCAACAAGGCCAAGTGCAAGATCCTGCAGATGGGTCGTGGAAACCCCAAGCACAAGTACAGGCTGGGCAGAGAACAGATCAAAAGCAGTCCTGAGGAGAAGGATTTGGTGGTACTGGTGGACGAGAAGCTCAATGTCAGCTGGCAAGGTGTGCTCACAGCCCAGAAGACCAACCATATCCTGGGCTACATCAAGAGAGTTGCAGCTGTTCATCCTGGAGGAGAGAAGGCTCCAAGGAGACCTTATAGGGGCCTTCCAGTACCTGAAGGGGCTAGAGGAAGGCTGGGGAGGGACTTTTCATAAGGGCAATTAATGACAGAACAAGAGTTAATGGCTTTAAACTGGAAGAGGGGCGGTTTAGATTAGATATTAGGAAGAAATTTTTTCCTGCGAGGGTGGTGGAACAGGTTTCCCAGAGAAGTTGTGGATGTCCCCTCCTTGGAAGTGTTCAAGGCCAGGTTGGATGAGGCTTTGAGCAACCTGGTCTAGTGCAAGGTGTCCCTGCTCATGGCAGGGGAGTTGGAAATAGGTGATCTTTAAGGTCCCTTCCAACTTAGACCATTCTATGATTCTATGAATTGTGTTGCATTCTCATAAATATAATGCATATTTTCAGTAAACATATCTTTTGTTACTTGAAATGTCCGATCCAAACTTACATTAATTTAATTTGATTACACCATGTGTAAATACACAGATTTTGTACAAAAGTGTTGTGTGCAGGTACACCTGTAAAAAGAAAACATTTTTTTTTGTTTCAAAACTGTTCTGTAACTCTTTATGATAAAGAAGTCTAGACTGATTTAGTGTCATACATTTTTACACAAGAAATGATAGCTTGTAACATTCAATTATTATTATGACACACATTTATTTATAAATTCAAAAGTCGAATATTTACTTCATAAGCAAAAATACTATTTTACTTCTTTTGGGGGATAACTTGCTAATTTTTTACTTAGCTAATCTCTTCTGCGTGATTTTTCCAATCTTGTGATTAATTTTAGATATATTGTCTAATCAGTGTGAGATGAACATACATTGCTTTACTCTTTCTTAAGAATTACTATTTTTCTTACTTTTGGTGCTTTTAAGACCTTGTTTGTCAGGGAAGACATGAGACCATATCTGTTTATGGGCAAATGGAGACATGATAAGTATGTAAAGATTTATTAACTATGCAGGGGTGAATGACTATATCTCATGGAAAAAGATTATACATATCAGAAAAATATTTATGATACATGTTCACTGGTGTTGATAAAATCTTGCTCCATCTCCAGGACGTGCTTTCAGTCTTATTGCATTTCTTTCCTCATGGAGTTCTGATTTATTTAATCTCCAGAATCCAATGAAAAATATTGTGTATCTGTCTGTGTCAAAAAACATTACTGCTGCTGAGCTGGTATTTCTATCATTTTTCTCTTCTCCTCCATAGTGTTTTTAGCTACTTGACATAGTTAATTAGTACATTTAATTTATATTAGCAACCCATGATGGGGAGCCCTAGTATCACTGTGTTGTCTCCATTGCTATTGGCTCCTCTAGAATCTGCACATGCACTCAGTCCAACAGTACTTTTATGCTCAGGATTTCCAGCATTGCTAGTGACCATTTCCAAGTTTCTAAACTTAATTTTGTATCATGCATTGTTTATGAGGATATCGTTATACTTACTTCTATATAATATCTGCCAGTTATCTGACTTAGTCTAAAGCAACTGAATCAAGACAGTGGTGAACCTCAGGGTGCCTGAATGTTGTCCCAAAGTGGGGTCATTTACCCAGTGTTCAGACACCAGTATACACACATAGTGAAGTATTTTATTTATTTCATATTTGTGCAGATATGGATGCTAGGTGTTATTCCACAAAGCTAGCACACTGAGTTTGCAAAACTTTACACATTTTTACATACTTGATGAGCTTGTTCCACCCAACTATATGTATATACTACTATTCTACTTTATTGGCTCATACTCCTCTCGCTTACCTTTCAAAAGTACAGTACACAAAGAATTCACAGCCCATGCTGCAATGCAGTGGGGAGAGTCTGTTCAGTCTCTAATTTTAGAGTAGATGGTTGTGATCTCCCTCTGCTGCCTTTACTTTTCCCCCAGTTACTGCAGATTCTTGCTGACTGCCTCCTTCTTGGGTAATTATCCAGCTTTCTGAGCCTTCTAGGGCAGGATATTGTCCTTTTATCAGTCTTTTAGCTCCTCTTCAAGGGCATAGTCATTAGTAAGGTGTGCATGGTTTATACAAAGTAATTGGAGTTGCGCAAGCTAAATACAATTGGCTGGTTATATTGTGAAATAAGATCCAGCTTGGTAGAAAATTCAATTTTTTCCTGTACATCATGATGACATCTTGATTTATATACATTGAAATAAATATTGTTCTGAAAGGTAAACTATTAGGAATATGATATTTTAGTTTATAATCTAAATGAACTCTTCAGTGTCTTCTAGCAATAGTTTTTTTGTTTGCTCTCTCTAATAGGGTCCTTGAATACACTGCTAGACTTCTCTAATTTATAAAGCCTTTTACGTGAGCAAAGCTATTTCTGCATTTAAGTGACGTGATGACTTGGAGGAATAGAGCTTTAGGCCTGAATCCTATAAAGATTTTTGTGCATGTTAAATGTAACACATTGAGTAGCCTAACAGAAACTAATAGATGTGCAAATGTGCATATAGTTGAAGATCAGGTTTTCATTTTCTAAATAATTGTTTGGGTTTTTGGTATTCTATGGAACTATCACACAGGATGTAAGAATAGTCAGTATGTCTTTTAATTTTTCCATTTTAGAATTTTAATATTGCAGACTGAGACAAAATATGCAATAAAATACATATTTATACTACAGGGGGCTGTCTTCTACATCATCTATTAAAACAAAGACAAAAGCAATAAATTAACCATCTTTCTTGCACAATTCAAAATGTAAACTCAGAACTGGTGGTTATATGATCTTTATTCTTTATTGGCACATATGTACAAGGTTCCTATTAAGCTTTGGTGGCTATATTTGGAAATGAAGGGATTTAATTATTTAGTGGCTGCTGAATATAATATTTTTTACTTTACATGTGGGTAATAATTAATTCTTTTTGTAATTTTCTGATGAATTATTTCTGTTTCTGCCTAATCAGCAGACATACTGTGAAATATAATTGCACTTGAAGGAAAATTACTGTCTCATGAGATGAATGTTTGATGATTAAATTACATAGAATAAAGAAACAACATTCAGATATCCAACCAGGATGACATACTTATCCTTTGTTGTGCTTTGATGACCTTTATAAAAAACAGAGAGTCTTTTTAGAAACAGTTCAATGTATTTCAAATCAGACTATATGAAAGGAAATTGAAGAACCCTAAATAAGTCTCATGGAAAATATAAGAATTTCACCTTTTAAAATTAAAAAATCATTCCTGATCTAGGTTCAACATACTGTAAATCACTGAGGTCAGAAAAAGCTCTTAAAGATGATAAAAACCCCATACTTGCTGCTAAAGTTAATTACTAAACTTGATCAGAAATATGTTTGCAGCCTGGTGTTCATATCAGCAGGAGACAGACTCCTGTACAAACATGAAATATCAATTGTTTCATCCCCAAGAAAACAAAACCTTCCTTACTGATGTTTTCTGCAATGTTAAGCCCCAGTTTTTAGCTTTATCTTTATATAATGCAGTGTTCATGAACCATAAGCTGTACTTATATATACAGATTTTTTTTTTAGGACTAGGCCCATTCTGAATGAGAACTAATATGTATGAGACTGAAGATTTGGAAAAAAAGTTTGGCAGTATTACTACATGGTTGATCGTAACAAATGACCTGGTTGTATACTTAAGTATGTACTTATGCACAGAAATAAAAGGGGAAGTTCATGATAAGCAGGTCTGTGTAATTAATATTTGCATATTATGTCTTGTTTTTCATATTCCAGGGGAAGTGATAGATTAATGGCCTCTCAACTCTAAAATTAATGTTTGGAAGAACATATTGATCTATTTATAAAGAGTTGTGAACTTCTGGGGCATTTATGTCAAAAGAGCCACTTCAACTGTAGAAAAATGTTTGCAATATTGAATCACATTCTTCCCAAAGGAGGGGCAGGGATTGAAAGAAAGCCTTTGGGGGTACTGATCTTAGGGTAATGACATATTTTGGCATTGTGCCCAGCTGGTCTTAGATACAGGAAATCTGATAGAAATATTTCTCTCTCTGAATTAGGTTTCTTAACAAAAGTCACCCTACTCTCATACCCTATACGGAACTGCTGCTATGTCTATGTAGAGAGCTGAAGAAAGCAGAAGAATATTTCAGTCACTTGAGTCTATCCACAGTTTTTCCATAGAAAAAGAGAGGAAGAAGAGTTTTTCCCTGGAAAACTCATATGGAAGATAATTATAGTGGAGCATATTAACAAATTTTAACTATTTGTTTTCCCTTTCTTAATGTCTTCCATACTACAGTCAGGAAATACAAATCAGAAGTAGGTGACTGAAAGGACATATGAATAAACCAGATTTACCCTACTATCCTGAGGCATTAGGCATTCTGTGGAGACATTGGTAATCACTGATGAAATCAATAATTTATGAGCTTCTTTATGATGTTTCTTCATGAAGGCAGATACTCCATGTGTGATCTCCGTTCTTCCTTTAGAAACACCTTGGCTAAGTGTAAATATAATACATCTATATAAAAGCAAGCAGGTTTTGTCAAATATTGTTTTTTTTAATACCAAATGGATTTGCCTCCCCACTGACATTTGCTTATCTGAAAAACAAAAACATTTGTCTTTCTCCAAGTACATGTTCATCATGGGACAAGAAAACCAAACTGAACCAATGTGAGGGTTTTGCACATGCCTTGCTGGCTGTGGGTAGCACCAGATGTTTGCAATGTCCATGCTACTATGGGAAGCTAGAAAACTTTCTGCAGCCAGAGCCTGTCACTACAGCCTCATGGATGTTTGGGAATAGTGTTGTGATAATATTAGCACACTGTTTGGAAAGATTATTGCTGTAGATACAACAGCCAAGATGCTATGTATAAGTATTTTTTTCTACAACTTTTGAATATTAAAACCAGAAACAATCTTGGGAGTAGTGACTGGAACTCAGGACTCTTCTCTTCAAGATTAGCTGTCAAAACAGAAAAATATGGATTTGGTCCCTTTTGTTTACTCTTTCTGTACTGCTTTCTATACATTAACAGAAAATAGCTCTTTGGAGACACAAATAATAATTTTTATAATAATTTAGCTTTACTGTTTCATCACAGCTGACAATTAACCTTTCAGTTTTTGTAATTTAGTATTTTTTGTTCTAATTTATACTATTGTATCCCATGCTGTTTCTTGGGCCTCATCATTTTAGTATTTAATGACAGGATATCATGGATATCTATGACAACATCCCAAATTAACTGGAGGAGTTGAAATCCTCATCTAGACCTCATTTATTTATTAGTGGTTTAGAAACTGTCTACAAAGGGAAGACTGAGTTGGAATGCTGCACGCAGGGGACAGCAAGTGCTTTGACTGTGTAGCTATTATATACAAGGTGATGAGAACTACCAGGACACAGTCAAGCACTCACTTCCCACTATGTGAGTTGCCTGTCCCTCCACAGAAAAATTTAGTTTTAGAATGGAGAAAGTATTTGCCATGTCACTTCTTGAAGGTAACCTTTTACATCTTTCGAAGCCTTAATGAATCTGAAATGCAGTAATACTTACAAAAGCCCTACATTTTTAAGACAAGGGAGACTTATATTTGCTTTACAACTAATAGGTAATTGAGAATAAGTAGGCCAAACAGATGCCTAGGTATACATCAAGAGACACTGTTATTAAAAAATTGTAATATTATGTTTTTCTGGGTTTAGTGGAGCTCATTTTGAAGGGCAAATTTCAACCTTCGTGAGTGGCACCTTAAATGGATTTCTCAGCTTTTCCAATGAATCTTAGCTCTTCAGAGTGCTAATTCTGAGTTACAGCTTCCATTTGACAGCCTACACTACTGATTAAGTGTACAATCATGCAAATGTAAGCCAAAAATCACATACACACAAAAAAAGTTAGCCTCTGGCATGTGTGACTGACATCTCATGAGAAATTTATCAAAGATTACTTATAGTACAGATTGTCACCAAGATTGGAGTCCATGGTAGTAAATCCCTCTGGTCCAAATTATAATTTTTATTTCAGTGCAGTGATTGCCAGCATCTTGGTAGCAATAGTTCAGAAAAAACTTCCTTTCTAAAATAAATAAGCTACTAGAACAACTCCCTGTAATTTTCAAAATGGAATTTGGAGTTGAAACTTTCTCTGACTTGTGGACTTTGACACTGAGTCTCAGAAGGGGATTTTATATCATATTTCCAAGTAATGCTGTGGGATGTGAATGAGAATAAAAAACTTGAATTAATGGACAGAATTAGTATTTTGAGTGCAGTGCAGCTTTGCTTAAATTAATAATTCTGTAGTCATATTTTAATACAGAATCAAATGTAGATATCCAAATATTCAACCAGTGTAAGTAACCAAAGGTAGTGGCACATTGTCAGTTTATACGTAATTTATGCGTTTGAGTATATGTGAAATAAATATAGAAACCAGGTTTGTATTTCATACTTCATTCAGAGCAATTGATTTCCCTACAAATTTGATTTTTTTTTCCTTTATTTTTCTGAATTCAATACAAAGAAAATTGCGTAAAACTTTTAAGGTCTATGATATCCAGGAGATTAGATAATAATATTGTTGGGTACTCCTTAAATTTAAGCTCCATAAATCCTGAAGACTATGTCTGAATTCTAAGCAATCCAAATATGAACATACTTACATTTTTATCTTTTTAAAAATAGTATTATCACACTTATTATCATATTTGTTATAATATTTATTATTGTATTGCAGAAATGTAGGTCAAAGGGAAGTGACAGTGATAAGTTTTCCAGACATGAGTGACTCTATATTTGAAGTTCAAAACTATATTTCCTTTGTATTAGCTACAAAAATAAAGGTAAGTATCTTGCAAAAACAAAGAAGTGTGTATCACCATTTCAACTTCAAGCTTGAAGTTATGTTGCATAAATTATTTAGGGCCCGTTTGAGTGCCTTTGTTTTTTCTGTAGAACATATTATAGTCAACTTTAAAGTCCTGTTTCCTGTGATAGTTGATCATTATTTTACATAACTCTTTCAGTAAATGGCAAAATTGTGGGCAAAGCTTGTACATTTTATCTTTGTTTTTTTCAGTGTTCATCTGTTGTCTGAGTTGATGTGAAAGCTCAGGCTTGATGTGTTGTGTAAAAAAGGAAGAAAGGCAAAAAAAAAGCGCCTCCTGAACTGTATTACCTTTCAGCCAATTATTGATGTGCTTCATTCAAATAAATGATTGTTCATACTTACAGCTTCTTCTGTCTAGCATCATCATGGAGCACAACAAGAGTTGCTAGAAACTAGGGTAATGATTATGATGAACTTTCTCCTTTTGGCATATGCATTAACAATGGTGTTTCCCCCTGGCACTCTCAAATGTTTTCTAATTTCACAGGGTACACTTTAAAAAATTTACACACATAGATATGGCCAATGTTTTATTCATAGACCGACAACCACTGTTGGGCTTTTTGATTGGGATTAGGCATTTTTGCAACTACAATTATAATTTAGACAGTTTAAGTGATGTCAGTAAATTTCATTAATTTCTCATGTATAGGTTTAAAATTGGTGTGGGAGCTGAGAGAATTTATACGTTTTAAAGACAAAAACAATAGTAGTTGTTTTTATGTAGTAAAGAACTTCTGGTATGTTCCTGCTTGCCAACAAATTCTGCAGATAATCTGTGGAAGAGTTAGGATTTCCTAAATAGATGTGCAGTCATGTGTGTGTATATAATCAGTAAACCCCTCTTCATTCTCTTCTAGCAAGTGTGGTATGATCAAAAAGGTAGGTTTTATGCTGAAATTAATCTACGCTTAATGCAATAGGCAGTATCTATTATTTGCCCACATGTTGTAGATTTGAAAGCTACTGGAAATATTGATAGCTTTCAGTATATCCAGTCTGGTTCTTAGGAATCAGCAAATCAGTTGCAATAATGTAGAAGTTATATGGTCTCTCAATTTAATAAAATATATGATCTCTCTCTCTAAATCCTGGATCTCAGAAGTAAAAATCTTTTCTCCTTTGTATTTCCTGTACACTTACTGATCAGAGAAACACTTTTAATTATGTAGTTTTACTGGTAATATTGACTTTCAATATTGTAAATGACCCCCTCCCCCCACTAATCCTGGGCTCAGTCTGTGCTAGTTCAATATCATGTCATGAGCTGTGATAACCTGGTGCTGCCTGTTATTCCTGTGGCAGAAAGTATGACCTTCAAGGGTCATAAGGAAGCTCTTGTTGCCTTCTAGGGAAGCTTGTGTTGGCTGCTGAATACAGATGAGGCAAGGATAGTCCCTGTTTTAAAGAACGTTGGTAGATAAGGACTATGTTGGGGGAGGTAATAGTTCACAATAATAATACATGGAGTACTCTTTTATTCTTGCCTCTTTCACCAAAATAAACAAATTTTAAAACTTTTGCAATTGAGTTCTATATGCAAAAGAATCCTAACATATATCTTCAGGCATGGAGAAGTATAGATTTTCTATTTCTATGTTAGGTTGGCATCACCCTACAGCTATAAATATCAGAAAGTTTCCATTAAAATAGGGAAGTTCTGTTAAATTTCTGAATCTACCAAACACTTTAATCTTTAAATGACAGTTGCATCTAATACTCACAATGGTGCTAGGGTGCTTTGACTCTGTTTACTCTATAGCTCATAAAAAATCTTTGCCAGACTAGGGTAATGAGGATCGTAACTGCAGACTTGTATTTTTCTACAGAGATTAGATTTCCCATGCTCCTTTAAGTGAGTATGTCAGTGTGGACAGGTGTCCTTTTAGGAGTGTGATTTACAGCATAAAATGTTGTCCTGGTTTTCAGCTGGAACAGAGCTAGGCTGCTTTTTAGTAGCTACAATAGTGCTGCATTCTGCTTTCAGCCTGGGATTTGTTATGAGAGAAACACTGATAACATACCAGTGTTTGCATTTTTGTCTCTCGAAGTGAGGGACTCCATGTTTTGTTAGTCTACAAGCACAAGATCTAAGGAGGCAAAGAATATTTAAATTAATAAGCTCAATTGGTGTTTGGATATGCCAATGAGATATTCCATATCAAATCACGTCATGTCCAGTATATTAATGAGGGTCTCTTCCTCTTTTAGCTCTCTCTGACTTTTGCTCGGGCTCTCGCTGTTCCAAGATTGCAGTTTCGTTTTGGAATTGTCGCTCCTCCGGGATCGTTGTCTGGGAATGGGCCAGGCTTGGTTGGCAGGTGGTGAGCAGTTGCACTGGGTATCACTCATTTGCATATTTTGTTACTTTTATTATTATAATTAATATTTTATTAGTAGTATTATTTTAAGTTTTGATTTATTTCTATTATTAAATTGTTCTTATCTCAACCTACGAGTCTCCTTACCCTTGCCCCAAGTCCTCAGTCGGTAGAGCATGAGATTTAATCTCAGGGTTGTGGGTTCATGCCCCATGTTGGGTGCCAAAATGACTGCAATAGTCTCACTGGGCTAGCCCTTGGCTAGCAGCCAATACAGTCATTCACCCAGGGGATAGGGGAGAGAATTGACAAAAATGCAAACACTGGTATGTTATCAGTGTTTCTCTTATAACAAATCCCAGGCTGAAAGCAAAGAGCAGCACTATTCTGGCTACTAAAGAGAAGCCCAGCTCTGTTCCAGCTAAAAACCAGGACGAATGTCAGAAGAGATTGAATCCTGGAGGAGGAAAGTATGTCAGCTTCTGTAAGCTGGAGGTACCACATAGTATATGGAATATAGATGCTTTGTGGCTGATATACTGTGGTGGGTTGGCCCCGTCTGAATGTCATGTGCCCACCAAAGCCTCCCCTCCCCAGCTGGGCAGGGGAGAAGAAATATAACAAAAGGGTCCTGGGTCAAGGTAAGGACAGGGAGATCACTCACCAATTACCATCACAGGCAAAACAGACTCAAATTGAGGAAATTAGTTTAATTTATTGACAACCAAGTCAGAGTAGAATAATGAGAAATAAAACCAAATCTTAAAAACACCTTGTCCCCACTCCTCCCTTCCCAGGCTCAAATCAGCTCCTGATTTTCTCTACCTTCTCCTCCCCCGCAGCACAAGAGGCATGGGGAATGGGAATTGCAGTCAGTTCATCACATATTTTCTCTGATGCTCCTTCTGCCAAAGGGGGAGGGCTCCTCATACTCTTCCCCTACTCTGACGTGGGGTCTCTCTCATGGGAGACAGTTCTCCATTAAGTTCTCCAAAATGAGTCCTTCTTACAAGCTGCAGTTCTTCATGAACTGCTCCAGCATGGGTCCATTCCATGGTGTGCAGTCCTTCAGGAACAGATTGCTCCAGCGCAGGTCCCCCACGGGGTCACAAGTCCTGCCAGCAAACCTGCTAGAGTGTGAGCTCCTCTCTCTATGGGGACACAAGTCCTGACAGGAACCTGCTCCAGTGCGGGCTTCCCACTGTGTCACAGCCTCCTTCAGGAATCCACCTGCTCCAGCGTGGGGTCCTCCATGGGCCGCAGATGGACATCTGCTCCACTATGGACCTCCATGGACTGCAGGGGGACAGCCATTATGGGACAGCCTCACCATGGTCTTCCCCACGGGTTGCAGGGGAATCTCTGTTCTGGCATATGCAGAACCTCCTCCCCCTCCTTCTTCACTGACCTTGGTGTCTGCAGAGTTGTTTCTCTCACATCTTCTCACTCCTCTCTCTGGCTGCAGTTGCACAGTTCCCTGCCCCCCACTTCTTAAATGTTATCACAGAGGCATTGCCATCGTCACTGATGGGCTTGGCCTTGGCCAGCGGTGGGTTTGTCTTGGAGCCACTGGCATTGGCTCTGTCAGACATGGGGATATTTTCTGGTGTCTTGTCACAGAAGCCACCCCTGTATTCCCCCTGCCACCAAAACCTTGCCATATAAACCAAATATATATACATACTGCTTGGGTTACTTCTCTAGAATGAAATACTTAGAACAGTTGACATGAAGAGCTGAAGAAATGCAGATTGATTCTTTGCTTTTGATAGATTGGAATGTTTCTGAAGGTAGTTAAATCAAAACTCTCTACTCTTTTTTTTTTTTAAATCTCCCTGTGCCTGCTCTTGATAATACTTTTAACAAGGACTGTTGTGCTATTTCATGTTTATTAAATGAATGAAGATTCAGGGAAGAGGATACAGGAGGACAATGGTCCTGAGGGAAATGACATGTTGAGTTTGAAAAATATACATTATACAATAATGAATATGCAGGAAGACCTTTAGAAGAACCTAGACCATAGTAAAACATATGAATTTCTGAAAGCAGTATAGGCCTTTTAAGGAAAAACAGCAGAAGAGCATAAGGAGCTCTCCCTGTGTGTGCATAACTTGAATCCAGTTGAAGCCATACCACTTTAAAGAGCTCTCTTAATACAGAAGTGCCTTAATTTTGCAAGAGGTGAGTCTGTTCCTATTCATAACCAAGAATATGTAGAGAAATGAAACCCAATTCTAGTGTGTGCTTAGAGTTATCAGTGTGTGAAAACTCTCTCATGTTGTTCATGGGGATGAAATGGAACTCCTTCAAGCAGAAATTCCAGTGGTAAACGGGCTTCTTCTGTTAGTAAGAAGGCCGAAATATCTGATTTGTGTAGGTTACTGAAGAGTGAGCTGTCAGTGATTGCTGGGTTAGGACTTTTCTTGTCTAGTCCTAAACATCTCCATCTAAGCTATAGCATCAGTAGCTGCAAATTCTACCTGGGGAAAACTTTAGTGGAATTCAACATTTTGAGCAGTCTTCTTGCCTCACCACGAGAACTTTCCATCATTAAACTACAGTACAGTACAGAATTATAGCTTAAGATGCTTTTTGGTAGGTGAAAGGATTATGTAAAATATAGCTAAACCACTCAATCTGTGAGCAGCTATCTTTTCATGGCACTAAAAAAGCAGACATCTTGGAGCCAGACCAGCAAAGAGCTATCATATTATTTGCTGATTTACCATCTTACTAGCAGTTGATGAATGCATCTTGCAAGGTGTTGTGATTAACATACCGTTGCCTGGAAAGAAAGAAAGACAGACTGCTGCAAAGTAAGGCATTTCCCTGATTTTTTTAGGTATTTTAATACTGTTTTATTGCTAACAATTTTATTGATTTCATGAATTCTAGAAGTTTCTATGGACAGGATTATTTGATTATTTGGCATCTTGGGGATGGCATTTATTTTTCCCAGGTTTTTAGGGTCATAGGATTTTTTTTCTATATATTTTTAATTAAGAATAACCCTAGTCCAGCCCTGGATGCTGTGACTGATCACTTGAGAGAAAGATGAAAGAAGAATATCTCTAAGAATAGAATTAGGATGATTTGTCTGCATGATGTCCTGAATCTTGTTAATCTTGTTAATTACAGGGTGTTTTAGATTTTTGTCTCATTAGACTTCACAAATTGGTATTTTTATCCACAGTATGTCTAAGTCTAAGTCTAGCATTAACTTACTTGAATAGGTGTCAAACTTGCTACTTTCTTTTGATTCTTCTTGTAATAAGATAAGTTTAGTTTAAGACATGAAACTTTTTCCCTATAACCACAATTTAATTCAAAGAGCAAATTAGTAATAGTAAGTAATTATTTTGCATTTTATTTTGCATGTGCTCAAGCAGAGAAAGATAGCAACCTCAACTGTAGTGAGCATTCTTTATTCCCAGAACTATCTGATGTTTCTAAGCAGAAGCTTGACAGACTACATTAGAGATAATTCTCTTCCTTATTCTCACAATGTTCAGTGGGCAAGTTTCTCATTTGATACTTTGCCATTGTCACAAAACACATTGGACTTCAATTTCATGTTAACTTGAAGACCTATTAGTAAAAAATAGGGATAGAAAGCTGGACCTTCCTTCACAGTACATGTGATAAATGGATGTATTCCTCAGAGCCATCCAGAAAGTCATGTTCTAATACAATTAAATTAGCGAAGGGAGAAAATAAGCATATAATTCACCAATTACCTAGTTAAATTAAAGAGTAGCTACTGGTATACAGAAAAAAGTAGGGAAACTAAAGATATTTTCATTTATTGCACCAACTTCAATAAATGGTCAATTAATCTCAAGAATGATAAAATCACTAAAGTGGAACATACAAGAGGTCTTGCTCAATCATGTGTATTTCATTTTAACTCAGCTCAAATACAGGCTACTTTGTGACTGATAACCCTGTCAGGTTGCGATTAGCGACAGATATATCATTGCATGCTTACAACAAGATATCTAGCTCAGTCATAGGAAAAACAAACATTATAGATTAGGGCTGACCAAAGTGCTGCTAAAGAAAAAAAGACAAAACCTCAACAATTGCCAAACCTGTCAGCATCTTGATCAATGTTTTTGCTTTTTTTGCAAATCTTAAAATGCGAGGGTAACCAATTCACTGCCAATATCCAATTGAATCTCTAAGAAATGGCTTTTCTCTTGACTTGCACTCCAACGCATTTATACAGTAGTATGAATGAGTTTGAAATTCTGCTGCCTCACTCATATGTGTAAATGTAAATCCATACTTCTGGGTCACCGGTGCCAAACATCTTTCAAGGAATGTGAGATGCTAGCACTGAAAATTTTTAGAAAATTCAGTGTTGCTATATTACAAATATTCAGCTTTTTGTCATGAAAGAGGGAAATATTAGGTAGGTTCTGATGTAGATCCAGAACTAGGTTGAACTGATTCCTTTCTGTTTCAAATGTTTAATATAGTAGTTATTTTATTTTCAAACAGTTCCTCTCCTCCAACTAATTAGTTGGAGTAATCTGAATGACTAACCAGGAGGTTATTTATAAGCAAAATATTTTGTGTCTATTAGATATAAAAATACCTAGTATCTGCTTAATCTGCAAAGTTAAACATTTAATTTTTTGTTTACAATTATGAGTCTTAACTGTAGAGTGAGTTAAAAGCACCAGCGATTTTATAATATATATGGCTATGTCATTTGTCATATGAGAAAAAGCAGTGGAAGCTTGCATCTGGCCTAACAGATGGTCTGTCAAGGAATAATAGAAAAATGTGTATTTAGAAGAATCCCAGTTCTCTCATATTCCATGTGTCCAGTATGTATTGTCAAATTTTTGACAGAAGTTGATGTTATCTTCAGAGCAAGCAAACAGATATGTCATTACAGAAAAGGATATTTAACAAGTCTGCAGTAAAAATTTAGACAGTGGAGGAAATAATCTGATACTAGGAGCATTAACTTCAGTCTTGAAAGACTTAAGTTGCCGACTTCATATCTGACTCTAAGCAAATAATTTTGGGACTGTAGTCATATGGGTTCGAGATTACAAGTTTAACTCCTCAGTACCTCTCAGCTGCTATAGGTGCCAAAGCTCCTACCCATAAAATTGCATCTGGGTTTCTGCTCCCAGTGGAGCCATGCCCATTTTAAATCCCATTCAGTCCCAGAGCCAAGATATTTCTCCCTTTTTTACGCCTATGATCTGATAAGCATTTAAACTGTTTAGCAAAAGGGTTCACTCTTGGTTTGAACTGCTCTGTAAAACTCTTAAACATCTTTTGGGATAGGGAATGAAATTTAGGTCAGAGAAGCTCCTCAACGATCTATACAGTCATTCGACTTCTCTTACTGATAGAGCATATTTCATAAGCAAAGTATAGTGACTTAACTGTAAGGCTGGAGAAACCCATTTTGTACGCTGGTGGTTTTATTAAAGACACACAAAAATGAAGTGGTGAAGCACTCAGCATTGCATCATGTATGTCTTCATCTGACTAGCCTTTCTCTATTTCATCTCCATTTACTGTGGTGAGGACATGGCTCAAAACTCATTCACTGCACTAGTGATGCTGCCACTGACTGCAGCGGGATTTTGAGAAAAGCCTTGAGCTGAAGTCCTGATGCATTACACAGTTTTACCTATGTAAGAATTAGGATGAGCCTATCATTCTTCTCCTGTCAAATACTTCCTGCAAGGTGCCTTGTGGCTTACTGTGGCTGTCACAACTTCACCTACTAAAAGTACCCAAAAGAAAGAAAACATTATGGGAACAAGAGCCTGCCCTTCCATATGACAAAATAAGAAAAGTACTAGGTTGGCCTTAACTACAAGGGCTCAGTTTTAATGTTTTTATAAATTACCTGAATGCAGGAATCAAATGTATATGAAGTAAGTTTGCTGATGATAGTAAACTAGGAGGAGCTGTGGACTCCCTTGAGGGTAGAGGCCTTACAGAGAGACCTGGATAGACAAGAGAGCTGGGCAATCACCAACCATATGAAATTTAAAAAGAGCAAGTGCCAGGTTCCCTTCGGGGATGGGGTAATCCTGTTTATATGTACAAACTGGAGGATGAGAGGCTGGAGAGCAGCCCTATGGAAAGAAATCTGGGTTGATGGCAAGTTGAATATGAGTCAACAGTGTGCCCTGGCAGCCAAAAAGGACAGCTGTGTCCTGGGGTGCATCAAGCACAGCATAGCTAGCTGGTCAAGGGAGGTGATTGTCCGACTCTGCACTGCACTGGTGTATTCCCACCTTGAGTACTGTGTGCAGTTTTGGATGCCTCAATATAAGAAAGACGTTAAACTATTAGAGTGTGTCCAGAGGACAGCGACCAAGATGGTGAAAGGTCTTGAGGGTAAGACTTACGACGAGTAGCTGAGGTCATTGTTTGTTCAGCTTGGAGAAGAGAAGGCTGAGGGGCGAACTCCTCACAGTCTACAACTTCCTCAAGGCGGACAGATGAGGGGGAGGTGCTGATCTCCTCTCTCTGGTGACCAGCAATAGGACGGAACAGGCTCCCCAGCCAAGTGGTCACAGCACGAAGCCTGTTGGAGTTCAAAGAACATTTGGACAATGCTGTTAGTCATCTGGTTTAGTTTTAAGTAGTCCTACGAGGAGCAAGGAGTTGGCCTAGATGATCCTTATGAGTGCCTTCCAACTTGAGATATTCTGATTCTATGATTCTACAAGTGAAGAAGAAAAGTTGGGTCATTTTGATGAATTTTCTTTGTCTTTGAACAAAAAGCTCTCCTTTTGTTATATCGTGTTTGGAAGTGGGACTATGATAAATTCAGAATCTAAAGGAAAAAGTATTTTGATGCGAAAAGCTCTCTCCCATCACACAGCAGAACTGTAAAGAAAAAACAGACAACCCATAGCATTTGAAAATAAGAAAGTAAATAATTATTTTGAATTTGCCATACATGCAGCTAGACCTCTGAATAATGACTGTCTAGATCCAGCTGCTGTAAGAAAATGAACATACTTTGTTTTAAGTATGACAACAATGATTTTTGGTAAAACAAAAAAAAAGGAAACGCTGAAATCAATATGTAACTAATGGCCCAACACTTCTTTCTATTCAAAGTGGAAGCTAATTGTCCCTCTTCAATATAAACACTTAGCAGCATAGCATGGCAGTAAATGCAACAAAACCACATCGCAACTCAAACACTATAGTGTGAACATAATTCTTGTTCCAGGGAAAAGGTGAGAAAAAGAATGAACTGCATGTTAGAGGGAGTATTACTGTTGCTTAAATGTCTCCCTTGGTGGTATTTAGATGCTCTAGTGACAGTAGCAGCATAAAACCCATTTGAAACAGAATAATCACAGAATCAAGACCAAGAAGACCTGTCTCTTTTGGACAGCAGCACTGGGCAAACCCTGATGTTGTTTCATTGCAGTTATAGGACAGTGCTGTTGAGAATAAACGTGTTTGGTTAAATTAGTTTAATACCTGATATTTAGTTGCTCGTTTACTTTGCATAAATTAAAAATCCCTTTTATTTAAAGTGCTTTTTAATAATTTTCTTATCAAGAATGCAGAAGAGAATTTTCTGTGTTTGACTCTATCACCTGCTAATTTGACTAGATGTGGATACATTTTCATGGAACTTTTTGGATAATATTTCAGGACAGCATTATTACTGTGAGTAGTTGTATGTTTAAGTTTATAATACATGCCATTTGCTTTTGAAAGATGTGCATGATTTGAGGGAAAGGGAATTATTTATCTTTTAACATTGTTGATATTTACAATTTATAGAATTATAGAATGTTGTGAGTTGGAAGGGACCCACAAGGATCATTGAGTCCAACTCTTGCCCTAGCATAGCACAATCACAAGATTCAGACAATGTGCCTGAGAGTGTTGTCCAAATGCTTCTTGAATATTGTCAAGCTTGGTGCCACAACTACCTCCCTGGGGAGCCTGTTCCAGTGCTCCAACACCCTCTGGGTGAAGAACCTTTTCCTAATGTCTAACCTAAACTTGCTCTGGCACATCTTCCTGCCATTTCTTCACTGGTCACCAGAGAGAAGAGATCAGCACCTGACCCTCCTCTTCCCCTTATAAAGAAAGTTACAGAACGTGATGAGGTCTCCTCTCAGTCTCCTCTTCTCCTGACTTCAACCTCTCCTCATATGTTAATCTACCTTCAAAACTAATGTCCTTTTATGTAATTTACATGACTGTGTGCTTTCCTTTCAATTCTGGGAATCTAATAACTACTGACAACTAAGAACTCATCTAGTTTAAAAAAAAAAAGCATAAGCTTTTTAATTAGACTGCTTTTCACATGTTTAATTTTATTATGTATGGTGAAATGAATAGAGATTGTTAACTACGCTGCCAAGATAGATGCGATGTGGTTAACTGTGTTATAGAGCAATAATATCAAATTATATCTGTCTTGTTATTTTTTAATGGTTTTGCCCTGTAAAGTTTACTACCCTATTAAATCCATTGGTTAGCCTTTGTTAGGCAGCTTTCATAAGATTTCCTAAGTACATGACTGGTGGAAGAATTAATAATATAAAACAATAAATCTCAGAAATTCATGTTTATAATTTAGTTTATAGAAGAGGGAATAATGAATCTGTTTTCTTATCTCCAAATTCAGATTAATAGACATCCGTCCTAAATAGTTTTCAATTTCAAAAGCAAAATCAATATATTTAAAAATATTTGAAAAAAAAAAATATCCATTGCATAGCAGCTCAGCTTTTTACTCTTCCCCTTTAAACATCCTAGCAATAACTCATGCTGTGTAGAGAGATAGTGATTTACATTAAACAATAATAATGGGAATACATATATCAAGAAAATGCAATTATTTATACAAAAAAGCAATTTCATAAGGATTATTATGCTTGTTAGCCTCATTTTCTATGGAAACAAAGTGTCTGTGATCATACTGTCTCCACATCTCTCCTTCTGCCTCTGCTTCCTTAGTCAGTTGCTGATTTCAAGCAAATTGGACAGTATGTTTCAAAGACATTAAATTCCTACAAATATTGGTGGTCAGAGAGAAAAACTCTGACAGCCTCTAATAATGAAAGAAAGAATTCAACAGGATCTTGAATCTATTTGACATCATAAAGAGAGAAGACTGAGAGGGGATCTTATAAATGTCTATAAACAGCTGAAGTGTGGGGGCCAAATGGATGGGTCCAAGCTCTTTTTGGCAGGGCCCAGTGACAGGACCAGAGGCCATGGGCAAACACTGGAACAACAAAAGTTCCACACAAACTTAAGGAAAAACTTCTTTACTGTGAGGGTGATGGAGCACTGGTATAAGCTGTCCAGAGAGGTTGTGGAGTCTCCATCTCTGGAGATGTTCAAAACCCACCTGGATGATTTCTTGTGCAACCTGGTGTAGGGAACCTGCTTTGGCAGGGGGGTTGGACCAGATGATCTCCTGAGGTCCCTCCCAACCCCTATGATTCTGTGTAAATCCCACACAGGGAAAAGCTTCAGTTGGACTTTATTCCTTTTTTATGTGTCAGCAAAGCCACTCTTCCATACAAGTTTGTCTCCAATGTAGATTCTTTGTTGTATAATAAATTCGTGCCTCAGATTTTGAGTACTTCCATTGAAAAACCAGTTGATCATGAGACACAGCTGCATTGCAGACCAGGACCTGGGAGGTCTAGTGCTTTCAGGAAGTATTTTTCTCGTGTACAGTGCTATGGTGCAAAGCAGTATGGCCTCATTGCACTTATTGTTTTGTGGGTAGACCTGCAGTGAGGTTGTCTAGGTTCTTGTTGACATTCATAGTGATTGTCGTCACTTTGTACTAGCTGTGTCTGCTGCTTGGGCTAAATGGGACTGTTTGCAAGCCAGGGCTGTATCTAGTTATTTATGCAGCTCTGCATGGCTGGTTCCCTGCTAAATAGTGGTGCAACACTAATAAAGTGCTGTATTTGTGTTTTTCCCCTCATTAAAGCATTTAATGCCAAGATCTAGGGATTTCTAGCTCTAATCCTGGGCTTGCTATGTACTACAGGAGTAGCTTTTGAATGGTACTGAACAAGCCCTGGAAATTTCAGTAAAAGTAGTCACTACAGCAGTTAGCACAGTCAAAAGGCTTTCAGTTTAAGTCCAGATTTCTGAAGAATTCTTAGGCACATAGTTTCCATTTTTAACAATGAAAATTAGATATCTAACTACCTTTGAAAGTATGTTCCTTAAGTATTTATTAATTCAAGGGACCATTCTAACTTCCCTTCCTCTTGCGATTTATGTTTATGTTGCATTTATAATACTGATATTGTTTAAACAATTAAGACTTTCTTCCAACCATGAGAAACACCAGAATCTTGGGCACTGACCATACATAATATTGCATCAAATGAAATTTTGTAAGCCTTTGTCAGGTAAAGAATAGAAATAATTTCAGTTCTTTACTCAAAAAGTGAAAGGCATCACCATTATAATTTTAACTGTGATTTGTATGTACATTGCAGAAGTGCCTGGAGGCCTTAGTCAGTGTCAGTGTGCTGTTATGCTTTGTGAAAAGCACAGCAAAGAGAGTCCTTATTCCAGAAAGCTGATAATTTGAGAAACAGTGGAATACCAGGACATTTTTATGTATGCTTACTTTTGAATTAATATTACCCAGATTTAAACACTGAAATCCCTGAATGTTTCTTTTTCCATTTATGGGTTGTATAATCCGTTGTTATTTTAGCAGGATGTAGAACTTGGCACTACAGAGATAATGAATTAAATTATTGAAAATTCTTTTGCAATCAATAATTTTATTTTGTCAAAACATGACAGATAATATTCTTTCCTTTTTCTTTCTGATGACTGATGATGTCTAAAAATATTATTATCCATCGGTGGACAGAGGAGAGCAAATTGTCAAAATAGTGTATATTTGACTGGAGAGCTTAAAAACAGTAGCTATAAAACAAGTCGTTAATCCCCTTTACAAGAAATGCATGCATATCTCATTCAGTAAGGTAAAGATATTTCTATTGCTCTCACAGAAGTCATAAATCATAGTGAAAATCTGTTATGAAAATACAACCCTGTACAGTGGAAAAATAAAAACTTTGTTATTTTTGAAGGCTGAGAAGAAATTATGTTGGAGTTATACAGATCTCCTCTTGGGTGCTGAGGAAGAATTGGAAGAATTTTCTCATCTCTAGCTCACCCTGCAGTTCACTCAGTCCTGTGTGTTGTGCAATTTTTGTTGTAGTTTTTGTTTTTCTGTCAGAGTATCTCAGCTTTTGGATCTTCTTGTGGGTTAATTTTCTATTGACAGGAGATATAGAGGAAAACACAGGTATAGAAGGCTACGATGTAAAGAACAGAGAACTTTGAAGTTGCTGCAGGGCAATTTCTTGTACACAAGATCTGTGGTGTCTTGGTGACCTCCCTTGCACGTTCTAGAACTGGGCAGGGAAGAAGTCAATACTGTCAGTGCAGAAGGCTGAGGAAAAGAAATATTTTAGGCTGGCTGAGGGGAAAATTGGATCACTGTAATCATACATCAAGTGATATATGTCCCTCCCCCTGACTATATCTGTAACTTCAGTAACTTCAACAGTGTAAGAGAATGTACTCAGACAGTTGAGTTTGGTCAACTGGTGGAGGAGTCACTGAAATGTTAATTTACAGAGCAGGAAACCTAGAGTAAAAATGTTACAAAATTTTCACTTTAAACTGACATTTAAAATGGAAATGATAATTTACATACTGTCTTGACAAAACTCATTCTTTTTCAAGTCTTTAGTTTAAAGAACTAGGGTGATATTTATTACAGAAGTGTTGATTTTTGTGCTGATTTGAATAAAACCCTGTAAATTCTTCAGATTTTTAAAAAAATGCTTCTAAATAATTTAAAATATTCATTGAATATTGACTTGGAGCAGAAATTTGCTCATAGTAGGAAGACTCATTTGCTCCCAAACAGAAATTATAGTCAAATAATTTTATTGTGATTTGAATGACCACTGGTGAATTTATTTGGCATAAATGAGGCATTCTTCACAACATCTATATCATATAAAATCATAGTCTGATTTTAAGACATTATTTTTAAGCATATTTTAGCAGTAGCATACAGTCAAATTATGACAATGATTATATACCTCTTGCACTTAGTCATAATCATTTTGTATAAAAACTATATCTCAAATTGCCATAATCATGACCTCTTGCATTTTCTTCAGTTAGTAACTTTCCCTTTTTATCTCAAACATCTAAAGTTGTGCACTGACAAGCATTCATGTGAAGAAAAACCAATCTCTTTTCTGCATGACAATATATACAATATTTACGATATTCAGTGATGATTTCCCTCCCTCTGTGTGTGAAATAACATTTCTCAGTCATGGTCCTAAGGGTGTAAATCAAAACAGAGCCAGCCTAAAAAGGGTGCTTTTCATCCTCAAATACATAAAATATGCATATTAAATTAAAAAGCTCAGGAATTAATGAATTATTGTAGCCTGGGGTTAGTAATAATTTATATCTTATGAAATTACTCTGGTAGTTATTCATGGCAGTACTCAACACTAAAGCAGACGTACCACAGTACCATTCCAATACATATAGTACATCATAGATTACTTAAAAAGGAAAAATAACAGGTTTTTTTTTACCTGAAGTAAATCAATCCAGCTCTCTTGTTTCCCCCCCACTAACGATCAAGCCCAGGTTTTCAATCAGTGTGAAGGATACATTTGGAATACAGTATCTAATAGCAAAAGCTAGACGTGTAGGGGAAGCTTTGGGTGCATGACGGGCTTTTTGATTCCTTACATACATAAGGAATTCTCATCAGGCATTTCTTTGCACTGCCTTACCACTGCATTGCTTCCTCCTTCTAGCTTCTGCAGACATACCACCTATTTTATTCAGGAAGCAAAATTCAGGCAGGAAAGTGAAGGTCTATGGAAGATTTGAATTTTCTCCCTTTTTCTCTCCAGTAATTCAGCTTCATAAATCCATTAGGAAGTTTGCACTGTTAGCTGCAGTTGAAACAGGTTTACACAGTGAAGCTTGGTAGGAGTATGGGTGAAGGGGACAGGGTAAATATGATTCTATAGTCAGAGTTTGGGATGGTCCGCAGTCAAAGCAATGGCAATCAGTCTTGTAGAATTACCATCATGACACACTGATGATCCTAGAGGCTGATAGAGAAGTACTGCACTGAGATTTGCACGCTAAAGAAAGACACATTGAACCTAGTGATGCTGAAATGTTTGGAAAATGAGAAAATATTTGTGAAATTGTGAAGGAAGTATGTACTCTTCTGGAGGATATTTTAAAATCACAGTTATTTTCTATTATCTTTTAGGGAAATCTTTAAGTTAACGCCTGTTACATTATCAGCATTATGATTTAGCTTGTCTTGTAATAACAATAACAGCTGAAAGTCAAAAGCCATAAAAATTCAAGGGAAGACATGCACTCCTTATCACATGATATCATCCAATCCTATATTTTTAGATGCCTCAGTTAAAGGGGCAGAAATGCCATGTCTGTGGAGAGACAAAGAGCAATTCAGACCTTAGGTCATTTAAAACATTCTCTGGAGGTCTCAGTTTTATCTTTAAAGATTGTAGAGAGACCTTCAATAACTGGGTTACCATGGTATGCATCTCATTTATCTGCCTGATATAGGAGAGAAGATACACATCAAAAAACCTGATTTTTTGTTCATTTTTTAGAAACTTGTTTGTAGCTCTTTTACACCATAAACTCTCATCTTATATAATTGACTGGAATAATTCTGTTAGCTCCTGGGTCCTAAGTGTATACCAGGACTATAGTAACAGGCTTGAAGGTACAGAGCCATTATAACACAAGAGTAAGGATAGTATTGTCATTCTTTAAGGTACTGGTAGTATTTAAACACATTTTTTCAAAATAATTTTATAAATTTGGAATATTTTATACAATTTATTTTTTAGTTTCCTGTATGGACGGGAGTGTATTGAACATAATATTTTGAGACTAGTTTGTAGAAAGCTGTATTTCAACCTGCCTATTTTGCCAGCCAAAGGGCCAGCTGTCTTGGATAAGTTTCGTGGTGAGGAAAGTCCCATCAAAAGGACTGTGTCCCTTTGGGCAGATTAACTTGACCCCACCACTCCCTTTGTGCCAATAAACTGTTAAGAAGCAGAGTGATAGAATTTTTTAGTTCCTCCCCTACTCTTGTGTAGTTGGGATAAAATACAATGGGTTGATTAATTTTACAAAGCTTCTCTTTCTTTTCCCATGATTTTTTGGGGGACAATTGTCAAAGTTAGGACTTCTTTGAGTGGAGTTTGGGCGAGAGGGCCTTCAGAGCTGCCTTACAACCCAAATAACTATATAACTTTCTGCTTTTTGGGAAAGATTTCAATAAATGGTGTGTTTTAATGTATGATCTTTGCCTGTGGTCATGTTAGCATGCTAACGTACTCTCCTGTTAATTAACACACATGGCTGATACATTCCCTCTCATATATTGTGACACAGTGCAGACTGGGATCATCTACACCAACACCGAATGATTGAATCGCTAGGGTTAATAAGCACTTATGAATTGTCACAGTCACAGCACATGCACAGAAACAGATGACAGGGTTGATTTACTGTACTCCAACTACTTGGTGACTACTGTAAAATTTAATATAGAAGCAGAATCATTCAGTGGTCTAGAACATGAGCTAAAATACAAATAATGTCACAAGTTAGGCTGTTTTTGAGCAAAGGCTTGGAGACTGTGTTGTGAAGTTGTCTATATAACATAGGACTAATACGTATTATGGTTTTTATGACGTTTTAAAAAACTTAAATGCTCTTTTGGACTACCTTGTCTTACAGATGATGTGTTTTTCTGAATGTAGTAACATGAAATGTACCTAGCTGACAACTTTTTCTTTCTAAAGAGTGTTAAACCGGAAAATATTTGTGGTTTTTGAGACATTCTAAAATGTTTTTACAGATAATTATCAAACTGCTTCAAAATTATTCTTAAAATTTGAATACAATATTAATTTTGAATTAATCTGTTAGAACTACCAAATAGAATTTTTCACTTAGATTTTGAAATTTAATTTTTAAAAATTTATTAAAATTTATATTGAGAATGAAACACAACTTGCCATCACAATTCTTTTCCAGAATTAATATTATCCCAGGTGTTTTCTGTGAAAAGATTTTTCTTGAAACCTTCATAAATAAAAGAATTAGCTAGCTTAATAAGGGCCAAAGGAGTTTTATTTTTATTTCATTATTACTGGTATTGATCATTACAGGTGTCATTCATCTATCTGAATCCATTACTCTTATTTTGTAAGATGCTCCAAAATTCTCTAGACATATATTTGAGAAAAAATATCCCTGATGCAGAACTGATAAATCAAAAAAATAAAAATATAATAAAAATATATTTGAGGCAGAACATTTCCAAATATTTACAGACTCCTGGAAAGAGAGCTGAGAGCACTTTTCCTGTTATAGAAGTCATGCAACACCTTGTAGGACTGAGCTTTTAATCAAGATTTCCACAATGTTTGACTTAATGCTCCCTGTCAGGATATTATACTAGTTATGCTCTTTGAACTTCAAATTAAATAAATAACAAGGGAAGAAATACAGCTGTCAAATGCATGAAAGAATGCTCAGAAGAAGATAAGGATCAATTATTCCCATTAGCAAATGAGAGTTGAAGAAGAAATGTTTTAAAACTATAGAGGAAATATGTAGGCTAAATATTATGTAAAACATTGATAGAAATTAACTGTAACAAGCAATTTAATGATGAGAGAGGGGATGGGCAAACCTAGGAATTTTCTGTTTGAAATGGTCAGTCTAATTATCACTGACAGTATGGAGGAAATGAACATATTAGTCACCAACTAAAGGTTTATTCTAGTCCAAATCATCCTAGAAATTATCTTGCGCCTATAGCAAGTGGGTATAAACTTCTCTCTATTGAGCTCAAAATAAAGTCAGTGATGAGTAATCTTTTCATTTCTCAAGAAGCTTTCAAGGGCAGAAATGGTATGAGCCAGAGGTTGTGTGCATTTTTCACTGAGATTTAACCTGGACTAACAGCATGAGTCTCTAAAGAGCAGCAGTCTGACTGCTAGTCCTCACAACTAAGGTAAATAATGTATAAATGACATTCCTTTTGATCTTTTCCATGCTCTGTGACTATACATTATCACTAACAAATTTCATGTACTGTCATAGGTCCAGAGCTGCATTTTGTATGACTTTTGATGGATAGCACCCCATATTTTCTTCCACAGAATGTGCTTCCCATCTTTTTTTTCACCATAGACTTCTTTCTCTGTTGCACAGAGTGCAACTCCTTATGTTTAACCAGGAAACTGACTAATGATGTCAAAATAACTGCATTGCTGCTCCTATTAATCCACAATATATACCTCAGAAAGTGTCCTGTCTGTTAAAAAACAGAAGCCAACTCAAGAGCCTAAGTAAAACATATTTTTATACAAACCCATTTAAGGACTAAAATAGTAGTCCTTGCTGGAGCTAGGGCCTAGATTATCCATTGGAAAGATAGATTAGGCCATTATACAGCTTTTTTGAGCATAGCCATGCAGTTGGAAGACTACAAAGAAAAAAATTATGGGACAGTATTAGTCTGAATCAGAGCCTCAAAACTCTGTTTTTCATGCAGATTATGTGCAAGATTCTACTGGGCCCCACTGCGTAGATTTATTCGTGGCTCACTGCCATTTATTACACTAGAGTTTGCAGAGGCATAGCCTCCTACCTCTCCTTTTGCTGAGCAAGTGTATTGGGTTTGCATGGCAAGGTTTTTGGTAGCAGTGGGGGAGGGGACATGGGGTGGCTTCTGTGAGAGAAGCTGCCAGAAGCTTCCCCCATGTCCGACCCGACACAGCTAATGCCAGCGGCTACAGGAACGGACCCGCCGCTGGCCAAGGCCGAGCCAGTCAGTAACGCCTCTGTGATAACATAATTAAAAAAAAAAAAAGGAAGGGAGAAAAAAAAAAAAAAAAGCTGCACACTTTGCAGCTGGAGAGAGGAGTGAGAAGATGTAAGAGAAAACAACTTCGCAGACACCAAGGTCAGTGAAGAAGGAGGGGGAGGATGGGCTCTGGCGCCGGAGCAGAGATTCCCCCCCCAACAAGTGGTGAAGACCATGGTGAAGCAGGCTGTCCCCCTGCAGCCCATGGAGGTCCATGGTGGTGCAGATGACCACCTGTAGCCCGTGGAGGACCCCACGCCGGAGCAGGTGGATGCCGAAGGAGGCTGTGACCCCGCGGGAAGCCCGTGCTGGAGCAGGTTCCTGTCAGGACCTGTAGCCCGTGGAGAGAGGAGCCCACGCTGGAGCAGGTTTGCTGGCAGGACTCATGACCCCGTGGGGGACCCACGCTGGAGCATTCCCTTCCTGAAGGACTGCACACCATGGAATGGACCCAGACTGGAGCAGCTCGTGAAGAGCTGTCAGTCATGGGAAGGACTCACGTTGGAGCAGTTGGTGGAGGACTGTCTCCCGTGAGAGGGACCCCACGCTGGTGCGGGGGAAGGAGACCTCCCCCTGAGGAGGAAGCAGCGGCAGAAACACCGTGTGATGAACTGACCCTAACCCCATTCCCTGTCCCCCTGTGCTGCTGGGGGGAGGAGGTGGAAAAATCGGGAAAGAGATTAAGCCCGGGAAGAAGGGAGGGATGGGGGAGGTGTTTTAAGATTTGGTTTTACTTCTCATTCTCCTCTGATTTTGATTTGTAATAAAGTAAATTTGTTTTTTTTCCCCCCAAGTCGAGTCTGTTTTGCCCGCGCCAGTAATTGGTGAGTGATCTCTCTCCGTCCTTATCTCCACCCATGAGCTTTTCGTTATAATTTTCTCCCCCTGCCCATTTGAGGAGGGGGAGTGATAGAGTGGGCTTTGGTGGGCATCCGGTCTCTAGCCAGGGTCAACCCACCACAGCAAGGTAACAAGGACAGGATTAGCTGAAAGAATGTGGGCAAAAGCCTCAGTTTTCCCTCCCAGAAAAGTTGGCCTCTAGCTTTCACATCTATGAAGCAAGTCTTTAAAGTGATAGCTGAACAGGAATTATGAAATCACACATTTCTGCTTTTGTAGAGAGGCTGATACCATAGCTCCAATTTGCAAATAATTGCATTTGTACACATGTACTTTCATCATTGCTAGGAATGTAGATGTCACCTCACCTAATTATAGGTGCTTAACCAAGGTGCTTTATGTGCGTACTTGGTTTGTGGTCTCTGGAAAGAGAGGTCGTCACTGTCCTGGAAGGGATGTCACGTGGTCAGTGGATGCCCTCTATGATTCTTTTACAATATACAATTAAGTTTGCCAAATTTCAGTTTACATGGAAGGAAAAGAGAAAGATTTCTCTTTAATTTTTTTTCTTCTTTTTCTTTTTTCTTTTTTAATTTTTTTTTAATGCTCATAAGGCTGTCAGCAAGTTTTACATAATCATCTAAGAAAATCATTAAGTACTATTCTTGATAATGAAAATGATTATAAATCAGTCCAGATTCTTTGAGAAAATCTAATCCAAGTCATTTAGCCTTTGAGGAGAGAGATATTGCCTGGAAGAATGGGAAATCTGTGCTCTTCATCAGTATGAATTTTTTTTTTTTTTTTAATAAAATCTGTGAAACTGAGTACATATTGTGCTAGACACTGTAAAGTATATAATGAGAATAAGTTCCTGATTTAGTTATTAGAGACAAGTGACCAATCAAAGTGAATTCTGCAGCTTATTTTCCATGGATATCCAAAATTTTTGTTTACCTATATATGCATATATATGGCTACAACATATAACAGGCAATCTTTCATAGAAATGCCTTGTGAATTACTTCACAAATTTATTTTTCTTCACTCATCACACATCCAAATCCATCTGTATTACCAGTGCTGATCCATTACAACATCTTAAAGAAATAGATTTAGAGGTATATAGAGGTGGGTAATTTTTATTTGGATGATCTCTCAGAAATAGGCCACTTGATGTAATTTTCAGTGGGATGTCTTGTAAACTGTCTCTTAGTCACTTGCTAATTTTCTTATGATGTTATAATAATAAAAATAATAATTATTTAGCACACAGCACATTTCATTTTCAAAGTGCTTTTGCAGTACTAATTAATCCTCACTGTGAGGTTTAATGGCGCGTACCAGAGAATTATATCCTGGCTTAATGCCAATTGCCAATCAACTGACAAGATTCTAATTTCAGAAGTTTTCCTAAGAGGAAAAAGGCATAATTTAAATTAGCCTGGACAGAAGCAGCGGTTTGTATGGAGAGAATTCATAGGTCTTTGGAGTGCTCTGAATATCTAGATGCTTGGTTTAAGGGTGAAATTATGAAATTCCAAAGAGATAGCAACTTCAATTTTAAAAACAATTATACTAAGAATAGCTAAAACTACTTTAAAGAAATCTTTTTAAAAGCTATGCTTAACAAAGTTTCCTGATTATTTAGGGGTCATTAATACCCAAATCCACCATTAGCTGAAAATATATAAGGATTATTAGATGTGAAAACAGGTACAAAGACTAAGTTACATGGTCCAAGCCACTATTGCGGTAGGAAACTTTGTTCCACATTGTATTTTCTCCTCTGGCAAAGCTAGCACAAGATTTTTTCTACCCTCTGCTAGTGCCTGCACTGCACACTGGTTCATTATAATAACCTGGGTCTGTAAAAACACCACCACAAAATATCTTTCCTTCTCCTCCTCCATGTCCAACATCCAAAGCTCTGAAAGAAACTAAAAATTGTTAGTTTTGTCTGCTGTCCAGGTAAACTAGCAGAAGTGGAGAGTGATTCATGAGGATGGTGAGGATATTGTAAATAGCTTTTCTGCTTGAGAAAAAACATGGATGCATAACCTGAACGTAAGGTTATGGACTGAAGATACAAGAATTTCTGACTTCTGGGTCTATATTGAATGCTTTGTTATTTTCAAGAGATGTGTTGGGCTGGCTCAGATACTCCTTGTTGATACAATTTGCTGGTATGTCAAAGTCTTCCATTTTGGGACGTGTTCTGGTAAATGTGATAGGAAGATTTTGGTGTTCTGTGGTTGACTCTTGCAGGGCATGGAAGACAGCTGTAGGGAGGGAGAGATGAACAGAGACTTGCCCCCTAAGTGATTTTTTTTCTATGGTATTTAATTTTATTCAGCTCACTACAGTGCAGGAAGAAATCAGACTTTGCAAGTTGTAAAAGCTGTGATTCTCCAGCCAGCCCTAATACTTTATGTTGAGAAATACTTGCAGGACTCTTCCTCAAGAGGTTGACAAAACTTGTTTAATTTCCAGTGACATTTTTACAAGTGTTTACATAATGTACAGTAGTTTAATTTGTTTAACACAGCCAAGGAGCTGGAGAGCCAATTTTTCTAGTGTGATGTAATCAGGAGTGCCACTGCTTTTTTCTTGGAGAAAAAGAAATCCTACCAAGTGTATGTACCATATTAAAGACTTCAGAAACATGAATTACTTGACAGATTGTTACTCTCTAGTCTGTAAATACATTTAGAGTATTTTTTAAAAGACATATTAGCTACCTGATAGAATGTAATAACTCCAAAGGGTTTCATATAGAGATACAGTTAGGGTCCTTAAAATCCAACAGAAAATAATGTATCCTTTAGCCAAAGGGAAAGCAGCAGCTGCTTCAGAGTCATTGTAGTTTATTTTATTCATCCTTGTAAATCAACACTTGGCTTCTTTAGAGCTGCAACCAGGAATGTGTCAACAGCAAGATTTTCACTATAACAGTGTAAAACATGTCTTTGGTAGCAGAGGTAGCATTCATTTGAGTAAATTATGTAATCTGTAACTCAGTTGGCCACATGAGAGCTAGTTGTCCAGATTCCCCTTATTCTCTATTGAAGGAAAGAAAACTTAAATGTGATTGTTCTAATCCTATGTCTATGATAGATCAGATGTATCATGTCCTAGAACATCTGTTTTGCTCCACTGATGGTAACTGGGATTACCATTACAAGTAGCTCCAAAACTGTAGATAAAATTTAGTTATAATGAGACCCACCTCAGTTAAACTCAAGTCTTGTACATCCTTTCCAGTGCCTGCAGAATGTAACTGGAATAGTAAATGTGTGAAGCCTGCATCAGTGGGAGACAGAATGGCTAATTCTCTGGAGACAAAAGCTTGCCTCTAAAGCGTGGTGTTTTCCTTATACAATACTATCTGAAACAGAGGTAAGAATCATCCAATCAAGGCTCTACATGAATAAGGGCACTGTGCTATTCCCTGAACTGTGTTCTCTTAACCAAGGCTGTGCTGGTGTGGTGGATTGACCTTGGCTAGCTGCCATGTGCCCACCGAGACACTCTTTCACTTTCCTTCATGAGAAGGACAGGAGGAGAAAATGAAATGAAAAACTTTGGATTGAGATAAAAGCAAATTAAATGAAAAAAAAAGCAAAGGCTGCCTGTAGAAGCAAAGCAAAAAAAAACAAGAAAAAAGAAATAAGAAAAAAGATTTATTCTCTACTTCCCGCCAGTAGGTGATGTCAAGCCACTTCCTAGGAAGCAAGGATTCAGTATGTGTAGTGGTTGCTTCAGAAGACAAATACCTTAATAATGAATACACCTTCCCTCCCCCCTTAACTTTTATTGCTGAGCATTATGTCATGTGGTATGGTCAGTTTGAGTCAGCTGTCTCAGCCATGTTCCCTCCCAACCTCTTGTCCACCACTAGCCTGCTGGCCTTTGAAGTGGTATTGGAGAGACAGCCTTGATTCTGCATGATCACTGCTCAGCAGTAGCCAAAACATTGATGTCCACATCGTTCTAGCTACAAATATAAAGCACAGCTTTATAGGGGCTGCTATGAGGAAAGCTAACTCCAAGTCAGCCAGACCCAGTATAGCTGGCTGTAATGGACCATCATGCCAGGAACCTTCTTAAGATGAGACAGAATGCACCATCATAGGTCAGTGCTTGAGCCTGTGGCCTGTTTGTCAGCATCTATATAACCACTGGGTCTCTGTCCTACCTGGTTAGCTGTAGGTATCGAGGTAGGTTACCTACCAAACAAGCCTCAGCTTAGCTGTGGCTTGCTTCCTTTTCATCCACACTTTATGTCAGTGACAGTTTTTGACTTGACCATGCTTATGGCTGAGATGGATCTTTCCTATCCAGAGTGCCCATAGCATGCACAGTCCGTTCTTGTGGTGGATCTCCAAAGGTGAATGGCATGGGCTGGTTCATACAGGTCACATAGGCATGAAGGCATGCATATATGGGTGAGCCTACTGGCTCACTTGACTTTGAGGGTTAAGATAGTATTCAAGCCAACATCTCCTTCCTGTTCTTCATGATCAGATTGCCCATTCTGGTAAAGTCTTTGGGTGCTGACTCAAGTTGGCGTGTGGGCATAGCATGTAGGCTGCAGAGGTAGCTGAGTGGGCTGTTTTATAAACTCCAGCTAACAAGATGCTATAGGGACAAGCTTGCTTCATAGTTCAGGGAAAGATTTCACATTCTTCAGGAGCATATGGGTCAATTCAAAGCATAAATGTAGCACTGATGTTTATTAAATTATATTTTAATCTTAATTGAATTGTATTTACCTTGAACTCATTCTGCATTATTTTTCTGTGGAAAAAGAATTTTATTTTGTGTAAACATTTTTACTGTGTTTTACTTTTATTTATGTCCTTTCTTGGTTGGATTACTCTTCTGTAAAATTACTTTGAACCTGGTTGGATTCCAGCTAGTAGATACATGAGGAGATCATACTATTCAAGTAGTGTAGTAAACCTACAAAGTATTAGTAAGAGACAACTTGCCTACATTTGACATAGTAAAAATTTGCTAATGTAATCTGAACTGCTAGAATTTCTGAATTTTGTCACTAGCCAAAAAGTATTGACATTTAAATGTTTGCTTTAACTTTTCTACATCTACCTATGAGGTTATGGTTTAGGCAAATACTCTCTACTGTCAAGTGTATCATTGTGTACTTTCCCATTTCTGTTTTTTCTCTGCAAGTATATAACTAGATATGCTTATTCCCGGTATTTATCAAACCCTAACTGAAGTATCTTTCTATAGCTTACTTTCCACTGACATGACTTTCCACATTGCGGTCTGCTGTACTTTCTTGCTGCCTTATGTAAAGAGTGGTATTTTCATGTGACTAAGATTTTGAATATTAGATAATTTTCTCAAGTAAGGCTGGAATAAATAATATTTATTCTAAGTATCTCCTGGTTTATGTATAGTAGGACAGAATAAAAAATGGTCACAATAAGTAAAAATAACTGTTGCATCCAAAGCAAATTGAAAAGTTTAAGTCCAAAAAGGAGTACGATAATCTTTGAGCTCTAGACACCAGATCATTCCTGATAGAGTGGACTGCATGCATCAGCCATAGTACATATCTCCCAAGAAAGCTGTTAGCACAATTCTAGCTGCTGCTAGAACTTTTGGTAAATGAAAAGTCCAATTTTGGTAGTCAAAAAGCAGTGACTTGGTCACTAGCCAACCTTGGCTTTCTGTGTCAATTCCAGGCCTGTCTTACAGCAGAAGAGTAGGACCCTGGGAAGCTACTCTGAGGTTTCATCTCAAACCTACTGCCCAGGCTTCCCTTTTCCTTTCGAAACCAAGGTATGTGGTACCTTAATCCCGTCAATAAAATAAGGATTTGCTATGCAGCTCATTGACTAATGTAGAAAGGCTCTCTTCTGTAAAGCTAATATGATAAGAAAAAGGAAGACAATATCCCAAAACTTGAAGGACCAAATATTCAACTACAGCTGCTTGGAAACAGTACCTTTGAATTAATGAATGAAACCCCCCAAGTAACTCTGAGAAAATTTAATAGGCTTATCTTTAGATGGATTGTCTTTGCTTGGATTTTCTGACTTGATGCCATATGATAAGGTTTACCTGGTAATGGAAGCCAGTAATGACTTTCTCCAGTAACCCAAAACATAGAGTTTTACATAGAGTTTACTTTTTATCTACAACATTTTTTTTGTTCCCTTACATGAAATTCCATCAGATCTGATATTGAATTGCAGAGGAAATACGTAATTAAAAATAATTGTCTCTCTAGAACTTGATATAGAGGTCTTCAGGGACGTGCAATTGCTTCAGTGAGCTGTGGCTTGCATTTATCTTATGTAAAAGTGTGTGCTACTGTCCAAGTACCTTAGTCTCATTCAGGTGTCTGTTACAGGGTTTTTGACAGACTACTACACATTGACTTCCATGTATTTGCTTATGGAGGATTATCTTCAAGCCCTTGAGTGGAATAGTGAAGAGGTGCTGCTGCTTACTGTTTAAAGCTGGAAATTTACTGATGAGAGTCTTCAGTTACAGTTTTTCAACAAGACGTGGTTCAACTGAAAATTTTAGTCTAATCGGTGATGGAATGGAACTCACACATTTATCAGGGAATAATTTTAGACTCCTAATTAGACTTTCAAACTTGATGCTGTAACATCTTTAATTATAACCTTCTTTATAATGGCTTGTTATTCATTTATGTACATAGAATTGCTTCCTTGTTGCCTGATTGAGAACCTTCAGTTGGTAATTATTCTCAATTATTAAGCCTTGAATCAATTGATCAAATATGGATGAGTAGTGACATTTAAGACATTAAGCCTGGCCCCAAGCTTCTAAAGTGTTATCCTATCTGGTCTCCAAGTGTTTTCCCAGAAAGGCACGTGCCATGTCTGCTAGATCTATGTGGATGTCTTACAAATCATAAGCCATTTCAAATGGCACTAGATGCCTATTTGTGGCACCTGAACTGAGTCTTTACGCTATAAAAGCTTTTTTTCAGATAAATAGAATTACATGAACTAACATTTTCATTGGAGGGATTTTTTGTGCCAAGGCTTGCGTATTACACTTTATAAAAAACTGAGTGTTGTGACTGATATTATTTTCTGGTCATGATCTTCTTAATACTATTTCCCTTTATTTTTTAAAAATAAACTATTCCAACATATGCTCTTTCCATATTTACTTTGTATTTTCTCTGTATTTTCTACACTATAATAGTTTATTGATTTTTTACTAACACTTACCAAGTTATGGCAAGATAATGATGTTTATTTACAAATGTTACTCCGTGATGCCTCCTTTGGTAATATTCTTTCAACTGATTATATTCAATTATATTTGGAAAGAGGAAAAAAATATATTTCATTTCAGAAATAGGAATAATGTTGTTCACTACATTGCAGTCAGCATGAGCTGATTTTAAATACTTGGAGAATTCAGACCATGCTTCAAGGAGTCAGAACCTGCTTCAATCAGAATCCTCAATTCCTCAGCACTCTGATTTGTTAAGGTCAATGCACAAAGCACTTTGAAGAACTGCAACTTGCTGATAGTAGGCATGCAGTTCTCCGCTAAATTCTTTGAGAGCAGACACCTGAATGCTTTTGATTAAATATGGAAAAGCTACATCTAAGCTTGGAACTGAAATTTGAAAGCAGACATTTTCATACCATTTTATTTTCCTGCCAGTGCTTTAATGTTTTGGGGTATAAAGTTGGTTCTCTAAGTAGGAAAAAGAGAGTGTTGTCCAGAGAATATGTAAGAATTATCTGCAACAGCTGATAAAGGAGCACTAGGATAAAATGGAAACATGGCAGCAGTCTACTCTCCCTGTTATAAGGATATGCAAAATAATCTGTATTGGAATATCACATGATACCTGTAATGGAGCCTTTGTGCATACATATCTATAACAAACTTTTGCTATGTTTATGTTAATTGCTTGGAGAAATTATTTTAGTATGTATGTTATTGACTTTTAATTAGAGTATTTATATTTTCATTAGCTTAAACTTCCAGGCTTATATTTCTATAAGTAGACCCTAAGACATCTGAGAATGATTAATTAATTTATATAGTTATTTTCTCTCTCTTTCTCTGTCTTTGCCATCTGTTTCTTGTGGAAAACCTTGTACCTTCACTTGTAGTTAAGTGAAAGTATTCACATAAAAGCTGCATTTAGGAAAATGAAAACCACAACTGAATCCTTAATTTTTGCTCACACTGATATTTGTACAAGCTTATCAAAATGCTTCAGAAAGAATAACATCAGTCAAAGATATTATATCAGTCAAAATATCAGTCAAAGTTTCCTGCTTTTGATAAAGGAAGTAGGACAGACAGTTTCCCCACTTTCGAGGTAAAGGAAACTGAACTGATATAAACAGAGAAGAAAGAATATGTGGCATCTTATGCAAAACTATGCTGTAGGCTCCTCTTATATATTTATTAAACATATACAAACGTTTGATAGTTTGTAGTTACAAAACACATTGTTTTGTTTCTTCTTTTTGTATATGGTATAAAGATGCTTTGGAGATACATAATTAAGTTAACTTTAATGTGTTTTTGTTTGTTTGTTTGTTTGTTTGCTTGTTTTTATTTCAGTCTTTAACAGTAAGTGCTTTGGAGCAGACATTGCCTTGTAATTCCTCAATTGTACAGTACCTAGTATAATGATCAACAGTAGGATTTGTAGGTATATCACAGTACATATAATAAATAAGAATCATTAGTTGTAATATTCAGATAATTATTAAGTAACACAGGGAGAATTCCCTGCCCATACTATGTTTATATTCTTGTTAAGAGGTATTACTACATGAACCAGCCTTTCTACAAGAGAGGAATGCAATATATATCGCTTGTATTACTTATTTGTCAGCTGAATAACTAAAAAAACAACCAAAGAAAGTGTATGGATGTAGTACTAGCTTGGAAGACTGTTTCCCTGAATCCTGGTGGGAACCGTAACACAGCTGGTCTAGTTCTATACATACTATAGATAGAGTCTGTATACCCTAAGATTTCATTCACATTTGAAGTTCTTTAACTTGACAAAAAATTGAAATAATTTTGTGCTCCATGTAATTAATTTTTGGGGTTTGCATTTCAAGCATTTCCTCATTCTCTGAGTGACAGGGGTAGTAGATACATGTATTGACATGACTTATGTCTCAGTCTTCTTGATACTTCATTTATTCATTCGCGAATCTAATTTCTAGTCGCTTGAAGTGATGGGCTAGTTTGTAGAGGAAACTTGTAATTCCTCAATTGTACCAGAACTGAGACCATTTTTCCAGGTGTTGAAGGACTATCAATTAATATAGCAACATTAAAATATTTAATTTCCTTCTCTGTTTGTGGGGGATTGTAAAAAGCTCCTTCAGTGAATCCTGGTTTGTGACTTCTAAGTGGGATTGTTAAACATGCGAAACATTATAAAATACTTTTAATATGTTTTATAAAGCCGTGCTTTATAGGAATCCAGGCATTTTCTGTGTGATTTTCCATATTATCATTCAGAATCCATCAGAAGCTGAAACTACAGTCGAATCAAATCTGTTTAGTTTCCAATTTGGGATAGATTTAAATTTTTGAAGTCTGTTCTCAGAAGAGTGCTTGCACTGTTGTAATTCCATAAGAACTTACATATCATAATGCTATATATCAATATGATGTTGTTTCATAAGAAAACTTATGTATCATTCCTAAACATTTTGAAACATCCCTCATCCCAGCTACCTCAGTCTGATAGCCTGGCAAGCTTGGGTCTGTCAAGAAATGCAATTAGTCAAAGAGGAATTCAGCTTCCATGAGCAAATTCTGAGACTTCAGTAAGCAGAGAAGCAGGACAACAGAAGAACCAAGTAGGGGGAAAGTAATAGTTTTTCTAAGAAAAACTAGAAAGAAGTACAGGATACTCAGTCTTATCCCATTAAACCCTGGGAGCGGTGGGCTGTAGTAGGGTATGTAATCAAGCTCAATGTAAACAAAGAAAATAATGACTGGGTGAGCAGGGCTGTTACTAGCTCTTTTATACGTGCACAAAGAATTCATTTCCTGTGCCCTCTGATAGATGCAGGCCTAAACGTCCAGGGTTCCTCCTACTCGTAATATACTTTCCCAGACTAGAGACTGAATTCACAACCAAAGTTTTGAGACTGATGGGAAGCTTTCTCATAGGTCAGAATGGACAATCAAAATGAAGTGTTTCTGAAACTGTTGTTTGGCAAGTAAAGATTTTAGTATCTTATATTTTATTTTGTGACTAATTGGGAACTGTTAAATTATGTCAGCATGCAATGTCGGGTGATCTCTGGAGGATGTATAGCATGTCTTGGCCAGGAGCCCTCTGAGTGGTTAGCCTGTCTGACAGCTAGGTGCCACTGTTTCTCCGTAGAGAGAATGTTGGGCAGAAATACAGCTTGTAAAAAGTTGAGCTATGTCTGTCTCCTATCAAGCAAGGCTTTCATCAATCAGTTAATGGGAGAAAGACTAAATATGCTAACTTACTACCTTCAGAAAAAGTTATATTGCTTTTTTTTTTTTCCATTTAAAACTGAGGAGAAGGTTTAGATCTCTGGCTGGACAGCATCACCACAATTTAAATCTGAAACAGGAATAATTTCTCTTTTTTTTCCCTTGAACTGTAAAGCATCTCAGAACGAACTGACATTGTTTATGTTTTACAGAGTCAAATATGGTATCATTTTTACAAATGTTTTTTAAATTTAAATCTTTTTAATCTAGAAAAAGAGAGAAATAAGATGCTGTTTATAGCAAATCTGTAAGTGTAAAAGATCTTGATTTAAAAAAAAGAATCGAAGCAGATCTCAGGTGCCAGTCAAAGGTAAGCTTATATTGCTTATAATAGTCCAGTGCAGCGCTGGTTATAAACTCACTGAAGAAATTTACTCTGACAAGACAAACATCTTAAAATCTTCTCCCAGTTGGTTCTAAGGTTTCTGTGGTAAATGAGAAAAACATTATTACAACGCAAAGTTCAAGATGAGAAAAAGCGTTCCTTCTTGCATGATTTCCCAGAAGGTTAAGGAAACTGCTTCCCAGAGTTGGATTAATGCTGCAAATGTGCATCACCTGGCAAAACAAACACACCAACCCTAACAGGAGCTACTCCATACTTCACAGTTTATATTTTATATTAGCATCATAGGACTGTGGCATGTGCAGCTGCTTGCAAAGTCACGCTGGTCACTGTGCTGCAGAACAGGACAGTGATGATAGAGGGCAGAGGTGGTGGAGCTTTGCCAAGAGAGGTCAGAGGTCCATCTGCATCAGTTGGATAACCTGTGTGTCCTGAACTGAGGAGGCAGGGGGGGCTAGGGTTCAGGGCATGTGCCTGCAGAAATGGAAAGACTAGGGGAGCTAAGGTTAAATCATTTTGCAGATGATTTGTGCAGGTTCCTATTAGGGTGTACAGTAGGTGCACTGCCATATAATAATTTGGTACCATTTAAGCCAGTCAGCCCAGTCCAACAAATGGTCACTGGAAAATGTTGTTCATGAATCAGCATAATAGAACCTAGAAATACCAATAAGTCATCAGGGATGGCATAAGGAAAAACAGACAAGATTACCAAATCTAAGAACACATTTTAAATGTGGAGGCAGAGGGAATGGATCTCAGCTAGCTGAGTACAACAAAAGGCACAGGAAGTGTGTCTCTGATGTATCAAGCTTCTACATTAGAGTCAAGCTTTTATATTAATTACATGTTCTTAGAATGTTTGACAGAGTGCATTACTGATCAGTTTGTAAATGCTTTAAAATAAATATTTGGAGACAAAAGTCACAAAACTTTAAAATCAGACATAAAGTTATATACAAATGCCAAAACCTCATAGAAACATTGCAGTGAACATAAATCATAGGAAGAAGCACATGCTTCAAAACAAAGGATTCTAAATCTACTGATAAATTACTAGAATATATAAAAAAGCAGTTATCCCTTTAGTTCATTTATGGCTGTGGAATGAATAGGCCTCATTGTCTTTCACTCTATTCTTATTTTCATTTGGTTGATTTATCTTACAGTCATTTTTGAAATAGCATTTTAATTTTGCTAGTTTCTCTGCTATTTTATATTTAAGGGTCAACATGTCTGTGTACATATCTTTTTCCCCTATTTTAAAATAGATATTACACTGTTTTTTTTCTGTTTTTCCTCAGGGAATACTAATCTTTTGTCACTTGTATATTCCTTTAATATTCTGAAAGGCCAGTGCATATATGTGACAGTTCTCATTTTCAGATTGTGTATTGCATAAAGCTCACTCAATTATGTATTTTTTTAAACTAATATGTGTTAAAGAATGTCATACTCTGAATGTTGTAAACTCATTTCTCTCTAAAAACTGAATATCTCCAAGGAAGGAGATACCACAGCTTCTCTGGGCAACCTGTGCCTGTACTTGGTCATTCCCCCAGTAGCAAAATGTTTCCTGATGTTCAGGTGGCACCTCCCGTGTTTCACTTTGTGCCCATTGCCTCTGGTCCTGTCCTGGGCACCACTGGAAAGAGCGTGGGTCTGTTTTCTTTGCACCCTCCCTTCATAAATATATACATATGTATATATACACACACATTATATACCTCTCTACCTATCTACATTAATAAGATGCCCTCCAAGCCTTCTCTTCTCTAGCCTGAACAGCCCCAGCTCTCCCAGTCTCTCCTCATAGGAGAGATGTTCCAGTACCTTAATCATGTTTGTGGCTCTTCTCTGGACTCTCTCCAGACAGAATGACCCTCTGGTGTATCAGTCACTGCTCCCAGTGTTGCATTATTTAGAAACCTGCAGAGGGTACACTCTGCCCCATCATCCAAATCATTAATAAAGATGTTAAAGAGGACAGGACCCAGTATTGACCCCTAGGGTAGATAGTTCCCTGAAAACCACAGGTGTCATTATCCAGCATTTTCAAGATGCCAACAATGTGAATACTAACATTACATAGATGCTAACCAACATGAAGATTCTAAAAATATGAAACTTCTACTATTTCACCAGTAGGATAGAGCAATTATGTAGGCTTCCTCTTCTTGTCTTCTATATTTCATTATATTCTTAAGTCTCTTGTTTAATTTTCCTTAGGGAAGTTTTAACAACACCAAAACAAAAGCTACAAAATTCTGTGACATTGAAGGTTGGTCAGTAAAATTAAGAAACACTTGGAAACTTTTCAAGAATGAAAAGTCGTGAAGAATGGAGTTTTAACTTTACAAGAATCTAGTCTTCTTTTTTCTTTACTTCATATGACTAATTCATGTAATATCATTCATATGACACTTTCCTTCTCAATCATTTAAAGGTATTTTTACTCTTTTTCTAATATAGATAACCAGTACATGTTGTCTACCTCTCAGTTAAACATTGATGGGTAACACCTTTGCCTTGGAAATTATTTTGAGCCTACTATTGCCCTTCTCTCTCCTTCTTTGGCCTCCTTTGCAATTTGTTTCTTTCCTATCCTGGATTACTCCAGAGTTTATCTTGGAATGTTTTGGATATGGTCTGAATACTGAAAAATATTTTATCCTGTATGTAGCCATGCTAGACACATTAGTTGTATTTATGCAGTAAGAAAACAGCACATGAAGTTAGTATAATCTTGCTATGCACAAAATGACCCTTTGCCTACAAACCGTTGTCAGGCTATAGCTGTATGACCTGTATGTTCCCACGTCATACTGACTTTCTTACTACTTTACTGCTTTCTTGCCTACAATCTAACTCCTTTGTTTAAAGTGATGTTCATTCAACATACTCTCCTTTGTTCTATTCCAGGTAATACTTGGAAAAATAACTGTTGTTCATATAAATTTATCCCTCTTTTAGATTAACTTCTGTTTTCTTTATGTATTTATTAATCTTAATAGTGTCTAATTTATATTCCTGTTACTTTCTACTTCAGATCCATTTTGAAAACAGTAAAGGAAGAATGATTCTCACTAGACTCTGCTTCTGCTTTGTACAGTGCCATTATAACCATTTTATATTTATAGACTGTTACTAGGCATAAGAGTAAACCATTTCCTTGTGAATCTTCCAGGATATCCTGTGTGGCACTGGATTGAATACTTACTGAAGTCCCCGTTCAGATATTTCATACTGGGTTTTTTAGTCACAGTTTAATAACACAAACACAAATCTACCGTTAATCACAGAATTATAGAATGGTTTTGGTTGGAAGGGACCTTTAAAGGTCATCTAGTCCAATCTCCTGAAGTGAACAGGGACATCTTCAACTAGATTAGGTTGCTCAGAGCACTGTCCAGCCTGACCTTGAGCGTTTCCAGGGATGGGACTTCTACCATCTCTCTGGACAACCTGTTCCCAGAGCTGGCCTAAAAGATTTGGTGATGAGATATGAAGGCACATCAGCAGGTAGGGGATTATTAGGGTTCTGTAAATCAAGTTTATTCTCAAGTTATTTGGGCTGAGGAGGGAATTAATAAATAAGGGGCAACTGTGCCTTTTATAGAGAGAAGTGCACATCCTGATCTTTTAGTCTGTAATCACTCTCTATTCCATGGTCACAGATGTAGAGGGCCACAGTCAGAGTGTAAGACATATACAGATGAACGTTTGTGTGACAGCACAGAACAGATTGATGTCTTTGCTGCTCTGCTTTTCACTTATTGCTTTCTGTGGTATACCCTCAGCTTTGGTCTGGAAATTATGTCAACCTTTACCTCCTTCAGGCTACAAGCATTTTTCCTGGTGTACATGGCTATTGCTCATAGCATCATTTGTCTCATCATTGTGCATGCACTTGCCATCTTTTCTTTCCTTCTGTGCTTTTCCAGTGTTTCTAAGTACACATTGAAAATGTCCATGTGGCTGCATGTCTGCAGGCAGACAGCTCACTGTTCCAATGAACACACCAGAGATACACCTGTACACCTTTTTATTTCATAGTGGAATGTATAATCATATATCATACTTTCCATGTGCTGTACGGAGTGTTTACCCAAGAGTATTTGAATTCCTATTTGATAAGCCAATATTTGCAAAGAAAACCTAATTTGCCTTCAAGTTATAGAAATACGCATTAATTTTATGTCCAATTCCTCTGGTCCTAGTTGCAGTTTTCTTTTAAAAAAGAGGCCTCCAGTCCTTTGGTACTCTCTTACGCACTGATTACAGTAGTGAATTATTTAGTTACTTCTCAATAACTTATTCGGAAAGACTAACTGATTAATAAAGGAATGAAGTTGTTTCCTCCTAGGTAGAAAAAGATCTTATGCCCGTATGCTTATAAATCAATTTGTGCTTAAAAGCTGTGCCTGAAACCTGAGCTGCATTGTAAAGCTAGCACTATGCCAAAACATTTCAGAAGTAGCTGTGCATTTCACTGGATGTTTTAGCAACAGTTAGAGAGGGATGAAGGCTGCATAAGGGACTGCCCTGACATGTGGGCCTTGGGAATCCAACATGTTCTGTGCCTTCAGGGCCTCTCTTTTTAAGTTGGGCAGCCACTGGAAGGGAAAGTATGGGGAATAATTTGAGCAAAGCAACTGCTGCTTCATTAGCTGTCATATTACTAGTGCTGTATAACAGCCTGCATGATTCTGAGAGCAAACCAACCAACCCTGTCGCCAAGTGAATCGGTTATGGAGGCTAGTCAGTAGTGTGTAACTTGTCAGTTTGCAATCTGCCTGGGGTTCAGGGCACCGGCCTGCCTGCTGCTGCAGGGAGGAAAAAGCTTGTGATGCCTTTCAAATGTTTGCTTAGCTTGCCAGGTTTGAGGGATTGCTTATTCCTTACTGCATTTTGTCCAGTTGTGAGCAGATGTGCAGCAGCCTGCAATGGCTGCTACCCCTTGTGTGTGGTACTGCTGTTTGAGGCAGTTATTGATTTTCTGGTCTCTCTCTTGTATCATCAAATAACTTAGTGGATGTAAAAAAGGAAAATGTGTACTTGAGATAAAGCTTAATAATTTCTTAGTCTGTTTTTAATAGGCCAAATCCTGGGAAATCAGTGGACTGTATTGTGAAATGGCACTGGCATTTGGGGCTCCCTATGAGAATTGATATTTCTTATTAAATATGATCCTGAGAGGAGCTCACACCATAAATTGTCACTGACATTAATACAAATGTCAGTGTGAGTTATGGGTTTCTCTGTAAAGCTCAGGCTTTCTCTGGATCAGTCCTGAAAACAGTTTTTCCCAATCAAGTCTTGAACAAAAGCTGAATTACAAATTCTGAATCAAAAGCTCATGAGTGTATCTGCATCCCTTCATTATTGTGACTGAAGCATCAAGAGTAGTCAGGGCTTTCAGGATACTGTCTTACAATAACTAACTCAAGGCAGTCAGTACTTTCCAGCACATGCCCCTTTTTGTGCTTTTTTTTTTTTTAAGTACAAATGAAGTACAAAAATACTTAATCTGGTATGATGACCATAAGAGCTGGGAATTTTTGTGTAGAACATATCCTTAATTACTGGAATATTGCATACAGGATCTTGATATTTCTTAAAAGAACAAAGTAGTAAAAGTGTTAGAGCTTATGAAATGATGTGATAGCAACAAGTCTACATTTTATTCTGTCTATCCTGTGTGTAATGACTTTGGATTTCAGTGCTGTAACACAAGTCTGAGCTAGTACTAAAAGCAAGCTTTAAGTATGGATACTTGTCCATTTCAAGTCTGATTGTCAGCATATAATATTTTCTATTATTCAGTCTGCCAAAATTATTCTTGTTGGAAGGTCACTGATAGAAGAGCAGGAAATTTGGAAGACTGTCAAGAGAAGCAAAACTGTCAACAGTAAAGAAGTTTTTTAAAATTATTTTAAACAATTTTTATTTACTGATTGATCTGATATAAGTGTAACATTGAAGAAATGAATTTCTCAACAGTGTGTGACACTCCTATTTGTTTCTCAGGAAAAGAAACAAACGGTTTTATTGGTACCACTTGTTATAATATTTTAATATTTTCTATATATTTCTCATTCCAAGAATGTTCAGTAGCATTCAATAGTCCCACTGAAGTCAATAGGACATCCTGAAGTGCTCTGCTCCTTATTTCCAAAGGCTGTTTTAACTATTTCCACTATTTGGAAAAAGAGGCAGTATTTTTTTTTCAGGAATATTACATTTCTTAACCAAACAATTTGCTACCTTTGTCTACTCTAAATTTATGCATTTCATACCAAAACATCTATTATATCAAAAAGTTACATAATTAAAGTGACTACTAGACAGCCCATCTTAGTAAAATGTCTGCTGAAACCACATTAGTGCTTTGGATATTAAAAACAAATATATATAATGCCTGGCTTTATTTGGGGAATTTTTGAGGCTGACACTCCAGGACCAGTGATCATCTCCATCTTCCAGTTGCTGCAGTTATGGTAGGAAAAACTACAAACTCCTGAAAAGACAGATCTCAAGCATCAGCTGCCCTAATTATGTCTTAAACCAATTACAGCTGATGGCTGCTAGGAGTTTGGGCACAATTAATATTTTTCTTTAATCCTGGATTGTAACCTTTCTGCAAAATGAAAGATTCCTTTTTCAGAGTGAAAAAAAAAAAAAAAAGTTTCTTTTTCATCACTGGAAAAAATAGAGTTTGTCACTATCTAAAAGAGATTTTTCATTTCTCCAGACTAATTAGATGACTAGCACAAAAATTGAAAAAATTGAAAGAAATCTCTGTTTACTTTAAACCTTTCACAAATCAATTTGAACAAGGTCAAATTACATACTGTGAGGAGAAGCTGTAGTATTCCTTCTGAAATAAATATCCCTGAACTGTGTTCTGCATCTAAGAGCTCGTTTTAAGAGTCACTTACTAATAATGTGTGTGTTCAGATTAACAAAGGTTTTTGTAGAAAACATGATCATGATGTCAGTATTGTTTATAACTAACATTACTTTTTGATACTAATAATGAATGGAAATCATATGGTCAGGCAAAAATATAAAGAAAAATTAGCTACTATATCTTGGGCTATGGTTTTCAGAAGCCAAAACCTTTGACAGTTATTTTTAATGAAGTTATTATTTTACCAGTTAATACCAGAGTAAAATAATAGATTCATTTCTACACTAAATTTATTTGCATCCAAGCATTTGAGGGACAAAAATTAGAAATTAGCCAAATTTTGCAAAGGTAGATTAAAAAATATAAGGACTAAAGGAATACAGTTAGAGAAAAGAAAAAAGTAAATATCAAGAATCTAATTAAATATAAAATATCAAGTCCAAACAAATGACAGAAGGAAATAGCAAAGTTCTGTCCTAAGACTCAACTAAAACAGGACTAACCAAAACATCTGATACTTCATTTTGTAAAACAATTCTGAATTAGCAACAGAAGGATCAAGTTGTTTTAAAAAGTCTTTTCTGTCCATTAGAGATAATTCAACTGGAAGACCAGTATAGTATTCATAACTCCTCCAGTTGAACATAGTTCAACAAATCTGATAGGCTGAAAAAGTGTGAACTGAACATCTGCTGTGTTTAAGTACACGTATGCTATAGCTATAACAGTTCATTAGATAGGACCATAGCACAGGTTCAACTGCAGCTTGTCCCCACCTTTAGAAAAACTTATCATCTATCATGCTCCCAGACAACATCTAGGCTTGGACTCAGGAGCAGCATAAGCCAAAGACAGCTTCAAATAAGCATCCTACTTTGGGTGGGTTTTGATGTAAGGATACAAGCTGTGCCAGCTACTTACCTTCAGGGGCAAAATGTCATTCCTGTTCCATTTTATTTACCAGCACACATGTAGCCATAGAATTATTTTCTGAGAAGTAAGCCAATAGAAGTAAATCAGCGCCCTTCTATGGAAATCCGTTGCAAATCAGGTTTGAAATCCATGACACTCTTCTGATTTACTAGGGAGACATGAGGACGAAGAATCCTGAGGAGTAATGACATGAAAAACCACTCAAAAACAAAGAAAAAGAGTGCATATGTTTTTGCTAGAAAGCTTAAGCTAAGAAAGCTGTTCCTAAGAAATTTACTACACTTGTAGTACATCTCTCACTAATCATTTAGATTATTTTCCATCCACTTATGCTGATGTTTAATTCTGTGTAATGCCTTCTGAGAAGGCAGAATTTTATTTGGCCTGTGCTCTTGTGAGGAAGTTAAGTGAGTGGAAGAAGGGGATTTTAACAGTTATAGTTAACTTTGTACAGAAAGTAGCGTTAAAATACCAAAAGCTTCAGAAGAGATACAGAGAACGGAGAGCTGTTGATTCATTTGGACTGCAAAAAAATTCTAATGAGTCTAATTTTAATTTTCAGACTAGTTGGACACAAAATTGATTCCAGATTGACGCACAAAACTCTCTGTGAAACTCCACTGACACAATAACACCTTTGAGCCAGTAATAGCTTCACACATCTCACCAAGTGGCCCATGAGACAATCTGAAAACCCTAGCTAAACAGTAGGAAAGACAGATTCCTATGGAGCAAATAGGGCTCTGCATCACAAGACTTAAATGTTATTTCTAATTCTGCCACTCACTGTTTAACCCTGTTTTGCCCAATATTCTGCCAATTAACAGGGGTCGACAGGAAGGACACCACCACCAACCAAAAGAGTAAGTTCATTTTACTGATTATCTTAAAATAATACAGAAAGGAAATAATGCAGTGAGCAATCAGAATAAGTTTATTGCTAAGCAACAACACAAAGTTAGGCAAAGCATCTAATCATTACTATATAAAGTTAATGATAGTGATTAAGAAAGATACATCACCAATCGCCCTATTTATCATCATCCAGACCTGCAGTCACTAGGGTACCCCGGAGCAGAGAAGGTTTGGAGAAAGCCTCCCTGGCAATTGGGAAGTCCTGCATAGTGCATCCACCTGCAGATGGGGCCACCAAAGAGTCACTGTACAGGGACCCAGCTTTATAGGGCTTACTTATCAAACTCTGCAAGTCAGGATGACTTGCATTTTCCTTTGTGCAGAAATATTTGGCACATCATCCTCTAGGTTGGATTCTGCCCAGAGTCTGGCCAGTCCTTGGGAAGGAATCCAAGGGAGTATCTCTGTCCTTGTGATCTTAGCCATGTATTTCTCAACTGAGATCTGTCCGGTCTCACCATCTGTTTCAGTCCTAACCAAGAGCATTTGACGATTACACATATTATTACTGTTGCGGGTAGTTGCTAAAAAGTTGCTGGTTGCTGTTGCACTATAAGTGTTATAACAAATATAGTCTTTACAGGGTCCGTCTAGGGGTCAACAATTAGCTTGGACCTGTTTCCCTGGCCTTGGCATATCAAACCCCTAACAAAACATTTAATCTTCCTGCATTGATCCATTGCTTTAGTGGGATTTCAGTTCTTACTTACCTGAAAGCTGTGCATAAATATATGTATATGATACCTATATACTACTAAAACAAACAAAAAAAACCCCCCAAAACCCCCAAAACTTTTACATGTTAACTTTAAGCAAGTTCAGGATGTTGTCATCTGAACTCATGCAACAAGCTCCTGTGCCTAAAGATTACATTTACTTTAGAGTAAATCAATACTTTCAATACTCCAAAATCTTGAGAAAGAGTTTGGACCGGTTTGACAAGATCTGAGATTTGCTGGTCCCTATTTACATTAAAAATAGGACTCAGCTGACAAATAACATGAAATTGCAGCCCCTCCTCTAGTGTGTATTAACCTAAAGCTAAATGGTTGCCAACATGAGCTCTGTAAATCTTCCTCTCATTCCCTGCTAAGTCTTCATTTAGTCACTTTATAGTATTTGTAGATCAAAAACAGCTCTCCAGCTCCGCCTTAAGCACTGGATAAAGCAATTTTCTTTAAGAGTTTTAGGGTATTAGACCCAAGTGCATTTCTGAAAAGTCTCAAAAGAAGCAGATAAAAAGGCAAGCAATAGATATAAAAAGAAATAATCTCAACTTGATACCTGGCAAAAGGGGGTGATTTTTGTGGCTGTTGATTTCACAAATCATTAAACATAACAGCAAACATAAAATGAATGTTTCCTGTCTGTTTTTTTAAATGTAGAGGCATAGGGGGAGCTTGTAATGTTCCCCTATGTGAGTGGTCATTAGATTGAGCATTACATGGAGGGCAACTGTGTAAGTGCTCTTGCAGTGTCATCCTCAAATAGCAGATGCAGCTGGTTATAGCCCCAGGGGCAGAAACCACAAGTACTTACTGTGATTGCAGTCAAAGGTCTTATCTGTGTCCAGGTTATTCTTTTCTTCTCCAGGAGAAAAAATCAGTGATTCAGCTTCAATAAAACTATACTCTGCTGATATAGAAGGAGATATCACTTACTTTCTGTACATTTATGACAGAAAATATCTCTTTAGCTGACTCCCCTATCTGCATTCTGGGCCACTCCTTATCTGGTACAAAGAGCTGCAGCACAGGGTGGACCTTGAGCTGCTTTTTTCAGCTGTTACTTCAGCTAGCCTGCTACACTACCTGACAAGGAGCTATTTTCACAGTTGTTTGTCCAATAGCTTCCTTTTCTCTGTGTTCATCCTACACCAATAGCATAGCACAGCCATTCCAGTAGAGACCTTCTGTAGACTGTGCTTCAACAAGGCAGATGAAATAATGAAAAACAGGTCCTGGATTCAACAGTCCACATTTAAGAATGCCATGCCCTGCCCTACCATAACACTGCACCATATTACTGCAGGGAGCTTTGTGCCCAGAACTGTCCTCAACTCCTTGTCCTCGAGGTATCTGCTACAAATACACTAGGTTTCCCATATTTATAGCTTCAGATGTTAATTATGTTGATCCTATCAACAATCTTGATGCATTAAGGAGGAACACCATAATTTCTAAGAGCATCAGCTCCAATGCTTCAACAAAAAAACTGCAACTGAAACAGAAAATAAAAATATATTAAAAGAGGAAAACCCAGGATACAAGAGTTTAGATACTTCTAAAGAAACACATTTTAATGAGTTTAAAGTTGAGCCCTGCCTTTGTCTCTTTGAGTAGTACTTGTGCTTGAGTAAACCAGGGTCAGACAAATCAGGACCATCATTTTTGTTCTTGATACCAAACCATCAATAAAACCATCTATCGGGCACCAGCAGCAGGGTTTGGTGGCAGGGGGACCCTGTGTGAGGCCCACAAGAGCCTTAGCCAATGAGAGGAGAGCATGAGGCTCAGCTCAGTGCGGTTGAAGGAGCCGCTGGGCATGGGAGGATGCGCTGGGGAGGAGAGATACATGGAGCCATGTGAGAGGACACAGGAAAGGGGACACATGAAGAAAGACATGAACAGAACTACTTGGAGAAAAGGGAGGAGAAGTGGAGGAGCTGTGTGGAAAGAGACATTGCTGAGATCATGGCTGGAGATACATACCCCCACACTGAGGCAGAGATGTCTCTGAAGAGATGGGGGCCTATGGAGCGTCCCACACCAGGGCAGAGGAGTGGTAAGAAGCAAGGAGCAGTGGAGGAAAACCAGTAAGAAGTGAGAGGCAGCAGAAATAAACCTCTATGCACTGACCTGACCTCCTGCAGCACCCAACACTGCACTGAAGGGTTTGGCAAAACAAGGAAAGGTGATACTAGGAAGGTGGGAACAGAGATGTTGGACTGAAGTTGATCCTGGAGAAGGAGGAGGCAAGATGTTTCCCTAGGTGTTTGCTTAGTCACTTATTTTCTTGTTTTTCTCAATACCTGAATCAGTAATTAAAACTTTATGTTAAAAATTGGCTAGTAAAGTAAGTTAAATTTCCTGAGTCAAGGCATTTCTATCTGCAACATATGGTTACATGTGCCGTATTATACTATGTCATAACTGATTCTGCTACACAATAGGATGCATATATATATATATATATATTTATATTAAGGAAGTGCAGAGAAACAGAGCACTTTTATTGTCTGAAACATGGTGCCATAATATGAACGAGTGCACATTGCCACAACAGATGGAAAAAAAATGGCTGGAAGTGGTGGTTCCAAGAGCTGACAGTAATTCTGTAAGTCTGGAGGGCTGGCACCAGTTGTTGATTGTGTTTTTGTTTGTATTATGTTCGACTTCTAGCCAATATCAACACTTCTTATTTTATATCACCTGCTGTTGTAGTTTATTCTAGAGCTCTCTTGAACATTAGACCACTTGAGTGTAGAAGGATCATATTGTTGGGCTGCAGCATGAACTACAGTTTCATATGGTAATATCAGCTGCATGTACTGCAAAGGTTGTTGGAAGAGGTTTGTATCTCAGAGGTGACAGATCTCCTGGGTATTACATTGTCCAGCTGAGCTCATTGTGTTTGGGATCTTGCTCAATGAAATATTCTTGCCTGCAGAGCAGTGCTGCAGTTCAGTTCTTGTTCTGCAGCCTCCCCCCACCTGAAGGTGTGGATTATCCAGTGTACCCCACTGGACATGTCTGATCAGTGGGTCACATTGCCCTGTGAAACCTACCAGCTGGGAGAGATGGCTGTGGAGCAGAAAAAAGATTGTTTTCACATCTGTACTGGAAATACTGGTGTCGCACACATATGGAAGGCATCTCCAGCTATGCTGAAGCATAGGAGGAGGGAATGGGTTTTATTATCATGTTCATTGCATAAGGCTTGGCAGTATGAATACAGGTGAATGTAAGACAGACTAATGAGAGTAAAGTAGATAAGAACTGTGAGTTTACAAGCATATGATCACACAGGTCTGTCTTTTTGGAAGATAGCTCTTTTAATGATGAATGTGGTGATGAAAAAAAAAAAAAAAAAGAAATATCCCAGGAAATTACTAACAATCTTTTTCCTGTAATTTATTTATTCTCTCCATTCTTCTCTTCTTTCCTTTCCCACTAAGTAAAAGAGAAATGGTAGGGAATAACGGGGCAAATGTCTTTCTTGATATTGTTATATAGGATGTTCTTCATCAAACTCTTTTTAATAAAACTATTTTTGCTCACACTTATTATATGTTCAATTTTTAATTATCACAGATGGAATGGTTGGAACTTTATTTATTTGTGTAGTTACCAAGGTTTCAGAAAATAAGGGAAACTCCCAAGAAGACTCCCATTTATCCCAACTTGAGTATTTTTAATTGGCTATGAGGGCTGTTTTATATGAATGCTGCATCTATACCATATTCTTAGGATAGGGTTTCCTCAACAAAGGAGGGAGGGAACTCTGTATACTGGCAGTTTTCCTAGTGTATTTGCAGAGGTAGTTTGGGAGGGAGAATGGCAATCTGCTCAGCAGGGATGTAGGAGGTATTTATTATCAAAAGCAATGCTTTCAGATTCTAGTGACAGAGGAACATATTTAGACAAGAGAAATTCAGAAGGCAGCTGTTCCAGAGATTGTGAATGCTCCAGTTTTGTGGCTGTGCAGTGCATGACCAAATGTGTTACTGCCTAAGGAAGAATGGGAAAAGAAAGGAAAGTGGCCTATAAGTGCAAGTAAGTTTGAGTATCAGAACTCTAGAGTAGATTCCCCTTGTTTGGGTGCCCCACAGGTTTGAGATGGGGATGGTTCATTGGCTTCTTAGTCTACCTAGGTCTTGGCAAACAGGCTTTGAAATTTGCCTGTTACTACTCATCCAGTGACTGCCCAAGTAATGTATGCTCAGCCTTCAAGGGAGATAAGTAGATGCCTATCTGTTTCCCCTTTAAATCAGTGGGAATTAGGCACTTTAAGAATTTATCCATTAATCTCTGCGGACAGACATACTGTTTGTGGGAGCTAAAATTTGACTCCCTCCTTTGCCTTGCTCCGAAGGTTGCTTGTGGTTTAATCTGATTATTTAAGAGACTCAGCACAAATCAACTTTTCTATAAACATTCATGCCCTTTGAAGACATGGCACCAGAACCCTTCTAAAAATTATCTGAGGATGACACAGTATTGCTGCTAAGGCAGGTGGAATGCATGACAGTGGCAAGGCCTGTCAGACTGTTTTCAACTGGACCACATTAGAGTGGTATTTGGCTTCCTATCTGTACAGTGGACATGGTGGTCCTTCCTTAGGGCACAGGGGGATGAGAAGAATTGCATTAAATTCACAGCTGTTCAGTCAGAACAGTAATAGGGCTATAAAAGAAGGACAAATGACATTCTGGTACTACACAGTTACTATTGTACATGCTATTCACAGCAACATTTGTCTCAAAAAAAATACCTAGCTTATTCTGAGCAGCATACATAAATAGTAAATAATAAAATTAATTAAAGCTGAAGGATATATTAGATGGGGGTGGGGCAAAACAAAGAGGTGGTGTAGAGTGAAGGGAGCATGCTTACTGTCAGCTTTGATATATTGCAATTTAAATACAGTGCATTTCCCTGGGCTTTCCTTTACTTTAAAATATAAGGTTTTTTCCATCTGCTTTATGGAGAAACTGAAATCTACTCAGCAAAGGAGTACCTCCTCTTACTCTCCCAAGCCAAGAGGAAAGGCTTCTAACATCTGTATGGTTACAGAGAGAAATGGAAATGGCAGTGCTGAACTCACAAGGGTATTATGAAGATAAATTCCTTCATTTACTTGAGTGAGAAAGTATCACAGAAAACATAAATAAATATGGCAAGGCTGAAGTTTTCTGTTACTGTTTCATACATAGTTTGTAAAAAGCAGTATCTTAAACCTTTAAGAACTGTAAACATAAAAGTTGAACATCTCTGTGAAAATTTTTCCTGAAGAACATGGGCATGCTATATCTGAAGAACAAATTGACATTTACTGTCTTAATCAGGTTAGCACACAAGTGGTAAAGCAAACAGCAGTATAAAACTGTAATACTGATTGTTCAGGTCACCAGTCTTCTATAAAAGTACAGGAAATACACTGCTGTGTTAATGGTTTTGAAGTGCCAACAGACATTTGCAGGGAGATAGAAAGGAAAACTCTAGTAACTGTCAGTTTTACTGTGGGGGAGAAACAGTAATTTTATGCAATAAAAAAACCAGAATCCAAACCTGTAATTCATGTTTTACAGATACACCAAAAAACTTACCTGATTTTAGTAGCTTCAGCAGGATTTGCTTTTTAGTACCCGTATTAAATTAAATTCAGCTTGCAAGAAGAAATAAAATGCTCACACAGAAACACTTAAATTTTTCTCTGTTGTTTTTACTAGTTATAACTTATGTGTATAATACCTGTGCAATGTATACAAAAAGCATATATTTTAGTTTATATACACATAAATAAAAGTTATAGCTGTTGTGGCTTGGGGCCAGACAGTGTGGGTTTTGGTGTGCAAGTAAGGACTAAGTGCACATGTTGTTAGGTATTCTTGAGACATGTTGAATTATATTACAGATAGCGTGGATCAGGGAGTGCACTGAAGTATTGAGTTAGGGCTGTATAGGGAACACTTTGAGAAATAAATAAAAGTACCATCCATTTAATGTGGTAGTCAGGTAATGGTTAACTTACAGTATGTGTTTGAGACACCTTTTTCTTTTTTTGACACTGATTGTGAAAAAACTCCTATTTATTGCAGCTGGATAAATGCTTGCGTCCTGACTGACAAAATAATGAGTTATATAAACTTATCTTTGATGTAAATGAGTTTGTTGTTTCAGTTGCCAGCAAATGGAGCAGTTGACTAGATCAGACTGGTGGTGGTCTGTGGCTATACATTACAGGTCTGCCACAGCAGTACCTACAAAGTGTTGCCATTGCCCTTTCATATATTTTAAGAGGTGACCAAGGGGTTAGAACAATAAACTTTTACCACCAGAGACAAGTGAAGTAGTTACTCAAATCACAAGCTCTTTCTCTCTCTCTCCCATCTCTTCGTTCCCTGTGGCCATGTCATATTACGTACCAGCATAGCAATTAGCAAGCTATCTTCAGAGTGAGAAGAAATAACAGAAGCTTGAGGGGAATGGACAGGTGGTGAGTGAAAGCATGTGTGCTCAAGCCATTCATTTTCTTGAGTGCAATATTAATTTGTAAATGTTAAATAAAAGCTCAAATCTGCAGTATTTCCACAGACTTCTGATATGTCAAATGCTGATCAGCATTTGAATGAACTCCCTGCCATCAGAAGTTCCAAATGTTGCACATTTTTCTTTAGCCCTTACAGTCTCTTTGTCTTACACTGCTGTCTCACAAACAGACTCCTGTATTCCCAGCCTCTCTGTGTTGGCTTTACCTTCATCCAGCTTCAAGAGATGGAAAAACACTTCCTTTTGCTGGGTACATTTTGCCTGGATCACCTCTTCCAATCAGCTGACTTCTCGATAATTTTAATGAGATGAAGCATTTGGTAAGGTGCGCCTGCTATCAGTGGGGAAAGCAGTGCTGCAGCATCCTTGATTTTGCATGGTTTAAGCTGGACTGTATCTGTGAATGTATAACCCCTAAGCAGATGGAAGGCACACACTCATGGTTTCCTTGTGGCTAGAGCCAACAGTTGGATCGTTTTGTAATTGTAGAGGTATACACAGTTTAGAATGTTAAATCTCCAATAGAATGTGTAAAATCTCCACATCAAGCAAGGCTGATGTTCAAGAGGAGTTTTTTGTTTGTATTTTGTTATGGCTCTTTAAAAATAAGCAAGAAAATATTTTTTCATCTTTCATCTTGTTTCCTGAACAGTCAGTTCTCCTGGTGAGTGTTTTAGGTCTCATTTAAAAGCTCAAATGGGATACTTGTATAATAACTCCAGCTCAACAAACCAACTCTAAGAACAGATCTTTGTTGTCGGACTTGCCTTCAAAGGTGCTCAACGGGAAAACATGTAACACAGACTGACCTCCTAGTTTTTGACAGCTGGCTCAGCTCAGAGGTGAAAACCAGGACAGAGCAGCCCCCAGAGCTCAGACTAGATGAACTCACAGTATAAACAGGAGACTAGCTAAACCCTCCAACATTATCTTATCTCCTTGAGAGCAGCATGATTGCTTTCCAGGGCACATTCCATGTGGTCCCAAGCATCCGTATAATAGCTAATTGGATGAAAGATATATTCTTTTCCACTACAGCATTCAGAACATGATTGGCTTTCTTGTAAACCAACTACATGGTAAAGTACACAGTGCAGTTAACTCTCACCTACCCTGCCACCCTTCATGAACAGTGTTTTACTACTATATATTTTGTAAAATTCCAGAAACCTCTTATCAGGTGAAACTCTGTACAATAGAAAGGTTGTAATAAAGACCCGTGATAGATTTTAGAGGATTACAGTGCAGGATTTATGAGCAAGTGATTTATATGACTTCAGTAATTATGTTTGCTAATAAATTTCTTGTCCAGGTACCATTTTTCATTTTAATTTTCATTTTATAATAAGTGTTATCATAAATGGCAAAAAAATAAAAAGAGAGAGACGTACCAGGATAATCTAATCTAACATAAAATGCAAACCTCCCCCATGAGAAAATTTCTGATCAGATGACACGCAAAGTCATTTTATAATTTGACAAGGTTGACAGATATAAAAAGTTAGTCTTTCTTTAAATGTCAAGAGCCTGGTGCTTCTAGGATTTGCAAGGGAATTATTAACACAAGATGTATATTTCTTCCTCATGCCCTTCTTTTATAAGGATTTGTCTGTCAGGAAATGAAAAAATGAAGAAGAGAAAATTTGGCAGCTCTATGTTTCTTGTCAGGATCCCATTTATGTAATCTCAATCATGAAAACTGTTTAAATCTACATTTAAGGGGTTGGGGGTGATTACATTTATTTGCGTCTGATATTTAGATGAGCAGTCATACAAAGAATGGAAAAGAAGCATCAGACAAGTCAAGTTTGAACTAGAAGCACAAGACAGAGCATCTTTTAAACCTGAGGTACACACTTTGCTTGTTATAGAACTGTCTTTGGATTTCTGACAGGCTTTTAGGTGTGACATTGGAAAGCCAGAGTTGAATTACTCAGAAAGGAGAAATAACTTTTTGGGGAACAGTGTGCTACTATCTTAGAACTCTAAAATAAGATAAAATAATGTTACTTTATAACTTGCTTTGAAATAGAATTACCTTTTTAAAGAAAGATACATTGGGGAAGATTTGTAAAAACTGCATCCAAAGTTGTTTCCCTCAGAATAAAATTTCTAAGCCTACAAAACTTAAGCTTCAAGACATATGGTCAGATGGGATTTCACTTCCAGATAGGTGTTGCAAGTATTGGTATGTCATGGAAAGCTTTGTTGCCTCAGGAACAACTGCAACTGACAGATGATCAGAGGTCCAAATTACCAACCTAATTACCTGTGCATCATCTTCTCCACAGAGACCACCCAGCTGGGAAGGAGTGAAATGCACATCTGTAACTCTGTCAGCTCTGCTCCCAGTTTGGTACAACTTACTCATGTCTTGGGGCTGGTGGTCTAGAGCTTAGGACTGGAAACATCCCCCCATTGATCCTTTTATCCTTTCCTGCTCATCCACTTAAAGCTGGTTGTAATTCTTTTCATTTCTTATAGAGAAATAATTTCTATCTTTTTATCGCTTCAAATACTCTTCAGAATTTATACTTCAGATGCTGATGGTAGAAATTGACATACAGCTTTTAGTCAGTTTTAACATTAGTGTTTTGTCCAGTAAAACTTTACTAAACTTTTATTTATGCTGTTCTTTTTCTCCTCTTCCTCCTTCTAGTGAAATTAATGGGTAATGGGAAGATACTTGAAAATAAAACTTCCCAGAACAGAAAATGAAAATATCTCAGTATTGATACATTACAATGAAAGACATTTTAAATAAACGTAGAGTATATTATTGAACCAGCAGGTGAACAGAATTTTTAGTTTTTGAATTTTCAGAGTGGAAACATTGCCAAAATAAGTGTTTGGGAAGTTCAAATTTAGATAGTATTTTTTTTTTTTGGTCAATATCCTTTTTTTCTGAAGAAAATAAAAATTTTAATCACTATTGCACATTTTGCTTGTCAAATTGTTGCTGATCCACTTGTCAGCTCCGTAAGGAGATCCACGTCAGCTTGGGATGCTTATGCATTTGCAACAGCAATGAAGTTGCCACAACTACAATGGAATCTTCAAAAAGGGCAAGAAGAAGGATCCAGGCAACTACAGGCCAGTCAGCCTCAACTCCATCCCTGGGAAAGTGATGGAACAGCTCATTCTTGAGACCATCTCTAAGCAGCTGGAAGAAAAGAAGGTTATCAGAAGTAGTCAACATGGTTTCACTAAGAGGAAATCATGCTTGACCAATCTGGTAGCCTTCTATGGTGTCATCAGCAGCTGGGTAGATGAGGGGAAAGCAGTGGATGTTGTCTACCTTGATTTCAGCAGAGCTTTTGATACTGTATCCCACAACATCCAGTAGCAAAGCTTAGAAGGTATGGGATAGATGAATGGATGGTGAGGTGGACTGAGAACTGGCTGACTGGCAGAGCTCAGAAGGTTGTGATCAATGGTGCAGAATCTAGTTGGAGGCCTGTAACTAATGGTGTTCCCCAGGGGTCAGTGCTGGGTCCGATCTTGTTTAACATCTTCATCAACGACCTGAATGTAGGGATAGAGTCCGTCCTCAGCAAGTTTGCTGATGATACGAGGTTGGGAGGAGTGACTGACACACTAGAAGGCTGTGCTGACATCCAGTGAGACCTGGACATGCTGGAGAGTTGGGTGGAAAGGAACCTGATGAGGTTCAACAAGAGCAAGTGCAGAGTCCTTTACCTGGGGAAGAATAACCGTATGCAGCAGTACAGGTTGGGGGCTGACCTGCTGGAGAGGAGCTCTGTGGAAAAGGACCTGGGTGTGTTGGTGGACAGCAGGCTAGCCATGAGCCAGCAGTGTGTCCTTGTGGCCAGAAAGGCCAACAGTCTCCTGGGGTGCATTAAAAAGAGAGCGGCCAGCAGGTCAAGGGACCCTCTACTCTGCCCTGGCGAGGCCATGTCTGGAATACTGTGTCCAGTTCTGGGCTCTCCAGTTCAAGAAAGACAAGGAACTTCTGGAGGGAGTCCAGTGGAGAGCCACAAAGATGATGAGGGGCCTGGAGCATCTGCCTTATGAGAAGAGGCTAAGAGAGCTGGGACTCTTCAACCTGGAGAAGAGAAGACTGAGAGGGGATCTTATAAATGTCTATAAATATCTGAAGTATGGGGGCCAAATGGACGGGACCGGGCTCTTTTCAGTGGTGCCCAGTGACAGGACAAGGGGCAATGGGCAAATTTGCAATGGGTAAAAAACATTCCACACAAACTTAAGGAAAAACTTCTTTACTGTGAGGGTGATGGAGCACTGGAATAAGCTGCTCAGAGAGGTTGTGGAGTCTCCATCTCCGGAGATGTTCAAAGCCAGCCTGGATGCTTTCTTGTGCAACTTGGTGTAGGGAACCTGCTTTGGCAGGGGGGTTGGACCAGATGGTCTCCTGAGGTCCCTTCCAACCTCTATGATTCTCTGATTCTGTGAATCCATCTCACCCTTCCTTATCTCTGTGGCTTTTAAATGCTTATAAGAATTAAATCTAATTTTAATTAGTAAACAGCCTTTAAGTGAGGAAGGCCTGTTTCTACCCCAGAGCCTTTTGAGATATGCCATTGAAAATGCAGTAGAACGTCTTCCCGGGCGTCTATGGGAGCTCTCAGCAGGAGAGGGGGGGCAGTGGGGAGGTCCCAAACCCTGGGCTGATCAAACAGATATTTTAGGAGGTTCCTGGGGTCATGATACTTTTCTATTTGTATATTTTTGAGAGGACTTGATGCTAGGTTTCAGAGGAAGGCTGGATTTAGTTACTTTATCTATTACTTTGGTAATTCATCATCTCCATGTCATACAGCCATACTAAATTCTAAAGTTATGTTATTTGATATGTGGTCTTAAATAAGTTTGTATAAATAATTTAAATTTGCAGTTTTGCTCCAAATTACAAAAAAGACACATGTAAATTGGAGCCTGATGTTCTAAAAATACAGAAGAATAAAAATAAGCTCAGTTATCCCAGTGTATTTTTTTTTCTTATATTTTCCTACCCTTCTTGATTGTATTAAACATAATTTTCACTGCTATAAATGGGTAGTGCTTCACTATGGGGAGTTAGCAATGAGAAGAAAATTCTTCAGCTTTGAGGAATGGTTTCATAATTTGGTCTGCTTTTTAAAAACTGAAATAGAATCTAAAAAAAAAAAAAGCCTCTATTTCAACAGTATATTTTTTCCCATAACATTTTAGGATATTTACACCTAATGTCATTACACATTGTAATTATGTAATTGCACGTCTTAATTACATGTTCCTATTATTTCATCATAAATGCTACAACAATTAAGTAATTAGATCTAATTTATACAATTAGATCTAATTTTATAAATACATGACAATGGCACAAAAATGGCCTGAAAATAATGGGGAAGTTTTTAATTAAAATGCAGGGAATGCTTTATGTGCCTCAAACCTATGCAATCAGAGCAACATGCAGCACTGGATTGATCCTATGCAGTGATTGTTAGAACTGTTTAAGGACTACTACTTTTCTTGAACTGACAGTGGTGAGTGCTCACAGACGTTCTTGGTAATCACCCTTGGACATCAGATTGTGAGTTTGAAACTTTGGGCCTGACATTGAAATTTCATGGTGATTAAATTTTGGTACACTGGCTTGTGGGTATTAAGTATATAAGTAATTGTTTATTGTGTTGGTCTTCTAGGTTATGTAGGACCTATGCATTTATTTATTTAATCTATGCCTCACTTCCCTCGTACTTCAGTTTCCTGTTGGTGGCAGGAATTATGAGCTATAGCTACCTCAAACCACTAAACTCAGCAGTACATAGTCTTGAGCACTGCTGTGACTGTCCAGACTGCTAGCCTGTTCCCTGGCACAGTTTTAACTTGTACCAAATACTTTATTCCCAGGTAATGCTTGGGTACATATCAGGGGACAGGGCAGGTCAGGGGCTATTTCCAAAGATAGAATGAATGAAGCTACCCTGTTCTGGGTGCATGAACAGAAGATTTTGTCATAGGGACACCAGCTGTTCAGTCCCACTCACCAATGACAACCAGGAATGGACCCAACTTGTCCTGTTTAGTTTTTTAGTATAGCTATAACCATGAAGTCCATCTCATGAGCTAGTCCCAGACTTTTAGCTAAGAACATGCTTTCAGATCCAGTACTCTTTGAGCTGGGTATCATTTTGTGATGAGACTGTTCATAGCCATCCTATTATACTTCCATCGATGCAGCCTGCTAGTGAGGCCTACGCCTATAACTCTGGCCAGACTGTAGTTTTTAGCTACACAGAGCCTCGTAAGTGCAAATATAATCTGAGATTTACAACCTGTTGGATATTTTCTTTCTTTTATTGATCATTCTTGACAAAGAGTAAAGGCTTCTCTGCCACAGCTACATCTGGGCTCTTGACAGAGAGTACTCTTCCTCACAGAAATCTCTGGTTACCCTGTGTGAGGTCACAGTTGCACAGCTGTACCTTGGCTGTGGGCTCAGTCAAGAGAGGGCAGTGCATATAGGAAAGAAGCAGATGTGCAAGCAACAAGATGACATAGCAAAATCAAGCCATTTCAATTTTTTGGCCTTTTTTTTTTCATTGTTTTCAGAAGGCCCCTTCACTGAATTAAACTAGTTTATTTCTCACAAAATAGAAAGCAATCAACTAGGAAAAAATATCTAGTTGAAAAACTCACACAGTTTGAACAAAAAATATTTTTCCTACTCTATTCAAATAATGATTTCATAAAGGTAAATATTTTTTTAAATATTAATTGATGTATTTTGACCATACTGATCATTCCTTTGCAAAGGCTTCTCGACCTTCAAGGCATTCTTTCAGAAGGCAGACAACTAAAGTAGATGTAGCAATGACTTTAGGAAAAAAATCCCTAACCAACCAACCAACCAACCTAATTTTAATTACATCTTCCATTGGAGATTCACCAAAACAAAATGTTTTTTTCTCAAATAAATATATACTTGCCTTTTGTAGCACAATGGCGAACATGTCCAGTCTCATAGAGCTTAAATTTATTTTTGCTTCCTTTGTTTGCAACAAAAAATTTACACGGGCTAAGAAATTAGGATATAATTTTTTTTCCCATAGTAAATGCTTTTGTTTTTCCTCATAGGGGTTCCCTAGGAAATTTGCAAATAAGTTAGTCGTTCGCTTTTTTTGCCTAACCAGGTATCTTGTATTGTTAAACAGAACAAATGTAGAAGAAATGCATTTATTTTTATTCTGTTGTAATCATACCTGTTATAACATTTTCTCCCATTCTTCCTTTTGTGCAGTTACAAGAATGAAAATGATTAGTTCTTACTTTGCTCCCCATTCCTCTGTCTGGAATGAAAAGCATGCCAAATATATCTCTGCTGTAAGTCCATTGGAGATAATGGAGTTGCAAAGGGCTTGAATGTTACTCATTGTGTGTAACCTGTAACCTCATTTTCAGCAGGATAGGAGTAAAGGTTCTCTGTGCCTTTATTTAGAGCTGCAGCTTCCATTAAATTTAATTACTTCTCCCTCTGGCTGTAAATAGAAGGTGTCTCTTATTAAATTTAATTCCTTTTTCTGGCAGCTTGCATGATAAAGGTGTGGCTACTAAATGAGAGTGTCTCTTAAATGGAAAGAGACTGGATCAAAAATATATGTTGAAGATTTCAGTTTTATGCTGAAACTGAACTAAAAATCCCAACTGTTTTAAAATACACCAAAATTCCTTGATTAAAAGAAGGAGTTACCTTCTAGAACTAAGCTGCAAATGCAGAAAAGCCATGCATAGGAAAATAAACTAGAGGTGCACAATGAATATAATTAATTACTGTGATTAAGAATGTTAAATTAGGCTTGGTTTAGGTGCCTGGTTTTCCGATGCATACAAAGGTAAGGAAATAATTTAAAAAAAAGGTACATTTTTTCTCCTATAAACTTTCTTGACTAAATAACAATAAATCTGTAAATGCCTGTGGGCTTGTTCTCTTCAGTTACTGCCATTGCATCATGCACTGCGAAGAATGGAGTGTTTTCTGTATTGATGGTGGTCTTTTTTTTTTTTTTTACTATCCTTCTTATTCCCTTTCTTCTGCTATTGTCTTTCTCATCAGTTCTCTCTTTGAAACTGACCCTTTCTCTAATTGACATAACTCAATTTGAGATGGTGTGAAGGTTTCAGTAAAATTTTCATTAGTCTCTTGGGGGTGGGGGAGGAAGAAATGCCCTTAGAGCTGTGCAGAACTCACCTATGTCACTCATAATCCTCCTGTTCATCCACTGCACATTTTTATAATTTTAGTTTCTTCACTGCTACAAATATACATATTTATGAAGTACTCATCACCATGGTATCCAAGTGCCATTCAGTTTATCAAAAGGATTATATGATGTGATTTATTGCAATAGCAGGGGATTGGACATGATGACGCAAGTTCCTTCTAGTCTCATGTTTCTATAAATTAAACTAATACCATGAATCATTTCCCTAAAAATAGGTACCATTTGAAAGATCACTTCCAAACATTTAATATAGTACCAATTTTGTTTCAGAGTGCATTGTGAAATGCTCAAGAACTCTGTCTTCTGGCTTTCAGGTGGGCTTTCCTTAGCTGTGGTTAGGAAAACTCAGTATAAAGCAGCAAAACAAAGCAAACCAAAGAAAGACTGAGCTTCATCCTTTGCAGGCCCACTTCACACTTTGAATCCCACCTGTCTTGTCCTGGCCCAGGTAGCCTCAGAGTAGGGGGAAAATGAAGTACTAAAGTATTTTTTCCTGGACTATTTTGCCCATTGTGTTGGGACTCTAAAGCCTAGGCCTCTCCTAGGAGCTGTTGTGGGCAGTCCTTGTGCCTGGAAGCATGCATTCAGTGGGAAAGTCTTGTAAAAGCAGAGTGATGACTAATGAAATTAATTTTAATTACAAGCTTTTATTCAAAATTACTTAGACTACTTCTAAAGGGCACTAACAGAAAGAAGGGAAAGGGCAGGGCAGGGGCTAAGGGCAAGAGCTAGTGTGCACGGTTATCCAGGAAGGAGAGTGGAAGTTCATGTTCTGAGCTGGGCAGGGGGAGTCTTTCTCGATTCCTTTTGGTTATTACTGACATTAGTGCACCCTTACACTGGGGCTTCCTGAGTCCTGCTGGGAAGTTTATTAGTCATATGCCATGCTAATGTCATTTGTATAGGCACATCTGCCCTGTTTGGAGCACTGGCAGAAGAATCTTTGCCCGAACCTCTCGCTGTAGGCAGGCTCCTGCAGAGGACAGGGTTGGTGTTGGTAGCCAAGATTAGATGTCTAAAATAAGGACAGTAAAAAGTAGTGTAACATTCCATTTTAACATATATGAAGACTACAGAATCATCAGCTGCACTTCTCTGAGTAGAACAATGTATATTTATATGCTAAAAGAAAAAAAAACCAACAAACCTATTGCATATAGACTATGCTGCGTATGACTATCTTTGTGTATAACATGCACTGTTCCACACCTGGCTTAGCTGAAGGCCTCTGAAATTACTCCCACAGGGAAGACTGATAAGTTATAGATATCTATAATTTAATCTTTCTATTTTTTTTAGCATTTTTCAGTTTGAGATGACAAACGTTCACGTATGACAAAGGTCAAAGGTTATCTTGTTAGCAAGTCATTCTGGATCGATGTTGTAGAATAAACTTTTTTGTTTTTCAGAGTATTCATTCACATTCATGGGGCAGGTACATAAGAGGCATCAGTTTGTAAAGGGTTTCGTTTGCCAAGTAGCCAGTGACAGCAGAATTATAGTTCCACTGATCCAAATGGACTTGTTGCACCAAACTTGAAATAGTAAGTCATTCTAACTATTCTAAGAGGAAGACTCTGTGTTGTGACATAAGGCTCATACAATTATATCCTTCATGCTTTTTAAAAAAAAAAATTTATAAATGGAAAGTCAAACAAAAATGTATAAAAAATGAAATTTTCATAATTACTGTTTGCCCTGTTTGTTAAAAGTTGCTGCCTCATTTCCAGTCTTCTGAAATTTATGTTCATAACATGGGGCAGTATGAACAGACTTATGTGACATTTTAGCTGAACGGCTTGTGGAATAATTACTGGAGATAACTTAAAATCAGAAAACAGCTTTGTTCACACACTAGGGAAAGGTATAATATCAAAGAAGGTCCCAGGGAAAAAATACAGCGGGTGTGTGAAAAATTTCTCCAAGGTTGCCCTGTGGAGAAGTCTAGTCTGCTTATCAATACAGGGGATGAGAAAGAGTGAAAACTTGTTCATCAGCTCCTGTATTTACTCTTTTTACAACCCTGGACCAGCCATCTGAAACCCCTTAGACAAAAACCCTCCTTGTGTAAACCTTGAATTATAAAACACAAAACATACCTCCAGCTCACTGACCACCACCCTTTCCCCCCTACTGAGCATATGCTCAAAGTTTTGCTAACTTCTACTTTAAAAGGGAAATGGAAGTGTTTTTACCAATCACAGTAAAAGCATGACTAGAGTCAATCAAGCTCCACCTTGAAGGTAAGAAATAATATAAAAATAGCCCAAAGAAAGGGGAAAATTAGGAAAGATAGCATCACGGACAAGTCAGGGAAGATACCATCATATACTTCTGACCTCTGGGACGAGCTGACAGACTGAGATTCTCTTCCCCTAGTAGGAACGCCTTTGGTTAAGATTTATACTGCCCCAAGAACTTTCTTGGAAACTTAGAGATCTCTACAGAATTGTTTTTTTAACTTAGTGCTTTTCAGTAATTTGTAACCTTAACACTTATATATACCTCTGCAGACAGTAGATTATCACTGTCAATCCACACAAATCTGCATTATTCCTGTTACTTTATTAAAGTGTCTTATTTGCTTATTGACTTGCTGCACAATTTCTCACTGAGCACTGCCTGATAGGACATGAAAGTCCATAGATGGTGACTGGACGGCAGGTGCAGGGCACTATTGAGTGAATCCAGAATTAATGCACCCAGACTGGTAGTGCCACATGAAACTGTTTGTCTGTAACCAGCCACACCAGACCCACTCCCTCACAGGACGCTGCTAAATTCTGCAGGTTTATCTGTGTGAGTCCATAAATTGTAGGTACGGGAGTGCAGCGCACTATCGAGTGAGTCTGCTGTTGTCGGATTCGTAGTGCTAAATTTGGCATCACTCAAGATCTAAGCCTAGCTAACCCCAGCTCCTCTAATATCTGAGGGTAAGCTGGAACACAAGGGGTTTATTTCCTACCAAATTGCCCTACCACCCTTTTCACGCAACACAGCTGTACATGTGTTGCATGCATCTCCTTCTGTAGTGCACCAATGAGGGGTCTGCACTGCATAAAGCGTAGCAAATGCAAACTGTTTTCTGAGACTTCAGCTGTGTTACTTTTCAAATACAGCTCTGGTGGAACAAGCAGGAGATGCTAAAAGATAAGAAAATTGAAGTAGCCCCAGTCTCTAGTTCTATTTCTTTATCAGTGTAAGTTTTTTGAAGTGACAAGAATAATAAAGCCTTGAAGGATTTCTGTATATTAAGAACAAAATTTCAGTTTAGGTACTATGCCCAAGTTAGCTTTAGATCTGGCTGGCTTAGGTATGGCAAACAATAAAGTTACCTTGGCGTGTGTTTGCTAAGCGGGCAACCTTCAATCTACTGAAATTGATAGTGTTCATTCCTGATCCAACCGGTTACTAAGAACAACATTACTAGCCAAGTACACTTTCATGGAAGACTACTGTTACCTCCACAGGCTCATGCACTGAGTTTTAAATATTGTGATCAGGATTCAGATCAAGATTCTCCTATCAAGGTGGAACTGGTTTGCTGTATTCTCACTAGAAACTGTGAGGAGAAGAGTTTTTTCTGTCGGAACATTTTTCACTTAGGTATTTCTGTAAGACTTTGTAAGCTTAAAGACATTTTAAAATAGGAAAAATTACACTTAATCACCTGAAGTGGTCTTGCTGCAAACAAAAACACAGCCCTAAATATTTATTGAGCCATAGGTGTGGGCAATTATTTTTTTCTTAATTTGTTATACCATTGTGGATATGGTATGATCACCAGTTTACTAACAGACGGACACCCTTTTAAAGCCAAGATGATACATATTTTTGCCATTTCAGTTTGGATAGAAACCAGATTTTTATCTTATGTTGTGCTTTTTATTTCTTATGTCAGAAGACAAATTCAGTTCCAAAATGTGTTTCTAAAAATAAGGAACATTTCTGTAATTCATGTGCACTTCTTTACCAGACCAATACTTGACCTCCATATTCCCCTGCTAGAAGATCTGTATCTGACCCCAGGGACTTATTTCATTCTCCATTCTCTACCTAAATCAGTGGAATGCTGTTCAGTTGATCAAAGTCCAGGTACAACAGATTTAGGAGATGTCATGGCAGACGCCAGGCCTAGGATTATTTTGTCAGTTTATTCTTTTCGTTCAAGTATTCCACCATTTGTTGGTTTTGCTATCTCTCATGCTTTGCCTGGTGACTCCCCTTATTTCTATTGAGTGCATGGAGGGCCCTGCTGCCTATATTTGATTCATAGCTCCTGAAGCAAAATCTGAGCCAACACCCAGCACTGTTATTCAGTACTGTAAATGTAAATTTAAAATTTCAGTAATACACAGTGTACTCTAGACATTGGTGGCAGTATATATATTGAAGGATGTTTTCACTGGTTTCTTAGCCATGGAATTGCACTTCTGAATACTATACAATACACTACAGAGCATATTTTAAAATAAAGAATATTGTGGCTTTATATGCAACTTCATTTATTTCAAAGGTGGTGCTAAATACTCTTTATTGAATAAACTTCTCTGAAAATTTCAAACAGAAGAATATCAGCAGAGGAATAGGTAACTGATAAAGAATGGGTTTAGACCTTATCTTCATTTTCTTTTGTCCAAAAAGCAAAATCTACACTTTTTATTAAAACAGAAATTGATTGAAAGAAGAAATCAATCTGGTAAACGAAACTAAGATATGATTCATTTTGTGAAGGGAAAAAAAAGTCAGGAAAACAAAAAAAACAGCTTGATGTAATTAAATTGAGGGAATTAGGTGAGATCTTGGAGGCAAATCTTACATAAAAATATGAGGAAAAATTTTTAACTTCTCTGAAGTATGGTACTAGTTGCAGAAAAAGAAGTAAGAAGAGTAGGAAGAAACTGATGGCAAAATCATGAACTTGTTACTGAAATCAAAGGATAAAAAGTGAAAAGTATAAACCAAGACAAATTATTGATATGTGTAAGGAAATTATAAAAGAACGTAAAACATGTATAGGACAACTAGCAGGAGATATCAAGAATAAAGGAAATAGTTATGTAACTTTATTATCAGCTAAAGAAATTTTGAGAAAAATCTGTTCCTCTTCACTGATGACTGATGATGCTGAAAAATATCAGTTTAAAGGTTACTTTTTATATTGGTTTCCACAGAAAGAAATGAAAAGCTCAGTTATGAGAAGTTGCTTTGTACAATTATTACCACAAAGAGTACAAGAACACAGTATAGCATGGATAGATGAAGTAGATATTTTCTTATCAAATCTTTGACAGGCTTCATCATAAGCTAGTTACAAAAATAATGGTTCTTACTGGTTATTTTGTGAAGGATATCTGACAAAAACTGAACAGATGTAGCATGTTATCTTTTGAAATGTAAAAGGAGAGTCAAGGAACCATAGATCAGCCAGCTAAACTTCAGTCCCTAGAAAAATAACAAAGCAAGGTTTTGTAAGCACTAGGAAGATAAGAAAATGAATAACATCCTACCTTTTTCAAAAATTAATTGAACTAACCTAGCTCAGCTTCCTTTTGTAGCAGAATAACAGAGCTTGTGGACTGTAACTCTTAAGATTGTCACCTGGGATTGAATAGGGATTTTATGCAACAAGACAAGTTGAAAAATTGGGCTATTCACACTAGTCATGACTACCAACCTGCCCGACTTCCCAGCCATTGAAAATTTCAGTCTTCATGACAGTGCCACATTCATGCTGCCTCATGGATGCGAGTTCCCTTCCAAGGTTACAGAAAAGGGAGGTTTAAAACCAAATTTATTTTAGCAGACATTCTAGCCAATCACCAGATGAGGACTGTAAGTCACAGAACTTTTAAAAAACTTGTAAAGAAAATTGCAAGAGAATATCAAATAGTTTTAAATCCTTTCCTCCACTGTAAAGCATAATGGAGACGTTCTGTCAGGTTTTTAAAATGCTCACTATTACACAAAATCTAAATGTGGAATAATGGGTACAAAGAGACTTAGATTATTTCTGGTTTCTCCACTTGAGCATAGTTTAATTGAGTAACTGAAGGGGAGCAGCGAAGGCCACCTGCCTCTGAGGGATGGGGCATGGGAGTTGATTCAGGGGATAACAGAGTCAGAAGAGCAGGGTTCTGCCAGCCATGACCCTGACCCATGCAAGGAAGGTCAGCAGAGCAGACCCGGGGACCATGACCGCATTTGACCAAGAGCCTAGATCGACAGGCAGGTTCATGGTGATGAGGCAGGTGAAGTGCCTGGGTCCTCAGTACAAGAAAGACCTGTGGGAGCAGGTACAAAGGAGGGCCACAAAAATGATCAGAGGGATGGAGCACCTCTCCTATGACGAAAGGCTGAGAGAATTGGGAATGTTCAGCCTGGAGAAGAGAAGGCTCTGGGGAGACCTTATTGCAGTCATTCAATACTTGAAGGGGGTCTGTAAAAAAGATGGGGACAAACCTTTTAGCAGCGCCTGTAGTGACAGGAAAAGGAGTAACGGTTTTAAACTAAATGAGTGTAGATTTAGACTAGATGTAAAGAATTTTTTTTACACTAACAGCAGTGAAACACTGGAACAGGTTGCTCAGAAAGGTCACAGAAGCCTCATTCCTGGAAATATTCAAGGTCACGCTGGACGGGGCTCTGAGCAACCTGACCTAGTTGAAGATGTCTGTGCTTACTGGAGGGAGGTTGGACTACACTACCTTTCAAGGTCCCTTCCAACCCAAACCATCCTATGATTCTATGATTCTGTGGGAGACAAGACTAGAGGTCTGGATCAGACCCAGTGAGGATAACCAGAGTCAGGCACAGCATGATCACTCAGGCCATTAAGGCTTATTAGTGCCCTCAGGGCACTTCAGACAGACCTCGCTGTTTCCAGACAATTGCACGTGCTTTATGTAAGCAAAGGTGTGCAAAGGTGTGCAAAGGCCAGTGACAGCAATGTCTATATGCACCTGTATATAAAACTTCGATCCATTTTCTAAACAGGTTTAAGATTTCCTTTTCTTTCTCACCTTACCTATCATGCTATTATAACTTTTCTGTGTTGTGGTTAGAGTTATAGACAACAATGACTGGTGAAACTCAAAATATTCAAGAATTCAGACTTAATTTTCATAATTTCCCAAGGCTCAGCAGTTTCTCTGAAGTTGTTATGGATGGTTTACTACTGCTCTCCATCTACTTAGATGGCTCATCAGTATTTGGTATCCTTTAAACTGACTTTGTACTGGCATAAGCCAAAAGTGTTTGCAACTTCAGTGCTAATGGAACAGGAAGGATTAAACTCCTCTACTTATTATATGCCTACTGTAACCATACATCTGACATTTAGAGTAACTGCAATTAATATCTTTTGAGCCTGAAAATCTTATCAAATGGCTGGGACACCTGCAGAGGACAGGGTTGGTCCTGGTTGGCTGGGACACCTGCTCCCAGGCACAAAGTTTCTCTTTGTTTATTTTAACAATTCCAGTTTTCCTCTGTACAAAAATTCTCTGATCAGAGACTAAAAGGTGTATACACAGAGCATCAAAACAATATAAACCATAGTGAGGACTTACTGGATTAAAAGTGAAAAATCCAGGCCAAAGTTTCTGATCTAAATTTTCAAATGAACTCTAATACATATTGGTGAAATCAGAAAGTTCATTTCACGTTAGAACATTTGAGTTGTTTTTGTAAATGAATTTGTCCTTCCTCAGGGCCACTAAAAGGGGCAAAGAACTCTAAAATGAAGGGAATAAACTAATTACTTAAAAGTAGTCTTATACTAAGCCGTATATATTTTGTCATTTGTAACAGGTACTTCCATTGCTGTGGGAATCTAGACTGCTGGATGATGCTAGGAAAGTACCCTGAAATCATCTTGCTGATCAGCAGAGTAAATGGTGAATTTTGCCTATAAATCTTTGAAAACTTTTCCTTTATTGTTGCCAACTAATTGTTCTTCCACACAGAAGTCCTTTTATAAGGACTTCTTTTATACTTAGAATCTAGCCCTTGGTAGTCCTCTTGCAGGCAAATAGAGTCAAACAGGTCAGTTTGCAAGTCACTGATTTTGTAGACTAATGGTTGCTGTCTCCCAGGAGAGAAACATGTGATTTAGAAACATTTTAAGTAACTTTTCCTTTTTCTTTTTCAATTGACAAAAATATGCCACAGGTCAGCCTTCCAGCATCTGTGTTTCACATTTCTATTACTAGCTCTGTCTTACATCAGTACTTAGAAGCTAAACTAATAGATTTATCAAGTTTCACTGCTAAAAGGACTTAAAAGCCTCTGACCATCACAGGCAGTGTAACCTCTTAAGCAGATTGAGCTCCACCGCTATCACAGTATCCTGGAAAATATATTATTTATAATTATTACTTTCAGTTCTAGTTTACTATGCTATTCTGTATACACTTATTTGGTTTCTGACTTCTTAAAACCACTAATATATATTTTATACAAGATATATATATATATACACACAGTAAATAATCCTCGGGACTTTACACATGCTTACATATGAATTTCTTAGAAACTTTTCAGTGAAACATTTTTCAGCATTTTGGAGTCTAAAACTGACATTCAGAATTACCTTTACTTAATTGAACTGTATGTATTTGGGGAAAAATACTGCTTAGCCAGACCAAGTGCCAAGTACTATTTATAGTAAAGGTTTATCAAACAGACAAATACAGGCTAGGAAAAGTTGTAAGGATTCTAAAGCAGGCTGGTGTTTCACAAAATTGAACTCAAGTCAATTTCTGTTGCAAGACTCCCTGCCCCCCACAATACTACTATGTGTAAAGGGAGTCATAGTTGAATACTCCTTCAAAATGAAATTCAGTGGGCTTGTAATATTGTTCCTAGTGACATCTGTTGTCCCTAGAGAAGACATCTTAAGCACTTTTATTTCATAGACTCTACAGGTATTTGAATCTTTTTGTGGTGTTCCATAAATGTATTTTTGAGCATGAGATATGAAGAACAGAATGGGGCTTTCAGCAGTTTTTGATCATACTTTTACCTTCTTGAAGATAAAGTACAGGAGTTGATACTGCTTTAGGAAAAAAAACAGTGAGCTTCCTTGTTCTAGTTCATACTTTCATTGGAAGTTGTGGGAAGTCTGTCTATTATCCTCCACTTTACCAGGTTTTTAGTGCAGACAGCTCACTTCCCTGTGGTTTTAGTGATTGGAAACAAGTGAAGGACAACAGCTGACTCTGCTCTTGTGTTATTCTCTATTACTTAGCTCAGTTTCCCTAAGGTAACAACAAACATAGCCAAGTAACATGGTTGTGTGTATGACCACATCCTGCTGAGATCTGGTTTTGGTGGTAATTGGCTTGTTGCCTATCTAAATATTTTTTAGTGGTAGAGTGCTTAAGTAAAAAAGTACTCTTTTTGGTTCTTATCTATCACTCTTGAAGGGTGTTCAACATGGAAAGTAAAGACATATAGGCAAAGGCAAATCATTGAATAAAACCGTTTGCATTCTGACATATTCTGACATATTCAGAGATCACAATCTTACAGAGAATTCATGAATTGTACAGACAGGTTCTCTAAATAATCAGTTATCTATTACTTAGGAAGAATTAGAGTCTGAACTGTGGACAGATGCATGCAATTAGAAACAAGACCACATTATTTTCAATAAAGGAATGCAAATCAACAGCAAGGGAGCAGGTGCATAAGTGTCATGAACCATGAAAACTTATCACAGGTGCGTTATGAAGCATGTGGAGAAGCAGGTCAAGTTCATTCACCAAAGATTGTAATCGGTTTGTTATTGTATAATATGTAAAATGGTAATACTTTTGCAAAATAGCTTTGCCTCAAGTAATACTTTTACTGCTGGATGTGCATTAATTTTTCTCCATAATAACAATAATATTTTAATTTACTGAGCATTTTTTACTCAGATTGTGTTCTATCTGTGTAGTTTAGGACTATGAGATATTGGTTTATATCTAACCAACAAGTCTTATCTTTAGAGATGTATCTCTAAACCTAGCCATAGCTTCCTATGCAGTAACTGACTGTTAGATGTAATTCTTCCAGCTCTTTTGGATGTTAGTGGATGGTTTCCCAGCAGCTCAGTTTGGTTCACATGGTAAGATGGGAAATGTCACCCTCTTGTTTGTCAGTGACTGAGAAAAAAGAACAAAAGATGCATGTCTCCTGTATGGCATGCTAAATGAGAGCCAGCACACACAGCAAAAGTCTTATTAGTTGTAATAGCAAATGTACGTGTTCTTACTGTATTTATATAGAAATAGAAATATAGAAATATAGTATCTCTATAGAAATAATGTGTTACAGTCTGTGGTGGGTTGACCCTGGCTAGAAGCCGGATGCCCACCAAAGCCCCCTCTATCACTCCCCCTCCTCAAATGGGCAGGGGGAGAAAATTATAACGAAAAGCTCGTGGGTGGAGATGAGGACAGAGAGAGATCACTCACCAATTACTGGCACGGGCAAAACAGACTCGACTTGGGGGAAAAAACAAAATTACTTTATTACCAATCAAAATTAGAGGATAGTGAGAAGTAAAACCAGATCTTAAAACACCTCCCCCATCCCTCCCTTCTTCCCGGGCTTAATCTCTTTCCCGATTTTCCACCTCCTCCCCCCAGCAGCACAGGGGGACAGGGAATGGGGTTGGGGTCAGTTCATCACACGTTGTCTCTGCCGCTGCTTCCTCCTCAGCGGGAGGACTCTTTCCCCCACACCAGCATGGGGTCCCTCTCATGGGAGACAGTCCTCCACGAACTTCTTCAACATGAGTCCTTCCCATGGCTCACAGTTCTTCATGAACTGCTGTAGCATGGGTCCATTCCATGGTGTGCAGTCCTTCAGGAAGGGACTGCTCCAGCGCGAGTCCCCCACGGGGTCACAAGTCCTGCCAGCAAACCTGCTCCGACGTGGGCTCCTCTCTCCACGGGCTACAGGTCCTGACAGGAACCTGCTCCAGTGCGGGCTTCCCTCGGGCTCACATCCTCCTTCAGGCATCCACCTGCTCCGGCGTGGGGTCCTCCACGGGCTACAGGTGGTCATCTGCTCCACCATGGATCTCCATGGACTGCAGGGGGACAGCCTGCCTCACCATGGTCTTCACCACAGGCTGAGGGGAATCTCTGCTCCGGCGCTTGGAGCACCTTCTCCCCCTCCTTCTTCACTGACCTTGGTGTCTGTGGAGTTGTTTTCTCTTACATCTTCTCACTCCTCTCTCTATCTGCAAAGTGTGTACCTTTTTTTTTCTTCCCTCTCTTCCTTTTTTTCTTAATTATGTTATCACAGAGGCTTTACTGATTGGCTCGGCCTTGACCAGCGGCGGGTCCGTTCTTGTAGCCGGCTGGCATTGGCTGTGTTGGGTTGGACATGGGGGAAGCTTCTGGCAGCTTTTCTCACAGAAGCCGCCCCATGTCCCCCCCCCTCCCCCACTGCTACCAAAACCTTGCCACGCAAACCCAATACACAGTCAAAGCACTTGGTAAAATGTAGTTTGTAGTTTATAGTTTTATTTAAAAGTGACTCTAGGAATCCTAGCCATTAGTATTTTGATTGTTTTTTCTACAAAATAGCTTGGCTTGATTCCTTCTTATTTCAAACTGACTTAATTCCATAGGCAACAAAAAGCTGGACTGACATTAGCAGCAGTGAAGATCAGCTGCAGATTTGCAGCAGTATCACATAAGTCTGGAGAGGAAATACCCAGCGTAAATATCCTTAACATAATTAGTCAATCTGTCTTTTGGTTTGTTGTTTTGTTTTTTTTTCCACTATTGCAGTCTCACTAGAATTTCATTTGTGTATTCACAATTACTTCATTGTGTCTATCATTACCAAATTTTTTGACAAAAAGGAGATATTGATGACTGATATAAACAGCCAATGAGTATATGCATCTCCTCTAGATGCCTATTTTTCAAAGATACACTCACAGAAAGAGGAGAGTTGCTTTCAAGAAAAAAGAACAAATGATGAAGAAAATCACGTTGAAGGATAACAAGCTTCGTGGATCTCTAAAACTGCAAATTTGAAATGCGGTCTTGCTTGAGGAACAGTACAGTAAGTGTGGTGGAAGTTCTCTCTGTATTAGTCGCCACATTATGTTAATGGTATCTTAGTTCATTTCTTCACGGGGTGCCTAGCCATAGTGATTGTGTAGCCCTAAAATTAGGGAGTAAACATGTAAATATATCCTGTTCCACTCAAAAGAAAAATGTATTTTTATTCTGACAGAAAATGTCAAATTAATGACAAAGCAAAGCTAGAACATTTTTAGTCAGAAATGCTCAGCTGAAAACTTTAACAAGCAATATTTGTGCTGTCAAATATATTACCTCCCTACTTTGTTCTTGGTGCAAGTTCCTTCCCTGAGATCATCTGCACTATAGCTATGGTGGTTCATTCCTGAGATCTTTTGGTCTAAATCAACCAATTTTTCTCAGAGAAACCCAAGTGTGCTTCCAGGGATTGTCCATTCCAAGGACCACTCATACTAGGCTGCATGGAGAAGCCTGAACTGGGCTTGGGTCCCTACAGAGCCTCATGGCCCTATCTCAGAGCTTTGTGCTCTGAAACACCCACACACACATTCATTGCCAGCCTTGGGTCACACAGCTTGTAACTGCAGCATGGCATTATAAAAACCTTTCTCTAGTAGGTGTTGGCACAGATTTAGGTAGGAATTTCAGGTCATTGAGCAAGTACCTGGGAGGTGGCAGAACAAGAACTTTTGTGAAGCATCATAGTCAGAGAGTTGGAAATTATTGCACTCTGGTTGAAACTTATTTCATCTTTTGTCTGTTATTTTAAAATACATATTGAGGTTTTTTTGATGGAAGTAGATAATTTTCATGATGTTTTGTGGAAAACAAATTTTATCCTGGTTTGCAGCTGTAGGTGTTTAATTGAGAATTCAGGAAAATGACATTTTCTGAGTAAGTTTTCATGTTAACAGTGATTATGGCTTCATGAACATAATCTATATTCTTGAGTGCCTTTTTTCTGACACATCTGAATTGACTGTTCTGTTGTTCCAATTAAATTTAAGTGTCAGAGATCATGATCATTGGGTGTAGTTCCCATTAATTGCATTAGCATAACATTCCAGACCACTCAAGCACGTAGTCATACCAATGGTTTTAGATAATATTTCAAACATCAAATCTCTGAATCTAGCCCCTACAGAACATGAGCAGAATAGAGCCCAACACTGCAATGAGGCACTGCTGTTCCCTGTGTGGAGCAGATGGACTGCTGTTCTGAATGGTTGGTGACATTTTATTTTATATGTATGTATACGTATATATTATTTATTTGTTTAAAGGGCAGTAGCTTCATACTTTAAATGTTGAGAGCTATAGATCTAAAGCCCTGGTCATAAGTGCATGCAGCGTGTCAGTGATATTTGTTTCCAACAAAAGGGAATAGTAAAGGTTGTTTTTTTTTTCATGATCATGGCTAACCAGCTATTCAGAAACTCAGGGCTGTGAGCTGTGCACACAAAAGCTGCAGTCTATCTTAATGATTGGAGAATGGACACCCTTGCTATAGTGGTGTGAAATGCCTTGAAGTGCTGCTCTCTCCTCAGCAGCATCACTTCAGACTTCACAGGAGAAGTCTGCCTCAGCCAGTTACTCCTCATCCATATTCAGGCACTGAGAGCACTGTATTGTCCTGTGCTGAAAAATCAATACCCTGTGTGCTGAGCCTATTTGATCTTTATGGTTGTCATGGCTACACTTCAAGGTATTGATTCATCCACAGGGATCTCAGGGTTGGATGGTTGCTGTATTGAGGCAGAAATCTTTTGTCCTGTGAAATCTAAGCACATTCTACAATGAACCCAGTTTCACATGTACTTAGACCACCAAAGTGTTTTTGTTTTTGTTTTTATTTTAATATTCTAAGAGTGAGGGTGGAAGGAGCAATTTCTAAAATACCTCCTGAAAATTCCAGCAGATTGTATTACCAACTATATTGCAGTCATGATAAAATATATAGTGAAAATTATATGGATGGAATGAAAGACACTCAAAATACTGCTGGTTTGCTTCAGTGAACACAGTGAATAATGCAGACTGGGTGTATCCTCAGTAGCTGTTCCTTGGATCCTTTTGTTCATGTATTGGATGTATTATGGTCAACTTAACAAAGTAAATCAATTGGAAAAGATTGTCATTGGAAAGGACTCTAATTTGCATTACAGCTGTGCTTTAGAAACTTCTGTTTCATACTGTTTTTTACTTATACAGTTTATTTTTTTGTAGATGTATGTATACATACATAAATATATTTATAAAACAACAGGTCTCAAACTGCTTTTGTTATATATATCCTGATTTCACCCAGTAGTCATATCTCTCTGTTTAATACCTTTTTGCTTGTATTCACCAAAGTAACTGATCCATCTATAATTTTTACTGGCTTTGATCCCCTGGAACATGTGTAACTACTTAGGTAGCAATGTCTTAGCCAATTTTACTGACAGGGAACTGATTAAAGTAATTGGTAAGGTAACACAATAAGAATGTGCTTTGACTAAGACCAAAATGCCAGTCTTTGAGGTCCAGAGCTTTACCCAGTAATCTAATCTCCCATCGTCTTAGACAAATTATATCTTGTACATTAGAATTTCCCAAAGCAATTTTTTATTGGAAAAAGGTGAATCTTTAGTGGAAATTACTAAAAATGTGGAAGGAAGAGAGTCAAACTGCATCTTATATTTATAATCTGGAGATGGATTCAGGCAATACATAGTGTTTCTTGTGCAGAAATAGCTTTCTCAGTTGAATATGTCTATTCATTCTACCTACTGACTGGGTAGAAGTCGATGAAAAATCCTGAGGAATACAGGGATAGGAAGGTTAATGGTTGCCTCAACCTGCTGCTTCCTCTCTGATCCCAGCTGAGCTTCTCTGAGGGATTGTCACTGTCCTATTGGACTCTTGACTCTTCATTCCAGATGGATCCCTCTCAAAGGTGTGTCTTTCCCTGACTAAGGCTGCTGAAATTTACAGATTTATTTATTTAATTTGTTTTTGTCTTCAGAGTGAGGTACTGAGTCCCCATCGTAATTTCTGTCTATAGGGATTTCTGATGTCAATAGCAGCAAACCTATCCAGTTGGTGTTGTCTCTGCTGAGAAGCAAGAAAATAGCCTTCATAGGAAAGCTACCAGGTTTCCTAAACTTTAACAAATTCTAAAAAATTTTGGATTGCATTTATATAGGCCAATATTCCCTCTTGTTCCCTGTTACATATGTTAGTTTTCCATCAGTGTTTTTGCTCTTTGAAATCATTGGTGGTATGTACATATTGGACAAGATTCTATAAATGGATGAAGTACTCTAAAAGATGCCTTTTTCTTTGGTTATCCTCTGCGGATGTGGGTTAATAAGAATGGGGGGCGAGCTTCATTTCTTTGTTAGATCTTAAGAAGATATTTCTGGAAACTTCTGCAAACAGTCTTTGTATTTCTACATTCCAGGTGTCAGTATGGTCAGTAGATGGTCATATTTAGATTTGAGCTCTGAGTTTTATTTTGGTGTCCATAATGAAATATGTAATTCTAGCTGACCCCAGCTAAATGCTGGCCCCAGATTTCTGGTCAGCCACAGCCCAAGCCTAAGAACTCATGTTAGAAGTGAACTGAAGGTATTTTAGTAGATTCAATGTGTATTCAACAATGTGTTCTGTTTCTGATATTAAGAGCAAGTTAACCTCTCTTTCTAGTCACAGTTGACTTTCTCCTTCCCTGGACTTTTCTGTAGTTTTCATTATTATTTACTAATAGGCTGGATACTATTTAATGTCTTCAGTTTTGAGCTCCTTTCTTATTTGGGATTTTCAAATTTCAATCATTTTCCATGAGGCATATTCATTGAGAAGACAAAAACCAAGTACTTGTTATTGCCAGAGCTTTGGTCCTGATAGAAGACAGACAGCTTCCTGCAATTAATCTTGTTCTGAATTGTGCTGTGCTCTAAAATTGAATGTGACATCTTGTTTAATTCAAATGAAAGGCACAATGGGCATTTTAAGCTGAGGTCCAGAGCACAAACTCATACTAAGCATACTGTTCCCACTCTGGCAAAATATAATGTTTATGTGTTCCTGAATACCACCTTTTAAACAAACCCTTGTGTAATCAGAATCTGGAGAGATGCAGGGCCCTGAAGTTACTAATGCCTATCTTTAGTCGTTCGTGGGCATCTTGCCCTATCTATGATCAGAGACAGTCAGAAGCATCTTATGACTAAAGTGTGTGTCGGTTGGATTCAGGCTGTGCCAATGAGACTACAGATCTGGCTTGCATTGAACAATCTAGAAAACAGAAAGAATAAGCTTCAGTATACTTCTCACCCATGTATTGACACCTTAAATATACTCACACAAGGTAACCGCATCTGTGCAATCTGACTCCTAGATATCGACTGATGTCTGTGGAGTCAAGAATTCACCCTAATTGTGTAAAGAAAGGATCAGGATCAGGTAATAAAATATTGTTTTGGGAATAATATTTTACTCATACCAACACTATCCTTTAGCTATGGGTACAAATCTCCATCCATTGTTTTAAGGAATGCAGAAATACAACAAATGAACAAAATGAAATAATGTCCAGTAAACAGCCCCAAAATATTGTTTCTTCTTCTTTTATAAAAAGAAGTGGAAAATAGCACCAGAAAATGGTTTTAAACTTGTGAAAGCACAAAAAATACTTGCTATGTGGATTGGATGGCTTCAATCTAGTTACCTGTAATCAGTTTAAGAGAAAAAGTCAGGTTTCCCACTTTAGTGTATCTGAAGTTATGGAATACTGTCAGTGAAAATATTATACATGATAAAACACATATATGGAAAAAGAAACCTGAAGAGAAACATGCAGAAAATAAACTCAAGCTATTAGCTCCATTCTCAGTCCTGAGATGGTCCTTTTCAAAGTGTGTAGGTGGAATAGGGTGTCATGATGGTGATAAACTTCAAGGATAGGGCACAGATGATGTGGGATGACAAAAGAAGTGGGGGGCACTCGGATTAGGGGAAGATGAGGTAGAGCTGCTAGCTGTGTCTGTCAATAACTTCACCCCAAACTCTGTATCTCTGGGTACAGAGATAAGTGGAACAGTAATAGTTAAGATCTATGTAAAATCATGGTGGAGTGCTGTGTCTGCTGTTCAAGAATGACCATTGAGAGGAAAAACCCACTCCAGCATTTTTTTTTTTTTTTATTTGAAAAATATACTGTCAGGAGAAAGGAAAAATAGTTATATTACAGAGACTCGTAATGCTTCATCTCTGGTTACTGCAGATAGTCTTCTAGAAAGCTTTCTAGGTGTTTAGAAAAAATAGTTCATCTCTTTCTAGGAGCCTGGGATTAATCATTCATTTATGAACTACTCAAGGTCAGACTTTCAGCAGCAAGCTGCTTAGTAGATTTTGCTGTAGCTGATGCATTTTTAAACCCTGTGAAAAGAAGCTGTTGCAATCATGTAGTGGCCGTTTCTACACAACTGCTATGGACTGCAATTTATTTGGAGAATACTTTAACTACATGTTCTTTCTTGATTTATATTTATTTCTGAGGGATTGGTACCTCCAAACACATGTAAACACATGTGCGGGGGCACACGTATGTACTCTCCTCACAATCCACAGTGGTTTTTAAAGTCAGAAGGAGAAATTCATTATAGATATGAGGTAATTCAGTCTTTGTGAGGTTAGGAGAATAATCAGCTTCACTGAGAGGAGAATATAGTCTAAATCCTGTAACTGAAGGATTAGATACCTTTTTTTAGCTTTTTATTTCTTAGGGATAATTAATGATACACTGAAATCTCACACTATCTGTGACTGTTTAGGGAGAATGGAACGAAATGTACACTGAATGTCATTGGCAAATGTCATATCTAAGTGTAAAGACTATAAAGAGTGAAGACCCATCACCTCTTCGTTATGGTATAAAAAGTGTTATTATTTATTTAACCCCTCCATGCTATTTTAGAAAGTGGATTATAAAGCAGCAGTTATATTTGAACAAATTTAAACCAGACCAATATAATTTGGTCCAATATAGGATGACAAAATGCACTCTGCCTCCTCATAAGACCGACCAAAACTTGCATTTTGTAATAATCTGCAGTTAATATTCTTGCTAGTAGCGCAGGCTCTGAGGAACAGAGAAATGTCTGTGAGGAGTCACTGAAGCTTAGTTTTTCAGCTTTCTTAACTGCAAAGAGAGATCTGAGAGTATAGTTCAAATAATTTATTACTCCAATATTTCTTTTGCAATAAACATTTGATTATGGGGAACTAAGTAAGAGAGCATTGGTTGAATTGTTTCAAATAACTATATCACTTAATCAAAACAGGTTCTCAAGCCAAGTTGTTAAAGTTTCATTTTGGAGGGTTTCAGCATTTGCATCTGCTGAATGATTTATTTCTCTGACATTAGCTGAATATTATGGAGGAAAACACAGTTCGACCTCGGGCGGGCTGGCATGAGACATGAGACTGTTCCACGATGAATTTTCCTGTTTAAATTTTTCATGAAATTCTCTCAGCAGGGCCACTGTTCATCTCTGAAAAGATTTTGAACCTAATAACTGTAACTGCTTCAGTCCAAACACCACAAAAAACAAAACAAAACAAAACCCCAACCCAAAAAACACAGGGAAAAAAACCCCTCCACTGAAAAACATGCATTTCATCAAAGCTGTCTTCCTGCTTTTACTGCAGCATAATAACACCGAATAGGTTTAGGGGCCATCAATTGTAAAATTATCATTTTTCACCAAAGCAACATTATATTAAATACTTAATTATTCACTACTAATGCTTGTCATGGTGAAAGATTGGTACCAGCAATTTTTAAAGCAGTAGGCCTGGCTTTTCTTCCTTGAAGGTTAATGGCTGAGCCCTCAGTTTCAATAGCTTCCCTAAGCGTAGCACACCTCATATGTCACAGCTTAGATTTTTGCTTGCTCTCTTGTCTCTCCCTCAGTAACTAAATAGTCACAATACTAAATATTTGGTAGGGCCTGATGCCTGGCTTTGTTTTGATGTTCGCATTGCAATAAACCATTCATCCTGTTGGTAAAGATGTGTGGCAGCAAGACTGAGGATGGGGGCTTTCTGAGATATAATCATTCTTGGCTAGACTGAATCATTCCTGCTAGGGCATTTTTAAAATGGTGGCACTTATCTTTAAATGGAACAAGATGCACTGAGATTATGAGCAAATTATGCAACTTGCAGAAAGCTATTTACTAATTTGAAATTACGTGCATGAAATATTGATGGTGCATTAGTTGCATGATGTCAATGAAAGTGGACTGCATTCAATCTTACTAGATACAAGGCCAAAGGATTACATCCTTAAGCTTTTTTCTCTATAAACCTCTGAATGTTTAAGGTTTGCATTTTGTAGGCCAATTTCAATATATTCTGTAAACATAGGGTGTAGGTTGTTTGGAGCTTTTCAGAACCTTAATGACATGAAAAATTCCATGTAACAGAAAGGTCATTCATTTCACTGACTTGGAGAAGGGTTATATTTTTACTATGGCTAGAAGAAATTGCTCCATGTGTTGTTTTCATACTGCTGTCCTTATGCACCCTTACAAGTAAGGAATTTTGAACACAGGATTTGGCCTGCTGTATTTTGTACACTTTTTATTTTTGAGCTCTTCTTCACTTCTTTTAAAAGAACAAGGTCAGTTTGAATAACTACATTGAACAGAACACTTACATTTAACACTAAAGAACTAAAATAATCGCCAAAAATCCAGGTATAACAAAGCAGACCTAATGATACTATTTTCATCCACTTTGCCATCACTGCTAGAGACATTTCATTGCTAACCAATAGAGCTTTCTGCTTAGCATTTGTTTTCCACCCTGTTCTGTGCCCACTCTACTAAAGCTGAATGGGTGGCATCTTGTATGTGATGCTAATTACTGAACTTGATTCCTATAAATAAATCCAGCCCTGTATAAATAATGAATTTTTAACCTATCTATACATGTGCTAGTGTTCTATAAATATAAACGTGATAATTTTAGTCAAAGCTATTTGGTGCACTTTAAAGGAGATAAATAATTAATATGAATTCCATTTAGTTATTAAAGAGGCACTGTCAAGATAAAAATCATTGGAGTTTTTTAAAAAAAAATTCCCTGATTACTGGTAGGCAGATTGATAAATGAAAACAAAATTATTTGAAATATCTAGTTCAGGCCTCACTTTTGCCATTTCTATTAATACGCACCCTTTATAGACGATGAAGGAAGAAGAATATCTGGCCAGAGGGCAGATGGAGGCCCAGAACTGACATTTTTTTGCTGTCTGTGTGCTTTTTGCTCAACCTGGAAAGGAAAGTAACTGTTTCATTTGTGGTTAGGGGGCAGGATTATCTTTCCCTTGCTTCTTTCATCCTCTTAACCTAAAAAATATGCTAAAATTTTAAAATGTCTTAAAAGAATGAAATTACACTTTTAATGAAGGGCATAAATATGTTATAGTTACGAGATTAGGGACCAGAATACTGTGGCATCCTCTTTGCAGGAATGTCTTTTTCTGTAGCCTACAAAAACTGGTGAACAATTCAGTAGTTCTCACATTTTGTAACTAATACACAGTTTCACAGAGCTGCAGAGGAAGCAAATGCAACAGAAATGCAGATTTTTTTCAATGAGTGACACTTGGAGCAGAGAAGCCATTAAAAAAGACTTCTCAGGTGCTCCACTGAATACCAAGCTCCAGTGTTGAAATCAAGCTCCTGGTGGTTTTCAGTTGAGCATGTGAATATCATAGTGATATAGTGGACTGTAGTCAAGAGAGTAATCTTCACCAGGACAGTGCAACTTCTGAAGCTGAGAGATTTGGATTAGGGTTCAATGACAGTGCTTACCTCTGTGCTTGTCCTCTTGTTTGCTCAGGAAAAGGACCTGCCCTAATCTCTCCTTTCTAACTATGTGCAGTATCACTGGTTCAGATTCTCTGGGCCTGGACAGCCTGTTGCTGCTTCTTAGAAAAAAATGGAAGATCAAATGAAAGAAACCTGCTGGAGGCTGCCAGCTGGACCCTGCTGCTTTATGGCATCTAACATGATGGCATCTACCACTGTTGGGTTGCTCTTTTCTCAAGCTGCTTCTCCCTTCACTTTTCAGCAAAACCTTTTATCTGGTTTTTATATTAAGATGATCAGATGAAGTCTGGACTTGTAACACCTTTGCTTAATTGGCACATACTTTGAGTTTGTTATTGTATTTTTTTAAAATGCCCTAAATTCTTACTAATACTTGATTCTACATTAGCAAAACATTGACAAAGATGATGTAATAAAGGCCTTTTCCAGTAGTAACATTTAGGATTATAAAGCATAAATATTTTTACTGTATTTCATTTTTACATTACTACAAAATATCCCTGTTTGTTTCAGCTAGTCTGGGAAAAAAAAGTGTTAGAAAATGTTCTTCTGGGAAGTTTATAGAAGAAAACAGGAACAAGAGTTAAGAAGCCACCTGCTAAGCCCACAATTTATAAAAATATTTGGAAGATAAATTAAGAAAAGGAGAGGGAAAAAAATAATTATTCCTGTAATTTAACAATTATTAATGATAACCCAAATATTTACTATTCTGATCTTACCTCCTTTGCTATTTATTCTACAAAGAAATGATAGAAGGGGCAGAGAACAAATTATGTTTAACGGCATCCTTCTGCTGCAGCAGAATTCAGGGCGTGTTGTTGGCTCAGCCATTGTTTCCTGCTGAAGGTTGCCCTCACGTGTTTCCTTTTGCTTATCCTTCTTTGGGAACATTTATGCTCATATGTCTGTTACTCACACTGTGACAGCTAAGCAGAGTTGAAATACAGAGGAAACCTTAGTCTCTTGTACATGTGCAGACCAAAACCCCAAACTTACCTACTTGCAGTATACAAACATATTTTCTTCTAAACATTTGTAAATAAGGAGCTTGGACAAAATGCTTAGGCCCTTTTTTGAGCATTTAAATGAAGCATAATCTGTGTCCTTTCAGTGTGGCAAGTTTTGTCCATCCATGAAGGTTAGGTCACATCACACAGAAGTCAGTAATCTTACAGCAACATTGCCTACTGCCTTTGTTAGTTGTTTAGCTCAAACGTACATGAAGTACTACTGGATCTCAAGGTTAGTCTGCAGCTCTGAGGGCCCTGTGAAGGATTTGGGAGCTATCTCAGAATAACTTCAAGACTGGGGAAACTAGGAGGCGTGGAATACAAATGAGGACCAATATTCAGCTTATATTCAGAAATGCTTCTGATGCTACTAATAATAGATGTTAGCTGCTGTACAGGCTGCTAGGTTGTTCTCACTGTACTCTCTGGGGAAATTTGAGTGCAGGCTGAAAGAGCAGGTTCCAGTCCCAGAAGAGTACTGTTATATTAGCAGAGCTGCTCAGCTCAGCTGGAGTAATGTCACAGTGCAACTATGCTGTATGCATTGCACTATGTAGCATAAGTGTCCCCTAAAGGAGATAAGGGAAGATTTCCCTCTAGCATAGTTTCACTTCATTCAGGAGAAGTGGGCTATAGTCAAATAGTTATGGCTGTGAAGATTAGGAATGCAGAATATGAAGTGAATATTCATCTGCTGCATTACCGTCCATGCTTCATAAATATCTGGTAGTATACACGAGGAAATACAAGTGTGAGTTCCATGAATCTCTGGAGCTATTCCAGGCATGATATTTTCACTAGTAAATTCTTTTTCCAACAACTTTTTACTTCATGGGTGATCTACATTCCCCCCCCCCCCCCCCCCCCCCCCCCCGAATTGGCCTAATTTGTCCTTTTATCAATTAGATAAAATTGAATATCATATTTAATACTAATATCTGGCCTTGCTAAATATCTTGTTCTGAATGTTTAATTATTTTGCAAGTAGAATATAATTAGCCATTTGTTTCCTAAACAGTTTTCATTAGAGGTTCCAAATGAATAAGCAAACGATAGTAACACCATCCTGAAACAGTTATTCTCTCACAGAAACATTGTATCATGTAGACTAGTTTCAATTGGAACTGAAAAACCAAATTCATTCTATTGTGCTGAATTCATGTTCCTTTTTAAGGCTGTACCTGCAGATAGTCAGCACACTGCATTGAGTCCTTTAGAGAGTAGGGGACTTACATGGGTTCCTTTCTTAATGAACATGTCCACCTCCATCTGTCTGTGTGCCTTCATCTTGCCTGAAAGCACAGGCCAAGATTACAAGAAAAACTGAAGAAATTAAAGTAATACAGTGTTTTCATAGAGTGTTAAAAATTTGCTTGCAAGCATGATTGGGAAATTAGTAAGTGGGAAGTGTCCCTCAGTCTGGTGCCTTTGTTGTCAACAAAGACCATCCTTCCCAGTGCAATCCTCTTCTTGAAAGCCTACATTAAGACCTCAGAAATGCTCAGCTACCTTCAAAGAAGGAAGGCATAGGGAAGATTCAGTGAGTTGTCACATCCTGGATTTCTGCCCATAAAGTTTTCCCATAGCAGGAGAGAGGAAAATGTGACTCAGATTTGCCGATCCCCTTGACTGAAAAACAACACTAGATCTGTAAATAGTCAAATTTATTCAGTTGCTAAACTTAAGAGGATACAATTAGGTATAGAGTGGGGTTCCTATCTTATGTTACAGAAAATCAAAGAAAAGAGAGAGATGGACAGATATCACCAGTCCTGGTTCCAACACTGGTCCAGCCAGCAGGCTGGGGGGTGCTTCAAGGGTAAATTGGTTCTGGAATCCCTATTTACTGGAGCTTGTGTTCCCCTTTTATGCTTGCTTTTCATCATAGACCTCCTTTCTGCCACACTGGCAGTTTTGTTTCCGGGTAGAGCCCAGAAGGTCTCACCTCAGGGTTTTTTGAGCCATTTCTCAGACAGGCTCAGAGGTTCTCCGCCCCTTGTTCCTTTACTGACTTTTATCTCTTGCCATTGTCCATATCCTTGAGCAAACAGTCCTTTGTTCCAGGGGATAATAAGTTAGCCATAGGGCTAGGACTATTTGTTGAGATTGTTTGTTCTTTCAGTTGGTCTCCTGAAGTTGATAAACTTTTAGAGGAACTTTTGAGAGAATATTTTTTCATTGGAAAATTCAGATTTAACAAAACTTTTTTTTTTTTTTTTTTTTTTTTTGGTGGGGCGGGGGTGGTTTCAGAGAGGTTCTACTTTTGAGAATATTATTTGGGAAATGGCTTTGAGGTCATGTTTGCAATTTCACATCAGAGCAACATAGATCAAATCCGTTTGATAGCCAAATTGTGAAGATAACCTACCTGAAAGGAACAGCTACATGCAGGATACTGATTATGCATGATCATCCAGCTTCTGAGAAGAAGGGAAGCACATGCAAATACTTGTGCTAGAAATGCCCACATGTATCATCTCAGTGACCTTTAGAAAGAGAAGAGTATAATATCCAAATGTTCAGGGAACAAATATGCACCCTGGATACAGTTCTGCTTCTCTTATGTCCTCTGAGAGAGAAATGAAAGCTGACGAAAGCAAAAGATGCACTTCTGAGATTTTGTTGACTCTGAATTTTTTGCTGTAATATGAAATGCTTCTATTGGAAAAGACTTTTACTTCACAGTGATCTCTGGCTTATTTAAAACTCACTGAAGTTAATGGAGGCTAAGTGGCCACTGATTTCTGGGCTTTTTGGATTTGAACCCTTAAGGGCAGACAGATATTTGAAAAGAAGTTACAAAATGATGTTGTAGTACACAAAACACTTCGAGTTGGAGAGCTTTTACAATATGATTTCCTCTAGTCTCAGAAGTGAGCTTGCTGTTGTACTTGCTTGATGTTGTACTTTATGCTTACAAAACAACTGAGGTGAATTACCTAAAAATGAATGTTTGCTACCTTCTCTTTTTAAACTGTTTCTCTTAAACTGGCATCACTGTAGTGGGAAACTAAGACTCTTGTCTCAGCAAGTTGGCAGCAATATCTTTCTTATTCCAGCTGTTTTCCAGAAAGTCTAATGCTGTAGCTGATGATCAGCAATGTAACTTTCCATATGGAAATGTAATGAGTTTGGAACATTATAGGCTCTCTAATGCTAAAACATGTGCTGATGTAGGTTGGAAAGGTAGCGCTAAACCTAAGGTAGGTAGACTGATCTACACCACACAAGTGAATAGTCAATATATTTTTATTTCATTCCATTGTTTAATATTAAAACTCTTGAATAAAAAAAAAAAAAAAACACCCCTGCTGTGTTCACTTTTTCTGGTGTCTCAAAGTTATATCTGTCATGCTTCCTTACAAGAGACATGGCAAAAGTATAAGATGTGACACAGAATTGTCAAATATCATGGAAATTAAATTTTCAGTATTTGTTTGCCTGTATTGATGCATCCTTAGCATATTTGATATAATCTTCACCACAGGCAAACCAAGATAGTTCAGAAGAGTCAAAAAAGGTTGCAATTGGAAGTAGCAATTTCTGTATTTTTAATTTTCCATGGATGTACAGTATACATTGAAGCAACTCAGAGCAATTAAAGAAGATTAAATCACCACATGGTGTAAGTTGCCGTATCAGCTGTTGTAAATCACTTTGACTTTGTGGCATTTATTTCACTCAGGATCTAACCTAGTATGTATGAAAAAATAGGATAGATAAGATGTATGTTTATAAGAAAGCTGTGTTGTTATCCAAGACAACATAAAGAGCTCTGATCTGTATTTTGTACAAAAAATAAGGAACAGAAGCCAACCCACTAAGGGATGTAAATTATATTTGAGAGAATCCTTCATAAATTTTTAAATTAAAATTAAATATTTCCTTAGAATCTTTTTCCAATTCACAAAGAATTAATAATTCTTAGGGTTTTGTTCCTTTTTAAATGAACAAATTTTAATGCCAAATGAAGTAATTTATTTATAATACATATGATAATATGAGAAAATGTTTATATAATACAAATTTATAACATGTAAATAATGTGGTGCAAAGAAGCATTTTCATGTTTGTGGTACCTGTAAGTAAGCACTGAGGATTTAAAGTGTTCTGTTTTTCTCAGGCTACTTCTGCTGAGTGCTATGGTTTTTCAAGGAATTCTTTTTAGCTCAAGTGGGAGAGACATTGACGTGCAGCCATGCACTCTGTAGGTTCGAATACTGGACCAAGACACTTTTCCATCTTTTAACAAAGCCCAAAAGACCTGTGTCTGCTGTACCTTGTCTTGTTCAATTCTGTGAATGTGCTGATGAGATCTTCACTCTGGGCAGGAGACTTGGCTGGAGGCCTGATTAATTCATTATTTCTTCTTTCCTTTTGAATCACTCCAGATGGCTTTCTTAGTACTTCTGGTGAAAACCCCTGGTACTCTCTGTGGTTCATGGTATCTTCTTATCTGCCACAGGCATTTTTCAGCAATCCCAGAAGCCTCTATTTATCCCATGTGCCCCTACAGTACGATCACAGAGCATGGTCAGGAACCTTGGAGTGTTTTTTTTGCTAAACACAGGAATAGACTGGTTTTGTAGTGATTCTGGACTCAGGATAAGTATGGATTGCCTGCAAGTAAAAAAGTGGTCAGGAGGTGCCTGAGTCTTCATGTTGCTTATGGGACCTCATTCCCAAATGTACAGTAGAAGTAGCCTGCAGTTTGAGTGTGGGAAAGGTTCAAAGGCAGCAGCCATACTGAGGGGAGTAGTTGTGCAAGTCATCTATTTCTGGTCTATATTCAAACAAAGTTGATCTTTTACTGCTACTATGAGAGAATACCAGAAACATTATTTCCTTTCTGTTCAGATGATTCATAATTAAGAACTAAGCTGGAGATATTTGTGTCAAGATTAACTGCTAGTTGTCATAGGAGAAGACCTCATATGATAGCTTTGAATCACTTAAATCATGCAGGTTTTTGTAATACAGAAGTTGCAGAGAAGTCCTAGCCTGAGGTCCTATGAATTTGAACAAATAAGAACAGACATGGAAGATGGTTTGAAAGAACAGGTCTTTTTTTCAATTCTTAGAATTTTTTACACAAATCTGGCAAATTTTAGTGTCTGTTAGGAGCTCAGTTATTGTATAAAGAATGCCAGAGATTCTATTTTTTTTTTGTAGCAGTTTGTTTTGTAGCAATTCCTTCTCTTGGGGTTAGAGAAAAGCTCAAAAAAAATCAAGAATATGCTATCAGATTCACAAAAATATGGATTTATAGTGGTTTTTATTGCTGTTAAATTTCAGAACATTTACATACTGCCTTTCAAGTCCACGTCCTTGTCTTCTTGTCTTCACGTTCTGTTAAAATTCAGGAGTAGCAATTCTGGGCTCATCAGGCAGCAATTATGTGATCAGGCTGCTATCTGAAGTTCTGTTGACCTAAACTTCCTCGCTGTTGGTTTTGACTTTTCATACCCCACCGTACTCTCACCACACTAGTGACCTCATGTCAATCATGTATGCTCTCCTGTTGTTTTCCTTGTCTTGTATTCATTAGTCCCTCACCTCTATTTCCTTTCCTTTCTTTTCCTGTTTACCCTCTACTTAGCAAACACATATCCAATAATGTTTTAAAAAGGCCAAGTCCCTCTGGTAACCTGTTTTTCTGCAAAGATAAAAATCTCAGGATGTGTTTCAAGATGCTGATGCAAGTCATGTTTTTGTTCATACTATTGAAACACTTTATTCTTTGTCTTCTCTATTTAAACTCTAAGGCTTGAATTCATCTCACCAAAAGCAGATTTCTCCAGTGTAAATATTCAGCTCTGAGCTGGTCATCACAGTTTCCCTTCATAGACAATGCAGAAATAGGCACATGTAGACTGTGATTCAAATAATTCTAAAATAGACACCTAAAATAGGCTAGATAAATCATACTGTAAAGGTGCCTTTTACTTTCAAATTAGCATAAATGGAGACAAGGATATTGCTTGTCTCCAAATGAGCCTCAGGAATTTGGTAGAAATAGCCTGCATGTATTGGGCACTTTGGTGGGTACCAACAGTATGACAGGAGGAATGAGGCTCTCCACGCCAGCCTGAGTATTTTCATTTATGTGATAATAATCACATGTGATTGCTACTCTTTGCTACAATGGTATTTTGACCAGACTGCTCACTCTTTCCATTTTTGTCTATATCCAGTTGTTACCACAATCCTTATTTTGAAACTAGTTTCTCTCCTTCCCTGCTTGGCTTCCAGCTTTTCAGAATGCTTGTCTTGACTTACAGCCTTGATGCTTCTGCTCTGTTGTTCTGTGATCTCAAATTGCTCATCATGAAGTGATAAACTCAAATTTACTTGGAGTATAAAAGGTTTTAAGAAGTAAAGCTGTGGTACCTTAAGCCTTCTCTGTACAAATAATCATCTTGAAGTATTTGTACTTTCTGTCCTGGAGGTAGTGCTGTGTCCCTGGGAGGAACACTTACCTGCCTACATACATACACAATGGCAAGGTAATTTCTAGGGAATCTCCAGGGGCAGAGCAGAGGGTTTAACTGAGGAGAAGTTACTGAAGATAGAGATAGGACATATCTGAGGACTGGGGCAGACAACTCCAAGCTAACTTGTCTCCTGTGAGCTGCCTCCTCCTTCTTCCCGGATATGTTCTGTAAGATGACTTTCACCAAGAAACAGTTGCATATGACATGGTACAAAAGGCAAAGAATGAAAACTGCAGGGACACAGGAAGAATATTAGATAACTATTAGTGTAATCTACACAAGGATCACATATCATCTACTTGACACATCTATTCTCTATGAAGCCAATGCAGCCTTCCTATGAGTGAATACAGCTGAGAGCCATGCATGCCTTAACAGAATTTGGGCCTGTACTTCTAATATTCAAACATGTAATTAAAAAAAGGATAATCTGCTACCTGATTGGATTGAAATATGTTTCCATAAGTAGAGCTGATGATTGTGAAAATAATAGGCTTTGCATGTTAGACAGTGACAGCTGCCCTGAATGGGAATATGTAAACATCTCTTAATGTTAAAAGACTTTGGCTTCTAGTTTTACAGCTTTTAAATCCTTATTTTCCACCAAAATCACAATTGTTTGTAATTGTAATTTGTATGTGTTAGTTATTTGACTTTTCTACCAACATATTTTGCCTTGGGATAGCCTTGGAAATGAACTAAAAGTCATCCATTTTAAGTTTCTATGCTGTGTTTAAAATAAAGTGAATATAAAACAGGTAGAACATAGCTATATTCTTGATGAATAAATTACTCTTTTTTATCAGTAGAAAAAAACAAATTAATATAAATTACATAAAAGCACCTAGGGGCTCTGAACACGATAGAGTTCACTGTGCTTGATATTGCACGGACAACCAGAAGTAGCCCCTACCCAGGGGTCATTACTGTCCTGTATGCATGCTCAATGTGAATTCATTGGGGACTACCAATTAAACTGATCCCTAGAAAGAATGATATCTGTAAAGTCGAATGATGTGATTCCCATTGGAGTGATTGTTTCAGTTGTGTGAGCAGTATTGACACTCAGGTCTACAAATGCAAAATTTGAAATCAAAGTTCCATCTTCACAGAATGCAAGATAAATACACTGAAATGGAAAAGCAATAAAACCAGAAAAGATTAAACTCTATATCTTGCAAGCTGATTTATATACAATGTGTTAAATAACTTACATAAGAACAAAATGACTAACATGTACTTTTCATACACATAACAGCCTCTCAGAATATCCAGGACTTCTAGCCAAGCAGAAATGAAATGCCTTAGTCATTTAGTTATTGATACTTAGGAGAAGAGTGAGTAATTTTAAACAATTTCCTGAATATTTTTCTCACTGATGTCTGGGAAACTGCTTCTTTCTGAAGACACTGAATTTCATTGTGCCCATCGGGGTCACTTCTGTTTGAGTTGTCTTTCTCAGTCCCTCTGTGTGTTGAACAGTAAGCTATAAACTCAAAAGAAAAATGGAGAGTTTTTTTAAATAAAATTTCTAATAATTTTGGATGGTAAAAGAACTTTGAATATCTACTTGTTCTAGGCCAGTACATTGTGTCCTGAATGCTTACTTTTAAATACTGTTGACTATCTTATTTCTTTGAGGGCTTGTTGCTGGCACACAGCACTAATCAGTATAAGAATTTATAAAAATTAAGGAGAAGGAAGTCATAACTGTCTCATATCTTTCAGCTTGCTTTCTGTTCCTTATAACCATCATAATGCTTGGTAAATCTTTCTTACAACAGTTTGTAGAGGAAGAATAATATGTTTATGAGCACTGGAACAGGCTCCCCAGGGAGGTGGTTGTGGCACCAAGCCTGACAATGTTCAATAAACATTTGGACAATGCCCTCAGACACATGATCTGAATCTTGGGATTGTCCTATGCTAGGGCAAGAGTTGGACTTGATCTTTGTGGGTCCCTTCCAACCCACAACATTCTATGGTTATATGATTCTCTGCAGATTAGAACTTTCAGAAATACCTGCTCCCCTGCTGTCTGCTTTCAGCTTCTCCACTTTCCCATAAGACCTGCCAGACTGTCTAATAAATATTTGTTTCTAGCCTCAGTTAAGATGTCTTTGCCAGGGCTACTTCACCATCACATGTAAGAAATGCAACAACAAAAACGGTAGATGTGAATTTATATAGGCTTAAATACTTCCAAGTCTAAGGAGTTCAGATTCTTCTGAAAAGCTTCTAAAACAACCTCTGTAACAGAGTACTGACAGGATATTTTCAGAAGCAGAAAGTGTCTGATTGCCACCTGTTTCATGGTTTATAATCCAAGTAAGATATTGTCCTGTGTACTCTAGTTTGCTTTTAGTCTAGGACTTTCCCCAGCCTACCTTTGTTTTTGTCTCTTCCATCACTCTGAAAAAGAAATTGAGTAAGTTGTATACTTTCAAATCACTACACCTAAAGGACTTCTTCCTAGGATACTCAAGACTAACTGACGAAGTCTCATAGAAAATTATAAGTTATCTTGTATTTGTATAAATCAGCTGAGGTACTGTAAGGTTAGGAAAAGTGAACTCTATCATCAAAAATGAAAGAAGGAAGTGAGGAGTGGGGAAATTAATAGCTGAACTACTTTACTTCAACTTCATAGTAAAAGTTTCTGTAATCACCTCAAGAGAAATGGAGAGAATTAGGAGCAGTGAGAATTTGTGTAAGACCAATTAAGCCTTAATTTGTGCATTAAACCAATAACTTTTCTTTTCACAGCAGAGTAGCACTCATTCCACTCAAAGAATAAGGAGCAGATTCCACAAGTCAGCTTCTGTAAGGCTTCTGATACTGACTAACATGGCTGCTACATGAATTTTAAACACCAAACCATCTAACTAAAATATTTTAACATATATTCCTAGTTTTGGTTAAACCTCAGTTCTTTCATACTGATTTCTGTGTTTTCACATCACTGGTAGAGATGTGAGTATATAGATATCTGCTCAAGATTCTTCATGACAGAAAAGCACAAACTTACAAATGTCCTACTGTGAAAGACATACACCACTCTCTAAACACACATTCAACAAATTTACATACTACAAGATAGTTTTATCTTTAACAGAAATAACAGAAAAAAGGTTGCCTTCTGCCTCAGAGATGAACCATTCATTTCTCCAGGTCCCACAGTAGGTCTGGTTCTAACCCATCCTCTCCTCCTGGTCCCAATTCTCTACCACTTGTGCCACCAGTGTTGTCAGTCTAGAGCCTGTTCATTGGTCATTCAGGTTCATTGAGGAGTAGAGGGCTTAAGCTGAAGCAAGGAAGATCTAGTTTAGACATCAGGAATTATCTTTTAACAGCAGGATTAGTTAAGTGCTGCAATACACTGCTTGGAAGAAACCATGAAATTTTCACCATTGGAGGTCTTTAAGAAAAGGCTAAGCAGAAGTCTCCCAAGTATGATACAGGTGTATTTGATCTGGTCTTGGGACAGGTCATTAAATGACCTGTTAAGGTCTTTTTAATATATTATTTCTCATGTTTTAATTTCTGAATATTCTGCTTATTTTTCTGCCTGTTGGTCCTAGTTACAGTATTCATATGCAACCAAACACATATTGCTTTCATCAGCCAGAGTTTACTGTGACAGCCTTTAAATATATTACATAAACTGGAATATGTAATAGCAGAAAAACTTCCTGTAATCATCATGCCAGTGTAGCTGGTTCCCTAAATTAGCAAAATTCTGTAGTTCATTGTAGCTGTGCACCTCCATCTAAAGGCAGTAGGGATACATGGCCATAACTGATGACTGAGATTCGCTCTATTTATCTTTGAAATCTTGTTTATATTGGTGGATGGCACAGAGGGAAAAAAAATGGTACCAGTATAATGCTGTACCCCATATGACAAAACTGATTTATTGAAAACTAGGTGCTGTACATGGTGTTCTTCAGAAAAAAACATTGTTTTCATGTGCTAAGTTTTAGGCCTTTGAAACTGGAATATGTTCCAAAAAGTCAGATAAATTGAAAGCTATTCATATCAACATTTCAGAGAAACAAATTATGTGTATTTGCAGCCTGGACAGAATGCCCCGAACTTTGCACAGAAAAATACTGTTTTCAGCATCAGTCTACTGAAACTGGAGTTCTTAAGCCTTTTTGAGACAGATTTGTTTGTAACATAATTGTTTCTTTTACCATATATTCACATAATTTGTTTAGACATTGCCTCCAAGAAAGGTTCCACCACCTAGGAAATAGTGGTGAATTTGGATAATGCCAATTCCTAAATTTAGACAGGGTTACTTCAGAATCCAGAGCAAGCACAGGAAAGAACAAAACCATTGGTGAAAATGTAAAGTGGCTGTAAAAGATCAAATTAAAATGCATATCCAAATCCACAATCTTGCAATAGTCAGCAGAATAAAGTAGCTTAGGACATTGCTATCTAAAGTCACTTTGAATTTCTCATAGGCATTGATCATATATTTGATATAATTGGCATGAAAGCTGCTGTTGTTGTCAGTTTATAACCCAAGATATGAAAAAAAAATTAAGTATGTGTATGCTGATAAATTTTTTAGCCATATATTATAATATTAATCTCTGATCAACTGCTCATCAACTGAAAGTTCAGATAGCATACAATCTACTTCATATAATCCTGATTATATAGATATTGAAATGCTGACATAAATAGCTTTCAATTTACCTGACTCTCCTTGCCAGCCTGTGAAGGTGAATGCTCTTTTACCTAAACTAGTTCTGATCAGAACCAGACTGAGGTCAAACGTGGGACAGGAGATTGAATGGGTTATCACTAAGGTCGATTGAGAGTGATTTGGTTCAGCTGCTGCTGCATTTCAAAGGAACAGTTGGTGATTCTGCACCATTAAAGAACAGAAGGAAATTTTAAACAAAGGTATAGCTCTTTTAACCTTGCTAATATGAACATACTCAATGTTTTATAAACAAATTTTCATACATGTTAAAATATCGTACATTGATGGTATTTTTGTTAGATGTTCCTTTTAGTATGACATGGCTTGATGTCACTAGTGTTTGCCCAAGGAACTGTTGAATATTAACAAAGATGTTAATATTTGACCTCTGATACTACTGGTGACATGACTATTATTTAAATAATGCATAATGTAGAAACCCATAGTTACCATTTCACTGTGCAATAGATTGACCAATCATGCATTCTGAAATGTTGACTTTTCCATATAGTGTAAAGATGCAAGTCACTCAAGTTTGTAGTTAGACACAGGGACCACATACTAAAAATACTGAGCTTAGTATTATGTGAAATACTGAGAAATATTATTTTCACTTTAACTTCTTATCTCACTATGTAGATATAGTAGTCAGTGATTTATAGGCTTGAAATACCTGTATTCAAAAGACGTTTTAGTATCCTCTATTTTATAATGCAGGAAATAAATAATATGTTGAAAAAAAGACTTATCTGGAAATAAGCATCACTCCCAATAAAACTATGAGACAAAACATGGTTTATTATTGATATTAGTGACATTTTAATTGATTGGAATAGAATTTTTCAAGTACCCATACAAAAAGGTTGAAGGTAGTGCCAGGAGTTTCAATTAAGATGCATCTGTTTTCCGTTTTGCTTTATTTTCACAAATAATATGAAGACAAGATACAGGCCTTATTAAGAAACATTCTGCCTTTGAACTTATGGACAATGCTTTTAATCTCAAACTTTTACTTCTGTTTTTTTTTTTTTTTTTTTTTTTTTGTTTTGCCTCCCAATCACCAGGCATTCTACTACTACAAGTTAATGCTGTGCTTTGTATTAATATCTGAAATAAATTAGGCTTAAAGTTTGATCTATACTTAGTTGTCTCGTTTGTCAAAACACTAGTTGTCAGAACTATCAGCCTTTGCTACATCACATGTGAAAGCTATGTTTATGCTGTAGTCCTCTCCTTTTTTTTTGATGATAGCATTTTTCATCTTTCCTTCTACTGCTTCTCCTAAGACAGTCTTCCCGAAGCTGACTGTTTCCTTTAAATGAACTAAATCTCATTTCACCTGATTAAGCTTTTCCTCATCTAAGTCAAGCTGTAATGTCTGGCTTAGCTCCAAATGAAGCACATGGAAGTAAAAATAACTATGATCCAAACAAAGAGCACTCTGGTGCTCAACTTGTTATTTCTTTCTTTCTGCAAATTTGGCTATTGGTGGTAGTCGATCGAGTCTACCAGATCCTATCACTTCTGACATCATGTATTAAAATGGGAGAATAAACACATCTTCTCTCTGTAGTTTTCTACTAGGTGAAGCAGAGCTCTTCCCATACCCTGTAAGGATCACCTCTAGGAGCCTGAATGGATTCAGGAATAAGTAAATTCATCATGTATTCTTGTTTAGCTTCTCATTTGATAGTGAAAGAAGGACTTGCAGTCTGAATCCCTTGCTCTGGGCCCCATATTTTATCACCAAAATCAGAACTATCAACTTGCTGGTTTGCTTTTTCTCAGAAGTGAACCCATCAGTTCTTGACAGCTGAAGCCCAAGATCCTTTGCAGTTTCTCTTCAATATGCTGAGACTAAGATGCTCCAGAGTGACATAAACCATATAACCCTTGTCTCACTATCCTTGATTACAAGCTTTATCCAAGTAATGGCTGTTTACCTATCCCAACTGCTTCATCACTTTTTATCACGGTAATTAATCTAGTGGTGAAACATTTTAATGTTTATTGAAAATGTAGGTATATTTTTTCCATTGTGTATCATGGAGAAAAAAAAAAAAAAAAAAGAGAAACAACTTGTGGATGGGAGTGGAAGGACTTAAGTTTGCTTAAAGAATCACCTTCAAAGATGTTAGAAAAAAGTTATTTCAATACGAATTTGAAGAAGCACAACTTGACAGAATTCAAAAGCAAGGTTCACTATACTACTTACTACATGGAAAAAGTATACAGAGGAAAATCAAAATAGAATTGAGTTAGGATACATTAGTACATAGGTTGGGAGAAATTATTTGTATGGAACAGGGAAAATAATTCACATGGAGGTTGGATGAAATCAAATGAGAATCAGATTGGAATGATTCATACACGGACTAGGTAAAGAAGATAAGGGAGACCATCACATTGAGTCACAGGGATCAAAATGGACCCCCTTGCTTTCTAAACTCCATCTCAGAGAGGAGTCTAGGTGCAACTGAATCCACTCCTGGTTCCAGACTTGACCAGTGATTTATAACTAGGGGATTTAGGTGTAGGGATTTCAGTGTAGTGTTTTAACATCTTAATAATAGGTGTTTTGTGTGATTCTGGGGTAACAAAAATTTAAGATTCATCAACACTTTTGCAGTAAGTCACAAACTTAATTAGTCAATAATCAATATCTTTTTATAATCGACATAGAAATTTAGTTAAAAACTTAACAAGGTTCCCTAAATTATATCACATACACACACACAGAGATACAGTTATAAGTATAGATATAGAGGTTAACCTATTATTAAGATGTTTCTTTTACCGTGGATTATAATAGATTTTTGAGACCCAAACAATTGTAGAAATGCTATGAAATTGAACTATAGCGAATTGCTCACTCTTACCTGTAGTCATCTTATATTATCAGACGGTTATTCCCCTTGTCAGCTTGTAGCAGATGGTTATTTCTGTCATCAGGGTCGCAAGATGAATGATTTTGGTCAGTATTTTTTTGTGGCCATTGTTTTTAGGTAATTTTGGCAACTTTCAGAGTGGGCTGTGATCCATGCAAGAGGGGTCTCAGACACGTTTCCCAGACAACAGGAGTTTTGGGTAGAGTTAGGAAGAGCGAGTAGTCCCAAATCACTGTACTTGTACCTAGGACAAGAAGGTACCAGATTGCTTTGAATCACTGCTCCACCAAACATGATCAGAAATTGCCAGGCTCTCCCAGCCTACTGCGCTTGATAGAAGCAAGAACAATGTAGACTGGTGTTGAGAGAAAAATGTAGCAGACAGCTGGAAGTGTGTGTGCACCACCACACAACTCCAGCTTCCAAACTCATGAGTTAATTATTTCTCAGTCCCCTTAAAATATTTTCTTGTGCTTTTTGATATTTCTTATTCTTTAAGCTATTTCTTAAGATTATCTCTCTCATAACAGTTCTTATATTAAATCACCTTATTTACTTTCTTATGTTGCCTTTACATCTTTTAAAAACAAGGGAATTGTGTTCCTCTTCAATCTCTCTTGCAGCTACTGAACTTGTATAAATATAATTTAAAGGTTCACCAGTTTCCTAGTAAACATCTGATAATATTTATTGATACATATTATGTGGTCCTGCAGCTTTGTCTACTTTAAGTATGACTAGTACTTCTATAGCCAATTCTTTTCTGTGTATATTTCTGCTCTAATGACCCGAGGGATATTGATTCCCAATTTGGTTCACCACCAAACTCTTATTCTGTAAAGACACGGACAAAGTGTTTGTATAACAGTGTGCAATTCAGCACTGATACAAACTCTACATTGCCTCTTAGTGGCACAAAACTTTTATTGCTGTCCCTTGCACAGATATGTCTCTGTAAATGAGTTAAAATGAAGAAATGGTAGCCTGGAATCCGTTGTCCCTCAAACTCCATATTGCATCCGTTTATCTTACACTATTTGGCTGTCCTGAAAACTGCCAGCATTGTTCTGAAGGCTGCAGGGAATGCAAGGTATATTTGTAGACAGCTGACTGTATCTGAACCACAGATCATGAGGAACTGTCTTGATCCGATCTTTCACATTTGTTTAGCATTTCCCTACATCTCAGGAAAATCTATGCTTCTTATTTCTTCAAGCTTTTCATTGAATATATAGTCATTTACTGTTACTTGTATTTTGAGGTAGGTAATATGGAGAAGCAGTGGCTAAAACCAGTTAGTCTTCCAAGCATGAGTGGTAAATATTTAAGAAACTATTGCTATTTGAAAACTGGGAGAGATTTGTCATTATGGAAGTTGATCGAAGAAAGATAAAATAGACAAAACTATTTGTTGTCATCAGGAAAATATTAATTGAATTGCAAAGATACTGAGGTGATTTATCAGAGACAGACAATGAACTTTCATTGATAAGTGCCTTCTGCAAGCTATGCTAACATGTTGGGGTGATGTATTACTACTAGATAGTACACTTCCACTGACTGGTTTTTTTTGTTTGTTTTTTTTTTTTTTAATCTTACTTCTGTTTCAAAGCTACAAGAGGAATATAGATTTTAGTTTTTTGGCATTAGCTGGGTCAGCTATGTTCATTTATTTAATTTAACAAAATGGTGATCTGTTCCACCTCTTTCATTTAAATGTTTAACTATGGACAAAATCTTCAGCTGGCATAAATCAAAGAAGCTCTGTGGGCTACAGCAGCAGGACTCTTATAAATAAGACTTCAGGGTCTACCGTGCTGCTTTTGTCTGTGAGACAAACTTTGGAGATTTCAACATTATTTAAATGAAATTTTATAAATGTCTCAGCATAATTCTTCAATCTTGTGCTACTTGCTATACGAATTTAAGGGGCTAACTTTCTTCCAGAAATATTTCCTGAAAGTATGAGATACGGATAAGTATGTATGAGTGCATACTTATGAAATTACCAGGGCAGGAACAAAGGTTAATTATTAAATCCAGAAATTCCTATTGAGTTGGAAACCTCCTGGCATGCTAAAGCCTAGGGAAACAAATTTTGTCCAGCTTTTGTGTTTGTGTTGGAATCTAGAAAAGCAAACTTCCTAGAAACAGCACAAACAAACCCAAGTGTTTGTATTGTTCTTTGGAAATGTAAGGGAGCAGAAACTGAGCAAGAATTCTCAGATACCTGGGATTTAAGCCAGAGGGAAGGACATCCTTTCCTATCAGGAAGGATAGATGCTTCAGAAGTTCAGGAAATGTAATCCTCGCTGTTGAGAAGAGGGAGAGAAATGCAAAGATTCAGAGTAGAAACAGTATGTTGCACTCTTTTTGGAGGATTCTGAATGTTGTTTTATAGTGTGGTCGCAAGAGAGAGGAAGCTGGGACAAGGAAATGCATGTTGGACTTCTAATTTTTGTTTTAATTTAAATAAAATTGAATGATAAATAATGTTGTTAAAATGTGAACTGCAAACTCTCCACAAGCTGGAATATTCTGAGATAATGCTCTTAAGCTATTATTAATTTTGGGTGTGTATACAGGCATTGATAAGACCTAAGGCAGCTGCACTGTTTCTAGAAGCTAAGACTTAGAAATCTTCCAACAATGCTAAAGAAAAAGAATATTTAAATCTATGCAGGTATCTCCATTTAAGAGCACAGTGGCCTATACTGTTGGTACAGTACTGACAATTAACAAAAAATGGAAAAGGTGAAATGTATTTTTTAAAATATCCAGAGAAACAAACTCATTACTGAGACACTCTTCTGGCAATGTATTTACCGGTCAAATTCATATGCTCTACAGCATGGAAATGAACAATAGCACTTCTGTTGCAGATAAACACAGAGAGTTTGTTTCAAAATTAAATTTTCACACCAGTGAAGAATAAGTTTTATCTGTTCCGAAATCAACAGGGCACCAATAGTACCAGTTTTCTTCAATATGAGTCTTCAGAAATGGCAGATGAGCTGGTAAAATATGTTGTCACTTAGCAAACTTAATTTATTCAAACTGTTTTAAGTCTTATATATTCATATCTTCACATCATGGGAGAGTGGCACTAAACTATTCAGTATTCAGCCTTAATTGACAGTGAATTATTTCTTAAGGCACTTTAGCTTATGCCAACAGATAATGAACACTGCTTTCTGTTGTCTGCTTATAGTCACAACTTTCTTTTTGTTTCATAGGGTAATACAATTGTACTTTGTAACACGCTATTTCTCCACTCCAGTATCTTAAGATGTTCTCTACTATATACTTGTTTTTTTTTTTAAAATAAGCCTTCCTGATCACTTTATTTGGTGGATCAACCCTTGCTGGAAGCCAGGTGCCCATCAAAGCTGCTCTATCACTCCCCTTTCTCAACTGGACAGGGAGAGAAAATATAACGAAGAGGTCGTGAGTAGAGATAAGGACAGGGAAGATCACTCACCAATTACTGGCATGGGCAAAGCAGACTCACCTTGGGGAAATTAGTTTAATACATTACTAATCAAATCAGAGTAGGATAATGAGAAATATAACCAAACCTTAAAACATCTACCCATCATCCCTCCCTGCCTCCCAGGCTTAACTTTACTCCCATTTTTTTATCTCCTCCCTCATAGTGGCACAGAAGGATAGGGAATGGGTGTTGCAGATGGTTGCTGTCCAGGAACCAAGAATTTAAACCTACAGTCCATTTTTCTCAAAGGCGGTTTGGACACAGTGAAGCTGTCGATAAAACTCCTCCTAGTGACCATTCTGAGTGCATTCTTTTGAAAAACGTCACATACAAAGGCCTCTCATTCTGTAACTTACCTTGTCCATAGCAACAACAATAAAATCTGCTGCAAATACTAAAGAAGCCTGGAAGCAGAACTGTTAAAATATTCTCTTCAAATCAGAGGATGGCCATTGAGAGTTGCATAAAGATCAGGCTGGCTTGCATGATACAATAAGAGATAGGGAAAGCTCTGCAACTTGATATGTGCGAGCTAAAGCAATGTTAAATTCAAACTGTGGTACTCAGGAAAAAGCTGTATTGAAATGCCTGTGTGTTTTGATCCAATTTCTTGTTCATGACATAATAGTATTCTGTTTCACCATCACAATAAGTTAGAATGGCTGTGAAATGTATATGCAATGTGCCCGTTGTGACTCACACGGAGCTAACATATGTGGACATTTTTGCTTTTGAGTTGGTGACAGGGCCCACAGAGAGGCAAAATAAAGTTCCCCAGGTCAACATGAAGGCTTTTACTGATTATTTAATTTACTGATAAATTGAGATATTTGAATTGATAATATGTTTGAGTAAAACTTACTGTGTTAGTATTAAATTCTCATGATTGTGCTCTTTAAAAAATAAAGTCTTCAGTGTGCACCTGACTGCTGTATCAGTGTAGACTTTTTAAGATGCTTCTGGGGAAATATAGGTGTGATACACTCTTGCTTCTGTGAGGCCACAGGTTAATTGTCAGAAAAGGGTTTAACTGTGTTATTGTGGTAAGTAATAATGTATTACCTTTTTAAATATTTAATTGATGTTCACTCTAACAATATATTCAATCTAACAAAGAGCTATTCTTTTTAGAGGTGTATCACATGTAAGATGGAGAAGAGAATGGTCCATGATAACCCTTTTGCCTGTCTTGTTCCTCCCTGCCCCTGGAAAGCCCTTTCCTACCCACCCACAGCTTCTGAGAAGATGGCTGCTCTGTGGCTTTCCTTCACAGCTTAACACAAAACAGAGAGCATGTGTCATACCTGTGGCATACAGCATTTGATTTCCTTATCAAAGGGTCAAATTTATATGTGATTCTATCTGTGAAAGTCCTGAATAATCTAAAGGATTTTGACTCTGATTATGAAGGGCAATTAAGAAACCACACTTTTAAATTAAATGGTTTATTTTAGATTACAGCTCTTCCAGCTTCCTGTAACATATTTAGAGATCTTGTTCATCCTATACATTCTTTGCTCTCAGTTTATTAGAGAGCTAAAGTTAAGCATCAAGGAAAATAATTTTTTATACAATACTTAAAACAAATGTTCCCTAAAGAAAGTTATTTAAATGGGCATTTTAAGTTAGGGATTCTTTTGTATTTAGTCATGATTCAACTTTTAGAAAAATATGATCATACATAAGGTTACTAGTGCCGCAAAACCACTGTTGATGTAATGAAGAACATTAAAAGAAAATTTGAAAAATCCTACTAATCAGAGTGAAAATCATATGTAATAAGTAAACCCATAAGGTCACTTTTGGTTCCTGGGTGAGTCATTAACAAAGTGCCAAATCCAACCAGTAAGTGACTGGCAAAAAATAGGTTCATTAGCTCTAATGACAATTTACATAATGTATTGAAAAGGTAGTACTTAGGCAGAGACATCTGGGAAAATGTGATCTGTATGTACTACAAGTGCCCTAATTCGATCTCAGAATAAACTGTGAAGAATGAAGAAGCTTGTAAGAAAAGAACAGATTTCTACAGTTTATCAGTTATCTTACCAATTTGTTAATGCTTTCACAGGACTTGCTTTTCATTTATTTCAACATGAGGACAGCAGAATGGAGTTAGTCATACACAGGGTTGAAAACAACCTCTTGTATTAACCCCAGTGTGATAGAGGTGAAGCTCTTGAATAGAAAGCTGCACAGGAGTACAAGATTATCCCAAGAGATTCATGGTACAGAATTGTTGATATCGTCTAGGTCTTCTATATAAGAAATCAATAACTATGCTTTATATGGACAGAGGTTGGTGAATAAACCATGTTGTAAAGTGGAACTTGTGACATGCTGCAGACACGTGTATTTCCATCTTTGTATGCAAGATGCTAAAGAGCAATAAAAAAAGAAGAAAGGTGTATATGAAACGAATCCATGAACTTGTCTCAAATTCCACTTAATACATTCCTTTACACTGTCACTATGATTTTCCTTTCATTTTTTTTGTTTACAAGATTGCATATGGGAATACATAAAATTGAAGTTTTTCCTTCATACAGGTTGATGTTAGGGAAATATTTTTCTTCTTCAGATATCCTTCAAGACAGTATTCTTGTACAAGAAGAGAATGCATGTTTTTATATTTGTTTTATTTTGTGGAGTGACTCTTTTATTTGAAAAAAGAGATTACTACATCTCTAGGTCTCTTGTGATGGTTGGATTGTTAATGTAATCAACCTTTTCTGAAATGAACGGTAGACTAATGACTAGAGATGTGTCTAGTAACCCATGAATAAATCCTGTACTCGCTCATTACTTAAAAAGAAGAGGGCAGCTTTTTCTGTAGGTGACCCAGCAGTACTTAAAAGACCACAAATTCATGTAAATAACAGTGCAAAAGTTAATGCTGTCATTGAACAGATCTAAGCTCAGTACTTTTTTTTTTTTTTTTTTAAAAAAAAGAGGGAATATGCTTTTATTTCTCTACCTAGGTCATTTGTACATAAAGCAAGGAAACGGGCTCTGAAAGTCTCTTTGGGCCATGGAATGGATTATCTTTCACTGGTTGAAAATTATTATACACTGTTAAACAGCTAGTTTGAATGTTAAGTAGTTTGCAGACAGGTGTGAGCAAACTGCCCCGAGTTGTTAGAGTGAAAGGCAGTGCTAACATGGAAATGATACCACTGTGAAAGAACAGCACTGAGCTCTGCTGAGGTGCAGGATGTGATGGAGAGGGCTCAGTGCTATGGGAAAGTGACCATTCTGCTTTTGAGTCCCACTTGGATTGTCTTCCACTGACGCAAATGGCAGGGCAGCTGCTAATACTTGTCTGCCATGTGTAGTCATTCCCAGTCTCTGCAGAGAACATGGGTCATGTGGGTCTTTTGGGCTCCTCATTATTAATACACATGGTACGTGTTTTGCCAGCCAACCTAAAATCTCCCTAAGCACATATATTAGGCTACCATCCATATTCAGATGTATCCTAGACAGAGGAGTGAGGTGCCCCTCTCTAGTACAAGACACCTCTTTGCCCAAGTGTCCCCAGGAGTCTGATCCAGTAAGTGTTAGCTGAACTTGCCTAACAAGTGCTAACAGATATGAATTAATTCAGAAAGGCAGCCAGAAGAACGTGTGATGCCTACCATTTACATAACTGTTGAGTAATCACAGTATTTACTCTGGAAAAGAGAAACTTAATCTCTAAGCCTACCTCAGTCTGAAGCGATTTGAACCCTGTCATCCTGTTTCCTGTTAGAAAGCCCTAACTACCATTTCTTCTGTGAAGAACACTCCAGTTCTCCTACGGGGTAACAGCAGGGAGAGCTAGGCTTGGCTCCTGGCTGGCTGGAGTGTTAAAGTACTTCTGAAATTAAGGGCCAAAACTTAGTTTTCCTCTCCATCATGCTATACAGATATCACTTATTTGTGTCCTCTCTCTCTCTGTCTGACTTTCCTTGTATCCCTGGTTGCAAATCAACCTTGTTTCAATATGGGACATGAAGGGCAACCTTATGAAGGATAACTTAGAGCCTGGAGTTCAAAGGGAGCTTTCCTTGAGTGTGCGATTATGAGAGTGGGAGGATGAGCTCTAAATCATCTGAGTCAGAGGAAGGCTATTTCTGTCACCTTAGGGAAATACTTTTACCATTAAGCTCTCCTATAATGAGGACATGTAATTTGTCACCTCCTTAGAGAAGTGTGACCATGACTCAGTGAAGTGATCCACAGAAAATGTCAGGCTTCACATCATTGGGTTAGAAGAGTTCCACAGACAGACAGGTGCTTTGAAATACCACTAAGGCTACGTTTCCAATGACAATTGTATCTCTCTGCTTAGCATGATAGACCTTTTTTTGGCATGGAGGCCAAGGATGCCAGATGATTTAGATGGTTTAGATCTCCACATTGCAAAATATCCAGTAATTCTCTATAAACAGGTAGAGTGTTTGATCCTCTCTGTGCTATGGTTTCAGGACTATTTCTGATTAAAAGTTCACAGTGTGCTTTGGCAACTACTCTGTTTTTTGTATCAGGTACTAAGAACTGTCCAGGCTTCTGCCAGGGGTTTTAAATTCACCCAGGTTAGCTGGCAGTGCAATCACTATCTTGGGGTCTGCCTAGGGTAACATTTCTATGGCAATAAGCAGGAACAAGATAGCACTGGTGAGTAAGCCAAACCTGGAGGACTGGGATGATTTGTACCTGGGTGAGAGAACCAGCAAGAGCAGCAGAATAGTGGGAAAGAAAAAGGAGGCAGGAATTTGTAACTTGCTCCCCAATGCACTAGTCTAAATTTACCATGCTGATAAGATGTGCTAGATGACAAGGAAATCCTGACATATTGAAGAAGATTTACAGTTAGGGGATTTTAAGATCCTGTTTGGTGTTAGGAAAAATGAAACATTGTTCAGTGCAGCTGATCAGAGAAAAATCACTGTCAGTAGTCAGAAAGAAGTACCAGGATGGGGCTGGTCTGCACATAAAACTAAAATCAATGGTAGCTTGTCACAGGCTCCTTAAACAGCCATCCACACAATATTCATTCATTTTCTATGTTAATCTAATTTTCCGATGAAAGGAGAATCACTTACATTTGTTGGCTTAGCATCCTAGCAAATCCTTGTCAGAAACCATCCCATAGACCCAATTACCTGTTGCAGCAGGGACCGGTTGTGCCTGGCCAGTCCACAGAGGTGTGCTACAAAGAACAGCAGGAAGCAACTCACAGCTGGTTTTAATTTCACCACTTAAATGGTGGTGTAGAGACAGCTGGGTAGGTCTTAAGCTCTGTTTCATCTCTGCATAGTTGTGTTGAGATGCATTGGTGTCCACACACTAAAAGTGGGATGCCAGCACCCAGCTGCAGCAACAAGGTGCCTGCCTCACAAGGGCTGTGTTTTTGCTGGTCATAAAGAGCACAGGTTTCCTTTTTTGCATCTTAACTGTGTTGTCATTTTCTGCCACTCTGAATATGCCTGTATGGGAAATCAAAATTATCTAATGTACCAGATGACATTAGTTTTGGCCATAAGCACTTAGATGTTAAATTCAATGGAAAAAAGCTTTTTTTTTTATGTTAAGGTTTTATTTTGGTTTTTAAATCATAAATTTGGCAAAAAAACTACATGCTGAGTTAAATTTACAGCTTGTGCACATCTGGCAGTACTTATCATGTACCTAATGGTAACAGGCCCTTCTGTGCTTTTATGTATTTCTTGTGTTGGCAAGTGGCCAGCTCCATATGGGTGGGTGGGTGGGTGTCTGTATATGAGCAGAAATCAAGGTAAACATGCAACTAATGTAAATATAGAAGAAGCAGATTCTCAGCTACAACTGTGTAGATTTTTTTTAAACTTTAACTCATTTTAAATGACCTTTACTGATAATTTATTCTGATGTTTCACTCTGACACTCAAAAGATAGCAAAATCAGATAGTAAACTACAGGAATAAATATTGTTGCCCTAATCAGCCCAGCTGGTCAGGACCTGGCATTTCTGTTTGGAGAGAAATTCTGACATTCTAAAAATTAATTGTGTTATGAATCAAAGGGAAGTAAGAAATTCCACTCCCTTGTCATCTTGGTGATCTCATAGCATGTTCTTTGACTGCGTTACTTTTTGAATTAAAGCAGTTAAAAGATGTTACAAATGTATAATTTTGATTCTTTTTTACTTTTACAGTAATGACTACAGTATATATAAAATCAATAGAAAGACTGAAATGAACCCTCAAAAAGGAATGACAGGCATATTTTGTTTTTATTTGAAAATTTTTTTCAAGTCAGTGTATTCTTCCAAAAAGTAAAATTCAATGAAAACTTCATGAACTGATGTTTTTGTAGTAAATTATACTGCCGAGGGATTTCCAGTCAGCAACAATTATCTATCTGAATACCCTTTGTTTACTAAGACTGAGTTTTTTTAAAGAAAAAAGTGTAAAACGTAATGCAAGCCATTTAAAAAAATGTATGAAAAGTATATAGAGAATGAAGACAATCTCATTTACCAAGGCAACCTTCACAACTGGAACATGTAGAAGTTATTATTAACTAGGCTTTTTGTACTAGGGTACTGAAAAAGACTGAAATTTGCTGTGAACTAGTTTGAAGCTTATGCGTTACACCCATACAGAGAAACAAATATCCCCTGTCTTCTATAGGTCACCTAGAACTGAGCCTAAAAAATTGTGAATTATAGGCATATTTGCTCCACGTTGCACTGGTTAAGAGCAAGAACAGGGTTTAGGAAGAGGCAGATGAACCCTCTCCCTGTTGTGTTGTTCGGCAAACTGAATTAGTAGAAACAGTCTAGAGATTTGGTTCTGTTGAGCCAGCAGTCTTCACTGCTGCATGCAGAATAGTTCAGAAGGAAAAGTGAATGTTGTTCAGAAACAAATCTCAAATAGAACTCTCTCTTAAGGAAACACCCTGTTACATTTATTTTGAGTCGGTGTACTGCTTACTAGAGGAATGAGCATAAATTGCTCTTAGAAGGTTTAGACTGGACATTAAGAAAACTTTCTCACCAGTAAGGAAATGCATATCTATCTTGGAGAACTCGGCCAAAGCTGTAGTCAACCTGACCTAGAGTTGGCATTAGTCCAATTTCAGGCAAAAAGTTGGGCTACATGACTTCCAACCATCACTTCTGTGATTCTGAAATTTCCTTTGGGTAGATGTGGTATTATGAATGGGGGAAAAGTAATAAATATGCCATCAACCTGTTTCAGCCTTCTTCCATTTCAGACATTACTTTTAGCATGCTTTCAATGCCCAGTGGAATCATGGAAAGTCTTTAATGATCATTTGATCATGCCTAAAAATGTCCTTAATTTTTATTCATTAATAGAAAAAAGCTATTTTCTGCTTCTGTGTGCCTTAAGTTATAAACCCTAGGAATGATTATAACTTCTTAGGGGCCTAAGAAGTTCTAATGCTGAGGCTCTCCCAGATGATGTGTCTTCTGGATTCCTCTTTCTGGGAGGATCAAGTACAGAAAAGAGGTCTTCTCTGACTAGTTGAAACTGCATCTAGAAAACACTTGTAGTTTTAATAGCTAGGTCTATGGAGTAATTTCAAACCTCCTCAAGCAAGGTCCTGAAGCAGTAGCCGTGCACCATTGCTGTGCTCCAGTGCTTTTACTCTAAGCTAACAATTGTTAAATAATTCTTTTGCAGTTGATGAGGGAGCCTGACAGTACTTGATCTGAAGTACACTGAGATCAGTGTGAGTTTTCCCTCTAACTTCTAATAAATTTTGGATTTGGTGCATTATGTGTGTAGAGAGCTACTTGATTTCTCACTGTGTGAAGCATATTTTTACTCTACAGTTTTAGACTCCTTTTTTTTCAGTGTCTGTTAATAAAATGTAGGCTCAATCAGAATCTTGATTTTGCCAGTCTATTTTTATAATGGCTTGGGTTCAAATTCTGATCAGAGTTTGAAGATTTCCCTGATCATTTTGAAATACTAGTGTGAAATGAGTCAACCTATCTTATTTCTTTTTCTTGCTGATTATTGGAGTTTAGGCAAATTATGATTTCAATATATGACTGACTTACATGACTTGAAATAGCTCTTTCATGTTTTAGTCAGCACCACCATGCATATTGTCTAGGTCATTATCATGTGGTGCATGATAAAGTGGTGCATTTTCTTGTCCAATTGGGATTTTTGCTTTTCTGCAGAGCAGGCTACATTTACATTGTTTGGTTTTCTTTATATCTTATTCCAGATATAATTAGTATTCTGCATTAGCTTCATTATTACTGCTATCTACTAGACAAAGTGATGGACTATAAATTTGATGTATGAGTATATTTCTATTAAGAAGAAACACATACACAAATTATTTCTCCATTAATTTGCATTTAGTAGTATCTTAAAAATTTTATATCTTCATTTATAATATTTGCCAAATATATGGAACAGCTCCATAATAAAAGTTTACCTTTTGCAGGAATGATTTTTAAATCCATTTTGAAATTAAGTTAATCTTGTGTGGCATCTGAATGCTAAATCTAATTAGACATCTGCATTATTAACTGATCTGTGGTGACATAACAAATGCATCCTTTGAATTCTGTTGGTTTTGTACATTTGATCTGCAAGTTACTTGGTGTACCGTTGATATAAGAACATACATTTTGATAGCTTTATTATACAAAATTTACCAAGTTGAGATAAAAATTAGTGCTTTGATATATGGTTAACTAAGCAGCTGTAAGTTAGCCACAGATTATTTGTAGCATATTTCAGTATGAATATTTCATTTCTTAAATATCACTGAAATGCAATAAATTGCATTTTTAATTAAAGTATTACAAGTGTCAATGTCTTCCAAAATTAAATTGTTATAGACTGAAACACCATGATACTGATGGGGAAGCTGAAAAATACAGGTGAGGCTCCAAACACATTTAATTGACATTTAAGAATTAGTAGAGATTTGATGAAATGCAAAGAGATACTAGTCAGCTATTTCTTAGATCCAAGCTGCAACCATAGAGCATGATGACAGAAAAAGAAGATGCTATGAGAAGAGTGGAGTCAATATGGAGAGGAGTGAAAAGTAATTAGAGGTCAATTCCATGAGGTGAATTATAGAGGATTTGTATTAGTAGCTTTGTAATAATACTTTCCAAAATTTAAGGTCTGTGAGTTGTGAGCAAAAATTGTCACTGCTTGATTTTTTTTTTTTTTTGACAAATGTCATGTACATTTAGGAGTGCAAAACTGATTAATTTGAAACAAAAATGAGAGATGAAATTTGGTTTCTAAACCCACATAAATTTCCATTAGCTTGAGTATTTAGAGCACTAATAAGGAATGCATTTTTCTTTATGCAATGAGGTATATTTCTTTGTTCATAAGCCAGTACTGAAAAGCTATAAAGATACACAATGCAGGATGTTCAGAAAACTGGAATTAGGGTACGATGTAACTATGTTGGACTTGACCTACTTGGAAGGAGAGGATATGTTGATGCACAAAGTGAAGACGAGTTTCTGTTCTGTGTTGGGTTCCTTCTTTCACTAGGAAGGCTGTTCTGCCTAAAGGAACAATTGGACTGTCCAGTTTCTCCCATATGGAGAATGGTATTGGAGCACCAAGATCCCTTTGGGATTCTGTGATGCAGAGGTTATCAGAAGTAGTAAACACAGTTTCACTAAGGGGAAATTATGCTTGACCAATCTGGATGCCTTCTATGATGTCATCACCAGCTGGGTAGATGAGGGGAAAGCAGTGGATGTTGTCTACCTTGATTTCAGCAAAGCTTTTGATACCGTATCCCACAACATTGTTGTAGCAAAGCTTAGAAGGCATGGGATTGATGAGTGGATGGTACATTGGATTGAAAACTGTCTGAGTGGCAGAGCTCAGAAGGTTGTGATGGGTGGTGCAGGATCTGGTTGGAGGCCTGTAACTAATGGTGTTCCCCAGGGGTCAGTGCTGGGTACAGTCATGTTTAACATCTTCATCAATGACCTGGATGTAGGGATAGAGTCCACCCTCAGCAAGCTTCCTGATGATACGAAGCTGGGAGGAGTAGCTGACACACCAGAAGGCTGTGCTGCCATTCAATGAGAGCTGAATACGCTGGAGAGTTGGGTGGAAAGGAACCTGATGAGGTTCAACAAGAGCAAGTGCAGAGTCCTTCACCTGGGGAGGGGAGGAATAACCGCATACATCAGCACAGGTTACAGGCTGACCTGCTGGAGAGGAGCTCTGTGGAAAAGGACTTGGGTGTGTTGGTGGACAGCAGGCTGGCCATGAGCCAGCAGCGTGTCCTTGTGGCCAGAAAGGCCAACAGCCTCCTGGGATGCATTAAAAAGAATGTGACCAGCAGGTCAAGGGAGGTTCTCCTCCCCTCTCCTCTGCCCTGGTGAGGCCATATCTGGAGTCCTGTGTCCAGTTCTGTGCTCCCCAGTTCAAGAAAGACAGGGATCTTCTGGAGAGAGTCCAATGGAGGGCCACAAATATGATGAGGCGCCTGGAGCATCTGCCTTATGAGAAGAGGCTGAGAGAGCTGGGACTCTTCAGCCTGGAGAAGAGGAGTGAGGGGGGATCTTTTCAATGTTGTGGTGGTTTGTCCTAGCAAAACCAGGACAAATGTCTATAAATATCTGAAGTACAGGGCCCCAGTGGATGGGGCCGGGCTTTTTTCAGTAGTTCCCAGTGACAGGACAAGGGGCAATGGGCAAAAACTGGAACACCAGAAGTTCCATACAAACTTAAGGAAAAACTTCTTTCCTGTGAGGGTGTTGGAGCACTGGAATAAGCTGCCCAGAGAGGTTGTGGAGCCTCCATCTCTGGAGATGTTCAAAACCTGCCTGGATGCTTTCTTGTGCAACCTGTTGTAGGGAACCTGCTTTGGCAGAGGGTTTGGAGTAGATGATATCCTGAGGTCCCTTCCAATCCCTACCCTTCTGTGATTCTGTGAATTTAACATACTTTGCAACATTTCTATACTCCTTTATCTCTCTTGGTTACACAGATTCATTTAATATCATGACATCCCTGTAAAAGAATGACGGATTTTTATTAGTGAGTAGTACATACGTACCTAACTGACCTTCAGGTAATTAATCAAAATGCATATTTTTATGTTGCTTTGGCCAGAATTCTAGGTTTTTATGTTACTTTGGCCAAATTACATAACTTCCTGCACCCTTGGAGTGTTTTGTTTATTTGTTGTTTTTTTTTCCTCTCATTTTTAGTACTTTGTTAATACTATGATCAATTTATAACAGAAATTGTCTTTTTCTGCATTTATGTCCTTTACCTAGAAGAATCTTGTAAATTAAATGAAAATTGTGTCCATTTTACAGAAGCATAAGGAGACCACAGAAAGACTATTTTATAGAAATTTAGTTTCTCAGAAAATTTTTGGCAGTAACATAATAGAAATTGATTGTTTCTAGGTTTTTTGCAAATCTTTTTAATGGTTATGCTATATGTCCTCTCAGGAAAATTGAATCTACAGTGGCTATATGGTACGTATGCTGGCTAAAGGCTTGTCATTGTAAAGGTCAGAAAATTAAATGAAAGCAAACAAAAGGAGAGTCTTTTTGAGAAAGAAATAATTTAATCTGAAATGTTTAATGTTTGACATATCCAAGTTCAATGAATAGCAAACAGTAAAGCCATTTTGCATGTTTATTTTTACCTTTACTAACTTGGATATCCATCCTCTAAGTTCCATATCTCTTCTAGCCAGTTCTGTTTCTGCCCCAGAAAAGCATGCTGTTGAGAGAATTTTAAGACAACAACTGAAATAGTAGCCATTTCATGCATTACTCTCCATTCTGTTCAGCCAGAGCAGATGTGTTGTTGCATGCCAACCGCATGCTGGAAATCTGGCAAAACTACAGCATAGATCTTAAGTCAGCCTACACAGAGACAAAAATCTTTTCCTATGCCTGTGAATACTCTGGGTCTTTTGCTTCTTGGGACCAATAATGGCTTCTGAATGCAACTCAGCTGTGCAGAAAGCTTCAAGCTACAAAATAAGCCTCAAAGTTGGCTTACCTCCAATACCATCTGTGCTTTTAGATCTTAAACTTGTATCTATTCAGATGCGTTAACATGTGCAAATCCATTGTTTTATTTAAAGTGGCAAAAGACAATGGAAAATAAAAGGGGAGAAAAACCACCCGCAGCGTGGAAACCCCTAATGCTGTTTTTCATTGAGGAGGCTGTAGGGACAGAATACCACTTCTACTGTTGACTGTAAGTGTTGTATTATCTGGGTGAATGATGTGAAGACTATTACTATGCGATGTGTAGTAGCTCAAAGTGGAGTTTTGCATGTGAATGCTGTTTTTCTGGAGTCATAAAATAGTTACTTGCTATAAAGAAAGGCAGTTGATTTTAGGCCAAGTGTCTGCATTTTATTTAGTCATAATTTTTGAAAATTAATTTTTATGCTGCTTCATTTGGTAGATTTTGAAGTCTCTTATGTTCCCAGAAGAAATTCTAGCTGGTATACAGTAGTAGTACTACTGGTTTAGGATTGCTTAAATTATTTCTTAATGAAAATACTTCATCTTTAAGAGAATATGGATATAAAATCTGTGCCTGTGTGCAATATTGTACATATGTAATAGAAAAAAAATCCTTCTGGAATGCAAGAAAAGTGTCCCCTTCCCTTTAGGGAGCTACAAATAAGTCCCTACATTGTATAGAGACTGAGTGACATGTACTGTGAACACTCTAGCATTGTACCTTCTTTCATTACTTTTATAATATATATTAGAATTACATGTAAGAAGTCAGCAGCTAAACTAACCATGTTTTTTGGAAGTCTAAGTACTGTGGTTAATACAGGGTTTGGTAGGGACTGTATCTTTACTTCCTGTTCATCTTATTGCCCGTTGCTTTCCAAACACCTACAGCATGTCAAGTCAACTGTGAAATAAGATACAACAGTTATGTATGTTTTAATTTAACAAGTTATCATTAGTTGGCATGCTATGGCTTGTGTCATGTGGGCAAGTAGAGAAGATGATTGGAATATTCATTTAGGCCTCAAAGGTCTCTGAGTCTAGGATCTGTAAGTATTGTCCATTTTGGAAGCCTTTAAAACTGCTGACATTGCCTCAGATTCCATTTGCTACGCTGCTCAGAAAAGGTTACTGGATGCAGTTTTTCCATATTGGAGCCTTCCTAGTTTTTTAGGTAGCAGGCTGTAATAAATCCTCCCTTGATGCCTCTTATACTACTCCACCACAACTATTCCAGAGACATTTGTGCCAGTCGCTTGTCAATCCCATGTCCGTTTCTCTGAGAGTAACAGATTGTTGAACTGTACATATGCCACTGTCAGAAAAGTTGCCAGTGATTTTTCTCTCGTGATTTTCAGTTGCTATTCCTTACTTGGACACTCCACAAATTGGAAAACACAAATACTTCTCAATATTTCCTCACTTTTCCCTACCCATAATTTTTTATTTCTTGTTAGTAATATGATGACTACTTCCCACTGCTCTGAGCCGTTGAATTGGTGGTGTGCATTATGCATGCTGCTGGTCCATTGGCAACCAACAACCTAGATGCTGCTGAACCCTTCTTATGTTAGATAGAGACAACAGAGATGATAGTTTTAAATCTGCAGCTTCTTAGTCTGGCACTACAAGTAATCTGAGATCATATAAATGCCAGTAACATTTATATGCTGCTCCCCTGATGGGACTATCTGCTTTCTTGGCTCTCTGAAACAAATCTTTCCTTCTGGCTGTCCAATTTTACTTGGAATGACACCAAGTTAAATGGCTTTTACCAGGTTTCTTCCCCTGCCTCACAACTGTTCCCTGGGCATCTGCAAAGCAATGAGATGTTTTGCCATGTTGAGGTGGAAGTTGAAGTTGAAAGGTTTCTTAGAGTGTACATGTGCATGGGAGGAAGTCTATGGCAGCATCATTATATAGGTTACCATCATTAACCTACTATTTTTTAGAGATTGGATGTGTAATTAGTGGCAGCTAATTATCACGAGTTTTTTTCCATCCACTTTACATTCCTTTTCTTTCTCTTCTTGACAAAAACTTCTTTTTGAGAGAACAAGCAATTAGTATTATTTCAGTGTCATGAATTCTGCTTAACCTGGGAGTAAAATATTATTTATTTGCTCTTTATTGACAGACGATGTGCCTGAAATCCCATAATTTGATGGTGACTTAATAAACTAGGTCTTAATCTAGAAGCATTGCACTGTGACCACAAAAAGCTTTCTATATTTTAACATTTAGATCTATAGCTGCTGTTTGCATGTTCTATTTATTTATGAAAAAGATTAATTTATTCATTTGTACTTAGTATCCATTAGATAGGGGTGATATTCTTCAAACAGTGATGGATTGTCAACTAAGTAGGCCAAAGACTTTTCCTGAACAAGAAGTCTGTTTTAACAAATAGCATAGCCCACAAAGGAAGCCAAGAATGTCTGGAAGGTTAACAATGTTTGAATGGCTTGTGTATTAGATATATGTGCATTAAATGACCCAGATAGATATAGAAAAAAAATGAAGTCTGCATTTCTGCACAATGCGCTTAGGGTCTTTTATATATCTGTACTTGGTCATTCTCAAATAGGATGCACTGGATGCATTACCAAGTAAAGCAAGGAATTCATTGAAACAATATAGTAGTAATGAAGCTACCTTTCTCAATATTTGGTATTATAATTTTATAACTTCTGCTTTATTTTAGCTAAAATTACTTTTAGTGTTTGAGGTCCTCGGCTGCTGACATGTCTAGTTCCCAGTGATTTCAATGGCAGTTACTTACATTGGGACTCACAGTGCCTTAAGGAAACCTTTGTGCCATAGCATAGGATTCATGTCCTGATATCAGTCACCAAGAGCATGCACCAACCCGGGGTGGCTGTTTCTTACAGGTAGTAGACCCAGATCCTGTCTCTTAAAGGCACTTAACTAGGGAATATCTTTCCTACTTTATGTCTGCCCAACAACTTTTGCTATCCTGATTCCTCCACAGGAAATTCCCAACCTGCCCTTCTGTGGCTTTTTTCTGAATTGTCTCATCAGAGACACTTTTTCTGGGCCTCAACTGATGTTTTCTTCAGATTCTTCTGATGCCAAACCAGTGATGGCAAACATGGACCAGAGGCCATGTTGTATAGTAACTTCTACAACATCAAGAACCTGCCTATCATTATTTATTGGTTTACATTTCTTACTGCTAAGTCTGCCACCATTTCATCAGGGAAACTGGCAAAGGGGAAATGGCAAATTAATTTAACGTACAAAAAAGCTTCAAAAATCCCACAGGATACTGTAGGGAGATAAGCTGCTGTCTAACAAGATTTGTAAACTGCATATTTATCTGCTGATAAGCAGAGTGTATATCAGCCCTGCATCCTGAAAAAATAGTTTTTGCTGTAGTACATGGGGCAGGCTAGAGGAAGTGTGGTTTTGGTATGAGATGTGTGAAGACCCAGTAAATAATAAAGAGAAATATGGGGCAGTCGTTGTGCAGGGTAGCTTGGTGTAGATGTTGCAATGGATGATGGTGAGATAATGTTGGGGGAAGTGTGGCATTTGTAGGTTACAGTATGCATCTGTGAGATGAGGATGAGAGAGTGGAACAATAGAAGTGGAGAACATTGGTATTCTTGAGCACTGGCTCATTGTGACCCATGTGTTGTGGATTCAAATAAACAACTTCTGAGCATGACAATGACTTTTTGTTTATAACATATAAGCCCAAAGCAGAAAAACCATACAGTTATGTGCGTAGGGATGCATGCCAATTAACTTATAGTCTGGACTGCTGGCATTTCCAAAATGAAGAAGAATGTCACATATTCTAATATGTTTGTTATTGAATTTTATGCTAGTTCTACTGGTGTCAGTTTGACTCCTGAAATATTGCAACATGAAAGTGCTTTTAATTTTAGAAATAGAAGAGGGTAGAAGTATGTTAAATTGAGGAGAGTTAGACTCTTCTCTTATGTATTCAGTTCCTTTTTTTTTTTTTTTTTGCCGTGTAGCACATCAGCATCCTAAAATACATTATCCATTAGTAAATAAGGATTGAATTTTCAAGGTGATGGATACTGATTTGCAGAATAGCCATGGCTAGGAAATACTATCGCAACCTGGTAACTGCTTATAATTATTAATACAGATTATTTCTAGAACACCTTTTATTATACAGGAAACTATGTGATATATAGGTGCATGTAAAAAGCACAAAATTCACAGATTATGAAATGACTCTACTTACAGGTACAAAGCTTCACTTGTGAGCATTAGAAGCAAAAGTGAATCTCTTTAAATCAGTCACTTCAAAACTGTACATTTACAGCATTAAAAACATAACTTTTAAAGTATATATTAGCTTGACATTTTTCCAATTTGTTTTGACCTTCTACTTCTTGCTACTTTTACTTAAAAACAGATACCCAAGCAGCAGACATGGCTTTGAAAATTGTGGCATTAAACATTGAAACCATGGAAATATTTTGCAAGATCTTGGAATTTTGAGGTTTTACAGTAAAAGTTAAATTTAAAGAAAGCAGTTCTCACCAGATTTTACAACAAATGCATCCCTGCGTGTGCGTCTCACACCAGCATGACATGACATTCTCCTGGGGGAACACGTCAGCTTGCAGAGACCTTCGCCCACATAGGTCAGTTCTCTTTTGAACAGATGTGAGATAATTGCAAGAGGTGTGAGAGCCTACACAGCAGGGTCAGAGGGTGAATTCTGCTCTCATACCAATGCACAATCTCACCCAGCATAATATTTACATATGTGGGAAAACAGAATTTGTCTGGGTGGTTTCACTGGTGAACAAAAGGGCTGGATTTGGCCTGGTGTCTTTACTCCTCAATTGTATATAAGCCTAATTGAATATTAGAATAATTAAACTCACCACATATTGACAGATTGTATTTCACACTGATTTCTGTACTGTGACAGGGAAAGGGAATTTGCTTCAGGTGCTCTTGTCTTTTTCCAATGGCCTGAATAGACAGAAACGGGAGGGAGAGCTGTGAGAACAGGAGAGAAAAAAAAATGGAAATATTACTTTGATTTTAATAAAAGAGGATGAGGAACAACTCATATTTGTTGTTACAATTTTATTTGTTGTATATTTGTTTTAACCCTACTTGTTCCAACCTTAAAGTCTACTTTGTTTAACCTAACAGCATAGGGTTGCCAAGTGCAAATATGCTGGACAGTGAATGCTGGACAGAGAAAAGGAATCCTTAAGGTGAAAGACACTATTGGCATGTGGACAATGGAGTGTAAATAACAGACAGGAATAAACACAGGCTGGAAATATGAAGGTTTCTAACTCATTAGAGTGACAAAGTTCTGCCTCCTAGTAGGAGGATGTAAAATTTTAAGCGGTTAATATAGAAATTGTCAGGTTACTGAAAGATTCGTTGACTGAACAATCAGGGAACTGGATTCAGAGCACCAAAAACTTTCTCCTGTACTTCTGTGGGTTTGAGGAAGGAAAAGTAAATCTAGCCTGGTTTTGTAGATAGTCCTCTGGGAGACCTCCAGTTTCTATAAACAAGAGCAGGCTCATAAAAGGAACCTACAAATACCCCAAGGTATTAACTCACTATTTATGGAGAGGTGACTTCTACTTTAAATTTGTGTTCTGCATCTGTCAGAGGAGAAAGTGTGGACCTGTGCCTTGCACATGTGCTATAATTGTTCTGTCTGCTGGCTTCTGCTGTAGCAAATGCCTGAAAAGTCTTGTTCAATTGTCTGTCTTCAAGGGAGGATGCATAACTGTGAATCCTCAGAGGACTTAGGTGTTTCTTTCTGCCTCAGTTAGCTACCTAAGTGTACTAGAAGAGCAGAATCTAAACACTTGCCCAAGTATCCTTATCTATTAATACTGCCCAGCTTAGGTAGCTCCCTTGGTTTTTACTCTCCATGTAATATGCTCATGTTTAAAGCTTTAACTTATTTTCAAAGGTCTCTATGGAAACAGCTTCAGCTACCTAAGCTAGCACACCTCTCTTGGCTGTGATCATCATCAACTATCTTCCCCTACAGAAGGAGAATAACTAGGCCCAGTGGGTGCTATGCAGAAGACAGAAACAGAATTGGATTTCAGTGTTGAATTCACTTCCTCACTTCACCAAAGGAGCAACAAGCTGCAATACTTCTGAGGAAATATACTTCAGTAATGCAACAGATACAAAAAACCCCCAAGTAATTTCCCACCTGGTGAGAGACAGAAAGAAAATATGAGTTTCTTCTAAAATGAATAAGATATTAATATACCACAGTGCTAACAATGATATTAAACCTTCCCCTCAACAGAATATATAGAAAGTGAGTGTGGTGTTCTTTAGCTTCACTTAATGGTATGAATAAGTAGAATTCAATAAACAGAACATGCAATACAGGCTTATCAGTTGTTCTGTTTGCATGAGATGCTTCTTTTCTTAGTTCTTCTTTACATCTTCAGTCACAATTATTTTGCTGCTATTTAGTGAACGTTTCTCCTTCTCTTAACTGGCTATATTTCTTCTTAAGCAAATTTAGAGAAGGATTTGGTGAAATTATATAGTAAATATATTGAGAAATATAAAAATGCACATACCATTAAAATAATAGTTCTACTATTAAAAATTGTATAAAATACAGTCAGTAATAAGTGTAGAAAATTTCTTTGATGTTCGAGTTGTTACAATGACAAGAATATATTTTAATGTCAAACTGAAATTCCTCTGTTCTTTTTTATTTAGACCTGTCTTACAGTGCTATTATTGTGTACTTTATTCTACACAATTTAGAAAAAAACAGTGTACCTGTGGAAGATGGGATTGTACAGAATAATAGTGCAATAGTATAGTGATTTCACTTGGCTAGCAGCCAAACACAGCCATTTGCTCACTCCCCACCCTCAAGGGGATAGGTGAGAGAACTGGGGGGTAAGGAGACTTATAGGTTGAGAAAAGAACAATTTAAAAATTGAAATAAAACTCTCTGTAAAATAATAATGATATTAAAATAATGATCATCATAGTAGTAATGAAATACGGAAATGAGTGATACACAGTACAGTTGCTCACCACCCGCTGACCAAGCCTGGCCTGTTCCCAGATAATGATCCCAGAAGAGCAACAATCTCAAAAACAAAACCACAATCCCAGAAGAGACTGAACGAAGGCCAGAGAGAGCAAGAGAAGGAGATACCCCATTAACATACTGAACATGACATTATATGATATGGAATATCCTATTCGCATATCCAAATACCAGTTTATCTTATTAATTTAAATATTCCCCCTAGATCTTGCACTTGTAGAGTAACAAAACATGAAGCTCTTCAACAAATGAAAACATTGGTATTTTCAGCTAAAAACCACTGCTGTCACTTATAAATGGGGTCACTTTAATCATTATTTGTGTGTAAAATGAATAATCTTAATACTTAAATAGGAGATGTAAAGTAGCTGCACAGTTAACCAGGGCTTTATTTAAATTTGAGTCAAAGAGAGTAATATCTGAAAACCCAAACAAAGCCTACCTGTGCCACTTTCTGAACTAAGACTGTAAGTCTACATTATTAACTTGACAGTTTCAAACCTGTCTACTCTTCAGTGATCAGTGATTATGCTGACAAAGTCGAACGTATGCTGTCCTACCCTTGTCTGCCTCATCCTGGTCTGTGAATGAATGTGAGAGCATGAAAGGCTACATCAAACCTGCACACACACGAGATGGGTGCAAGGAGGCGGAATACATGGGTACATCTGTAGTGCTTTTACAGCAGCAGGAATCCATGCACAGGCTTCAGGTTGTGAATTTTTAGGCTCTCCTTCCATTTAATGTTGGCAATGTACCCTGATGACTGACTCTGGTAATGGTGTTAATGGGGTAAAGCACAGCTTTTCTGAACTATTTGAGTAACAGAGACACAAACCCTTGCATGACAGTACCTGTAATAACAAGCGGTCAACCTCTGTGTACCATTTCGGTGGTTTTCGTACAGTATGACCTTCTTAAGAAGAGCAATTTTTTATGTTTTTAAATTTAATTCACAGAACAGAAGCAGTAGCAGGTTTGTGAGATAACAGGGTTTCTCTGGATGTGGGAAGTTTATGAAAGGACTGGAACATGCCTTCTCTCTGGGATGAGTGGGATAATTAATGTTACTAAAATGGAAATGAGGGGAAGAGAGTGAGGTGGCTACCTGACAGCAATTGCACCAGTTATGTGAGAGGCTGGAGGATGCTGCTGGAGAGGCCCTTGTGCTATTGTATAGTTTAAACAGAATCTTCTGCCATATACTTGTGAATGTTTCCTCTTCATGAAAATGAAGTATTTAGGTTTTATGCAGGATAAATGTTGAGAGGTGGATCATGCTGTTATTTAAACATCCTCATGTAATGATGAAGGGATTCTCTAAGAACAAAACCACTAAGGATTAGAAGCCGCTGAACTACTAAGATGTTAACTGTTATTTATAAGGAGAAATATAAATATTTACATAATAAATAATTAAAAATTTCCTCCCAGAAAAAAGGAAATTTATCCTGGAATAAGGAACTACCAGGAACTTTTGTTACAACCCATTTTGCTAATTTAATGCCTAAGACTTATGAATTTATTTTGATTTGGGCCATACTTAATCCTAAAGCTAAACTCTAGCTAGAAGAGATAATTGGACAATGAAGTCAGAGAACTTGTATTTATTATCACTGTTAAATTAGCAATGACAGGACTCATCTCTAGAAGACCATCTGAAGATGAGGTGAAACCCTTGTGCAGAAAAAAGATACAATGAAAGCCTTCAAAAGTGTTCAATACCTGCTTTTAGAACTACATTAGAAAAAGCCTACTTGCAAAAGTACCCGCATTATTCCTTGATATTGGATTTCTTGATAATGAATGAGATTCCATGGAAGTGATTTCTGACTGTAATTCATTAAGGATTGTTTATGAAGTTTCTTATCACATGGTTTTCCTTGTGACCAGAGTTTCCATGAGATAAACTTCTAAATGAGCCCATCGAGCAAGAGTAAAAGATTGCCCAAGACCCTAATAGGACACAAATTGGATTGCTGAACAATCCTCTAATCTGCTGCCTCTGTTCTTTTTTCTCTATAACTAAAACTAAGGAAAAAAAGCCTATGAGCTGCTGTCAGTTGTAATTATGCCTAACTCAGATAAAATGTCCTGACCTGTGAGAGGTAGGTCAAATGTCAGAGAAGGCTTATGGGAAACAGTATAAGGCTGAGGCTTCTAAATAAGCTTTGCAAGTATTTACCCCTTTTGTAGAGAATAGCTGTGAATTTCTAAACTAGAAAAAATATAGAAAATGTCAAAGCATGTCTACAGTGACCCTGTTCAATACTAATCTCTTGTCAGGCATACTGATGAGTTAAGCAGCTTAATAATTATTTCACCATCAGAGATGACACCTATTGATGCCTCTTCAGTAGACAACTTTTTATATTTTATGTCTGGATTATACCAGCTTAAGTCGTGGTATTTAATGTTGTCTGTGTATATGCATTCATGATAAAACTTGAACCAACTTGTTTTAATTTGACTGAATTGGTGAATCCATTCAGTTTTACTCAGTAATCTATTGTACAGGCAACAAATTAATAGAACCTTGAAGTTTACAAGAAAATTAATATCAATTTAAGGTACAAAAATTTAGTATTTCTCAGGACCACATTGGTGCTATGTTTATAGATTGTGATGGTAGTTATAATACTCTGTAACTTATTTTTTGTTAGCTGGAGGAGTGACTTGAATTAGGCATTTGCTCATGAAAGGAAATGGTCATCCAAAACAGTAACTATGAAGTGAGAAATGAACCATCAAATTCCCAGTTTAGTGAGTACAGCCTGGAATATTTTGTTCAAACTGAAATAGTCACTTTCATGTATTTTTCAGTATAAAAACTCTGCATTTGGTAAGTAAGTATGGCTGAAGCAATGTGCCTAGCTTGAAAGGAAGCAGGTTAAATGTTATGGACAACAGGGAGCATACTTACAAATATTCCACATTGAAGTAATTTTCTTTTATGTATTGGTAAACGGGATGCAAGGTCAGGGATACGTGTCAAGGAGTGAGAACCAGGATATTCAGTTCAATTTGTAGCACCTTTTGACCTGTATTAATATTGTTACTGTGTTTATTTATAAAGCATTAAATGTATACTGAATGGCATTACAGGCAAATAGATTGCTGGTTCGCAGGCACAGAATTGTGTTTACTTACAGGGTAAATTGCTGCTCTCCCGGTTCTTATACCACTTCTGTAGCCAACAAAAAATACCCTTTCCTTGGGCATGCTAATGGAGAGGACACTTTGGTTGAATTCCTCTATCCTTTCTGTAGTCCTGTCTTTCTTCTGTACTGAAGATTGCCCTTATGGTGTCTTTGCTGTTCTACAGAATTGGCCATTATCTTCAACTTTAAATAATTAAAGGATGTTGGATTGTTACTTGATCAATTGACTCCTCTGAAGTTTTCAAAGCAAAATATATGATATTTTGAGGGCCTGTGGGGAACAGAACATATAATGTAAAGAAACAACTGTCTGTGGGATACTTTCCACAGAATATTAATATATAAACCATTTAGTTGTTGAGTCATACCAAGCTTGTTTGAATTTTGCTGCCACTGAAAATACATTTTCAGTGGCCTTACAGTTCTTCATATAATGCATAATAAATGGAATAATTTCTGTTTTTTTAAAAAAGCATGTAAAAAAAATCTTCAATTTAGTGTGAACATAGTCTGTGTAGACATTAATTTATATAAATGTTAATACTTCATACAGTATTTCCCTCCTAGCTCTAACCAGCCAGGACACCTCTGTGTCAGGTAATTCTCCATTATTATTTCTTCATTAGCTTTTTATCTTTCTTATCTTTAATGTTGTAGGTGACATATTTTAGATTAAAGCAGCATATTAATGCTTAAAATACAAAAGTCAGATTGAAATAGAAATATTATAAACATTTTATATTCTCTGTAAAGGTGTTCTTTGAAACCACATAATTTGTGTGTGATAGTTAGATCTCTGTTCAAAAAAAAAAAAAATAATAATGTGTTTCAGTAGAGTTAGAGGGCTTGTATTGTAACTTTTACTAGAATTATACGAGTTCTAAGGGATGAACAGGTGAGCTCTGGCTCGATCTCAGTTACATGGAGTATTTCCAGATAGAAGTTTCTGTAACGACTGTTGGTCAGGTCAGTGGGACAGCTCTCCCAAGTGAGATAACAGGATTTGAACAATGCTGTCTCTACAAAAACCTCAAGTTTCAATAAGAAATTCTTTTTTTGTTATCTATTAACCCTTTAATGGCCTTGAATGTTAACATTACCCCAATGATGCATTCTCTTGTTTGCTGAGAAGTTTATTTCAATATTTTCCTGCTATAATTATTCCAGTTACAGAAAGAAGTTTGAGATCAATAAACAGAAGCTTTCTTTTTAGACATGTGATAGTTTCATGGGGCTAGCCCTTGGCTAGCAACCAATACAACCATTAACCCACTTCCCCCCCGCCCCCAGGGGACAGGGGAGAGGACTGGGGGCAAGGATTAGGAAGCTTCTAGATTGAAATAAAAGCAGTTTAATAATAGAAATAAAAGAAAAGTTACCTCCCTTCCCCCAAATTTTAAAATACTAGTGATAATGATAACAGCAATAAGATATGCAAATGAGTGATAACCCAGTGCAACTGCTTATGACCTGCTGACTAAGACCAGCCCGTTCCTGGATAATGATCCCGGAGGAGCAATGATCCCAGACTGAAACCGTGATCCCAGAAGAGCGAGAGTCTGAGTGAAAAACCCATGTGAATCCCCCCACCCCTTTTCTGGTCAGCCAGCCCTGGTTAATATACTAAACATGACGGGATATGACATGGAATATTTCATTGGCACATCCAAATGCCAGTTTTGGGTTTTGCTATTCACTGCGCTTCTCCCTCCCAGTCCTAATGCAGCTGTGAACAGCCAAACACGGTGGCCTTGAGCTCCAGCAGCAACTAATAACCTTGGTACTTTTGTCAATGGTATTCTCATAACAAGTCTGAATTGAAACCAAAACACAACTATTCTAACTACTGAGAAGAAACAGGACAGACATCAATAGTTTATTCGTAAATATGCAGATATTTATTTCAACCTTCTAGTAATCATGCTCACAATCCTTTTTTAATTCAGTGGACTGTAGAAATAGATTGAAGTAACTTCACCTTGACACACTGCAAGCTAGTAGGAAGATAATCCTGTATATTTCAAAAAAGTACGATGGCTGGTGCCTTTTTAGCCATTCTCTAAGTAGTACATGGGCAGCAAGAAAGGTAGAGTCTATCTCCTGCTGCTGTGTGGAGTCAGTAATACTCTAATCTCTGCCCTTGATCAAAGCAGCTGTGTAAAAACTATGACTATGAAAAGTAATTCATTTAATGTTTTGCCATATCGAAATGGATAATAGACAACATCTTTTTTTGCATACTGTCCACTGACACACATTTATGCAGGAGTTACAAGCTACAATTTGGCATAATAAACTGCTGACCCTGGATGCCTTTCAATTCTTGAAACTGGACACTTCACACTTGAAGTGACCAGTTGGGGAAATAAATTTATATATTTTAAAAACTGCTGTTCTTGATCTTGTTCTTGTCCTTTCCTTAATATAAGGAAAAGGAAGACACTTGGATAATTGAAATTTGATGACAAAAATTGAGGATCTCTAACACGGAGCTGAAACTTATTTTCTTTGCTTAGCACACAGGAGTCAGAGTATAAGAAACTGTAAGATTCTAGTACATCTGCATCTGCACCAGCAGTAAACTGGATTTCTCTGAATATCTGTATTATATTGATTTCAAATAATCATATGAAAATGTTTAATTACTAGTTTTCATGTGCTCTTGTTATTAGAGATGTAGTATGAGTCAGTAAGTATAACATTTCCTTGAAATATTTTATACACAGAATTAATCTCTTCTATCACTTTTATTTATATCTCATCCATTTCTCCCTCTAAAAGATAATTTGCATGACCTTGAAATTAAAGATTAATGTTAGAAAAAATACACATATATAAAAAACCCACATCTACTTGGAGACTTCAGCTTGCCAGACGTCTGCTGCAAATACAACACAACACAGAGGAGACAGACTTGAAGGTTCCTGGAGCGTGTGAAAGACAACTTCCTGACACAGCTGGTGAGGGAACCAACCAGGGAAGGTGCCCCACTGGACCTGTTATTCATTAACAGCGAAGGATGGGTGGGTGAAATGATGGTTGGAGGCCATCTTGAGTACAGTGATCATGAGACGATAGAGTTTTCTGTTCTTGGGGAAGTCAGCAGGACTGCCCTCTTCAGAGGGAAGACTTTGGGCTGTTCAGGAGTCTGGTCGGCAAAGTCCCTTGGGAGGCAGTCCTGAAGGACAAAGAAGTCCAGGAAGGCTGGACACTCTTTAAGAAGGAAATTTTAAAGGTGCAGGAGCAGGCTGTCCCCATGTACCAGAAGATGAGCCAGCAGCGATGAAGACCAGCCTGGCTGAAGAGAGAGCTTAGGCTGGAGCTCAGGGGAAAAAAGAGAGTTTATGATCTGTGGAAGAAGGGACAAGAAACTCATGAGGACTACAAGGACCTTGTGAGGCTATGCAGGAAGAAAATTAGAGAGGCCAAAACCCAGCTAGAACTCAACCTAGCTGCCTCAGTAAAAGGCAATAAAAAATGCTTCTTTAAATACATTAATAACAAAAGGGGAGCTAAGAAGAATCTTCATCCTTTGTTGGATACACAGGGAAACATTGTGACAAAGGATGAGGAAAAGGCTGTGGTACTCAATGCCTTCTTTGCCTTGGTATTTAATGGTAAGACAGGCTGCTCTCCAAATACACAGACCCCTGAGCTGGTAGACAGGACTGAGGAGCAGAATGACGCCCCCATAATCCAAGAGGAAATGGTTGGACTTGATGATCTTGATGGTCTTTTCCAACCACTATGAATCTATGATTCTACGATTCTACTATGTCATCATGTTAATTACGATATAGAAAATGATGTCAATAAAATTCATTCATAAGAAAAAAAAAATGAAGTGCTATTTTTACTAGGTATCTTGCAAAGAGGTTGATGATGGTACATTTGTGAAACATTGAAATAATCACTGTAGCAACTTCTGTTTCTGTTGCATGAGTATTGACTCTGAAATACAATTCTTGCTGGTTTGAATTCAAATTACTATAATTAGAGAAATTTGAGATTAAAGTCTTATAGTAGAAACATTTTCTAGCTGAAATATATTTTAATAAGGAAGACGAACTAAAAGCCTTTGCCAGGCTTTGAAATCTTAAGTAATCTTAGTGAGACGTGGTTAGAAGCATGGCTTTTCACTAGTGCCAGTCATTGTTGGTCTCACTATAAAAAATTTTATCAAATAGACCACACAAATGTCTTTCGCAGAGGAAAAAAAAACCCAAACCAACCAAAACCAAAACCCAAAAGACACTGCAGAATTATTAGAGGTTTAAATAGCTACAGTGGATTTTAGGAGCTATATATCTTCCAAGTATTATATCCTTGTAATTTATGAATTCACTTTTAGCCTTGACTGCTGTACTTGCTTATTTCTCATCTGTCATTTTTCTTGGTTATAAGTAAAAATTCTAATGACCTGAAAGCTCTGTAGATACGCAACACAAGAGCCTGTTACTGATACGAAATAACTTTCATCTGCTACTAAATTAGGTCCCAGGTCTTTTTGCTGCATTTTAACATTTCCTGTCTTAATTAATCAATAGCACCCTTTCTGAACTAAAAGAAATATTCCAAACTATAAATGGAGAAGGGAAAATATAAGGTAAATATATATATCTAAAATACTATGTAATAAATAATAAATGATTTTGCAGAAACTACTCCATCTTATCATGTAACTAATTTAAAAAAAAAAAAAAACAAAACAAAACACTGGCAAATTCTGTGTGTGGCTATGAGCATTTGACAGAACCAAATTAGGAAGGAGCAAGATATGTAAATTCATTGTCTAGTCAGTGATAGCTTTCTGTTCCCATCTATGTCCTTGAAGATCCATGAAAAGCTGACAGTTTAACTGTAACATCAAATTTAAAAAAAATATCTATTTGTATAGTGAGACTTTCTTCAAAACAATACATCAAAAATAGGTTCTCAATATTTAAGAAGGACTTGCTTCTAGGATGTTTCTATGACTGTAATTCTTGTTCCATGTCTGCTACTTTTCTCCATACTATCCTCCCTTTGCATGGTAAAAATCCAACACAAGTGTGAAAACTGAGTCTCACCTTACCCTTCAAAATGCAACCCAGAAGCATTTTGTACTGTGTTCACCATGTCATTACTGGTATGACAATATCATCTTTTGGTTTTTAGAATCTGTCATCCCCTAGTTGAAGGGCTTGACTCCAAGAGTGAGTACTGATAACGATGTGGAAGCTGCTGGGCAATTCCATGCAGAATGAAGGGATCTGTTTTAGTCTTGAAGCAGTTGCATAGGCTCATTTACACCTGCCTGCAAAAGAGAGGATTTGGTGAGGCGTCTCACCACAAAGAGTTCCTTACTCCCATGGTTTCATGTAGGTTGACAGTTCTGATTGAAGATGCAAGTTATCATGTACTCCATACCAAAAAATAAACAGACAATGGCCTGACCTTTCTTTAATATACAAGGATTATTAAATGGATAGAAATAACACTTGTAAATGAAAACAACAAAAATACCAAAAGCAACCCTGCCCAATTTTTGTGTCTGATTTCTGGACCACCTTTGATTTATTTTTCTGTTATTAAGAAAATCTGAACTGCTGTGACAACCATAGGTGAATTTATTGAATGTTTTCTGCATTGTAGTGGGGTGTTGTTCTGATTCTTGTACTTAAGATTGTCCTACTAGGTTGCATAAAAGTCCCCTTATTTCAGATGCTTGTATTTTTAAACTTTCAGTTTAGATTTTCTGTTTGGTTTCATCCAGAAAAATGAAACCAAACGAGGAGGCAGGGAGAGAATTTTTTTCCTTTGCAGGCTTTAAGAAATATTATGAAAACATTTTTAATGAGTGGAGATTTTTTTTCCAAAAATGTATATTTTTGTAGCTTTAACACTAAAATAGCTGATGATTGAAATGGGAAAAAGTCCACAGCATGATATGCTTTTTTATTCTCTCACTAAGGTCTATTCGATTTGACATATGCATATATATAACTCAAATTATACAACACACCTTGTATTCATTTGGTTGCAATATTGTGTAATTTGTGTGTTTTAATTAAATCAGCTACATGCTCAATTCCTTAGTCTCTTAAATTATTCCATTATGGCACAAATCAATTCAAATTTCTAAATATTTATTTTAAGGAAATGCAAAGAAAAGTGAAAAAATCTTCTCCAGTTGGTGATATTCTTTTACAGGGGCAGGCAATTCTTAGAGGACCAGGAGCCAGGAACTCCCTGCTTTTTGCATATCTTAATATTTCTTTATATTTTAAAATCTTAATGAGTAAAATTTAATACCTTGAACCTAAAAATGAAGCTAAAATATATCATTCAGAAAAGATTTTGGGGCATGGTAAGGTTCTGTGTAGCATATATATCCATGTTACTTTAGTATTAAAAATGTGAGGCTAATGAAACATAAATTCTGTACATATTTTTTTTCTAGGTTTCACTTCTATTTGGATTTTTACTTAAAGCCTGTTATTCCTAAATCCTCCTTGATGTTACTTTTGTCAGTCTTGCATCTGGATGCAATAATTAACTGCTCTTGCAAATTTCCAGAGGAAATCAGAAAGAAAGTGGAAGATTAACCAGAGAGAATAAGAATGGGAATAACACAGCTAGTAATTGCATGGGCGACTGTTCCCTTCATAAAAGTCCATTGGAGAGGTCCTGCCCCCTCTTTCATCCTGGACTTATGATGGGCAACATGTAGTTTCTACAATGCGTAAACAATTTAATCTGATCTCTGCTATGCAGAACAAAACAGCTGAATAGAGTTTGCAGGTATTTTGATTGGTATTGGAAAGGAGAGAGACAGGGAGGAGATTAAAAGCAAGGAAAGGGAAGAGAAGCAAGGAGAGGGAGAAGAGTATTGATTGGCCAATGTTTTTAATTAGTACGGATGTAAAAGGTGCTGATAAAATGGATTTTATTCTGATACACATTCCTGCAGTCAGGATGATAATATATACTCATACAAACACTTTTCTGTTGGTATAAAAGTATCTCTCTAAGGGGAAGCAGAGGAAAGACCAAGGAGACAACAATCCACTGAAGAAGGGTAAGTAGAGGAATGAGGAAAAGGAGAATTAAAAGAAATTGATTGTGACAACAGTTTGTAAGAGCTGGGAAGCTCTATTCTGTGTTCTGTCATCAAAAAACTGGGAGTGGGGATTACCTACAGTAGGAAGGAAGGAGACATGGTTGAGAAGTAAACCAGGCAAGGAATAGTGAATTTTACATTCTTGTACTTTACACAGATCCAGCTGAATTACCTTCAAGCAATGCGTCTGGGTTTTAGGCAAGTGGTGCCCTGGCTGCAGAAGCACCACAGCCACTGTCAGTACACTGCAGCAGTGGTTTGGTATCATTTAAGCTCAGGTACAGTGTCATGTGAACACAATTTTCACTTTCAGGACCCAAGCTGGCTCTGTGTTCTGTGGTGATCCTGGATTTGAGGTTTCTTAGCTGGTCTGCAGTGGTAAGCACAGGGTAGCTTTGTGCTTTGGTTATCTTCACTGGATAATCTGAATATGACATTCCTGTTAGAGTTTATCTATATATTAAAATACTGTGACCTAGATAAAATATAGGCTGTCTGTGCCTATAAAAACTTTATCTTAGCCAATACACACAGAAAGCTCTCACTTTCTTTACTGGTAGCTACTATCACAAAGTGAATTATTGAAACAGAGCCAGTCATACAACATCTTTCTGTCTAGAATCCAGTGTGTAGGAAAAAAATAATAAAAATAAATAGAATCTGCACAGTCTAGGTATGGGAAGAAAAAAATAAGAGACTACAGTACTCGTTTGTCGTAGTGTGATATCTTGTAAAAGTAATTCAATTCCTAAGAGAGTTCTCATTAGGGCCTGAGATCTAGATTCAAGATCTCAAGGTTGAATACCTGTACATCCTACTGAATTTGGAGGTTCTGCATTAGAAACTGAGCTGTTCTTCCTGTAGTGGCATTAGGGCAGAAATCTCTGTATCGTTATGTGTATCATTTGGAAATTTTTTTCTGAGAAAGAGACATTTTCTGAAACAAAAAAACTTAGAATAATTTGGGCTATTACTATAGCCTTAAGAGGTTTTTTGTTTATTCGTTTTGCTAAAACTTGTACAATTAGTTTGTGTTCCAATTTAGACACAGACATTTGAACAGAAGTCTGAGGATGCCTGAGACAGCACTCTTCCTGTAGATTCCTAATCTTACTGAATGTTTCAGTTACTACCTTAATAATTCCAATACCAATCTAGTCATTATAAAATAGAGGGATTTACAGTACAGTATATCATAGAATCATAGAATGATTTGGGCTGGAAGGGACCTTAAAGATCATCTAGTTCCAACCCCCCTGCCATGAGCAGGGACACCTTTCCACTAGACCAGGTTGCTCAAAGCCTCATCCAACCTGGCCTTGAACACTTCCAGGGAGGGGGCATCCACAGCTTCTCTGGGCAACCTGTGCCAGTGCCTCACCACCCTCACAGTGAAGAATTTCTTTCTAATATATAGTCTAAACCGGCCTTGTTGAACTTCATGAGGTTATCACAGGCCCACCTCTCAAGCCTGTCAAGATCCCTCTGGATGGCATCCCATCCCTCCAGCGTGTCAACTGTAGCACTCAGCTTGGTGTCATCAGCAAACTTGCTGAGGGTGCACTCAATCCTCCGTCCATGTCACTGAATGACAAATCCAGTTATACAGACTTTATAATTGTTCATAGTCAGATGTGATTGTGAGATACTTGGCTGTGTACTGTTCACTGCTGAAGACCTGAACATTCCTCATACATTGGAGTTTATAGCTAGTAATGGCCCAATATCACAGGCCATTTCAATTGTTATTGGCAAATGTTTTGGTTTTGAGGCTTTTTTTTTTTTTTTCCTGGTAGATCATTTCTGAAATGGTGGTTAGGTCTAGGTGCTCATGGGGAGTGAATGCCACAAGAATTTCAAGGAAGCTGGTTACTTTGTTTAGCTTAGAAATTATTTGTACCGTATTTACTTTTGTTCGTAACTATTGTCCCAGTATAAACCATGGGTCATAATAACAAAGCAAGGAGACAGAGATCATGTGATCTGGACAAAGATTAATAATAAACTGATGCCATATCATATTTGTAATGTCTGATACATTTTTATGTATTCATGTGTCTACAGTTTATGTATGTTTGAGTGCTTCACACACTCTTTTCAAATTTTGCTTCCAGGGCTACTTCCCAACATTTCAAACAGGCAGTCTTTATGAAACAATGTGCTACAAAAATCTGACTTCATTATTTACTCCTTACTACTTTCTCTTAAAGGTATTATTTTCTAATGAGGAATTATCTAAATATGTCAGTCTCTGCTGTTTACTTTGACAAATACCTTAAGACATGAGTTTAAACCTGTCTTTGAGTTTGTTTTCAGTGATAGACTGCTCGTCAGAAAAGAAAACAATCTTGGCTATTAGCGTCTCTTAATTTCTTTGATGTTATCAACAATAATGAGTATCAAAGGATTAATTTTTAATAATGCATGTAAACAGATATAAGTGAACTTTCCTACTATAGAGTTCATCTATTTGTAGAAACCAACATCCTGATAACATATCTCTCTGGATTGTAGAGCTTCCCTTTGCAATTTTATTTAATAACCGTTTAAATATGATTGATTTGCTTTGGAAAGGCTTGACATCACTGAATCTCAAGATGTTTTGGTAATGCAAGTTTGGGGAGCTGGGCAAAGGGAACCTAATAAAGTTCAGCAAAGGCAAGTGTAGAGTCCTGCACCTAAGGAGGGATAACTCCTAGCACCAGTACAGGTTGGGGGTTGACCTGTTGGAAAGCAGCTCTGCAGAGAAGGACCTGGGAGTACTGGTGGCCAGCAAGTTAACCATGAGCCAGCAATGTGCCCTCATGGCCAAGAAGGCAAATGGTATCCAGAGGTGCATTAAGAAGCCTGTGGCCAGGTTGAGGGAAGTTATTCTCCCTCCCTACTGTGACCTAATGAGGCCACATCTGGAGTACTGTGTCCAGTTCTGGGCTCCCCAGCTCAAGAAAGACCAGAAACTACTGGAGAGAGTCCAGCAGAGGGCTACAAAGATGATTAGGGGCCTGGAGCATCTCTCTTATAAGGAAAGGCTGAGAGACCTGAGTCTGTTTAGCTAGAGAAGAGAAGACTGAGAGGGGATCTTATCAATCCTTATAAGTATCTAAAGGATAGGTGTCAAGAGGGGCCAGACTCTTCTCAGTGGTGCCCATTGACAGGAAAAGGGGCAATGGACACATGCTGGAACACAGGAAGTTCCATCTGAAAATGAGTAAAAACTTCTTTACTTTCTAGAGCACTGGAACAGGCTGCCCAGAGAGGTTGTGGAGTTTCCACCTCTAGAGATGTTCAAAACCCACCTGGATGCAGTCCTATGCAACCTGCTCTAGGTGAACCTGCTTTGGCAGGGGGGTTGGACTAGATGATTTCCAGAGATTCCTTCCAACCCCTACCATTCTGTGATTCTGTAATTTTTTTTTTTTCACTTAATCTGAATCTGGGGTCTGTTTGACTCAAATTGTCTTTACAATGAGAAGATATGCTCTAATAAACATGTAATTACTTTGAATAAAATACTGTATCTTCTAGGCTTTCTACTTTGAAAAGAAAGGAAATCTTGACTTTATAGTAGAACAATAACATTCTTAATGCTGTTAATAGTTTCTTGATAATTCTAATTACACCCAATCACAGATTACTTTTAATTACTTTTTTAATAACATGAAAGTAATCTATTCTAAAAGTCAATTTATTAATATATTTTCTAAATGTGTTGATAACAAACTGTAACATTCATTTACTAAACATGCTGTTATATGATACTTCATTTCACTTGTAAGTCAGTTGACCATAATAGAACAACCTGCAATAGTGACCAAGTTCTTTGTAGAATAATGATGTAGTTCATTCACTAATTATAACAGGAGATACTTTATTTATAATATTTGAAGGCAAAAATACTGATTATCCTTTTAATTATTATGGAATTAAGGCTCTCATGTTAAAAACATATTTATTCTCAAATAGTGGTTTATTATTAAGGTAATCTGTATTCCAGGTGTTTTTGATTTATCAAGTCACGTTTTATTGCCAGTAAGACTAGAATTTAAACAGATATTACTGCCTCATGAGATCTCTGCTGCCTTCTAGTCAATAGCCTATTTAAAAGATTGTAAAATCAGTCTTTAATTACAGTTTCTCTGTATTATTGTTTTTGACAAAGGCAAACATAGAAAACAGGGTAGTTACTGAAAATTGAAAGCAAACACCAGAGAACTGGCATTTCTTGAAGTACAAAATGTTCAGAGCAAAAGCAAGAGAATTTTCAACATTGTTTTCTTGTCAATTGGACTATTTTATTTTTTGTTAGTTTGGATATTTGGATAGATTTTCCCTTTCACAGGAGTGTTATGATACTGAATGCTGTCAATATGTTGCAAATACCTGCCAAGGGTCAGATGCAGTTATGGGATGTCATACAGAACCTTCTGGAAGATCCCTTACTGCATTATTGGTCTTTTGCTGCATTTTGGGAAAAATAGCTAAGTTAACAAGTTAGAACTTTGGTTAAAAAGACTCCCAGCAGTCTTTTCAAAGAACCACTTCTGCACGGTAAGTAAGCTCAGCATATTTACAGTGGACTAGAAGTCCTCAAGCAAAAATTTGTTGTGTTTTGGTTTTTTTTTGTGTGTGTTTTTTAAAAGAACTAAATTTGGAAACTCTGAGAATTAAAACTCCATCATCCAGATGTTTGTTTTGGGTTCTATAGGTTTTGGTTGTGGATTTATACAGAGTAAATTAGATGTTTTATCTAGTCTGTACCATCCTGATAACTCCTGAAATCCAGCAGTATCTTTGCAATTATATGCATGTACTCAAACCCAGGTTGGTTAGTATGAGGTCTCTTTCCAGACTTTTTAAATTCAGATACTTAAATAATTTTGATCATTCAACTTCCATTAGTTAAAGCAAGATGGGTCATATGAAATATGAATCACACCAAAAAGGATTTTATTATACATAGAGTTGTTAGTAATATCTTCTTAACATAGGGGCACCCAATTTAATCAAAGACAATGCATGAAGTGTAGCTGCATTGATTTTCATTCACTGGCTTACTTTGAAGCAATATGGACTATTGTTTGTGATTAAAATCTTTGGCAGAGGGAGCACTGAATACAGGGCTCATTGACTCCAATGCAGAAACACTGTTTTGACTCTCTTTGCAAGGGTAAACTCATTCCCCCAACACAGGAACTATAAGAAAATATGAATTAGTAGTTACTTGGGTAACTCAAGTCTGGGTTCCTCAGTGATGTAAGCATCACAGGCATGAAGTTTTGTTCATCACACATGCACCACTACTGGATCAATTTTCAAACAATGAAATAGTAATTACTGCGAGATTCTCTCTGATCCTCTCTTTCATTAAGTCTTATAAATAATCACTTCTTTTTTTTGAAAAAAGTTCAAGTGACTTTTTAAAACATGATGTCAAAAACCAAAGCTTGCTTTTAGAGATAATCCCTAGTGGAATGACTTTCAGCTGAATAATGCTTTGTCTTTTTATTGACAGGTCTTAGCTTCTTTATGTCTTTTTGTTTGCTCACATCAACCTTGTTATTTTTTACTTCACAAGAAAGCAAACAGCCTGCAAATCTTTTCTACAGACAAGTCAATACATTTTTATACTTTCTGGTGTTTTATTTTCAGGGAAGTTCACATGGAGAGGTTGGGCAGGAAGCCAGATGTCCTGGAGGTAATTCCTAGAGCTGCAGCAAGCTGTACACTGACTAACAACTCTTTTGAACAAATACTTCCAAATGGCACGCTCACTGATGCTCGTCTGTTGAGCTGGCTTCAGGAGAGAGATGGCTCATGATCTGTTGTTGCCCTGTGCCATTGGTTAGTGTTCTAATCCAAGAATGGAAAAAGTTTGAGGAAGGTGAGCATATTGTTATTTTGAAAGTCTGAGTGTAGATGACATTTAGCAGGGATGAGCAGTTTGAGTGATATAGTGATATGCTGTAATGTAAATTTGAGAAAAGAAACAGTGATTCATTTTCAATACCTAAATAATTCAACTTCCTATTTCAAAAATTTCTGTATCAGTATGAATCATCTTGGAATACTGCTACATTGGTGAGGGGAACAAAGGCCTAATTCTGAAAATACTTCTGCACGAATCTCTTCTGCCGTATTATAGAATGAGACAGAGATTTCACCCAGTAGGAGGAACTAAAGAAACGGCCAAAGCAAGAATTGCTATGCTGAAAAGACTAGGAATAAAATTGTCCCCAGATTTGGAATATCTGTTCTAAATCGTCTCTTACATCCAGAGCTCTGCACAAAGCCATCTTTATGAGTACTAGTTTCCCTCTTACATCATGATCCTTACAGAAAAATGGCATTGTGAACATCCCAGGAACAACCATATATAGACAGTGGGCTGTTGCAAGAATGTTCTAGTTTTCATGTTTTCATGGATGATTAATGCTAGATCGTATCTCTTTATCTCATTTGTCAACTCCACAAAAGTCAAGCCATGTCAGAACAAATCCTTTTCCCTTATTCACCAACCAAGCCACACCATCAAAGAAAAGAGATATTTGGCTACTGAAAGGTGAGTTTTATCATACCCTGTAAATTTCAATATCTCTCTCTTACTTTACAACTTGTTCTTTCCCTATTTTGACCTTACATTAGTGTTTGGCCTGGTATGACTGTGGATTTTCATATGCAATATATATTTATATATATACATAAATATATATAAATATATATGGTATAGATAATACATAAACAAGTAATTTATATAAAGATATATATGAAACAGGTTGCAATGTGATAATTCGATAAATCCTAATAAGACCGTACTATTTTGCAAATAATACAAACAACTTTTGATTTAATCTCTCTCTTGTTGTGTACACATGCACATTGAGATACACCTGACTAGTAAAATCTTTGTAACTTTTGCTTTTTCCACACCAATTATAAAGTAGTTATGTCAAACTAGGAACTACTTCATTATGACACGATCAAAGGGAAGTGCAGAACACCAAGGCATTAGTACTCAAGAATGTCCTGAGCTATATAAATAGCTCAGAGAAAGTGATAGCCCAACTTCAGAAGTCATGCGAGCAACTGGATTCAGTTATTTGTTTGCTTCAAAGAAGTCTAGGGCTGGTGAAATAATTAGCTGAGATCACTGCTGCCCCCTGTGTCATGGGAGACATGGTGATGCAGTTTGCAGCCCTGGACTGGCACCGGAAGGGTTGGTAAGAGACTTGCTATTGCCACAAGACTGTCTGACATGAGTGGGTATCAGAGACTGAACTGTCTGGTCATGTGCATGGGCAGCTACTGCTTGCTAGTACTACATAAATGTCCAAAAGTATGTTTAAATGACTGCGGAGCATATCTGTCATCTGAACAACACATTCACTTTTCTCCTGAACTAGACAATGCTTTATGGTGGTAGAAGAGACCAATGTACAGGTCTGCAAAACTCTACTTATTACCTATTGTTAGAAACAAAATCCCAGTGCAATTTTGAAAGACATATAAGTTACAGTTATGGAGTACCTTTGTGGTACATATATTGCTAAACTAATTATACATCCATTTACTTTTATTACATATAATGATACACTATGTACCATGAATTTAGACAGCTACATAGTTAGGATCTATCTGTGTTGCTTAAAACATTGTGGATGGTGATCCACAGTCAGTCCTACTGTGCAACGAGATTATGTATTAGAAATGGTGAGAGTGGTCCTAATCTTGGTACTCCTGTCTGCATAGACCCTTTTGAGCCTACAGAGTACCACATTCACATCCATGATTTGCCAAGAAGATCCTTGGATATCTACCTTTGGAGATCTTACTTATCTTCAAATTCACTTATACAATACATTTTTTGTTTGTTTTTCAAAAAATATCAAATTGTATGTTTATGTGTAAGGAAGAACACAGATTCCATGCTCAGCTCATAGTCCAGACATGATGCCACTAGAAATTCTGGAGACCAGGACTTTCTCCAACAGAGGGTGATGAGACACATGTCAGATGCAAGAAACATTATTCATGCTAAGTATACTAAAATATCTGATATATTGTAAGTGCTCTTCTCAGACCAAGAGGTCAGGCAAGAAATTACTGTGTAGCTTCATTTTCCCAATGTGGTGTGTAAAAAACCTTTAGAAACTTCTTTTTATGATGCAAACTTAAAATACTCTGAAAATAGTCAGTCATTGTAGAACATGGCCCAGCATGGCTAGTCCAAAGGCAAACGTTTTGGGGAAAGACAGGGTTCTTTTGATATTACTCTGTCAGTAGATTTTAAAATAAGGCCAGATTTTAAATGTTTTTTTTTTTTTTAAGCCATACTTTTGACTCAGAACAAGAAAGAACACCTCCAAAGATGTTACCTGTTCCGTCCTTCAGAATAGCTGAGATCATTTGCTCTGTAGTAAGCAGCCTTGAAAGTCCATTTCCAAAACGTCACCTCAGAATCATTGTGCCTACTCTTTGCAGCCCTGCTCACTGCTTTCCACAGTAGGTACTTCCTCCATTTAGATTGTCTCTGTGGTTTGATCCCTTCTTGGAGACTGAACTGGAGAAAAGCCAAAGCGGAGCTGGCTGTGCTTGAGACAAGACAAAGACTTATCAATCACTCCTAGCATTTTAGGAGTAGAAGAATATTTCTCCTGTATTTTTCTGCCGGATAAAGCACCATTTCTGGACTTTATTAACCATAGTATGTTAGGATTACTCTTTCTACAGTGACTTGAAATAAGCTTGGAATGGCAGACCTTTCTATATTTTGATGGGTCAAACATGGGTATGTTGCAGGGACAGAGGATAAGGGACACTGAAATTAAACCCAAGAACACTAACTTCAGATACTGCGTGGCTGCCTCTGTGGACAGAAAAGAGGGCAGGTGTGTAAGATGTAGGTGAAGAAAAGACAGGACTAGGAAACCTTCAATGAAGGAAACCAGTGTTTCATGAACCCTTGTTTCTGTAACAATAGTGGTTGTCTCCTCGGGAGGCAGGCTAAAACCTTCTAATTCCCAGGTTCCCCTAGCTAGCAATAAGCCTGGTAATCTCAGTCATATTCTGGGTAGAGGTGTTGACCTCTGAGCAGTTCCAGCTCTCTCAGGGTTTAGTATGTTACGGTGATTGCCAGAGTAATGTGTGGCTGGTTGGGCTAGTCTGATAGATGCTGCATTTGCTAAGCTGACACCCAGGGAGGGCTGAAGCTCTCTTCCAGCAGGACCCTGCTGCTCAGAAGCACTAAGGAAGCTACTGAAAATGACGCTTTGGATACAAGGTGAAATAGATCAGGACTAAATTCATACTTGGTACAAAACTTGCTACCCACTTTTGTGAGATTTTTGGTATCTTAATGGCAAAATTCTTATGTCATTTTCATCTTGTCAGACTGGAACCAGAAATCAGTGACTTAATTAGTTTTGAGTTGGATAAGGAAATTGCACCATTTCAAATACTGGTTGATTGTTTTGACCTATGTCTGTCCTATAACAAAGGTAAGGCTGGAAAGAATCTCCACAGACACAGTCTAATGGAAAAACCTCCTTACCATGCCATCAGCATCACAGTATCAACTCTTCCTCCCATCTTCAAATGCTTGGGCAATGTAACTGATAAAGTATTGTGAATCTGTTAATTTTTAACAAAAGAAGTTAAATGGAGTAAATGACACTACAGTAATTTCTGGCAGTAATGAAGGTGTATTTGTTTTTTTTCTTGCTATAACTTATGATGAAATGTGCAAGAAGAAATAAGTTTTACAAACTCTGTGAATCCCACTGTGAGTTTGTTAGTCAAATCAGAAAGCGGTTGTACTTTGCAATAGGAATGTTTATATACCATCATAGGCCCAGAACTGTGAACTTTAAATCCTTAATTTAAATGTAAGGCTGCTGTACTGTTAGCCTGGTGTATAATATCAGATAAATGCTAAGGTAATTTGTTTGCCTCCCAGCATTTCTGAAGTAAAGAGTGTATAGTATTACAGCAAAAGTGAGCAGTATGCTATAAAGGAAACATGATTATTACTGCTTTACAATGATTCTTTCCGTTTATTTTCTTATTAGGATAAAATGGTTTATCTGAAAAACATCAAGTGAAATTATCACATATATGAAAATCTTTTAATGTGTAGATCAAACAACAATGAAGACATGTGAAAGTCATTATTTTCTTATTCATACTGTATGCATGATGAGTACGCTCAGTTTCTGCAGCCTGTGTTATTTTTTAAAGTAGGAGCAGGTAATCAGAGCTATTCCTTCTGGCTTTATAGTGAGTAAGGGTATTTGTTCATGTGTGTTTATTGGAAAGAAATCGAGATAGTTATCATAAATGTTATTTATTTACTCCTCCATTCATTCACATTTGTAACAGCTGCAAAATAAACACTCTTTCAGGTTCAGAACACATTTTCAGTTAACACATTTCCATTGCTATGTTGCTGCACTGTGACTAGGTGCATCTGTCTTTCTTCACTCAGATCTGGTATCACACTATCTTCCTGATTTCCTATTTCACAAGGTTGTATTTCATTACATCTTGACATTTTAATGTTAGTTGCCAAAGTCTTACAATGACAGCAATTTCATTTGTTTTACTTTCTTTGTGTATTTTCCTTTTAGTAATATTGTCTTCCATCAATTTCTGATATAGTCTCACATACTTGTGACAGCTAAATTGAATACATTTTCCTTGCAAAACCTCAATGATGTTGTGGAAGTGGTGATGATCAGTTTATTTTGAAATAAAACCAGAAGTGAATATTTGTGATTTTTTTAGTTTTTATATGAGAGAACAGGTGCATGCATTTGAAGCAATTAAATATCTTGCATTTCACTGGAATGACACTAGATGGCCTTCCATATATATATTTTTTTTTTCCTGCTGTCCTATACCATAACATATGGAGTAGTATGGTATACATAAATTTCAGACCCAGAGTGTTACCTGGTGACCTGCATTCTGCTCCTTGCTAGTTATGCTTGGGTACATAATTCTTCTAAACTAATTTCCAGTATAGCATAGAACTATACTGTATCATCATTTTAGTTGTCTTCTGTGGTAGTCATTTATTGGTGTAGATGGCAGAGTTTTTTTCTTTTAATCTTAAGACAGTACAAGTGAACAAATATGAATAATTAATCTATTGTGGCAAGACATGGTTGATTTTCTAGAAAATTAGTTTGTTGGAAAACATACAGTTTTGGTAGTGTGAATTATATTGACCAAAAATGTAAGTAAAAAGAGATTTTGTCCGCATTTTTCTGAGCACAAATTATTATCTTGTCAAAGTAACATTTGTGAACTAAAGGCACATGAAAATCAATCTTCCACTTCCAGCCACAATTATTGTTACTGTTCATTGTTACAGTGATGAAAAGCCCTTATTGTTCCTATTTAGCTCAATCCAAAGTCCACCCCCACTCCCTTGCAGTTGGAAAAGCTCAATTTCACTATTAAAACCACTGTGTGAATAAACATCCCACTAAAATTACCTGATCAATAAAATGAGGAAACTATTAAGCTGGAACAGACAAGGTTCATCTAACCTGAAGGATTAAATTTGCCAACAGAGTAATTAATTTTTCAGTGCAACAGGTATTGTGTTTTACTTTGTAAATTTAAATCGCTATTTTTCCAAATTACCAAATGTGGCTTGCAGTTTATCAGATTGCTCATTTCTCATTGTGATTATCTTGTCAGCATGCTTGTAGGACATCTTATACCCATTTTTTCCTTGAGGACTCTAATCCTTTAATATTTTTCTTACGGAGAGCAACAGCTGCTCAGTGCAGTATGTTTTTTATTGAGGATGTGGGCCAACTGCCATTGAAGAAAGTGAAAAGATTCCCACTGATTTGAGTGGAAACTGGATCAAGCCCATGGGAAGCTAATCAGCACAGGAAATATGCACATGCTTATCTTATTACTGTTTATTTGTGTCTAAGTAAACGGAGTGCCACCAAACTTGCAAATTAAAGTCCCTCCAAAAGTTTCCCTACTTCTCATGTATTGCCAGTATAGACTGACAGCACATATAAGTAAATCAGTGGTGACATTAGACATGTGCAGTCAGTGTATGAAGCTCCATACTTAATTTAGCCTCATGCTGTTTACCTTTTCATGTGAACTAACATGACTGATGGTCCCATGGGTAACAATCTGTGCCAGACTACTATGTCTGCGTCCTATCTGAAATAAGGAGTTTTAACATTCAAGTATACAAGAAAATAGCAAGATTACTAAGACAGGTGTGGTGGGTTGACCCTGGCTAGATACTGGGTGTCCACCAAAGCCCACTCTATCACCCCCCTCCTCAGCAAGATGGGGAGGGGAGAAAATAAGATGGAACACAAAAAAACCAAACTCGTGGATCGAGACAAAAGCAGTTTAATAGAAGCAAAGCAAAGCTGCGCGCGCAGAAGCAAAAGAACAAAATATTTACTCTCTACTTCCCATCAGCAGGCGATGTCTGGCCACTTCCCGGGAAGCAGGGCTTCATACGCGTTGCGGTTCCCGGAGGACAAACGGAAGTAACGAATGCCCCCCCTTCCCCCTCTGTTCTCCTTGCTTTATTTCTGAGCATACGTCATATGGTATGGAATATCCCTTTGGTCCGTTTGGGTCAGCTGTCCTGGCTGTGTCCCCTCCCAAGACCTTCCCCCCTCCCAGCCTACTGGGGGAAATGTTGGAGGGACAGCCTTGGTGCTGTGCTAGCACTGCTCACCAGTAACCAAAACACTGCTGTGTTATCAACACCCCTCGAGCCACCAAATACAAAACACAGCACTCTGAGGGCTGCCACGGGGAAAATCAACTCCATCCCAGCCAGACCCACTACAACAGGGAAGCAACTACAATTATTCATGTGTTCTTTCTGATTTTAATATTCCTTCTTTTTTTTTTAATCTATGAAACATAAAGTGATATTGGATTGAATCCTAATCATAGGTGATGTGGAGACATGAGTGGGAGACGATGCAATATTTTACCAACCTTCTGATTCCTGGAAGCTTCTAGTGGCAGCTAGCAAATTCCAAGTGGAGGCCTGGTGAAATTCCAGTCAACTGTGATGCTGAAGAGACACAATCATGTCAGGAACTAGCTGTAATTTTTTTTACTATTGTTTTTACTATTTCAATAAGGGCAATTGCTGGATTTTGCACCTGGGACACAGCAGCCCTGGATACATACACAGACTGGGGAAGGAGAAGCTGGAGAACAGCCCTGCAGAGAGGCACCCTGGGGGTTCTGGTCAATGGCAAGTTGAACATGAGCCAACACTGTGTCCTGGCAGCCAAGAGGGCCAACCTTGTCCCGGGGTGCATCAAGCACTGCACTGTGAGCTAGTCGAGGGAGGTGATCGTCCCACTCTACTCTGCACTGTTGCGGCCTCATCTTGAGTACTGGGTGCAGTTTTGGGTGCCACAGTATAAAAAAGGATATAAAGGTACTGGGGAGTGTCCAGAGGAGAACCACTAAATTGGTGAAGGGCTTAGAGGTGAAGCCATATGAGGAGAGGCTGAAGTTGCTTGGTTTGTTCAGCTTGGAGAAAAGGAGACTGAGAGGAGATCTCATTGCAGTTTGTAACTTCCTCACAAGGGGAAGAGGAGGGGCAGGTGCTCATCTCTTCTCTCGGGTGACCAATGACAGGACCAGGGGAAATGGAAGGAAGATGCACCAGAGCAAGTTTAGGTGGGACATTAGGTGAAAGTTCTTCATCCAGAGGGTGGTGGAGCACTGGAACAGGCTCCCCAGGGAGGTAGTTGTGGCACCAAGCCTGACAATATTCAAGAAGCATTTGGACGACACTTTCAGACACATGGTCTGAATCTTGTGACTGACCTATACTAGGGCAAGGGTTGGATTTGATGATCCTTTTGGGTCCTTTCCAATTCACAACATTCTATAATTCTATACTAACCCTTCATAGCTCTGTAGTTTGCTCATTTTTCTCTCTCTACTGCTGTATATTTTAAAAAAATGTGAGTTTTAAGTGTGAGGTCTAGTGAAATGCTGTTAGAGTAGAAAGATACTATTCAAAATAAGGTATTTTAGAGACAGACCTTTATGTCTTGTATGGTTTTGAAAATACTAGGTTCTACTGGTTGAGGTAAGCATGAGGCTTTAGGAAGACTAGTTACTCATTTGGCTAAAAAATTGCCTCAACCTCAAAACATTTTGTATCTGCTTTTCTTTTCTTTTTTTTTCCACTGAAAAGGTAATATTTTTATATGACCTACATCTGGACTGGAGAAGTAAACAAGGCCAGGGCACAGATTTGAGAACTGACACATAATTGACCATGGGATTTGTCTATTAGCATACTGTTGACATAGTTCTGGCACAGGATGGGCCACCCTGTCTGCTGGTGAAGAAAGGAGAATGTGGCATCAGAGCTCAAGACATGCTGTGCCCTTTTCCTAAGGACAACGGACTGCTTCAGGAGCTCAGAAAAGGTAGGTTCAGATTATTTTATTAATTTAATTAGCATGTGACTTGAATTCTTATGTGATACTTTCAAAAACTATAATTTAAGTTGGCTGTTTCTGTCAATATAATTTCAAGGGCATGTACATGACAAACAAGTAAAAGCTGTCTTAAAGACATCTGGTTATTGTCTCTTGGTCTGGAAGAAAAATTGCAGATGAGTGGCTGTAGATAGTCTAAATCAAGATGATCTTGGAAGTACCCTTCATCTCATAACAGAGCAGTGAAATATTGAAAAGTGTAATTCAATATATTATGTATATTTATTAAAATTAATTATTTTATTAAAATAATATTATAGTGAGCACTAAAGTGCTTTCTGATATTACAAATACATGTAATGAAAGTGGTAGCTATCTGCCAATAATGACTCCTGGTCAGAGCTTAAGTATCTTCAAGTTAATTTCTAACCTCTTCTCCCTTTCCCAGCCTTAATTAGATGATTTTTTGGCAGAACTGTCTGCAAATGATTACGTTTAAACTTTTCTACACCATATGTCAGTTCCAGAAGGAAAAGGTTAAGGTTTTCTTGATTACACTACCCTTTTCAGAACAAGCTACTAGTTGAAATATGGGGGCTCTTGAAATTATGCTTTTTTGAAGGAAAAGAGTTTTGATTTTGAAGCATCTCACACTATGGAATATGACATGTTGTGAACAGAGATTGAAAAAAATATCCAGCATTAGAAGTGATGCTCAAAATAGCACCCAGATAAATATAGGTCATAGGTTTCAGTTCCTGTATGTGACAGAACAAGGGTTGTGTGGAGATTACATTGGGACTAAACGACTTCTCATGTACCACCTGTGGGGCTTTTTGACCCTTCTTCTGAATCACTGTCTCTACTAGTCTGTCTGTTACGATTTGGTTTATGTTTCAGTTGCAAATGTTTTGGATTAGCACTTTTTTCTGTGTTTTGATAGTGTCTAGTGTAAAATGGCTCATGGTCTATGAGTAGGAACTAAACTAAACATGAATTAAAACAATAATGCATCATCTAGACCGTAACTCTCATCAGATTTCTTGCTTGTCTTACTGGAATACAGAATCAGTGGTGAATTCTTATAGTGGCTATTCAGTATCCATGTCATATTTCTAACTGTAATGGCTATTAGAAGTAATATTTTTAAAATTAAATATTTTTCAGCAGCATAACCAGAAGATTGTGAAGTCCTGGTCAAAGTCTCTATCTTATGCAGAAATGGTTTTCCTGCTTCACAGATAGCTTTATCACAACTATGGCCTCATCTTTGAACAAACTTTCTTTGTTCAGGTCTTGCAGAGATACAGATGAAGAACACTAAAGAGGGAGTTTTATTCAAAAGGTGAAAAGTAGGTCTTAAGAAAAGCCCTCCCATTATGCCTTACACTTATGTATAAGCTTTCTTTAGCTCTCAGTGAAATCTTAGCTTTTTTGGGAAACACTTTCAACCTGTCCTTTGCCTTCCTTCTTCTTCCCGCCCCCCCCCCCCCCCCCCCCTCTTTTTCCAAGAAAGGTCCCTTTTCAATGGAATGAATGAATTTGCTGGAGAGCATTCTTCCTCATCCTCCTTCTGCTCCTGGATTGGACTGGGAAGTCCAGATCAGGATCCCAGGACCTGGTCCAGTCTCTGAATATTTATTTTTTTTGTCTTCCCAAAAAATGTAATTTGAGCCTTGTGCTAGAAATTGAAGACATCAGCACAGTGTTTATAACACACATCTGCAGAGAGAGAATTGAAATTCTCCTGGGCTCTGGAAATTCTGCAGGACGAACCATGTCTCTGCACTCAGAAATCAGACTCAGAGTGAAATATATGAAGTGCAAAGAGGAAGGAGTGGGACAGAGGAGTCATGCTTGTGGGTGTTGCCAGTCAGCACATCATCAGTAGGACAACGAAGTGCTGACTGCCACAGGACACCTGTAAGCAGGATATACAGCAGATGGCTTCCTGGTGACAGATGCTGTATTTCAGGGTAATTACAGACTATATGCAAAGCCAGAACAGTCCCCTTCCAATGTCTAATGATGTAATCTCAATAATGGTTTCTCAAACTAAATGCAGTTTTCTTACTGACTTCTATCACATTAAGCACAGGACAAATACAATTGATTTGATGAGCTGTTGTACACTGTAGACTTGAGAGATGCACTTTGTGATCTTTGTTGTCTTTTTAATGGTTGAATTTCGCACATCAACGTTATAAATTTTGAATCAGAATCTTATATTCCAAAATTCTCTTTTTAAACAGTCCATTGAGATATTTACCTCGTAAATCCATTCCTTACAGTGACTCGAAGTTCATGTCATAGCAAAACCAGCAGTAACACTTTAAACTCCCCTTGGTTTCTTCTAAGCATATCTCTTTCAGGACAGGTTTTATTCTCTCTCCTCTCTGAGCTAAAGCATGTGGCCCACTCACCATTGAGGTATCTCAATGTGCTATTCTGCAGGCAGATACCAGCTTGTTTTGCCCATGCTTCACACCACCAGCAAACATGCTGGATTTGTGCAGTGTCATGGCTGAGAAAATAGCTGGAGGTCAGGCCTGCATGAGAGCAACTACACAGCTCAGGGCATGGACCGTGAGAGTGTGTATCTGTTCCATGTATATGCACAGTGAAATCGGGTTTGCCTGCAAAGTAAGTGTAGCTTTGCTCTTGCAGCCTGTCCCATCTGTTATCCTGCTAGACTGAGGTGCCTCGTTTATTTGCAAGTCTGTTTCTTCTCAGAAACCACAACAGTGCTTGATTAAAGTGATTTCAAACTAAAATCTTCAAAACAAAATATTATTTATTAATCCAAGAAGTTCTGTAACAGGGAGCAAAGGTATAAAATGAAAACAGATCAATTCACATGGGGCTTACCTTTATGAAAGTCTCTTTTAAAAATTTTTTTTCACCTCCCTGCAAGATTTTTTTTAATTTGAGTCAGCAATGTCTGCTTCATCCTTGTCTGGGGAAGGCTGTCTGCTCATTATAATTTGCTCCTCTCTGTCAAGGGCTCACATCCAGTTACTGCTGCAACTGTATGGAGTTTATTCTTGAGACCCTCTTCATAGGTTTTGTTGTTGTTGTTGTTGTTTTATCTTGATCCTTTTGTTACTGAACTCAGAAATGAGAATGGTCTACTTTGTTGGCCATGAAGCAGCAGCATCCACTTGGCTTGCACTGTTAACAACATCCTTTTTTTGAACTTTTGCACTCAAGTAAGCTGGGGTGGAAGTTAATAAATTCCAGAGTTGAAAAACAGCTGCAAAAGACAGAGGCTAACACTGTAACACTTTAATAAATATACATATATTGACTAGATCTAGAAAGCATAGTAAGCTTTCATTTTTATGTTGGTATTGAATACTCCTGTTCACTACATCAGCCACATTAGAACTCATCCTTGGCCTGATGCTGTTTCTGCAGTGGGAGAAGTGGTAATCTAATGGTCAGTTCTCTCTCTCTCTTCTTCTCCCTTACTTTCAGTAGAGATTTTTATAAGAAAAGTGTCTTGGCATGTGTGACTGTTTACCTGCTGTTCTCAGCAGTCTTGGATGGTCCACTCTTTGTATTATTCTTGCATTAGATTAATACTTTTGCATGGAAGGATGCACCAACCACCAGCATGAGCATTATTTTGGCTACACTTCATAAAGAATGATAATTGTGGTAATGCTGCATCTGACCAGATCATGAAGTGTAGCACTATGCTAAAACATTGGTCTGAAGCTATGGAAGCACCTGTTATCTCCAGTTATGTCACACCTATATATAGATGTATAGCTTTTGGCCAGCTGGTTACTTTTTCTGCATATGCTGCCAGCGTGTCCTTGTGGATAGTGGTTATGCTTAGATTGGCAGCCAGAGACCTTGGCACCAGGAAGGATAGCATCAGACTGGTGAGTGGAGCTGTATGTATCAGCCATAGATGAAACATGCAGAAAACCTTTCCTTCTATCAGTGTGATTACTTCTTCCCTCTAATTGAACTGCAACTGCTATAAGCCATGGGACTACAAGTAAGCTAGAGGATGAAGTGTGTTTGGGATTGTTCTCTGCCCCTAAGAATAAGCAGTATGGTGAAGCTTACATCTATATGTTCAAAATCTTTTCATTCCCAGAACAGGGTGAATTAATCTATTGTGCCTCTTGTGAATGGTCCCCTGATAAGCCCTTTGCCTCTACTATTTCACAAGCTATTCCAGAGTGCCTGGCATGGCATGTGCCATATCTACGTGAGGAAGCCTGCTAATAATTAAACAGTATGGATGATTGCAAAACAGAATCATAGAATCATAGAATTGTTTGGTTGGAAAAGGCATTTGAGATCATCAAGTCCAACTGTACCTGTCCACTGCTAAACCATATCTCTGCCTGTCTACCCGTCTTTTAAATACCTCCAGGGATGATGACTCAACCACCTCCCTAGGCAGCCCATTCCATTGCCTGATGACCCTTTCAGTGAAGAATTTTTCCTGATATCTTCCCTGAAGTTAAATAAGGCTCAAATCGATAACTTTTAGCACTGTTTACTATATGATAGATGACCTAGAGACCTTAAATGTCAAGCTCTCTTGAATTAGACAGATGGAGCTGCTGGTAGAGCCCTGCCAGGAAGGGCCCCTGCTCTAGCACTTGCTACCCCCCATGCTGTGCATTAACCCAGCATCCCTGACCAGGAAGGGGCTCCCAACTGAGATGGGCAGCCATCACAGCAATGTGTTTTGCAGGGGTAAAAACATGGGGAGATTGCTGCGTTCTGTTGGCAGAGTCAGCAACAATATATTGCCTTCTCCACCCCAAACACTAAACTCCATTGCTGGAAAGCTTTTGTATGTTGAACAAAAACTCTGGTGAATAATAGAAAAAAAAAAAAAAAAAAGAATAAAAAAAGAATTAAGATATTGCAAGTGGTACAGTGCAGATTTAATAGAGGAGATATTTTTGTATATGATTAAAGTGATTACTTTTTAACTTCTAATTAGAACATCTGAACATATTTCAAAAGTATCTAACTTGAACTTCAGTGTATTTTTTAAACAAGTAAAAGAGCAATCACATAGGGAAGAAAATCAACAGATGGAACCTAAACCATAGCATCCAAGTGATCACTAAATCTGTTAATGCTTTCAGTGCAGACCTTTGAGTGTTCAAGATGTCAATTCAGGTATTAAGCACATCAGGTATTTAAAATCCCCTTAGCATAAGTAAAGTACAATTAATAGTTTGAATTTTTTTTATTACTATGCTATTTCACATAAATGTACACACCTCCTGCATATCTTTGATCTTGCATCCTCATCAGTATTTCTTGCAGTGTGTCCTGTTTTTTGCTAGGATAGGGTTAATTTTCTTCTTAGTAGCTAGAAAGCACTGTTTTTTGGTTTCACTGAAAATTGTTATGAGAACAATGTTGGTAACTACAAGGACACTGTGCTTGGGCAGTTTCCAAGAAGAAAGGACTGGAAGGGAGGAGTGGAAAAAAGTGTACTGGTTAGTAAAACCCAGAACTGGCAGTTGGGTATGCCCATAAGATATTCAATATCATATTATGTCATGTTTAGTATATTAACAGGGGCTGACTGGCAAGGGATGGATTCTCTCGGGAATCACTTGGGCTTGCTTTTCTGGGATTGGGATTTTGGTTTCAGGGTTCTTTTTTTTCCTCCGGGATTGTTATCAGTGGGTGGTGAGCTACTACTCTACAACACTCATTTATATATATATATATATATATATATATATATATATATGTATGTATATATATACAGTGGTTATCATTATTACTCTTATTATTCCTATTATTTTAATTTTTAAAAATCTAATTATTAAATTGTTCTTATCTCAACCTACAAGTCTCCTCATCTTTACCCCTCCAATCCTCTCCCTGATTCCTTAGTTGGGGGGGGAGGGGAAAGGTGTAGGGGGGGGCTGCGAGTAGCTGTGTCTTGTTTGACTGCCAGCTAAGTTAAACTATCACACAGTAGTAGATAAAATTCACTTATATTTATTAGATTAATTTATATTAAAATGTAGCAACTTCTTGTTGAGTCTGTCTTCTAAGTTCTCTGTTACTTGTGTCTATATTTTTATTTTGGGTTTCGCTTTAGAGAACAGCTGTTTCGGTACAGTTTAGATTTTACTCTGAAGTCCTTTTGTGTTTTAAAGATGTTTATATCTGAGACTGGCTCAATACTATTTATTAGCTTTTAGCAGAAAAGGAATTAGAAGCAATTAAACAAAGTCTTTAGTTGTCTGCAATGAAACAAGTCCCTTTACAACTAAGGAAAAGATACTGTGAAAAACTGGCATGGAAAAGTCTGGGTCCACACAGTCAGGATCTCTGTCAGTCCAAAGCAGATTGCCTTCGTCCAGACTACCTTTTGAGAACGATGGCTGGCTGGGAATAGTCCCTCACCTACACTATCAAACCGTGTCCAAGAATTTTTTGGGTGACCACATGTAAGCATGAGCCAAAAGTCTGATAGCAGCAGTTTAAGAACAAAGAAAATAAAATTACGGTGATGGAGCTGGTTCTCCAGCACTGTAATTTCTCAGTGTAGATGTAAGTTGTACCATTCCTTTCCACTCAGTCATGCAACCACAACAAACAAGGTGACAGTTTTATCATGTTAAAAACTGGTTAAAGTTATGACAGGTAATCCTTTGTCTTCTTATGCAATAGAAAAGATGAGGTATCTTATGTGCACACAGGTAGTGAGGTGGCCTAAAACACAACTAGTAGATGGGGCTCTTTTTCCATCATGTCTCTGCTCTGGAGTACCTTTTTCAGGTTGACAACACAATGCTCTAAAATGTCACTCTTCTTGATAGACATCACTGACTCACACTGTGATTTTTAAGTGTCTTTTTAAAACTGTATCTATTTTCTGATACATGAAGGACTTGTATTTCATAAAGATTTGAGTTTTGATTTCCTTTATGCTCTCTGAAGCTTTATTTCAAGAATGTTGTTTCTGAAATACCTGTACTTTACAGCACTGTTGTTTCTGAAGCACTCAGCTGAGATTGCATTTGTTTGTTTTGTTTTCTTTCATCAGTCCTGGTGATCTCTGATCTTTCAGCTTTTTGTATATTTAATAAGTGTGCTATTGTATATTTAAAGATAAGTGCTGCTTTGCTGTAAGTTTTCAGAAGTTTATCTAGAAAAGTTTAGGGAGAAATGTTTCTATGCTACCTAAACTGAAATTCCTTCTACCTTGATTTTTCTTGAACAATTTTCTTTAGTACAGTCTGCAGCATTTTTGGGTAGGTACGTCTCTTGGAGAATACTGATCATTAAAGTTCTCCTTGCTCCAAATGTGTGGCTGAACTCACTAGCCCTGGTACTAGCAGCATGCTAACATGATTAGAGTCTCCAAAGCTGTGTAATCATTTTAGTGTGCTGCCAGAGCCAGGGCTGCTGTGCTCTGCCATACCAAGAGGCTTCTGATTTGATGACATTAAGGGATAGAAAATTCATTGCCTTTCTTGAGGCTTTGTTCTGTTCCTTAACCACCTTCATTGTTAAAAATATGCATCTTGTTTCTAATTTAAATTAATATGCTTTGACTTTTAGCCATTTTTTACTTGGTTCAAGTATTTCAATGTCTGAAATTCTTCCTGTACTTCAATGATGTAATCAGGTCTCCTCCCAGTGTTTTGTTGTTTGTTTAAATAATGCATAGACTGAACTAATTCAGTTTTTGCGAGTTATTTTCTTCAAACCTCAAATAATTTTTGAAGCCATTTGAGAAACTTTTCTAGCATCTGTTATACACAGGGATTTGAAAATTTTAGAAATGTATTCAGACCTAAAATGACTTATGTTATTATTTATTTTCTTGTTTATACGTAGATTAAATCTATTGCAAAGGAAGTATGCCCATTTTGGAAATGATTACAGTACTCACCATCGATTGTCAGGGTCAGATTTTCAGAAGAAGATCTCTTCTATTTTACTTACCTGATTTAGAGTCATAGTGTTGAGTCTAGGACTGGATAATCTCTGGGCTGGAGCACTGAAGAAGTTTGTGTGTAAAATTGCTCATTTGCTGTCAAGAATATCTGTTGTAGTATCTGTGGAATTGAAAGTGGCCAGTATGATTGGAAAACAAGAAATGTAGCATGTATATGTATGTACATTTAAGAAAACAAAAAACTGACTAACCAGCTACAGACTTACTAATATAACCTTAATAATATACAACGTTTTGAAACAGTTACAGAAGTGAAGAAAGGTTTGAGATATGGAAATAAAAATGAAGTAAGGTACAACAGGGTTTTACCCAACACACAATGTGTGACGCTAATGTGATACTTTCCTAAGAGAAAATAACTGATTTTCCAGACAAGTGAACTGCAGCAGATCTCATTTATCTAGAACACAATGCAGTCTTTGAATATAGTGCCCCATGAGAGGTTATTAGTTCAACAGCAAAAGCTGAGAATTAATACAAATGCTATTAGGTATGTAAAGATCTGGATAAAAAAAGACTATGTTGGTTGAAGCTGAAAGGGGAACTGTTGGGTTGGAAGGAAGTCATTACACTGACGTTTCTCAAAGATCCATCTTCAGATCATTTTGTTTAATATTGTCATAAATAAAACGGGCAGAAGTAGACACATGTTAGTAAAAAATGACTAAGGTTACAAAGTAACTTTAGTGGAAAGGAGAATCAGAATATAATTTGGTAGGAAAACTGAATGACCATGAGAACTGAGAGTAATAGTATTATTAGGAAATAGTATTAATAGCACAGGAAATGTAATAATTAATTAGGGACTGGAAGTTGTTAAAGTAATGGCTTTTTATCTATACAAGACAGAGAGTAAAACATGCACATATATGGTAATGAGAAGAGCAAGTGTTACCTGAGCATATTTTGAGCAAAGTCTTTCTACTGAAGGTAGAAAGCCACTTGTCTCATAAGGCCTCTGAGCCTTGGTGCTCAGAACTGAGAAAGATAGATTTATGGAATTGGAAAGGACATAAATTAATTCCAATGAGAAATTAGAAGAAACCTGGGGTTTTCATGAACTGTGCATATGGTAAAAATTTGGAGCAGCCTTCTAGAAGAAAGAAGGCAAAGTAGTGATTTGTTTCACTGGAACTGTAGCAATTTATAAAAAAGATTTTGTTGTAGTTTGTCTGCATTACCAGATGACTAGAGTTCATGATCCAGGAGGTATCTTGAGAATAGTTTCATGTTCACCACCTTCCATTTTGGTGCTTATTGCCCTAATTTTCAGAAAAGCACAACATCTGACGTGCTTTGCAGTCTCTTCTCTCAGGAAGCATTGTGGCTCTGATAATAGCTTCAGTTCTCTTCATAGAATTAGGCTCAAAGTTAGTTGCTCAAGCTGACACAGGAGGAATGCTGCAGAGCTAGGTTTTAAATGTAAACTTTCAAAGTCCTAGATACATGTCTCAAGCATATAGCCATCCTTTCATCTTTGTACTTGCATTTCCATCTTAATTTATGTATCACACAACTTCTTTTCTGTCAATAATATAAGTGGAAGATCAAGAGGGTTTGGTTTTTGTCTGCTGTACATACCTGGTTATTGAAGAAAAAAAAAAAAAGAATATTGCTTTACAGTATGTTGAGGAATTGCTATTTGCCTGTTGTTGCAATGGGTGAAGAAGAGGGGATGGACCTGGAGGAGAGGCCATTGACCAGAACAGAAGATGACCAATGACCTAAACAATGCACCCTTTCTGGGGAGGGGAACTAGAATAATCTGTAGTCAAGACGTAGATGCACTAGGTGTTTATACATTCACATAGTAATGATCTCTGGTTCTCTCTCTTTCCTAAAATATCCAACATATGACTTGTTTATTTGACAGCTGTTTAGTTGGCATTTTCATGCACCTTAGTCTCAAGATCTCATTCCTGAGAGATCCAAAGTTAGGATCTATTATTTCATGTACGTCACTTTATATCAAGGTACTTTGAATGACATTTGCCATTTTGTCATCCAGCCAATCATATTAGACTTTTCTACAATTGTTCAGCATTGGACCTTGCCTTTATTTTGTTTAATAATTTAGTTTCATTGGAAAACTTTGCCCCTGTTTGCACTTTTTTGGATCATTCATGGATTTGTAGAGTAATATCAATAAGATACCAATTAATATTATCACACAGCCCTGGTAATGCCATTCTACTTTAAAAAATAATAATTTACTTCTGTGCTTTGCTTCCTGTCTTTTAACTAATTATTTAGTTATGTGTGGACTTTCTTTGTTATTGTATAGCAGCTTATTTTCTTCAAAAGACTGGGGAGGGAAGGGGGATCTTGTAGCTCTTGGAAGCCAGATACCTTCTGACTTTCTGCTGTTGATTCAAGGAACTCAAGTAGGTCATTGAGGTGTAACTTTCATGTAGAAAAGATGTTTTAATTTTTTCCTTCTTTTGTTGTATCCTCCATAATCCTACTAAATCTATTCTTTATTATAGTTTCATGTAATGTGGACAGGGTGAAAACAGCTTACTGGATGAAGATTGTCCTGAAATGTTTTTTAAAGATTGAATGAATTAGTTGTTGTCAAGGGATCTGGTGCCAAGGAAGTTCTAGAGAAGAGGTTGCACATTATTGTTTAAGTATTTCATCATGGAGTTCCTACATCTGGAGGCAGTTAAAATTAATTTTGTCTTTTTTTCCCTACTCTGTTCTTCAACTGAAACATCAGTTTAAGACAGAACCTCTGATGAATCTTCTATATAATATTTTGCCCATAGAAACAACAAAGCCAAATTAATCATTGATAGCCAGTCAGCTGTGTAAGCTATCTGCAGAAATTTTCTGTTAGAATGAAAATAATTACTTGAATCTTATTACTATGTTAACATTTTTCTAACATTCCTCAGAAAAGAGACTTGAGAAGTAGAGGAAGCAGCTATTCTTTCAGGATATACCATAGTGGTGGCAGCATGTCAGCCTAAGACTTTCTGAAATATTTAAATCTGTGCCCATGGGCTCTGGTGGTGCAATTCTTCCTGATGTTATAATAACACTATAAATCCTAACCTGGAGCATTGTGACATCAAAACATATGCTCTCATTATTTTTCCCGTATATGACTAGATGCAAAATGTGCAGAATATAACTTGTTTACAAATCCTTACTGAATACACAATTGATTGACACTCAACACTTCAAACTCTAGATGCTCAAAGCAGAAGACATGCCAAACTTGTACTACATTGACATAACTTTCTTCTCCGGCCAAAAGAGAATTGTGAAAAATGAAATATTTGGGTAAGTCATGTACTTGAGTTGGCATAACGAAAAGGACTTGCTGTTAATCTCATGGTCATGGTGTTGGCAAACTGACACTTATTCTCTTTCAATATTTGTTAAATTTTTGTTTGGCTTTCCTTTGCCTCAGGTCACCCAAGCTGCCCAGTTGTGACTTCTAAATGTGTCTTTATTTCTATCTGGCAATATTTAGATATTTTTCCTAAATCTACTTTTGAAACAAAATTGAAGCAAGAGATTTTGAAAAGTAGAAAAGATCTCCTTAAAGTGATTCAGATATATGAAGAAAAGTAAATTGAATTAACTGAGTGCTTGCTTTTGAGTTTTATTTGTGTATTTAATAACATTTATAATAGGTTTAATAGCATTTTCCCTTAACTTACATATCTGATATTTAGAAGTTGAAATGCAGGATTGATCTTACAAAAGCAGATTGCAAATAGCAACTACAACTTGTGTTGTATAGTTGCACTGCACTGTGCTCTTCTAGAAGTCCAAATAGAATAAATTTAGCCCTAGAAGAAAATATATATGATATATGTAAAATACATAATGTATAATATGACAAATATGTGCTACACCTGGTGGTGGAAGTTTATGCCTAATATATCTTCCAGTGTATTTGTACAAGGGCACTGTCAAAAGACAAAAAAAGCATTGACAAGCCAGAGACCATATGGAGAAGGAAGTCATTAGAAGCTAAAACTGTGTTTTGGCCTCTCAGCTACTGCTGACCCAATGACCCAATTTATTTCAGTTGGAATGTTATGCTGGCTAGCTGATACTACTTTGCAGATCTCTTGAGTTAGGCAGTGCTGTGATTTGGAAGGATTTTTACCTCCTTAGTTACAGTAAGCCATAAGTATTGCCTTGTGAAAACAGAATAGAAATTAGAGGATTAGAAAATCCATGTCATTGATGCTAGTGTTTGACTGGTAATTCCTGATGGCAAGTTAGCTTGTGAAAAGCTATGTGTTAATAGAATAAGTGACTTTATTGCCTTTCCATGAATTACAGTTTTTTACTTTGCCCAGGGAGGTTCATTTGCCCTTCTCACAAAATTAGTCAGGCCTTCCTTTTAACAGTGGCCATCTTAAATGCAATAGTTAGAATGTGGCTAAACACTTCCTTTATACCAGCGTGTTCTGATAGTTTTTGTTGAAGTGCCTGCAGATATGAATCCCTTAGACTGAAGAGATCAGCAAGGTGAGAAGAGATCCTACTTCTTCGAGAGCTGTTCTAAGCACTAGGTTGTTCTGAGATAGGCACTCACACTACTTTTCGAAGAGCAATGCTCCTGAAACAAAGGGACTTTTAGTGATTGGTGCAGGGGTATGAAGCTTTGTGCTATGTCAAATATCTGCATTACATGTGGTTTGGAGTTAAAGGACAAGCAGTTTTCCCATTCTGAATGGGAGCAAAGCTTAAGCGCAGGTTAGGTACTCAATCTATATGTTTCTGTGCAAGTGTGGACAAGTACTGAGCTTTTTTATTCAAAATGGAGGTGCCAGTTACCTCCTGCATTAGAGAACATAAGGGAATAATTCTTAGCTCTGTCTTTCTGGGTGTTAGGCATCTACCTTTTGCCTGTGTCCATAAAATTTTTGTGATCTCTTGAAATCATTCCATAAACTACTCTTTTCTGCTTATTATTCTAATAAGACATCGTGGTGCTATTTCTCCTAGTTAAGCAGGTTCTCTCCTCATCAACATAATACACATATGTTGAGTGAATGAAAATAGGTTTTTTTCAGAAACATTCATTTTCTCCTCATGATTTGAATAGTTAAACATTCTTTCTCACGGCACAAAAAGTCAGTGCTATTATGCAATCTTTATGTAAACGTCTTCTATTCCCTTGACTCCATTTTGAATGATACAAGATACATCAAAATAAAATCTGATACATTCAAATAATAACATGAATTAGAATTTGTAGCACTGACCGCAACCAATGAATAGCAAAACAATGGCAAATAATTTTTAGTATTTGAATGAAAATTTGTATACTGACACTTTTGATATACAAATTTATTTTTTTCATAGAGTTAGGCAATTAATCAAGGTGAGGTATTGGAGCAGAAAAATATAATCAAAGGGGTATATTTATATTGAAATCATTCTGATTGAATAGGATATAGGTATTTTTTCTGGCAATCTGCATAATGATAATGCCATACCTGCAATGAATATCATAAAATCGCCAGGTTGAAAAAGACCTCTGAGATCATCGAGTCCAACTGTACCTGTCCACTGCTAAACCATATCTTTGAGCACCCCACCTAGCCATCCTTTAAACACCTCCAGGGACTGTGACTCAGCTACCTCCCTAGGCACCTCATTCCAGTGCCTAAGAAGTATTTCCTGACATCCAATCTGTACCTCCCCTGGCACAACTTAAGGCCATTGCCTCTTGTTCCATCACAAGTCACATGGGAGAAAAGACACACACCTGCTTCACTATAACTTCCTTTCTGGTAGTTGTAGAAAGCAATTAGGTCATCCCTCAGCCTCCTCTTCTCCAGACTAAACAACCCTAGTTCCCTCAGCTGCTCCTCATCAGGCTTGTTCTCCAGCCCTTTCACCAGCTTTGTTGCCCTTCTTTGGACACACTCCAGTGCCCCAATGTCCTTCTTGTAATGAGGGGCCCAAAACTGGACACAGTATTCAAGGTGCGGCCTCAACAAAGCTGAGTACAGGGGAAGGATCACTTCCCAGGTCCTGCCAGCCACACTCTTTCTGATACAGACCAGGATGCCATTGGCCTTTTTGGCCACCTGGGCACTCTGCTGGCTCATGTTCAGCCAGCTGTCAGCCAACACGCCCAGGCCCCCAGGTCCTTTTCTGCTAGGCAGCTATTCAGTCACTCTTCTCCAAGCCTGTAACATTGCAAGGGGTTGTTGTGACCCAAGTGCAGGACCTGGCATTTGGTTTTGTCGAACCTCATACAATTGGTTGCCACCCATTGATCCAACCTGTTCAGGTCCCTCTGTAGAGCCTTCCTATCCTCAAGCAAATCAACACTTCCACCCAGCTTGGTGTCATCCACAAATTTACTGAGGGTGCACTCAATCCCTTCATCCAGATCACTGATAAAGAAGTTAAACAGGACTGGCCCCAACACTGAGCCCTGGGGAATGACACCTGTGATTGGCCTCCAGCTGCATTTAATTTCATTTACCACCACTCTTTGGGCCCAGCCATCCAGACAGTTTTTAACCGAGCAGAGAGTATGCCTGTCCAGGCCATTGGCAGCCAGTTTCTCAAGCAGAATTCTGTGGGAAATGGTGTCAAAGGCTTTACTGAAGTCCAGGTACACCGCATCCACAGCCTTTTCCTTGTCCACTAAGTGGGTACCTTGTCATAGAAGGAGATCAGGTTAGTCAGGCAGGACCTGCCTTTCATAAACCCATGTTGACTGGACCTGATCACCAGGTTAGCCTGTGTGTACTGTGTGATAGCACTCAAGATGATCTGCTCCACCACCTTCTTTGGCACCTAGGTGAGACTGATAGGCCTATAGTTCCCTGGATCCTCCTTCTGGTTCTTCTTATAAATGGGCGTAACATTTGCCACCCCCCAGTCAAGTGGAACCTCCCCAGTCAGCAAGGACTGTTGATAGATGATGGGAAGGGGTTTGACGAGCACCTCTGCCAGTTCCCGCAGTATCCTGGGGTCAACCCCATCTGGTCCCATAGACTTGTGGATGTCTAATTGGCTGAGTAGATCTCTAACTGTTACCTCCTGGATCGTGAGAGCTTCATTCTGCTCCCCATCCCTGTCTTCTGGTTGAGGATGCTGGGTACCCAGAGAGCAGCTGGACTTACTGTTAAAGACTGAGGCAAAGAAGACATTAAGTACCTCAGCCTTGTCCTCGTTCCTTGTCACTATTGTTCCCTCTGCATCCAGTCAAGGATGGAGATTCTTCTTATCTCTCCTTTTGTTGTTAATATATTTATAGAAACATTTTTTGTTATCTTTCACAGAGTTGGCCAAATTAAGTTCTAGTGGGGCTTTAGCCCTTCTGATTTTTTTTCTGCAAGACCTCACTTCATCCTTGTAGTCCTCCTGAGATGCCTGCCCCTTCTTCCAAAGCTCACAGACTCCTCTTTTTTCTGAGATCTACCCAAAAGTTTTTGTTCAGCCAGGCTGGTTTTCTTCCCTGCTGACTCATTTTTTGGAACACGGGGATGGTCTGCTCTTGCGCCTTGATTTCCTTCTTGAGGAGTGTCCAGCCTTTTTGAGCTCCTTTGCCCTTCAGGACTGCCTCCCAAGGGACTTTTCTGACCAGTCTTCTAAACAGTCCAAAGTCTGTCCTTTGGAAGTCCAAGGTGGCAGTTCTGCTGACCACCCTCCTTGCTTCACTATGGATCAAAAGTTCAATCATTTTGCAATTGCTGTGCCCCAGGCATCCTCCAACCATCACATCTCCAACAAGGCCTTCTCTGTTTGCAAAAAACAGGTCCAGCAGGGCACCTTCCTTAGTAGGTGTATATCCTAAAGCTGGATGGTCCTTATTGTCCAGATCTACTTTTGATGTAGCACTTTTCTGGCTCTTTATGGTAAGTCACATCTCTTTGAAGAAATGGGACCCAAAGGTGCCTGAGTTTAACTTCATGAGCTGGACTACACCCAGTAATTAGGATCTCAGATAGCTGAAACAGTGACCACTAGAAGCTATGAAAATCTTCCACTTTCCTGGTCTTGTCTAGTTTATCATCTAGTAACAGCAGGCTGTGTGCTTCTTCACAATGAGCCAAAAATGTTGTCAGGCATGGTGAAAGAACCACTTCCCCAGAGCTGCAAATATGTGCCAAGATAGAAAGCATTTGTTTGAAGAGATCTCAGGGTACCAGAGTCATATTATCTTGCCCATGACTGCCTCTTGAGGCCGAATTAAATAATTTTTTGGCCAGTATTCTTCAGTAAGATGGTGGAATATCATGGAAGCAGCCTGGGACTGCTGCGGAAGTAGCTGGAGAGTATGTGGAAAAGGTATTACCTCTGCCTGGCAGGAGAGGCTGCTGCTGCTGCTTTCAGCTGAATTATCATCTCAGCACACTTGTGCTTCAAGTGCTTAACTGGTAACTGCTTCAAGTACAGTAATTTAATTTTTTTTAGAAATACTGCTTGAATAACAGCCTTACTTAATGTAAATAATGTTAATTGGTTATAGTAAATATAGTTCTTAATTTAGGTCATGGATTGTACGATGTCATAAGTAGGCTACTTTTAAAAAGGGAGAGTAATTATAATGTAAAATCTGTGATAAAGGCATGTTTAAATTTAATTAATGCCATTGATTTTTTAAAAAGATAGTCAAGCCGCAGAGTGCACCTAGAGGCTTAATTTCCCCAAGGAGCTGCATCTGGGATCCCTCCACGAGGTCTTTCTTCCTTGGGAGCAACCCCACTGTGCTGATCCCTGACTGAGAGGTTAATATCTAAGATTTTTTTTCCTTCAAAGCTAATCCTTTTATACATACTGTAACAGTCAGAAGAGACTTTGTCTGCTGTAAAGATCAGATAGGCCATATTTGCTTTTCTGATGAATCTTGCAGCTTTTAAAATGTGTGATATCAAATCAGAAGAAGGAAAACTGCAGTCGTGTTCTCACTGGTGTCACCATTTGCAAAGTAGTCACTGGAGTCATCAGCACTCTTCAGACCATTGTGGTGCTTTTGTGCTACATTTGTAATTACACTTTTGTGCTACGCGAGTAATACTGCACCCTGCCAGAGGCACATGTCAAATCATAGCTTGTGTGATTTGTGTGCAAGTATACACAGGTAGTCAAAAAAAGTAATACTGCCTAAGTCTGAATCTTATAATTTCATCCACTAAATAAATATTTGCATTGTTTAGTGTCCTATCCTATCCTCCACATGACCTAAAATAATTAATTCAAACATTTATCTCATATATGCACATTTGTCAGTCTCCTACTACTCATACACTTACAATTCCAGCATTCATTTATAGTGTGTAAATATGCTGCAGTATAACCTCCTCCAACTTTTACTCTTTCCCCTTTTTATGTCTCTCAGGGAATATAAAGCCATAGATCTTAATCTCTGTAGAATCAAAAAATCAGTTCTCTCTCCTCATGAAGTGGAAGAAAGCACATCCTGTTGTTGGCATGGTATTCTCAGGAAATGTTTTTTCATCAGTTGCCTAATAAAGTAACAATGGTTGCAATGGATAATATTCTTTCTTCTTCCAGGGCAAGATGAGAATCCTTCATATAAGGTGTGGCCAAATTACAGGGTTCCTTGAAGACAAAGCCCATCATTATAAACCATTCTTGGATATGCACAGATAGTCACGCCAGTGAACAGGTCACAGGAGACAGGCTGCAATGCTGTAATTTTTAATATATTTGTAACAGGCATGTAAACATAAAAAATACTGTCATATGGGACAATATTTTATATGCATTCAGCCCAACTTTCTCCTCTAAGAGCATTTTGACTGCATGTAAAGAGTTAGTAGGATAATATAGCTTTTGAATTAAAGTTTTAAATTTAGGGATAAACCACAAAATTCACCTTGAATATAATTAATATTTGTACATATATATTTGAATAGGAAAAAAATATATTTGTCATATGTCTTACTATGTACTTAAATTCAATTCAGTAGCACAAAGTTACCACAAAAATAACCCTCACCCAAACACATATTATTTTTAATCTTAGGGAATCTTCTTTCCAAGTATATGCTTTGAAAATCAGGAGTTACACTTTTCATATAATTGTATTTTCAGGAAAAACGTAGAGGGAGGAGACAGAAAGGCAGTGTTAGTGTGACTTCATCTGGTAATTGTTTGAGCAATCAATGGCAAAAGTCAAAGCTTGTTTTATTTGCCCTTAAAGTCAATGGAAGAGTGAAACTATTATAAAAGTATCCAGAGTTGAGAAGCCAAATATTTATTAACACTGAAGGAAAGATTGCAGTGATTACAGGGCTTCCAATAGCATTTTAGGTTCCTCTTTCAAATAAAAACCAATCAATATAATCCATCAGAGCAGTCTTCAGTTTATTATATTCTTCTACTTAGGAGGTCTTTGCAGAGTTCGATTTGTCTTGTTTTGCATTGGGATACTAAGAGCAGAATCTCCTAAAGCTATATATAAAGTTCTTCTGTTCTTCTTCCACCTCAAAAACAGTAATCCCTGGTAAAATAAATAGTTGATATTAAGCTATTTTTATTTCAAACTTCCACAGTTCAGACCTGGACTTCTAAAAATGGTATGAATCTTGGCCAATCTCTGTTTATAATACTGAAATTAATGTATGTTTGGTGATATAACACTTGGAAGGAGGGCTAAGGTAGAAAACACTGTTTTTAGTGGTTTTTAATATGTCTTTTTCCCCACAGAGATTTGTGGGAACTTTTAGAATGACATTAAGCATAATTCCATTACCAATGTAACTACACTTTCTAATAAAGTATTGCAATTATGTAAATATATGTGCTCTAATTATGTGATTAGGCCAACAGTAATTATGTGTCTGCATAGCCAATTATGAGTTAAAAATTACATTAAAACCAATGTCACTCAATGCAAAGAACAAAAAGAAAATTAGAAATGTGGAAATGAAAAATATGGAAATACATGTCAAAGGTTATCACAAGCCATTCACTCATATAAACTAACATTACTCCTCCTTATCTGCATCTTTGTTCTGTTTCCCATTGTTACAGTTCCTAGAACTACTTTTGTTGTACTCTTATTTAACCTGTTCAAAGATGCTGACAGTGAAGTGATACAAGGTAAGACCATATAGCTTTTGTCTCCTGAGAATTCTGTTAGTTATAGATTCCTCCTTAAAGAAAATTAAAACCCCTTACAGTTAGTTTTGCAATGTGATTCAAAAATATGTTGTTGACATTGAATGGGCTAGAAGTACTCTCAAGGCTAAAGCTGTCTTGTGTACTGAGAGTTGGGAGAGTTAGATCTTGCTGACTAGCACTGAGCATAGAAAATTTCAATCATTGCCTTGTTGCCATCAACATTGAACATGGCTTGAACACATTTTTTCACCTGTTGATAAACTTGATTTGCTGCTTATTGACAAATTTTTGGGATATCAAATATTTTCCAAGCAGAATACATAGTAGTTAGACTTTTATGTATTTCCCAAGACATGCTAGTTTTAAGCACATGAACTTACGAGCTCTGATCATAAAGGACCGTGTATGCCTTGTCAGCTTGTCTCCTGAAAGCGTGAGAGGACTCTTGATTTATATAGATACTCACTTTGTTTAACTAAATGAGATAGTGTTATTTATTTTTGATCTATAACCACACAAAAATCTTTGAAGTAATATATCTTGCTTTTCAAGGAGTCATGACATGTAGACAGGGGTAGCTTAAGCAGTTCATTCAGATTTAGAAGGTGTAATTTATCAAGTGCAACATACACATAGAAATTAGCTTGATGCAGCTAATGCACTGAACTGAATATTATCCTCTCCCATTCAGGCTGCTTTTAACTAAGGGCATATGCAGCAGTAACTCATAGCTGCAGATTTACAATATTTGGGAGCAGCAGCAATTTTGCATGTGCAATTTGTCACTTTTAGGTGAAAAGAGGAACTAGCTCATTGCCAGAGGATTTTCCTATTTAAGACACTGCAGTAGACACATCAGGTGGAAAATGCTTATTTTCTTCATAAACCTGATCCTGCTTTACAGTGCTGTAATGCCAGGTTGTGAGTGAAGAAATACTAGCCACTTAGAAAAGCCCTTTTCGCAGTTTAGTAAGCCTGATAATGAAACACTATTTTTATTTTCTGTAAGTAATCAATTGCTTTTTTTTTTCTAATGCAGTTCATTATGTTTTGTTCTGCATAACCGTTCTGTAACAAATCTGATCATAGGAGATTATTTCAGTGTGGAAATAATGCATATTTAACCTAATTTAGTGTTTTAGATCTTCCTTCATGCTGGGTGTGATAATGATTCAGAAGGTTACAGAAGAGAGTAAACATAAATTTGGCAGAACAATGACTATTCTGGGCAAAGAGATATTCCACAGATACAGCACAAGAATATGTCCTGTTGATTTTCTGTGGTGTAGAAAGAAGCAAAAATAACATGGTGTGGAAAGAAATTTGGTTTTAACTAAGGTTTACATAACCAGGCTTTTTAGTGGATGAAATTCTGTTTAAAGCTATTAAGCTACTTGTGATGATTTAAAGAAGCCCATTTTTGGTCACACAGGGAAACAGAGTTCAGAGGTATTGGAATGGTGCAAAGAGAATTAACATGGTCCAGATAGGCACTGAAATGTTAGGCTGAAAAAGACCAGCTTAGGACAAAGCTACAGATTTTTTAAATGTAGTAACAGGCAACGTGAAGGAAAAATGTCTGTTCAGAAACCTTGAAAGGGCTCCAGACTACTGGAAGTTGCAATATACACAAAAAGATTTGTCATTTCTTTTTCCTCCAGTAGTTCATCAACCAAACTTCATTTTATTGATAAATTAGCAGTCATTAATGCTTTTTATAATTTATTTTCAGTTTTGGTTTTTTTTTTCGTTTTTTGTTTTTTTTTTTTTCCTTCACTTGGGATTTATAAAAGCAGTATGTGGTATTCATTCTTTTTAATGTAGGCACCTGTCCTGCATTTACATTTTGGGTGCTCAATGAAGCTGTTCTAGAGTAAGTGCCTAAGATCCCAGTTCAATGGGTTGGTTCTCATTCAGAGGGTATCCATTTCAGTTGATCAGGCTTGTGTTCTAGCATTGGTATTTTTCACTGGGAAAAACTTCAAGTATTTCTAACAATCTCCTTTACATTGAGTATAGCTGTGATCTGCAAAGTGTGGGTTTTGTTTCAGAGATGTTGTATGATTATACTCTTGATACAGGAACACATAGATCTGTAGCAAAATCCATGTCTTTGCAAGTGTAAGATTTCCTTCTTTTCTTCACCTTTTATCATCACTATATTTTTCTTCACATCAAAATAGATTCTTGTAACATATTCCGGCATTACTACCCTTCTGAAGTAAAAAAAAAAAAAAAGCTCTTGAAAAATCTCTTTTGAAAAGCACATAAGGATTTCACTAATAATGGCATAGCTTATTAATCCTGATAACTCTGTAGAACAACTAACAATAGTTTGCCATGCTAAACATGTTTACTGCAATAATGCTGTAACATTAAATGCCAAAACCTATTCATTATAAGAATATTGAAACTGATTTTTTTTAAATTAGTCAATTTTTATAATTTGAATTTTTCGTAGCATAAGAATGGTCATGATGTCTGTTTGTATATAATGAATGTCTAGATATATTTTATGAATTAATATGAAGTAGAATTTTGACATAAAAAATCTACAGTTTCTATTAGAAAAAAAATCATCTTATTTGTATGGTTCTTGAGGGGTCAGAAACATGAGGCTACATTTCATGTATCTTTTAACTAGGCTGCTTACCAGCTGACATTATTGTTTGATAAATTACCTATATCCATCATTATCAAGCTCTGCCTTAAATTTGGAGGTCAGTGGCCCTTTGCATCATGATTCACGAGACCTGACATCCTCTCACTGCTTGTGGAAATTTCCTTTCTGTTATGTCGCTGACCCAATCCATGCTTCCATTTTTGCTTGCAGTTCTGCCTTGCACTATTGTTTTTGCTGATCGATCTCCATCTCTCCTTGGTATGTCCCTGAAATATTTCAGCTTGCTCTCCTTGATGGTCTGGGAGCAGTAAATGGTTCTGTCTGCACTGCTGCAATATACACTCATTTGTCTTCTTTCCTGCTCTGATGTCTTCAATGTATATCAGCCACACAGAATCTCAAAGGACTCTGATGACTTCACATTTGCTGCCTTGAGGATACAGCTTTCATAGTTATATCTAGCAATAGATCAAATTGTCATTGATTACACCAACTTGACCTTTACAAGGAGGTCTCCAACCTGCCCTTTCCTCTCAGAATACCCTTTAATTCAACATCTGCCAAATATGCCATAACCAACCTTATCCAAGTGTCACCTTGTTCAGATGTTGCTATCTTCAAGCATAATGAAGACTAGGTAGTTCCTATATTTTTTCCTTTCTCTCATACTTCTTTTTAATCTTAGTAAGATGGTCCAGTGTGTTCCTTTCTATTCTTTATTGTTATGTTTGTGCTTCAGTGAAAGAGTCAAACCCACTTTTTAAAATCAGCTTACTGCTGTGGCAATAATTTAGCATTATTTCAAATTCAACTTGAGTTTCAAATAGACTAAAATTTTGGACCTAGATTGAAAAATCTTCACTGACAGATTTCTTTTCAGGAAAAAAAGTATACTTCTGAGGTCTCTAGTTTAGTGGTAGGTCAGAAAATTAGACCCAGGATACAACTCTTCCTCATTTCATAGAATCACAGAATCACAGAACTGTTTGGGTTGGAAAGGTCCCTTCCAGTCCAAACCATTCTATGATTCTATGATTCTGTGAAAGGACCTTAAAGATCATCTAGTTCTAACCCTTCTGCCATGAGCAGGGACACCCCCCACTAGACCAGGTTGCTCAAAGCCTCATCCAACCTGGCCTTGAACACTTCCAGGAAGGGGGAATCCAAAACTTCTCTGGGCAACTTGTTCCAGTGTCTCACCGCTCTCATAGTAAAGAATGTCTTCCTAATATCTAGTCTAAACCTACCCTCTTTCAGTTATATTTGTTTTCAGAAACAGTTTTTGTTTAAAAAAATAATTAAATATTTTTTAAAAAAATATTTCATTAAAGTCTATTGGTTAGTGTATAGCCCTCTGTCAGGAGACTGGTAGAAAATGGAATCCACAGTGGTGTGTGCTGTGACTTGTCTTATCTTATATCTCTAGCTACAACTTGGAGGAGCTGAGTGAGTGCTTGTTCCTGAGGTTTGGAGATTACATCAAACAACAGGGGGGCAGCTGATGTCTTAATGGGCAAGGCTACATTCAGACAGGCTGACAGGAACTTGACAAAGTTCAATAAGGACAAAAACCAAGTTGTGCGTGTTGGAAGGAAGAATCCCTGGCAATTATACAGGCGGGAACCTGCCTGCCCAGGAAGCAGCTCTTTTTAGGAGGTCCTGGGGGTCCTGGTGGGCAGTGGACTGAGCCTGAACTGGCAGTGAGACCTGGTAGCAGAGAAGCCAAAAGTGTCCTGGCTGTGTTAACAGAACAGCTAGGACATCAGGAGCACCCTTCTGTTCAACACTTGTAAAACCACATCTGGAAAACTACATCCAATTTTGGTCTCCCAATTCAAGAAAGTCCTTGATAAAATAGAGTGAGTTCAGTGAAGGGCCACCAAGATGGTCAGGGGGGCTAGATCACTTGCCCTGTGAGCAGAGCCTGAGGTAGCTGGGCTTACGCAGCCTGAAGCAGAGACAGCTTTGGGGGAGCCTAGCAGCAGCCTCAGCATTTATGGGGAAGTGACTGTTCTGTTATGGGGAAGTGAAGATGGAGGCAGGCTGTTCACACAGCAGTGCATGGCAGGAGAAAAGAGGCATTAGGCATAAACTGAAACAAGAGAGGTTCAAACTGGAGAGGAGAAGCTTTTTCACCATGAGAACAGCCAAGCAGTGGGCAGGTTGCCCAAAGAGGTTGTGCAGTTTCCATTCTTGGACATTTTCCAAGGCAAACTCAGATAAAGCTCTGAGCAACCAAGTCTGCTCGCAGAGCTAACTTTGCTTTGAGCATGAGGCTGGGCTAGAGACCTTCTTAGGTCCCTTCAAAACAGAATTATTCTGCAATTCAGTGGTTTGTCTAATATGAAGCAACTGTCATAGATTCATTTTCTGATACTGGAGCAGAGTATTGAAAGGAAACAATTGAAAAAGGCTTATTAAAAACTATGCGAACAGAGCTCTGATGTACCTGCAAACTGTCTGGAAATGCTAACACTGTGCATCCAGCTGTAATTTGTAGATCACTGCTTAAGGTATGTAAGGTATTACTCATTGTGATCTGTCTCTCTTCACTTTTGGCATCTGTCCCCTAAAGGATACTCTACCTCTGAGACGACTTTTTCAATTACAGACCCTTTTGATAACCATTTACTTTATCTAAGTGCCAGATTTAAAGATAGCAATTGCACATCCATACATCACAGTTTTGATTTATTTGAAAAAGGTCAGCTTGAAGGTTTTTTGGGCTGTTTCTGTATTTTCTAAGAAATATTTTCATTTATTTATTATATCTGATACACATTAAGGCTTTAAAAGTATACAATAATTTTGTATAAGTTTGAACTGCTTATTTCTTTAAACTTATTGTCTTGTGTAATATTCTCTTCCATGCTTTTCCTGTGTTAACCTGAATTGCACATGCTGACTGCTTGAAGAAGACAGTCACAAACCCTTTATCTGCCTATACTCAGGAAGCCAAACTGTCTTAGTCCATCCTGTATGACAGGCATTCCATTCTGTGTTTTATCTCAGTATCCCCCTTTTCATCACTTTTTTTTTGTATAATTGTTTCTTCAATATTTGTGATCAAATGTGTACAACACTAGCTAGATATTTTTTTATCCATCTCATGTAAAATGGCACTTATTACTTTCCTGGTACAACTAGAAATACTTCACCTGATGCATCACAGAGAAAAATTGTCTTTTTTCATGGGTGCTTTCAGCAATTAATTAATGCACTCAGATCTGCTTTCCCTTCTGCCTTTGCACCTGACTGAACACAAACATTTTATCTCTAGTCCTTAGTGCATACCAGCAAATTTCTCACATTTTTATTATATTAGTTCTCAACATCAGTTTTCTTTCTGGATGATATTTAACTGTTTTCTCTAGTTACATTGTAGGTTATCAGCATATTTTAGAAGTACATTTGCCTTTTTCTGCAAAGATAAATACTGATAAAATTAAGTATGTCAAGTCCTAAAGTTCTTTAAGACTTTATAACAGTTCTGTCTCGTTTCTTATATATAGTGTCCCCTGCGTCCTACCTTTCACTCTACATTTATTTCAAAAAAGTCCCTTTTTTCTACTCTTCACTCAATTTGTCTTTCTTGCATTCTTTGTATTTAGCTAATGATTTTCAGGTCCCATATTATGTGTTTTATGAAAATCCAAACAGGTGAGATCTATCTGTTTGTCATCTTAAGATCAATTACATTCTCAAAGTCATGCACCTGCTCAAAGATAACATTATTTTGCTGTTTTTTTGAAAGTCAACTGTTTTAGAATTGCTAACGATGATTGCCCTCATGTATGAATTACAGAATATCTAGCTTTAGTAACTGAACTAGACAGTGTTTGTGTGCTAGGGTACATGCAGTAACACCGGACAACCATCATGTAAAAATTTTCAATGATCTCTGTAGATTTTCATGCTGATCAGATTAGAGTCATAGAATCATAGAATCACAGAATGGCTTGAGTTGGAAAGCACCTTAAAGGTCACCTATTTCCAACATCTATTTTACCTTGGCTTTCGTAGACTCTTGGAAAATGTGAGTTAGCAAGTGCTAGCTTCAGTTTTTATTAGCTTAATTTTCTGATCTAGAAGTCACAAGAGCTAGATTGTTCTTGGCTCTTAATTGAGGCGTACATTGGAATAAAGTAAAAAAGCACTGCAATATCAGGAACAATAGTAATTACTGTATATTTTGGACAAAAATATTTTCTTCTGTATTTCACCTAGTCCTAAAGGTGCTAGGCAAGAGGATAGTGCAGGTGGAAGTTGTGAGGTATTATGTTTTGTCAGGACCCAGAACTTTCTCAAGCACTTCTGGAGGCACAATTCTTGTCAGCCCCATGTTTACCTGCAGATTGGATTCAGAGCCTATATTGGTTTTCAATTGAAGCAACGTTATCTTTTGGCAATTAATATAACCTCTCAAATGCAAAAATACTCACTGTTGCAGAGGGGTTTTAACATGAGAAAGCTTTTTCCAGACCCCACAAGATAAATTAATCTATTAAATAATTTCACAAAATCTCCTTGAATTGGGTAATAAAAGACCTGCAGGATAAAAAAAGATCTGCAGAAAAACAGATATAGCACAAAGGAAATTAAGGAGTTAACAGATGCCACATTCCTTCTGAGAGCAACAGTGTACTACTTACTGTTTGCACTCAGTGTCTGCTTAGCACTTAACTCATCATTCATCTCCTTGACTCACTTTTTTTCAGCTATTTACTTTGATACTACAATAATGGAGCCCTTTGTGGTATTGATGTGCGCTCACCCATACATACCAAATTAACAGAGAATCTTTCTTCTTCGGAGTTAGGTTCAATTAGCCCACTTAGAGTCTTGGAATGAGTGTCCTTCCTGACCTTCAGGCCAGGTTGCTTCTAGAAAATGATTTAACTAGATTGGACAGCAGACAGAGATGGCAGAGTTGTTTACTGTCCATCTGATAGACTAAGCCTATGATCAAAATAAATAAATAAATAAATAAATAAATAGCAGTGCTAATTGGTGAGTCAGAGCACATTGTACCAGCAATTATATACTACATGCTGAAGCATTTTTTTCTTTTTTTTTAAAGGGCATTTTAGTCCAAATTTTCTCTAATACTATCAAAACAACATGTTTTGAGCAACATAAATGTACTTACTAACAGAACATTTTAATGTGAAAATTCAGCTGTTTCTGTATGTTTTGTTTCCTTTTTCATTTTATTTATTAACTTTTTAGGATAAAGAAAGAAAAAAACCCAGAAAATTTTAATAAAGGTATTCTGACTGTTCAAATTAAGGGAATAAAAACAAAATACATCCTACATTTTTAAAATCTAAACTACGTTTTTAAAAAACGTGCTTTGATGACTGTTTAAGTTACTATTTATCAAACTTGACTACAATATTTGACGAGTTATTTTAATTCATTTATCTGCAGTTTTTAAAAAGCAACTTAGAAGTAAAAACAATAAGATATACTTTGCTGAGCTGCAGATATTCTGCATAGAATCAATTAAGAACTAGGATTTGGTGTGTGTTTGTATATGTAAATTAAAGTTAACCAAGAAAAAGATATTCTCTTTAGCCCAAGTACTTTTTAGAAAGATTAATTAGAACCCATTCAGTCAGTTGAAAAGGAAGTTAGCACAGAAAAATAAATTCTTATTCTTTTGCTTTTTACCTATTTCGTCTGGTGTAGTATATCACTATAAAACAATTAACTGTATCCTAGCAAAACCAGGACACAGTATTACTGTCAGTGTTTGTACAGACGCTTTTCTGACTCAACACCTATTCATACCGGGAGGTTACATCACTGTGTTTGGCCTGCAGTTCGTAATATGGTAATTATATGAAAAGATTGAATTCACAAACATAAACGAGAGAAGATAATACACAGATCTGTGTGTCCATAATTCACACAACAGGCTGCCCAGGGAGGTTGTGGAGTCTCCTTCTCTGGAGACCACATTCCTGTATTCCTCCCAGGTGGATAGACCCTTTTTCCACATTTCATGGACCTTCCTCTTCCCTTTGAGTTTTTCCATGAGCTCCTTGCTCATCCACATGGGTTTCCTGCCACTCTTGCCTGATTTCTTTCTCCTAGGGATGCATCGATCTTGAGCTTGGAGGAAATGGTGCTTGAGTGTTAACCAACTCTCTTGGGCCCCCTTACCTTGCAATACTCTGGTCCATGGGATACCCCCAAGTAGGTCCTTGAAGAGGTTGAAGTTGGCTCTCCTAAAGTCCAGGGTTACAACCCTACTTATTGGCTTGCATTTTTTATATGAGATTCTGAACTCCACCATCTCATGGTCACTGCAACCCAGGTTACCCCCAACCTTCCCACCCCCAACCAGCCCTTCCTTGTTAGTAAGAACAAGGTCTAGAATCACATCGCTCCTTGTCTTCCACCATCTGTGTCAGAAGGTTATCCTCTGCACATTACAGGAACCTCTTGGACTGCGTGTGCCTGGCCATGTTGCTTTTCCAACAAATGTCAGGGTGATTGAAGTCCCCCATGAGAACCAGAGCCTGCGATCTTGAGGTTTCTCTCAGCTGCCTGTAGAAGGCCTCTTCCACCTCCTCATCCTGATCAGGCGGCCTACAGTAAACACCCACAACAGTGTCCCCTGTGTTAGCTCGTCCCTTAATTTTCACCCATAAGCTCTCCACTCCTTCATCATCCATCTCTAGGTGGAGCTGGATATGTTCTAGTTGCTCTCTCACATAAAGGGCAGCCCCACCACCCCACCTTGCTGGCCTGTCTTTCCTAAAGAGGACATACCCACCCATGACAGTATTCCAATCATACGAGCTGTCCCACCATGTCTCTGTGATCACAATGAGATCATGGCACTGTGACTGCACACAGGTCTCTAGTCCTTCCTGTTTATTCCCCATGCTGTGAGCATTGGTATATAAACACTTGAGAGAGGAGAAGGGAGTGGAGCATCCAAGTATCCCTAGGGGGTTGCAAGAGGACCTCCTATATTCTGCACACCCTTGAGGTGACTGACTTTCTGGCTCCAGTCATGGGAGGCAGCTAAGGAAGACTTGTTACTCTGACAGTTGGCCTGTCCCATTCCCCAGTCTACTGCAATGGCATGAGCATTGCTACAAGGTCAGCCAGCTTGCTGCCAAAGATTGCCCTGCCTCTTCTAGACAGGTGGATCTCATCCCTCTCTAATAGATTATAATCTATATAGGAAGTCCCATTATCATAGAAACCAAAACCTTCACATTGACACCAGCCACATAGCCAGGAGTTTATGTGCATTATGTGTTTATTTCTGGCTTACCACCTTCCTCCAACAGGCAGAATGGAGGAGTAAATAACTTGGGCACCAATTTTTTTCACTTGCCTTCACTTCCACCTGTAGTCATCAGTCATTTTACCACAGGTTGACATTCACTATCAAAGTAAAAATATCTGAACTCTTCTATCAGTCAATAGTTAGCACATCAAAGAGGTTCTTTTCACCAAACCAACTGGCAACTTTTTAGTTTGTGATTGTACATTTAATGTATGCTCTTGAACAGTCTCATGGAAAAATTCTCTCCCAACATTTACCAAGTCTCCTGCTCCACTTGTGCAAAGCAGTGTTGGTAACATTCATCCTACTGATCTTAAATAGTCAGCATGGATGCTGAAGAGACCTGTCTCTCTTGACTGATAACAGGCTAAGCAAAATGGATTTCTTAGTCTAATTTCCTCAAGGTAGATCAGGTGAAGTTCACATTTCAAGGTGATATCTGCCATTTCTCTGTTGTCTGGGCATTGCACTGTTTTCCTTCAAGGTGACATAAATTATTTCAGACTTCACAAAATGAAAATTAGATTTGTATAGTTTGTACTTGAACATGGAAATGGATGTGTAACAAAATATAGACAGCGGGTTGCATAAGGACAATTTAAAGTTAATAATATGAAGATGTGTGAAATTGCAGAGCATACATAACTACAGTAGATGAATTAATTAAAGAATAATACCAGCAATATTGAGTAGCTTGTTAATGAATCAGAGAATCATAGAATCGTAGAACTGTTTTGGTTGGAAAAGACCTTTAAGTTCATCAAGTCCATCCATAAACCTAACACTGCCAAGGCCACCTCTAAACCATGTTCCTAAGTGCTGCATCTACATGCCTCCTAAATACCTCCAGTGATGAGTATGCACCTAACCCCTTCCAAGATCCAGAAACTTGTCTTTCTTCTACCTGTATCTACAAGAAGTTAATTTAAGGGTTTTCTGATTTGGGAACTGGACTCTGTTCAAATAGAATTGCACATGATGTTGTTGCTGCCCTTTAGAAACAAGTGTGGGAAAGAACCTCATCTAATTCTTTCCTTTGCCCAGAAAGTTGCTGTTTAGTTAATACAATCAGTCCCAGGAATGTGAGATGTAGTGTCATCTACATTTTAGCCTGCTTGGACATGCACAGGGAGAAAATTCTGATTTCTGCCACATGCTGTGTGTCTCCCCAGAGATGAAGTAGTGAGCAGAGCTTGCTGTAGGTGGCATTTAAGAGCAGTACAGAAGGTATAATTTCAAGTTTTGTTGAGCTTGGTTATTCTGCTTTACAGAACAGCTTTGCCTTTGCCCCAAGGAAAGATCAACTCTATATGGTATAAACCATTTTCTGCTGTTATTGGTTGAGACAACATACACAGGCAATGTATTCCAGAACTTTGCCATCCTCACTTGCAGAATTACTCTTACAGTAGGGTTCATCTCGAGATTCAGATGTACATTTAGGTATACACAAAGCAGACTTCTGTATGTAAGCTGAGCATCTGAGCTACTGTTATACTACTCTGAAAATCTAGTCAATAGAGTCAGTGGAGTCCAGGGACTTATTCAGCTGACCTAAATGTCAAGTTTTATCTAAGACAAACAGCTTTCTAAGCTCCACTGAATACGATGGCAGCCTAGCTACCTAGCTTACATGTGGATGCCTGTTTTCATTACTCACATGTAAGTGTGTGAATCTGAAGCTGATTCGTACCCCTTTACATCTCACATAAGTCCACATTTCTGAAAATTTTTAACCACATATTCTATCCAAAGTAGCCACAGGGAATAATTTGGTTTTTATATTTTTCACATATTTGAAGACTGTTTTCATTTTTACCTTTAGTTCACTCTTTTCTGACCTAAATTACCTCCGTTTGCTCAGCATCTCTCCATAGGCCCTATATTCTAAAGTTCTAACTGTTCTCATTGCTCTCTTCTGGAGTCTCTCCAACATCTTCACACCTTTATTGATGTGCATTGACTAAAACAGATAAAGTATTTCAGCAGAAGCTTGAATGTGGAAAGACTCTTAAGTGGATGTCAGTCTCCTTTATTCAATGTAGTATGGAAAATTAAAAGCTTTGAAATGAGTTCCATGAATACTTAATTATTCCTTATGAAGTAAAATTACTTCAATTAAAGTGTGCACTTCAGTATACCTTAGAATGTAATTTCATTACTTTCCTTCAAGATTGGTGATTCAAATTGTAAGTCCTTGTGTATGACCAGAAATTTGAGCTAGATCTCCAAAGGTATGGAGCTATCAAACAGGAATAAAGCAAGCTTATTTTCTGTCCATGTTGAGAAAGGAGAGATCCTTCCTCCAATTATTTGAGCTCAATATTTTGAGCAAAAGGATAAATTGTCATTCGTTTTTGTGACAGTTTCACTTAATTTGAAGAGACACTTGAAACTGAAGACATGCTCCACACTTGATTGTTTCCTGTGCTCCCTGCACAGTCTGGGTGTTGTGAACTTTATTGTCATCTAACAAATAAGAAATGTAGTGAGAAATATTGTGACACCTGAATCTAAATTGTGTGTCTAGGCGTTGTAACTCTTCCTGAATCAGATCTTTCCCTTTAATAGTATATAATTCTTCGGTATTTTGATAGTCAAGGGGAAAATCAACAAAGAAAGAGTTGGTCTGCTGGCATGCTGGCAAAGTCTCTGTCTGAGAGCTAACACTGTTTCAAAATCCCATTTCAGCATCTGTTATATCATGCCTTGGATATGCTGACCATGCTCTTCTCAGTTTATCTGTAGACAAATCCTTAAGGCTGTAGCACTGACATCTGTCTAACCAGAAATACCCATTTGGTGTCCCAGCTTGGTTCTACTTGGTGCATCATGATGCCTTTGTAAGAGCTCAGAAAGACATAAACAGGTAAACAGAGATTATACATAAGGTTAACATTAAAATGAGAAATACATATTAGACAAAATCAAGCTGACAGCAAAGCACTGTATATCAGCTTTACTGTGTTATACATACTAAGTTGTTATCTCTCAGCTAACATTGTAAGTCACACAAAATACACAGACATAAAGTTTACTTTGAAATGTGGATACCTTTATGGAAGAGAAAGTTTCATAATACCTTTGAAAGTCTTTTATGATTATAATAGAATTGAGAGTGTATTTAGAGTAACCAATAGCAAGTAATTTAGCAATTAAAATGCAGCTTCACCAAATGGAATGACACAATACTAACAAGATTAGAAAGCCTGAGACATTTTTCATATGCAGAAACATGTGGAAAATATTTTCTAATCCACAAAATGCTTGAAGTCTGCATTTACAGAAAAAAAATGAAGAATTATGTGTGTGTATTTGCAAATATATATAGTTAATCTCTTACAGCCCAGATTCTGCAGTCTTGCTAGCATCCTTTTGATCCTTCGTAAGTGGTTTTCTTCATATTCATTATTGGAAAGATATGGAATACATATAATGTCTATATATACACAGCAGATACAACGCAACTCCTCTGCATCCCATTTTGATCCCGTTGTCAACATTCATTAAATTTCTATGTTTTGGGTTTTTACTCTTTGTGGTTTAAATGTGTGGTGGTTTTGGGTGGATTCACCCTTTTTACTTGCAGCTTGCAACCAAACACAGCCTGGTCTCTTACCCTCCCCACTATCCCTCGCCCAGGGAGTAGGGGAAAGAATTGGAAGGAAAAGGGAAAGGAGACCCACAGGTTGAGATAAAAAGCTATTTACTAATTAAAATAAAATGTAAATGTTAACAACAGTGAGAATAGAATATACAAATAAGTTATACACAGTGAAATTGCTCACCACCTGCCGACCAAAGCCCAGCCTGTGCCAGCCAGCTATCCTGGAGCTGAGACAGTCCCGAAACTGAAACCCTGGAAGAGTGAGCCTGATTGAACCCTGAGAGAATACCCCCAATTTCCAGACAGCCCTGGTTAATATACTAAACATGACTGGATATGATATGGAATATTTCATTGGCACATCCAAATGCCAGTTTGGGGCTTTGCTGTTCACTGCGCTTTCCCCTCCCAGTCCTAATGCAGCTGTGAACAGCCAAACACAGTGGCCTTGAGCTCCAGCAGCAACTAATAACATTAGTACTTTTATCAACTTTCCTCTCATAACAAGTCTTACACTGAAACTAAAACACAGCTATTCTAACTACTAAGAAGAAAATTAATGCTATCCTAGCAAAACCAGGACAAAATGCCATAATAATTAACAAGCAAATAATCAGCACAGGACTTCTGCTTATCTCTAGAGTTGCCTGAAGGGACAGAAATTTTAAATGTGAAAAGTAGTTTTACTGTATTCTTATAAGAAAACGGTGGCAGAAGAAGTGGATCTTTAAAAGTTGTATTTAGAAAGTGGATACTGTTGACCCATTGCACAAATATTGGAGTCAACAGAGCTCATGAGGGAGGCCATCCATGTTGTTTCTGTGGGAACTGCAGTAGACAGAAAGAAAACAAATGGTATCTAAAAGGAAGAAAATAAGAAGGGTGGATGGAATTTTTAAGGGTCCATCTGGTACTATTGTTTGTGACAGTTAAGCTGTTGAACGATCACTATCTTATGATACTCTTGTTGGGCCATGCCTATAGAGCTTCCCTGGTAAGGAAAGCATAGTAAGAAAAATTAATAACATGTGTTGACTTTAGCTTGTTGACATAAAAACTAGATTCTTATTGAATGTTTCTGCTGCATGTAAAATAACATAAAGATTCTCTTAAACAGAAAATTAAAAACATTCCCTTCTGTTTTAATAGGTTAGACTACTGAAGTTTGCTTATGCTTAGAATATATTTCTTGTCTGTGAATGCTTGTGAATAGTCTTTTCCTGGGGTCTGCTTTAATTATTTCAAAACATAAAAGGTTGTGCTTGCTGATTTCAAGATTCCCATGGAAAAAAAAAAAATCCATTGGAGCTTTGAAATGCATTTAAATTTAGTATTTTTGTTAAAATTCATAATTAAGATATGAGTCAGTGTAAAGGTTCTGAAATATAAAGGATGATAGTTGATCATATTTGATGATAACTCTGTCTTCACATAGTCATATGCCACTTCTAGAAGAGTGAAATCAAGACCTGTACAAACATCTGAAAACAGAAACGAGTACTAAAGAACACAAGTTTGTCATATAAATAAGAATAGATAATTTACAAGTGATTTATTTTCTCACCTCTTCCTTATTATAATAAGCACAAGAACTCCCAGTTTACTACCATAATTTTATAAAAAGTACATACCTGTTTCTGCATCACACTTCCTACATTTCTATTTGATCCTATCTCTTTGTAGGTGCTTCTGGATACAACTAGACTCCATAGCATGTCAGATTCTCACTTGGATCCTGATTCATGATTGTCCCAATAAGATATGAGATTGGAGTTCACCATTATTTCTTTCCAATGTTTAATTTCCATGGAAATCAGTGCACAGAGTAATGAAGAGCGTGTAAGTGCTGCTATGTATTTGAGATTTTGTCATATTACAATCTGGCACGAAGCCAATTCACACACAGGGATTCAGGAGCAGAATTTCAGCATTTTACTAGTTTAAATGTAACTTTTCTCACATGTACAGATCCTGTGACTGCTGTCTCTTTTAGTTTGATGATTATAACCCACACTTTTCTCATTAGTATTTGATTAGTTTTTAAACTCTCTTGCCCTGACCTGAGGATGTTTTATTATTTGTACAAGGCAAAAGGTTCTCAGCCCTTATGATTGAAGACCTTTTCTTAGTTATTAAGCAGCATCTGTTTTGTCAGTATTACTGTAGTTCCAACATAAATTTATTTTCTTTCACTATCATTGGGTGACATTGTACATATTTATTGAATTATGGGCAAAATAAAACTAAACATGCTTCAGACAGAACATAAAACCAATTAAGAACAAAGATTTTTAATACTGGAATGGAGTGCATTTGATGAATTAGAAAATTAAAAGGAACTTATGCTCCAAAAGCATATTATGGCTCTAATCCAACAAATATTTGTGCACACATGTAACTTTTCTCATGTGAATAAGATTAATAACATATCTAATTAGGATTTGTAATTCAGGATTCTCTAGGAACTCTTAAGAGACAAGAAAGATACAGCTGACAATAATGTTTTCTGGGAGATCATGGCCTTTTTTTCTTTATATTTATGCACACCTAACCAGATACCCTGTGGAGATTACATTTTGTTTAAAACTTTGCTGGAAGACTGTCTTGGCTCAGTAATACATCTTTCTTCTTCCTTATCCATTGCATTTTCAGATCTGACTTTTATGTTTTGCCACAAAGAACATTAATTCTAAGATCTGTGCAAAATACTTGCATAACTTAAATTATCATAGAATCATAGAAAATCATAGAATAGTTTGGGTTGGAAGGGACCTTAAAGATCATCCAGTTCCAAACCCCCTGCCATCAGCAGGGACACCTTCCACTAGACCAGGCTGCTCAAAGCCTTACCCAACCTGTCCTTAAACACTTCCAGGGAGGAGGCATCCACAATTTCCTTGGGCAACCTGTTCCAGTGTCTCACCACCCTCACAGTGAAGAATTTCTTCCTAATATCTAATCTAAACCTACCCTCTTTCAGCTTAAAGCCATTTCCCCTTGTTCTGTCATTAACTGCCCTTATGTACCTTTTTCCTTATATCTGATAACTCTCCAAAGTGCAAACATCTTATTTAGAGTATTACAGAAGAAAACATAATATAAATTATGGTGTCACAGTTCAAACCTTATATTTACATTTTTTATTTCGTAATTCAGACCAATCACAAATATCGTAGTGGAAGATACACTTTTGATAACAGTTATTTTGTTCAATAAAAGAATTACTGGATGCAATTCAGTCTTTATGCTATATAAAAGAAACACACTAAATGGTCCATTAAGTTTTAAGAATCAACATTTATTTATTTATTTATTTATTTATTAATCATATATCTGTATTTTGATTTTAGTTGTTAAAGGCTGATAAGCTGGATCACAGCAACTGATGTTCCTATCTTTATAACGCATCTCGGTATAGTCTGAAAGGAATATTTTTGACTGTTTCTGCAAATAGTACCTTAGAGTGAATAGGATGATCTATTTTCAGTTATCTTTATATCATTGAATTAGTTGAAAATACAGCAAGGATGATTTGTTTCAAAGGTTTTTCATCTAATGTTTTTTCAAAGGCATTTCAGCTCAGAGATAATAGCTGAAGTTTTCTCTTAAAAGTTTCTACTAATGTATTAAACTTATCTGGAATTAATAATTGCAGTAATGCAGTTATACCAATTAGTAAAAAAAATTGTATATATGACCACTACAAATATGTAGGGATTCCTTCTTGGAAAGGATATAGATTTTTTTGTCACGTACACATGAAGACTACTTTCTATGAAAATCTAGGATGCTCTGCATGGAACTCAGAATCCTAAATATATAGTCATGAATAATCAGAATACAACCTTAGAAAAAATACAAATACAAAGTTATGTTTCTAAAATCAGAGCGTTAAAAATTGCAATTTGATATGCAAGCTAGCTAACAGAAGTTACAGACTGTGCCAGCTGCATATCTAACTGCCATGATGTACATGCAACCTTTGTCTGCCTTGTACAAATAGCTTCATTATCTTTAGACGTTTCCTAACAGGTAAGCTTGCTGAAAAGCCAACCAAAGAGGACTTTCTTCAAGGGATGTATGGTTTAACGTGCTAGTATTAGGAAACTGTTGCTGCCAAAGAGTCACGGAATGCAAATGACTGATGCAAATGACTTCACTTTTGCAGAGGAGATAGTCAGATCACCTGATATGATTACTGTGTAACCATGCCTATCCAGCATTTTTATGAATATGACAGTCTGCCAATGACGATTTCTATTTGTCTGGAGGAAACTGTCTGTATTCAGAAAATATAATGGGTATGCACTGAAAGGAGGAATGGACAGAGATAAGAATGGAAAAGGTGCACCAGTTCTGGAAGCTGTCCTTCATCCAAGCTAAGAGAACTTTGCTTAGTAACCCTCTGTTTTCTGGGTGTTATCCTTAACTCGTGTGAAACAATTTAGTCTTGTTGACTAAAATGGAGCTATGCCAACCTACTCCTGCAGAGAATCTGGCTGCCCTATGTGCTCATCTGCATAGGTAAGGAAGGTGGTATGACGTGCTTCACCCTTGAGGTTTAAATAGCTGCAGTTGTTGGGTTACTGTAACAATTTAGGAATGCCTCAAAATAACAACTTTCTCATAATGATTTATGTTGCACTGTTGTTTGGACTTTTTTTGATTTTGAATAAAAAATGTTTGTACTCAAAATGAACTTTGAAAGATAACTTGACAATCTTGATTTCAAGTTCTTGAAGGGGACAATAAATTTGTGTAATAATCTTGGGTTTGTGTACTATTAGTGATTCATCATATTTATTGTCAGGTCAGCTAATAGAAGACTGAAGATGCAATGTATCTAATTTAAAGAAATGTCTAGTATGAAATACTATGCCATGTTGCTAAACATTATGTTCATCTGACTGGTTAAGGTGTAGCTTGATATTTTGTCAGTGACAGTTTAATTTCTGAATCAGTGTAATTGTGAATGATTTTTAGCTAGTATAATGCATTTTTTTCTGTGTTTGATGGGATCATTACTGTTTTTCAGCACATATAATTTAAAATTATGTACAGTTACAGGAATACCAAATCACAACACATCCTATGTCTTTCTTTATATGTGAGAATTTCAGTAGGAATATTCACTGGATGGTCAGATTTTTTATTGTAACAACTGACAGCATTTGTTACAAGACACTTGATATCAATAACAAATCTTTTTAATTTTTAGAGTTTGCTTTATGATACCATTTTGTAATATAAGTAATTTGATTTTGGCTTGCATTAAGATGTGACATGATTTACAGAAGCATACGTAAGTGTCCTAGTATCACACTATTATCCATTTATCAGCTAAAATCCAGCATATCTTATTTTTATATTTTTATTTATTTTTTTTTAAATAATGAGCTGTCAGTATTCAAATATGTGATGCTTTATGAAATACTAGATAATTCATGTGAAACTGATTTTAACCAATGCACATTTAATTTACTTTAAGGAGGATGCTAAAAAATCAAAGAAAGCACAAAGTCAGGAAATGCTAAAATGTAGGTTTTCTGTAAGGACTTCATTATTCTTCTTGTACGTTTACATTATGATATAATTTTTAATTATGCAACAGTTATGAATTCTGTTAGGATTCAGCCTTACTCAATTCTTATGTAAAAAAAAAAAAATAAATAAATTAACTTGTGAATCTGACAAGTCTGTACTTTATTAACTACTAATAATACTCCTCTGATATTATATAGAATTATTTTTTCCTTGCAACGTGCATGCATACATACATACATGCATATATATATATAATTTGTACATATAGACAGAATTATGCAATATAAAATTCACATGACACAATGCTGTTAAGAAAAAATGGTTACTTGAGATGCTGTGGGGAAAAGATGTGATAATGAAATTTTAAGCAACTGCAAAAGTTTTCTAATTAGACATATCAAATCTAAAGTTGAGCAACTACTCTGTTTCACCACCGATTTACAAAACCATATTCCATTGGAGAATATAATATAGTAAAAATTGTAATATTTCACAACTTTACACAGATCCAAAATAACTGAGAATAAAAGCCAAGAAAATACTTCCTGGTACTGACAAAATATGTTTCACTTTTTTTTTTTTTTTTTTGCAGAATGGTTTTCTGATTCTATTTTTTTAAATGTTGTGTCATGTACTAGTATACATATTTAAAATATAATTTTGATTTTTTTTTTCCATTTCAGCATGTGTCTTTTATTTTCAATCACTTTGTATAAGGAATTCATTTTCAAACACAAGTGTGGAACGTTAAGGTTTCATTTAATTTTGGAACAAAGGAATCACTCTGAAAATGATGTCTCATTTGCTATTAAACAAAGGTTTTGTGTAAATTTAAATGATTATAATAATGATTTGAAACTATACATTGTTAGGTTTTTAAGGGCAAATTCCCTTTGATTTAGTATTGTGAAATCAGAAGTAGATCTATAGATTTCAGAAAACTTTATCTGTATTTTTGAAAGTATAAATTAAAGTGCTTTTTCCGTGCTGCTGAAAACCTTAGGAAACTGACAAGAAATTTAATGAAGGTAAGATTTAGTGAATTCTGTGAAAGAATAATTTTCAATTCAGACACTTGTAATAGAAGAAGAAGGAAGTCTAATAGAGGAAAATAATTATGAGGATTTCTGTTGCAGGAGGAGGTAGCAAATAAGAGAGCTTGTACATTCACAGAATCACAGAATAGGGACCTCTGAAGGTCATCTAGTCCAACCACCCTGCTCAAGCAGGGACTCCTAGAGCACATGAACCAGGATTTTGTCCAGATGTTTTTTTAGTATCTCCAGGGAAGGAGATTCTACAGCTTTTCTGGGCAACCTGTTCCAATGCTCAGTCACCCTCACAGTAAACAAGTTCTTCCTTATGTTCAGGTAGAACTCACTGTGCTGCAGTTTATGCCCGTTGCCTCTCATCCTATTGTTGGGTGCCAATAAGAAGAGTCTGGCCCTGTCCTCTAGACACTCTCCCTTTTGATACTTATAAACATAATTTTCTCCAGGTTGAACAGGCCCAGCTCCCTCAGCCTTTCCTCATATGAAAGATGCTCCAGTCCTTTAATTATCTTAGTCACTCTTCACTGGATCTGCTCCAGGAGTTCCATGTCCTTCCTGCACTGGGGAGCCCAGAACTGGACACAATACTCCAGGTCAGACCTCACCAGGGCTGAGTACAGGGAGAGGATTACCTCTCTCGACCTTCTGGAAACACTCTTCCTAATACAATCCAGGATACCGTTGGCCTTCCTGGCCACAGGACCATACTGCTGGCTCATATTTAGTTTGTTGACCACCAGGACTCCCAGGTCCTTCTGTTAAAGAAATGAGCAGTTCTGCAGAAATGTCATATTGCGATCAATGTAATTGTTTTAATATTAGCATTTTTGTATACTTAGTGCACTGTAGGTAGTTGCATATCGTTATCTTTGCTTTTCTTTGTACCTCAGTGCAGTAGTAGTGCCATCTAATGTTCTAATTAATCTGCAATATCTTCCAAATTAGATTTTCAACAGCATAAAAAAATGCTTCCAGGAATGATGAACTTGGCCCTACTCCATCTGATACTGGCTGCTGCTCAAATAATCTCTTGGCTTTTATGGCAACATAATCAAGTTAAGAAAATCTGGACAAGATATTTAGAGTCAATCAAGTGCTTAATGTTACTTTAAAATTCTGAACAGGTGCAAGTGGGATACATTCAAAATGGTCATTAGGCAAAACTTGCTTTGTGGAAGGTGGAGCCAACATCTGTGCTTGTTTTCACAGAGACAAAAGAGCAGGCTTCCCAAGGAAATGTGAGTAGGATGCAAATGGATGAAGCAGCAGGACTGAATGAAGCATTCTGATTTAAGACTTTCCCTGCTTATAGTAATTAGCATTTGAAAAAAAGTATGATAAATCATTTTTTTCTCTTGGGGTATAGAAGGAGGAGTCTGATTTAATTAAGAAGGACTTTATTTCCAAGCACCTACCTATTCAGATATTAACTATATTCAGAACAAGCAAATTATAATTATTTTATTGTGATTTAAATATTTCCTTCTATAGCTGCATTAATTTTTTCATAGTGTTTTTTGGTTTTGCTAAAAACCTTGGTCTTAGTTTACCCTTCACATATTCTACGTTTTAATGATTGTCTGATAGGACCTTCCTGTAATAGATCTTTATGACATCATTTTATATTTTATATCCTATAAAATGAAAAAGGATTTTGTGTTACTGAAGTAGAACCAGGTTCTTAAATCATAATATGACAGTTTATACTATCAGTGAGATATCTGTAGATATCTGAAGTTTGTATTTGTTACTTTCTTGTTGACTCTGAGGAAGAAATTTCATTTTATGTAGTGCAGGAGATAATGTGCACTGTACAACTGGCAACACATTAAGTCAGTCTGAAATTTGATCCTAGTCTGGAAAGCAGTTTCTCACTTATCAAATTGCCCATTCATGCTGCCAAGATTTGACTTGAACTGTACTTGTTGCCAGTAAGTTTTGTACTACATTTGACATAGTATTCTATTTTTATTACTTTTTTTTTTTTGTATTTAAAATTGACATAGGTAAAAATTCCATTTCCAAGTGTCTTCATGTTAATAACTGAGAAAAATCTTGATATTATTAAGTTAGCCCTTTGTGAAAGTTTTAAACTCTAGACACCTACAGAAACTTTTCTGGCATTTCCGTTTTAGATTAGATATACCCTGATTCTCAATTTTAATAAAAGAGATATCTTTATACAGTTAAGAGTTGTCTCTAGGAAAGATTCATATTGCCACTAGTATAAATGAGAGAAGCATTCCAGCAGAACCTTTCCTGCTAGTTAAGTCTGGAAATAAATTCTCATAAGGAGCCATAATAACCCAAATAGAATACAAAGTTAATCTGCTCATATTTTGGGAAGCAAAAATATGGTGAAGGCAATCACTTCAGAGCCATTATTAACTACTGTTGTTTTTCAAACTCTGGCGATACCAAATAAGACACTTTTCATGTGATAGGTAAATTAATGAAAAGATCTTAGGATTCAAATGAACAAAGCATATAAGGTAAGAAAGAGAAGGAAATTTTATTCACTTCACATTATTAGAGAAGAAGTGAGGGAGAGGCTTTCAGGGTCATGTTATACTTCCTTATGCTTTCCAAGATATATTGGCTTGTATGTCAAGAGCAATAATTTGCTGTTCAAAGATATATGTGACTTATTGTGCATTTTTGCAGGCAGGACACAGTGAACACAAGAATAAAAATACATGATCTACTTTCCTTTTTTCACTTTAGCCTTATCACCAGTTTTCTGACAAACAGCACAGCTTGATAATCAGCTTCTGAAGTTAAAACATAATCTTTTCTCTGTTTTACTTATTTATTTCTTCAGAGGTTCCAGAACTGTGAGGGAGCAAAATGGTGGCAACCCCAGCTATGGAGCATGTGATGCAATATTACAATTTAAACTCCTAACCCATTTTTTCACTGGATCTGCATATTTTTGATAACTGGGAATCATACACAAATACCAACTAGAATGATTTTCCTTTCCTCCTGTGTTGGGTTTGGGTGGGAAGGTTTTGGTAGCAGATGGGCATAGGGGTGGCTTCTGTGAGAAGCTGCCAGAACCTTCCCCCATGTCCAACACAGTCGTTGCCAGTTGGCCCCAAGTTGGACCTGCCACTGGACAAGGCTGAGCCAATCACTGACAGTTGTAATGGCTCTGTGATAACGTATTTAAGAAGGGGAAGGAAAAAAACCTGCACAACTGCAACTGGAGAGGAGTCAGAATATATGAGAAAAACAGCCCTGCAGACACCAAGGCCAGTGAAGAGGAGGGGGAGGAGGTGCTCCAGGTGCCAGAGCAGAGATTCTCCTGCTGCCCGTGGAGGACGCCACAGCGTAGCAGGTGGATGCCCGAAGGAGGCTGTGACCCGGTGGGTCAAGCTCTGGTACAGGTTGCCCAGAGAGGTTGTGAAGTCTCTATCCTTTGAAATATTCAAAAGCTGTCTAGACATGGTCCTGCACAACTGGGTCTGGGTAGCCGTACTTGAGCAGGAGGGGTTTGACCAGATGACGTCTTGAGGTCCCTTTCGACGTCAGCCATGATGTGATTCTGCAATAGATGTTTCTGACTCCAATCTTGCAGATAATAGAGGGGTTTGCTTGTTCATACATTTGTCAGTGCAAACTTAGGAGCTCAGTACAAGTTCTACATTTAAATAAACAGATTTGAAAATGTTAGTATTATGGATAGTTTTAAAAAATTTATTTCAGTGCTTTATTCTTCTTAAGTTCATATGGAATGCTGTGCCCAAGCCCCAGGAAAAGTCTTGTTATTAGTTAATAAATTTAATTTGTATTTTTTTTACCAACCAAATATTCTCTGCAAATAAAACAATGTAGTACATATTTTCTTTTTCATTTAGAAGCTTTTAATAAATTAATTTCTTGTTATGAGAACAGGAAATTTTTTTGCATGAATATTAATTAGTTGTAAATAGGATTTTTCACTGAAACTGGAAAAGCACTAGTCTAAAGTTAAGGTAAATTAGCACACACTTGGTCCCCTGAGTGTGTATTTATGTGGCGTAATCTAAACTGGATGTTTAAGATGAAACTGGTGTGCCACTACTCAGTCAAATGGAATAATGACTCTTCAAAGCTGGTTTCAGCCTCTCAGTCACAAATGTATTTGTTTTCTCTGCTCATGAAGCAAACTCTCTGCCAGTGAAGGTGATTGATTGCACAGAAGAATGAACCTCTTTATCCACAGGCCACCTATGCTGCTAGTCTCTTTTGACTTTTGTGCCTCACTATCTAAACTCTGACCCAGCTAGATAACAAACAGCTGAAATCATCTCTTTAGACTCATGTACATTCATTACTGAACCATACAGGTTTGTGTTCAGCATAAGAGGAGATTGTATATCCAGTATGCAATAGTGGGAATGCTACTTGATATGAATGAGTGCAAATATACTCTTATAGTTAATTTTCTGTACTTTAGAGACAGCAGCAGAAGGAATACCACTGACAGTCTGCTCCTTTGAAACTTTAATTTTGTAACTTGTTAATAAGAGTGTGCGAGATGGGATTGTTGGTCCTTCACTTTATTTCCTTGTGAGCTTCTGAATGATATGTATTGGCATTAAAGATCATTGAATATTTTATTTGCTAGGAAGAGTGAGTTATGTATGTGAAGTTATATTTGTGTGTACTGGGGGATGTTTGTGTATAGATGTATATGTGTATATATGTGCATATATCTGTGGATTTTCAGAAATGAGCAGTGATCTTGATATTTCTGAACTTGTGGACAAATAATTGAAATTACCTTATTGCAGCCAGTTTTCAGAAAGTGTTAGTACAGATTCTGAAAAAAAAAAAAAAAGAGACAATTCAGAGCTACTTAATTCTGAAAAAGGTATTCTGTTTGAGGGAGTGGAGTCACAACTATGAAGGGATATGGAGTTAATTATACAAAGGGACTTGGGAATATTGACATTTAGTATTGTCACACATAAGATTCAAACATCTAGATAGCTCCTCATCTAGGTTGCTCTGAACCTAAAATGCAAATTATTTCTCTAAATACTTTACATGTCTTAGACCAAGTTAGAGATATCCAAAGGGAATTCAGCCAGCACCTGAAAAAGGTGGCAGTGGCAAAGATATGCCTCATCTGCCCACAGGAGGTGCCAGGAGAAGAGAATTGTGACTGGAACCCTTCTCCTTTGAGATTTGTGCTGAGATTTGCATGCTGGAAATCCCCCTTGCAACTATGTTCCTATAACATCCTGACATATGCATTAGTCATCTGGAATGTAAAACTCCAGGCTCAAGTCCTTCTTCACAGCTAGAGATCCATATCTACTTTGTACTGTTGGGCAATGGATCTGCAGCTTTAACCTCTCCTACTAAGGCTCTATAAATGATCAGAAAGCAACTCCAGAAACAAGAGTCAGAGTAAGAAAAAGCAATAGCAGTAGCACTTCTACACTTTGTCCCATCAAACTCAGAAACAATACCAGGCCAGTGTTCATAATATGGACCTGAATTACTACTGCTAGACTCCATTGTTGCTCCAATATGACCTTATCATCCTAGGTGGGTTTTGAAGAATCTTTCTATTCTTCGATGTATAAGGCTGTAATTTAAAATCAGCCTCAGTGGAACAAGAATTATGACAGCCATTTCTACTTTTTAATGATAAATGAGGACCTAATCTAGAATGACAGTTTTTTTTTCTATTAAATTTAATACAGACTGGTAGAGGTCAACTGAACAAGATCGTAATGAATTACAGCACGAAGGAAATCTTCTGATGCTTTGTTCATTCAACTTTGTCACAAGAAAAACAAAAGACAAAAATAAATGAAGCTGTGCAGAGCGGAAGACGAAGACATAACTGATTAGATGCTTGTTTTTATAGTTGACAGCATTTTAAATAATATAATGAACAGGTGTACCTCAGGAACCAATAGGAAATATTGGTGTTTCTGAGGGTCAACAGTTATGAATGCTCTCCCTGTATTGTTACAGTATTTTTATGTGATTTTACAATTCAGTCTCTCTCTGGATCTTGTCTATCAGCAGTCATGCCATACCTGCATTTTTCCATAACAAATCTGAATCCTATGTTCTTAAAAACTGGCCAATTAGTTCAGTCACAGAACACTATCTTGCACATAACAATTATAGGAACAAAAAAACTACTGCTAATGTATCCACAAACTTAAAGTCTCTTTTATGAAACTGTGTGTGTACGAGCCTTGTGAGACTTGAATGAGCAACATTCTCAAGTAAGAAACTGGAAGGGGTTTGACATTCTTTGTGGTGCATTTATATACAACTTATCACAATAAATAAGATATATGAACCCAACTTTCAATATACCCAAGGACACTTTTAAGAGGGATGGTTTAAAATATTGTTCCATACATACCAAATGCATAATGAAATGTCAGGAACAAAGTTGAGCTATTTGTACAACACAAAGATATTTTATTTATATTTAAACCTGTTAGATCTACAGTTCAGATGGCTTTGCGTTTACACTGGGCATAACAATGTTAATTTCCCTATACCACAGGTGGATAAAGGAATCCTACCAGTATAATTAAAGTATGGCAACAACTATGTTGCTATCAGATTCTGATGGCTATCAAGAGGGAGAGGAAAATACAAAGAGTGGAAATTAATTCACATACTAATGAATTTTTTAATTAGTATTTAAAAACCCAAACTTCAGCAGTGTATTTCCCTGTAGGGAACAGTATAGAATCATCCAGGTAATTAGACCAAGTGAAGATAATAAAACAAACTTATGGATATTATGTGATAAAAGATGTTTGAAGGTCAACAGCAGCAATTTAAGCAAGGACAGAAATTCATTAGATGAAGATAAGGTCTCACTACCTCTATGTCCTTTCCCTTCCACTTCCTAAAAATTCTGTAAATGTTCTAAATTGAAATAATTGAAAATATAAACATATATTGGTTAAGAGTTCAAATTGATCTTCAAACTCACCTGGACAATTTGAATTATTTAAAATTTCATCATTATAAACTATTCTTTCTTATATCATTGGTCAACAAAGAAAATGTTTTAAGTATACTAAACCACAAATTATTTTGTTTTCCAATGACACTCTTCGTGTTAGGTTGTTGCCACTAAGTGTATGCTGCTGGATGCTGGTATACTGTCACTATGTTGGAAATAAGTAAAGTCAGAAAATGTTGAAGTAGCCTGAGGACCTCTTTGCCACTGTATTCTACTGATGGCTGTTTGGATAGAACCTTTTCTAGGATCTTGATGCTCTCAAGGCATTTCTCACCAGGGTCAAGTTGGCTATGAAAAGGCAGAGAAGGATGGGATAAGCCTTGCTTCCATCCATACCCCCCTGCTCCCTGGCCTAAGGGGTAGGGAGACTTTCACCCTTTGAAGTGCAGATAGTAACTTGCTGACTCCCTGGAGCAGGACAGAAGCAAGGAAGGGGTGAGTCTCAGATGTTGTGCCACACTTAGCTCTGGGCTTAGCCTCCAGGCATGCATTAAACTAAAATAAATTAGTCAGAATTAGGTTTTTCTGGCACTAAATTAACCTTCATTTTAAGTGCTTAAATTTTTTAGGCCTAAGGCTCCCCTCTCTGGTCCCTTTGAAGTTAGGCATGTTAGACTTCATCCTGGTTTACAACAGTGATAGTGATTTTATAAAAAGGAGTCTAAGGGAAGCTCCAGGGGATAATAGTGATAAAATGTGTTTACAGCACTGAAGCTGCTTCTCAGTACACATGCAGACTAAGTAAGACTGGGACAGATTAGAAAGAAAATTTAACCAATACATGTTTATGGCTAGGAGAAGCAAAGTCATTCTGCTGAACTGCAGCCCTAAAATTCACGTATTCCCAGTCACTGACTAGTCCTACAGTTCACTGCATGTGAGGCAGCCAGTGAATTATAAGATGAAGGGCCTTTAGCTCCAAACAGGAATATGTTATTGTACTGTGGTCTTATCAGTTATAACCACAGCTTGTCCTGGTTTCAGAAGCAGCCTGAGCAGAAAACTCCCCCACAAGCTAAAACTCTTTCAGCCACTCCATCTGGGATTTTGATGAGATTTAAAGTCTCCTTTCAAACTATTGAGACAATTTATTTTCCCTAGAAAAACAGTTCTAGATCTATATCTTGTGAATTTTCTTGGCACCTAGTATCATTCTTGTCACATGTTCATTATGCCTCACATCAGTGTCTTGTTTTATCCCAAGAATATCTGTAGTTGCCATCTGTCTAGAAAAGAGTTGATGGCAAGATGGTGACCTCAGCCCTCAAGTCAATCACCACAAATTAGGAAGAAAACAATGACACCCTTCCCTTCCAAATACTGGAACTCTTTGTTTGTAGTAATAGACCATCTTCTAATAAATCTATGCAGAAATATGTTTAGAGTACTTGGAAGGCTATTACAAATAAGAACACTTATTTTTCACATTTTATAAATAAATATATTTGGGAAAATGTCTGTCAAGTTTAATTTCTTCCACTATTTTTATTGTATACATTGATAGTAACTATTATTTATTTATCTGAACATGTACTGCATTCCTAAATGTTATCAGTCTTAACTAACAAATGAAAATGTCTTTTTGCAAGGAAAAAAACTGAACTTCTGACTTTCAATATTTTAGAAAAGTAAGATTAAATTGAGAATCTGAAACATTTTCTGACTGAAAACTATCAAACTTTTTTCTAATTTGATAAGGGTCAAAAATTTAAAGTAAATTTAAAAGGAAAGGATTTCTGCTGGACTCGTTGACCTTTAAGTGGAATGCAATTTTATCTAAGCTTTTAAAGTTAAACCTAATGTTCACAATCAAGGGCAAATCATCAGTACTTTCAATTTTTTGTGATTAGGAGAGTACTCTATCAATTCATTATGAGTTATTCTTGATGTATTTGTCTGTAGCCAGGTCATGCGGAAAGAAAGCAAGTGAACATGTATATACTAACACGCAAGTATAATATATTTGCTCCACTGTATCAGTCTCCACTATTTCCTCTTGGCAATGTTGCAGTTCTCATACAGATTATTCTACAGTAATGTGAAATATATCTTGCTAAGGAAGAGTGAGAAGATTGCTTCTGAGATGTTACTGTGACTTGGCAAGAGCTGCTGAAAAACACAGGAAATCTCAGCACATGCTTCTCTGTCTGGAATAGACTTTTTAAGCATTCTGCAAGAAATGCAAACCTTGGTTCTATTTTTGTTCTGGATTTGGGAGAATGGCAAATTGCCTTACAGAAAATTTGAAAGGACCTTTAGCTCAATAACACTTAATTTGTATTTGAAACAAGTTGGCTCTGGAAAGAGAAAGCGGCGAAAAACTTGACTCTTACTACACATCAGTAATGAATATTGACTTCATGACATGAAAAAACCAAACAAAAACCAGGAGGTAAAATGAGTTGTAATAAGCATTTTTTGATCTGATAGTTTCTAGAAGCTGATACACAGAGGTGCCTTGAACACCATTTGAAGAACCAAAATATTTTTGTACATAAAATTCTACTTACCCTTGAGATTTATGCATTCAAAATGTCCTGGAAGTGACTGAATCTGAACACGTATAGATTATTGTCTCAGGTGACTGTGAGTTTTTCTGTCTTTGCATCTATCATAAAACCTGTTTGCAATAATGACTATATAATAAGAGATATTCTCACTGATAACACTATGCCTGTTTTCCATTCTGTTAACACAAGTCCTAGGCCACTTCTCCTAATTAATCCAATTCCTTTTTGCAAGTATTTTAGTGTCTGCTCAACAGAGTTGGTTCCTGAGCTATCTTTATAGTTCTCGATGCTGGTTCCTGATTTCAGCTCTGGCACCTAACCTATGCCGTGTGGCTCTTGATAAGTACCAGAGTGAGGGAGACTTTGTGTCTTTCTTCCCTTCTCTCCTTCCATCCAAGTGTCAACCACCACCTGCACTGGGTTTGTCTGCTGTCTGCATGATTAGCCAAAGGACATATATTCAATGTCCTTTGATTGAAATATTCATCTGCAAAACATCTCAGGCCTGAGCACTTAATGTTGGTCAACTTTTGCCATTACTTCAATTGCTTGCATATCCAGATTCGTCTGGAAAATTTGAAACAGTAAATGGTGTCCATTTAATTTCAAGTAGGGACAAACTATACCGAACTGGGATTTTTCATTAAAATCTGGCACAGGACCAGTTATTCTCTGAATATGCCAGAGGGTATTAAGAAGGGTATTTTCTGATCCTGCTGTTTACCAGTACAATTTATTTTCAGTGTTCCCCTGTGCTGCTAATGAAAATCATACTACCAAAAAAGTGGCGACAGAAGGAGAGAGATTACTTTGCTTCCCAATATCTGTGGGCAGCAGCACTGAAGGACACATGAGGGACAGGCTGCTGCCTCAGAGATGAAGCAGCATTGACATATTTTGCCTGGGGAAAGGCAGCAGCACACAACCCCTTACATGAATGCCTGCCTTTAAAAGGAACAATGGAGTCACTTGAATTTTGTAGCAGGGTAAATATTTTAATAGTGATTGCTGGCCTTTAGTTATATTCTACCTGGTAGAGAGTGAGTTTGTGATTAAAAAACAGGGCACATCCTGCTGGCTACTAGTGAATAAAAAAGTCTGGTGACCAGACTTTGGTCCTGGGTCAAAGAGGGATGGCCCCACTTATGTCCATACAGTTGAAATCTTCCACTGCTTCTTCAGGATGGCTGTGGACAAATATCCTTTGGGAATGGTTCTTGGTGTGTCACTGGCCCAGGAAGCCTGGGAGGGATGACTGATGGAAGTGGCCAGCAGCGCCACGCTGAGCAGCCTGTTGAGTCTGGGGAGAATGGATGGGCTCAAGCACGTCTTGGGTTAACTCTTCCATTACTGTAGTCCTAGTCGTTGAAATTGTGAGGTCTCACTAGCTAACTGCCTAAGACAAATAGTAGTTCTGTATGGTCACTGTGTGTCATCAAAATATACAGATGTGGAATGTACAAGGAATAACCAAATCTGCAAAATCATCAATATCTGCAGCAGCACTGTGTTTTTTGTGAGTCTAAACTAGAAGGTTCTCAGTGACTGAGGCTGACCCAACAGTGCACAATCGTGTGACAGGAGGGACTTCCACGCTAGGGATTCTGTGATCTAACTCTACTGTTGGGGAGTGTGTGGTTCCTGGGATGCAGGACAGTCTCACTGCCTTTTTTATCTCTCTTTGACTTTGTGTACTAGATGTCACCAGCTGGGGAGTTGCCAGTCAGTTGCTTCTGATGCAAGGGATAATGGAGCAGGAGGGAGGCATGATGCCATACAACCAGTGCAGGAGGCAAATATCAGGGATGTGAAGAGGGTGGGCTGATAAAAAGAGCATCTTACTGCATATGTGAGATTTGGCAGCAAAAGTAACAGTTTTTTCCCTGTATCTTGTAAGGGAAGAAATGTAAAAAGGCAGTGGCTGAAGCCTGAGGGTGATGTCTGTCCATGATCATAAACTGTAATAAATTGCACTGAATATCTATTATAACTCTCCTCCATTGTTATTAAATAAAAGCATTAAGAAGGTAAAGTTAATCCTGGTATTATACCGCACCTTTCTATACTTGCAGTGCACCTTTCCTCTTAAAAGGTTCCAATGTGTTTTATTGACTAAGCCTCAGTGATGTAAAATGAAGTTTGTGAATGAATATTTCTGCTGCTTGAGGACAGATGTTATCATCACCTCTGTAGAAGCTGTTTCTTATGTCCTTGAAGTCACCCACTGGTGGAAAGAAACCTAAAGCATAGTACCGTTAAACTACTACAGCCTAGGAAACTACAGGCAAAATTCAGGCGGATAAAATTAAGGTTCTCATATTGTAATGTGCCAAGGTTAACTGTATGTAAGTATTGAATAATCACTATATGACTTTGAATTTCAAAAGCTTTTTTGACATTTTCACAAATTATTTTATCAGTTTTGCTGTTTCTTAAAGGTTGTTTTGATGCTGGGTGTCGATATGTCTACCTTATAGATTGTTATAAACCATAAAACATTTGAAGCACTTTTTACCAACTTATTTTAGCTCTTCACTTAACAGAACTGTACTGACTAAGTACTATTTCAGACATTAATAGTAATAATGATTCTTTTAGGAAATGCTATTAAGAATTGAAGTTATCTTAAATCATGTTAACTATCACTGAATAATAGTAACCCATCAGTGAGTAATAGTGGTAATAAATATAGTAAAAATATTCTAAAGGCATAAGGCAAGGTCTTCATTTTACCTTTTGCAATAGTTGCATTATTCATCAATTAAATCAGATATGTGTTCCTATTGTTTGAAGGATTTTTCATTAGGATGATGGCTCAATTTGTTTTGTGAATGGGTCATCAGGGGGATATTGGAAAAAAAAATCAGTCAAAGAACTATTAGTACAAATAACCTATTGAAATTAATATACTAAAATAGTAACATTCTTTAATGTTTTAATGGGTTTAATCAGTTATGTAACATACTGTACATTCTTACTTACCACAGAAACTTAGATAATATAGAACCATTTGAGCATAATACTAAATCAATCAAAATAAAACATACTATTAAAAAACTTCCTTAAAATGCATATTTGCTTCCCTTCAGGTATGACTCAATTTTCTGAAACTTTTACATTTTTGTATGGAACATTTTTTTTATTATTGGACATTACATGGTTTTATTAGCTAGTTTATTGCCAGTTAATCAGTTCAAGTGCTAGAGAAGTTGCACGTTTCTGCCAAGATACCCATTTATATATTCAGTCTGTACTTTATAGTTCCCTTAAATTGTTAATGTCTTTTTAAAGAAGCACTAGTTACTGGATAATGAGAAAATATAAAGCCAATTATATGATTTTATAAAGCTAGAATTAGTTTGGGAGGGGGTTTTTATAATTTTAAAACAGTTATTTAGAAAAGTAATAGCATTTTACCTTTCCCCGAAGAACTCTGTAGCTTGCATAACTGTCTTGTTCGTAAATATAAATACACAATGAAAGTCTGCTGTCTGTTCTCTGACACATGACGGGGTTAGTGGTGGGATCACAATGCCAATGCACATTTGCAGCCAGCAGATGTCAGCCAATTGTGAGTATTTCTCAGAACCTAGTGTTTTCTTCCTATAGTATTGGTATCCATCTGGCTGCAGGAGTCAAAGGGCACTGCAGAACTAGTCTACCATTCAGTCAATGAAAGCCATTTTAGTAAAGTGTAATCCCTGTTTCCTATGGACTGTTCAGTAGGATTTTTTAGACAGTTAACATCCTCCTTGTTCAAAATCTTTTGAGGGGAAACTCCATATTGGACAAATGCTTTGTGTTCTCTATGCCTTATGGCTTTCTGTAAAATGCAGAGAAAGATTCATTCAAATCTAGAGGAAATATCAACCTAGGGGGAGATCCTTTGCCAAAGTCCAATATAATATTGGAAGAGGAATTAAATCTTTATCACTTGAATATAAATCTTTGGATGCCCACCAACATAGCTGAAGTCAGGTCACCAGAGATGACTGGTGCTTTTGAAGTTTCTCCTTAACTTCCTTCAGTTTTGCTGGTTTGCTTACCAACCTTTTTTCTCATGCTGCTATTGAGTTAAAACTTAGGTAGCAAACCAACTAGCTAAACCAACAAACAGTAATAGACTTTGGGTAACCACACTTGGTGCCTCCTACCAGATCTGGCAGTAGCTTCTTTGAGAGGCATCATTCAGAGATGCAAATGGTACGGGTTAATGCTTCAGCTGTAAACAGTACAGATTTGTAATGCCCTAAAGATAGTTTTACTTCATCCATTCTTTGCTGATAAAAGCATCCTTGGTATTTAGGACTACAGGAGTAGAAGAAATAACAGGTGCCCATGTAACAGACATTTAGTTTATTCAGAGCTGCAGTGTCCTTATTTCATATACTATTACAATGCAGCAATAGTCACAAAAGTCATCCTGACATCTGTATTGAATTTGCAGTTGAAAACCCAAAAGACACAATTATAACATGTCAGAGGAAGTGAACAGAGGAGATCAAGGGTCTTGCTGGTGGCTTAGGTTCCTACATTTTATGTTTGTGCTCAGTGATCTTAAAAGTCTTTTCCAACCACTACAATTCTGTGATTCTGTGATTAATGTAACTATGCCAAGTGTTTGGGAAAGTTTTGTGGAAAAAGTCTCCATTTTGTTCTTCGCTCTGTAATGAGGTTGACAGCTGGGCTTCCTGGCCTATTACAAGGCAAGAGACTTGAGTGTAAACTTAAGTGAAAATCCTTTGACACTTTAGATGGTCTTTATTCTGGAAAACGTTTATTGGGTGACTTATTACAGAAGCTAAGTGCTTCTTGAAAAGGCTTGAAAAGGATTCTTTCCAATCTTGGACCAGGCATTTGAGCCTTTTAAAGAAATTATGCCCCCCAAAAATCTACTGTCAACCTGCAAATGTGCTAGGAGGACTTTGGGAAGACATATATTGATTTTTGCAGTTGCTGCTTTGCATATACTGAGATTTTCCCATTGCTGGAGAACATTCTAGGTTGTACAAAGTGACAAGAGATGGTCCTAGGTTGTTTGTCAAACTGTCATGTGCAACCAGTTGAGTTTGGGTGATTCTTGACTTCCAGAAGTGCAAACTCTGTCCACTGGTGGGTAGAGTCAGCAATGGCAGCTTTAGAGAAGGATATTGTAAAAAGGTGTTCAGCACAGCTCTGCCAGCCCCTTTACGAGCAGTAGGAAAACTCTCTGTTTTACGCAGCCTCGAGTAAGAGGTGTATATTTTATTCAGGGTAGTGTAAGACCTTGTTTGCAGTCTCCCTTAAGCATTGATTCTGAGTCTGTGGCAAGAATTTCAGCGAAAAATGGGTAAGAAAGGACACATATTCCCTCTTTCTGAGGAGCTCTTCTCAACCCCTTGGTGCACTAAACTCAGGGAGACAATTTCAGCTTACTGTGGCAGGTTCACAATTATACACTTCTCAGTAAGGTCCAAGAAGCAGCATGGTATTCTAAAGTAACCTCCACTGCTTCTTCATCATGTGAAATGAGTTTATTGGGACTAAGATTAAGAGGGAATGCTTTGGTAATGTGCTCTTCTTGCCTTCATGAAGATTTGCTCTGCTTTCTTTATAATCTAGTGGTTTGTTTACTTCACAGGGGAAAATGGCAGTAGAAGTATGTAGAATAGTTTATATAGGTAGAAAACTGCAATGAATGCGTTCTATTCAGTTTAACAAAAATTCTTTCAAAAAAGTTTTTGGGTGTAGAAGACAATGTTTCACTATAAACTAAAAACAAGGAAGGACAAGAGGAGAGAAATAAAGAATTACTCAAATTCTCGCTAGACCTTGCATGTCACTTATGAGCTTCTCATTTAAAGCTATTCCTTGAAGAATAATTATTTTTTACGTTCTCTTACTAAGAGTAGAGTCACCCCTGAATATTGTCTACTATTTTTAACATCGATTTTTTATGTCTTTAATTCTAGCTGCTGCTGAAGAGTATTTTTATGTGCTGTGGTAGAACCATAAGATCAGAATAATTTAAAATGGTGGGTCACTAACAGGCACATTGATTTGTCATACCGAAGCTGACACACTTAGTTTGCTGTGACACTGGAGGGGGCCAACACACTATTTTCTGGCACATGCTGTCATGTTCTCTGGAGCTGATAGGCATCTAAGCGTCCACAAGTTACCCCAGCTTTTACATAAAGACTTCTCATTGCACATTAACACCAGCTCAGTATCTTGTTAGCAAATAACCCTGGTATTCAGTGTTTGATAAGCCAAATATTTGAACCAGGTGACATTTGAGTATTTTTATAAAGTAACACTTTGAATAAGGCAGCTCTCACAGTTGCTTGGTTGCTAGCAATTGATTTCTTGTCATGCAAATGGAATGTTATCTACAGGTGGGAAAAACAGATTTTGGGGATGTCCTGGAAAAATTTTCAGACTTCTACAGTTTTTACATATAAGTAGGAAGACAGACGCATTTTTTTTCCCTATAAATAGATGAAAATACTTATTCTTAACTGTAGTAAATATATATGCTTTGTTTAAGTATATTGCTTTACAGTATGCACTTTGAAAAACTGGAAGTATATCACAGGTTCCCTTGGTTTGAATTTCATTTTGCTTGTGTGCTCTGAGAATTATGCCTTTTGCTTGACTAAAAGTAAATTGAAACCTAATTTCTTAATCTGCAGTCTCCTCTGTTTCTGCTTGTCTCTTATCTTTTCTCAGGTTCTTTGCTTTTAATGGGATTTTTTTTGGTCTATTATCATGTCTGTATTTTTGGGTCATCTTTTATATATCTAAAACTGTATGTAAGTACCTATTTATATATCAGAAATGAGCAATCTAATTATACAGTTATACCACTTTAAAGATTTGGTGTTGTATGTGAAATTTATCAGAATTACTGCAAATTCAAGAGTTATCATATATTAGATGGCTTACTGTGCCCCTTGTCCTGGCTGGTTGTGAAGTAGTGTGTTACAATTTATTCAGCTGGAAGAGTTGGATCATTTTCAAATGCAAGGACTTAAACCTGTTTAGTTAAACAGTTATAATAATAATGTTGACACAATGGTGACATATGCAATTAGATAGAAAAAGATATAACTTTTCCCAGATGGGAAGCAAGATAAACTATGCTCATATAACCTTATATAATTTCTTCTTTCTATTACTTGTGCTAATTTAACTGTTTTAATTCAAGTATTCAAATTAATGATCAAAATAGCCATAAATTCTCAAAAAAAATTTAAAAAATCAGTCTATCCATTGGCAGGAGTGGGGACTTTCCTCTATGACTGTGTTTCTGTAACATCTAGGTCTACCTCCTCTTCTGTCCCCTCCAGGCTTCACTCCCTGTGCCCACTGCATTTTAATTACTGTGAGCAAAGCACTGATACCATATCAACCTGTAATCCCAGACACACTCCCTCTGCTGCTTCTCTGTCTTCTTTCAGTTATCTTGAAGTAACTAAACCATCTAATTAAAAACTCCTATTCTCCTAAAAATTCAGTGTGTCCCTTTTGTGCAAAGGAAAGGATAACAAAGAGATATTTGTCACAGTCACCTCTTCCCAATCTAGCATAGAGACTCAATCCTCCATGGTACAGGATTCTCTAATTCCACAACATTAAAACACGTGTTTAACCTAACGCATGTCAATACATTAAAGAAAAATGAGATTTCAATGGTCTAGGCATTTTACAGGACTAAACCTCAGGGTGGTCCCTTAATAAAACAGACCATTGATTGACATTATGTAGAAGGGGACAGCTGGTGCTACAAATTAAGACAGGCAAGAGGTCTGGTTCTGAAATGGCATGAGTAGGTGGAATAAACCAGTTATCCAACTATCCTGACTGGATGGGGAAAGAAAGCATGGCATTTGGGAGCAAATAACTTTAGTGGTCATCACTATTATGTCTACATCCTCCAGGACAATATTTCAAGAGTAAGATTTATTTTTTTTTTTTTTTTTTTTTTTGTACAACAAGGTGTTTTCAGAAGAGTGTTTTGCAAGAGTGTTATAAATCAGGAGGAGGATAAAAAGAAATATCAGTTTTCTTGCTGTTTTCATCTGAAATGTGAAAAAAAAATATTTTTAAAGAAAGCTTACAATAAAACATTCCTGAAAAAATAATTAACTTCAGCAAATTACACATCTCAGTTATATGACACTAATAAAAGCAGATCTCGTATTAAGAAAATAAGGGTGGGTTTAGAAAGTCTCCTGCAGATATTCCTGTGAGACCCTGACTTTGTCACCATATAGCTGTGCTTTGACTGCTGTCCTGGATGCAAACTTTCTGGTGTGGACTTACTGAATGCTCCTTACTATACCAAAGGACAAAACACAGTTCCTGCTCTGCCCAGGTTCCCTGTACTGAGATCCATGCATGGGACTTGCCAATGCATGTGTCGCCTCAGTCTGCCACCAGATATCTGTCTTGTCCTTATGTCAGTGTCACATTGATAATGATGGGTAGAAAAGGCAACAATGGGGACCTGGACGTGTTCAAGGCAAATAGAATATATAGAAGGCCCAAATTCAGGTTTTCTTTTGAGTACAGAGATTACTGAGCTTCAAGATAGGGCTAGAGAATTTTCTATCTGGTGATGTGGTATTTTTGAGTCAGGTCAGACAGGCTGATTATATGCTTTCCTCCCTTAAACAAACTTCTGGAAACCTTCTTTATGGTAGAACTTGCTCATTCTCTGGCCCTGGTGTTTCTATGTTGGTCTGAGAGGTTGTTTAGCAGCAGTGCATAAGCAAGAAACACAGTTAACTCTGCAGTGAAAAATCTTAGACAAAAATAAAGCAATTGATTAGAAATATGGTAAAATTTCTCAGTTGTGAACTGCTGTTCTTCACTACTGCAATATTTTTGGCCATATTACCGTTGTTCCTCATGGATAATTCTACTTGCATTTGATGATTCAGAAGAGGATATTGCAAAGATAACACTGTAGATTTAATGAAGCTCCCTCCTCACAATAGATTTCCAAACAAAATTTGGTAAATAATCATTCTTTTACCAGTACTTCTGGATCTATTTTGTGCTTAATGAAAATTAAAGATATGTCCAAATATATTAATCCTATTTGTATTCTGAGAACTGATATTTAATTCATGTTTATCTAGGGCAAATAAGATATCTCAGTGAGTGTTCTTATATTCTGTACTGCAGTAACTGAATTCAGTATATTAAATTAGTGTACTGACTAGAAATATTTTCTATGTAAGTGGTTCCAAGGACAGACAATAACTCTATCTTAAAAATTGACCTTAATCTTAATAAAAGCTTGCAGAGCCAAAATGTCAAGGTGACCTTATGGAACACCATGAAGTAGACATTTTAGATAATATCGCACTCTGAATATACTGAATTTTTCTGAGAAGACTAGTGGAGAAGTGATCCACTCAAACTAGTTTTCACTCAGTTTCGAGTAGTAGAGTCATATTCCATTGGTACTATATTTTTCCTAGATACCACTTGTGTTTGTTAGGACATGTTTTAAAAGTCCTGACATTCTCCCATTTTCTCAGAAAAAGGCCAATTAGCTTATCTTCTAGAAAGAGTGTGAGTATTTGATGGACAGTATGGATCTGTATCACTTTTATTAGAATAACATCACTGTTTTATTGCCATCATTGTCACTATTTCACATTTAAATAAACAGCACTTTTTCCTAACCATTATGGAACAGCTCAGAAAAAGAAATCATGTCAGGAATGTGTCCATAGCAGTAACTGTATGGACACTGTATTGATTGGTATGAAATCATAATGATTGCATTCATATGCCACTATGTCATTCTTTCTGGCAATACAGGTTAGCTTAATTCATCTGTAGACTGGCTTTAAGAAGAAAATATAGTTAAGACATATATCAAACACAATCTTATTTATTTACAAGGGAATATAAAATCCTCTTACTCTGGGCCTTAAGATCAAACTGGAAATGGTATTTGTTCTCAGTGCCTTGATATACTTTTGATCTTGAGCTCTCTGCTAACAATTCTCTCCAGTTTACATGCTCTTGTGGTTCAAGCTATGTTGAGCTTTCCCCAAAGCTTCTCAGCACTTGTCACACAGAAACTCTCTCTGCCTCACTTTAATTTACCATACTTTTATTTATAAAACTTTTGATGTTCTTTTAACTTCAACACAAAACTAGTATAAAGAAGAATCAATATTTTAATTGTAGATGACTATTGCTTTACATTGAGAACAGCATAACAAGAAAACACAAAAACTGTGTGTAATATTTGTGTTTTCTCTGCTTGCATTGACACTCTGCCTTTCCTAGCAGAGTGGTTAGAGATCTAATTAGGAATGATCAAGAAGATGCTCAATGTTTGTGTGATGGAATTTAACAGAGTTAAACATGCTGAAATCCAGCATGTAATTCAGATTCTCTTATGCCTGCAAGCTGACCATAAGTTGTTGCAGTTCTTTTTAACATCTGTACACAAAGTGAAACAAAAAAAAAATATACATGGAAAATTTCTCTTTAACCTCAGCAAATATGGACTATTTGAGGATTACCAGTATAAGGAAACCCATGGTACAGCAGAATGCTGCCAATGGCTTGCTCTCCTTTCCTAGAGGCATAACAAGGGGGGAAAAGGAACATTTAACAGCTGTTGTGAGAGATGGAGGTACCAAACATTTTGGTACCACTGTTTCCTTGTCAAAACAGCACCCAATTTCAGGCAAAGGAGTCAAGTATTCATCTGTGGATGAGAGAAGAACATTGAATGGTGGCTTATGTTTAGTTGGTGGAATTGGAAATAAATGGATGTACCTCAAATATACAGCTATCTGTCAGAAAAGAAACATGTTATTTATCTTCTGCTTTAGTATAGCTTTATAACCTCACCCCAAAAATTGTGGTGCTTGTCGTAATCTATCTTTATTCCTTCAGCATGAGTAAAACTAGATAAAGTATATAGCAGAATTGTGTCTGAGTTCCCAAACTAAAACTGAGATTAATTTTGTGTCCTTACCTCTGAAGGACATGATAAACATGAAGCCACAACATTATGTTTAAAATGTTTTCATACAATGTACATAAGAATAGGTGGAACCTTCTGTATCTCCAAGTTGAGTCCCATATGCTTTTCATATATGTATCAGTTTCTTCCCTGAAACCTGCAGGTATTGTTAATCTTCACTACTCTTATTAGGCAGCTGTTTTTACAATGTTCTGACTGGAGATCTTGTGATTTCCAGCCTAAATAGGTTTATCAACAGGTTGTACCATGCCTGCCTGCATATCACAGAATTACAGAATTCACACAAATGACAAATTAAAATACATGTATGGGTGATATTACAGTTTTATATAGACAACTTTGTTATTTTCACCATATGTGTATATATGCCACAGAATCACTGAGAATAGCTGACTCTATGTTTTTACTCCACTCAACAAGTATTTATACATATTGATAAGATCTCCCCCAAACCTTCCTTTCTCTAGGTTGAAAAGTCCAAGGTCTCTCAGTCTTCCCTCAAATAGAAGATGCTTTAGTCCCTTTGTGGCCCTTCCTTGGACTCTCTCCGGTATGTCCACATCTCTCTTGTACTGGGGAACCCAGTACTGAATGCAGCACTACCAGTCATTAATAGAGGGGAATGGTCAACATCCTCAACCTTCTGGAAATCCTTCTAATGCAACCCAGAATGCTGCTGGCCTTTGCTGCAAGACAGCCGTTGTGTACTCATGGTCAATTTACAGTCCACCAGGACTCCCAAGTCCTTTCAGAAAAGCTTGTTATGAAGAAAAACTTTACAAGTTCTTCATATTTAATGTTTCCAGGTAGTCTTAATTATTTTAGGTTGACCAATCGCTTTTAAAAATATTTTTATAGGTAAGGTTTGCCAGATTGATGAAGATGCTGCTAAATTAAAAAAAAAAAAAAACCCAAACCAACAACAACAATAAAAAGTGATATTGTTAGGAATTCAAAGAGATTACTCTTTAGCCATAGTAAAAGCAGTAAAAACACATCACGCTTGCAGTAGTTAGAGCATTTCATCTCAGAATCTGGAAGGTTTTAAGGACATTAGTTGTCATTCCAGCTCATCACCAGCTTAGGAGTGAAATGCAATGATATTATTACTTCAATTGTACAACAGATAAACTGAGGTTAAATAAAGCTTCATGTCTGACCACTATAGTAACTGGGTAGCAGAATCAGGAATGCAGTCAGCTTTCTATTGCTAGGAATACCAGCACACTGAGCTGCTAGAATAGCACAGATGATGGAAAAGGACAGGTACAGCATGTTCTTTGGTCTAAGGACCAAAGAACATGCTGCTGCAGTGCAGAAACTCAGGATGGCAGAATTTCTGTCCTGGACACTGATTGCCAGGTGCAACATACTGCCTTTACACAGTACTTATTCCTCAAATGCTGGGAATGCCATGCAGATGCCCAGCTGTGGGGAAATAGCTTGCACGTGATAATGCCATCGTTGAACTACAGATGGACATAAATAGCTGGGGCTGAAGTGATGCTTCACCTATAACATGGGTAATCTCCAGCTAATAAACAACTCTCAGTAACTGAGAATTGATAGTACAAGCAAGAAGCCCAGACAACCTTGCTTTTTCTTTTCCTTTCTTAGGAAAAAAAAAAGTACTGGTCTCAGAATAAGCCATAGATCCATTTTGTAGGCAACCACAGTAGTAAGGAAGAACCACTTGGGATTAAGGTTGAATTTACTATTCCTGTTTATTTAAAGTTTCAAAAATATTAAAGAGCTGGCTTCAGAGGAACCATCCAATAACACCCCTAAACCTAAGAGAGATTTAAAGATATTTCTTTTAATAGTTTTGTTATTAAGTTTTATTTACCAGTCTTTTTAAACTTTTTTTTTATATTAGGGAAGAAAAGATTTTTCGCAATTGCAGAACAGATGTGGCAAGGTTTTGTTAGCAGGGAGATGTGGCTTTTGTGAGAAGATGCCAGGAGCTTCCCCCACGTCCGACACAGCCAATACCAGCCAGCTACAAGACAGACCCGCTGCTGGCCAAATCCAAGCTCATCAGCAACAGTGGTAGCATCTCTGGGATAACGCATTTAAGAAAAGGAAAAAGTTACTAAGAAGCAGCTGTCAGAAAGAAGAGAGAGAAGATGTGAGAGCAAAAGCTCTGCAGACACCAAGGTCAGTGAAGAAGGAGGGGGAGGAGGTGCTCCAGGCGATGGAGCAGAGATTCCCCTGCAGCCCTTGGTGCAGACCATGGTGAGGTAGGCTGTCCCTCTGCAGTCCATGGAGGTTCATGGTGGAGCAGATGTCCATCTGTAGCCCACGGAGGACCCCACACTGCAGCAGGTAGATGCCCAAAGGAGGCTGTGGCCCAATAGAAATTCTGCACTGCAGTAGGTTCCTAGCAGGACCTGTGGCCCTGTGGAGAGACCAGCCCATGCTGGAGCAGGTTTGCTGGCAAGACTTGTGACCCACGCTGGAGCAGTCTGTTCCTGGAGAATTCTATCTAACGGAAAGGACCCAGGCTGGAACAGTTTGTGAAGAACTGCAGCCCTTAGGAAGGACTCACATTGGAGAAGTTCATGGAAAACTGTCTCCCATGGCAGGGATCCCATGCTGGAGCAGGGAAAGAGTGTGAGGAATCCTCCTCTGAGGAGGAAGAAGTGGCAGAGACAATGAGAGATGAATTGAATTCAACCCCCTTTCCCCATTCCCCTGGCCCACTGTGGGGAGGAGGCAGAGAACCTGGGAGTGAAGTTGAGCCTGAGAGGAAGGTAGGGGCACAGAGAAGATGTTTTAAGACTTGATTTTATTTCTTATCATCCTACTCTGATTTGATTGGCAATAAATTAAACTAATTTCCCCAAGTCAAGTCTGTTTTGCCCATGACAATAATTGATGAATGATCGCTCTCTCTCTTTATCTCAACCCATGGGCCTTTTGAAATATTTTCTCTCCCCTGTCCAGCTGAGCAGTGGAGTGACAGAGCATCTTTGATGGGCACCTAGCATTCAGAGAGGGTCAACCCATCATATTGCTACAAGTAATTATATCACTTGGAAAATTACCTGCTTTTGGTAAATGGGGTGAAAGACACTACACGTGAGGGGAAGGAGACAAGCTGTCTTTCACCGTTCTTCCTGTCCTCAGCTCTATGTGCTAACAGTGGACATTTTCCAAAATTTTGCCCTCTCTAGATTATAGCAGATGCACACATTAGTTTACAAATGCCTGCAGTTTGGCCTTGTCTGTAACCAAGGGAATCCCTTTCCATGTGTTCACATGCTGTGTATTAGACAGAAGTGAATTGAAAATTATTTGAGACACCTGTTGGAAAATGCAAGAGGTTAATTTTAAATATTTCTGTATGAGAAAGACTGTTAATTCTGGGGATTTCAGAAGTAGTTAAGCATTATGCAGATTTTTAAAGCGGGTTACTAATCACTTTATTCTAAAAAAAATATACTTTCTACTTTATGCGGAGTCACCACTTTTATTAATGTTACCCCATGACGTAGAACCTTCTGAATTAAGTCAGTTCACTACTGTACGGCACATGCTCATGTGTGAGGTAGGGATATTGGCACTTCTGTCCCAATGATATTTTGAGGACAAATCTTAAAAAAAAAAAAAAGCATTACTCAAGTGCAAATTTGAGATCTATATCACAAATACTTTCTATATGGAGGGTCACTTGTAAGCAGTCCTTGATATTTGGGCACATAATCTTGATGCTGTTATGTTAGGTATGGTACTCATGTTCCAATGCTACTTTAAACTCCTTTCCTTTGCCCATGCCTCCTTACTCCTTTCTCTGCTTTCCTCTCCTTATATATGTATGAAATGACAACATACTTGAAGAAAATATTTAGACAACATCCTATAGAACTGAGAGATTTCTGGGTTTCATTTACATATTTTTCAGCATTTTATTATTATCTTAGTTGCCTTTGATATTAAAAAACATCTGTCAAACATTTTGTGAGGAAGGCAAAGGCTGGAAACTAGTAACTTCTGACACCAGGAGGAAGGCTCCTGCTCCACTTGAAGGTTTGTGACTATGGGACATGTTCACTGCCCTCAAAGCTAAGGAGGAGCTGGACGTGCTTTCAAGTGTAGCATCTGGACTGACTTACCTTGAGCCATGTAGGAGCACCAGGAAGAACTGGAGAGTAATAGCAGAGTGGGTGACTCTCTGTTGTGTGGGACAGAGGCACACATCTGCCAAGCTAACCTGTCATCTACAGAAGTTTACTGCTTATTATCCCATATTGTTCTTCCATGTGGGAACCAGCAATACTACCAGAGGTCCTGTCCAACCTCAAGCATTTTGTGACTGGTTCTGTGATTCTGTGGTTTTCCAGAACAGGTCATGGCCTACTGTTTGCTTATGAAGTCTTTGAGACTATTAATCATTTGGCTTGTATTATTTCTGATTTGATATGCAGCTATTTCTTCTTCTCTCTGCCAATATAAGCCTGACAGTGAGAATTTGATAAGCGAGAGTATTTGTTAATTACTTCACTAGTAAGGTCAACAGTTATCTGCTGTTGAAGCTTTTCAGTAACTGTTGAAAATTTGCTGGTGCTGTAATGTTTTTGGTCAGTAAACTACTACTACAATATTTATGGAAAGCATATAATGTGAAAGGATCATTGCCAAAGTCACTAATATTTTTATTTGAATGTCTACAGAAACGTGTTGATTCAGCGTGAACTACCGCTACTGTTGTAATAGCTGATTTCTTAGTCACCATATGAAAAGATCAGTTATTCTGCAGAGAAAAGGTAATGCTGTCTTAGTCTGAATTTCAGTTCTCTATAGTAGAAATTCCAGATGAATATCCAGGTCTACAAATACATTTAAAATGTTATATAAGGAAATGAAACAAGCTCAGTGTCCATGCACCTATATCTCTTATGTTGCATCTTTCCCTCTCTTTGCTTAGTGATTACTGGCTTAGTGTGGTTTTAAAGAAAAACAACACAGAAAACTAATTGTTTGAAATATCATTAGACTTACCTAAAGATACTAAAAATTAATCTCAGTTTCATAATAATTTTCAAAGGTCATTTAGTAATAAGTTTTAAACATACTTTTCTATTGTAGAAATAAGGCCAGGTTCTCATATGCATGTTCTGTGACCCATTAAATTAAATACACCACTTATGATGCCTATAATACACAGAAATATTTGCAAGATAAAGAAATATATTTGCCTACAATAAATTGGATTTTTTATGCTTGATCTTGCTTTTAAATTCCTTAGCTCCATTCTGCTTTGTGTCATCTCCTTTAATACCTGGAAAACCTTTGAATGAAGCATGTCAGATCAGGTAACATGCCATTCATTTCTTCTGGTATCACTAATAATTGTGTGACTGATTCTGTCATGGTCTCAAACAAATGCTTTATACTTTACACAAACAGTCTTTCTGAAACAAAGGGACTGTTTGATACAACTGATCATTATGTTATGAAATAGAGACTAGATTAATTAAGATTTAGTTCTATATTGTTTCTGGTTGTTCCCAATAAGACTGATGCATTAGGAAAACCAACCTCATGGAGAAATTTGAATTTTTAGGGCCTAAAAGTCTATTTACTCATGTTTGCTGCACAAGACAATTTTCAGTTAATTTCAAAAGGGCAAGATGGAGACAAAAACATTAGGCTATGGTTAGATATTATGTTTACATTTATCTATATGGTATTACATTCAACTTTAATGCATGATAATGCATTCCCTTCTAATTACCTTTCTGGGCACTTTTATGGCCCTTGTCAGAGTTGTATCTGGGCATCTTCTAATCGTTAATGGGTTTTATCTTCACTAGGCACCTGAAATGTAGGGATGTAACAAGCTCTAAAACAAGAATGGAGAGAGAGTAAACCCTGACTTACAAGGTTAAGTAACTTCTGTCACACAGAAGTGAGCTGTAATTTGAAAGTTTACATCTGGGGTACAATCATCTATCCTAGTCACTAATTTACACTTCACTTATAGATAACTTAATTTGATCAAAGAAGTTATTGAAAGGCAAGATTTATTCTTTTGTTTAGTGATCAAAGTTTCGCTACTGTCTTTGGTATCAGCACATTTTTCTCTCTTAAAAATACATGATTTATTTTACAAGGATTTTCAGTTGAAACTTTTAGATAGTAGTTACCTGTACTTTATTTACGTACTTTCAACATCATTACTGAAACTTTTTCCTGGCATCTCCTTTGCCCTCCATGGCTTTTCAAAAATAATTGCTAGTAGTTTAATAAATACATTTAAAATAATTCCTCTAAAAATATGAGATGAGAAGTGGACAGGTCTCCTTATGTGTCTATGTTACATTTCCCAATATACTTTCTTTTCAATGAAAAACTTTATTGAAATTACTTCCTACCTATTTATAGTACTTTTCTCTATTCATCATCTGCAATACTGAATTTAAAAATATAGGACAGTAGGATAGCCATTTTAGATTAATTATTGATTTTTCTTCTTTATTTATGTTGTCAAGTACTTCAGGGTAAAAGCTGATCTTAATACTCTGAGCTTTCCCTCCCCACCCCCAACGAATATTACCCAATGAGTCTATAAATTATTTTGGTCCTGAGACAAGTAAAACCAGCCACAACAACTGACAAACATGTAGTTCAAAAGAAATACCTGAACTTTCGTGATGACTCTAAAACTTATTTGAGCTTTTGATCAAATATCAAAAAGAGGAAGAATTCAAGCGATATTCAATATTTCTAAAACATTCATGGAGAGCTCCACATTCATTTTGGAATGGAGAGATATCAGATAAAAAAGAAAGGACCAAAGTCATAAGGTAGGGCTGCAAGCTAAAAAAGCCCTAAATAAATTCACTTTCCTCAATGGTTTCAGTCTTTATGAAGCAAATGTATTTATACGTAAGAACTATTTTTAAGAAGAAAATAAGTGCTCAGCTGCTGGAAGACTGACTTATTTGCTAAAATCTTAGGAAAACCTCACCAAAAGGGGAGAAATGGACAAATATTTTCAGAGAGGGTTTACTGTATCAGTAACCAAAAGGGTTTTTTTTAATTTCACTTTTAAAAGAAAGCTTTAATGTTGACAATGATAAAGATGCATTACATCAAAGACAGTAATATTAGACATGTTCCATTTATATATCTACTTTTGCTAAAAACCCACCCTTGCTAATAATAAAACCTAAAGGTATGTGTCATAAGATAGAACTGTAAAATCCATAGTGTACTCATGCTAGAAAACTGGATATATGTGAAGATATATTAAATATTTTTATGCTTCAACAGCTCTCAGGAAAACAAGGTCACTAAAGAGCAGACCTCAGCAACTCATACAATGTCTTTCATAAAACATAAATAACAACTGTGGAAATAAATGAAGTCTAAAACATTTACATTGGTTGAAAGCAAAGGACAACACTTCTAAATACCATAGTGAAAACACATCAAAATACTAATATACACTCTCTCCCTGAAGACACGGTTATTTGCAGTTTCAGGATACCAGCTTAGTGACCAATCACTGCTTCAGGGCCAAATTCTGAGTAAAATAAGTTCTAAATAAACAGGTATGGGTGAGAATGGGAAAAAAAATGGACCAAACATACTCTGAAAACTACCATAAGCAGAAGAAATGCTGAGCTGTGAAAAAAGTAGAATGTTCAAAGCATAGTCCTTGGAAAAGACAAGCTCCATTGCTGGCAAAAACCTTGTATTTTCCATGAACAGCCATTTAGAGCTGTACTTGCTCTGATCACTAAAAGGAAGGATAACATATGTTCCTATTTACTGTCGTTGCACTCTGCAACGACATTACATAAAACTTTGAATTTCTTATCTCTAAGAGATTTGAAACATGGTAATGCAGTCTTGAAGAGACAGTGTAATCAGATACAAGTTATTAATTGGGCCTCATTGAGATGCACTTAATTATGGTACAGGCTTTCAGAGACATCTTTTGGACAACGCAAGAAGCTCCAACCTCTGCTTCCTCTTTAGGAGAGCCAACTGTGGCCTTCAAGCCTGATGATCATTCTGTATGAATTTCTAAATTCTAAAGTGGTCAAGATTCTTTAGAACCTGTTTCAGTATTTCCAGTATGATATTAATCTTTGATGGAATGATAAGTGCATCTTTCGCTCATTTGGCTAAGATTCATGCCTTTTGGTTTGGCTCATCTCTTAATATTTTTTTTTTTGGCGATCTGTATATATAGATATATACATATCTGTATCTATAACATAATGGTGCCTTGCATTTTATGTGTAGTAAGATCAGTTTGAAATCAAGTTTTATCTTCCTGAGTTGAGCTGAAAACAAGTGTTTTGAACCAAATATTACTCTTTTCTCTGTTTTTTTCTTTTTTTTTTTAATGTAACTTTTCAAATTCTGAAAACGGGCTACCAAGGTCCATAAAAGTGGATAGATAAATCTTAGGATTTTATTCTTTGATTTACTTCTTTCAAACCATAAACATCATCATGTTCAACCTTTAGATGAAGTTTAAATGAAGCTACCAAGTAAAACAAGACAGATACAGCTAGTAGCTTTCGAAGGCTGCACTGCCAATGCAAATCCTTAACTGCAAATCAGATAGTATCTTTAACTGTGTATTTTTATGTAACAATGGTGCTTGATTTATAATGGGCACTAATTACTTGCACAACTACTATGCTACAATGGATGTCTTTATTCTCATCTCACCTATACTTATTAGAAATATCATGTGACTCAATCAAAGTTAATAGTGTCATTGGATAAAAATAAACAAGAAACTATTTATCAAAATAAAGAACCTCCACACAATAAAAACCCAAGAAACATGCTGTCACTTTTATTAAAACTCTACTAAATTTGAGTGTAATTTATGTTATGGGGCTTGTACATAGCAGAAAAATGGGATCTTAATCTTTCAACAAAGTTGTTTAATTTTAATGCTATTGCATTGCACTAGCAGCTCATCCTGAGTAGCTTGTCTTTGACTAAATCTAGGTGCTTTCCCTAATCACTGAATTCAAACTCATTTAGTGAAAGTAAATACTTTAACAAGTTTTAATTGCATTAATTTCATTTCCTTGGATCTCTAAGTGTAATGTAATGTTTACACGTCCATATTAACTGGGAATTATTTTGTGTATTAAGCTAAGAAGATATTTCTCCAATGGGAGAGTTATAACAGAGGAAATAGATTTACCCCAGGAGCCTAAAACAGGCTTTTTATTTCATAGAAACATAGGGAGAGAAGAGGAAGAAGTGCTAGATTACAAAACCAGACTTGGGTAAACCTGGTATGACGGTTGAGGATAAAACTAAGTTCACTGACATGTTGTATTTGCTACTATGAGATTATCAGACCTTGTGTAGAGCTGTAGTAATATGCAGGTAAATAAGTGAATTTTTATGCCATTTTTTAACTGCCAAACAAAATACCTAGTATGAACCTCCAGTTCTGTGTAGGTCACTTCTTGGTAGTATAAACATTGGGAATAAATGAAATACTATCTCACAGTGGGAAATTCTTTCAGATAAACAGATTAGCCTAGTCCAAGGTACGTTATGCAAACAATGGTGGGACTAGAGAGCTCATAGGTCATGAGATAAACTTGGAATAAAATAGTACAGGAAAAGCATAGTGTCCTTCTAAACTGCAGATGCCAGAAAATACAATAAGATGGAAATGTATCTGTATTAGATAAATGCATAAAATACATAAATACATATCTAATACATAAAATAAATACAATAAATATTATAATTACATATTTATATATTTATATAACAAATATATAAAATAAAAATTCCAGCAAATCTACACTCTCATAAAATATATTAATTTTCACAATTTACACTACATCAATTCTATTTAGATACATTTTCCCATGTAAACAATGAGGACATTAGATTCCTGTCCTTGGCCACCATCTCTTCTTCTACCACTTGTTAACTCTGATATTCTCATTAGCAAATGCATTTGTATCTTTCTATGTTGTTTCTTAAGTAGCTTATATTTAATACTAATAATTGTCTTGGCTGATCAGTCAGAATCCTATTATATCATATACTTTTCTCATTCACACAGAAAGTTTGCTTCTTGATGCTCATTGTTTAATATGAACATGTATGCAGAAGTCGTTATCCTCTTCAAAACATCTTAACAACTCTCTTTTGCTATTCTGACCACAAAAAGTGTAGTAAAAACCAGAAGATTTTGACAACAATTAGGCTACTGCCTCTTGGTTGTCTTGATTTTCTTATAATGAGCATAAAGAAATGGGTATTCAAATTCAAAAGTCACCTAAAGGACATCTAATCCAAGTCAGATGCATTCTAAAAGTACATATTTCTCTGTTTTATTTTAGGGAGAACTTAGGGTGAGTTGATCAGTTGTGTACACATCCTTGGTAGTTATATACAGGTACATGGAAGTAATCAGCACCTTTTATGTGGATCCAATTTTCTGTTGCACTACCAAGCTGCCTGAGGTGTTTTTACTTTTTTTTTTTTTAACCAACCAACCAAACAAAAAAAACCCCAACAAAAACAAACCAAACTTGCTCATCAGTCTGTTTGTTCATCTGTCATTGCTCTTTTAAACTGGAAGCTCTTCATGGAAAGGATGGGGTTTTTTATTTTGTTTTGTACAGAGTTAGCAGTATGGCCAGTAGCTGAAAATTCAAGGTGCAACATTGAAATAAAGATCAGTGACAAATTCCCAGTGGAGGGCTGAAATTACATACCAATAGTTCCAGCATCTGAAACCTTCACTGTTACTGGCTGTAACATGTTTTATTTAAAAAGAAAAAATCTTGCATGATAGATCTAGAGCCTCTGACAGAGATATAATAGTCTGTAAACTTAGTGACAAGCACCATGAATTTTTAACATTTCATGATTCAAATAATGCCATGGTTTGCAAAGTCTATTTCCTTATAGTTTCATATTTGTAATTCTGTATTTATTCAGTGTGTAAGAGACAATTACTTTTCCAAAGCAGCTTCTAAAAACCTGCAGTGAATAAGTATATAATTTTCACTTATACTGAACTCTAATTCACTGTGATAAGTGTGTCAGATGCCTTTAAAAGAAAAGATGTACAGTGGTACAAAGAGTCTGTTTTTAATACAACATTTTATTTGTGAGAAGAATGTGCGTATACGATCTTTGTAAATAACATTTTTAAACATAATTAATGAAGAAAATATTGCCCAGCACAAATTAAAGATCACACAAATGCTTTGGACTCCCCCCAGCCATGCATGAAAATGCAACAAATATATTATCCCTATGTGTACTTAGAGTTTTATTTACTCTCCTTTGTGACAAAGAGCTCTACAGAGGGTGCTGGTAATGAAAAGCATTTTTAAAACCATTAGATAAAATATTAGTAAATACAATTGTATAATTCTATTTTCCATTGAATTTGTGTTGCCATTAAAAAAAAAAAAAAAAAGCATGAGTATTTGTTCGCATATTTACTTCTGAATAACTTCTAGGAAAGAGTTTTATAAGGAAAGGCAGTGACAGACTATAGATGTTAGCAAATGAAACAGAACCTTGAAATAGAAGGAAGATTAAGATAAGTTTGATTTAGATAAGGTTTGGATACCTACAGACATTATTGATTTTTTTGTTAAGGGAGAGCACCGTACTGGACCAACTATTACACATTTTCTCCTCAGTTTTTCCTCACTTCAACCTTTCTCAACTGCTTCAGATGGAAGGCAGGACTACAATTTTCAGTTACTGTAGCTTGAGACATGTTCTGTAAATAAGCATTTCTGATCACATGCCATATCACTGTGAACTTAATTATTAGTGAAAGTAGTTGTGTTGGACATTTCCTTGCTCATATGGCATATAGAGGTACAGTTCTTCAAGTAGAAAAACTGTTAATTCTCTTATTCAGTATTCATAGCCAGATATACAGCTATTTTAGTGATAAATTGTTATGAAGCTTTTGAGAATATGTAGAGTAGAGACGCTGCCATATGCATTTATGGTTATTCCATCCTTTTCTCTCTTTTAGTTCATTTAGCATGATATTTCAAATACAGTTCTGGGATGAAGATGGTTTTTATGACCAAAAATTTAGCTCCAACTTCCTCCTCTTTGTCAGAGGTTTTTCAGATTGCCTACAGTTATTGCCTTATATCCAGATTACATAAAGTTCCCCAATTCAATACAGTTAGTTAAATAAAATGTATTTTTATTAGCAAACTCATTTTTACTTTGTTCACAGCAAGAAAAAAATAAACTAAATAAGGTTCTTTCTAAAAGGAAACTTCCAACATTTAATGAATGTCAAAAATCTCTTGATATTTCACTAAACCAAGCAAGACATTTTGTATGGAATCCATAGGTAAACAGTGTTCTGTATCTTAGTCATTCTTTGTAACCTTCTTTTTGGTTAAGGTGCTCATTATGATGAAACAATAATTATCTTAGACAAGATTCTTATAATTAAAATAGTCTTTATTCTTGAGCCAATTGGTAGTACTTAATGGGAGAAGACATCAGATATTTTCAGAAGAGGTAGAAATCGTATACTTGAAAGAATGGAAGGGCTTAAGAAAAATAATTTAAAAATACTTAATGACTCACAGCAAAATGCAGCATTTTATTCTCCTTTCACCTTTTGTGGAAGCTTTTATTATTCTTATACAGAATGCTAATATTTGGGTTTTAGACAGTTGATTTGAAAGGGACCATATCTGTTGCTTTGCCTAAAAACCGATCAAGTGGGAAGGGAGCAAGAAATACATTTAAAGATACAAGTCATTGGGTTAAATTAGAGCATTATAAAGGCTATACCAGGTTATGCTGATTGCCAAAGGATTCATAACAGCTCTTGCCCCAGCTCTCTGACTATGAAAGGTTTCCTAACCTGATAGTATCTTTATAAGGTCAGTTATACAAATCAGTGCTCAGAATATTTTAGCAGTATGGAGCAAAGCAGCCTCCAAGCAGCCAAAAATCTGCCCTGGGGAGTTAACAGTAAAGAAACATATGTATTCTCTTCTATTTTTCAGGATTTAGTTAGAAGCCAGATGAACTAAATTTATTTTTATCCAGTTTTACTGAAAATATCCTTGATTTTTTTAAGAGATTTGTTTAGAGACCTAAATTTGAGATATATAGGGAAACAAAATACATTTGTAACTCAGTCATCTCTGTAATACTTTTTTATCATGTGGAGACTTTTACAGTCTTTGGCTTATCAGCAATTTACAATGCATGTGAGCTCACACTTCTACTCCTTTATATGACTTTCTTGGTTTATGCCCATATAATGATGCTTGCTTGCTTGCTTGCTTCTTTCCCTCTTCTCTCCCTCTCTCTTTACCCCCCCACCCCCCCTGCTTCCCCCCACCCCTCACCAATCTCTTTAGTGGGAAATCATGTTAGCTAAATTCTGTTAATTTAATACTGGAATAAAAATATAGTCAAAACTCAAGAAACTAATCCTAAACTATTTAATTTTATAAGATCCTTGTAAGAAGTTTTGAGGAGGCCATAAATAGGTTCCATCAATACTGTCAAACTTATTAGAGACTGCATACTTACAACACTGCCTTCTACTTATTTATTTATCTATCTATTTAGTTATTTTTCTGTTTTGGGATTATAAAAAAAAGGGGCATATGTTACAAGGAGAACATTTTCTTGTGTTATATGTTCCAGTTGTTTACAGTGTTTTTGTTTTTGTTTTGTTTTGTTTTGTTTTTTAAATGGGTTTCCTCTCTAGATCACATCTCATTCTCTATGGCTAAGATGTTAAAAAAACCCCTTAAAGATAATTTTGTTCTGCTGTGCTGCATACTTACTTGCTTCATACATCAGTAATCCATTTTAAAACAAGTTTATTTGCATTTCCCATTGCTGGTTAGGGAGATCAAGGTTCTTGCAAATCACTGACTGCACAGTGAAGCACAAGTGAATGCTAACCCTGTGTTCATGTTCCTTGCTCACCTCAAGTTAAATATTAAAGACTCAGAAAACACATTTAAGTGAAGATAGGAGCTCAGCAAAGGTAACTGTGTAATAGTACCTCAAAAATTACAGTAATGATCAGCTGACTTACTTAGGGGTGATCTTGCTTTTATATTTTGTACAGAATAATTTTAAATTTTAAATTTCAAATATTTCCACAAGGAAAGAAAGATCCTTAAGAAATATTCATGATTTAAGATATTGTTCCTACTTTTAAGTATTTAGTTCCAGAACCCTAATGGAATATCAGATAAATGCAACCCAAATATTCCACTGAGATTGTTGAAGAAAAAAAGTTGATAATCCTTTTTCACCTTTATTTTTCAAATCTTCACCATGGTGAAAAAGTGGTGTACTACAGATAATACATTGCAGTGCATGGACTCCATTACATGTTGGTAGACTGAGAAAAAATGTGAAAGACTGATCTGTGTAGTGACATGAGAATAAAAATTCAGATTTCATCCTCTTCTGTGTTTTCAGGTCCCTCTGCAAGCTTTTCTTTCAAAATGTAGGTGAGAGTTAAAAGATCCTGAAATAATAAATACAACGTGGCTGTCACTAGTGAGTCACTATCACACAGTTCTTTCTCTTCTTCTGCCAAGGTAATTAATTCCTTTGCACACGTAAGGGGGTGGGGAGGGAGAGCAAAATAAAGATGACATAATAATTGCTAATTATATAAACACTTATGTCATTTATGATCAAATTAATGGATTATGGAATTAGTGGGACAGCCAAGGTATCAAACATGAGTGTTCTTATTCTGTTTCCAATTCCTTGTAAAAATACTGTATTATCCATCGTTCTTACAGCTGAACGGTTTGAAAAATGTATTTAAAAATATTTTACTTTTTCTTGAAATGTGGCTTCAATGAATTCCTTGTGTGAACTCCTCAATGAAACAGACTGTTTTAAATGTAGAAAAACAAATTTAAAAATTTTTATCAGGCACATTCAAGAAGGTAGCTTACCCTCAGGTAGGAAGTAACGAGGCAATGATTACAGTTGCTTGCTCATTTAGTTGTAGCAAATTAAATCATTCCTAAATACCAAAGAAACTGGTTGTCACATGGGAACATGCACATCTGTGTATGTTCATGTGTACTAAAAATAATGTTAATTTTATTGTACCTTGGATACCATGCAACTTGGAATGCTATTGATTTACTCTCTCTGACCCTCAAAGTAAGAGAGGAGGATAGAATTTATAACCATGGCAAAATAAACTGCTGAATGCAGTCAGCTTTGCTTGCATATACCAGATTAGAATATGTCTTTAATATTCTGGGCACAAGTTTTGATTTGAATAAAACAAAGTCTTAAGAAGCAGCAGCATGTAAATAATTCATGAATAGAGCTTCTATTTTCTTGAAACTTGTAGCTATTTACTGTAAATAGGGAAGGATAATCTCTCATGTAATGTGATCATTGCCTAATTGTAATACAAAATGTGTATTTTTTAGCATGGTGGGCATAATATTGTTGAAATTCTGTAAAGTAAAACTGAGCTAAACTAAAATATCCCTCAGAGCAAATTGCTTGAAATGAAACATGGCTTAAGTGGCTATTTAGTTTCTAACAATATGAATGAACCATAAGGAAAACAAATACATTGTAAGCATTTTTTCTTGGCATTGAAAAATTCACCAGTTAATGATAAATACTAATGACAGGCAAATTACACAGTTTGAATGAATAAATGATATCAGTATCTGTATTTTAGTCATAAATAATTGATACAACATTTTTCACAATGCTAAATTTGACTCAGATATGGTTTGGGGTTGAGAAGTACTTTGGTATGCAGTGGTAGTGAATGTCTAAATATGAATAGTGTTACATTGCCTTGCATGAGCTGTGTGATACAATACCTAAAAGATTGTCTGGAAATCAGAGTTCCTGGGACATTTTTGGGAGATAGCAAGGGATAGCAGGTAGGGTTTAAGAGAGGATATCACTGCTTTACATAACTTAATGTTGAAAAAATTGATGTGGATCCCAAAGGAACCACGAGAACAATTCAGAGGTCTGATAAATTAGCACTCAGTTCTTAAGGCCATAGACATCCTATTTGGCAAAAGGAACATAAAAGCATACACATGAGATGTAAACCGACCACAACCCTTTCAGAATTAAAGCAAGGAAAACTTTATTGCAAAAATATAGTTACCAGCTGGAACAGTTTCCCTAGGGATGAGGTGAACTCATAAATTAAAAAAAAAAAAAGATCATAAATTAATATATCTATGGAAGATGTAGTATAGTTGAAATAGAAATTACAGATTTAGTGATGAGATTACCAGGGATGACTCATAGACCTGTTTGTGCATGATGTCAAGCTAGCCAATCATATGAGTCCCTTTGATTTTAAAGAAGATAAATGAGTGCCAAAAATCTCAGTTAACATCAACACGTAAACCTTAGAACAATATGGTAGCTAACATTTATTCTAAGGGATATGTAGTTTCTTCCTCCCAGGTCAAGAAGAACAGATACTCAGTGCATGTCCATTGAACACAGGAAGTTGGTATTTGGGGTTTGTTCCCTAGGACCTTTAGAAGCATGATTAAAATGCTAGAGCTGTGATTATCTGGAAGAAACCATGCAATTCTTGCCCACTGAGGGTCATCAAGGAATTGAGAAGCTTCCTTTTATTTCTGTAGAAATTTGATTTATAAATGCACAGTCAACTTTGAAAATCCCAGTCTGAGATTTCATATCTTCCTCTAATTATACTGCAAATTAAGAGGGAGAATAGTCTAAATAATTATTTCTTCAGCATTGTTGATTCATCCTAATAAGTGAATCTATTTGGTGGTTCAGTTCAGTAGCTGCATCTGGGAATAGAATAGAATAGAATAGAATAGAATAGAATAGAATAGAATAGAATAGAATAGAATAGAAATATTATTTATAGGAAAAAATGTGCAGAATTTATTCTATTATGCAGAGATTTGAAATTAGGATGGTGAAGGTTAGAAAGTAGAGTCATTGTGGGAACCTGAGCTGCAGCAGCAATTCCATGCCAAGGTATCAAGGGCTATTTACTTTTGCACTGAAACATGTTCCTGAGTGCTCCAAGACCCTGAACAACTTATTTTGTGGTAGATACATTCTAGGGAAACTTGAGATACAACCAACCCTCTTCATGAATTAAATGAAGCAGAGCTCACCACCTGATCCTCAGAGCAGGTGTCACAGTGTGGCTCACAACCATAGAATTAAATTATTTTTGTTCAAAAAAACAGAGATCTTAGTCATATTGATTACCAGACCATTTTCAGGAAAAAAAGACTAAGAGTGTCAGTAAGTGTCCTAACATTAAACAGTATGAATGACTGCAACAGTGACTAAGCCTATGTCCTGCTTCTATCTCATAATAGAAATTGCCTAAGTCATCACAATGTATACATTTCTTAAGAAAATTAGCACGTAATGATTGTACTGTCACCCTCCATTTCATCTTTCAGTGGTTATAAGTTCATTTACCCTTTTATCTGTTTGATCAAATTTTTAAAATCTGCAGTAGCTTTCAAACTCATTAAGTGAAGATGAGCTGTAGATTGCTTCAATAGTAGCTTTATTTCTGCTTAAAATCCATCAGAAATGTTTTTGTTTGCTTTATTATTTCTGTCTATAATAGGGTGATGTTCACTTAAACAGAAGATTAGCTTGGTAACTTCTTGGAATATTGTTATACAGTCAGTTGTGATTATGCATCTTCAGTTTCTTTGCAGATATTAGCCACATGCTAAAATGTTAATATAAAAAAATTGAGGATGTTTCAGAGATTATTTTTTCTTGTTAATAAGAATTTATATTTGTATTACAGTAAGTGTTTCCACCATATTTTTCTATGTGTATCATATAAGTGTATATTATAATTTATAGGAATACAAGTTAGAGCCAGCTGACTGAACATCTTTGGTGTACTCTTCTGCGTGGACATAAAAGTCAGGTCCTTTGATTATCAGCACTGACACCACTACTTAATGTATCTTTTGTTGCCCCAGTTTCATCAACAGAAGCCAAGATTTTGCCTATGTTAACAGAATACTCAATATTTTGTTTGATGAGTTGTAGGTTTGCTGAATGTGACTTTCTTTGAAGTTCAATGATTTTCATAAATTCAATTCTTTTCTTTCAAGACATGAATAGTTAATACATAGTAATAATATTACTGAGGTAATTTTTGCTTATAGGAAGATAAAGTTTATTAAGGATTAACAGTTTCTAACATACTAACTAATTTTACTGGGAGAAACAAGTTTTTTGACACAGAAATCTTACTGACAATCTGGTGTTAATAAGAGCCTGTCTAGATTTGTGTGTGCTTACTCATTTTTATAGATATATTGGTTTGTTTAACAAAATATATTATCTCTCTTTACAGAGCATACTTCTAAGTAGAAGTAGACTTGGAATCTTAAAAGGATGTTGTACTTGTCCACAAAAAAAATCTAGTACATTTGCATAAAAAGCAAAACCATTCAGGTATACAGATACTCACATGATCTTTTCTCTGTAGCTACACTATGAAGAAATAATATAACTTATTGTTTCTTAGATTAATTTTAGATTTTTACCTTCCTTTTTTTCTTCCATGTTTAGCTTCCTGTCCCATATGAGTGTGATAAAACTGCTAGAATACCTTAAGTCTGTGTTTCTTACTGATACATGTTTGGATGTCTTTTGTGTGCAACTATACTGAATTTCCTGGATTTAAAATGCTGGGTTTCATAATGATTACAACACTACTGGGATTTTACTCTTAAAGCTGGGAATATGCATCATTATTTTAATTCCGTTTGTTTAGATATGTCCTTATGTACAAAAGAACATAAAATTACTGAACTAGAACCCTAGAGAGAAAGCCATCATGCAATACTTCTAATAAAATGAAGGTAATGACTTCAGAAAAGTTTATCCTGTTAGTTCTCAGCAAACATATTCCATATGAAAAGAGTAGGTGCCGCAAGCCGAATGCTGAAACTGAAATATAAGTTTGTCTATATTTGTCATTTGTATTCAAAAAGATTGAATTCCTGATTGACTACAAAAGAAAATTCAACTTTACCTAAGGAAGCATGAGCAGATCACAAACAGTCATATATTGAGTTTTAAATTTCTTGCCCATTTTCTTTAACTCTCTGCCTAGTGTTTTGCTTTAATTGACCTACATTTCCATTGCTTTTGTAAGAGGACCAGTAAACTGCATCTTCAGCAATCTATTCAGGTTAGGAAAGTTTGTGATTGTTTTAAAATACTGCATAGACAAAGTATTTCCCATTTAGTGAAAGGCTATTTTCCTTTTCTGCATAAATCTATGCCTATTGACCATCGCATAAAGGCTTCTACCATATTAAATACAACCATGACAGTCCACCAACTGAGTAATCCATTATTTTGTAACACCAGTCTATTCTCTGGGGACGAATTTATTGAACTTTAAAACAGAATGTCATCAACAATCCATTTCATCTAGCTGCATAACACCCTTCTACCAATCACCCAGTGAAGCTGTCCTATTTCACTTACCCTGTCCTATTCAATGAAATGTAAGTACATTTTTGCCTAATGATAATGGCACTGGGGGCCATATATAATTCAGAAGCTGCTTGAAATGCATCAGCCAACTGTCCTGATATGTTAATCCACTCACTGGGGGCTTTCATTTGATGTCTAATGTAAATCCATGTTTGTAAGCTTCAGCATTATCATCATTATTGTAAAATAAGATAAAAATGAAGCAGTAGCACTGGTATTAATGACACCTGAGAACTGGAGTTGCATATTATGAAAGCTAGTTAATGTAGTTCCCAAGTGCAAAAGAAATGAATGAAGCACAAAGGAATACTCTGGTAAGCTTTTCTTTAGCCTATGTATACACCACTAAAAAGTTAGCTGCCTAGTTACCAGAAATCCAGATTATCTTGAAAAAGGAAGACTCTCTCACAGTGGGTGATATTCATTTGCTTCCAATGAAGCAACAGAAGGCATAATATATTTGCAGAAAATTTAATTAAATTATAAATTGCTAAGTCTGCCAAATGAAAAATTCTCTGATGCCTTTTGCATGTACAAAAAAAGGAAAGAAATAAAAACCTATCTTGCAAGAAATTTAGGTCAATCAATGTTTTACAGTCTTTTCCTAAGCTAGCCAGGAGCTTAGTCACTAACAAAGGCAGTAAACAGACTATCTCTTTATTAAAATAAATTGAAAATCTTAAATGTTAGTTAAATTAAACCTATCTGTTGATATTCAGTGATCAGTACCAAATTTTACAAAGTGTTTTGTGAGGTAAAACAGTAGATTATTTAAGAGCAGAGCAAAAAATATCTAGAAACATTGCTTCGGTCTCAACCCCAGATTTCAGTTCTATGATTTATTTAACACAGATGGTGTTGCCCATCTAATAAAGATTTCTTTGGCCTCTATATAGATGCAGGAGTTTTTACTGATATGAACAGCTGCAAACCTGAGAGCTTAGATGTATTATCCTTGTAAAAGAAGGAATAGGCATAAAGGTCACTCTGTAACAGTCTAGCATAGTTCTAGTTGTGAAGGTATTGTTTTTACTTATGATCCTCATAGACGTGGTTCTCCCAAAGGATCTTAAAAGTGCACCAACTAGTAGCTGAACTCCTTCCCAAGGTCATATGCTTCCATGGGTAAGGCATATTACTATGTTCTTTAACATGCTCCACACCGTGTGCAAAGCGATGGGACAGCTGATGAAAGCCTCCAGCAAAATTCAGGCTAAGTCAGATGAAGTTTTTAGGGATGATATTACTGATGCATGACAAATAAAATTCTGGTGGTTTTTTTTTTGTTTGGTTTTTTTTTTTTGTTTTTTTTTTTCTGCTGGGTCTACCATGGTCTAAGCTGGGAGTTTCTGGGACAAATTGCAAATACTTCCTTTAAGACTTCGAATTTTTAAAAGTTTTTAATTTATCTCCTTTAATGAATATGCACTTCTGTCTGGAATTTGTATAGGTTTATTAATTCTGAACTCTAACTTGCATTATACAAACTCTCCTGAGAGGTCCATCTAATCTTTTTGTAAGTGGGAAGCATTTACTGAAAAAGACTTGCTATATTTCCTCCTGCATGCTGTATTTATTCCAGTGTTGTTAATGCTTCAAATGAAATAAGAGAAATATAGAGAGAAATGTAATAGTACCAAGGACTGCCAAATTGCTGGAATAAACTAAAAGAGTTAGCAATGCCAATTATGCATCTGCAAACATCCTTTTAGGCATGGAATCACAAAAGCAAAGAACATTTGAGGCTGGAAGGATATTTGGACATTATCTAGTCCAACTCTTCCTCAAAGCAGGGTCATCTACGGCAGATTGTTCAGGAATTTGTCCATAGAGACTTCAAATATATCCAGGGGTACAGATTCTACAACCTCTTTGGTCCATCTGTCCCAGAGTTCAACAACTTTTACAATAAGATAAGTTTTTATTTTGTTCAGATGGAATTTCTGTCTTTCAGATTGTGCCAATTGACTATTGTCCTGTCACTGAACTCTACTAAAATGAGTCTGCCTCTGTCTTTTTATTCGTAGGTTCATTTTCTTTGTGACTTGAGTTACTAAATTAAGTAGCCAAAATAGTTTTCTGGATGTAAACTTCAGGGGATCTTTATATTGAGCTCGTAGTTATCTTGGGTGATTTTGAAAAAGCTCCATAAAGAACACAAAAAGTTGATTTTAACCAGGGCTGAATTTGTCATTGCCCAGAATCTTGCAGGGACATATACAACAGTAAAGTTACTCTGCCTTCAAAAGGAATCTGTTCATATGTAGTTGCATTTCAGGAGCTACTTCAGTGAAGAATAAGACTCATTAAAGTTATGTTATATTTTCAAATAACCATGCGGAATGGTTCATAATGCTATTTAGAATTAAATGATTGATTATTCAATGTTCAATTGAAAATCGTCTTCAAAGAAAAATTAAAATTGCTTTAGAGAGAAAAAAAAAAATCTGTTCATGAAGGTTAAAAACAAGCAAGCAAACAAGAAACTCAGAAATTCCCGAACCAAATATACCTGTTGATATTTTCATGCATCTAAACTACAATTTATATTTCTGTGAATGTGTGTGAGAAACTTGTCTCAAAGATTGCTTGCAAGAGCGGTCACAAGACCACTGGGTTCTGGAAACCTGGACTTGTGAAGGCTCCCTGCCCGTAGGGGTATTCTGCCCAGACATGTCCCTGTCCCAAGTGCTGGGGGGCACAAAGAGACATGTCATTGTTATGGAAACCACAGCCCTCGAAGGGGTATTTAAGGAGGACCTGCATGGGCAAGGGCAGGAGGGAGAAAGAGGGGAGAGAGACAGAGATGATGACCACCTGACTGCACTGCACCACACCACACCACGGCTGGAACAAGAAACTGAGACTTTCTCGCTCCCCCCCTCACTATTGTCACCTCACCGCTGGACCCATGGTGGTGACTATTCTTGCTGTTCTACCCCAACTCCTTGCTTGATTCTCATCTTTTGTTCCATCCTGTCCTATTGCTATCCTCTTTATTACTTTTTTTTTTTTGTAATAAAAGATGTATTGCATTTGACCTCGTTTGTGACTTAATCTCGCTCTTTTTATCAAAACCTTCCCTGACATCGGGTCAGGACATTTAAATGATCCTGACATAGGATCAGGACAATGTGTTTCTGAATCAAGATTGTCACATAATAAAGATGTGACTTCAGCAAAACAGTAGCATCTGAATTTTTCATTTCTGTATTGGAAATAATTTCCTACTATTTTAGACTTGTAACAAGCAATTTTTTTTTCATTAATAGTAAAATAAAACAGCCTAGACACTTCTGAGGATCTCTTTATGCACTACTGGAAAATAGCTGATCTGCAATTGCAACAGGAATTTCACAAAATCTTATCACATGATAAATTAATTTTTATTTAGGTCACATTATATCTTTAAAGTCTTTGGCATGTGCTGTAGTGAAATGTTCAGTGAGATGCTCCCACTGGTATCCTGTGAAGCACAATCCCCTCTCCATTTTCCATCAGAGGATGTGAGATGGAGAAAGTGGAGGTATGGGAGGGTGGGGAAAGAGAAAAGAAGTAAGGGAATGAAGACACAGATGGTGAAACCAGGGCAAAACTTCATCTGTCCTTTATTGGGCAATAGTTTGCCTCTCTGAGCTGGCCTTAGTATTATTTAGTTTGAGGTGGCATGCACACCATGAGGAGTGCCAGAAAGACAGTTTAAAGATGGGAGGGATAGTGTGATAGCAGAGTGTTTGAGCCTTCTGGTTAAGATCCACAGATTTGAACGAGGAGTTTGCAGTGAACTAGATCTGTAAATCCCATTACCTGAGCTGATCCAGCTGTAAATGAACACTTGCCCAGGCTAGGGATCTAAAAATAGCTGAATGTGATGCTAACTTTACTACTCCTGATGTGCTATGTCTACTGAAGCTTACGTGTCAATCACACATGCTAGGCCAACAGCAGCCAGTGCATATTTGACCACAACATTTTCACATTTAGCTTTTGGACCTAGAGGTGTGTTGAAAAAGTTTCTTCCTAACAATGCCAAACAGCCCGAACATACCTTTCTTGCCTATGTACAGACAAAAAGAAAGGTAAGTTCTCTCCTGAATAGAGATCCCACAGTTCTATGGCTGGTTATTCAACTCTGTAAGAGAAAATCATTCATCATAGACAGATGCATCCAAACTCTTCTCCTTATTGATCCAGTTCCAAGTAAATATAACAGCTATTTTTCTACTGAATTTATTGGAACTTGGATTAACTTTCTGGGAATAGATGCTCATCTGATCAGTCAGCATAAAAAATTAGTTTGGTCTCCAGCAACAACTACCAAATAAATTTAATTTAAGATGTTGAGGAACACATACAAAATATTCGTACATGTGCCAGGTACTTTTGAGTTAGAAGTACATTTGAAGAGAAAATTGCATTCCGCTAGCAGTTATTACACTGCAGCAAAAGGAGGCCAACTTCATCAAGTATGTTATTTGCTGTGAATTATTCACTCTGCAATGTTACCATGGTTACAGCTGTGTTACTTATCATCACATTATTATTATTTTCTTTTTAGTCATTGTGGCTACACTGTAATTTTTTTTTTTTTTCCTAAACATGTCATTTGTAACACGAATAAGAAACAAGCTTCACAGGGACATCAATATTGATATTATATAACATGTGGCCTTGACATTGACATTGATGTTCTTCTGCATAAGTGCAGCATGACATTCATATAAAACAGCAGATCAACACTATTGTGCTGCTTTTTATTTCCAGACTTATGTCAATGCATAAGGTAGCCTAATGAAGTCATCACAAAAGTAATATCAACTCTTGTGTTACCACCATTGCAGTGTTCATTATCATTAATGCAAAATAGTATTTTGCAGTGGAATCACAGCCAACTATATCAGAATAAATGTACCTCACAAGAATATTAATGAACTTTGGGAAAAAAAATCTATACCAAAACTGGTGAGATTTTTCAGTTAATTCCATGTTCCTATGAATTGTTTGCTATTTTACTGACCTCTCACAGGTTGATATAGTAGCTTACTCTTTAACAGTGAATATCTGGTCAGCCAGAGATTTTGCAGCTCTTTGGGAGAAAAAGTAAACAAATATTGAATGTACATTTTCTTAACTGAAGAAGTTTTCTTTCCCTGGAAAAAATGAAGTCAGGATCCACCTCTTTATACATATCTCTGAGCTGAGACAATAAAAGTCTTAATGTAAAATACACTAAGATGCTGAAATCACTGCAGAAATTGCTAGAAATGTTTTAATGTCATGTATTTTGTAACCTCATTGAGTAGTTTTTAGCCACAGATGCATAAGGTAGAATCTTTCTGACTTCTTTTAACTACCTACATTTCGTCAGATGAAGTCAATATTAGATTGTCTTAATGGACAGTGGAGAGAAAGGATCACAATTGTGTATATATTTATGCATCCTAAAGTAGATGCCTAATGTATCAGGTTAATTTAATGCTAAAAATATTTATCTCCATGAAATATATATCTAAGATATAAATGCCTAAAGTAAAATGATACTTATCCTACCTACAAAATCTGTCTGTTCATCATGAAGCTGTTATTCTCTCTTATTTTTTTCAAGTTTTCCTTGCATCAAACAAAGTTTTAAAATCACTTTTTCATTGTTGCAATCTTATAACTAGTTATTTACAGATAACACATCAACACTTTTCTTAAAGTCTACATCTGTCTTTTTTATTTATTCATATATCAAAATCTGCAAAGATTGGAATCCATTTTGAAGATTATGATTAATCCAGAGCAAATTTGATGTCTGTGTAGCAATTCCATGCTACTTAATCTTGCTTATGTAATTCTGATTTGTCAAAAAGTTTCAGATGAAGTCTTGTGTATCGCATTTAATAACACAGTCAAAAAAATATAGTATAGATTACAGAGATACAAGTCTCTCAAACTCTTATTGCAGCTGCGAAAATCCTCCTTTTGACAAACTTTATATTGATCTTTTTCCCTGTAGATTCAGAAAATAGGTCCAAGAGTAAAAAGTGGGGGAACTGAAAAAATTAAGTGATGATGGGAATAATGGACCTCAAATTTCTTCTCATTAATACATTGATCTTTGTCTGTACACAATTTGCTATTTGTGTTTACAAGTAGGGTAAAAGAGCAAGAGAAGTATCAAAGGAGACAGGTGAATTTTACTGCACACTTCACTGTAAGCTCAGAAAAAACCCACAAGGCTTAAGATGACCCAAGAAAACTGTAGTTTTAGGCCTTCACTGTAAAGACTGCAGAGCAAAGTTGAAAATTTTTTCCAAAGTTTATTTGTATTCCACACTGGGAAGAGATTTTATTCTATCCACACCTGATGGAGTTTCAAACAGCTGCCTTACTTTGAGAAAGCAGAAGAAATAAGATACTGCTCAGAAAACAAAAATAATTAAACAATTTGGTAACTGCCTGCCTGCCACTACTTGCCTTTTAGAGAAAATTAAGTTCTCTGTTAGGAGGAAGTCTTATGCTTTTTTGTCAGCACTGCTCACCAACCAAAGTGTTTAGCTCCTTGCATATATTGATGTGGATTTTCACATTGTTGTCCCTCTGGTAATGTATTGGTTTTCTGTCAAGAATTTCCTCTGGACTTGTGCACGGGGCCTTTGTTTCATTGTGGGCCATCTAAAAACAGTCTAGTATCATTTGATTTCTAAGTTGCTGTACAGCCTACATGGTTATTAGTCATGACATTTCATGGGCTTGTTGTTTTTCTTCAGGAGTTCTCACACAGGTTTTTAGTGATTAATAAGTTATATGTGTGCTGTAGCCCTGAGCAGTTGTCCTCTGAAATGTTCAGAAACACAGGTGGTGACAAGTATTTGTCTTTTAACATGTGTATAGCACAGTGGTATATCAGTAAGCAGGTCAAGGTACACAGGCTGCTGGATGTGGTGATCAGCAGTAATCACCAGCAGTCCCTCAGACAAGATGTTCAGTGCATACATGTGCATATCACTTGCTGCAGATGTTGCCTTGTTCTTGATACATCTCCATAGAGCCAAACACTAACCTTTCATTTCCATCCTTCTCTCATGCTGGAATGAAATGCAGCTGTGTCTGGAAATTAAAGCAATCTGCTCTCTATGTGTTCCCATTCAAGAGAAAATATGAGAGACTGATCACAGAATCACAGAATTGTAGGGCTTGGAAGGGACCTCAGGAGATCACCTAGTCTACACCCGCTCCCTGCCCCCCCCCCCCCCCCCCCCTCCCCCTCCCCACCCTGCCCCTTCGCTGGCTAAAGCAGGTTCCCTACACCAGGTTGCACAGGAAAGCACCCAGGTGACTTTTGAACATCCCCAGTGATGGAAACTCCACAACCTCTCTGGGCACCCTGTCCCAGTGCTCTGTCATCCTCACAGTAAAGACATTTTTCCTTAGGTTTGTATGGAAGTTTTGGTGTTCCAGTTTTTGTTTCCTTGTCCTGTCACGGGGTACTGCTGAAAAAAACCCAGTCCCATCCATTTGGCCCCTGCATTTCAGATATTTATAGACATTGATAAGATCCCTGCTCAGTCTGCTCTTCTCCAGACTGAAGAGTCCCTCTCTCAGCCTTTCCTCATACAGGAGATGCTCCAGACTGCTAATCGTATTTGTGGCTCTCCACTGGACTCTCTCCAGAAGATCCTTGTCTTTCTTGAACTGGGGAGGCCAGAACTGGACACAATATTCCAGATGTGACCTCACCAAGACAGAGTAGAGGGGGAGGAGAACCTCCGTCGACCTGCTGGCCACACTCTTTTTAATGCACCCCAGGAGACTGTTGGCCTTTCTGGCCACAGGGGCACACTGCTGGCTCATGGCCAGACTGCTGTCCACCAGCACACCCAGGTCCTTTTCCTCAGAGCTGGTCAGCCCCTAACCTGTGCTAATGCATGTGGTTATTCCTCCCCAGGTGAAGGACTCTGCACTTGCTCTTGTTGAACCTCATCAGGTTCCTTTCCACCCAACTCTCCAGTGTGTCCAGGTCTCATTGAATGGCAGCACAGCCTTCTGGTGTGCCAGCCACTCCTCCCAACCTCGTATCATCAGCAAACTTGCTGAGGGTGGACTCTATCCCTACATCCAGGTCATTAATGGAGGTGTTAAACAAGACCGGACTCAGCACCGACCCCTGGGGAACACCGCCAGTTACAGGCCTCCAACTAGATTCTGTGCCACTGATCATAACCCTCTGAGCTCTGCCAGTCAGACAGTTCTCAATCCACCTCACCATCTGCTCATCTATCCCATACCTTCTAAGTTTTGCTACAACGATGTTGTGGGATATGGTATCAAAAGCCTTGCTGAAATCAAGGTAGACAACGTCCACTGCTTTCCCCTCATCTACCCAGCTGGTGATGACATCATAGAAGGGTACCAGATGGGTCAAGTATGATTTCCCCTTAGTGATACCATGTTGACTACTTCTGATAACCTCCTTTTTCTAAAAGTATCTTTTGAATAAATCTATTTGTTCTAAGTTTATTTCAATAATTCGTGGTAACTAAATAAATGTAAATGTAAAATTCAATAAAAAATTAAATGTAAAATAAAAATTAAAAATAAAATCCAAATTTTGGCGCAACTTTTAAGCATACTATTTTTTTCTTGCAAGGTTTTAGTTATTTTTCTTTTCCTATGTTACATTTGCATACATTACATTATTTGACAGAACTCACAGTGACAATGGAACATTGTCATACATTGAATCAGATTACTCTGTCTTAGGACAACAGCTTTATTCATTCTTTTGTTATTGGAAGTTAGCTAGATAGGTAACTCAATCATGTTAGGCTTTCATTTAACCATATGCAGAACTAGTGTTGTGGAGTCAGATTTCACAGAATTATGGTCTGATTTTTACTGAAGAGGTGTTCTTTTGGGATCTTTCAGTAAGTGGTTATGCCATGGGATTATTCAGACACTTAATAGTACTCCTCACCTTATGTTTCAGGCTCTACCTCTTCATCTTTAGTGCTGTTTTAGAAATGCATGCTGCTTTGTGCTTTCATATTTACCTTATTTGTATTTTGCAAAATTATTCATCAAATGTGCACGCTTCATCACCATTAAAATCTCAAAGGTTTTACCTTCGGAGACAGCACAGCACTCTTAGAACTTTAAATTAAAATCTTCTTGAGTAACTATTGAGAGAGATTTTAACAGACTGTCTTCAAAATCTGTAAACCACTGTTGCCTGCAAGGCATCCATTATACAGCTATGCAGAATTTTTTGGAAACTGTAAGTAAGACCTCTGCATTTAGCAGGAAAAACAGCCATCACAGAGTCAAGCTTGTAAAATAAGTAAAAAATAATGATCTGTACCTGGTCCCATATTTCCAGTTTAGTAGCAGAGAACTTCTCCTGCTATTTGCCTGTTCATCTCAGCAGTAAGCCAAATTACTTACGTTAGGTAGAGAAGAGATATGGCCTGAGGCAAAAGTCTAGCTGTGCACATTGTAGTGACGGGTGGCAACACTTATTTTTGTATTTTGTTCCCTAGTTCCTCCTCTTGGCTTCAGTGAAAATGTCGTTGTGGGGCATCCACAGCTTCTGCGGGCAACTTGTGCCAGTGTCTCACCACCCTCACAGGAAAGAATTTCTTCCTAATGTCTAATCTAAACCTACCCTCTTCCAGTTTAAAGCCATTACCCCTTGTGGTGGGTTGACTCTGGCTAGAAGCCGGATGCCCACCAAAGCCCACTCTATCACTACCCCTCCTCAAATGGGCAGGGGGAGAAAAATATAATGAAAAGCTCATGGGTGGAGATAAGGATGGAGAGAGATCACTCACCAATTACTGGCACGGGCAAAACAGACTCGACTTGGGGGAAAAACAAACTTAATTTATTACCAATCAAAATGAGAGGATAGTGAGAAGTAAAACCAAATCTTAAAACACTTCCCCCATCCCTCCCTTCTTCCCGGGCTTAATCTCTTTCCCGATTTTCCACCTCCTCCCCCCAGCGGCACAGGGGGACAGGGAATGGGGTTGGGGTCAGTTCATCACATGTTGTTTCTGCTGCTCCTTTGTCCTCAAGGGGAGGACTCCTTCCCCCGCAGCAGCGTGGTGTCCCTCTCACGGGAATCAGTTCTCCATGAACTTCTCCAGTGTGAGTCCTTCCCATGACTGACAGTTCTTCACGAACTGCTTTGGCATGGGTCCATTCCATGGTGTGCAGTCCTTCAGGAAGGGACTGCTCCAGCGCGAGTCCCCCACAGGGTCACAAGTCCTGCCAGCAAACCTGCTCCAGAGTGGGCTCCTCTCTGCACAAGCTACAGGTCCTGACAGGAACCTGTTCCAGCATGGGCTTCCCACGGGGTCACAGCCTCCTTTGTGCATCGACCTGCTCCGGTGTGGGGTCCTCCATGGGCTACAGGTGGTCATCTGCTCCACCATGGAACTCCATGGGCTGCAGGGGGACAGCCTGCCTCACCATGGTCTTCACCACAGGCTGCAGGGGAATCTCTGCTCTGATTCCTGGAGCACCTCCTCCCCCTCCTTCTCTGACCTTGGTGTCTGTGGATTTGTTTTCTCTTACATCTTCTCACTCCTCTCTCCAGCTGCAAAGTGTGCAGCTTTTTTTTTCCTCTCTTCCTTTTTTTTTTTTTTTCTTAATTGTGTTATCACAGGGACGTTACTGATTGGCTTGGCCTTGGCCAGCGGCAGGTCCGTTCTTGTAGCCGGCTGGCATTGGCTGTGTCAGGTCGGACATGGAGAAGCCTCTGGCAGCTTCTCTCACAGAAGCCATCCCCATGTTCTACCCCTCCGCCCCCCCCCCCCCCCGCCCCCCCCCGCGCCCCCCCGCTGCTACCAAAACCTTGCCATGCAAACCCAGTACACCCCTTGTTCTCTCTCTACCTGCCTTTGTAAAAAGTTCCTCCCCAGCTTCCTTGTGGACCCTTCAGGTACTGGAAGGCTGCTATAAGATCTCCTCGGAGGCTTCTCTTTTCCAGGCTGAACAGCCCCAACTCTCTAATCATTATGGTTCTTTTGGTTTTGGTGTTGTCTGACTTATTTGCAACATGTATGCCCCCAAATTAGGACAGCTGCTAGTCCTTTCCTTGCCTCTCTATCCTTATGGAAGACACTGGTATAGAGAAAGGCAGAAATATCTGCTCACAAACTCAGTCTCCTGGGAAACTCCCTGAATTCCAGTCAACCCACAGCAACTGTTGAAGGCACGTAAGTCGGGATAGATATTACAAGGTTCAGTTAGACCACTGCGCTGTTTCAGGGAATGAAAAACGTACACCAGCCAGTGGCATACATTCATTTTCCAATATAATTGCAAAACTCTATTGGGAGCAGGAGTTTAAGGGTATGTGCCCCTCTGGAAAATCTGCATTTCTCAGAATGGCATTAATCAGTGTTGAAATAGTAATATGTAGATTGTATAGGTTGCCCAGACACAGATCTGATTCCCTGCTTTACTTATGAACACTTTGAAGTTGCAAAAGCTAATACCCATAATCATTACACCGAGTCATGTCATCTTCTCAATGAAATGTGGAGGGGAGGGGTGGAAAAGGTATCTTATTTTTTTATGAACAAATTTATATTGTGTGTCAAGAAGGCATTATAAGCAAGTGATGAATAATTGGCATAATTTGTAACTTTTATAACAGGGGAACTTCTAGACATTACTGTAAATGAGATAATTTGTCATTGCAGTAAGTCTGTCCCATATAAACATTAGTGTTAATAATGCTGACACTGGTTGGCTGAAGGGAATAAGCTTTTCAATAAGTTCAAACATAAATTTTGTTGGTGAAAACTGCAATACAAAAATCATGATTTTGTCATTTTAGTGATATATTTCTTTTAATGGAGTTTCTAGATCATTACTACTGTGCTGGACCTGGTGTTATATATACTTAATCATGCAAAAAGTCTACCCTGCTGTCCAGACAGGTGCAGAACTCAGATGAGCATTACTAGGATTTTTGTATTTTCATTAAATAAGAATAGGCCTCAAAATCAAAAGGAGAATTTAGTATTCGTATTGGAAAGGTCTAATGTGTATTTACTTTTACTATGACTAGTAAAAAATATGCCTAGAAAAAGAAACAAATAAAGAAAAAGAATATTCCATTTCTACAGAGTAATCAGCAGGTAATTTAATTATCAATTGTTTAATTGTTAATTACATCTTCCTCCTCAGGAAACAAATCTTGTCACAATAAATTGAGAAAGAAAACCTATATGGGAAAGCATTTAAATGTTTGAAATGTATCTTCCTTTCAGTGATCAGAACTACATAAAATTATTATAACCATGTTTTTAATTACTGCAAATAAACTAAAACAGGATATTTTATTTCTATTTACTACAAGTGGACTATAGCTATCTGTATGACCAGATCCTGTTTCAGTTTTGATAGTGGGAAACTTCCCTTGACATTAACTGAAATAGGCTGTGTTTTTAAATGCATGGGTGCTACATACAGCTGCTTCTGTTTAGTCCCCTGTGCTAATGCAGCATCACACCCATTTATATGGTGAAAAGACAAAATTACTGGAGAGCTGGTGCCAAACAAAGACAAATGACACCCTGACGTAATCTGAAAATGCATTAAGTTCTCAATAGCTTTTAAATTGGTACAGAGTGTGTGAAACTTCTGTTATCTCACTTCCATTTACTTTATTTCTTGGACATTTTGAATCATTGAGTGAAAGGCAGGGATAAGAGATATGTTATTATTCTGTGGAGCGCTTCTTAAAACTTTTTTTTTTTTTAGAGGTACCATAAAATTAGACTCATTAGTAACTGAGTGGTCTTTAATGCTTGTGCAGATTCTTATATCACACTCTTAATGCATCTGTGTACTGTATTAAACACGAGGACTAACATCTGTTTTGTGTTTGCCCTCTTGTCTTCTCCTCAGGGGCAAATGAGCAGACTGGTGTGTTTTAGTTTGAAAGATATCCGGAGGAATAATAGGCTTAGGCTAGCACAGTCGAGGAAGCAGAGCACAGCCTCCATCTTGAGGGGAAGGTAGTGAGATATCTAATGGTCCTTAATTTCCCTGGATGACCATTCTGCAATATTACACCACACTCACAGAAGTCAGCACCAGTAACTTTTTAATACAGAAGATTTCTTAGTATCAAAGGAAAAAAGTGATTTTGTGTTGTCTTTCTCACTGTACTGAAATCAGTGTTTTGGTCCTCTAAATATGGGGATCAACTGAGATTTTGAAAATATGGGTTATGGCACTTTCGGAACTTTGTTCTTCAGGTGCACTGGGTCAGGAGCTGGGTCATGGTCAGTGAATACAAACACTGCCCATTTGACACTGGCTGGAGTCTGGTACGTCCCAAAGACCACAAACCCCAGTGGGCATCTTTACTCTGGCTGAACTATGATAGAAGTGAAGTGATGAACACTAGATCACTGCTTCCTGGTGGAAACAATAGGACTTTGGAGTGTTGAAAAAATTGCCTTGGAATGGTCCCCCAGACTTTACCATCAATGAGAAATTGAGGAACAATTGTGAAGTATAGACTGACTTCACAATTTGAAGATGTATACTTCCCACTGCAAATGGTGATAAGCATGGCTTCTGACTCTCAAGCTATTTTATGTTGTCAACATAATTCAGGCCTTCTGTTTGTTAATCTTCAACTTGTATCCTTAGTCAGACGATTCTCTCCAAATGATTTGCTATTACAGACAGTCTTCTACGGAGAAAGATAGCTTACAATAATAAACAAAGTTAACATCTGTAAAAGCTGCTTTGTTGCTTAAGTTTTGAACAATGAAAAACTATCTGATGTTTATTGTTTTATGGCAGAATGGCAGATATGACAACAGTGAGAATCTATGGAGATGTTCTTATCTTACTTAGAGAATGAACTATTCTTTTTGCTGTATTCAGCTGGATAAACTATTTTGATTTCACTCCTTCATTTCAGTTTATTTTTGCCATTTATTTATTTACTTATCTATCTATATTACTGCTTATCTATATATTTACTATCTATATTTCTTTCTTTATTTATTTATCAGATTATTTATTTATTTGACTATCTTAAGAGTCGTATTTAAACAGTTGTCTGATTCTGTAAAGTGAATTTAAACACATGAAAAACTCTCATTTAAATTTAATGTGGTCACTTACCTACCTGAAGATATGTACCTGCTGAAACACCTTGCTGAAACACAGGACAAAATATGGCTTGCAAGTATCAATGATTGATATGGAATATCAAATATTTGCAGAGAACTTAGGACTGATCTACAGAGTAAAGGTATTCCCCATAATAATTATATCAAATTATATATTTTCTGTAATCATGACTGCTCTCATATTCCCTGAGCATGAAAGGCTTAATCTGTCAGTTTTCATAATTGTGAATATATTCATCTTTTTTCTTCTTTTATAAAATCAAACCTTGTAATTTTGTAAGAAATATCAAGCCACATGAATCGAACACTACATAGCACAGGGACCAGGGGGTACTTCACTCTCTAAAACAGCACCTGGAGGAAAGGGTCAGGAATGAGATAATGATAGGTCTTCTAGTGACACTGATGCCTTGGGGTCCAGCCTAGCCATTGAATACTGGTCTTACATACATACAGCAGTACAAGAAACTGAGATACACGCAAACAGCTCGTTTCCCAAGGTCAGGTCAAGGTCAGAAGAACACACATCCCGAGCTGAAGTGAATAGAGGGAGGACAAGAAAATACATGTTGAGCAAGCTAGAATAGTGTAGTTCTCAGCAGGGACACTGAGGCACTACTCCCCCAGAGTTATGATTTAAAGGAGACATTTCTTGGGTTTCTCTTCTGTGCAGATAAGCTAAATTATTCTTTTCCCTCCAAACATCCCATCAGAGAGCATGAGCTAGTTGGGCATATAGCTCCTCAGCACATACAGACACACAGAAACGTGCACATGTTAGGCGAGCAACCACTGGTAAAAAATCCCACAGAGCATTTAAATTCTTAAAGGTCACACATATTATGTCTTTTAAGTACCTTGAGACATTGAAGTGATTGGAATTGGTTTTGGTCACTTGGGGTCACACTTATATTTTTCTATTTATTAGGCTTCTGCAAATATATCTGAGGGATGGAATAAAATTATAGAAAGATTAATCAAGATGTAATAAATGTTTTTTAATGTATAGGAAAGAAGGAAAGTAATATTCAGCGGATTTATATGTACAAAATCAACTTTTCTGGTAAGATTCGGTATTCAGTTGCTAAAGTACTATGAGCATATTGAAGAATTTTTGCTTCTCATTATTAAATACAGCTCCATTTTATGTTGCACAGAGGGCATGACAAGTTGTAAATAATTTCTACTTTGTAATAAAAGTAATCTCTTTAAAATATTAAAGTAACCTCTCCTATTTAATGAAGCCTATACCTTTAAGTAAAGTAGAAATTGAATTATGTTTGTTTCAATATAAAGGTAAATAAAACTAGTTGGAATAGTTTTCCAAATTAAAATAAATAAATAAATAAAGGAGCATAGTTTTTCTACTTTATATGATCAGGGCAGAATCAGTTGCTTAGCTGGCAAATGAAGGTAGTAGAAATGTATATAATTCAACCTACTTTATCTGTGTTTAATAACTAGATATTGACTTGTTAGGAGACCAACATGGAGATTTATTGCTGAAAGTAAGAGATTATCACTGAGGGAGGCAGAGCCTTTGTAAGTATTAGACTGTTAAGGTCAATAAATCTCAGTAAAAGCATGCAATACTTCAAATTATACATTAGTTCAACAAACTACTTCTGGAATAAGATTAATATTAAAACTGTAAACCAAACTGCATGAGACATTGTTGAATATTCACACTTCTAGTACTGTCCTATGAAGCTCATGGAGGAGATCCTGAGCACCATCCTTTTTTTTGCGTGGATATGGTTCTTCTCATATTATAATAATTGAACACATTAACTTCAGGGAAAGCAGAATCTTACTCTTGAACAAGAGTATAAGTGGACTTCTGAGGGCATAAAGAACTCCAGTATCAGCTATCCTGGATTATAAAGATGTGTGCACAAAAAGCTGCACTAAACCATTTCTCTTCTCAACCTATATTGGAATATATCTACTAGGTTAATGCCTGCCCATATTTACATCCCACCTAAGATGACCTTAAATTACACCTGAGTTCCTTTACTGTCTTTCATCAATTACACACAAATTTTCATATATTTTAGCCAGAGATGTTATCAACATTTTACTTAGATTGACCTAGGTAGAATTTAGGCCACCTACCTATGGCTTCTGAGTCACAATTTCTGTCTGTGGTGTAGGTTAAATTCTTAAGTATTTCTCTTCGGGTTGTTGTTGATAGTGCTTTGTTTTCTAAAACTTTTATGTATTTTGCTTTCAGCTTTTCTGTATATTGGAGGCAAATTGAAAATTATAATTTCTTCAGCAGCTTTTTTTTTTCTCCTTTATTTCTTTTTTCAATTTTCCCCTCCTGAGGACAACAAGCTTTTAATATTTTTATTGTAGATGTCAGTGATTTACCTGCACTTGTTCAAAAGAAATATAATCTAGCCAAGTGTCTGCACTCATACTAGCATAAAGGAACTGGAAATGCATTTAACTGCCATACTGTCAGAAACTGAAGTGATTCTTTTCAGACCCACTATATAAAAATAAGACTTCTTATTTTGAGATTATTACACATTATTTCATGTTTGAATTTTCAAAACACTATTGTTTTGTTTATTCACTGAAAATTCCAGTGTTTTCATTTTTTTATTACTGCAAAGTGAAAGAAAACAATACGACAGGTGAAGGAAGCTAGAACAGTCCATTTTTCAGTCTGCTATTGGTATTTGAAATTTTATTTACTTTCTATGACTATGTTTATACCTCTGTAGTTAACTATTATCATCTCAGACAACATATGCATAACAAAATTAGGTTACATTAGAATTTCCATTCACAAATTAAAATAGTAATTTTTCAGGGCATATTTGGAACAGAATATGTTAAAATATGAGGTTTTTTTTCAACCAGAAGTTCAATAATTGATAACAACTGAAGGGCTGCAAACATTACATATTATTTCTCAAGCCTTTAATAATCACATTTAAATATTTTTTGGGAGAGTTAAATTTTTTTTCTGGTTTCAGTAAATTTTCTAATACTGTTTACTCTCATTTGAACCTCGGTGGTTTGAAAGCGGAATGTGTTTGGAACCTTGCTGGTGTTCGGAACCTTGCTGTGAATTATATAAAGTTTAATGAGCTTTAACTTTTTTTCTTCCTTCTGCAAGGTTATTTCATACATTGAGAACACTGTTTTTTAAATGCTGAAAGGTTGAGCTGGCAGAACTCTTTATATATGCCAGAACTCTTTTCTGGCATATATAGGAATAAATTTTGCTTACAAAGTAACTTTATATGGATAGTCTTACACAGTGTCATGGTATTTATGGAGCAAACACTGTATCACTACAGAATGAACAGTGGAAATTATTGTTTTGACCTTCTAACACAGAGTTCAGGATAAAAAAGAATTTATTTTATTTTCTGCAGGGTGTTTTTTTGTTTGTTTGTTTGTTTGGTCCCCCCCTAAGGAAAAACTCATTTTAGGTACAGAATCTGATTTTCAGCAATGTGATATTTTCACCCAATTTTCCAGCTGGCTTGACTGATTCAGAGGAAGGTCAAGTGATTAGCCCAAGGTCACAGACTGAGTCACTGACTCAGTCAGATTAGAAACTAAGATTCTGCCTACTGGAGAGCTTTATTCGGGGAGATAAAGATTGTAATAAGACAGAGACATATTTCAGTACAGAATAAGATTTTTTTTTTCTCCTAGTTAATATAAGTTTCACTATCTACTACAAAACATTTTTCTATATCCAGGCTCTTCAAGATTCTGGGTATTCTACTTTTCCTGTGGCTACTGACACCTTCCAGAGGTTCTGGTGGCTTCTGCTTAGAGATAATCAAATACATTTTGACTGCAGTGGACTCTGATTTAGACTAAAATTGGTTTCATTTCCTGGGCCACTGTTTGTTTCAGTAAAATAATGTTAGGTGCCTTATCTTCATTAGGGCCAGTTGTAAAGCTAGATTAATTATGCTGATTGACTAGAGCAGACAGTGATGTGAATTATCTGCCTCTTTTACCCTGCTGTGGCCTACCCCTCTTATGTGTGGAGATCTGGTGGCAGGGTGCACCTTTGTAACAACAGATGGCTCAGCGCAGTCACCTCTTACGTCTTTCAGGTATATGATGGAACTTGACTGACTCCTCTGCTTGTAAACAGTAGTGTAATAGAACTGCACTGAATTTCTCCAAAAACAGTTGAAAATTTTATTCATGGCCTGCAGACTGCTTCTCCAGTTGTGAACAACACAGTCCTTTGATTTGCTATATGCACCTTAGTCTCTTTTCTTCTTGATGCACAGGTGTTGGTGGCCAGAGACAGTGCCCTTGCCCAAAGGCAGAGGGTGATGATGCCCAGCAGAACCCCTGCAGCTGCAAAGTTTGTACCTATTAAACTTCTGTGGAGTGTGTCTTTTTTAACAAGGAATGGGAATATCCCACCAGATGACACCTGACTAAAAAAGTCACAAAAAAGGCTGGAGTGTCTTTGGGTTTTAACTGGCAAGAGCAGAGCAAAGCTGGTTCCTGATAAACACATCATCTCCAGCCTTTTGGTGTAAAAGCTTATGGAAAACAAGAATCTTATTTTCACAAGCCCTTTTCCCAGTGCACCATAATACAATCTAGCATTTCTGCAAATTTGCAAATATATATTTAAACACCGTACTGCACTATTCTGAAAGAGGGTTTTTTTTTTTTCATTTTTACAAGAAAAAATGCTCTGATATGTATAGAAATGTATATATAAAGTACATTTGTATTGATATATGTGGGTACTCAGAAAAATGGACATGGATGGATACAAACTGGAGAATACCAGTTCAGCTGCAATACAATCTTGGATATTTTATTTCAGCATACTGCTGAAGCATGTGTATGCATAATACAATATAAAACCCCATGCTGTTTGTGGATATGTTCAGTTGATAAGAAATGTGTTTCTGAACAGTTTGGTTGAAAGTTTAAAAAAAAAAAAAATTGTCATATAGGAGATTCAGCTTTTAAAATGTGAAGAACTGCATTCTCCTGTAACAGTTGAAAGATTAGAAACTGTGAATAAATAATCCTTTCAGAATATCTGTTTTTTTCCCATAAGTTCATGTAAGTAATAGCTAATATCTGGAATGTCTTGTTGTTATTTAAATAATATTTAATATACATGCTTTGCATACAGGATTCAGATGAGACATATTTTTCAGTGTTATATAAGTGTTATAGTATAGGGTGAGGAGTAATAAATATTAGGGCTTTGATACCTCCAGCATCAGAGAATTTGCAAGGGCAATTAAAATGCCTGAAAATATCTAATAAATTTTGCCCTGAATATTTTTTAAACAATAGTTAACTGAGCTATAAGTTAATGTATTTACTTGGCATCAGACATGAAATTGAAGATTTTGTGAACATAGGTTTTATTTTGGACCTTAAACGCTATTTGTTTAATTATTCACAAAAACTACCTCTTGCTGTATGAAAGAGATTTAGGGTTTAGTTTTGAACTGTGGATTTACAAATAATGAAAACAATTGTCAGAAGTACGTTCAGGATTGCTGTGTTCATTTATTTCCTATTTTTACAAGAGAACCAATAAAGTTTTGTGTCTTTAGTATTTTTTTTCTAATTTCTATGTAATTGAGGTGTACTTCACTAAATTTTCTGGTGTTGCACATTGCACAACACTATCTGCATGGTAGGTTTATCTTGAGGTACTCAAGAGGCAGGTAAGATCTTCTGGTTATTTCAGTAGACTATGGAATATTATGTAGATTCTTTACCTCAGACTTCCTTTTTAAGCATACAACGATTATTTAACTTCTGGTTTTTGCCCTTCTCTCTAAATTGAGGATAGGCCTCCCTATCTACTTCAGTATACTTTGTCCATGTAGATTACAAATTCTTTGCATAATTAGGGAGTTATTTCATTTATCATGGTTTTTTAACTACTGTAACAAAACTATATTCAAGTTTATATTAAAATATATTTGTTGTGCTGCCATTTAGAGCAATCTTGACAGGGAGGCCAACATAAAGTGCAACAAAAAGAAATGCAAAGTCCTGCATAATTCCTTACATTGATACCAACAGTGGGGCAACAGGATGGAGAGCAGCTTGGCAGAAAGGGTGCTTGGGGATTTGGTGGACATCAAGTTGACCATGGGTCAGCAATGTGCACTTGCAGCAAGGAAGACTAGCAGCTTCCTGGGCTTAAGAAGACCACTGCCAGCAGGTGGAGGGAGGTAATCCTTCCCCTCTACTCAGCACTGGTCACACACACCTGAAGTACTGTGTCCAGTTCTGGGCTCCCTACTGCAAGATAGATGCAAACATACAGAAGTGAATCCAGCAAAGAGCTACAAAGATGATTAAGGGACCAGAGTCCCTTAATCTGAGACACAAAGAGAGGCTGAGAGAGCTGGAACTCCAGTCTAGAGAAGAGAAGACGCAGGGGCATATGCACCTAATAAAGCATAATGATTCCTAAAGAGCCAGGCTCCTCTCAGTGATGCTCAAAGCACAAGATGCAATAGGCACAAACTGAAATACAGGAAATTCCACTTAAATACAAGAAAACACTTTTTTTTATAGTGAAGGTGGTCAAACACTGGCACAGGTTGACCAAAGAGGCTGTGGAGTCTCCATCTGGACATGATCCTCAGTAGCCTGCTGTCACTGATGCTTCTTTGACCAGAGGGTTTTGGCCTAGACCTACTCCAGAGATACCTTCCAACCTCTACCCATCTGTGATTCTGTGACATATGTCCTGCTAATAGTAAGGTTGTCTGTGTAAAACTGTCATGTAACCCATACAGAGAAGAATGAAGATAAAGAGCCATGTTGCAATATGGTATTGTAATCTTCATTATGTTCATGTGTCATCATAACAATTTCAACTACAGATACACAATCTTTTTTTTTTTTTTTTTTTTTTTTAAGCTTTAAAAGTTCTGATGGGACCAGACAAAGCTGCTCATGTGGGCTTGTGATTCTTGCGACTTTCCTTCGGAGGAAGCTTCCTTATTCTTAATATTCTTGCTTAATATTTCAGTGCATTTCAAGCCTTAAGCAGAAATATCAGCACAAAATATGTCAACAAAGCGAGGTAGCTTTGCATTTCATTTTTAATAACATATTTAGCTGTTTGCATGTCTTGAGACAGTTGTAATGAAAATAAGCTTCAAAGAATAAATATTTCTGCCTCTTTTTTTTTTTTTTTTCATAGGTCTGCACACTTAGGATCAAACTATATGTACTTACTTCAGTGGAAGGACCTTTTAATTCACTCTTCTAATGATTACTTGCATGATGACAGGATTTCAGTTTACTGTGTTGTTTCACTATGCCAACACAAGATCAACAATGGTCACAGTATTTCAGCAAATCCCATGGACCCAGCTTGTTGATTTGGGGGATTTGTCTAAGACTAAACTCCACCTAATCTGCTTTTATTTCAGCCAAGTCAGTAACTGTTGATTTTGAGGAATTAAGTGGTTTCCTAGTGGGGAAAAGCAAAGTCACAGGTAAGAGCATTAGGCACCAACTCATCACTCAGAGGCTCTATATTTTCACTCAAAATGCAACTGTTGCTTGTGAGTACTTTATCACCCTGCAAGTCCCCAAAAGGCCACCCTCTTTGCAGATGTCATGTATTGGTATTTGGTACAGGCGGACTAATATTCAGGTGAGTGACTGTAAATCACCTTACCCCGACTACCTCCTTTATTAAGGACCAGAAATTCCAATCAGAGGAAGAACTCTGTACCCACAGATAAGTGTGGGGACAGCACATTACAATTTTGCACTGCAAACTTTTATTATAATCAAAATGAAAATCAGAAGAAAAGAATGTAAAAAATGAGTTCATTATGCCAGGTCCCTGGTCACTCTGAATCCGCTCAAAAGAATGAGGATCAGTGTAGGAGGTCAACTTCCTGCACTGGACTTCTCCAGATGAGGGAAAGGATGCACAGAGCTTTGCTTTTCACCTTGGTGATAAAAATAATAATAATAATAAAAAAATCTTGCTTTCACACCATGTTGAAGTTGCTATGGTGGAAAAGCCTAATGTGTGGAAACATCTTCACTGACGGATGTGACCTTTTGTCAGGTTAGGTAATACCATACAGATTTGTACTAAAATTGTGGCAGCAGGAGAAATTGCTTCTGTAGGCATTTGAATAGCTGTATAACCCTGCTTCTGATATTCTACACATTGAGCAAAATGAAAGCAGAAGTGGTAAAATAAAATGTAACACATTACTTAGGGTTTTCAAAATATGTAAGCTTACAAAACACCAAAATATTGAAACACACCTATGACCAGCTTGATGGTGTTCATTAAAATCTTGTGCTTTTATTTTAAGTTCCTGTATAAAAATTAATTACTTTTCTTCTCCATCTCCTCAAGAAATCATCTGCAATCTCCTTCTGAATGACAAAGCTTACAAAAAATTGTAATGAACATCTATTTTTAATACCAAAGTCAACAAGCCAACATAAGGAGTCACTTTTCTTCTTCCACAACTGGACACCATGGAAGACTATACTATGACTACTTGTCTTTGAACTGCAACTCTAGATATTATGAAAAAACCTCATATTTTTAAGTAATCAGGTAGATGATCTTTGTAATAAATTCTCCTCAGCTTCTTCATAGATGTTGCTATTACTAGATAGATTTACAATAATTACACACAGGGTAAGACACAGAGCAGTTTTAGTTTGTAATCCATTCTTATATGTCAGTCTTATGGGTTGGCTGTTCAATTTTAAATAGAATGCATCTTTGTAAACACAACAAGGTACAAAACTGCACCCTACTCATATGAGTAACATGATACAGTGTTAAATTAATAAAAAATTATTTAGCCTAATTTAGGTTTGCTGTGGTTTATCTGGGAGTTACTAAAAGATTTCAGAACTTCTTATGCAATACAATTTTTTTTTTTTACATAGCAAACAATTTCCCATTCTGATTCTCTTTTTTCCAGTTGTCATGAAAATTTCATCCTTCAGCTAATACTACAGCAGTTAACTTTGCTTTTCAAAGGGTGTTCAAACATTAAAGAAAATGAAACAATCTTAATTAAAATTTATTTTCAGCAGTGCAAAATTTTTCATATGTGTTACCCGTTCCTTAACTAAAATTGTTTTCCAGGACACGACTAAAAGGTTTTGCTTTGCTTAAGAATATAGCCTTTTACTGAAAATAATATTTACTGAGATGAAAAATGAAAAATATAAATTTGATGGTAGTTTTGACCACCATTTCAATAACATAAAGTTGTAGGTTAGTCAGGAAAAATATAATTTTTTAACTAATGTTGGCTGGCATTTTAAATAAGAAGTTGCACTTCAGGAGGAAAAAAAAAACATTTATTGGAGAAAATATTATTTTTCAGGATAATTTCAATTATCTTCCAGCTAATATTTTAGAAAATACTTTTGCACTTTTGCAAATGGTGTATTCAGAGCTTGAAAAAAGACTATGGTTTGCATATTTCATTGCTTGCTAACTTATAAGATCAATACTTTAAAACATTATTACAGTTTTAAAATTCAAGTAATATTTGTTTTATTATTGTATTAAATTAGATTTATTCTAGTCACAGTGATTCTATTGATATAAATGGGTTATTCTGTAGAAAATCTGGTGATTAAAATAAATAGTGACAGAAACATATTGAAAATCTGTGAAACTATAGCAGAAAGTAAAAATAGGCAGCAATATATTGAAAACAAAACTGGAAGTATTTCACATTCCCTGATATTATGAGAAGTGTAAAAGGAAACAATACCTATCAGCTTGGCACATCATAAAAGACCAAACTGTACAGTGTTTACGTAGAGATCTTTAGAAGATACTTTGTGCAGAAAATCCGTTTGTGGTATTCCAATAGTGAGTGAATTGAAAAGTGATTTCAGGCCAAAGGGAATTTGACCATATTTTGGAAAGGGTAGCATTTAACAACAGTGACAGAAGCAACATTGAAAAATTTACAAGATCTGCACACATAGCAGGAGAACTAAACCTGATTCAGGTTAAATGTCAAGGTGTTTTACTGAGAAGGATGTTTCTTCTCTCGAGAGCTCATTTTTACCAGTGTGTAAATGAATAGTGTCTGAGAAGCCATAAAGGCTTCACAACTGGTGACTGCAAAGCTAGAAAATGGAGAGACAGCAGCTCGGCACCCCCTTTTGAGACAGCCACCATGGCTTTACCAAGGGCAAATGGTGCCTGCCTAATCCAGTGTCCTTCCATGAGGGAGTGACTGCATCAGTAGAAGGTTTATGGCTGTCATTTACTTGGACTTGTGTGAGGCCTTTGATCTGGGCCCCATGACATTATCACCTCTGCCTTAGGGTAAGCAGACCCTGTGGCTTCTTCTCCCTGTTAAATACTGCCCTGGGGCAGCTTGGAGGAACCATCTCTGGGGCTGCAGTGGGATGCATGGGGACATGGTGGGGTCAGTGGGAGCAGGTACAGCACACTGCTAAAGGCTCAGGGTGTGAGGGTGGTGCCCAGGATTGTAGGGGTCATTGTTGCTCTATGTGTGGGGCCATGTTTGTGAATCCTGCTTGGACCCATCTGTCCTGGCCTCGTCACGAAGGGGCTGCCTCCCCTGGGGAAAAGAACAGGGGAGTTACCCCCATCACGATTGCCTGAACTGCTGAAAGTGGCTCAGACCTGAGCACAGCTTGGTGCCCTTTGAGTTTGGTGGATCTGATTTAGGGCTCAGCCGTGCCTTTACACTTCTTTGGTGCCATTTCCTGGTGCTCCCTGCACTGCCTCCCTATCCAATGCAGGCATAGACAGGTTCTGGCAAAATGTCTTTTAATGGAAAAACTGAGAACAAAACAGTTAACAAAGCTAGTATGTGATCAACTCCTCCTCTCCCCTACTCTCCAAAAACCATCTCATCCCTGCAACGGGCTTAATCCCACCCTTCTGGCCCAGCACTGGCTGCAGAAGACTGACACTTTCTGACAGTTTTTGGCAATGACCCATCGGACCACTTTGTCCCTCACTTGTCCAGCCTGATGTCATGCTGGGACATGCTGCCCTGGGGTGATGGCAGAACTGTCCCTGCATCCTGCCAGGGATCATCAGGCTTCATCCTAGTACTGTTGAGGTGCTCCATGCTAAGGATGGCTTTGGAGGTCTTGAAAACACTACAGCCAGCAGAGAGCATCTTCTCTAGCAGCCGAAGTGAACCAATCTTGTGGTGGTGGATGGTGGGGTCCCTGGTCATGGAGATGCTGCTGAGCCTGTGCCAACTGATCCCCACTGCACCCAGGGAGCAATCTAAGCACCTCATAGCCTCTTCTAGCATCACCTCCTCAGATAGCACAATGTTGCTGGCTGGAATCATCACGGGATTCCTGACAGCTCGGACATGGAGTGTGGCAGAGGGCTTGTGTGGGATGTCTCTGTGTAGAGAGATGTCACTGCCCAAGAAGGTGCCCTCCTGCATGGGGACATCACTGTCCAGAATGATGTCACCAGCTGGGAGGGTGCCCTTTTCCATGGGGTCAGCACTGTCCAGAGGGATGTCACCACCCATGAGCGTGCCCTCCTTCACGGGTTCATAAGTGCCCAGGGAGATGTCACTGCCTGGGGAAGTGCCATCATCCATGAGGACATTACTACCTGGAGGGCTGCCATTGCCCAGGGCTGTCCCCAAGTGTTTGGCTGTGCTGGACAGGCTGTGCTGTGTGGACTGCCCCTCGAGGTGGGTATTAGCCAGGGAGGGACTGTGGCAGCACTGCAGGGGGCAGGGGCCACTGTTCTTCCTTGATGGCTGTAGGTTGAGCCTGAGGGGCCCATTGCTCTACCCAAGCCAGGGGGAGTCCACAGCCCTGGGTTGCCCACAAGGCAGCGACTGGCAGAGAAGCAACGGGGTGGCCAATGGCAAAGGTGGCTGATGGAGGCAGGTCAGAGTTGGTCCACTCAAAGCAGCATATGTGGTGGTTGAAGCAGCCACTTCATGGAGTCATTTGCAGACCTGCACAGGTGAGAAGAAGATGTGCTAGGCTGGGGACCAGGGGAGTCTCCTGGGGGACCCACCAAGCCATCAATGAGCATGGGCATCCCTCTGCCCTGCACCAGGTAAGCTGGAGCTGGAGCTTGTGGCAGGGACAATCCCTGCAGGGTGAGCTGCTGTGCCCGTGGGGTGAGGTTCCACACTAGGAAGATGAAATGGGAGAGATAACCCCATGATACTGGGAAATTATCTGCAAATCATATTTACTGGGCAGGCCTTGCTCAGGAGACGGTGGGTATGCTTGCAGTACTTTGCTGAGCCCACCTACCACAGCCGACTGGGGACACGGGTGCTAGGGATTCTGGAGGTGTTGGGGGGGATGGAGGAGACAGGGGACTCCTGGGTGCTGGAGGTGCTGGGGGGTTGGGCGGGACAGGAGTGCCAAGATGTCAGGTCAGATGGGGATGCCGTACCTGCTAGGGGTGCCCAGGGTGCCCAGGGTGCCCTCGGTGCCACCGCTGACAGGGCTGCTCAGGGCTGCTCAGGGCTGTCACTTCTGCCCAGGCAGTGGACAGAGGTTGGTTGATCCTGAAAGAGAGACATGAGCAAATGCTGGTGGTCACATCCCAAGCTGAGGCAGGAGGGTGCATGAGCGGACTGAGAAGGAGCAAAGGGAGGGGCAAGGTGGGAAAGGCTGTGAATTTCCCCAAAGTGCATCCCTGGGCTGCCAGGATTGGGTTTGGTCCTTACCTCTGGCATAGAACACTTTGAGGAAGATGCATGGCTGAAGTAGCCAGGGCATCGGGGTGGGGTGGGGGGTGGGCAGGAGCCACCTGGTGGGTGCCACAGGGCTGGCAGTGCCATGATCAGCTGTGGTGGATGGATGATCAGTTATGTTGAGTGGATGCAGATCTGGTCAGTTCTGTTTGACTATCTCCAAGGAAAGAATGTGGGGACTCCTTGTGTTCTGTCCTGCCCCCAACAGCTTTGTCAGCTTTTCATGTGGAGAGAAAGGGTTCCCAAAAGAGTTAAAAGAAAAGTTACAGTTGATGGCTCAATATCCAAGTAGAAACCAGTAATGAGTGGGGTCCCTCAAGTGTTCACACTGGGACCAATTCTATTTAATATCTTCACCAATGACACACATAGGGTGATTGAGTGAACTCTCAACAAGCCTGTGGATGACACAAAACTAAGTGGTGCAGTGGGTACTCTGGAGTGGGCCTGTGCGAACTGCAAGGTCCTGCACCTGGGCCAGGGCAATCCCTGGTGTCAATACAGGCTGGGGGATGAAGGCATTGAGAACAGTCCTGTAGAGAAGGACTTGAGGGAACTGGTGGGTGAAAAGCTGGACATGAGCCTGCAACATGCACTCGCAGCCCAGAAGGCCAACAGTATCCTGGACTGCAACAAAAGAAGCATGACCAGCAGGTCAAAGGAGGTAGTTCTGCCCCTCTGCTTTTCTCTGGTGAGACCCCATCTGGAGTATTGCATCCAGCTTTGGGGTCTCCAGCACAAGAAAGATATGGACCTGTTGGAGGTGGGTCCAGAAGATGGCCACAAAAATGATCAGCGGGCTGGAACACCTCTTTTATGAAGAAAGGCTGAGAGAGTTGGGACTGTTCAGCCTGGAGAAGAGAAGGGAAAAGTTATTGCAGCATTTCAGTATACAAAAAGGCTTATAAGAAAATCAGAGAGAGATTTTTTACCAGGGCCTATAGTGACAGGAAAAGAAGCAACAGTTTTAAAGGGAATGAGAGGAGGTTCAGATCAGATAAAAGGAAGAAAATTATTTATGAAGAGTGTGGTGAGATACTGAGGCAGATTTCCCAGAGAAGTTGTGGATACCCCATCATTGGAAGTGTTAAAAATCAGGTTAGATGGGGCTTTCAGCAACCTGATCTAGTGCAAGGTGTCCTTGCTCATGTCAAAGGGGTTAGACTAGATGATCTTTGATGATTTGTTCAAACACAAACTATTCTATGTCTCTATGAAATGTAGGAATATGAACCAAAACTGATAGGAAAAAGGAAAAAAAAAAGATATCTTATTTGAGAGGAAATAATGTAAAGGAGAATCATGTAAATATCACACCCTCTCTGGGAGAAGGTGGGCTCTTGCAAGTAAAAAAGAGAGGTCAAATGGAGGATTAAGCATGGCTTTTAGTGCCTGTAACAGTGACTGTAACTATTAGCAGTACAAATGCACTAATGAATGCAAGAGTGACTCTAGTTATTTGGACAGAACAGTGTAACCCATATATATAGCAAGCTCTGTGTTTGGTCCTCTAAGATATAAATAACAGAAGAAATTGCAATAAGATAAATGAATTGAGAGGATACTGGATTATCACTGCAGTTTTCAGAATGCATTTTCCCAGTGCTTGTGATTTCCTGGGGTGTGGCTGTCTGTCCCTGAGAAGACTGTAGAGTTCCTGTGGCTCAGTTTTCTAGATTAGTTATCCCTTCTTTTGCATAGCAGGTTTTGCAGGGTTGTGTGAAATGGCTGTAAAACCTGTAGTAAGTTAGAGGAATAGTAACCACTGAGTCTGCAGGAAGAATGTAAGAAATTTACCACATAAGTCAGCATGGTAGATTGCCATATGGGATATTGTCAGTGCTAGAAAATTTTCAGAGGGCCACAAAATTTGTTGAAAGGTATCCTCATGCTTTAGGGAGGAATGACAGCATTCTCAGCTCAAGTAGAATTTATATTGAGTAGCTGTCAACACTAAGGGAGGTATTTCAAAAAATGGAAGCAAAACAGCCTCAGGGAAAACTTTTTTTTTTTTTTTTTAAATGAGACAAGGAATTGTGTAGCTGGACTACAGAAAAAGCAAAGAGGGTATTCACCCTATGGCAAAACATCTCTCTGTGTTAAATTATAGCACATTCCTCCCAAATTTGACAGTATCTTAAGAGTTTTAACTTCACCCACAGAGGACTCAGAGACTTTGGTGTATTAAAGACATGAGAGAGAGATTTCTAGGTGTCTGAAGGAACCATTTCTCTCTTTGTTTCAAGTTAACAGTTATATCTAATGTGGTCATTCATTTAGTATAGAGGAACTTTTGTCTGATAATATGCAACATGGTTCCTAAGGAAAGCTACATATATTTTGTTCTCAAGTAACAGTAAAAACATTCAATGAAAAATATTCTTTGCCAGTTAGAGTTGGGAAATTGTAGCAGGATAGGGTTTTCTTCTGCTGTAAGCTGGCTTTCCAGCACATACATAAGGTCTTAAATATCACTAAATGTAATATCTGACCCACAGCAAAACAGATCCAAGTTCTACCTTGACATGTGAATCACCTGTTTCTCTGTTGCACAGCTTCCAGGGGAGGCCGGAGAGTGGTGTTTCACCTATATCAAAGTAATAAAAAGAGTGGGAAATGGAAGATCCAGAAAGTGGAACCAGAAAGTGGTTTAATGAGATGGTTTTTGTCTGATACTCCTCTGAGTATGGTTCGGGATTGGAGGTGATAGGAACATAGCTGCTAGAAAACCCAAGTTCTTGCTCAGACTGGGGTGATGATGTGTTAAGAAGAAAGGTTGAGGGATAAAATTTTATTTCCCTGGACTGTAGTGTACTTCAGGGCCTGAAATCTAGCTGAAAATCCAGGGTAAAGAAGGTCACCAAGAACAATATAAATCGAAACTCAGCAAGAGAAAATACACCTTTTAGAGACCCATAGGCAGAAAATCTTTGCACGGCCTAAAACGTATACCTGTAAAGTACTTTTTTTTTTTTTTTTTTTCCTCTAAGTGAAATGTGCTATGCAAGTTATTTTACCTTTATTACCATTATTTTACCGTAGTGCTCCATGATGTACTTCATGATAACTCCATGCTTTATGTAGCATTCTTGCAGAGGATGCTGACCTTTACTGGAAACCTTCATTCCCTTGGAATGCCATAGCCTAAATGTAGAATAAGTACCTGCTCATGGCAGGGGGGTTGGAACTAGATAATCTTTAAGGTCCCTTCCAACCCTAACCATTCTATGATTCTACCTGTGTGACGGAGAGGCTAACAAAATACTGTCATGTTCCCTACATTTCAAATGACGTCACAGCTCTTGTATCCGCCTTGAATTTATACATGCTGTAGAATGGGTTTCTGGGATTCAAAAGCCTCACTATATGATAACAAGGTACTGTCGAAGTTGGAAAAGAACTTACCCTTGTCCTCTTCTTTCTGATTTATTTTCAGGTTTTTCACTACTGATCTGCATTTTTGTAGTGTATTATGAATATATTATTTGATTTCAATAGTTTATTGGACTCTGGAGCAGGGAAAAATTCTGAGGTATAAATGAAAAGTTTCTTTGCTAACAGGGTGTTATGTGTCCTATGGTACTAAGTGACAGTTATCCTTCAAAACCAGAAGTCAGATGATCAGTTCAGGTTGACTGACCTTATAGGATGGCACAAAGTTTTCTGAATTTATCTTTTTTTTGCCAGAAATTGCATGCCTCCTTTGTGGATGGTTGTTTTTAGCAGAACAAATAAAAAGAACTTAATGGGGTGCCATATGTAAGGTCTGGAGTCAGCTTAAAAACAAATAATTAAACTATATCCCTTCCCTATCAAAACAGATTGTGATATGTTTGTGGAAGGAAGCAGAATCTGACATATCATGTTTTAATAGTCTTTTGGGACAATCAGTCATACTTCAGCACTATCATATTTAAAAGTTGCAGTTCTATTCATATGAAATGAAAGTTTCAAGCTATAATTAAGTCATGTTTCCATAACTATTCTATACTAGCAATAAAATCAGAGCCATGCAATTCTGAATGCCTGACAGGGTTTGAAGTTTTTTTAGTTATATATAGGTTTCAGGTATGAAATAGGATAATGCTGCTTTTGCAAGTAACTTACAATCCACTGAATCCAGGTGAGCGTGTTCTACAAATTATTTATTGCAAAAAAAACCCAAAACAACAAACTTCCCTGTGTCACATGTCAGAGAATGACATACAAAACAATCATAAACCACATTTTTATAACAAAATTTTGGACAAGGTACCATATGTGGCCAACTGCAGCTATGCTTTTTACACAAAATATCAGGAAGCACATGCTCAGCTGGTAAATAGTGAGTTTCTGCCTGTTCTCAATGGTGATAAAAGTTTACTTTGTGTACCATCTTTTTTTACCATTCCTGATGTTAAAATACTTGTCACTTCAGGGCAGGACCCTATTAGTTCACCACAACAGAAGACACACAAGTGTGCTTCCACAGATGATTTGGTAAGCATAGATACCATTAGGAAAAACAGGAAACACTTTGACTAATAGATTCTGTGACAACAACTCTTCCATAAAAAAGTCTCAAAATAACCCAACAAAACAGCAACCAAGACAGCAGAACAAGGACAGCTTTATTCCATCAAGTATGTAAACATGCTTTAGGACTGCGTGGATGGCAGGTTGGATAATAGAAGTTTTAAAAATTATCATTTCAGCAGAGACACCCTCATATTCAGAAGGATTCCAGTTTATCTGAAATGTTACAAAATTTTTTGAACAATTTTAGATCACTGGTTTAAATGTGTGCACAATTCAATTTCAATTTTCTAAGAAGTTTTCCAAGATATCAGCTGGCCATTGCTGGATCTAATTAATGCACCTACCAAATTTCTTCCTCTATCCAGCAGTTTTCTGACACTTAAAAAGCAAGCAAGCAAACAAACAAACAAACTAGCTCTTCTAGTCTTCATAATCTTAGGCAGCTTGGTTTTGGTTAATAAATTACTCTTGCTTGTTTATTATAAATTCTTCTTGGTGGTTTAATGGCTTTCCTTCTAATTATTTTTTCTCTTACTTTAAAGGGAACCGAGGTTAAGTTGTTTCCTGTTGACATCTCCAATTAGGAGTTCAAATAGGATCCTATGAGATTCTAGATAAATGAGACTATAGACTCTGATAAAAGGTAAGGTTTGTTTTGTTTTGTTTTGTTTTGTTTTGTTTTGTTTTGTTTTGTTTTGTTCTGTTTTGTTCTGTTTTGTTCTGTTTTGTTTTGTTTTGTTTTAACAGAGTATATGAACAATCTGGACATCCAGTATATACCATAGTTACCCAAATGTTTGCTATAACATGCAATGGCTCCCTAGGTCAGAGGGCTGATCTGGGTTAGAGGATCCTTTCATATGCATCTGATACAAATACAGTTTCTGAGACTGTGGTTGTTAACTTACATGCACTGTGTAGTAACAATTATGTGGTGTATGTGTTGGTCCCTTTTACCTATTTAATGGTTTATATATTGTGTAAGTAGGAGACTAATAATAAGATTTAACAGTCTATATAATCCAAACAACACCAAGAAAAATTCTTATTCAATACCCCATTTCACACTCTAATAAACTGCATATACATGTTATTTTTTTTTTTTTTTTACATTAGCATTGTATGCCACTAGGATTTAGGTCTAAACTAAGGTGTTAGTTATTTCTCTAAGATAATTGTCCGTAATAAAATGTAGTAATTGAGTAAGTTACCCAGGAGTTAAGACTGACATCTTCACAAGCAGAACTATTTTGTGGGAGGGCAGGCTGGGAGTACAAATGTGGATGGATATAGAAAACTGAAATGACACACATACAATATGGAGTGTCTGTACACATACTTTCCATTAGAAGTATGTGATTTATCAAGTTTTTATTAATTGCTAATTGTGTAGACTTTTCTTATGAAGCACTGAGGCTTCAGACACAAACCTGCATCATATACAGGTATTCTATTTCTGCAGTCTTTCATGGAAATTAAGTGTGGTATCTGAGTCAGTTTAGTCTAAAGACATCATTGCTTTATCCTCTGATTCCTGTCAAATATAAATATTCCTTTCTATATTGTTTTAATCTATTCTTGTAAGCTTAATAGGTTGACTTATTTGAGAAATCTTTCACATGAGTTTAAATATTTTCCAGGTTATGATTTAGACAAGATTTGCATAAATGCCTCTCTAAACATTTTGCTTTAGAGCATGTAATTTTCAATTATAGCTGACAGCTACTTATTGCATATTACATTTATCATTCATAGATTTCTAATACTAAAGCATTTAGGAGTGAATATTTTTGTTCATTTTGTTTTGTTTTAGAATTTGTAGTTTCAATAGCACTGAAGTATTTAGTCTTGAACACTGAACAGATATGCATTTATTCACTCTGCACTTTAATTCCTGTAGAACCAATGAAGAAAGAAGCCTCTGGGAGTTCTTTACACTTAGTTCTTCTTTCTACTGTTTCGTGTATGGCAGCATGATTATACCAGATCACTCAAGTTTTTTCCATGTTAGGACACCTAGGTGAACCTATTACCCTCTGTACTTTATTTTTCTTTTGTAATTTCTGCTTTAAGCAGTACACTTATATGAAAATTTTTAAGCTTTTTTTTTCCTTACAATGAAAACCTCTTCTTCCGCACTACCAAACTACCTGCTCCAGGCTCCAGGTTCTGATTTTCTAAGTGCCATTAAATTCCTTTTTATAACTCTGCAGTCATTAGTAGCTAAAATTGCTGATGTAGTTTACACATTATGAGCAGAGTAGGTAAAAGAATACATTAATTAATAGTCTCATGATGGTAAAAAGCTCTTCACATTCCACACAGCCTGCATATATGGTAATATTGTCCTGAATAAAACCAGAATATTTCCTATTTTAAAATCACAACTGAGCAAACCCAGCTCCCTCAGCCTCTCCTCACAGAGCAAGTTCTCATCCCTGACCATCCTGGTAGTCATCCAATGAACTCACTTCTGTTTATCAATTTCCTTCTCACAATGGGTTCGAAAGCTAGATGCAGTATACAGGCTGCAGTCTACAGGGTGCTGAACTGCAGGGCCAGTGTGAGAGTGAGTCAGAATGGGAAGTAGGTGAGAACATCAGTCAATACCACCTCTCATCACTGCAGCAATTTTGTTATGGATTCCCATATACATGCACACACTTGTACTGAACCTACTGCATACCCATCCTCCTAAAGTAATGAGAGAAGCACATAAAGTTACCTGTCTCTCCTTTCTGGACATCTACATCTTCAGGACAGCTAAAAGGCAGCCTAACAACAGTACAATAAAGAGTAACTGTTTAGGACTTTGGAAATGTAAGACCTCAGTAGTGATCTTGTTCTCAGTTTTTTTTACCAATTTCACAGTAAGATTGTTCCATGAACTGTAAAATAAGGCTAATGAAACACAGTCTCCTGTTTAAAACGCTTGGAGTACTTTAATTGAAAGTACTTTAATTGAAAAGTGTTATAAAAATGCTAGTGGTGGTGTTATACAACAAGCAGTGTGAGGATGCTCATTCTGCTTTTACAGATAACATGGATTTACAACCTTAGTCTGAGGACAGAAACATCTTAAAACTTCTAACATTCTTAAAATCACTGGGATTTTTTCAAGCACACAGATAGCATTTTAATCACAGAGATCATTTCTTCTCTTATGTTTGTGATTTTCTCCTTATGAATGGAGCAGCTGATATCTAGAGACAAAATTAATTTGCCTTCAACATCTGCTACAGCTTAACCAACCTTACAGGGAGCATTTGAGCACAGACATGAAAGTGGGTAAATTATAATTGCAATATATTTTGAACAGAAAGTCATAGTTCATTAGAAAACCCAGGCAGGTCACATAGATTTACCCAGGCAGATAATTGTACTAAAGTTTTGTTAAAAGTTATTTAAACTCTTTTTGGTACAATAGATAATCATATACCATTCTTATCATGTCTAGTTTTCTGTTTTCAATTTTCATTATCTAAAGTGTTTTTTATCAACTATTACTTTTCTTCAAGTTGATGTTAATCTAAACAGAAAAGTAAAGGATTGCAGCTTTCTTGTGACAGGAATAATATATAGACACTTGATTTTGCAGTGCATTTGTGAATTTAAATTACCTAATACTCACTCTTTCTTCATTATTAGCTTAATTATCCATTCTGAAAACCTTTTCTGTATGAGTAATGTCAGTGAAAAACTATCTATGGATTAAATTTTGCCTATGCAAGAAGTCCATAGATCTGTGTTTACAACTTATATCCCATTTATGATCTTCCAGCAGAATGTAATTGTGATTTACATAGCTTATGTTTAAATTTCTTTCAAATAAGGAAGAGTTATAAGCTTCTCATTAATCTGGAGCTGCAACTTGGAAAAAATGTATTGTCTGACAAATTACCACTGAAATAAGCAGATCATTGCTACTTAATGAAATTAGTAGGATACTAGTGTCACAAAGTCTTGGGCGTCTTGCTGTTATTTCAGGAAAGTCAAGCTTTTACTTCTTTATTAGTTGAAAAGATTTAACTATCTTCACATTGGGATCATCATTCATTTAACCACCAAGATGAACTAGAGGAAGTATTGTATCAATACTATGGAAACTAAAGATCATCAAATTATAAATTCATAGGAAAATTCAATGTGGAAGGTCTCTGCTCTAACCTTCTGCTCAAAGCAGAGTTGGCTGTGATATCAGATCAGGTTACCTAGGGCTTTATCCATTTGAGTCTTGAAAATATCCAATAATGGAGACCACAAAACTTCTTTCAACAACTTGCTGCACTACTTGGCTGTCCTCGTGGTGAAAAAGTTTCCTCTTATATCCAGTCTGAACATCTTGTATTCTAGTTTATGTCCAGTTCCTTTCATCTCCTGCGATTCAAGACTATGAAGAGTCTTCTCCATGCCCTCCTTGTGAGTACTGTAAATCCCCTCAAAGTGTGTCTTCTCCAGGCTCCCTCAGGGCAAGTGCTTCATCTCTCAACATCTCAGTGGAGCTCCTGGATTTGCTCTACTTTATCAATAATTCTTGCAGTTAAAGCATGTGAAATCTGGATGCAGTATTTTTTAAAAGCATGGCATATGCTGAGTAGCAATGGTCTCTTCCATCTTCCAGCAGCTGGTGATGTAGAAAATGGCTGATTTTTAATAGCCACAAATGTTTCTGCACTCCAGAACTGAGTCTGTTCTGTTTTTTGAAGGACTTAATTCTGCAGTTTTAGTTTTCACAGCATCTCAAATTCAGTGTTATATTAAAAAAACCCACAATCTAAAACTTTATTTTTTTTCTTCTTTACATCTTTTGCCTGGCAGTTTTATTGATATTTCCTATCTGAAATAATAAATATTCATTCCATGTTACCTTTTTCATTCATGATTTTATAAATCTGTATAACATGGTCCTCCTCAGTCATTTGTCTTCTAAGTGTAAACATTCTTTCTGGTATTTCTGGTCATCCATTCAGGTCTTGTCTGTATGATTTACTTAACTAAAGTGATCAGACCTATACACACCATTCAAGGTGTGAGTGCACCACACCATATATTTCAGCAGTAGCATAGTTATGTTTTTAGTCTGACTCTATTCCCTTTTGCCTAATTCTTTCTTACGGGTTGCCATTAAGTATTGTTTCTACATTTTCAGAAAGCTGCTCACAGCAACTTCAAAATCCCTCTCCAGACTAGTAAAAACTAATTTAGAGCCCATTGTTGTCAGGTCATTAATCAGCAGGCCATTTCCTATTTGCATTTATCAATGAAGAATTTAATCTTCCTGCTTTGTTGCTGTTTTCAGATATTGAGTCTTCACCGTAGATGCCAGATTCCCCTTAAGCCTCATTAGGTTATGCTTTCTGAGATGGGTATGTGGGGTATGTGTGGTGGCATAGCCTCCTTAGAGGGCAGAGTGAAAGTAAGTTTTAACATCCTGCAAAAAGAGGTTGGACTTGATGATCTTAAAGGTCTTTTCCAACCAAAACAACTCTACCATTCTATGAAAAGGCTGAGCAGAAGCTACAGAAAGTGTGAATGATGACATGCTGGTCACTGAAACCTTAACTAATTATTAAAAAATGCTTTCTTAGCATAAGACTTTGACATCTCACTCTTTGCCCTATTTTGCCATACAATTTATTGATATGTTGAAAAGCACAGGTCACAGTACTCCAGATGGCCTATAATCAACAAACTTTATTTCTCTCTCGTTTTTATCTGGTTTCACTTTTTCAAGAGACAAGATATTATACTGAGAGTCTTGTTTCTTTCTTTGTTTGTTTTGGTCTTTTTTTAAATATATTTCTAAAAGACAGTGTTGAATTAGGGCATATTATTATCACTATTAAAGGAAATTTCTTGTAGAAAATATATTTTTAGTTATGGCCTTGAGGATCCAGCTAATCCTGGACAAAGTTCAGGGTTAGACTTAATTGTATTCTTCTTTTTTCCATACAATTTTACTTTAGAAATGGGGAATTTACAATATCTAGAAACATAGTTTCTCTTAATGATTCTTCTGTATATCTGGAGTGAGGATAATAATAAAATTGTTTCTCCTTTTAAATGACATGGTATTTATAATTCATTTCAGTATTTTATGATACCATCACCATTCAAATTGGGAGACTGATTGCAACAATCTTTTCCCATATTCCTTTTCATTGTTGATTAAATTAAATCCATAGAGTTCCTGTGGAACATATTAATGGTTAGCATATTTATCTAATTTTATTCTGTGCTTTCAATAAAATATACTGACCTTTCTCCATCAGATGCTTGGTTTTGTCAATATTCTGAGCTGTCTAGATATAAGTCAGTGGTAGTTAAGACATATATGAGGGATTCATCCAAAGAAAGGTGCAGCTATAATGTTTTTATCAGATTTCTGAGCAGAACTACCACCATGGATCAGTCATGGCTGAAACAAGCAGAAGGAATTGCATCCATCAATATGAGTTGTTACTTTTCTGTGTGGCACAGTCAGAAGCACTCACTAATCTCCACTCCCACCATTCAGACTGGTATTTGTTTATTTCAAGCAACTGAATGTTGGCTTTTTGTTTGTTTGCTTGTTTGTTTGTTTTTTAAAAAGTTAAAAATTCACTGTTTTCACTTAAAAAAAAAAAGAAAAGTCTGAAGTATACCACAGTCACGGCCAGTGAAGATTTTTAAAGGAAACCATTTTAACATAGAACTTAATAGGCCATCTTTTAACTTAAGAGGCCATTGTATAGTAAAACCTACCTATTAGAAGAAATTAGATAAATTCATACTAGAAAGGAATTGTTGTAACTTTCTGACACTCATAGAACAATTTTTTTCTGGAAAAAATTACCAAAGCTATTGCATTTGGATTTTTCAACACTGCAAATTTTTATGATATAATTAGGTATATGTTTTTAAAGATATACTCTGCTTCAAACAGGACTAAATTCTGGAAAATCCTGTAGTTATTAGATCAGACTATCTCCCCACAGTGATCTGTTATGCTTTATGATACGTAAGAAATCTGTGGTGGCTAAAATTCTGATCTGAATATGATCGAATCACAGAATCACAGAATGTTAGGGATTGGAAGGGACCTTGAAAAATCATCTAGTCCAATCCCCCTGCCGGAGCAGGAACACCTAGATGAGATCACACAGGAAGGCATCCAGGCGGGTCTTGAATGTCTCCAGAGAAGGAGACTCCACAACCTCCTTGGGCAGCCTGTTCCAGTGCTCTGTTACCCTCACTGTAAAGAAGTTCTTTCTCAAGTTTAAGCGGAACCTCCTGTGTTCCAGCTTACACCCATTACCCCTTGTCCTATCATTGAACAGTACTGTGAAGAACCTGGCTCCATCCTCCTGACATTCAGCCTTCTTATATTTATAAACATTAATGAGGTCACTCCTCAGTCTCCTCCAAGCTAAAGAGGCCCAGCTCCCTTAGCCTTTCCTCATAAGGGAGATGCTCCACTCCCTTCATCATCTTGGTGGTTCTGTGCTAGACTCTCTCAAGCAGTTCCCTGTCCTTCTTGAACTGTGGGGCCCAGAACTGGACACAATATTCCAGATGTGGCCTCACCAGGGCAGCATAGAGGGGAAGGAGAACCTCTCTCGACGTACTAGGCACACCCCTTCTAATGCACCCCAGGATGCCTTCCTGGCCACAAGGGCACAGTGCTGGCTCATGGTCATCCTGCTGTCCACCAGGACTCCCAGATCCCTTTCCCCTACACTGCTCTCTAGTAGATCATCTCCCAACCTATACTGGAACCTGGGGCTGTTCCTGCCCAGGTGCAACACCCTACACTTGCCCTTATATTTCATCAAGTTTTTCCCTGCCCAGCTCTCCAGCCTGTCCAGGTCTCTCTGGATGGCAGCACAGCCTTCTGCTGTGTCAGCCACTCCTCCCAGCTTTGTATCATCAGCAAACTTGCTGACAGTGCACTCTGTTCCCTCATCCAGGTCATTGATGAACATATTGAATAATACTGGTCCTAGTACCAACCCTTGAGGGACTCCACTAGACACAGGTCTCTAGGCAGACTCTACCCCATTGACCACCACTCTCTGGCCTCTTCCCACCAGCTAGTTAATAGTCCATTTCACTACCTGATAATCTAATCTACACTTCCTCAATTTGGCAGCTTTTTTGTCTTAAATTAATAGGGTATATATATTTACTTTTGTAAAAATTCCTACTCCACAGAAGAGAGTGGTGATTCTATAAGCAGTTGATTGAGCACATCTTAAATAATTATTTATATTAAAGCTAAATATATTCTAGGAACCTGTAGCACGTGCCAATTGTAGCTGTATAAATGTGTAGCTCCTAAAGCCTGGAATGACACCTACCATTAACATCAATAAAAAGATGTGAAAGTTACAACAGAAAAAGCTTGCAATCCAAATCAGGAAGGATACAGGATGAGTTTGTAATCAAAATACAGAGAGTAACAGCAGGATAGTCTAGTTTAAATATTTCTTTGTGGTTTCTACTTTTAAAAGCTTTCAGAAAGTAACTTGAATTCACAGTAATTGCTAAACTTTAAGAAAATCTTGATGCTTTAAGAAAGTCTTGATGAAGGAGAGATCAGAGTTTAACCAGTTCACGTTTTAAATTAAATGTAACCATTGAGCAATGGCAGTATGACATGTGTAGGCCTTAATTTGAAGGAGCTAATTATAAATGAAACTACCTCTGTTGCATATGAATACGTACTTAGTATTTCAGGCATTTTTGTCTTGGGCAGCTTCTTGCCTGCCTTAAGTGCTAGTTAGAATATTCCTTTAGGCAAGAGTAACAAATAACAATTAAATAGCTTGGTTGGTTTGGGTATTTTTTTTTTCTCTCGTAACAGTCCTTTTTACTTCCATGCTATTATGTCAGTGTCATTCTTTTCCTATATTCTCTCTCCTTGGTATCTCACTTGAGCCTTGATCTGTATAACTCTGAGCTTCCTGAATTCACTGAGGCTGTTCTTCAGTTTGAAGCCACATACGAGCAGAATTGTTTGCAGGACTGCGCAGCAGATATGGGGAATGAGAGCAGCAGGCTTACATCGTGGTAGGAGCCCAGCTAGGTGATTGCAATGCTCAGGAATGCATGCACTCATCACTGACTGTTAGGTTGGGATACTTCTTTTAAAATAAATAACTAAATAAATAAATAAATAATCAACCATTTTTTTTTCTGCATCTGAAATTTAATTTAAGACCAGAATCTTAAACCTGATGCTTTTTGGAGGAAAAATACTTTACAGTATTATATTTAAGAGCTTCATGATCTTCCACAAATGTGAGTAGTAACAAGAGCTGCCAATAAGCCTCTTGGACAGAAGACTGTAGTATTTTCTATGTTAGCAGACATTGAGCATTAGCACAACTTTTGCACATAAGATCAGGAACAATTTTGACTAACTTTTTAAAACCAACCAATGAAGAAAGAAGCCTCTGGGAGTTCTTTACACTTAGTTCTTCTTTCTACTGTTTCGTGTATGGCAGCATGATTATACCAGATCACTCAAGTTTTTTCCATGTTAGGACACCTAGGTGAACCTATTACCCTCTGCTTTCACAGAGTATGTGCTGGGTCTGGCTAGAGTGGAGTTAACTGTCTTAATAGTAGACCATATGGTGCTGTGCTTTGGATTGGTGGCTAAAACACTGTTGCGAATGCACCAGCATTTTGGCTGTTGTAATATAGTACTTGCACAAAGTCAAGGCCTTCTCTCTTTCCCTCTCCCACCTCCCTCAGAGATGGGGTAGATAAGAGACAGAGAGAGGACAGCTGACCCAAACTGACCAAAGGGGTATTCTGTACCATATGATGTTGTGGGAAAGCAGAGGAAGGGGGAAAGTCTGTTGTTATGGCATTTGTGTTCGAAAGTAACTGTTGCAGGTACTGAAGCCCTGCTTTTCAGAAGGTGGAAATAGTGAATAAATTCCTCTAATTGCTTTGCTTTTATGTGCAGCTTTTGCTTTCAGTATGAAACTTTCATTATCTTGATCCACAAATCTTTTCACTTTCTTTCTATTTTTTCCCCACCCTGTGAGTGAATGGCTGTGTGGATATTTGGCCGGGGTCAATCTCTCCCAAGGTACTGCCCATGTTCAGTAACACATCTTCAAAATATCTGTCTGTGCACATGTGTTGACAAGTGCAGCTCCTAGATCTGCTCTGCTGTGTCTTTAGTGGCCCTTGGCAGAGGTACAGGCCACTGAGCTAATAGCTTCAAGAAGCTTTAGTTTACATAGAAATGTGGAGCCTTGTAGCCTTTATTAGAAGACGACAAGTACTACGATTTGGTGTTCACCCTAAACCTCTGTTGCATGATTAGACATTTGCAAGACTGCTTCCAAATCCCATTTTGTAATCTCTAGGGGGGTAGGGTGGGTGTGGGTGCTGCTGATCTTTGACTGTCGTGAGTTGTCAAGGTAAGAAAAGAAAGCTGCAGTTCAGTTTAAGATTTTTTTTTGTGTTTTTTCTTACTTCTTTACCACACGTGTAGAGATTATAGGGTTCTTCTACAAAAATCCACTTGACCTGTTTTCTATGTGTTTCCATAAACATGGAAGGTTACACAGAAGTTCATATTTCCTGTCCTATTCATGTCACCTCTCTGTCTTCTTTTCCACACAAAGAGTTACAAAACAATAATAAAAATAGATGTGGCGATGTAAGCACGAAAGTTACAGATGGAGGTGCCAGGCTGCTAACACCGAAATGTTAAAGCATGCATTTGCATGGAACGCTAGACTGTGCTCTGCTCTTTGTCAGATCACTTATGACTTCTGAAATATTGGGATACCAGTTATAAATAACTTCTTAGTGCAGGGGGTGTATTGCCACTTGATTCTGTGAAATGACAGATAGCTCTGTGGATGCTTATGAAAAGTTATAAGATTGGAATCTTATGCTAACATAATTAGTATTGATACTGCTGTTACTATTCAGCCTTTTTCCGGGTAGTCCAAAAGCTGATTCCAAGAAACTATTCTATTCCATTTCCACATTGCAGTTATTTTGTATTTGTAAGCCACTCAACTTATCAAAAGCCTGCAGAAACAATGGAAGGAGACCAATATTTGCACAGCAGAATCAAAAGGGAAAAAAACTGTTATCCTTTAATTTTTAAGAAATGTCAGGTCAATGGAACTTCTTGTCTCCCCCGATAGTTTCTGCATCAATACAAACAATCCTGCACTTGGAACTAGAACTTAGAAAAATTATTTATGTCTTTTGCCACAGTTCTTGCTGGTTTACACCTAAACGTTGAAATTAATCTTTGTTTCAGCAGCCAGTAAAAGTCCATGCCTCACTTAAGTCTTGCAAACAGGATTTAGTTGGGAACTAAAAGTGTCCAGAATTTGGTCTGCCAGTGGCAGATTTAATCCTGCTCAAGTAAATCAAGCGGAAATACAAATCAGAGACTCTGTTGTCTCCCTGGTCCCCTGTTCCAGGCTCATGTAGACTTTCTTAGATATTCTGACTCTGCTTTGTTGAGAAAGGAGACTATATTTTTGTTTAGAACAGAGACGTCTCTCCCTTTGATTACATTTCCAACTACATTTATTCCTCTTGAATACTAAGACCATCAGGTTTATATTTGCTCTTTTTCTCTGTGTACCCAGGTACTACAGAAGATGATGCTCACCAGAAAAATAAGGATTTGGATGCTGCTGCCCTTACTCAGGCAATGTTTCAAATTTGTTTCAGTTTCAAGGACAGATTCTTGTGGTTCTGTTTAATAACCTGTACAGATTGCCCAAGCGTAAGAGTTTCCCCAATATTGTCCTTACAGTATTCAGACCATCACTTCCTACATGTGTTCTTTAAGAATGCAAATGGAAGAACATACATGAAGTGTTTTCTTCTCTTCATTTACTATGTGCGTCTTTGTCAGTATTTTTTGATTAATATTCTTTAGGTAGATGAGTTTTCCTTGGAGAAAAAGAGCCACACTGAGGTTCAGTTGAAACCCTTCCTGCTTGCCAATACAAAATGTGTAAGAAGAATCCATGTTACTAAAGAGACTTTATAGGCTACGAGAACATTTGTCTTTAACTGTAGGTAAGAAAAAAAAACAAACACGTAATCAAAAACTCTTCAGCTGTTTCATAATGAATTATAAGAAATTCTATCATTTTATTAATAGGAAAGATCATCCTGTGGAATAACTAACTTTTATTTTGATAAGTAATGTAATTAGGACAGCTTTTAGTGATGTATGGAAATGTATTCCTCTTTTTTTAAAAGGAACAAGAGATAAAGGTAAATGTCTAATAATCTCTTCTGAAATAAGTAGGCAAAACTGGTCAAATAAAATGGAAGGTAAATACTTTTCAAGTGTACCCTGCTCTCTTTATCTAAATCTTTCCTGATCTCTAAATCTTCAACTAACTTCCACACTTTGAGCAATACAACTCCTGATTTGTTTAGATGTAAAATGTCTCTTAAGAAAATTCACAAAGAACTGACACATACTCTGATCAAATACAAGTACAAATAGAAAAATGCTATACAATATTAAGACATACACTGTTTTGAAGATGAGATCATAGACCTACTACCATACTGATATAACTAGCAATTAATTCCTATGCATATACTCATATGCATATACTCATAGCATCAGTAACACTTTTTTTTTCCTCTCCAATATCTCAAAACTTGTCAAGTTGAAAGCTTGAAAATTTTTAACAATAAAAAGAGAACTAAACACCAATATTTAGAGACAGAAGTTGTCTAAAAATCTCCAGAATCACTTGCCTCATGTGCAAACTTCATACTTAAAAGGAGTAAGAGATATATTCATATTTTCTAACATATATATAACTTTTTAATACTCATTAAAATATGTGACTGTATATTGGAATATCTGAAGTCTGTCCTTACATCATGTTTATAACTGACATCTTTACTAGTTAACAATAATTAAATCACTGTACTTCATCTTTATATACCTGTTTCTATGGTATAACACTAATTATTAATCTTTCCGTGGTTTCAAGTCTTGTTGAATCTTTTTACTATAATAACGCATCAAAAAATTACCTTTATTTTGACTCAAGTTACCATATTGACCTTCTTTATTCCTCTGTCATAGGAATTTTATCTACCAAAAATATATATAAAAAACCACATTCAATTAAACACAGCATGCTGAATAACCTAATACCTAGACTCCGAAGAATAAGGATATTGTTTCACTCAAACAGGTTAGCTTTGTTGTATGTGCTGACGTTCTGCAAAGCCTCTCCACCTCCACCAGTTTAACTCTTTTCTAGAACTCTGAGAAGGAAGACAATGATGAAACATGATGAAAGTTGCAGTGGTAGAACTGGGGCTGCCTCACCTAGCAAGTTTCAGGTTTGAGCTAACTATTCAAATTCAAATGTATCCTAAGCCTTAGGATTTCCATATTTATATCCCACTGAAGAGAAAAAGCTCAAAGTTTGCCCAGACTCAGGTGAATTATTTTTGATTAATACATGAAGAATCGTGTTTAGCTGAGGCAGCTCACCTATAGAGTTCAATGAAACAAAGACATAAAAAGGGAATAACATTTTGCATTTTTATAAGCTATTTTAACTGTCCTCATTTTCAACAAGCTGTTAGTAGTGCCACAGAATGAACACCACCAAAAGTGAGACTTTTAATAATCATCAAGAACAAAGATAGATAAAGAATTCTTCAGAATAAGATTATGCAGAAGTATAAATAAATTATTTCTATTATTTATTCTTCTTAATGTGCTGCTCCTGTTGGACTGAATGCTCTAATCCAATTTTCTTTTACACCATTGAATAGTCACTTTTTCCTATGTGTAAAGAAAAGTTAATTCACTCTTTGTCTAGAAACAACCAGTTGTAACAGATCTTAGGTTTCATGTAAGCAGGTGCAGGATTTGTTGGTTGGTTGGTTGTTTTTTTGATGTTTTTTACAGTGCACAAATACGACTGAAATTAGAATGATGCAGTTTGTATTCAGAATAGCTGTGATTCTGTGTTGATGCATATAATACACTGTCCCACTAAAAATATAGCAAAAAATCACTCCAAATGTTTTCCGTTTTTTATAAAGTTAGTATTAATGAGATATTGTCATATGTTTTCGACTATATTTATTCATCTGCCATGAAGTATATTCAGTAGATCCCACTTAAATAGATCATTCTCTATGGTTCTATGCATTTATATGTATTCTGTTCATTTTCTGACATGAATACTCTCTTCAAACCAGAACAAAATGCACATAAAAAAGTAAAAATGTACCTCTACTAAAAAAACAACAAACAAACCACAAAACAAAACCAACAGATTATATAAAATGTCCCTTCTGCTCTTACTGAAAATCAGATCTACTCTATAAATTTAGCAATGGAAGAACTAGCACACAAGCAAAAAAATATGCTGTTGCTGTGTAAGTCCATTAAAGTTGATGTAGTTATAGTTAATATAGATCATGCTTATGCTTTTTTAATGCCATACTCATAAAACAGATCTCTTTTTCTTGATTTTTCTTTTTTTAACTATGGTGGTTTGTTTAAATGGCCTTGCTGAAAAAAAATTTTCTATTGTGTTGTGGTTGAAATGACACAAACAGTGAATTTACTTTCTACTTTCCACTTCAATGTGTACTGATGAACTTCAGTCATATAGACTGGATTGAGAAGTGAAGAAAGACCCCCAAGTCATTTTTTGAGTTATTTTAGCCATAGCAGCCTCTGAAACCTGCTCAGATTGTTTCCAATATTGCCTTTTAAATTGGTTTTCAATTTTCTTGTATATCTGAGTACACCTGTGCACACAGAAATAAGATTCTTACATTTTCCTTCTCTGAAAACTGAAGCAATGTCTTATGCAAAATGTATTTTTTCAGCTTTTATTACTCATTAGGAATTACTTTGCAATAACTGATGTAAGAAGGGGAAAGAGCATTGAATCCTGCCTGTATCATATTAATGCAGTTGTGGCAAATCACACGGACAGACAAAAAACCTTCTAGCCATTGGTGCCTAAAAACCTATTTGTGTGCAAGAGTTGTATGTCCTTCTGACTTTTCTTTCTATTAAAGATGAAGTAAAAAGTCTGTTCATGTCCACAGGTGGATATGATATACTTCTGGAAAGGAACGAAAACTACCCAAGACAAGGTTTGCAGATTTCTTCCTATTCTTCCTCCACTGCTCCACCAGGAATGAGGGTTTTGAAAGGAAGGACTGTGTCAAGGATTTTTTTTTAAGCTTTTCCTCACTGTCAAGGATCATAGAGAGTATCTTACCTCCTACCCATATGGCCAGGAAAAGCATGTTCTTATAAGTAGGGATGCCTTGAGCTTCACAATGAAAGTCAAAACTATAATGCTGTATCAGAGTGCATTTTATCTGAGCAAATCCTCTGGAGTCTCTCAAAATGTCTCTGCTTACTCTTAGGTTCCTCGCTCAAGCATCTGCCCATGCTTTTGGAAATTTGTGTGCTATAGCTTGTTGGTTGATGTCCTTCAGTAAAGACCTGCTGTAGGTAGAAGTACTCATGTAAGTCCCTGGCACTCAGAGCCTGCATGTGGCTGGAGGATGGATGGTTGCAGGGAATAAAACCATTTTACCACACCTCCCCCATTAATATAGTGGGAATATATGAAAATATAAGCAGAGGTTGGTTTGAAGTGAGGGAATGGAATTAGGAGTAGCTAAACTAACTCAGGCAGATCTGTACTATGGATACATCGTTAAGTATTTAATATGTTGTAACAAGTTTGACATTTTTTCTCTGTCTATGATAGGTCTTGTTATATTACTTAGTAAGAATAATCTGTCCCATCTGGATCTTGTTGCTGTCTTGAGCTAGAATTAGAAGAAAATGCAAGAACACTTCAGTGGACAGTGGAAGAACTATCTGCTCTACACAGGCACATTCTGAACTATAACAATTTAGAATTTGACTGAAGGTCTGAAACACATTTTAGTACCCATTCTAAAATGTTCATTGTAATTAAAACAAGAATCCCTGGGATTTCTGTTATCAATATACATATCCTATTAGATACTGGCTATTGTTAAATTAGCTCCTTAATGTCTTTCTGTGGTACAGAATTCACATCTTAGTTGCTAATATGAGAATAAATAAATAAATAAATAAATTTATCTTCTTCTAACTGCATTGAATATGCCCTGCTTCATGTGTTCTGAAACAAGGAGAACATAATCTTCCCTTCTGCCTCCTGTAGACCACTCAGTATTTTACATACCTCTACCACGTCCCCAGTTTTACAATCCTTTTCAATAATAAGCAATAACCGTGAGAGTTATGTAAAAATTATTGGCCAATCTGGGACATTCTGGGTCAAGTTTACTGCTGGTATAACGTCATAATAAGATTTATATACTAGGATTATTAAACATACAGAAGGATACTTCAGCACAATAGGTGCTGAAATAATGTTATCTTTTTACAGTATCACATGGGAGATGTAGCTATTGTAGTGTGTTTTGCAAATTTATACTTTTATTTCCCAAACTATTAGATACAAAAGCAAAGTTAAGGACAAGCCCATGGTAATGAAAGTCTTGACTTTATAGCTGGATCTGGAATATGAGCTGCTATATCTCTGGCTCCTCCAACAATAAACTGAGATGAAAGAAATAACATATGATTAACACTCCAGAAAAGTAGGGAAATGCCTTCTGTAAGGAAAGTGACTCAATGAGCCAGATGGGGCTGCTGTTCAAAAGGAGGCCATGAACGTAATTTGGCTGAAACTTTTGGATAGAATTTGTTTACAGTAGCTAGAATGAAAAGGATAACTATATGACATAGAAGAATTAAAAGCAGAAGTATTTGTGTTATCTCTAGAATATTTGACAATTACTAATAGTGTTGTACTCTTGCAGTGGGATTGTGGAGGGAGAAGGACTGCCCTTTTGGCTTGAAGGGGTTGTCAGCCAAGTCTGATTAGAACAGAAGGGTCTCAACAGTCAGATTGGGACATGACCAGCCTCCACTCTGCCTCTATTCAGTCACCAACAGTGGCTGAAAGCAGATCCTTAGGGAAAAGGATAAAAATGTGACAGGAATATCTCATTATTTCCCAGGTGTGCTGTCCCAGCCTTCACCATCTGTGTCTTCAGGATTTTCTGGCCACCAGTGATATCCATAATGGGCTCTTCATCCATGAAGAGAAATATCCATTTTTGTTTGGAGATTTTGTTCTTGTTAATTTTTCAACTGTCAGTTCTAATTCAAACACTTACTACCCATTCTCCTTCTACATGCTGCTCACAGACCATATTTAAACACGGTGAATCACAGAATCACAGAATCACAGAATGTTAGGGATTGGAAGGGACCTCGAAAGATCATCTAGTCCAATCCCCCTGCCGGAGCAGGAACACCTAGATGAGATCACACAGGAAGGCATCCAGGCGGGTTTTGAATGTCTCCAGAGAAAGAGACTCCACAACCTCCCTGGGCAGCCTGTTCCAGTGCTCTGTCACCCTTACTGTAAAGAAGTTCTTTCTCAAATTTAAGCGGAACCTCCTGTGTTCCAACTTACACCCATTGCCCCTTGTCCTATCATCGGTCGTTACTGTGAAGAGCCTGGCCCCATCCTCCTCACACTCACCCTTCAAATATTTATAAACATTAATGAGGTCCCCCCTCAGTGTCCTCCAAGCTCCAGCATCTGCACTCCGTGGGTGAGGAGTACGGCAGCGGCAATGGTCAGTTCGACGGCTGAGTGCGTGCAAGGAGAAAAGGGTGACTCCTGGAGCCCGGGAAACCTGTGGAAGGGGCAGAGAGTCCCCTGAGGAGCGGCCGATCTCACGAGGGGCTGATGTGGCGGGAGCATTTCCAGGGGCCACCACGGGAGATTGAAATGGCCCCTCGAGAGCGCGAGCAGCCAGAAGCTCAGTGACCAGGACGGGCAAACAGGACGTCAGAAGGTCGTGGGGCGTCAGTCTGTGCAGCCAGGGTGAGCAGGCAAGGAGAGCAGGGAAGGCATGCAGGCAGGGTGCTGGTGCTCGACCAGAAGTACCAGGAAATCATGGTGTCTACCTGCCAAAAAAACAAGGTCTCTCTGTGCTCTGCACCAGCTGTGACTGATGCAGCCTCCCAGAGGGAGCCCCAGTGAGTGCATGCTGTCACCCAGTTGTCAGCCTGAAGGGCCTGACCCTCACTTGCATTGGTATTGTACGACAGTGGAAAATTCACCTGTGGGGGATGTTTCTGGGTGGAGGAACTCCTCCGCTTAGTGACAGAACTCGGGAAAGAGATGAGTAGGTTGAGGACTATCAGGGACTGTGAGTGGGAGATTGACTACTGGAATGATGCCCTATGGTCTTGGTCTCAAACCCAGCAGGCAGCTATACCTCGTGCATCAGAGGATTCCCTATCCTCTCTCCTCACAACTGAACAGAGAAAATCAAATGGAGGAAAGCAAATGTCACTCCAGTCTTCAAAAAGGGCAAGAAGTAGGACCAGGGTAACTACAGACTGGTCAGTGTCACCTCCATCCCTGGGAAGGTGATGGAACGACTTATCCTTGGTGCCATCTCTAGGCACATCAAGGATAAGAGGGTCATTAGGGGCAGTCAACACGGCTTCACCAAGGGGAAGTCATGCTTGACAAACCTTCTAGACTTTTATGAAGACATAACCAGATGGCTGGATGATGGCAAAGCAATGGATGTGGTCTATCTTGATTTCAGTAAGACATTTGACATGGTCGCCCACAGCATCCTCACTGCCAAATTGAGGAAGTGTGGACTGGATGATCAGGTAGTGAGATGGATTATTAACTGGCTGGTGGGAAGAAGCTAGAGAGTTGTGGTCAACGGGGTAGAGTCTAGTTGGAGACCTGTGTCTAGTGGAGTCCCTCAGGGGTCAGTACTAGGACCAGTATTATTCAATATATTCATAAATGACCTGGATGAGGGAATTGAATGCACTGTCAGAAAGTTTGCTGACGATACAAAGCTGGGAAAAGTGGCTGACACGCCAGCAGGCTGTGCTGCCATCCAGAGAGACCTGGACAGGCTGGAGAGCTGGGCGGGGAAAAGCTTGATGAAATATAATAAAGGCAAGTGTAGGGTGTTGCACCTGGGCAGGAACAAAACCAGGTTCCAGTATAGGTTGGGAGATGATCTACTAGAGAGCAGTGTAGGGGAAAGGAATCTGGGAATCCTGGTGGACAGCAGGATGACCATGAGCCAGCACTGTGCCCTTGTGGCCAGGAAGGCCAATGGCATCCTGGGGTGCATTAGAAGGGGTGTGCTTAGTACGTCGAGAGAGGTTCTCCTCCCACTCTACTCTGCCCTGGTGAGGCTGCATCTGGAATATTGTGTCCAGTTCTGGGCCCCACAGTTCAAGAAGGACAGGGAACTGCTTGAGAGAGTCCAGCACAGAGCCACCAAGATGATTAAGGGAGTGGAGCATTTCCCTTATGAGGAAAGGCTGAGGGAGCTGGGCCTCTTTAGCTTGGAGGAGACTGAGGGGTGACCTTATTAGTGTTTATAAGTATAAGAAGGGTGAGTGTCAGGAGGATGGAGCCAGGCTCTTGGTGACAACCAAAGATAGGACAAGGGGCAATGGGTGCAAGCTGGAACACAGGAGGTTCTGCTTAAACTTGAGGAGAAACTTCTTTACAGTGAGGGTAACAGAGCACTGGAACAGGCTGCCCAAGGAGGTTGTGGAGTCTCCTTCTCTGGAGACATTCAAAACCCACCTGGATGCCTTCCTGTGTGATCTCATCTAGGTGTTCCTGCTCCGGCAGGGGGATTGGACTAGATGATTTTCCGAGGTCCCTTCCAATCCCTAACATTCTGTGATTCTGTCTTTTCCAACCAGGCGATTCTGTGATTCGTATCCTTTCAATCCTTTCAAGTCTTTTTTTTTTTTTTTTTTAACTTTCCTTTCTGTGTCTGTCCAGTTCTGTGTCTGTGCTATTGAGATATTTAGAGGAAATTGAGTTGCAGCAGAAAAGCACAGCTTTTTTAATGGAAACTACTTTTGGGAAAAGTGAAGGTGGGATTATGTCTTATGTTCTCCAAGAACATTTTTTAGCACTTCAAAGTTTGTGTTGTTTTTTCTGAAACTCACCAGCTGAGAGTCTGACACCACGGCCCCAAAAAAACTCTGCTTCCATGTGATGCAAAGCAAAAGAGCTCAGGTCATTTTATGGTAGAATTAATGTAGAAACCTCAACATAACTTTGGCTTTGAAGGGGTAGAATGGAATCTTATTGATTATAATGAGCATATATAACAATCCACAAAATCCAGCATATTTTATAAAATAACAAATTATTTTCCTGTCCCATGTGTATTGACCTGAAAGATTCCAAGACAATGTTGCCCCATGATGAAGATTCACAATGAAAGAAATTTAAAGTTTTGCTAATTAATAATACATCCTCTGCAAAATGCTGAATATTTAAAACAGTGCCTATGTTCTTCAACTTTATCATTTTTAAAATATTTTTTCTTGTGTCGTTGTACCATTAATTGCTTTAATTTATTTCCTGTTAATACATTTTGAACAGGAATTTCCCCAAGCTGTGGATTATTATTAATTACTAGGTGAATATAGAATCATTTATTAATATTCATATCAACTAGAACACACATATCCATTAAAAGATTAGCCAAATAGGTGGAAAATAGTTGATTTGTCAAGCAATTTGAAAAGTGTTGTGACTTCATGATCAGTGTCAGACCAGTTTATTTTGTTGGGGGTTCTTTTTAATTCATGCTTTTTTTCACTGTAGCTTAAACATGGTTTCAGGAAAATTTGATTACGAAACTTTATGACATTTTGTGTGATATTTCAATTTTCTATCCATTTTCTGCTCATTAAAATCAGTGATATATTTTTATGTATCAGTAAAGGGGTTAGATACCCCAACACAAAGTATTTCCTGGTTTCAGTTCAGGACAAGAGTGTTTGTGAGTGGTAGTTCCCAAACAGACTCAGGAAACTGTAGACTTTAGCAAAACTTGCCAGGGGAAAAAAAAAAAAAAAGCAAGCCAAATTCTCTACTGTTGTTGACCTTTCTAAGGGGTAAAAGTTGAACAAGGCAAAGAGTTAAGAGAAGCTATTTTGACTGAAGGTCAGGGAGGAGGACTGACTATAAAGCAAAAGAGAGGAAAGGGCTTCTATAAGATGGCAAAAAGGAGTGAATAATGTAGGTTAAAATGGACATTGTTAAATTAACATTGTGTCGAAAAATGGGAAGAGGACTGTCCAGCCTAGCAATAGGACAAAAAGAGCTCAAGGCTCATTCCCAAGCTTAAATTCTCAGATACAGTGAAAAGCAACTTCTTTGCTCTGCTGTGGAATGAGAACTGGAGTGAGGTCTGTGAAACCTCACAGGGCAGCTCATCCATCTCATTCCTCAAACCGGCACAGGTCAAAGGCCATAGGCTGTTTACTTTGAGGGGTTTCCTGATGTGTTAGGAATAGTGAACTTTTGTGTACAGTCAGAAGTGAAATTCCATCATCAATGAGAATGAAGGGAAACTGAGATACTATTGGGTACCACTGCACTATGATTATGATTTCAAAGGACTCTTTCCATGCATATTGCTTACTGGTTTTTGAGTAACTCAGTTTTGCTGATATACAAGAGGCCAACATATAGTTAGCCCTGCATATAAATGATGAACAATTTTGAAATACTAGTTTAAAAGGTTCAATAGTACCAACAAACTTTTCCCACTTGTGCAATATAAAGGGCTTTAAAAAAAAAAAGATTTTGACAAGTTTCTGAAATATGAAAACCAGGAAGTATTTTTATTTAATCTGTTTTTAGAAATGCTTATAGAGACAATTTAGCTTTCTGAATAGAATCACAAAAATACCAAGGACTAGGTTGAACTATCAGACTAAAATTTAAAACATCCTTCATGCTTAAAACAAACTCTTTCAGAAAATTACACTTTTGGAAAAAAATGCTTTGAGGGCAAAACAACTGGGTTTTTTTAATCTGATGAATTGAAGCCCAGTTGGTGGTATTTACCTATTTTATTAATATTAATATATATTTGAACCATTTGTGTTCTTTTCTGACATGTTTTATTTGTGGAATCTGCTATGATATAATGATACAGGGACTTCTACATTAACTTTCATCACGGCACAGCATATCAACAAAAAGTAACCTGAAATCTAAAGAGTTCTAATTATCGAACAGGAACTTTTAATTTGATTGAAAAGTCTGCTGAGATTTGCATTCTATCTTTTGAATAAGATGTAAAAATCAGAAACATCAAACTTTACAGTACTTTTGGAATTAGCAGATTATGATCCTTCACTGTGTTGGATATAATGTATTTCACTGTATGTTCCTCCCTGCTTCTCTCCTCAATTTCAGACTTGATGAAGGAATTGATGGGAAAGCTTCTATGAGTTACAGCAGACAAGCTAGAAAGGGTCACAATGGTGTGAAGTATCCATCAAATCTTGCTTTCAAGAGCTTTTTTCTGTCTCCGAAATTTCAGACAGGCAATTCACTCATTCTTGTAAGATCTCACCCACTTTTGGAGAAATTTATCTGCTTAGATTCATATTGGCACAGTTACTATGGAAGTTTCAGGACTTCACAATAAAGGCTTCGAATCCGGTTATGAAGTGAAAGGGCAGCTGAGTTCTGGAGAATGGGTAAAGAACTATAGAATCACACTGGAAGGGATTTCAGGCTGTATCTGTCTCTCTGTTGAGTCCATGGTGAGGCACGGGAAGCCAGCTTTCCAAAGTTAAAATAAGTTTTGTGTATACTGTCCATGGTGTACTATCAAATCTATGAGTTGCTGTGCTTGCATTAGTTGGAACCTTTTTATGTGGGTGGCTTAATTCTTACGTAAGAGCTCCCATAGCTGAGTCTTTGTAGAGTGAATTTGTAGGGTTGAAGTGGCTAAATGTGTTGGGTTTGTGTAGTGGAGTTTTTTTGGCAGTAGTGGAGGGGCTACAGGGGTGGCTCTGGTGAGAAGCTGCTAGAAGCTTCCCTGGCTCCAAGGCAGACCCATCTCCAGCACAGGCTGAGCCCATCAAAGATGGTGAAGCATCACTGTGAACCCATATTTAAGAAGGGGAAGGAGGAGTTGCAAAAAAACCAACCATCTGCAGAGGAGAGAGGAGAAGGATGTGAGAGAGAGCACTAGGCAGATACTCAGGTTAGTGAAGAAGGATGGGGAGGAGGTGCACTGGAGCAGCCCATAGTGAGACAGCAGGTTGTCCCTCTGCAGTCCATGGAGGTTAATGGTGGAGCAGATAGCCACCTGCAGCCCATGGAGGTTAATGGTGAAGCAGATTGACACCTGTAGCTCATGGAGAACTGCCTCCAGCCCATGGAGGATGCCGTGCTGGAGCACGGGGTTATGCCTGACAAAGTGTGTGACTTTGTGGAAAGCCTCTGCTGGAACAGTCTGTTCCTGAACTATTGTAGCCTGTTGGAGGGACCCGTGCTGGAGCAGTTCATGAAGAACTGGAGCTCATGGGAGGGACCTCACACCAGAGCAGCTGAGAGTGTCTGGAGTCCTCTCCCTGAGAAGAAAGGGTCAGCAGAAATAACATGTGATGAACTGACCACAACCCCTATTCCCAGTCCTCCTCTGCTGCCGAGGGGGAGGAGGCAGAGAAATCAGGAGCAAAGTAATTTGAACCCAGGGAGAAGGGGAAAGGTGTTTTAAGATGTGGTTTTAAGTCTCATTGTCCTATTCCAATTGATTGGTAGCAAATTAAATTAATTTTTCTTCCCCAGGTCAACTCTGTTTTGCCCATGACCATAACTGGTTATCCCTCCCTGTCCTTATCCTGATCCACAAGCCCCTTTATTATATTTTCTCTTTCCCATCCCACTGGAGGGGGAGGAGTGAGTCAGCGTCCATGTGATCTTAGCCTGGTTGTGGCTAAACCACCCCACTAAGTCAAAACATATTCTCCTGGCCAGGAGGAACCTTAAAAGCATCTTTTCATTGCTTGCTATTGGGCTTGATTCAGATAATTTGTGGTTAGAAGGTAGCTTATTTCTCTCTCTAAAAATAGGCAACCAGTTCTGGTCATTCAGCCTGAATTAGCTGATCAGTCTTTACTGTCAATGGTGATCCATGGTAAAGGCAAGTAACTCTGAAGTTAGAGGGCCCAGATCAAATGAGGGCTTCCTTAGTGTTATGTATCTTTTGCAGAGCTCCTGGGGAGCAGAGATCCATAATGCAGCTAACAAAAACTGTTAGGTCTAGAACTGAGATGTAAGAAACAAGAGATGTAAAAAGTTAGAAAAATGCTTGGGAAGAGAAGATCAGGGGTTTATTTTTTCCTTTTTTTTTCTCTCAAAGTGGGGTGAACATGATGTCCGGTCTTCCAAAATCTTCTCTAAACAAAAGATTAAAGCATATTCTGTGATGTTTCCATCACTATTACTGAATCTGGACCATTGCACAGAAGAGTTTAGAAAATTCAAGTGACACCTCCCTACACACCTGAGTTTAAACTCTGTTTGAGTTTAAACGCAGTCTGTACTGAAGTGGTGGAAAAATGCACAAGGAGTCTCTAAGAGAAGAGACCATAATCCAGACTGTCTCTTCCTCCATCTTGGTAAAAGAACAATTTCCTTCAATTACCTTTGAAGACCTTCAAAGCTGTGTTTTAGCAGAAGATTTGAGAGACTTTGAATATCACCACACACTTTCATAGCTTCTGGGTGGTTCAGCTGTCATTTCAGCAGAAATATTACAGGAACTGTTGACTTAAAAAAGATTGATACTTTATTCCACTTCATATTAATATTCAAGATGTTAACAATTATGTTAATTTGGAAGTCTAATTTCCACTCCTTTTTGTTTTTGCATGAAAGAAGTTTGACTTGTTTTGTTAGATCAGAAATAAAGTACAGAACTTGAATCCCTTTCAGAAACTCAGTCTGCATTCTAACATTGCTTTAGGAGACTATTAGAGCTCTTTAAGGATCCACATGTTAACATAAAATACTTTTTTTTCTGAGTTTTGGCATGAGGTTCCTATACTGTAGACAAAGGTTAGATGTCTAGAGAAGTCATTTCCCATCCTATGACTCAGCTGTTCAGCCTCTTTGTATTTCTACAGCTGAATAATAAACTAAGAACTCTACTGTTTTGATTGTATAGCTGATTATAAGTTGACAGTCTGACATAGATGAAGAGTGGTGGGTGGGATGTTTCAAGTTTTCTGATTCAAGATACTTTGTTTGAAATTGATGACAGTAATATTTAAAATACCCTGGTCCTTTATAGTAGCAAATACATGACTATTAAGCACAACTAAATTTCCAGCATTTCTAGCTATAATGAACATAGCTTTAAAGAAAAAGCTTCCCTAGAAGAAATCACTGATTCCTCATTGACAGTAAGATGTTTTAGGACAGTTGAGAATTCTGTCCTGACTAATCAGAAGTACAATATCAAATGGACAGGCAGACCTCAAATTAGTTATAAATATTATGAGGATAGGCAGCTTCAGAAGAAATAGAGAAATGTGCTCTAAAGCTTTTTGTAAATAACTACAGCCACACAAACAATGAAACTTTATTTCCCCGATCAAATCAGTACTATTCAAATTCCCAGTAGATTTTCTGGGCTCCAGTAGTCCCATAAATATGTTAATTAGAAAACTATTGACTGGTTTTACACTTCTGAGTCCTCAGGTGATCCAGATCCTGCTTTTAGGACAAACAAATCTTTAGCTGTGATGTGTCTGTGTCTTACATAACACACGGTTTCCCAGCATATTTTTTTTCTGCATATTAAAAATGCAATAGGAATCAACACAGATCTTCATTTTGTTCAAGTCAGTGGACAAGAATCTGGTAAAAAGATTGGCATCTTTCCATCACTTCCTGACTCCTCCATATTAGGTTGTGAGATTCAATGTTCTAATTATTTTTTTCCAAGCAAAAATGTCTAAGTACATTTGAAATATGAAAATACCTGATGTATCTGACAGTATACTCTAGTCAGTCCTGTGTGGCCTTTGTTCCTGTCCAGTTTTGTTCAGCTAGACACTTGAGACAATCTGTAAGTCCTCAACAGGTATAGGGGTGATTCAGCTGAGTCAACTATCCAAATACCAATGGTCCATGGTACTCTGCTTGTGTTTCCATATGTCTCCTCTGCTCTGTACAGATGCCTGAGGTCCAGATTCTGAATGGGGCAGATTGAACTCTACCCTGGGACTCCCTATAAAGACCTAAAAAGATATAGACAGTTGCAGACACATCCCAACATAGATTTAAAGAAAAGGCTATCACACATTGCCACCTACAAATGTCCATTCACGGCTGGTGAGTACAGCAAATAGAGTGGCTAGTTTAGACTTAATAAGCTGAATTTTAGAAGCCTAATTTAGATGAGATAAATAGCACTTATCCTGAAAAATGTAAAGAACTAATATAAGCTTTCTTTACAACCAACAGAAAGCTCATAGCATCCTGGAATGAAAGAATAAATGCTCCCTTTGCAAATTCGGTTTTGCTGCGACTAGGTGGCTACCAGCGTGGGAGTCTGGAGTACAGAGAAAAAGTGTTAACATCAAACTCTTTTCCATGTTTCTTACACTTAAAATGTACTTTCTCGCTATCCAGGGCAGTTACGTTCTTATATTAAAAATACTTACAAAGCTGTTTCATTGCAGACATCAAAACAAACTCTCACCCCACAGAGAGAGTCATAGGGATATTTCACATTTGTGCTACTGCTTCAGGAAGCCTGAGAGACTCCTGAGAACCTGAAGGAAACTCTGGACTCAAACAATCACCTGTGAAAGAAGATTCCAGTATGTCCTTGACAGAGATGCTGTGGCTTCCATTGGATTATGTCGCCTTGGTTGGGCAGTAAGAAGTAAAAAGAACAAGTAAGCTTCAACCATTGGACAAAATATGAGAAATACCAATTCAAGTGTGGGGCACTGCTGGGGAAAATAGCAGAATATATACAGCAGATATATAGGATGTGGGTCATCTTAGGATAGTTGCTCAACATTTCTATTCTCATTTGACCCTCTGCATTGTGTCTAGATAGAAGACGAATGGCAGAACATTTCAGTAATTAAGGCTTGAGCCCTAGGAGATCTAACTGTCACTCCTGCTCTACCATAGCCTCTCCTATACCTGGTTAAGTCAGGCCAAAATCACTAATGTCTGGATTCCTTCCATTGAATTTAAGCACTTCAGTTATGAGCCTGAATTTAAAATCTTAGCATAATCTTCCTAAAGGAAGATTAGATTGTCAGTGGAGAAAAAAACCCTCCACATGGCCAGTGCAGGGCTGATGGGCTGAACCACCTATTATTTTTTGGGTGTTAAGGTTTCTTTCTTCATTGCTCCAGACAAATGCTTAAAGGTAATTGTGATGAGTTTGAGCTTTGAAGTCTTCTTTTGGATTCCTATGCCTAAGGGGGATGCTGTGAGAATAAGTACTTTTAAAAGGTTTTTTTTTAATTTCTTGGCTAAGTTATTGTATATGTTAACATGTTATTGTATATGTATAATGAACCAAGATATGGTGATGATCTGTCTTACAATGACCATCACAAGGAGTCTCTTATTTCAGCTGGATCACCAGGCAACAAATACAAATTCTCTGAGATTTCTTTCCATCCCATTTACTAAACTTTCTCCACCACACAGAGAGACACTTTTATTTGACCTTACACTGGAGGCCAACCTGTCTCAGAAAATTTTGGCCTGTTGAACAGCCAGCATCTGTAGTCTTCAGGGCCTTGCATAACCTCAAAGACCATGAATGTTTTTAGCTGGATAAGACTCAAAATTTTCTTTTTCCCTTTTTTTTTTTTTTTTCTTCCCCCAAAACATCTACTTTGTTTATGCACTAGTATAGTCAGAGAGACTGGCATGGCCCTGGGAATGTGTTACTTAACTAACACAGATTTAATAGAGGAGTGATAAAACACTCCTATGCTTCTGCAAAGCTCAGCTATTAAGAGTCTGATTACACTTCTGTTTAAGTCAGGAACAATTCCACTAAAGTCAACAGTTATACAGGATACAAGTGGTGTTAAGTGAGATCAGAAACAGGCTCTTAACTGCCTCTGGCCTTTCAGAGGCTCATTATACCTTTACCATACAGATTTAGGGTTGAAGCCACATGGGTTCTGTTAGAGCTAAGTGTAGTTCCATCAAAATCACGTCTAGCAGAATGTTTTTTAAATCTGCTGGGGTTACAAGCACTACCAAAGTTTGCTGTTACTTAGAGAAGGCTATTTTTAATTACTTTTTTAACGAAACTCTAAGTCTGTTCACTTTGAGAGTCTGAGAACTCTAGATAGAGTCAGTTTAAGTATTTAATAATATAGTCACTGCTCCTCTTCCTATACAGCACATCTCCTGGTAACTGCAAAAATAAATTTCTTTTAAACAGGTCTTATTAGAAAAAATAGAAAGTTGGAAGAGTATTTGAGTATAGGTCTTACCCCTACTGTGATTTTTCCTGGTTTTAAAGCCTAGACTTCAAATTGCTTGCGTTCTACTGACAACCTGATTGTAGATGAGAAAAATAGAGGAATATGGAACAGTAATCTAGCCCTAAAAGAAAACAATGAAAAGATTTGCACTAGTTTTGAAGGTAATTGATGAGATCTGCACAATAAATGGTTCCTTTGGGGTCTAGAATTTAAACAAGAGGCTTTACCACAGAATTATCTTGCTTATATATGCTGAGAAATGCCTTGGCTCACTGAAGTTGATAGATATACTCCAATGAGACTACATTCTGGCTGTGTCCTGTTCCTGAAAACCTCAATGTTTTTTCCCAAGGAGACCATAACATGAGCTGACCTGAGTGTGTGCATAAGGTATGTACCCCTTTCTGTTAGTGTCTGCTTCTTTATATGGTCTATTTACAATTTGAGTGCCCGTATATGTTACAAAACATCAGGCTTCTGCACTGGCATTTCTCCAGTGTGCTAACATTTTATCTCTCAACCATTTTGATATCTGACAATAACTATAACTCTTAGTCTTGTAGTTTTTTCTCTTTAGTTAGTCCTTACTCTATCACTCTCAGGGTCTTGAAATTATGCTACCTGTTTAAAAAAGCACACTGTTACTCAGTTAATGACATGTATATATCAGTTCGGTGATTTTGGCTGTAGCAGGAGTGAATTTTAAAACCATCTTACTTAGCTGGAAGGAGGACAGGATACAGCTGCAATGTTGACAGCTCAAACAAATTCAAGCGCTCTATGTCCTGGATATTTCTTACTTACAGACATCCTGTGATCCAAAAATTTCTCCAGAAGAAAGGAACACCACTTATACCACAGTTCACATTAAAGACTCTACTCTGCTTAAGGAAAGCCTGTCCTAAACCAGACATGACACAGCACAGCACCTGGCTGTAAGTTCCTACTGGGCTCTGTGTTGCACTCCTGAACCCTAGATAAAAATATGACTTTTGTTAGTATTTTTCAGCTAAGTGCATCTGAAATAACATGAGGATGATGTTGCAGAGCACATGTTTTTACAGCATTGTCCTGCATCTGACTGGGCAGATTTGGTTTTCCTCTTAGTAGCTAGAATAATGCTGTGTTTTGGTTTATGTATGGGATTTGTTATGAGAAGAATGTTGATAATATACTAATGTTTGCAGTTGTCACTGGAAGTCAAAGGACTTCATGGTTTGCTAGTCTGCAGGTGTAAAGGACTATAGGGTGGGAAGGAAATATTAAAATTAGTAACCCAAGTTGGCATTTGGTTATGCTAATGGGATATTCCATATCATATAATATCATATTCAGTATATAAGTGAGGGTCTTTTGGGCTCTCTCTCTCTCTCTCAAGGTCTCACTTTTTCGGGATTGCTGTTTTGGTTTCAGGATTGTCTCTCCTTCAGGATTGTTATCCAAGAACAGGCCAAGCTTGGTTATTTTAAGTTTTATTCCATTTCAATTATTAAGTTGTTCTCATCTCAATTTAAAAGTCTCCTTACCCTCATCCCTGGATGAGGGAGAGTGAGCGCGTGACTAGTGTTTGGCTACTAGTCAAGTAAAACCACCACAAGCATGAAACTGAAGATATAAATTATATGTCTGAGTGTTAACTGGTGCAAAGCCTCCTGGGACACTGTTAAAGAGCTACTTACAAAGGGAGACACACCTGGATTAATCTCAGCCATACTATTTATTAGAAATGAGATTAGCTATATAAGACCTTGAAGTCAGTATAATTTTGTCCACTTAGCTCAGCAGATAGAATAGTATTGTCTTTTAGAAAATAATATTTCAGATCTTAATAAATTAATTTAAATATTTTACTTGTTTTCAGAGAAGACAATGGGGTTTTTGGAAGAAGAGGATGCCAATGTTCTAGCCTTGTATATTTTTAAATATATTTATAAATACCTAGATACATACACGAACACCTTTAAAAGCAATTTCAAACACTATTTAAATTATCCTGTACTAAACCTTAAATATCAATGTTTTTACCACTGTCAGTTGGATCCTCTGCATCTATTATTTATATTCACATCCCTTTGTTTTTTCTTTAGTGAGAACAAATTAAAGGAAATAACTCAGAGCAGTATTCAGCTACAGGCTGTTCTCATTCTAAGACTCAGCACAACAAGAGGTTTTTCAGAGGTCACAGTGCTCATGAGGTCCTGGAGCCATGGGTACCAAATGCTAATCTCACTGTATATGTCCTCTGCTGATACCTTCCTGATGCAGGTGATGCATTTGGAGAAACTCCACTCCCCCCCTGCAGTTATGTATCTCCCATCTGTCACCATGAACATACCACAAGGAGCAGGAGCCTCAAAAAACAGGCACACATGATGCTGAGAGGTGAAATCTTCCAATTTCTTTAAACAAATTAGGGCTATATTCAAATAGATGATCAGCTCTTGAACAGAATAACATAAATGTAATTTTTTTCCATTCTCACTGATTTGAAAAAAAATGATGAGGACTAAGAAAATGCCTCTAATGCAAAAAAGAAAAAAAAAGAAAAACAAACAACTATTTTTTAATCTTCAGTTTTTATCTTTTGAATACCTGAAGTGGCAAGATGAACAATTAATGAGTATTCAGTGAATTAATGAAGATTTTAATAAATCAGTTGAACTTTTAATACATTTAAAAAATAATCCAAAAGGGAATTTCACTTTTACTACCTCAACTGAAATCCTAGCCTATTCAAAATCGATTCAAAATTCCATTCTCCTTCTGCAGAGTTGGAGTTCTGCTCTCTTACTTCAGATTTTTCACATTTAAATGGTTATATAATTATTTAAAATCTAGGTATTTGTGCAGACTAACTTTTTCCCTAGCAGAGAAAAGTTTTCTTAGTGCCACAAAGGCTATTCTGCTCTATATAACTTGCTATACATTACATTGTAATGCAACTGTGAAAACAAACAAATAATAACTAAATTCAGGATGCTAGACTACAAAAGTACCTCTATCATGTTTCCTCAACTGTGACGGTGATTTATTCAACAGTTTAGACTGAGCTGGATGTTATTTACCTCTCTAAGTATTTAGAGACTTCAAAAGACTTTTTATTTATGATGTCACAGACCAAGGTATTTTGAGGTTGGATTAGAAAAAAAACACTGCAGAGTGTAATACAGTGCAGTACTCTTCCACTCTGAAACAGGATTTTTTTTTTTTCCAGAAAATACAGAGCATCTCTTTGTCACGAGGAGAGTATTGGCTATTATATTAAATTTATAGTATACATCTGTGAAATTATGAGGAGGACTTCTGCTGGTTTGTATCAAAAGTTTCCTTATCACAATGCTACGTGGGTGGGTTCATTGTACTTACTCCAACTGTTATTCACATAATCTAAAATGTTGCCTAGCATCTTCCTTAATGTGTGATGAAGTTGCTTCTGTAGCCCACCATAACAGTAACATTAATATTAAGAATAATTCCTGCTAAAACTTTAATAAAATGAGAATTTATTGATATATATTTTATGTACCTGTACTTGATATCCTAGATTTATGATGGAAGAATATAAAACTTGAAAAGTCTTGTTCTAAAATGTACTTTGTTTGCCTAACTACTTAGAAGTAAAATTTTCCTAATACATTTTCTTTCCAAGTAGAGAATTTTTCCCCTTCCTTCAAGAGTAAATTTGATTTTCTGTTATTTTGCTTGGACTTTTTGTTAACAGTGAACCATGCCTAAGTTCCTGTTGCACTGGGGAGGGCAAAACACAGCCTTCTGAAGGACTGTGTTGCAGGTTGTTTATAGAAATATCTTTTCAATAATCTTAGTAGAACTTATTTACTACCTTCCTCAAAGAAAGGAGGATGCCAAAGCAACCTTTCCATGTGAGTCAGTAACTATACTCCTTCTTGATTATGTCGTGGTGTTTTCCCTTCATAAATGCAATTTGCAGTAGGACTCTACCTACATCAAAGACGGTAGCCCATTGACAAGAAATCAGGTTACTATGTCTGGTTGACTTCTGATAGGGCCTGATCAAAGGGCCAAAAGCTATCAGTTCAGACAGGCACCTCTTTTTCTTTTGTTTGAGTCCGGAAATGAGAGAGCTGATAGCTGCCTTTTGGTCCTAATCCACACCACTCTGCTTGACAGGAGATGAAAGGTGCACCAATTACTGCTGGTAATAGCTGACTACTATATGCATTCATCACTGTGGTTATCATCACAAATTACATGGTGTTCTTTAACTGCAACTTAGGGAAATATATCACTACAGCATAATTTCTGTTAGCATTACTTCTTCATCTTTTGTACACCAAGAAGAGTTAAAGTAGAAATGCTTTAAGGAAAAAAAAAAATTAAAAAAATCAGCATGATGCAATCACATGACAGAGTCTAAGAACTCACATAATGCTAACAGCTGGAAATTTGTTTTAGTACATAATGTGAGGAATAATTATATTTATGTAAAACTGATATCCACCTTCTGCTTCAAAAACTCCCCATGGCTACTGAAACTGTGAGTGTATGTCTCCCAAATACAAATCTGCATGCATTAAGACAACATGAAAATGGAAAGATAATATATCAGTAACCATGAATTATAAGCCTATAATTATATCAAGTTGTTCTGGAGGCAGAAAATCACAAGCTTTTTTATTTCTACAACATTAACAAAAGATACAAACCTTTTAATAGTAACATGAGTGCAGTAATGTATAATGAGAAATAGCAAAAAAAAAAAAAAATTGTAGAGAAAGATTGAGATTCATTGTTTGAGGCAGCCACTCAGTAAAGTCTTCTGATATACTAAGGTGATCTGTCAGTCATCACATTCACAAACAGGTTGCACAGTAAATAAATAAAGGATTTTTTACTCCTTATATGTCAAGAAGGCAGAGCATTGAAAAGAGTTGAGAAATGTATAAAGAGGAGAAAAACAGGCCAGTATTTCTGCAAATGTAAAAGTAATAGCAAAAGATGCATGAGTCAGTTTTGAAATGTTTCATTTGCCAGTGATACATGATACATTCAATGATTAAACACTGTTCTTTTTCAAACAGAGTTCAAAGGCAAGGCAAGTTCTGACCTCAGAACTCAATCATATGTATATGCTTATGCTTATGTGTCTACTACGGTATGCTTTTCATTCAACCATACCATCAAGGCATTCCAAAACTGAAGTTGGAGCAGAATGCCACAGATTCCACTAAAGATCCTGGAGCACCATTTTTTAATATTTTCATGGGGGAACTTATATATTATTGAATTCAACCAATTATTTCTCTAAGAACTCATGTTTTTGCCTTCAGTAGAAGTACTTGTTCTTGAGTTCTTTACCCTAAGCAGGTAAGGGCTTTACAGCAGTTTTCTTCCTAAAGAGACCATGTTATATTCAGTCCCAGAACTAGAAGATCCTGATATTTTGAAAGGTGTAAATTAACATTTGGAGAAAATTTATTCTTGTGAGGTTTGTTTATGAGGAACAGATGGCCCACTTTAGTGAAGAACTGACTACTAAATTCATTTTACCTGGAATATTCCTAGGACTATTAAAGGAAATAATATAAATGAATTTGGAATTGTTTGGTGTGTACACAGCTGGCAAAAATGAAAGAAGGAAAGATGTCTACATAAGCAGCTCCCTCTGCTCCTGCATACAGACAGACAGAGCTTCATTTATTTCATTACAGCTCCTGAACAGGACTCCTGAATACAGAAGAATTCCTGAGTTTATTAGGACTCCTGAATTCATTAGGACTCCTGAATACAGAGTGCCTGTTTGCGAAGTGTCGGATCCTACGCTTGGTTCGTGAGCAAGGAAGTTCCTCTTCAGCATTCACTGCTAGAGAGAAAGTAGTAGTAGCTGTAGTTTCCACATATTGTTCAATTCCTTACATGGGGGAAGAAATAAGGAATCATGGTGTTATTACCTGTTCAACCATTAAAGCACAAAATTTTTGTTATGAATTACTACCAACAGTTATACATGAAGAAGTTCAGCTTGAGTGTGTATTTCCTACTTCTGACTGACTGAGAGTCTTTTCACAAAGTCTGGTATTTAGTGTTGATTTAGTTTTATTAAACTTTCTTTCTGGTTTGGGTCTAGAGGTCTGTAGATCCTTATTTCTATCAATAGCCAGTGTTACTTCTTACAGAGGAGAAGTTTGAACTCGAGCACTCACTTAAAGACCTGTACATATTTTATAGGCTTAGAAGTGGATAACTGAAGTTCAGAGACCTCTATTGCTCTCTCTTTTTGGTGTTAATGTCTGTTTTCTTCTCTACTAGTGTATTGTACTTTTGGGTTTTTTTACTTTTTTTTTTTGGTAAGTGTGAATTTACAGAAGAAAGTTTTTTTGGACTTACTTTTTTTCTTTAGATTGCACCTTTTCTTTGTGTGCTTGTCTATATTTAAAATAAGAAACCTATTTTAGAGGCAAGGAAAAGGGAAGGAGAAAAAAGAATTCCTGGGCACAACTAGGTTATCCTTCAGCCTCTTTAAATTAATATTTAATATGTTAGACTGATTCAAGAGTTGTTTATAACTTTTAAATCAAGAACTTTCCTATATTTTTAGGCATTTCAGAGTCCTACTACAATCAGAAATGTCTTTTTGATTTAATAATTGAAATCAATAAGGGCCATGGTATATTTCTCAATAGTGCAAAATCAATACTCTAATTACAAGAGCATCGAGGGTACACACCAGATAGAAAAAGAAACCTTGACTTCATGGTTATAACAATTGCAAAACCAGTTACAAAGCGTGCGTGACAGATACATGACTTTTGACAGGAACCCTATTTAATTTTGCTGTTGTACTCAATAGTATCAATTTGCTTAATGGGGCAGTGATCAGTGACAGGGACTCTGAAGTAATAGTATAATACACGTAATAGAAGCTCACTAACTATTATCCAGGTCCAGGTTAGTCAACAGTACTGGAGCTGTACTGTTTTGGTGAAGTACAAAACTACCAGAGATTACGAAATCAGCACTGAAAAACAAATAATCATTGTTTCTGGTCTTTGTTTATTTACAACAAATCCTTGAAATACTACATTTCTACTAAAATAAATCGGTGTTATATACAATACAGTATTTCTAATTCTTATAAGTTTCCTTTTATTAGAGTAACTATGGTTTACATTTCTGACGACACTACAAAATTCAATTTAAAAAAAAATAATATATCTAGTTCCATGTAAATTTTTAGATTAAATGCTAAATCCACTCTAATAAATTGTATTTCTGACCACAGTCCTCATCATGGGTCTATCACACACACTAAGTGTGTTTGGCACTGTTCTCATTGTGGCTTTTGAAGAAGCTTTCTTGATATACATCTTAGCCTAAAAATACCATTATTTCTTTTTAGTGAATTTATAATGACTACCTAATTAAGTAAGCATTTAATAGTACTTTTTATATAGAGAGAACAGGATTTTCCAGAAGCTACATGCACAGAGTAAGTCATATTGATTTTTTAAACTGAAATCAGGCTGTCTGCTTACCCTTTTTTTTTATTTCAGTGTTTCACTCAATATTATTTTAGCATGAAACTCATAATTCCCTATAGTTGCAAATATCTCAGATAAATGGTTCACTAATGTTATCCCTGAAAACTTTTCACTCATCTTAGAACATTTTTAATGTCCATCAGGAGTATTAATTAATGCATTATGGCCTGCTGCCTAACAGTTTCCGAGAACAATGACTATCAGTTATTACTATACTGATCTTTTATTAACCTAATTTTTTATTCTCATAAGTTCTTTTAATTTCACATCATATATGTGTACACACACACACACAAACACAGATATGCATCTCTATATATAGATATTATGAACATAAAGATATTTATGAATGGGTGGATTTACAAAGGTAGTACCTAAAAGAACAAAAAATTGGGACTGCAAGTCAGGTTCATTCAGGTTTAAATGTTCTTAACTTTAGGAATACTTAAATGACTTGGTTGAAGACTTCAACAGCCTCAAAACAGACCTGAGATTCTCAGTTCTAAAACAGGTTGGCTTCCTTATCAGTCTTGTAACACTTGCCATTTTAACTTAGGTGAAACTGGGAAAAAAGCTCAGAGAGAGATTTGCAATGGGGAGAAATCACCTGAGGTAGCTGTTTCAAAGGGTTAATCACTGGCACTCTCTTGGATGTTATTTTTTATTAGTAAATTTCACACAACTTTGCTATAGGAAGGAGCAGAGGTTGCTGAGCAAGTAGTGAGGCCACTACAACTGGCTGTGAACATGTTGTATATCTGATGACAGCACAGATCCACAGCAAATGTCTCCTGAATCTTTTTCTCATTAGAGTATACAGACACAAAGAACTCCTTGTCTTATACTAAGATATTTCTCACTGGAACACTGTTGAGATGTATCTTTCAGGAGAACCAGTGTTCACTTGGTGTATTTTCAGGACATTCACAAACATATATTTTGTTTGTGAAGTTTTTAACAGAACTGACAGGGGAAAAACAAATTTAAAAAGGCACCTCAAGACCTTGACTGGTGAACAATTGCAGTTGTACATTTATGCAAATGTTATTGGGACTTGTGAGAAACTATTCTAATAAGGAATCCTGAAATTGAGTAATTCTATTAGATAATTGTCAAGATAAATTGACTAATTCCACAACAATTTATTCCCTTATGAATAAAAGATGCACTAAGGGATTAAAACCTACAAATAAGTGTAAAATAATTGTGACAAATGCAATGTCTGCAGTCCATCATGATACTATCACACTACACTCTGAAGTGTACCTGAAATACAATGTGAAATGCATTTTCCTTGTCTATACAGTTTTATTTCTTGAGGCCATCTAGTGATTTATTCTGTCATTTGTGCCAGCTGATTGAGATCTTGACTTATGTAGGCACTTTCAAGTTACTCAAACCTCCAGTCGCAGTGTCTGAAATGCTTTTTTTGCAATTTAAAAATGTGTTGTCTACTCCATCAGGTTTAACTCAGACTATCCAAGTAGTCCACCCAGACCTCATATACCCAGTAGGCAGATATTTCCACAAGGAATCAGAGTGACTTCTGAAAACTGTATGAGGAAAAAGCCCTTCTATATAGAGAATAGGGAGTGTAGGTTTGGTAAGATAATGTAAAAAGTAGAAGATATAGGTTCAAAATATTTCACCTTCCTCTTAGGACCTTCACCTAGGGGGTTTTAGAGCTACTGTTTGAGTGTTACCTCTTTGGACTCTTAGTTTTTTCATCAACTAACTTGTGAATAAAATCAGAATTGTAGGTGTTTCTCTTTTTGGGTCAATTCTCAAAACATTTCAACAAACACATATATTAATTTTAGGGGCTGCTGGGGGAGGGTGATGCATGAAAGTAGGCAGCCTATTTTTTTTTTTTTTTAAGTCTATCTATCTACCATGTCATGCTGTAGTGATTGGCAGGATTTTGTCATTACTCACCGGAGGTTCAAACTAGGAAAATGCTGATGCTGAGGTAATGTGTCCTCTCCCCTGGGCTGTGAAGTGGGCAACCTCTTCTGACAGGCTCTTCTTTACTCTATGTAGTCTGTCCCATCTAGGAGGAGATATTTTGAAGCCGTCCCTAAAATGTGCTCAAGTACTTCTTGCCATTTCAAAACAGAGATTAAAATTAATTGCAACACTTCACACCTGAAATGACCACTAGCTTCCTCTCTGGAAAGGTAAGAAAGTGCACCCAGGAGGTTGATGTCAGCCTCTTGGCCAGCAGCAGAATAGATCAGAGCCCTCCTCCTTCCATTAGTTCACTCAAGATAGGTTGTCTACTGTCATGTGAAGGTTCTTCTTTGTCCACTGACTAGATAAACCTACCTCACAAAAACAGAACAGACAAATAAACACAGCTTTGTGGTTTGACTTAGCAGGGTGATGATACTACTAATTCCAGCTGATTTGTGTTTAGGTGCAGATGTAACAGCAGTGGGTCAGTAGCTGGTACTAGTAAAAGCCTAGAGCCAAAGCTTAGTGTAACATGCACTGTAAGCATAGCTTTTGCATTTAGTGTTCAAATTTAAATTAGCTAATCTGTTTCTTCTGTTCAGGTTCCTCTTGATTAACATTCAGTCTAACATTTTGACCACACAGAGTGAATATCTTCAGTATTGCTTGAAATACATTGCTGTATTGGCTTAGTGTGTCGAGGTTCTGGTAGCAGGGAGGGGCTACATGTATGACTTCTGTGAGAAGCTGCTGAGAGCTTCCCTGGCTTCAAGTCAGACCTGCTGCTGACCAAGGCCAAGCCTATCAGTGACGGTGACAACTCCTGTGTGATAACATAGTTGAGAAGGGGAGAAAAACCTGCTGGGAAACCTGCAGCAGAGAGAAAAGCTGAGTATGAGAGAAGCAACTCTGCAGACACCAAGCTCAGTGAAGAAGGAGGGGGAGGAGGTGCTCCAGGCTCTGTAGCAGAGGTTCCCCTGCTGTCTGTGGTGAGATGGCAGGCTGTTCCCTGCAGCTCAAGAGGTCTATGATGGAAAAAATATCCATCTGCAACCCATGGAGGACCCCACATCAGTGCAGATGGATGTGCCTGAAGGCAGATATGACCCCATGGGGAGCCTGTGCTGGAGCAGTCTGTTCCTGAAGGACTGCACCTTGTGGAAGGAACCCACCCTGAAGTAATTTATGAGGAACTATAGTGCATGGGAAGAACTCGCCTCAGAGAAATTCATGGAAGACTGTCTCCCACGGGAGGAACTCCATACTGGAACAAGGGAAGAGTGTGAGGAGTCATCTCCCTGAGGAGGAAGGAGCAGCACACAATGTGTGACAACATGTGATGAACTGACTACAGCCCCATTCCCTGTCCCTCTGCACTGCCAAAGGGAAGGATGTAGAGAAAACCAGAAGCAGAGTCTGGGAAGAAAAGAGGGGTGAGGCAGAAGGTGTTTTTAAGATTTGTGTTTATTTATCATTATCTTACTCTGATTTGATTGGTAAAAAATATTTTTTTCGCTCAAGTTGAGTTTGGCTTGCCCATGACTATAATTGGTGAGTGATCCCTCCCTGTCCTTGTCTCAACCCACAAGCCTTCCATTACATTTTCTCTTCCTCATCCAACTAGGAGGAGGAATGAGCAAGCGACTGCATGGTGCTTAGTTGCCAGCTGGACCTAAACCACAACAATTATTGAAAAGCAGTGTATGCTCATGATAAATAGCTTTATCACAAATTAGAAGTAAAAGTAGAACCCAAACAACAGCCAGGAGGAGGGGAAGAGGCACAAAGAACAAGAAGAAAAAACAGACAAGACTTTTTTCATTGCCAAGTAGCATCTGGAATATGTAAGTATGTGACTATAGCATCTTAACTGTAGTTTATGCAAAAAACAAAAGTAACTAGGTAGTTGGCAAGTATGAAAACAATTTAGGAAACTGAATTAAGGATCAAAGACATTTTCAAAGAAAAATTTTGAAATTTTAAGCCATGAGAATGAAGCCTGTCTGGATGACATTGACATGAGTGATCGACTGCTGTAATCTACTCTTTGTTGCTTGTACTTCTCTGCTAGGAACCTGTTAATCCTTCCTTGGTCTTCACCACCACTCCTTTCACCTCTCCCTGTAGTAACTCTGACCATCATTCTTTGTCTCAATTTCATATTTCTTTCAAAACTCTATACAGCCTTTAATGTGGTTGCACAGGTTGGCCCTTGCCTGTCTCTGCTCCTAAAGTGGTACAAAAACTGCTTTGAAATATCTGAATGCTTCTTTTAGAGGGATCGTTTTGGAATTCACAAAGTGGTTTAATGTGTAAGTTTACTGTGAGGCAGAGTCTTTGAAACAGGAGATATTAAACAATATTTACTGTAGATAAATTACACATTTAAATGTATGAAATTCTATATCACAAATCTAATTATTTGAGAGTATTGTCATGTAAAAGTAGCTTTACAAAAACAAATAATCAACTTTCAGGGTAACTAAGTGTCATGTAACCTTAGTGGATCAAAAGTTTGGGTTGTGGACATTGAACATTGACAAGGACCCTACGACTAAGAATTACTGATAATTAGTTGTCAAGAAATGGCAACAGATTAAGGCAAATGCCATTGCATCCTCTCTGAAGGTGATTAGCAAAATATATCTAACTTGTGGGTGTTAAGCAGAAACCAAGTGTAAAACAGTGGAAGGGAATGATCCAGGCTGGTCAGCCCTCACCATACCTCAGGGTGTTTAGTAAAGCTGAAGAGTTTGTTGTCTGAATAGGGACTTCCAGAGAGTTGCCTTGGAGATTTGTGTTGTCCTGAATTCAGGAGTATGTTTCTGTATTATCACTTTAGAAAATCACCAGTGCTGAAAGTTCAGTTTAATTAAAAGCATTTGAAGGATTAGACACATTAATCAGAACAAATGTATCTCATCCCTTCTTTACCCATCAAAGGAAAAAAGGAAAGGCTAATCTGTCAGTGACAGATAGTTTTCTGTCACATAATATCCCACCTTCCTAGGAGAGAAAGAGTACAGGGATTACACAAGTAAATTTCAATGGATATATTAGCTAACTTCTGACAAAAGTACAAAAAATGTCACATTTTTCATTATATACAGTCTCTGTAGCAGGATAGTGCTCATACGTATGCAAATGTTACTGTAATATGTAACATCTGGGATTCAGATCTGGGACAGATTGTCCTATAGTTATTATCTCCTGTGGTAAACATCTAGTCATGTTGTATGCCTGTTGGACAACAGTTCAGAATTTCAGAAACCAAACATGCTAGAGGATGTGAGCACAAATAAATCCTTCCCACCCCAGATATTCCATCCTTGCTTCTTTATCTGCGTTTTCTTTATTTTTCAGTTATTCTTACTTATGAAGTCAAAAAGATACTCCCTTTTTGGGAAATATACACAGAGAAAGCACTGACTAAAATCACTCAATTCTTGGCAGTGGATGTCATGTTCTGTTTGTCTTGTCAAAGTCCTCAGATTAACACCAGACACCTTCCATACTTAGATCATTTCAGTAGCATTTTTGTCACACATATTTGTATGTATATGCCAGCAGCTTTTGCTCCGGGTTGTAGATTGCAGCTAATTTTAGAGAAAGAGGTAGAGGTCTTAAAAGCACTAAATTCCAGCACTTTTGAGAAAGGTGAGTTGCTGGGTACAAGAAATAGAGCTTGAATTCAGTCTTTATTAAGTATCATATGAGATCACTCTGAAATCCAAACTATACAGAACACGTTTCATTAATTATATTCACCACAAAGCAACTTATATATAAGATGCTCCTAAGTAACCTGCAAGTTTTTTAGGGAGAAATAAAATCTCTTATTAGGCTAGTTGATATAGTTGTAAAAAGTGAACATTTCTCAGGCACATAAGTAATCTTTTGTGCAGGCAGCCTAATCTTTTGTGTAGACATTCTTAAAGCAGTAGGAGAAGGGGCATATGTTGATTTAGCTTAGGCTGTTTTCATTGCAGTGGTTTAAATAAACTAGCTTCAAAATTACTTAATGTGATGTTAACTTGGATATGGAGAAGGCTTGAAAGAGAAAAAGTAGCTAAAATTTTACAAAGCTACAACCACTTCCATTTAAAATCCCCTAAAACCACCTGCAATCATACCAACACTAAGAGATTTTGTAATTCATTCTTGTTCCTGACAGTCATTCTACTGTGAAATCGAATTATGATTTCTACATGGCCATACCAAATAAATCTGACTATATTTAATGGTAGGTGTGGTGGGGTTTGCAGTTACCAAAAGAGCACTGATGTACAAACTCACAGGTATATCTCACCCTCTTGTCATGCTCTGCACTGCTGCACTCTGAACTACTGTAACCAACAGAATGCAGAATAAGTTAGTTGGAAGGGGGCTCTGGAGGCAAAATAAGCCCAAGTGTTTTCTTATGCTTCTTGTGAATTTCCTGATTTTAAATCTGTGCCCATTGCCTCTTCTCCTGTCATTGGGTACTACTGAAAAAAGTCTGACTCCCTCTTCTTCTTTCACTCCCATGAGACATCTAGATACATTAGTAAGATCACCCCTGAACCTTCTCCTCTCTGGATTTAAGAGCCCCAGCTCTTTTTATAAGACCTTTCAGTCACTTAATCCCTTGTGGATCTGACCTAGACTCACTTCATATCTTTCTTAGACTGAGAAGCCTAGAACTGGACATAATACTCCAGATGTGTCCCATCAGTGAGTAGAGGGGATCACCTTCTTTGACCTACTGGCAACAGTTTTCCCAGTGCAGCCCAGGATACCATTGGAATTCTTTGCTACAAGAGCACATTGCTGGCTCATGGTCATGGTTTTTTGTACACCAGGATACTAAGGTCCTATGCACAGATGTTTTCCAGGAAGTTGGCCACTGGCATATGCTTGTGCCTGAGATTATTCCACCCGGGTGCAGGACTTTGCATTTCCCCTTGTTGAACTGTGTGAGATTTCTCTTGGTCCAATTCTCCAGCCTGTCAAGGCCCCTCCAAATGATGGCACAACCATCTGGTACATCAGCCACTCCTCCCAGTTCTGTATCATCTGTGAACTTGCTCATGGTGTGCTCTCTCCCATCATCCAGATTGTTGATGAAGATGTGGAACAGAACTGGTCCCAGTATCAACCCCTGGGGTACAGCACTACTGATTGGGATCCAACTTGACTTTGTGCTGCTGTGTTGTGTTTCAAGACTGAAAATACCATAGATTTTAATATTTCTTCCAAGTTACAGAAGAAGTTTACACGCTAAATTGCAGTCTTAATATTTTAAATAAATGCATAACTAATCTTGCCTCTATCTTCTCTCTCTCTCATCTCATATATAAATCACCTGCCAGGAAATGACAGTGATTATTTGTGATACATTTTTTAGGTAATGTATAATGCATAGGCTAGATTTTCTTGAAAACTTTTTTGTTGTCCATACCTCTCCATGGATTTACTAAATTTATCCAGTTTCTAATGCACTGAAAAATCCCTGATGAAAACGAAAAGGTTTTTCCTTCACTCATTGCTACTTTTCCCCTTAGGTTTCAGCTGTGTGCCTCTCTAACTACAATGCAAAAAAAGCAGTATTTGGTACCTTAGAACCACTTGCTGGTCTTTTCAAAATGAATAAAATATCTGTGGCTATTTTTTTTGTCCTGGAGCTAGAGGAGGTAACAGCTATTGTCAGACAACTGAGAGAGAACTTTTAACCTATCTAACTGAACTGTGCTTAGATATGGGTGGTTTTTTTTCCTTTCATTTTTTAATTTTGTCTTAAAACCAATAAATACTGCTATCCAAGTGAGAGCTTATTCTATTGCTTTAGAATCTTTTATAGAAAGGAGATATTTTGTTGGATGCATCTTTGTAATTATAATGAAACATTTATGAATTAAGTGGAAGGGAGATCTATAACTTTCTTAACTTGCAATGATAAAAACATATTCTAATTTCCCCAGCCTTTATCTTTTGAGCTGTTGTTAGGCAATTGATTATTGCATTCAGATGCTGTTTAAATATATCAGGAAACAATACTAACATATATCTATAAGAACTTGATGAAATAATTTGTTTTTTCTAACAGAAAAGGGTACGACCACACAATGTTATTTGAACAACACATAAATTGTAGACAAATTATACTACTTTTTTGCAGAATTATTGTTGTAAATTATTTGTTTCGAAATATTTTTTTATTTTCACTGCAACTTATTTTCTTGACAATTCCATGAAAAAATAAAAATATCACAACAGCTTTTGTTCCTTAAGAAGTTTCTTTGGATGATATTTTTTTAACCATAATGAGTGTAAGAAGCACTAAGCTGAGATTAAAGCTAGGAACCAGTGTGTCTACAATCCATTCTCAGAAACCAAGGATGGAATCCTGCCCTTACTAAGCTCAGTGCCAAAGGAATACCAATGGATTAATACAGTTTGGGTTTAGTTTATGATTTTCCATCTTGGGTGGATTATATTAAGTTGATGTGTCTTAAACATGAGGATAATATTAATCTCCTTTGCAAGTCCAAAGTGTAAAATCTTTGCTTTAAAAGCACTATGAAGAACACATTTGCCTGCTTTCTTACAGCCTTTCCACCCTTGAAAATAGGGAGATCCTACTCTGAATTCTTCTGTACTTACTTTTTTTTTTCCCTTAAAATACGTAAAATGTAACAGCATCATTACAGGGAGTCTCACATTATCTTTCCATGTTTACATCTTTCTACCTAGAATATTAAGGATAGATCCCTTTTTCTATGTGTGTTTCACCATCTATTTCTTTGTTTCTTATCCTCTTTGCTACCAAACGAAATTACAAACTATGTCCTATACCACGTGTAAGCAAATTGGGTGGAAATTGTGTTAAAGCTAGTAGATACATCAAGGCCCTGATTTTCTGGTTAAGTCTTTCCCCTAAGCAAAAGTTTCATGCAGACCTCAGTGTTGTCTAGCACTGCATTTCAGAGTTACAAAATGTTTTGGAACTTGTTATTTGTAATTAGACCAAAAATATAAAAAAATTCCCTAAATCACCTCTTCCTGGGCTTGTCTTGGTTGTCAAACGTATGATAGAAAAGAGAGGGAAAAGGGTCGTTATTTGTATTCATAGCTGTGTCTGCACTACATAATGCAATGCCATGTAGAGCTATCTAAACACTATCCAGGATACAGCAGGAGGTTCCTTCTAGTTCCACAGGCAGCACGCTTAGAGCCAACAATGATACCTACACAATGCTGTATTACAGCACGTAAGTACCCTCAGACTCAGTGTGAATGTGCTTCCCTAGCAAAAATATCTCAACAACCATAGTTAAAAATCTAGTGAACATGAGCTTTGTCTGTCTCCAAATTTACATTCTTTTAATGGAGATTTACATCCAAAAATGCTGAAAAACTTTTCAGTTTAATCAAATCCACTGGAATGTCTGCATATTTTATGAACCTCTTGTACTTTATTTACCCCCAAAAGCCTTCTGAGTCAGATTTTCCCTGAGATGGACTTTCATCCTTTGAAGACCATTATGTATGTAGATAGCTCATTGTGCACTATCTAGTAGTGGTAAGGGCAAGTCTCTTTCTTGTTCAAAGTTAGAAATTTGTAAAAGAATTGTATCTTCAGAAAACTAGCACCATTAAGTTATTAAAGTCTATAACATATCTGACCTTTGTGTGTATCAGTGTCTTTGGTAAAATCATGTTATGTTTTAATATTATCAAGATTATAAATTACTTAATCAATGATTAAATATTTCATTTCACAATATATTTTTTATATATTGCTAAATATTCAAAGGTGTTTTAGAAGCATCCTTTGTTTATTTCTGTGATTACTAAACAATGCATAAAAAAGTTTCTGTGCTTGATTTTCAACTTGCTTGCAATGATTTCACATTCAGTTGATATTGATAGAGGTATGTGATAAGAACAGTTGTATAGCAAAGAATAATATACAGAATTTTTAAATAATTATTTTTTTCTTTAGAGATTTATTATTATGGATAATTCTCATTTAACTACATTTTACATTGCAAGATAGAATTTGAGTTTTAATCACAGCAAAGGGTGCCAGGTCCCAGTTTTTACATCTGGTCAACTTAGACTGGAACCCACCTCAGTCATGCATTTTGCCTTCCTAAAGTTGATCAGTCTTATGCAGCTGTTGCTTTCCCCACAGAAAGTGCCAGCAATGAGGTTACAGTGAAGTTCAAAAAGCAAAAACTTTCAAAGTGCAATTGCAGAGCAGTACAACTGAAACCTCAGTCAGTCTTACTGCTTATTTACATAACATTACCCTAAAAGCTTTGCCTTGGGATTTTGCTTTGAAAACTTGTCCTCTCTGGGGAGGCTTCATAACCCTATATCTCTCCAGAACTCACACCACACTGATAACTATTAAGAAAGCCAAAATGGTAACTGTAGAAGCTTTTTCACCATGGGCGCAGAAAAAAAAAAAAAAAAGAGATATACTTACTACATTCTTAGTAACAGAAAGATACTTGGCTCCTGAGTTACTACTACTGCATTAAATATACTCTGTTTATGAGGTCTATAACAACAAAAACAATAAACCTGTTTTACTGACTTTAGATCCTAATTTCTAAAAGAAATGACTTCTCAACAGCCAGTGTACACTATTTGATTGAGGAGCATATAGATTTGTTTAGCTCTGGCTTCTTGTTTACCATAACATTTGCAAATGGTTTGATTGTACATCTTTCACCTCATTATCTGAGCCACCGATCCTACAAACATTTATTCACCTTGTTTCTAGGAGTTGGGGCAGTTTGAAATCAACAACCGTTTGTCTCCAGCAGAATTCATGTCTACAACTTTCTTATCTGAAGTGTCAACAGATTCGGTGCTCCATTTTATATAGTCATATCTGATTCATTTGAGATAAAAAATAATATTTTTTATTCTAGGAGAACCAAACCAGATTCTGAAAATGATTCAAATATCTTCCTGAACAATGTAGACGTTTTAACTCTTTTATCAAACACTGTTATTTATGTGTATGTGTGTACAAGTGTTTTGATTTTGTGAAGTGGATGGCTGGAGTAAGGCTGGGATGTACTCCTGGATAGATTTAATCTTATTCCAACTCTACCTTAGTGTAATTTCATTCTATTTATACAAATATAAACAGAAATGTGTTGTGTCATCTTTCTTACAGTTCATTGTAAAAACCGGAGAAATTTAATTAATGACAACTATGTTAATCACTTCTCCCTCTTCTCAGAAGATTTTGTTGTATTTTTTTCTGAGAAAGTATATAGATTCCTGAGCAGGGAGCATTTATCATGTGTGATGATGGGATGCAGTAAATTAACTGTACCTTTCATGCAATTAAGTCTCCATCAGGAAGCAGTTTTACATTTCTACATTTCTTGCCTTTCACTATCTTGTAAATTCATTACTTTGTGCAGCGAAACAATTCATTGTAACTGTAATTTTACTGGATACTTTCCCTTTTCTAGTTAAACTTTATTATAGTGGTTTCTGGGGATTCTTTTTTGTTTGTTGTTTTGCTTTAAAATTTACCTAATATCTTTTTCTGTGGAAGAGGGGTTGCAGAAAAGATATTTGGGAAAAGAGAACTGTGAAATTTCTCAAAAAAAAATACTCTAGTAGCATCATCCAATGTTTGTTTTTTTATAGATCTGTGCTCTGAGAAGCTCTGCTTTTGTTTTTTATACTTCACTATATTGATGTTCAGCTACTTTTCCACGAAATATGGCTCATTTCTCAGTCTGTCCCATCTTTGTTGGGTTCCAGTAGAAAATTCATATTACTACCATTTCATTTTCACCACCAAGGTTCATTGTCAACACCAACAGGAACTGAAATATTAGACTTTTCTGCACTTCCAGATATATAATCCACTAGTAATCATAGTCTGCCACTTTTTCCAAATTTCTTAGGTTTATTAATGTCCCCCTGGTACCAAGGTCACCAACAAAAGGTTATGACTGGTAATTTTATAAGTGGTTTGGCAAATATGTATCTATTGAAAATGCAAGTCATTTCAAAAATAAAAGATTTGACATCACTGAAATTTGACAGATACAATTACTTGTTTTGACTCTTTTCAAGTACTGTTAGTGAAATCGGCATTAAAATAGAATTACCTTGAGTAAGGAATAAGACAAAAATCTGATTTTATTTCAATTCAACACATCTTAAAGCTATATTTCAAGAATAATACAATCCAGTAAAGCACAAAAAGACAAATAATTTCCAATCTACATTTGTAATATATTGTTCCATATCACTGAGTCATTTAAGTTTTGTTCCAAGAAAAGATCTTTTGATTTAACAGCTGTTTGGAGACCTTAACTAAATAAGCTGAAAATTGATGCCTCCATTTAGTTCCTACAGGATAGGGTAAAATTGCTGTTCCCATTGAAGACTGTAGTTCAGTTACCATATTTGTATTTTCAGATTTGAGGTTTTTCAATATTCAATATTCAGCGACAGAAATAATCTGATGTTCTGATTTGATTTTTGCTTCCAAGTTCACTATGTTAACTTCTTTTTCCAGTTCTCCTACCTATTAGCCAAGTTGGTTTTGTCTTAGTTACCCTCCTGAACCTGAAGACAAATATTCATTTAGCTTCTGGTCTATACCTATTAAATCTTAAATCTCAAATCCATTTGCACTGCTTACAAGCTCAACTTCTTTTATTTTATTTATATTGCTAAATAACCTTTTACTACTTCTTTTCATTTCCTTCGCAATTTCTAACTCAGCTTGACTTATAGCAATTCTTACTTTATCCCTTCACTTTCAGGCTTCCCAATATATAGTGTTCTTTGCTGGTTAACCCCTTTCTAACATTTCTCCTAGAATTTTCCCCTATTCAAAAACCATACTGGGAATAGAAATTAATCTGTGTAGGCCTAGAGCCTTTCAGCAAAACTGTAATCAGCATACAAACCATAATTTGGGGATCATTTGCACCCTGGGTTTCAAGAGTCTCCTCCCAAGAACTTTAGCTGACTTTACTAATAATATTCCTAATTTCTTAGCGCTGTCCTGTTAGAGTTCCTCCTCACCCCCACATTGTGAAGCTTCTTGTAGAGCTAGTTGTATTTATCCTGCAGTTTAGACTGAATCAGTTTGTGATCCCTTAGTCTAAAGATATTTTTTTCTAACTGCTTCCCCCATTGACATTTACAACAGAATACATTCTTAGTTTAAAAACCTCCAGTGCAGAAAGGCAGGAAAACTCATCTGGGATTTTTTTTCTAACTGGTCCAAATTTAGTCCACTAATAATTGGAGCCTTAATACCTTATTTTCCATTAGTTATATTTTAAAGGTAGAATTAAGAGAAGGTAGAATTAGATTCTTCCTACAGTAAAAAAGCCGGTTTTTACGGCTTATAATTTTTTGTTCAGACTGGAATCTGGAGTTGAATTTTCCACACCAGGTGTCTGCCTGAGGCTAATCTTCCTCATTATTATTAGTAATAGCAACAAATTCAAGATAAAAGAGCGAAGGAGTTTCCTATCGAGTGAAGTTTGGTCCATTTTGATTACAACAATTTCCCTAGAGCAAAGGTACTGGATTTTTGCTATTATGTAGGTGAGCTACATAGGGGAAGAAATGCAACACAAATACTTCAATACTTTTATATTCAGGATAGGACACAAGAAGGAGATCATAGTCCACAAGTCAGCATTGGTGGATAAGGCTAAAGCAACTGATGTCATCCACCTGGTCTTGTGTAAGGAGTTTGACACTGTCCTGCACAACATCCTTGTCTCTAAATTGGAAACAGGTGGGTTTGATGGATGGACCACTCGGTGTATAAGGAAATGGCTGGATGGTCACACTCAAAGAATTGTGCTCAACAGCTCAAAGTCCGAGTGGAAACCGATGACTAGTGGTGTCCCTCTCAGGGGTCGGTATTGGGGCAGGTACTCTTCAACATCTTTGGGATTGAGTGCACCCTCAGCAAGTTTGCTGATGACACCAAGCTGAGGGGCGTGGTTGATATGCTGGAGGGATGGGATGCCATCCAGAGGGACCTTGACAGGTTTGAGAGGTGGAGCTGTGCCAACCTCATGAAGTTCAACAAGGCCAAATGCAAGGTCCTACATCTGGGTCGGGTCAATCCCAAAGATAAATACAGGCTGGGCGATGAATGGATTGAGACCAGCTCTGAAGAGAAGGACTTGGGGGTGGTGGTGGACGAGAAGCTGAACATGAGCCGGCAATGTGCACTTGCAGCCCAGAAGGCCAACCATATCCTGGGCTGCATCAAAAAAAGCATGACCAGCAGGTTGAGGGAGGTGATTCTCCCCCTCTACCTCGCTCTCATGAGACCCCACCTACAGTCTGAAAGAGTTGGGGCTGTTCAGCCTGGAAAAGAGAAAGCTCCAGGAGGATCTCCAGTGGCCTTCCAGTACCTGAAGGGGCTACTAGAAAGCTGGGGAGGGACTTTTGACAAGTGCGGGTAGTGATAGAAGAAAGGGTAATGGCTTTAAGCTGAAAGAGGGTAGATTTAGATGAGATATTAGGAAGAAGTTCTTTACTGTGAGAGTGGTCAGACACTGGAACAGGTTTCCCAGAGAAGTTGTGGATGCCCCCTCCCTGGAAGTGTTCAAGGCCAGGTTGGATGGGCTTTCAGCAACCTGGTCTAGTGGAAGGTGTCCCTACCATGGCAAAGGGGTTGGAACTAGATGATCTTTAAGGTCCCTTCCAGCCCAAACCATTCTATGATTCTCTGCTTGTTAAGTGAGAATCCCTAGTCCAGTCCACTGTTTGAAGCAATGATCCTTTGAGTAATCTCTCAATGTATAGTTCATGATTTATGTAAAATGGGATTTAACTGAATTTGCACCAAATGGTTCTAATTTCCTGATTTTTTTTTCCGATTTGATTTGCATCCTGAAGAACAGCATTAACTGAGGGTTTTATTTTCTGTTTTTACTACTTCTGTTACTCTTTTTTTTATATATTCCATTCCGATTTCTTTACAAGCTGGAAAAGTAAATCCTTTTAGCTACTACTAATTGGATCTGGGTTTAGACTGCAAGTCTTAGGCATGAATGAACGCTGCTTTACATATGTCTACTACTTGCAGGGTTACTGACCTGAAGGCACTCTTAAATTTACACAGGTCACTGAAGTCACTAATTTGTAGGGTGAAGGCATGCCTGTGAAGACTGGTGAAATAAATAGATTCTGCCTGTTAAATAAGTAGGACTTGACTCACTATTCCTTGCAGCATTCCTTGCAATCTCACACAAATGGTGAAAATGCAAATCTCACCTACACTTGCATAAATGGCTCCTTGCCAGTCAGAAGTGCTCCATTTTTTCAGGAGGCCTGGTTGTGCACTGCATATGGCACCAGATCAGCAGCGTTTTTTATGGTATCTCTGCACATAAGTGGGAGGGCACAGTCTGCAGCCTGGTAAACAGGAGAAAAAGTAGTAATTTTAGATAGGTTGTGCATTTCGTAAGGTTTCAGGTGAAATTCATCTGTTGACCTGGAATTAATCTGGGTTAAATTAATCTGTTTTCCTTAGAAGTGTATCCCAGTGCCTTTAGAGCAAAACACCACAAAATCCTGATGTAGAGAGTTTCTGTCTAACTTGGCTTAACCTGTGATTCACTTCTGTATAAAGACAAATTACAGGCATGATAGATGTGACTCATGGAGTTGGTATCGGTCTAGGACAAAAACTTTCCGAGAGATTACATTCACCTTTTTGAGATGTGTTCCTTTCCCTGCATAGTGACCAGTAGCATTTGGGGTAACAGCAGCCCAATCCAGATTTGGAGAATTATAAGGAGGGTACTGCTTATTCCTATACTGATTTCCTTGAAATCTACAGACCACCCTGAACTGAGACATTTTAGAGCACATAAATCTGACAAAAATATGAAATATGTTAAACCACACGCAAATGTTTTTAAACTACTAGGCACTGCTCCATTGGAAGGTGTTTCAGCATTAATTTTGGCTGATCTTGGTTGTGCTTTTTAATAGGTTTTACCAGTTTAATTTTCTTTTTTATTGTCATATGCTAAGATTTTTGTTTTATTTTGCTAAATTTAAGTTTTTTACTGTTCCCTAAAATTGTGTGCAGTTATAAGCGAGCTAGAGGCCTGTTGCATGCATATAGTGGGAAACTCTTTATGAACTAAAGACAAAGGGTACACTTTAATCAGGCTTCAGAATGTGTTTTTGTCTGTACAATGGAGCTGTTAAATTGCAGACTCTTCAGGAATGCAATGGATATGTCACTTCTACGTCTACGGCACTTCATAAATTTTAAAACACAGCATTACCTAACATGTAGGTAAGTGTTTCTTAGTCATATATATTAACAGACTGTTGTCTGAAAAGTAGGCAAGGTTTTCTGAATAGTTATTAATAACCTCCGGTTACACAGGCAGCTAGTTGAATAGTTGGCTACATTGCTTGTCTGAAAATGAAATCACAAATGAGTGCTTAAGAGGTAAGAAACCTAGACTCTGGGCAGCATCTGATGTGGTTAAAGAAATCCAAGAAATCACAGAATCACAGAATGGTTGAGGTTGGAATGGACCTCTGAAGGTCATCTAGTCCAACCACCCTGCTCAAGCAGGGACTCCTAGAGCACATGAACCAGGATTTTGTCCAGACGATTTTTTAATATCTCCAGGGAGGGAGATTCCACAACCTCTCTGGGCAACCTGTTCCAGTGCTCAATGTGGAGGGGAAGTGACATCTAGCAGTAATTCTGTCTCAGAGCATGGGGATCAACAATTATTTTTGATTTTCCTTGATATTCATATCTTTCAAAATCCTCCTGTGATGTTGTTTTCAACACCTTCCAGTGTAACTTGTTCCACTGCATAACTGTTATTACAGAATTTTTTATACCCGAAGTTTAAATCTTCTTTGCTTGGAAATAAAGCAATTATTTATTGTCCCAGATTAAGTGTATGTGAATAAGACTGACTACTTGCTCTTTAATATTATATTTCACCCTCAGTTCCCTCTTTTACGGATCACTGAATCACAGAATCGCAGAATCACATAATTGTAGGGGTTGGAAGGGACCTCAGGAGGTCATCTAGTCCAACTGCCTCACCAAAGCAAGGATCCCTTTCTTTCAATCATTCTTCAGAAATCTTCATTTTTTTTTTCTTTGTCTGTGTCTGGAGTCCTGTTCTCCATCCCATTGTGTTGAATCTGTCTTATACTTGGTGCACCAACAGTAGATGTGGACTCCAGTATGCCATAACAGTGACATAATTAACTCTCAAGCATTACAAGTGGTTATAAGTACCATTAATGTTTGCAGAAGTAATATCTCCTCTTTTCTGACATAGCATCTCATCGTTTTGTAGTATTTCTACCCAATATGTCATTTTCCATCCTTTCCTTGCCCATTCAATTTGTCCTTCCCATGTTTAGTCCTATGTGTATTTCTGTATTCAGATCTGTCTTTTTGGCTTCTCCATTTTATCAAGATCTGCTTGAATTCTAATCCTGCCTTTCAAAATAAAATCCTTCACAAGTTGTTGTCATTCACAAACTTTCTAAGTAGAACTAAATTTTTGGTTGAAATATTGAATAATACTAGGTCAACCTTGCGAAGGACAGTATGTAATCAGAGAATCACAGAATGGTAGGGGCTGGAAGAGACCTCTGGAGTTCATCTGCCAAAGTGGGTTCACCTAGAGCAAGTTGCACAGGGTTGCATCCAGGTAGTTTTTTAATATCTCCAGAGAAAGAGACTCCACAGCCTCTCTGGGCAGCCTGTTCCAGTGCTCTGGCACCCTCACAGTAAGGAAGTTTTTCCTCATGTTTAAGTGGAATCTCCTGTGTTCCAGCTTGTGCCCGTTGCTCCTTGTCCTATCACTGACCATCACTGAAAATATGGTTTTATATCCTGTCTATTCTCCAGTAAGCTATTAACAAGTTGTCTGGGCAAGATTTTACAGCAGAATACTTTTGCTATTCCTTAATCTTTAGTTTTAGTAAAGTTTTTAGTGACATTTTTATTTTAGTAAGATTTTCCCTCATTTTATTCTTCATATGATATGTATTTCTTTATCTTATTATTGAAGAACTCCTGATGTAGGCATATAAGTAATTCCTTATATTTTCTTCTGCAGTACTAAAGTTTACCATTGTACCTTTCACACTATTTCTTACACAGAGACAAGTGTCTATATTCCTTATAAAATCAGTGTTGAGAAACTCAAAGAGGAATCTGTTATTGCAGTGGTACAAGCCTGACTCTTCTTGTTGGTACCTGAAAAGCAAACACAAAAATCCACTTTCACTATGAATCAAGCCTGTCTGTCTTCCTGCTGAGAACACCAGCCCTGTGGTAAAGGACTGAAGCTTTTCTTAAAAGAACATGGCAGCAGAAGCTGCAGTTTTGCTTAGTCATGAGAAAATAAGAATAAAAATCTAATTGCACTTGTAAAGAAGAACTGTCCTGTGTGTTTTATAGTAAACTGTTGCTTGATAAAATAAAAGGAATCTAAAGAAAAATATTGTTAGTCATCGACCTCATTTTCCCTGAGGTGACTGCCTTAAGCACCAAAGTCTCTCCCGCGTGCTTTCCATCTCTTCCATCCATTTTTCCAATTCAACCTTATTTTTAAGAAAATATCTCAAAGCTTATTTTTGTCTCCAGTGACATAGTTCTGGAACCTCCTGTACAGTAAGCGTTAAAGAGGGAACAACTTTGTAATCAGATATTTGATTACTGAATACTTTTTTAGTGCTTTATACGGCTGAAGCTTTATAGCACTGTGTGGGAATTTATATACTGGCACCCATAGAAATGGATTTACTTCCAATGATCTTTAGAATTCCAGTTTCTATTTTTCAATACCAGTAGGTTGTCTCAATTTGTTACCTAATATTTACATACCTGTCATCAGACTGACATCAGCAGTGGGTCTAATTTAATTAAAATATTATGAAGTTTTTTTCCACAAAACAACAGCATTTGGCTTTGTTTCAGGCATAATATTAAACAGTTAAAAAAACCCCAAACAAACAAAAAACCCACCCAAAAACCTCACATGAATGGTTTCCCTGGCCCTAAGATATCAATCCATTTCCCTTGCTTCTTTTCATGCTGAACCACCCTGCTAAAATCTGAAAAGCCACTTCCAAATAGCTGCTAGTTCCAATTTTCCTCAGCTGCCCTTCTAAGTATCACTGGGCCATTAGTCTGCCTTTCCCCAGGCTAATTGCCAGCACAGCCCACCTGGTTATTTTTCAACAGAACCACAAGTATTTGGGTAACTGAAAATGCCCAGCTACAGAGAGGCAGACAGAAAACAAAAAGCAGGGAATGGCAGGACAAGACATTTTTCTTTGCTCTGTGCCTAACATTAATTTAGCAAATCATCTTATCACAATGACAGGATTACTTTCAGAGACTATGAACAAAACATATACATGACAGACTAAGTACATAAATAAAACACCAGATAGAGCCTCTGCTTCAAAGCCTGCCTTTTCACCCCTTCCCTTTTCCCTTTTTTTTTCTTTTTTTTTTTTTTTTTAATTTGGTTAAAAAAAAAAAAAAAATGTTCCTTTCACATGGAACACCCTGCAACACTAACTTCTGACATTGATGAGGCACTTGGTTATTCAGTCTTTTGAAAAGGAATTTGGCAGCAATATCCTGGCTAATATCTCAGCCTGGTAACGTCGTGATTCCTGTTCTGAGTGTCCATAACATGATCTTTCTTTGATCAGAATAATTTTGTTTATAAATCGTGCCCCGTACTTGCTCAGCAAATATATTTCTAAATCACACATTTGGTCCAGGGAGATGACTAGTAACACTGTGTGGGGTGCCAGACAGCCAATGTACCAGGAATCACAGGCCACCCAAAGTGCTGTAGAAGGGATGCTTTCTTCTTGTAAAGGTAGGAGCTAATCAGTCTATATCTGACCACATATATGAAAGGTTGAGGACTCAGCCTAGAGTTGATTCTGTTGCTACACACAAACAAGATGGTTTCTGAAAATATTACTGAATATGTGTGGTATTTACAGTGATATAAACAAGAAAAGCGTTAAAATGTGTTATCTTAGAGCTTGTTTTATAATTTATACAATATCGACAGGGATTCCAGAATGCTTTTTTTTTTCACATGTGTTAAGGGCAATTTTTCTTAATATCTTAGTTTAACACTCCAGTACTTAGAGTATGAAAAACAAACAGATTTTCAGCTCTTAAGAAATTCTAGATATTCTTCCATGGGCAAGAAACGGAAGGTGATGAATATCAGCTCTACCAAGCCTTTCCAGTTTAAACATGCTTTGACATGATCAGAGTACTGGGTATTCAGTCATGCATTTTGGCAAAATAAATGTTTAATGTGGATAGAAAATACTGCAGATAATGAATATTTTAAATATTAAGTGTACTTTTTCTAAGCAATGTTACAACAGATTAACTGCTGTTTTATATCCAGACTTTCTCTCTGGTGTTATGTATATTTAATTAAAACATACTAACATTAAGCTTATACTTTCAAACTTCAGCAAACAAATATGCATATGCTTTATTAAAGGTTGAATTTCCAGTTTCTGTAGCATGAAAATTAAATGCAGCACGCTCCACCTTGGCTCTCTAGCACTGAGGAAGAATGATACTTTTTTTTCCTCTCAGGAAGCAGTCTAGGGATGGACAAAGCCAGTTATATTTCTGGTCCTCACTCAACAGCTGACTGATCTGCTGTTAAAGCATGAAAATACTTCCTAAATGCCAGAGGTACTGCAACCTGGGGTTCCTGTTTGCAAGAGCTCCCTCAGGCATTGTCTCAATCCTGGTGGCTCTCTGTTATTCCTCTGTGTTGATTAAACTTCAGCCTTGCCTCTCCCCAGTCTAGGGATAACTGACAGCTACACTGTCCCACAGTAAATCTCCCCTGTGCGGTGTCAGGGGCCAGTAGGTTTTCTATCCAGTAACCATCACCTCCTGCTTCTGGATGGGTCTGGGTTTCCCAGCAGGGTGCCTGGCTCTTAATGATGAACACCTAAAATCCTTGTTCCTTCCCACTGTTCCTCCTCACCTCCTCCCATTCATGTGCCTTAACAAAGCCAAATGCTTCAGCATGAAGCAGGTGTGTTACACGTGTTGTTGAACATCTGGTTAATCCTCTGTGGGGGCCAGGGGAGTGTGAAAACCCTAGAATGGGCAACACTCCAGGAAAAAAAAAAAATGAATCACTAGCTCTGTAAGCAAACTATTTCTGGTCTCTATTGAAATCCAGGCTTACAGCTCTCTCATTCTCTGTCAGTCCACTGAACTGGCATTTTGATCTGCCTAAGTTTAAAGACAGAGTAAGCATAATGTGATTTATTTTACATACGTTCTAGAAAAATACTCTTTTCTACATATGTTTTCACACCTTAAAATAATTATGGTCCCAAGTGTGCTGTGGTTATAAAGAAAATGAGTACGGGGAAAAATGCCATTTTGGGTCTCCAATACTGCTTCCAATTCATGACTTCCTTTGAAATTGTGTCATGATTGCATCTGAATGGGTAACTTATTCATCTATCTAATGTGAGATTTTGATCACACATATACACAAAATACCAGTAATCGCTGCTTCCCTTCATCATGCTTCATACTGCTTTGATCAAATTGTATTTTTATAGAATTCTATATGAATCATATCCTCACATTTTCATCCTGCTAGTCACTTGAGAATTTGTTCCAGATAAGATATATATCAGAAGAGCATGTTTTCTGAATCTAATAGTGTTGCAGCTCATGACAGTGAAAGTTTCATCTGGAGAACTGTTCTAAAATGTCAAGATGATAGAAATCAAATGGAGTTAATGCTATGGCATTTAAAATATTTTTGGACAACTCTCTTATGAGCAAGTGGTGAGATTTTGATATCATCAAACTGGAACTTTTGCTCTGATTTGACCTTTATCAAGAGCTTCTAGTCTCAATGTAACCTGCATTTTAAAAGTATTTTTCTGACATATATGAATTATCTTTGAAGATGTAACTAGAAACTTAAATAGAGACTTGTGTTCCAAACAGAATTTTTTATTTTACTCTATGACCTTTCTGAAGTTCTTAATGTATAAAGTGCCCAAACTGCAATAAACAGGGTAACAGTCAACTTTTGTGGTGAAATTCTTACTGGGATCCTGCCTCAGAGTAAGAGCCTCTGATTAACATTCTCCTTTGTTCAGACACAAGGTAAGACTTAACAAATAACATTAAATCCTCACAGAGAGCAATACAGTAAACAAGTACTGTTTTTCATTGCTGGAAATTGCAGAGCTCTTGAGGAATCTATTGCATTTATAAATAAATACAGATTTCTGCAAAATGAGTAATGGCAACATTAAAAAATTAATCACATTAAATATTTATTAAATATGTTCTTTAATATTTGTTTGATCTTGCTTTACCAGAGGCATAATAAAAATATATTTTAAGTAGAATTTTTTATGTCAGTATAATCTTAAATAGAATTCTTAATTCTTAAATAGAATTTTAAATGGAGCTACAGAGATGGGAGCCTAATGGTCTCAGTAGTTATTAATTTTTATTTCTTTTCACGAACCCATGTTAGTTGGAATAGACTGTAGAAAGCTTTTTTCCAACTTTCTATCACAAATCCAGTGAGGACCAACAAAATTAAGCTAGCTGATTTATGTGATTTGTTTCATTGTGTCTTTCACAGATGCAAAGGCCAGAAAAAGTAGCAAAGGTTACATTGTGAACTAGAAGAATTTTTTCTGCAACAAAATTTGATGTTTTAATGTCCATGCAAGTATTTACATGAGAAGATTTAGTATTCTAAAACCAGTGGGCCAGATTCATCCTTGAATTAGTAGAGCTCCTTCATGTTCTGTTGAAAATACTAACAACAGTGTCTGTCGTTGGATCTGGGATATATATTCTGATGTATTTCTTTGCATAACAGCACTGGACCTGAGGTAGGGTCTGTTCCTAAAGACTGGGATGCATCTTCCAAAGGCTGTTTCAGGATTTGCAGAGTGGGCAGTCCACACTCCTTCTTCCCATTTCCTGTTTAAGATACATAATGATGGTGTCAAGTCTCTTCCCTAGCATGCTTGTACTTGGCCAGAAAGACATCAGTGGAGAATCCCAGCTATGCTGAGACATTTATGTGAATGGTCAAAATAAAAGCAACATTTAAAGAAGTGAAGGGCAAAAATAGTGTAGTAAAGGATGTTTTCAAGGACCTTGAAAGAGACAAAAAGTACACAAGATAAGCAGAAGAGATCACATAAAGGTGCTGTTTACAAGAGTTTTGCTAAAGGGAAGATTAGTGCAGGTCTGAAAAACAGAAGTCTGTGTGGCTCCTGCATTTTCTTCAGAGGTTTTCTAAAGAACAAGAGCTCTGGATAGACAAGCATTGAGCAGAAATTGGAGAATATATGCATATGGTTTGGAAACAGTAGATTCTAGGAAACAGGAATGATTTAAAGTTAGAGAGTCTTGTGTCTGTTTCTGCAGGACCTGAAGACTAATAGCAGCCAGAGAAACCTTTCACTGTCATGTCATGCTACTGTGGGAAAAACAGGTCAGACTTTATCATTGTGCTTCGAGAGCTGTACCAAACATCTCAGCACATGTTTAATTTTTCATCAGGTTCTGTTCTCCCCTATTGGAATGGGAACTGTCACTTGCAGTATCCACCTCATTTCTGATGCTCATCAGTGCTGGGCAACCCTGACCTCACTCCTAGGTACCAGCATTGCATAAGTTCTCTGCTTCTGATGGACACAGATGTTCTTTTGCTTTACTTTGCTGTCTATCCTCCCCTCGTGCTCTAATGGCCTTCCAGCCTCCTTTTGCCACCACCTCTATTCTTCACTGCCTTTCTTAAATTGTGGGACTGAGCAACATACCACCAGCAGCCTTGTAACTCTGGTGGCACAGTAATGGGCTGGCTGGCTAGAGAGATCCCTTAGACATCCATCTCTAATAGCTGATTTTTTTGTAGCTAAAGACAATCAATTTTGAAAACGTGAATTTGGGAGCAAATATAGCACAGCTTCAGTACTACAAAATTCTTTTCATGTGGCATAGTGATATAGTGTTAGAACACCACCAAAAGCACACTACATTATTTGTTAACACAATAACCTGCAGAGTGATAGACAGAATGTAAAGGGTTTACTATAGAAAAAAGTATATAGCCTTTTCAGCAGGAACAAGCAGCAGAGTGCTCGAGAATGACTATTTCATTTGCTTGGATTCCCTTTGATCCACTTACAGAATCTTGGAGACCCCTTAAAGATGTCTTTCATTCCCCTCAGAGTAACACTATTACCATGAACAGTATGTTTTATCAGTTTTAAAGCTGTAAATACAAAAAGCAAACCCAAGCCCAAGTTAGTATTCAGAAATGGAAAAACAGAAGTCTGGAGGAGAACTGTACTCTTAAACCCAGAAAGATTTGAATAGGTTTTAAAGTGAAAAAAATTGAATTGTGCAAATCTTAAAGCAGGCTTCCTCATGATGTATTACAGTTTGACTAATTGGTCATTCAGACTCATTTGTTTCATGCTGAAGATTTTTTTTTTTATTTATAGCTATGGTTAACAATGTAATAGTCATTTTGTAATACACAAACTATAAACAGTTTGTTTCATGTTTAAATCTTCGGTTAAATATGCAAAATTCAAATTTATATATAAATATGTACATACATTACATATATATAATAAAAACAAAGTAAACCTCTGAAGAAAAAAACCCCAAAACTCCTTGTTTAAAAATCCTTCAAATAGTCCTTTACAAAAAGCTATTCCTGCTGAGCTCAAAAGAAAGTCCTTTTCATTTATGCTGAAATAAAGCTTTTTGTATGTTGTTGTGAAGTAGAACAAGTACAAGGAAACATAATTCATGTGAAATCAAAATATATTACTTGTAGAATGATGCTAATTTTAACCTATTTTTTTAAAAATAGTACCTTTGTACAAAACCTACTGAGCTTTACTACACTATTAATACAATTTTACTTTTTAATATTCAAAGCAGTTGGTGCAGCTTGCAGCATTGTGCTCTGTATCATTCAATTCTGCAGTGCATAGGTACTGTTAAAAACAAAACAAAATAACTTAACTTTACCAGCATTAAATATCTGGAAATAGGATTCTTTATATTAATAAGATGTTCCCTATGCTTTCGAAAGAAAATAAAAACTTCTGCCTGGATTGATTTGTACTGCTGCTTACTATCTTTTAATTTAAAGGCTTATTCTAGGCCTGTTGCATTGGTGATTTTCTTTTTCTTAAAAAAAAAAAAAAGAGGAGCTAATAGATGTTGAAAACTCTGAACTCATATTAATTCTACTTGATCTCAAAGCATGTATTTGGGTCAGACAATTCACTTTGCAACATTCATACCTGAGAACATATAGTCTTGCCAACTGAGTGCAAATGAATTGGAGCCTGATAACTGAATGCAGCAAAATCTTTCCAGTTTTCTTAAAAAAAAAACCCAAACAAAACAAACCCCAAACCAAACAAAAAACAGGGTGTTAGGTTTTCAACACATTTTAAATACTTCTTCTATTTCAGTTTTCATACACTTAAAATTATTTTTTTTTGTCCTCCATTCTTCATTGTCATCACCAGGCATCTGTTAAGATCTCACAACTTTTTTCATTGCAGATAAAAAGCTGCATAGGAAAGATAATAGGAAAAGAAATGAAGGTACATTTAGGGTATGTGAAATGTGCATGTATTATACAATCAACTAGATTAAAAAAATATTACTGGGGTCAGTAAATCAGACACTTGAAATTTAAGAGATGATGGATTCATAGCCATACAAACTGTCCAAATTTACCCTTTTGGGAATATACTGAGATAGAAAAAAGTTTATACACATGATGGATGTTTACTGCACAGATTTGGAAGCTCCTGGATGACCACAGGGAAAATGTCAGCAGTATTGGTGGTGTTGATGCTGTTGTATTGATATGGTGACAACATTCTTTTAGCCTTAAATGATTATGTATTGGCTTTATGTGGCAAGGTTTTGATAGTGGAGAGGCTACAAGGGTGGTTTCTGTGAGAAGCTGCTAGAAGCAGCTCCAACAGAACCAATGACAACTGGCTCCAAGACCCGTTAAGGACAGTGGTAGCGCCTCTGTGATAACATATTTAAGAAGGGGAAATAAAAAAAAAAATGGCATCACTGCAGCTGAAGAGAAGAGTGAGAATATGTGAGAGAAATAACCCTGCAAACACCAAGGTCAGTGAAGAAGGAGGGGGAGGAGGAGCTCCAGGCACCAGAGTAGAGATTCCCCTGCAGCCCATAACGAAGACCATGATGAGACAGTCTGTTTCCCTGCAGTCCATGGAGCTCCATGGTGCAACAGATATCCACCCACAGACCACAGAGGACCCCACACTGGAGCAGGTGGATACCTGAAGGAGGCTGTGACCCTATGGGAAGCCCTTGCTGGAGCAGGCTCCTGACAGAAGAGAAAGGAGCCCACACTGGAACAGGTTTGCTGGCAGGATTTGTGACCCCCTGGAGAGGACTCATGCTGGGGCAGTTCATGAAGAACTGCAGCCCGTGGCAAGGACCTATGTTGAAGAAGTTCATGGGGGACTGTGTGCCATTGGAGGGACCTCACTCTGGAGCAGGGGAAGAGTACAATGAACTGACCACAGCCTTATTCCTTGTCCCTCTGTGCTGCTGGGGAGGAGAAGGTAGAGAAAATCAGGAGTGAAGTTGAACCCAGGAAGCAGGGAGGGGTGGGGGGAAGGCGTTTTAAGATTTGGTTTTATTTCTCATTACTTTACTCTGATTTGATTGGCAATAAATTAAATTAATTTCCCCAAGCTGAGTCTGGTTTTGGCCTGCCATGGTAATTGTTGGGTGATCTCCCTGTCCTTATCTCAACTCATGAGCTTTTTGTTTTATTTTCTCTCCCCTGTCCAACTAGTGAGGGAAAGTGATAGAGTGGCCTTGGTGGACATCCAACCAGGGTCAACCCACCACATTGTTGTGGCAAGGATCTGATGTTTTATTGAAGAAAAAAGCCAAGAAAGTGCAAATAAGAAATTGTAAATGTAGAAGTTGACAAAATGCTAAGTGGAGCTTCAAGGGATAAAGAGAAGGCACTTCCATCAAAAGTCTGCTGCAAGTGATGACATTCAATCATATTAAAGAACACAAAGACTTAACAGAGACTAGGATTTTATCTAAGTATTGGGATCCTTACTTGGAAGTGAAGAATCTATAGAGGATAATTGGCCTGCACTAGCAGCAACAGTGGTAGGATTTAATACTGTAAGGTCTTTAAAGAACCTTTCTCCTGTGTTTCTGCACTGACTCTAACACAGGGATGGTGTCATCCACATCTGAATAACTAAGACAAAAAAAATGTACTAAAGATTCTATTTTTTTGCTTAGTGAATGCTATGTATAACCAAATAACAATACCTTCCAAAAATTAATGGATGAAATTTAAGTGCTCATAAAATGAGACGGAGCTCTGTCTATATATTTTTAATGTTGCTCATAATAGAAGATTACAAGCTCGTTCACAGTAGAAGTTGAATTAACTTTTTTGGTTTTAAAGATTAATTTTTCTAAGTGTTGCAAAATGTATGTATTTTCCTCACTTGCCTTCATGGTTTAGTTTGGGGCTTCTTTAAACCAAGGAATCTTGAGGCATAGTGTCTTGGTACATTTTAAAGTTAATAATTACTTCAAATTTTTATGTTTTAGACAGCCATGGTGGCTCAGGTCACAATCTCCTTTATGATTTTAAATGTTTAAACTTTATCTGATCCAGTGCATAGCTCCAGCTAACAGATAAAAAAGATACAATCAAAAAGAGACACCAGAAAGGAATGTGATCCCTGGATGGGGTGAAGCCAAACATTCACACATGAGGTGGCTTGTGATGTTCATCTGCACTCATCAGCCAAGAGATTGTCTTGACATCTAATGTTAGCACACCTGAAGAGAGGGGAAGCAAGAGGGCTCTGGAAGGATATGCTGTGACTGCTGACCACATGTGCCACCTATGCAATTTAGGCTGAAAGTCTTCTTTGACAGAAACCTGAGTTTTCTTTAGCCATGCATTTAAAATTTCCTTCTGCTGGAGGGTGAACACAGCATTAATTTGGAGGAAGGGTATAATCTGAATAAAAAAGATAATTCAGAAATTGCTTAGATTGTTTCAAAAATAAATGAATTACACATGTAAGTGTTTGAGGGAAGGGTTTAGTGGTTTGGGAATAGAGATGTAGACTAGAAAATCAAGCTGTGGTTTTAACTATATTATGGAGAAAAGAGAGCATTGAGAAGGTTGAAAATGAAAAATACGTGTAAGAACAATTAAGCATAAGAATGGGTTAAATACTTGGATTTGTGGGATAATAGAGTCAGGATGCCTGTCCTTATCAATTATTTTTCCTCTCACATCTCTGCCAAAATGCAAGCGAACAAGATGTTCTATTTTACTTGCTCTATCACATGTTATAAGCTGAAATAGCAGAGAGATCTCTGATTTAAGGTCAAAGTTGACATTTCCTTCAAGAGTCCTAATCTGGGAAACCTATCCTCCCTGGTGAGGAGCTGCAAAATAGAACGATAGAACAAAGAAAACATTCACCAAAAGCTATCATTGTCAACAGAATTTAGATAATTTTGGCATGCATGCCCTTGTGGAGTTGAATTCATAACGTCAGATAGGTGTTTTTATTCCCTGAGCAATGTATAAGATACTGAGGTGCCAAGGAATTGAATTCAGAACAGCCAGCATTGAATAGGATTGCACATCTAAGCCAGCAAGTGGTGAATAGCAAAGTGTTTATGCCATCCACTTTTCTCCTGAGTTTTATGCTCTTCACTGTGCCTGTGAAGCTTAAATTCACATCCTAAAACCTTCACATAATCTAAGGTACTGAGTAGCCCTATTGGGTAACAAATACACTCTAAAATATAATGGTAGTAGTGTCCAATGGTTACAAATTTATCAGTTTATAATAGTCTTTTGGTTTGAATGATGGCCAGTGAAATGTATCTTCCAGAAGGAGATCAGGCCCCCACTTTTTGTGTAGTGTCTAGTGTCCAAGGAATGGCAGAGCATGTCCTCGCACCTCATTGTTTCAAGTCTGATGGTGAGGTCATTGCTGAACACTGGAATAGTGGTTTGGGACTCCTTCTTATGTCCCTCTTCATAATTTTCATTTATCTATCTACCTCTAAGATTTTCTAGACAGTTTAAAAGGAGTTTTGTCAAAATCCTTTTTCTTTAAAGGTGTATTAATATCTCCTTCAGGTCAAGAGGCCATGTCATAATTCTCAGTCATCTGAGATCCATAGCATATTACTTCTTCCCTCTCCAAAAAAAAAAAAACCTGAACCCAAAACCCAACATTTGAGTTGATGTTATTGAGGTCTTTATTTATCAAAAAAGCATTCCTTCCCAATATCATACAACATTTGAAAACTGCTATTCCTAAGCAATCATTCCTATTTAAACGTAGGAGTGCTCTAAAATGCATGTGCTCACTGAATTTTTCTTAAAATCCTCTGTGTCCTAATTGAGCATAATCAGATACATAACTGCAACTTTTAACTGGCCAAGAGATCTCTCAGATATAAACCTCCAACCATCCCAGGAACTTGTGGAGTTCACTCATTCTATCAGTCATTAAAAAAAAAAAAAAAGAAACTATGGTGTTTCTTTAAGACGTTGACCTTCAAGCCATAGCTCCACTTATTCCCCTAATATATGGTAGTTCCTTAACATATAGGATTTATCTTCCTCTTTCACTCTTTCTGAAGAAAGAGTAAGAAAAGTTGAATCTAAAGACATCTAGCTCTGAGGAGCTTAAGAGGATCTGGTAGTTCCTCTTTTAGCACTTAAGTTTTAAGGAGGCATTCTTGGTATACGTGTAACCCGGAAATCCTTATAATTAAGATAGGATACGAGAGCAGGATATGGGTTTTAATGTAGGGGGTGGATTAGTAGAAAGGACAGTATAGTGACAGTGGCAGTATAATGATTTGGTTATAAAGAGAGGAGAAGGGATTCTAGTACCTGGCATAGATGCCTTTGCATCTGGTTTAACAGACTTTGTTCTTTGAGAGTAAGTAGAGCATAGGTAAGAAACAGCTGTTAGACCTTGAAATGTAAACATGACTGCTTTGGTGGAAAGAAGATACTGATTGTGATATATTTGACATAGATACTGTTACCTGAATGTTATTATCTGAAAAAGTGGAAGGAGGGTTAGCCTTTTGTGAACATGCATGGTTAATGCTAGAGAGATTAGAACTAAAACTGTGTTCTCGTATAGCTTAATAATTTGTTCCCTGGCTCTCAGATATAAGCATAACTCTACTTCACCTTACAGAAAGGCACAAGGTATTTCAAAGCAACCTTAACAAAGTAAGTTGTGAAAAGCTGTACCATAACAGTGCATTCTAATATAAGGTGCTTTGTTTTGACCTTTGATCTCTACTGAGTGCCTGTGGCACCAGTTCAACATGGCATTTAAATGTATGAAAATGATGAGCCTGATCCGCTGCTCAGAGGCACCCCTGGAAGCCTTTCCAAAGGACTTTAGGATAAGGGCAGTCTAACAGGCACTGCTATTTTGTCAATCAAGCCTTGAAGATATCACTTTGAAAATATTCTTCTGAAGGAAATTTCAATAATCTCCAGTATAACTGGATCCTTTGTCTGGAGCTACTTAATTCCCCTTCATTTCTGTGGATTTTCTTCTTTCGTTATTCACTGTCAAACTATTACAGATTCACAGTATGCATCAACTTGACCACAGAAAAGTTCTGCCAGCACAAAGGTTGTTTTTTTTCCCCTAAATATTGTTGAAACTATTTATACTCTTGTTACCTATTTATAGAAAAGTCCATTTGTACATTAGCGGTATCATCTTCCTTCTGAACAGACCTTAACACACCTAAATTTACAGTGAACTAACAGGATTGCCTCAGCTGTTGGATGATTCATCGCAGACTCTGTTTTGGTATTGGCATGCTTCTTCTCTTGGAAAGACAGATAAACAAAATCTGAATGGGAATTGCACACCCCACCGTACTAGCAAACCACTGTTGAGCTTGAGATGTATGTGGGACAGAAAGAGACGGCAGATTCAAATTGGTAAGCTGTGGCTAAGTTGCAGTTACTATTTAACTTGCTAGGAAAACATGATCTAGACAGTTTTTGCATCATGAAGAAGAAAACAATTAAACAGTTGCAGTATCAGACAGAAAATACTATATGGTGAGCAACACTAGTGAACTCTTTTCCTTCAGATATGCAGACATGCACAGTTTTTCTCAGCAGTTTACAATGAACACATTATCCTGCTTTAAACATTCCTCAGACCGGTTTCACATACAACAATCTATCATTCCCACACGTTACTAAGTCATACAAATACTAATTTAAAAAAAAAAAAATCTTTATTTTTTTAAAGTGGAGTATATCTACATCAGCTGTGGTTACTGGTTTGATTTCAGATCCAGAAACCACAATAAAGGTAGTTTTCCTTACATCAGATGTGGTGATTAATATGTGGTAGACTTGGGCTCCAGACTTTTACAGCTCTGTTAATTGATCATGAGCCAGAGCCTGGGGCTGTATAATTAAGTTAGCTGGAAAATTAATGCAGGAAATGGCTTCTAGATTTGATTGGTTTAAAAATCTATGAATACACTTATTTAATCCTTTTGAATTAAACTTGGTGCCAAAAAAATTATGTTAACTACGTCTGCAATTTCATTACTTCAGGGCAGTATTATTTTTCTGCCTTTGAAATCAGTGATGTTTGTGCAGAATAGAGTCATCTTAGACAATCCAGTAAAAGGTCTCTCTGTCACTGGTTAGAGATGCTGCATTGTCTGTGCCTTTGGTCTGATGCATATAGGCAAAGACATTAGATTAACTGGGACCTAGGGACCAAATATCCTTACTTACAGCTCAACAGTGAATTGCTGTGCCTGTGCAAAAGCCCTCTGAGATAAATCAGGCTCCATGTGGGTTCAGCTTTTACCTGCACATTGCAGGATGACAGGAACAGCACCTCATTAACAGTGATTGATCTCATGTATTGTGACTACAGTATGGGAAAGTAGGCATGTTCTCTGTCCCTCGTATTCTGAGCTTGAATGAGGTCGCCAAACAAGATGAGAAATGGTATAGCAAAAAAATCCTTGAAAGAAGAATAAGGAGTAAGTAAATGCTCTCTAGTTCTGAGCTCATCCATCGCCTTCTCATAACTCAGGAATAAATACAGTCAGCAATTGTAATGAATTAATCATAATTAAAGTCAGAGCTGTAAGTCACTCTAATACTGGAGATGGGAAATCAAGTTTAGGCTTAGTGAATAGATGAAGATAACAAGTGTTTTGAGAAAAGGAGTTTTGTTTTAAATCTATAATCCATGTGCTTTAGGTCACATAGTATAACCAGTTTATTCTCTCTTGGGTTAAGTTTGTCATTTGATACCACATTAAACAATTGTTACTCAGCAAGTTGTAGGTCTTTGTAGAATCATTTTAGGGCTGCTTTTCCTCACAGGTGGGAGGTGACATTAAAAAGTGAAGGAAGAAGGAAAAACCATGATGGACAAACAAAAGTGAAATAAGAAATAGCTCTCTCAGGACTTCCTTGCACATTAATTGCATTTAGACTTGTCAGAAAGAAAGAAACTTAATCAAGGGACCTCTAATGATAATATATGTGGAGTATAAAATATTTTGTTAGAAAAAAAGCCTATTACTGAAAGTGCACCAGGCATCAGTAATAAATAAACCAAGACTGAATGTAATTGGGGTGAAGGGTTACAGTTGTACAATTAAAGCTGTTATGCTAAGGTGATGTCCTAACATTACTAACACTGCCAAGAGGCAAGTCTGTATTCTAACTTTTAAAAACAAGCTACTCTGAAGGGAGATACAGTCTTCCATTGCTTTATTTGCTTTATTTGGGAGCTACAGAAGTGCTAAATGAGAACTGAAATGGTCTTAATATCCTTACAGTTCTTGTACACTGGATGATGGAGCAAAATCAGAACTCAATATGCATATATCTGTATATCATCCTGAAGTAGCAGCAGATGATCAAATTAATAAAAGGCAAGACTTTGCTCTGGAAATTTAACAATTTTAATGTTATAACTGAACATGAACTTCTACATTCTTAAATTCCTAACCAGTTTTTTAATAGTGGATCACAGTTGAAGAAACCTGTTAATGAACTTTTTATCAGGATAAACTATTCTGAAAAGAGACCTCTTGTAATTTTTCCTACAGACTTATTTCTGTCTGCATCTGCTATTAATCAAAACCTTATAAATAATAGAGGTTTAACCAAGAAAAATCAGTAACTACTTCAAGAAACCATTTCAAATTTTGAACTCCTTTAGAATTATACACAGTTCAAATAAATCACAGAATCAGAGAATCATTGTGGTTGGTAAAGACCTTTAAGATCATTGAATCCAACCATAAACCCAACACCAACAATTCCACCTCTAAACCATGTCCCTAAACACCTCTGGTGGTCTTTTAAACACCACCAGAGAAGGTGACTCCACCACCTCCCTGGGCAGCCTGTTCCAATGCTCGACTACCCTTTCAGTGAAGTTTTTCCTAATATCCAATCTAAACCTCCCCTGATGCAACTTGAGGCCATTTCCTCTCATTCTATCTCTTGTTACCTGGGAGAAGAGACCAACACCCACCTCTCTACACCCTCCGTTCAGGTACTTGTAGACAGTGATAAGGTCTCCCCTCAGCCTCTCTTTCTCCAGGCTAAACAACCCCAGGGACATCAGCTGCTCCTCATAAGACTTATTCCCCAGGCCCTTCACCAGCTTCATTGCCCTTCTTTGGACACGCTCCAGCACCTCAACGTCTTTCCTCTAATGAGGGGCCCAAAACTTAACACACTTCTCAAGGTGTGGCCTCACCAGTGCTGAGTACAGGGGCACAATCACTTCCCTGCTCCTGCTGGCCACAATGTTTCTGATACAGACTAGATTGCTATTGGCCTTCTTGGCCACCTGAGCACACTGCTGGCTCATGCTCAGCCGGCTGTCGACCAACACCCCCGGGTCCTTTTCTGCCATGCAGCTCTCCAGCCACTCTCCCCAAGCCTGTGGTGTTGCATGGGGTTGTTGTAACTCAGGTGCAGGACCCAGCACTTGGATTTATTGAACTTTATGCCATTGTCCTCAGCTCATCAATCCAGCCTATCCAGATCCCTTTGAAGATCTTTCCTACCCCCTAGCAGATCAACACTACCACACAAAAGGGTGTTGTCTGCAAACTTGCTGAGGGAGCACTCAATCCCCTTGTCAAGATAATTGATAAAGCTATTAAACAGAACTGTCCCCAACATTGATCCTTGGGGAACACTGTTAGTGACAGGCCATCAACTGGATTTAACTCCGTTCACCACAACTCTCTGGACCAGGCCATCCAGCCAGTTCTTTACCCAGCAAAGAGTACATTCATCCAAGCCATGAAGGACTACTTTACCAGGAGAATGCTGTGAGAAAGGTTGTCAAAGGCTTTACTAAAGTAAAGTACACCACAACCACAGGCCTTCCCTCATCCACTAAGTGGGTAACCTTGTCACAGCAGGAGATCAGGTTGGTCAGGCAAGACCCGTCTTTCATAAATCCATGTTGACTGTGTCTGATCCCCTGGTTGTCCTGTACACTATGCGTAATGACACTCAGGATGATCTGCTCCATAATCTTGCCTGGCACTGAGGTCAGACTGACAGGCCTGTAGTTGTTCAGATCATCTTTCTGGCCCTTCCTGTAGATGGGCATCACACTGGCCAGCTTCCAGTCAGCCAGAACCTCCCCGGTTTGCCAGGACTGCCGGTAAATGATGGAGAGTGTCTTGGTGAGAACTTCCACCAGCTCCCTCAGTACCCTGGGGTGGATACCACCTGGTCACATGGACTTGTGAATGTCTTGGATTATGAGGCCGTCATTCTGCCCCTCATTCCTGTCCTCTGCCAACCAGACTTCTGAACAGCTCGAAGTCTGCCCTCCAAAAGTCCAAGCTGGCAGTCCTGATGACTCCTCTCCTGAATTCTCCAAGAACAGAAAATACTACAATTTCATAATCACTGTGCCCATGACACTTCCCTATAAACTGAACAGATTTAATGTAAGAATTCTTTAGAAAGCAGAAAAATATAGACAACATTTCAGACCTGACAGGTAAAGTTATAAAGACGAATAATATTCAGGGAGGAGTTAGGAAGTTTGTAGAACAAATAATTAGCAGTGTTTGTTTTACTACCTTCTCATCTATTTTAGTCCCCTGCAAGTTCTTTTGACTGACATTTGCACTACTTCCCTTCTGGCAGGAAGTTGAGGTTTTCTTTCTTTGCCATCACAAACAGAGGTAATAGTTAACTAAACAACGATATATAATAAGGGCTTGATTTTTCTTCCACTGGTGATGACTGAAAAATTGTAAATGGAACAGTTTCTTTTTCTTCCTGTATGATATGCTGCCATTTACACCTTTATGAAAAGCACAAGCATTTTGTTTAATTAACACTTACCATATACTTTGCCATGTTGCAAATTATTACATGAAATGCACTCTTTGAGGGAATCTGTGTCAGCATGTGCTCCAGAAATATATGATTTTAAGAAGATTACCACTCTGAACACACTAGGATTTACATATTAAGAATCCCATTCTGTGGTTTTTATTCAAACATAACTTCTATCTAGCTTTGTATGAAAATGTCAGTGTTAGCTCCAAAAAGTTCTGATTTCTGTTATGTAGCTGTGCCAGTAGCGCCGACACTGGGAGCTTTGGATCAGCTTTCATCACACCTCACACAATTGCACATTGTCTATAGAGTAATTTCAAGACTGCTTTTTTTCACTGTGGGAGATAAAATTGTATGTAAAATTCCGATGGACAAATAAAAGGGAAATGCAAACTCTGGTATTGATATTTATTAGAAACATCATCCATGTAGGTTTCCATGTACATTCCCCATCTCCCTGTCTGAAACTTGTTTCTGGGCAGAAATTGAAAGCTTTGGATATTTCTGTGGGGAATGCAAGCTGGATGTAACACCTATGCTGTGCCTGATTTCACAGGGGGCTAGTGCAAAACCAGGAAATTTCATGTGCAAATCCAACACTCTGCACAGCATTGAAGCATATAAGTCTGTCCAAGAAGTCCTGGACAGAATATTTCCTGGACTTCTGGGCAGATGTAGGGTAGCACTACTTCATCATCTAAATTCTATATATTTGCTGTGTCTTTCCTGGGAGTTCTCTGCTGTTACACTTTGTAGTGAAGGTTCTGAACTGGATGTGTTGTGTACTCCTGGAAGTCAATAGTAGCTCAGCTGACTCTGTTTTTTCCTCTTCTTTCTTCTCTTCTCTTCTCTTCTCTTCTCTTCTCTTCTCTTCTCTTCTCTTCTCTTCTCTTCTCTTCTCTTCTCTTCTCTTCTCTTCTCTTCTCTTCTCTTCTCTTCTCTTCTCTTCTCTTCTCTTCTCTTCTCTTCTCTTCTCTTCTCTTCTCTTCTCTTCTCTTCTCTTCTCTTCTCTTCTCTTCTTTCTCTTCTCTTCTTTCTCTCTCTTCTCAAGATCAGGTTGAGCAAGACACTGGTATACAGTAGTTTATCGACTTTATTTTGGTCAAAAATGTGGAACTGGCATTGCAACTTAAATCCTATTCATATATAGGGCTGTAGTAGCTTTTGCATCTTATTCACTGAGTTAATTATTCAAAAAATACAGTGATGGGTCATATATCTACAAAAACCTATCTATGAATTTTCTAAGTTCACGGTGAAAATTCTGTGAATCACGGGTCTCAACATAGAGCAACAAAATGTAGGGTACTGAGGCTTTTTTCCTTTTTCACCAAACCACATTCTTGGTAGGACAGATGGATATTCCTAGATCTCTGAGGTTACAGCTAGTGACATTTCCAGATCTTTGCAGGCATCACATCGGGCTCCATGTGAGTGGCTGTAATATTGTTCCAAAAGGAGTTGTGCCATATCATGTGAAGAAATCTCTGCAGGCAGGTGGAAGCCAATGTAACAACCAGTTTCAGCTCCTCATTTATACCTAACACACACTGTAAGATCCACAAGACCTGGTATTTGTCAATAGTTTGGAAGGGGGATGCACAATGATGACAGTGAAATTAAAGTTCCTCGCCTATTAAAGACAGAATTCAAATTGTTCTAGGAAAAGAGGTGCTCCTCCTCTTCAGTAGATACATCTGAATTCTAAGCCACTCTCACTGCTGTGTACATTGCCAGTCACTCCAGTAAGGAGGAGTATCATGGAGGAAGTCTAGTGTTATAGGTCTGGTAAAGCAGGGGCAAAAAAGGCAATGCTTTCATTGAATAACAGTAGTTAAAACAATTTTATCAATTGTTTTGAGAAACTGATTGTAAGCACTTAATTGCAGTGGTGAACAACAACAACAACAAAAAAAAAAACCCAGGACACTACCATAGGTAAGGTAAAAAATGTCCATTCTTCTGTCTATCCTAATGCATTCATCATAACAACAACTCTGATGAGCCCTCTTCTATAACTTTTGTACCCTGGGGAATTAACAGAAGTATTAATAACATGGATATCAGAAGACTGATCCTAGTACCTCCGGTCGTGGTTGCCCTTCCTTTCAGGAGTATTAGTGACAGAACCACTTAAAAGTATGGAGCCTCAGTGATAAAGCTCCTGTTCAGTTTGATGCATGAGAATTGTACTTTCTGCATTACTGGAGACAATGGAACCATTAACTTGCTATCAATCACCCGGCTCACAGCACAGACCACTCTCTAACAAGAAGCCATGGGGTGTAAGGTATAAATAGCAGACATAAGTCAGCGTCCTTGGCCAGTTGTAATTGTGAAAGAAGGATTGCAAACTGCATTTGGGCCTCCGTCCCAGCTTTCTGAAACACACCAGTGTGCACATGGAAACTCAGCTAGGGATACTCTGTTTTATTAAAAGGCTCCAAGGGACAGATCTAGAGCTGGGTCTTTTCTCTCTTCCTAAGCAATCATTTTAGAGGTCTTGAGTACCTCTGGGTGGTTTGCGGAAGCTCTTTGTGTTGCAACAAGATAAATTAAAATTAAACTACTTTGACTTTTTGAAGCATCGGGAAGCCTGATTCTCTCTGTTGTTACATTGGCTATACTGGGGATAGTTACACAGACAGTGAGCATATAGGGGCAGGGAATAGAATGCCAAGAATTAAGGTGACAGGGCAGAGAATAAATTTACACTATGGTGGATGCCAGGACATTTAAACTTAGATAGGCCTTCAGACAGATTTTTTTTTTTTTTAATTATTGTTATTATTCTATATTTGCAAGCTGGTTGGTTTTGTTCCATGACAGCAGTTAAATAATTGGATTCATACAGTACTTTTCTCCCTTTACTGATTCTCTTCCACAGGAAGTGAATGGAAGCTATTTTAGTTGTCTTAGAGGGAATGAGATCACAAACTAGCTGCAATCTCAATTTACAGTTCTCTTTGCTACCTGGCATGAAGGGCTAGTACAAGCTTTTAAAAGTAGGCAATTCTGACATAAAAGTGGAGTGGTCAAGGTCTGTGATTCTTCAATGACTTCCACTGACAGCTTTATCAAAATTGAATTGCCCACTCTTCTGTTCTGTAGTGGAAATCCTGAGAGAAGGTAGCACTGAAATAGCTCACTGTTTTCAGCTGAAATGTACTCCATGTCTTATGCAAAGAGATTTGCTGATGCTAAGAAGTGTAATTTACACTTTCCTGTGACAGCCTTTGTGACTTTGACCCAGAAAGTAGAAAGGAATCCAGGCATACTTACCAAAGGTGGCTATAAATAGATTTAAATGCAGTGGCTTATCTTAAGGTTAACAATAAGTTGTCTTTACAGTGCTAACAAACTAGACCACACAGCTTTGTTTTGATTTTTACCTGAAGTATAGACCTGTGTGGTCTAGACAGATGATATCAATTACATTCGAAAGCCTGATGAAATGGAATGTAGATGATTTATCTAGCTGATACCAACCTCTCAATAAAAGCCACAGTCATTAGTAAACCTTGGCACATATATATCATTCTTATTCATATGAATGCATAGTGAAAGCCTTTTTAAAATGCATGTATCTTCCTTATTTTCAGGAGTTTTTCCTAGTGGTGGAGGGCAGTGGTTTATGGTGATTTCCCTGCAATTTACTGCAATTTACTCTGAGACATTGTAACCAAAGCATGCTCTGCAGATAGCCAGAGTTTTAATCAGTATTGTATACTCACACACACACAATCACCCGCTTCTGCGTGCTGTTTCTGTCAACTTACTGGTTGAGAAAGTAGGGGGTTTTTATTCTGTTTTGTTTTTGGTTTTGTTTTTGTTTTGTTTTTTTTTTTTTTTTAATAAATTAAAACTATTGCTTAAATCTCTGGAGTTGAAATCAGTGCCTTCAAAGGTCTAAAAAACCCCCAGAATTTCAAGTAATCATGCACTGCTCTGTGTGTATAGTGTTGTATAACCATGCTTCAGTAAATAAATAATTTAGCACTTAAGTGTATGAGCCCTGTAAAATTGCTATTCCCTAGTTACTATTTTTTTTACAAACTTATGTGAAGAAGATGCAATACATGAAAAGTCATATCATGGAGTGTGGTTTCCACGTGCTGCAGAAACTTACTTGAAACTGGTTGGAAAGTTGAAGTGTGAGTGTAATGAGGAAAGTCATAAGGACATTCATATGACCACGTTAAGTGAGAAACATTCTCTCGAAGTCCCCTGGCTGGCAACACACACATGGACGTATGTGTAGGTATTTCTGAATAGTAGACACAATGAAAATGTTTTCACCATTTTGCAATTAAATATAAAATTCTGGTGAAAGAAAATAATGCTAGAGAGAAAAAATATATTTTTTTGTATTTTAATAGTGCTTATTTTTCCTAAATACTAGATTGTGACAAATTATGGTTCATAAATCTGTAACTCATTCTGACACTTTCATTCCACACCTGTGATTAATTTATTTTGCCCCAGATTGGGGTGGGAAGGATGAGGGAAAGATATTACTGCAATTTTGTAAGATTGAGACATTTTATTTTCTAGGAACATTTTTTGAACAATCATTTTGGGAGGCAGAAAGTATGAATTGCAGGAATAGAACTTGGAAAAGGCTTGTTTCTTTTATTGAGATGGGAGTTTATTGTGTATGGAAGTCTTATCTGCAGCTCACATTGCTTAGCACTTCTGGTGCAGCAGGCTGAGATTCCAGGTATGTGAAAACAGTAATGTAATCATTTCAGAAAATTAAATTTTGGAAGAAAAGTTGTTACAATTCCTCCTTGGATTTAATCTCAGGAATGTGAGCCTCAGCATAGATGAGAGGTTCAGGGTTTAAAGATACCATTGGATGAAGCTGTAAAAACCTATCACTGTTATAGATAAAATTTTTAGTACATGTAGCACTTGAATGTGTGAGGGTCTCTCTGAAAAAATGTCCAAGTATTTTCCCCCATTGAATACACTACTGCTGCACATTAATTCTCTCATGACAAACCAAGAATTACTAGAGACCCAGAATTCAAACTTTGACTGCTGAGACAATGTGATTCAAGGCAATGGCAGGAATCTGAGTATTCCTCACCCCTCAACTGCATGTGTTTCACGAGGTTTGTAGAGCACAGCCACATCTTGCTATTTTAGAAAGCAAGCAAGCATTATTTTGCTTATATTGCAGTTAGACTGTTGATGTTTCCAGAAAAGCAGGGGTCAAATTTTGTGCAATGTTTATTGTGGTCAGCACAGGAAGATGACTGAACACTTTTATACTTTCCAGTTTCTGGACTGCTCCAGAGGTTGCTGTGGCTTTTCTAACTGCTGACATACTCTCTTTCTGCTTACAGCAGTTTCCTCCATCCCATGATATTCTCTCCTTCTCTGCATACCTCTTCTGAGATCAAACTGCTTCTTTTAGGGCTTCTCAATTGCCAAAGGGGTATGGAGGGGTTATTGGAAATGAAAGAACTGCACTCCTTGTCTCTACAGATCAGATTTTCTTCAGCTAACTGTACTTTTCATCTTGAGATTTATACCCAGGCTAAGCTCAAGACCAGACGAGTTGTGTGTTTGCTGTTGATATAACCACAAGCAATTGGAGAAGACCCATTAGAAAACACAGGACTCCTCATAGCTGAGTGTGTCTAGGATCTGCATAGGCAACCACCACAGCTTGCATCATTTTTTCACATGCAGACTATAGGGAGTCTGGGAGGAAACTATGTGAGGTGCAGGCACACTGTGTGTGTTGTGCTCATGGCTGCTTTCTAAAACTGGTGCAGACAGCTCTCTTCTGCTTGTGGATGCATTATGGCAACGCCTTTTAACCGCATGACCACAAACTAGCAGTTTTTCAAGGACACTTGTGGTTGTACAAGCGGCAAATTATATAACAGGGAATGAAATAAAAGTCCTCTTCTACGTAAGACACTTGCCTAGGCCTAAGGAGAGATTTTTTCCCCTATTGAATTCCTACAAGATTCCAGTGTTGTAAGCAAGAGGGAGCAGATGACACACAGTATCACACTATCTGACTTTGGAAATGTAGTGTTCTTTTATAATGTAGTTCTTACAGCTCTTACCTATAACTGTGTCAGCTGGTATCCCTTGTACTTGGCTCTGCAAAACCAAAGAAATACACAGCCTTTGGTTTTAAATGATACTGCATGTTATATTCCCTTCCTTTATCATCTTCCTTTATCTATCTACCAAAGCTTCCAACATATGGTTCAAAGCAAAAGTGAAATTAAGGGTTACGTAAAAAAACCAAGCAGCAATAAAACGGCAGCAAACACATAGTTTTCTTATATTGTTCTTGTGTAATTAATATGTGAATGATCCTCAAGTGCACAAGCTTCCTGGCTACCACAGACTCAACCTCTTACACGAACGTGGGTTATTCTTTTAGCTTGAGCTGTAGATCTTATGAGTTTGGCAGTAGTGATCAATACAGAGATGAACAAGACTCTTAGGAAGTAGAGAGGCTGAGGTAGCATTCTTTCTTTCTAAATAGTAGATGGAAGTAAACATCTTAAACTGTCTTTCTATTTTATTCTAGTTTTAATCCAGGAATAATAATGGATATCACCCACTGATATTAGCCTGGGTGGGAAATCTAAAGGGAGACAACAGGAGTTGTAAGGCAAAACTCTTTGAGTGTATTGGTAAAGTCAAGACATTTTTTAGTGAGAGGGAAAGCTAAAAGAAAACCTGCTTTCTGAATCAGCATCTCCCAACCTCTGCTGCCTGAGAAGCAGCTACACTGAAGTGCCTTTAACACAACATAAGTTTGTTCTTTGTCAAGATTGTCTCATTATCTAGGTGCTGCTGATTTTTAAAATCTGGAGTTTTCATACATTTAGCACAGATGGAGAACAAAAGGAGCACAGTGATTGATTTTACTCAGTCATTAGGTAATCTTTGAGATAGCTCATTAATGCGAGGTGGACGCACTAAAGATTGCTTTTTAAGGAAGACTTAAACCAATAATCAAATTTTATTAGTACTCTTGAAGTCTTTCTTTAGGCTATCATGAATCATCTGTACAATGCAGTCTTTAGGTTTTAAAACTAGTAACTAATGTAAAAATAGCATCTTCTATACATTAATGTAACATACTATTTTTGAAAAAGAATATTTTATACTTAAACTACTAAAGAGTAAAAAAAAAAATATTTAATTGAGTTTAAGGGACATGCAGATGATTGGGCTGTGACTGTATAATAACATAGCATAACATATTATCATAACAGCACAATATAAAGTAATATATAATAACAATTTATATATATATATATGTATTATTGTATCTACCATAAGTGAAAAGGAAAAAAAAAGACACTTGAAACTGTTCAAGTCTGTGTATTAAGTGTATTAAATAAAATTGCTTTAGTATTTGAGTTCAATACAAATGAAATAATCTCTTTTTATCATAAGGAAATTTGCTTATAGCACAATATGTGCGTGCATTTGAGATATATACATTGCACAGAAATACATCATATATGTGCATATATATACAGATGAAATAACTTCTAAAAGTAATAATATGTCATTTCTGGCATTATTAGAATGAAAAATCTATTTGCGGGGTAGAAAGCATTAGTTACTGGAAAGCACACATTTCAAAATGCTTCTCTCGTAGATGCTGCTAAGAGACTGTAGTCTTGTCCTTGATCCTGGAGCACCCAAAGCTGTACTAGAAATACAATACAGTCTAGTAAAGTACAAATTCAAAGAAATAAGAAATGAAAACAAGTTCCATCTGGTTTAAAAATATCAAATACTTTTGCTAATAGAACTGATCTAAAGTCTATGGAAATCAATGACAGTTAACTGTGATTTAATTGACTGTGATGAGTTGTTCATCATACCCCTAATTTATACTGGGCTTGTGGACTCCTTTTTTTTTCAACTTAGATTAATATATATTAACATCTCCTGAGTCCTCCTGTAAATTTTCAGTTCTATTGGAAAAGCTATATTTGATCTGTTTCCAGGGAAGCCGTGGAAATGTAAGATTAGGATTTAAGTTTTATTTAGGAAATCTATGCACATACTTTGAGAGGCCATGAGTGTAGCACTAACTAAATAAACAGATCAAATAAATCAACATAATAACTTTTATAGAAATAAATAGGCTGCTGAGTAGCAATAGAACAAATGATTATGAAAAGCAAAATAGAATAACATAAATTTATTTAAGATGATATGCTTTCAAAGCCAGATTATTATTTTCAGAGCTGAGTAGAAAAAATTTTTCTGATGAGATTGAAATAAAAATTTCTGTGGACTTCTGTCTATTTCAGCAAAATTTTCTTTTGGAAAAAAACTCATTAAAATGGGAAATAGAATCGTATGGAAATGTTAAAGTGTTTTTTATTAAAAAAAAAAAAAAAAGTGTATCCAAATCCACTTTGGGATGTGTCTTCTCTGTGGATAACTATGCTTGATGATTCATTTTGATCAGAATGAAATCAAAGTTTGAAATAAATGCATGTCCCATAAGATGGAATTTTATTTGTAGCCTAAATTGATCCATTTTAATGTAAGCTAGAACTTAATCTTCAGGCAAACTCTATGATAGGAAGCACTTTCTCAGGCACTAAATTATCTTTGGACATTTTAAAATAGAAAAACATTTTTTACTTGATAGCATATTGTTGCTTATATGTGAAGTAGGAAAATATTTATAATGTGGCACATCTGAATGGCTTTACTGACTGTGTCTATTTCAGAGTATGTGAGTCTTGTTAACGCTGCCAACATTAACACTGGACAACCAAGTTATCCTTTTCCCATGGTGGAATAAATCTTTTTTTATACAAATAGCAGTGGATACTATGGAAACCTAGAAGGTTGCTGCTTGAACTAAAATTACTTTCTGGTCATCAGTAATTATTCCACAAGGTATTGCAGAGCATATTCTCTGATAAAATAATAGTAATAAAAAATCTCCGCCACCACCCAGCAGCTGCAATAGACCAGGCCTTTAATTTTGGAATATTTGATTGTGACCATATTGACCCCAAAGGTCTGAATCATCAAGCCTACTTCCCATCTAATTAATATAACAACATATATGATATGAATAGCCATTTTTCCAGGCTTCAGATTTCTAATTATGCTGCTCAGATTTGTTGTTGTTATAACAAAATATTTCCATTAACGAAAGATCACTAAACCATTTTATTTTTACATTAATATTATGACAATTTATGCTGTATATATGAAAGAACATGTTTTTCTTCATTGGTTTCAGTGCATGTCACCTTTTTGAAGCATCTGTTTTTCAAATAATTACTGAACATTCTAATGTATTACATTAAACTTTTTTTTTTTTAATCAATGTTACTAATAAAGGAATGAGCTGGGCAAAAAAAATTGGAAGAAATTTTAACTTCTGTGATTTTTATTTTTTTCAATCTAATCTCTTCTCAAAGCTACAACTAGTGAGTTTGCTCAATTTCTGTTGCAAAGGTTGTTGCAATTAATAGGTATATTTCCACTGACTTAGATGCACCATGATTCAGTGCAATTCCATGCTCCTATGGCACAGCCAAATCATTTATATGAAAGCCAAGCGAAGCCATGAAATATAAAATGTTGACTTTATTCTCTTGCTTCATGTGTGTGGTACTGCAATGTGTTATAATTTAGATGATATACAAACACTACTCTTCAGAAAACCTTGACAATTCTTAAAGAAAAAAAAAGACAAGTATATCTGGGAAATCATAATCTTTGTCAGTTTTTTACAAAACTTGGTGTTATGTCAGCGTAGATTTTGAAATCTCATATTAATGAAGTTGATTACATTAGCAATATGATACATTTAATATCTTGTATTTGTATTGGCTTTATGTGGCAAGGTTTTGGCAGTGGGGGTGGTTGCAGAGTTGGTTTCTGCGAGAAGACACCAGAAACTTCCCTCATGTGGGACAGAGCCAGTGCTAGACAGCTCCAAGACAGACCTGTCACTGAATGTGTCTGGCCAAAGCTGAGCCAATCAACAACGGTGGTAGTGCCTCTGTGATAACATATTTAAGAAAGGGTAAAACCCACTGCACAACAGCAGACAAAATTGGGGAGTGAGAAGGTGTGAGAGAGACAACTCTGCAGACACCAAGGTCAGTGAAGAAGGAGGGGGAGGAGGTGCTGCAGGTGCTGGAGCAGAGATTCCACTGTAACTTGTGGTGAAGACCATGATGAGGCAGGCTGCCCCCCTGCAGCCCATGGAGGTCCATGGCAGAGCAGATATCCACCTGTAGCCCATGGAGGACCACATGCCAGATCAGGAGGATGCTCGAAGGAGTGCTATGCCCCTGTGGAAAGCCTACCTTGGAGCAGGTTTGCTGGCAGGACCTGTGACGCTGTAGGGAATCCACGCTCCAGCGGTCTGTTCCTGAAGGACTGCATCCCATGGAAAGGACCCGTGCTGGAGCGGTTTGTGAAGAATTGCAGCCTGTGAATAAGTACATGTTGGAGCAGGGAAAGAGTGTGAGGAGGAAGGAGCAACAGGGACAATGTATGATGAGCTGACCGTAACCCCCATTCCTTGTCTCCCTGTGCTGCTTGGTGGGAGGAGGTAGTTGTCAGTAAATTTGAGCCTGGGAATCAGGGAGGGGTGGGGAGAAGGTGGTTTTTAGATTTTTTTCTTATTTTTACTATCCTACTCTGTTATTCATTAGCAATAAATAATTTCCCCAAGTGCAGTCTGTTTTGCCCATTATAGTAATTGGTAAGTAATTTCCCTTTCCTTATCTTGACCAACAAACTTTTCATTGTATTTTCTCCCCCTGTCTTTTTGGTGGAGGGGAAGGTGATAGACAGTCTTGGTGGGCACCCGACAGCTAGCTGTCAACTCACCACAGTGTTGTAACAATATCATATCACTCTAACACTGTTAGAGAGTTGAATGACTTAGAGTGTCCATCACTGTGTGAACAAGTTGTAAACTCAGTTATATACTGTATATACTGCTACACACTGTTTTTAATAACAGACTCATCTGACCAGTGTGAGAGATGCAGAGGTTCCAGTCCACACTTGTGACAATATTTGTTGAAGTTCGAAGTCCATATTAAAACTCACCATCACCACGTGCATTGGCAGGAACTGTAATTATGTGATTCTCCCTCTGAAGGAGTATAGAGCACCAGGGCCTGCATGTGCCACCTAATTGAAGAGAAAAATCAGGAATAAGCAACGGCTGAATAACTTCATCCTATGTGTAGAAGAGGGAACTAGAAAAATGTGTTGGAAAAAACCAGCTAGCATGGGCATGGGATCAAAAGTCAGTCAGACTATGGCTGTGGCTGGGATCACTGAGGGAAGGAAAACAATAAAATAGGAGAGGTGGGACTTTGTGTTTTGTTGGTTTGGTTGGTTTTTGGTTTTGTGTTTTTTTTTTGTAATAAGAAGACTTTTATATCATTTTTGCACTTTTTCATTATCTTAATGTTGACCTATTAAAGTGGTTGTGAAGGAATACCTTCTAACAGGTTACAAAGTTTGCTCCATTAAATAAATAAATAAATAACAGATTTTTTGACTTGCATATTAGATCACTGCTTTGTCTACATGGTCCTTTAAAACTACTTGGAAAATTCACTTTTTGCATGCCATCTGTTTAAGTGTTGCCCCTTGTGGGAAACTCTCTGTGTTGCCTGCCATTTCATGCCTCATCACAGTTATAAGGGGGTAGGTTTTACTCTGCTGATCACTCAATAAAAAAAGTGCCCTGTCTGAATATTTATTTCTCTGATAGTGAAATAAATATATAGTTTCAGTTCATACAGCAAATCTTCATATTTTCTCCTTAAAATATTTTTTTTTAAAAAATCAGGTTAACTCCTCACATGGCACAGTGGAAGAATTTCACTATGGAATAGTCTGGGGGAGTTTTATATTTCAGGGTTAGGTTTCTGGCTGGTGTAAGTCAAGACAGTTTTATTTAAGTTTCAAACCACCTAATAATAATAGACTGTTCCTAAATTACTGGTGAGGTTTTCCTTTCTGTCTTTCTAATTAAGAAGCATTTATGTGGTCAGAATAAGGAATGTATACACACACATTGAGTTAAATGTCATAAATGGCACATAAAAGACTGTCACTAGCCCTAAAATACCATTGGGATATTGCTTTTTGGAATTAAGAAAGAGTGCATAATTTTTTACTTTATACCAGTCATTTCACATTTCAGTGGTTTTAATCTTAACATGAAAGAAGTTTAAATTGTTATTCTTCCAAGAAAGACAATTTTAAAATACCATACAATTATGCAATGCATCCTTTGTCCTGTTTGTCAGTTGTCTACATATCTGAAGTATAAAACCTATTATTCCAAATAATATTCATTGTATTGCTACACAACAAAACTTGTATGACATTTATTGTGTCAATGCAACAGACATTGTACTACGATACCTTTTCTTGGAGTCTGCAGAACACCTATTAGGTTATTTACTAATGCCATCAGGCACCCTTTCTTCGGGCAAACGGATTTGCTGCTTTCAGGTTTGGGAGGTTTAAGTCTCTTCTGTAATGTATCAACAAATGGAAAAGGTGTAATGAACTGAAATTTATAAAGTTACATGGTAAGCATTTACAAATGCTCTTAAGCTTGAACTGAATTAGCTTAAACTTGAGCTCCTACAAAGTGAAGGATAGATTCTGTAGCTATTGCTCCTGTGGAGTGGCTTCTATTGATGCAAGGCAGCTTTCTTACCCTGGGGGCTGTGACACCCAAGGGTCACAGGAAGGGTCAAAAAGAGGTTGGAAGGGTGAAAAGCGGGAACCATAAGTCTTTATGTTTTAAATACTTCGTTATAAAATTGACTTGAAGATGTAGTTGAACAACAACAACAACAAAAATATTACAAACAAATTATGATAATTTATAACTGTGAGCAACTGAGTTCCTGAGGGTAATGAGAAGTGACTGCAGAAGTTTAGTTAGCAGAGCTAACTGCTTTTAAAAACGTACAAAACTTACTTCGTTGAGGAGGGAGAGTGAGCTTTTTAGTCTGCCAGTAGTAATTACAGCAAGTTATTTGTTCTGTCTTTCTGAAAGGACTAAAGAACTGTTGGATGTTCCTGTTCCTTGACTAGTGGTTACATGCAAAGAGGAGGAAGTTTATAGGAAGTTCAAAAGAAGATAGTATTTCCATATTTTTCAAAATTATGTAAAATAATCTCATCTGTTCAAGTAAAATGAATAGTTACTTCTTTGCAGGAGTAAAAGCTGTGGAATCTTGTTTTTTGGATAAACATAAATGCATGCATCTGAGCACATGCACATATATGTGTGTATCAGAGTAAACACTGGTAGCTATAAATCTTTCTGTATGGTATTGAAATCTCTTTGTGATAATATGAAATAAGAGAATATCCAAAGTAAAGTGGCCTCAGCAACATTATTTCCACTTCATTGACACTTCAATGCAATGTATAGTCTTTCCTTAAATAATCCTTTATTATGCTTTCTTCCCTTGACAGGATGTCCTCATTTCAGAAGTTCTACTTATGGCCTTTTATCCTTCCCTCTCCTTCAGGGAAAGTCACAGGTTTTTTGTTGATCAAAATCTCTAGTAGACTTTCTAAGTTGTTATTTGAACACATAAGTGTTTCTTGTTACAGTAACCAAGGCAAAACTTAATCAAAGAGTCTGTGAGTTTCTGCTTCAGTGCTGGAAACCTTGGTACCAATTAATCAGTGAGTTTATGTTAGCCTTCTGTATATAATAAATTAAGGCATAAAGCGTCGGTATTTGAGTTTGCACTATTGGTTAATGACATGCATAGAATAAAGGTAGGACTCAGCCTAATTTCAGAAGTATAAATTAGTGAAACAGAATTAGGATTTCAGTAGTAATTGCTATTTAGAATTAAGTGCAGTGGGGGCCCTGTCAGGACTGTCATTTTTTCAACTACTTCTAACCCTGTATCTTTCGTAGATATGGTGAATAGTCATAGAAGGCAAATGGAGCACATGGGACTCAAATCTTCCCTATTCTCTAGTTATATTTCTTGATGCCAAGAAAGCCATGTTAAATATGCACCTGTTTGGAGGCAGGGAATTAGGAGGACATAAACAGTGACAAGGGAACAGGAAAAGTGTGACAGAGAGCAAATGACCAGATAGTCACTGGGCTAGGTACGAAGTGAAACTGAGGTTAAAAGACAGCAGAGAAAGAGCTGGAGAAAATAGAAAATCAAAAGAGAAGTCTTTCAAGACAACATGTCTTGAATGTCCATATGTTCCTGATTTGACCACTCTTGTGACTACTCCTGTCCTTTGGGATCATTGCTTATTCATTCCTGCAGCATTTTTCTTAAGATGACTATGCTCTTAAGACTACAGTGATGCACACTATGGTATATATTAGGAAGTAAAGGACACTGTGCACTCTAAATTGAATGAGATTTTCAAATAAAACCCCCAAATCTCATGTTCTGTGCTACTGTCACTCAGTACGCTAATCCAGTCAGACTTTGGAATCCTTTGCTTTTCTTTCTGCTGTGGTTATTAGGTATATGATTTGGGTTATTTTTCATCCTGAAGAAGTTGTCTGGTTAATGTAATTTTAGTCAAGCCTTAAAGACTTTTTTTCAAGAAGTCTTGCAGCATTTCCTCAATCCATTTGTATTCTAGACTAGCTTGATCCCTAAAACATAATTTAATCCCCTCTGAGGCCAGACTGCTACATTTAAGGTCACAGTGCAAGAGAGCTGACATTGTAGTTGTTATCCATATTTCTAGCTAGTGGAAATGTTTTCATAGAATCATGGAATGGTTTGGGTTGGAAGGGACCTTAAAGATCGTCTAGTTCCAACCACCCTGCCATCAGCAGGGACACCTTCCACTAGACCAGGTTGCTCAAAGCCTCATCCAGCCTGTCCTTAAACACTTCCAGGGAGGGGACATCCACAGCTTCCTTGGGCAACCTGTTCCAACCTGTTTTCGAAATGAGATAACCAGAGCAACACAAGAAGATGGTGATAAGTATTAAAGAAGTAAAGCTTTTGACTTGACAGCTTCAAAAATCTGCAGAGCGCAACGAATGCTGCCACTATCTTAAAGCTAAATTGAGGCTCTAGAAATTTGTTGTATGCAGATTATGAAAATATTTGTTTCAATATCCCAGAAGACAACATACAGATTGTTCAATACTGAACTCTCACATAGTAAAGAAGTGAGAAAAAAAGTGAATTAATTGGGAGAAGATTTATTTGGTTTGTGTAATAGGGAGTGTAAAACAGTAAGAACCCAGTTACCTAGCTGTCACCTGCCTCCAGGGTACAATCAAACACTACCAGTGAATCAATAGCCTGGGAAGATTTTTTTTTTTTAACGTAGCTGGAGTTTAACATGAGGCTGTAAGTGCTCTGGGTGGCAGGGTCATTTGTTCATTAGTGACTTCTCACAATAAACAATTGTGGTCCCACCACATAACAACAGTAATTTACAAGGGAGGAAGAAGAAAAGCAATGAAACCCCCAAATCCAGAACTCTGAAGAAAATGACCCCTGAAAAAGACCTATAAATCCTAAGAAACACTAGTCAAGAGTACGGAAACAGGAGCAAATACTGCAGTGAAAGCCCACTATATTATTCAATTGCAGCCTAGCTGATCCACTTCATAAAGAACTTCCTTTAAATTGCTTTTCATTAAAACCAGAAACTGGTAGCAATACTCACATCACCCTGTGTGCTTCAGGCAAAGATTTAACTTTTACATTGTTGCTTTATACTCCTTTTTTTTTTTTTTTTCCCTCTTCTTAATGCAAAGCCTATAGATGATCAGAAGGATGGATTTCAACGGGTACTGTGTTGCTAATTTACAAAATCTGTGCCTTTTAAAGATTATTTTGTTGAAATTAGTGTAAGCACTGGTGATGCAAGATAAGAAGAAAGAGCATTACATTGCATATGTATTTCTTCTGAAGTTTGAAAATCCTATTTAAAAACCAACATTAACACGATTTAAGACTTCCAACAGTGTTTCTGGAAGCATAATAAGTAAGCTTGACGTTGTGAGAGTGAGTGTATCTCAGTTTCCAATTTCTTTGGGGAAGTGTGGAGTGTTAAAGTGGAACTCAAATTCAACTGAATTTGAGGTTCTGGTGTTTGGCATTTACTGCCTGGGTGCTCACAACATGACCACACTTAGAAAGGACATATTAAGAGAGAGGGAAGAATGATCTTTGAAAACATGCTGCTGTGGGGTTCAGTTTACCTTTTTAATAACCATTAAATAATCAATAAATAATAATCCTGGGTTTTGCTGTTAAAATAAATATTTGTCTTATTTATCTTACCTTTTCAGTAAAGCAACCAAGCACCAGCTAAGAATTTTCTAAATCTTTTTGTGTTCATCTAATGCCAATTACACATTCTGGATAGCTTGCTCTGCCTGCAATTGAGCCACCAATCCCTGTGTGTCTCTGAACAGAACTTCAAGGACCAGTTACCTTATAGACATGGTAAACAAATGGTAAGTAGCAGTAAAAGGTTGGATAGAAGTGTTATTTAATACTAAATCCTTCAGTAAAGAGACTTGACCAGCTCTTCTTTCAAAATTGTGTTACTTGGGAAGGGTAGGAAGGAAAGCTGTTTTATCTTCCTGTCCAGCAGGTACCTTTTAGAAAAATTCCTTTATGAAATATGTGGAAAACCTGACTGTTGAAAAATGTACAATGTTTTATTTTTTTTTTCTTATGTGTTCCTACTGATTTCAGTAAAGTTTCAGCTTAAGTTAAATTTCAATGTTTTGCCTATGGCACAATGCAAGTAATAATAGTACAAGCATGTGTTGTGTTCTGTTATCTCTGTTCTTAGGTTGCTTATTAAAATGGTTTGTCTTACCCAAGGAAGTGGTTGAAGCTTTAGCCAATATTTACACTGGATACACTTCAGAAAAGTTGTTGTCTTTTCCACTAAGATTTGAAATGTTTTATTCCTTAAAAATTTCAGATGGAATAAGTGTTAGGGAACAATGGTGATATTTCTGACCCATCTAAACTTTAAGGATATTTCAGCAAGATTTTACTAGTTTCAGTTAAGATGGAATTTCTGAAACAGGGAAGACTTTCATGTATTTCTGAACACAGAACAATCCTTAAGTTAGTACATTTATTTTGGGGCATCACTACTTTAATGGGTATTATTGAATGTTCTGAGTAAATAGCACTTCCTTTTACAGCCATTTATGTACTTTGAAAAGTCTTCAATCTGATACAGAAGATTGTCTTAAAATTCTCAGATTTTAATGGTATAGCGAGAGTATCTTGATGAAATTTATTTGTGACATTTAAAAGAAAAGTAATAAAATATCATTTTAGATTTATAAAATTCTGAATATAAGAATATAAGAACGCATACTCTGGTTCAGAGCAGACCATTTAGGCAGTATTCTGCCTCAAAGTGCGTGTATGTCCTTCAACAAAAGAATGGCAGGCAAGAGATGTGGGAGAATGAGGCAAGCATCCATAATTCATCCCTAACGATTCCCCAGCCTCCATGGATTTTCAGCTCAGGAAATTTCTTGAGCTTTATGTCATTTATTTTTTTAGTAACTTCCATTATATATATTTTAATAAAGTTGAAGAATTTACAATTTCACCTCTTTGTAGGGCTTAAGTGGCAAGATTTTGGTAGCAGAGGGACTTAATGGGTGGCTTCTGTGAGAAGACATCAGGAGCTGGTCCCAAATCAGATAGAGTCAGTTCCAGCCAGCTCCAAAACAGACCCACTGCTGCCAAAAACTGAGCCTACCACTGAGGCTCGCAGTACCTCCATTATTAGTACATAACATATATATGTAACTTAACTAATGTTATTAGTATGTAGCATTTAAGAAACGGTAAAAACCATTGTGTAGCAGTTGTGGGAGAAAGGAGTGAGAAAAGTATGAATGAAATAGCCCTGCAGACACCAAGGTCAAAGAAGGAGGAGGAAGAGGTGCTCCAGGCACCAGAGTGGAGATTCCCCACAACTTGTGGAGAAGACCAGGTTGTACCCCTACAGCCCCTGGGGAATCATGTCAGAACAGATATCCACTCTGCAGCTCATGGAGGACCTCATGCTGTAGCAGTTGGTTATGCCCTGAAGAACTACAGCCTGTGAAAAGGGCCCATGATGAAGTGACCCCACTCCTGTGAAAAGGTTCCATGTTGGAGTGACACCACTCTGGAGCAGGGAAAAAGTGTGAGGAAGTAGAGGCAGAGACAAAGTGTTAAGAACTGACTTCAACTACCATTCCTCATGCCTTTTGAGCTTTTCTAGGGAGTGAGGAGACAGGAGTGAAGAAATAAAGTTGAGCCTGGGAGAAGGGGAAGGTGGAGGTCATGGAAGGTGCTTTTAATTTTGATTTTTTTCTCACTATCCTGCTCCATTTTTAATTAGCAATAAATTAAATTAGTCTTCCCCAAATCTAATCTGTTTTGTCTATTATGGTAATTGGTCAGTGATCTCCTTGTACTTACTGACCTACAAGCTTTTTCACCTTATTTTCTAACCTGTCCTGTTGAGGAGGGGGAGTGAGAGAACAACTGGGTGGGCATCTGGCAGCCATCTGTGGCTAATCCACCACAACATCACTCTGCTTTTCCTAGATTAAAGAAGCCTACATCCATCATTTTCTTGAGAGTTATGTTTTCAATGTTTTCTAACCTTTTCATCTTTTCTTGCTGCACACTTGCTGCACACTGATTCACAGGTTTCCTGAAGTACTTTAACACAGCTTTTGACCCCAGCTGTGATCTCCCCAGAGCTGATTAAATTCTGGAGTTTGCATGTTCATATTCTTAGTGATGCATCCCAAGGTTAGATTTACTGTGTTCAACACATCTTTACTTTTTGTTTGCTATTTGTAATATTCAGTTGTGGATTAACAAAAAACCTCCAGGTTCTTTTCTCAACCTGTTGATATGTACCAGTTTAAGGCGCTACTGTCAAAACATGATCTGACTTTTGAGAAATTTAGGTTGAATCTCAGTTCTGCTACAGATCTTGCTGTCTGAACTGGACAAGTATTCTTGTTTGACTGACCTCAGTTCCCTTCCTTTGCCTCTCAATTTATTATGTCCATTTAGATTGCAACCTTTCCAGTTTATGATTGTGTATATGCAATGTCTAGTACAGGGCTGTGGTTTAAGTTAGGTTTAGTATTACTAATAAAAATAAATCAAATCATACTGGCTTTCTCGGCACTCAGTTAACAGCCTGGTGTTTCTGCTCTTGATGACTGAGAAAGGTAAGTAAAGGGACATACACCTGTGAAAAAATACCTTTCCACCACGTTAAAGCAGAACCATTTTGCTTTGTATTTAGGATGTGTATCTCGAAAAAAAGAAAGGAAAAGAAAAGAAAAGAGAAGAAAAGAAAAGAAAAGAGAAGAAAAGAGAAGAAAAGAAAAGAAAAGAAAAGAAAAGAAAAGAAAAGAAAAGAAAAGAAAAGAAAAGAAAAGAAAAGAAAAGAAAAGAAAAGAAAAGAAAAGAAAAGAAAAGAAAAGAAAAGAAAAGAAAAGAAAAGAAAAGAAAAGAAAAGAAAAGAAAAGAAAAGAAAAGAAAAGAAAAGAAAAGAAAAGAAAAGAAAAGAAAAGAAAAGAAAAGAAAAGAAAAGAAAAGAAAAGAAAAGAAAAGAAAAGAATAACATTTTAGCTCCAAATCTATTCAGATTATTTTTTAAAGTACAACCTGGCACACATTTAATTATTTTATACTTTGAGGTTCCTTTAGATCATTAAGAGAAATAGTTGACTACCAGTCTCAGCCTAAAATTTTAAGAGGATCCTCTCTACAACAGCTCCCCCAAATGCATCCTTTAGCTCCAAACCCCTTATTTTTATCCCCAAATGATTCTTTTTTTAAAATTTCAAATAATTATTTATTAACACTGTCTAACAGACAGTTAACATTTTTCCAGCATTTCAACTATCAGAGATATACTAGAAATCCAAAGTAGTTCTCTTATTGTGAAATACAGTGGTCCATTTGAAACAGAGAATATAAGATTTTTTTATTCTAAATAATCAATTTTTAAATATCTTATTTTAAAAGATTTTTTTCTAGAACTTTTTACTGGTGTGTTTTGTTTCTGCTGCTTGAGTCACAATGACAGTATCACATCAATCTATTTAGTACAAATATTAAATAGAAAGAAATGACATAACAGATAGTTATGGACAGAAAAATGAGGATATAAAATCAATCAGCATAATAGATTACCAGCTTCTCTACATATCGTGGAAAAGAAGAGAATGAGAGAAAGATTTTTCAAAAATTGCAATGTGATACTGAAGATATTTATGAAGATTTCTCAATCAGAAAGAGCAGAAACAGAAAAGACAGAAAACTATTAGTGAAAAAAATATTATGGAGGCAAACATTTCTGGTTGCTGACCATAAGAACAAACATTTTCACACTGAACATAAATGTTATATGATGGAATATTTAGGAAAAAAGCTCTTCTTTCCCTGTGTGGTTTTTATTTTATTTTATTTTTTTAAGGAATTCTCAAAAATAATATAAAATATTGACTTCTAATAGGCCTTTCATGTGATGAGAAACTTTCCAGATATTCTTCATGGTACATTTTCCTTTCTGTGGAATGCCCAGCAATGAAACACACTCTGTGGTATCCTAAGGGAATGTTCATGTGATGGGACAAGAAAAAGAAACAGCCTTGGAATGTGGGGAGGCTTGCAATAAAATATTGAAATTAGCAGCTGCAAAGCTTGGAGGGCCAAAACATGATTCCAAGAAATTGAATTCTAAGCTCTCCTTAATTTTGCCAGCTGTGGATAAATAAATACTTGAAAAGGATGGTCTCTGTCTAGGAGAAAGGAAGAGAGATTATATGGAGCTCCATACTCGTGAAATGTATAATGACATTGTTTCCACTAACCTCACATTGATTTGTATTAAAAAATTAAGTAACTTTATATTTTCAAGTGTTCTTCCTGATGTACTTTGCCTCTGATTTGAGGTAAGCTTTTTTATGACTCAATAGTTTGCATTTAGCTTTTTTCTTGTATTTGAGAAGGAGGTGAAAATGATGCCTAAAAAGAGATTGTTTTCTATTAACTAGAGTATAATTTTGGAAATTCTTCTCATATTTAGAGGATTCTCAGTCCATCAAGCAAATTTAGCTTGATCCTTTGGCACTGATACCTAAAATAATTGAGCTGAATTCAGAATGCTTAGAACAAAAGAGGAGATGGAGAAACTGATAAACCACTGATTTGTATTCGCTAATTTGCCTACACTGAAATGCAAGGATCATGCCACTTCAGGAACCTACAGATTAATACTATATGATTTAATAAAACATTCTGAGGCTAGTCAGTACTGGTGAATTTATGCATGTTTACACACAGATATTTGTCTTGAGAGAAGACAGTATTTTTGCAATGCAATTTATAACGGAATCAAATTCATAAGTACCATGGAAATTAATCAGAACAGCGTACATGCTGAAGCCATTTCTCTCAATAGCTTAAGCACCAATGAGGTGAAGATGAAGAAAGCAATTTAAAATCTCAAGTATCAAGAGGTATGCTTGTCGACATGAACAGCTTCAATAGCTTATTCTTGTCCCTTGGCTCCCTCTTGAAGCCCCAGTCCAGTTCAAGTGAGTCAAATTAATGTAGCCTTATTTTGATTTGGATATTTGCTTTATAAAAAACCCCTAGAAAATTATTATATACACCCCCAACAGACTATTTAGATTTTGATTCACGTGACACTTATTTTCTGTTCAAGTACTTTGCTCTACATGTTACTGAAGAGCAATCTGTACCGTATAATAAAAAAATACAAATCATTTTCCCACTGAGAACAACTAATAAGTCTTTCATCTTTTTTATTACTAGATCTTTATTGGAAAAAATAAATTCCATGCACTCAGGCATAATTTTACCTTATGTCTTAACATTTGTTTGTTAACAAAATATAATAGTCCTTTCCATCATTTTCTTGGAGTGTTTGGGGGGAGCTCCTGCATGCCATCTCCTGAAACTGAGAAGGCCTTGTTACAGTATGAAATTTGCAAAGGCAAGAGTGTATTCACCTCTCACAGTATTAATTATTTCCCATTGGAAGTAATTGAAATGAAAATATGCTTGCCTGTAAAGAGAAAACCTAGCATTCGTGTCCCCTTTCACTAAATAAATAAATAAATAAATAAATAAATAAATCCAGAAACACAAGAGTTCAGTTCCATTTGCAAGAACCAAAATGGTTATCATGGTAATAAATTCCTTGTAATGGATACAGGTTGGAGAAATGCACCACCAGGAACCTCATAAAGTTCAACAAGGAGTGCAAAGTCCTGCACTTGGGGAAGAACAATCTCATAGACCAATATATGCTAGAGATCACCCTTCTGGAAAGCAACATGGAAGAAAAAAACTCAGGGGTCCTGGTGGACACCAAGCTAAATTTAAACCAGGGATGTGCCCTCGCTGCAAAGAAGGCTAATGGTATCCTGGGCTGCATCAGACAAAGTATTACCAGCATATCAAAACAAGTGATCCTTCCCCTTTATTCAACACTCTTGAGACCACACTTGGAATACTGTGTCCAGTTCTGGTCTCCTCGGTACAAAGGAGACATGGAAATACTGGCATACTGGAGAGAGTTCAACAAAGGGACACAAGGATGATTAGATGACAGGAGTACCTCATATATGAGGTAAAGCTGAGAGAGCTGAGACTGTTCAGCCTAGAGAAGAGCAGGCTCAGCAGGGATCTTACTAATGTATATAAATGCTTCAAGGGAGGGTGCAAAGAGGAAAGAAGCAGGCTCTTCTCAATGGTGCCCAGTGATGGAACAAGACATAATAGGCACAAATTGAAAAACAGGACATGCCACCTGAACATCAGGAAACACTTTTTACTGTGAGGGTGATGGAACACTGGGGACAGGTTACCCATGGAGATTGTGGAGTTTCCATCCTTAGACATATCAAAAAAACAGTCCTGGGTAACTGGCTTTAGGTGCTTGAGCAGGGTGGTTGGACCAGATGCCTCCAGAGGTCCCTTCTAACCTTACAGAATCACAGAATGGTAGGAGTTGGAAGAGACCTCAGGAGATCATCTAGTCCAACCCCCCTGCCAAAGCAGGTTCCCTACACCAGGTTGCACAGAAATGCGTCCAGGCAGGTTTTGAACATCTCCAAAGATGGAGAGTCCACAACCTCTCTGGGCAGCCAGAGAATCATTATGCGATTCTGTTATTCTGTGACATATAGTCTACAATTTTTATAATGGTTACATAGCTTAAGATCACAGTTCCCATTGACTCACAGTGGTATTATGCTTCAATTCCTAGAGATGCTTTGAAAATCTCCCCCATTAGTATGTTAGATCAAAATTGACAGTTGTCTTTTTTATTTATTTTCTAAATTATGCATTTAGGACTCTACACTTTAAAACTTTTTCCAAGTTTTTTTTCATGTATCCTCTGATTTGTATTTGAAGCTATTCATTTGTGGGACTACTTCATCATAAAATTACATGGGTAGCTGTTTTCTTACGTCCCAAACCTCATCATTACTGACATGAAAGCTCTACATAGATTTCAAATGATCCATGAACAAAAGTGAACTCTTGCAAATGCTGTGATCTTTAGAGGCAGATTAGATTGCTAATGATTCAATGGCAAAATAATCTAATAGTAATAGTAATATGGGATCACTGACTAAGTCTGTATTCATGTAATGATGTTAGGTACAATTGGATCAACGATTGAGGGTCTTTTCACTAATATAACACAAGAATCCAACAGTTTGTAGAAATTTGGAAAGTGCCTTGAAACCAAAGAAATGCTCTGCTTTGAATTATTCTATTCTATATAGTCTTATATCATTTTTTTCTGGTAATTGTTTATGCAGTGATTATGAAACTGTGGTCTGAAAATATATTCTGGTGACATATGATGTGTTGTGTCATGAGGGACTGACTTTTCTTGTTTGCATAAAATGATAACTTTTTTCCTACATTCTCTTAAAAAAATATCTCCTTTACTTCTACTACTTTTGAAGATAAGTGGTTCCTAAAATAGACAGTGACACTGTAAATAAAATGAAATGTAAGCTGTGTGGTCACAGAAGGGACAGGATATAGGTCGTGACACAATTTCTTTCAAGAAGTAAGCCAACTTATGAAAAAGTCCTTGGGGAATGATATTTGCCATTCTCTACACTAAGCTTCTGTGCAGGATTATTATATGATGTAAAATATTCTAGAGCAGGATATATTTCATGTGTGCAGAAAGTGATCTTGGTGTGTACACATAGGTCTTTATGTCTCAAGGGTTTTTTAAGATCTTCCTAATACAAGGTAGGTCCTTTATATGTATTTCACTACTGGTTTATCAGGCAGCAAATCAAAAGAGACATCCCAGAAAATAAAAATGCTGTTTTGGTTGAAATAGTAATCTTGGATTTGACACTTTGCTTGATTTGCTGTAGTTTTTCTGCACAAGCTTGACTCAGCCAGAGAGTGTAAGGTTCTCTGGCTTCAGACATATAAAACATAAATACATTGTTCAAGCTCCAGAAAGTAATTAAATTCAAAGACAGATACAAGAATGTTTGTTACCTTCTGGAAATTATTGTCTTTCTCTATTAACTACAGAAAGAACTAAGAAAATTAGCTAAAAGTTATCTATTTTTTTAATGGCAAAAATTAGATGAAAGAAAGCCTACTTGCAGTTCCCTTGGTTGATAGCTTTAGTCACATGGACACCAGAAAGCTTGATGTGAGCTAACAATACTAGATACAGTCACTTGTATAGCACAACCTTACTGAGTTGCTTTTGATGTTTACCCCAGGGTGAGATGAACCGTACGTATGAGATAAGTGCCAAGATCTCTCCTTTTACTATGAAGGAATTTAGACAAGTTACATTCACATGTCTAAGTTAGAGATATCTTGCTGAAACCGATTTCTCAGTTCTCCTGTCTTTAAAACAGTATTGAGAATAACTTCATTTTTAATTTATTATTTTACATCAACCTTTTAGAGACTATGTGGTTTTCAAAAAGAATTGTCTTTTATTACATATATATCTTTCATTTAATAGGAATAATTTAATGAAAACACACAATCCAAGTAAGAATTAATATAATAAATTATTGGAGTCTTCCAGTTTAAGAACTACAGCTTCAGAATTTAATTTATTAATTAAATTGTAAAGAATTGTTAATAAGAATACAAATAAGTTGCTAAATTAAGAATTGTTATTGTTGTCTGGTAATGAGTTATTCCAAGATTATTTCTGCATGCATTTAAGGCTTGTTTCCCAAACTTTATGGAGGTGATCTTGAGTTCAGCAGAAGATTCCCAGATTGGGAGAGCCAACCATAAACAAGTTATGCAGTGTTTCTTCATTTCCATTTTCTCTGTACACTAGATTCTACAATGCAATATAAATATGCAGACCCTATGTGCCAACATAAACTTTCACTGATCACTTTGCAGGCTTACAGCCAACATTTGTATTATCAGCAGTGAATATCATGGAGAGGCTGTGTGCAGTCATACTTCAAGTTAGATTAAGAAATTAATACTTAATATGTCATGATTTATAATAGTATGTTTTCTTGACAACAGTGTTAGGCTAATTGTTTCAATTAGGTTGGAATTCATTGCTTGTTACTGGGAATTCATATTGATTAAGAGATGAGATACCAGAAGGTATGCAACAATTTTATTGCTTCCCAGCAGTAAAAAAGAATTGAGAGTCTTCCAATGTATCTCAGTATTTAAAACACCTTTTCATAAAACCTTGCGTACTCAGTGATTCAAATTGTATATGTTTGTGTTCACTGAGCAAATGGCCTATTTTTGAGGATTCATAGAATATTAAATTTGAAGATTGGGATGATAATACCGTATCTGTAATTAAGCGTATAGAATTAAAAATATATTACTAATTTAAACTACATCTGTCAAAGGGTCACAAGAGATTTTTTTAATCTCTTTTTTTATCCCAGTTTCTTGTAGATATAGCTTCCTCCAGAAGCTATATCTACCAGATATATCTTATATATAGCTTCCTATCTGGCTAAGGTTCTTTCAGACTACCCTGCCTGCTGGAGCTATGTCTGTGCCTCTCTAGTCCTATTTCTGATGAAGTCTAAGTAGTTAAGCATGGACATTGATCTTTTTGTTCTTTCCTCACATCTCTCAGTTTTTGATTTGAATAAAAATGGTAGTGTCCCTTTCTCTTGGACAGCTCATAAGCCATTTTTTTTTTGCCCCCATTCATCCCATTTAGCTGTTAGAATAAACATGTATATACAGGAACTTTAAACGCTTACATTTTTGTTACCTTGTGTACTTGGTACTGAGGATTTTTAGTCATGACTGAAGAAAGCCAACTGGGTTTAAGTCAATGTTTCTCATATGCCATGATGGAGGGTGATACTACAGAAGTCTATCTTGTCTCCCTGAGTGTGGTACCACTGCAAAATCTTCCTTGAACATTTATTTTCCAAACAAAATTTTAAACTAAAAGAAGGTAATTTGAAATTACTAATTCAGAAAAGTAATGACAAACATGCTGCAGATTTTCCTGATGGCAGGGTTTCCCCCTGCTGCATTAAAAGGGCATAGAGATTTGGCAGAAAATAAACCAGCTTGTCTTCAAATATCAGAGGGGCTGGGGGTGGTTGGGCTTAGATTCTGAGTGATGCCCAATCCGGCACTATCAGTCTGGTCACGTTCAATATATTGAACTACCACAGCTCTGGATTCACCAATAGTGCAGCACTACAATCCAGTTGTGTTTGAATGAACTAGCATGGCCACTTGGTCATGTTCATTGAGAACTCTCACAGTTGGATGCGCTGATAGTGCAATGCACTTCCAGTCTAATCACTTCTAGATGAACTTACATGGCCATGTTTGGTCGCATTCATTGAGGACTATCATGACTGGGTTAATGAACGGTGCAGTTTATTGAAGCAACAAAGTACAGGTTCTTTTGAATTGCTGGTGATATACTGTCTGCAAAAATGAGTGTAGGTACTTAAGAACTTAAATCTACAAACACATTAAGTTAAGAGAAAGAAAAACAACTCTATAGAGATTTTCTGAATTTCCCTGGGAGGATTCATTTATCACCCAAATGCCATACCTATGCAGGGGAAGAGAGGCTCAGCCAGTTGACTGGTCCAAAAAGCCAACGATGGTTTGTGACGGTATCTTCCCTAACATCCCCCCTCTCCTGGGTTATTTTTATACTATTTTCTTACTTTCAGATGGAGTGTGAGTGATTCTAGTCATACATATCTTTATTATAATTGATGTAAAATTTCCTTGCTTTGCTTTTAAAGGTATCGACCAGAGAAAATTCAGAGCATATGCTCAGTGAGAGGTGGCCACACCACGTAACTTTTGGGATGGCAGTGTAGTTTAACATTATAATGACATAAAGAACAAAGTTCCACCAAGGACACGGTTTTGGCAAAACAATGAGAAGCTGCTGGCTTAGGGTAGCATCCATGCAGCTTCTCTGTTGCACAGTATCATCAACTTCCCCTTTGCAATGCACAGAGCCTGGCCGTGGTGTCTTCTCTCCACTCCACCCTCCGTGCTGTTTCTCTTAGAGTCAGCAACTTTAAGGTTGCAGGCTGTACCTAGGGAACTGAAATGGATTTCTTACATACCAACCACACTCTGCTCTGCAAGTTTCCTTCATGCTGTACCTTCTCCTGAGAGGTAGGTACCCCTGTGGTGGGTTGACCCTGGCTAGAGACCGGATGCCCACCAAAGCCCACTCTATCACTCCCCCTCCTCAAGTGGGCAGGGGGAGAAAATTATAACGAAAAGCTCGTGGGTGGAGATAAGGACGGAGAGAGATCACTCAGCAATTACAGGCACGGGCAAAACAGACTCGACTTGGGGGAAAAAACAAATTTACTTTATTACAAATCAAAATCAGAGGAGAATGAGAAGTAAAACCAAATCTTAAAACACCTCCCCCATCCCTCCCTTCTTCCCGGGCTTAATCTCTTTCCCGATTTTCCACCTCCTCCCCCCAGCAGCACAGGGGGACAGGGAATGGGGTTAGGGTCAGTTCATCACACGGTGTTTCTGCCGCTGCTTCCTCCTCAGGGGGAGGTCTCCTTCCCCCACACCAGCGTGGGGTCCCTCTCACGGGAGACAGTCCTCCACCAACTGCTCCAACGTGAGTCCTTCCCATGACTGACAGCTCTTCACGAGCTGCTCCAGTCTGGGTCCATTCCATGGGGTGCAGTCCTTCAGGAAGGGACTGCTCCAGCACGGGTCCCCCACGGGGTCACAAGTCCTGCCAGCAAACCTGCTCCGGCGTGGGCTCCTCTCTCCACGGGCTACAGGTCCTGACAGGAACCTGCTCCAGCGCGGGCTTCCCGCGGGGTCACAGCCTTTTTCGGCATCCACCTGCTCCGGCGTGGGGTCCTCCACGGGCTACAGGTGGTCATCTGCACCACCATGGACCTCCATGGGCTGCAGGGGGACAGCCTGCTTCACCATGGTCTTCACCACATGTTGGGGGGGGAATCTCTGCTCCGGCGCCAGAGCCCATCCTCCCCCTCCTTCTTCACTGACCTTGGTGTCTGCGAAGTTGTTTTCTCTTACATCTTCTCACTCCTCTCTCTCTAGCTGCAAAGTGTCCAGCTTTTTTTTCTCCCTTCCTTTTTTTTTTTTTTTTCTTAATTATGTTATCACAGAGGCGTTACTGATTGGCTCGGCCTTGGCCAGCGGCGGGTCCCTTCTTGTAGCCGGCTGGCATTGGCTGTGTCGGGTCGGACATGGGGGAAGCTTCTGGCAGCTTCAAAATAATTTGAAGTGTCTGTTTTTTAATAGGGGAATAAGCTTTTTGGCACTCTATTAAAGAATATTGAAAAACTTCACAGAATATAATGTCTGCCCACAGAATGAGATTCTTATCTGAACAAGTTTTGCCTCCTATTTTAGAACCTGCCAATTCATTAAGGCCAAAAATCTGAATTTGGATCACCAGAGGGAGACTTTCCTGCATCAATTCCTCTATAAAGCTGCTGAAGGCATAGCTACCAGCCCCCTGAGACCTCCTGGGGAAAAGAAATTATATATATATATAGATATATATATATAAATATATATAAATATATGTAAATATATATAAATTTATATATATATATATATTCCTAAGACTTTAAGTGTTAGATAAATAAAATTGTTCAATGAAGTAAAGTCTTCACAGAGGAGTTGGTCTCTAATTAATCAGAAAGACTAGAAATATGTAAACGGCTTCTGAACAAGCTATATAGCAGTCTGCAAGATACACTTGGCCTTGCTGTTTCTGGCTCTGTCTCGATCTGTATGAACTGAATGCCCTGCAACTTGGTGTCTCCTTGCGAATCAGTACCTCACAGCCATATTTTCTTTGTAGATATCCTGAACAAGGTTAGAGTCAATATGGATACAATTCCCCTCTGTCCTTGCAGTAGAGGAATAGTGAATCTGAAGCCTGGCATTGGAATCGTTCCCACACAGTAAAAAGCCATAGAGATTAAACTGACAGTTTTTTAAAAAAATAAAGCATATTTTTACTGCTTAGTTGGTAGTAATAACTTTAGTCTTATTTGTTACCACTCTAGAGGGTAAACTTTACCTTGGCTGGAAACTTTGCTTCCACATGTCTCACACCCTTGATCTTCAACTTAAAAAAACCCTTATGATATCCCTACCTGTTATGACTAACCATCACCAAAACCTGCTTTAAAATCTGCCCTCTTATTCCTTTCTCTTGGTTGCAGTGATCTCAAAATGATGGCAAAAACATTGTGAGCAAGAGTTACTTTGCTTTCAGGGGACTTTCACTCATTATGGAAAATTGCAAATATTTTAATGTTCCAAGTGTGACTGGTCAGAACATAGAACCATAGATTCATAGAATGTATTGGGTTGGAAGGGACCTTCAAAGGTCACTTAGTCCAACCCCCCTGCAGTAAGCAGGGATATCTTTACTAGAGAAGATTGTTCAGAGCCCCATCAAGCCTGACCTTTAATATCTGCAGTGATGGGGCCTCCACTACCAATCTGGGCAACCTGTTCCAATGATCCACTACCCTCATACTGAAGAACTTTTTCCTAATATCCAACCTAAATCGACCCTTTTCTAGTTTAAAACCATTACCCCTCGTCCTATTGCTACATGCCCTTGTGAACAATTCTTCCTCAGCTTTCTTAGAGGCACCTTTTAGGTACTGGAAGGCTGCTTATAAGGTCCGCTCGGAACCTTCTCTTCTCCAGGCTGAAAAGCCCCAACTCTCTCAGCCTGTCTTCATAACAGAGGTGCTCCAGCCCTTAGATAATTTCTGTGTCCCTCCTCTGGACACACTACAGCAGGTACACATCCTTCTTGTGTTGAGGGCTCCAAAACTGGATTCAGTATTCCAAGTGAGGTATCAGAGCAGAGTGGAGAGGCAGAATCACAGAATTGCAGAATCGCAGAGTCACAGAATCACAGAATATTAGGGATTGGAAGGGACCTCGAAAGATCATCCAGTCCAATTCCCCTGCCAGAGCAGGAACACCTAGATGAGTTCACACAGGAAGGCATCCAGGCAGGTCTTGAATGTCTCCAGAGAAGGAGACTCCACAACCTCCCTGGGCAGCCTGTTCCAGTGCTCTGTTACCCTCACCGTAAAGAAGTTCTTTCTCAAATTTAAGCGGAACCTCCTGTGTTCCAGCTTGCACCCATTGCAACCACATCTCTTGATCTTCTGGCCACACTTCTTTTGATGCAGCCGAGAATGCAGTTGACCTTCTGGGCTGCATATGCACATTGGTGGCTTATGTCCAGCTTTTCATCCACTACCACCCCCAAGTTTTTTCCCTCAGGGCTGCTTTCCAAAACATCATCTCCTAGCCTTCTAAGAGGATCTGTTGCATGATCTTCCCAGGCACAGAGGTGAGGCTGAGAGGATGGTAGTTCCCAGGGTCATCCTTTCTACCCTTTTTAAAAATGTTTTCTTTCTTCCAGTCACTAGGGACTTCACCTGATTGCCATGACTTTTCAAGTATCATAGAGAGTGGCTTGGCAACTACATCAACCAATTCCCTCAGAACTCTGGGATGCATCTCATCAAGTTCCATGGACTTGTGTATGTCCAGGTTCCTCAAGTGGTCATGAACCTTTTCTTCACTTACAGTGCGAGGGACTTTGTCTCCCTGGTCCCTGTCTTGTGGGCCATCAACTTGAGAGCTTTAAGGAGACAGGTTACCAGTGAAGAATGGGGCAAAATAGTTGTTGAGAACCTCAGCTTTCTCCTCATTTGTTACTAGATCACCATTTTTGCTCATTGGGGTGGGGAGGGAGGTTCGCTTTCTTTAACCTTCCTCCAGTTTCCATACCTGCAGAAGCCCTTCTTGTTTTTCTTGGCATCCCTTGCCAAGTTCGGCTCCAGCTGCCCCTGCTGGCTCCTGCTACCTCATCCCTATACAACCGGGCAGCGTCCCTGTACTATTTCCAGGATACCTGTCCCTGCTTCCACTGCCTGTGTAGTTCCATCTTGCCTTTTAATTTGACCAGCCAGTCTCAACTCAGCCATGCTGGTCTCTTGCCTTCCTTGCCTGATTTCTTACACCCGGGGATCAAGAGCTCCTGTGCTCTGTGGAAAACATTCTTAAAGATCTGTCAGCTCTATTCTGCTCCCTTGTCCTTGAGGTCTGTTTCCCAGGGCGTCCTACTGACTAGCTCCTTGAAGAGCTGTAAGTTGGCTTTCCTGAAATTCAGGGTCTTGGCTATGCTTCTCATATGCCTCATGTGCCTTAAGACAGTGGACTTCACCAGTGCATGATCGCTACAGCCTAGATTGCCTCCAGTCTTGATATCCCTGATGAGCTCACTTGCATTGGTGACCATCAGGTCCAAGATTTGTTCCCCTTGAGCAGGGCTATCTATTCTTTGTGTTTGGTGATCCTCCAGAAATCCAGCGCTTTACATAAGAGATGCTGTTTAAACACACCACCATCCTACCAATGCAGTCATATGTTTTATGGGCTTAACAATGGAGTAGAATTTGTTCCCCACTGAAAATATTTGCAGTCAGTGTTTGTCAAACTGTATATGGTAATAGGCTGTGTGCAAAAACTAAATAATCATGACAAATCAGTTGTTTACACTGACCACCAGTTTTATAAGAGGAGGCACACTTGCATGTATTTTTTTTAATTCATGTATTCAGCAATAATTATGGCTAGAGAAGTTCCAGGCATGTTTCAGAAGCAATTTGCTCATCAAAGCTAACTGTGATAGACAACGTTTCATTAGCTAGGATGTCATACCTTGACTGAAGCAGTTTTCAAGATTAGAGGTTTTAGGAAATCCCCTGGGATGCATATACATTCAGTGAGATTATCAGTGAGGAGAGAGATTCATAAAGGGCACCTTTACACAAGCTGTAGTCCATCCTTGAAGGCTATATGCAGGTTCATCGCCTGTTCTGATGTATAGTTGTTATGGTTGAGGAAATACTAGATTTCTTAATGAACACGCAGAAGACCCTGAAGTTTAATTATTATATGGATAGACATAAAGAAAATTTCTCTTATCGTTGACTTTTGCCTGTTTTGAAGTGTACAAGCTAGCTTTTTTCATCTGACACTTTTTTAGAATCAACTTAACTTTACTTCAACATTAAATTGTGCCTTGTTGCCATACCTGTTTGTCAAACAAGGAACAGATGAACTTTTCCAGGGCACTGGTTTTCTATCAAAGTGCCAGATGTCATGATCACAAGAAAGTCCAGGAATAGTGAGAATTTTCCTCAAGAAAGCTGCAAGAGTTAGTTTCAGTTGGTGCGTTGATATTCTCAGTTTGGTAAAGGATTCACTCACAACAAACTTTGACTACCATCTCACTAGCAAACAACAGACTGTAAATTCACTTTTGAACCCTCTTAAATGTAGAGTTAGTTTACCACCTCAAAAAGAACTATTCATATCTACTGTAAGAATGTTGATTGGCTAGTGACTGGAGGGTGTTTCACAGAGATATTGGTAAAATGTATGTGATAATTTATGCTGTTTGATTGTTTGAATAGTCCCAAGCACACTCCTGGCCCAGGCCAACCAGCAGAGGCCCAAACTAATGTTGGGCATAACAATTTATTTCTGAAATTTGGCTAAGGACTTCAGTCATGGGTAAAGATCGGAGATTATCTTTTAATTAATTATTTGTTCTGTGGCAGTAGGAAAAGTACAATCTGATTGAACACCCAGGGAAAGACACTAACAAAATGGTAGGCAATTGCAAAATAACTTTGCAAATTGACTGAGTAAACAGTTCCTCACTCACAGGTCATATCACAAACATGGATGGCTTCTAACTGCATTCAACTTTTTCCTATGTTATATATAAATAATTATCCTTACCCAGAGAACTCAATGGACAAAAACACGTAGAAATTTGAATGTGTTCTTTTAAAACTGTTATGTTGGCATGTAGATTTTAATCATAACTACTGTGAGTCTTTATCAGCAGGTTTATATATTAAAGAAACAAACAGAGTTTTTCTGTGATCACAGTGCAAGCTGTTTCTTAACTCAATATAAATGTGAGTATAAACTTGTTGGAAAGCTAAAAAAGTTACTCTAATTAATCCCTTAGAGAATAATTAGTAGAGCTGAAGACATAAAATTTAAACCTCCTAGGTAGGTTTTTTTATAATAGTCTCATAGTGCACTAATAAAAGTACTACACTTCTCCTAAGAGCTAATGCACTTGTAAAACGATCAGGGCATAAAATATTTGTGTAATAATCAGGAGATTGAACCAAGAAGACTGTTTAAATAAATACCACTTGTCAAGGAGAATAGACTCTTAAAATGGTTCCCTCTGTTTCTCCTCTGTTAACATTTCTAGTTATTATGCTTTATGACTCTGTTTTACAAGACGTGATCATTTTTTATTATTTGTTTTTTTGGTTTTGTTTTGAGAAAGAGTGAATTAAATTTACATTTGGATGGACTTGTATGTGCTGGATTTAACTGAGACTATGACATGCTCAAAGTTAATCTGATTGTTTCCAAAAGTGAGGTCAAAAAAGTACAAATGGTTGGGAAAAAACCAAAATGGTTTTGGTTTGTATTTTATTTTTAAACAGCAGCTTTTTATTTAAATGGAATTTTCCAATAGAAAATTCAGGATTAAAAAAAACCAACAAACAAACAAACAACCACAACTATCAGTGATACTTCCTTTTGGCTTTTGGAAACATCAGAAAAGAAAACCAAGAAAAAAAATTAAAAGTTCTTTTTCCTATATTTGTCTTGAAAATTTGCAAAGGCAACAAAAATATGCCTTGACCTTCTCTTCTAAGGAGAAAGGTTGCATAATGAGAGTGCAGGAGAGGAACACAGTAATTAGACATAACAGTCCAAATATTTCGCTACTTAGGTACACTTACCTGTTGAACTAAGAGATGCATGTACAACCTCTGGTTAGTGATGAAGATGAATGCATGTATGGAAATTAATTTGACTCTTATGGGTTTTTATTTCCCCGCTGTTCAACCCATGTAAGACTTCCTTCTCGCAGACTGACTCTGCTTGTCTGTCTCGCCCTGTGCTGCTCTGAGTGCTTCTTGGCACGACGGCCTCTGTCTCACAAGAGCTTCTGTCGGTCTGAGAGGATTTAAAGGCTCATTGACTTTAAGCCCTTTTTCCCAAACTTTTAGGCAGGATGTAACCTAACTCAACATAAATGACCAATGGGCTTTGGAAATATATTCATTAACCTTAAATCCTTAAATCAGTCGATTGATAGTAGATCTGGTTAATTTCAGAATATTATATCAAGAAGATACATTTCTATCCTGGTTTTTAGCTGAGACAGCTGGGTTTCTCTTTAGCAGCTACAATAGCTCTGCATTTTGCTTTCAGCCAGGGATTTTTTTGAGAGAAACACTGATAACATACCAGTGTTTGCATTTTTGTTGCTGGAAGTGAAGGTCTTTGTGTTCTGTTAGTCTACAAGTGCAAGATCTAAGGGGCCAAGGGATATTTAAATTAATAAGCTAAATTGGCATTTGGATATGTCAATGGGATATTTCATATTGTATCACATCACGTCCAGTATATTAGCGAGGGTATCCCTCTTTTCACTCTCTCAGACTTTCACTCGGACTCTCACTCTTGTGGGATTGTGGTTTTGGTTCGGGATTGTCATTCCTTCGGGATCGTTATCTGGGAATGGGCTGGGCTTGGTCAGCGGGTGGTGAGCAGTTGCACTGTGTATCACTCATTGGCATATATTATTGCTGTTATTATCATTACTATTTTAATATCAGTATTATTTTAAGTTTTATTTCTATTATGAAACTGCTCTTATATCAACTTACGAGCATCCTTACCCTTGCCCCCAGTTCTCTCCCCTATCCCCTAGGGGTTGGGGGGAGTGAGCAAATGGTTGTGTTGGCTGCTAGCCCAGTGCTAGCCCAGTGAAATCACCACAATTTCATAAATAAAAGGTGTTTCTTTCAAGTGACATTGGAAATACTATAGACACAAGTGCCTCAGAGATACTGTTTGTTTTTAAAAGGAAGCAGTTAAGACAGCATATGCAAAGGGCTTGGATGTTCAACCTCTTCCAGTGAACCCTTAGTACTTCCCTGTTTAATGCTTTGCAAAAAGCAGGCCTGAAACTATCAGGGTGTCTCAGTAAGCTTTTATTAACTTGTAGGAAATTTTATATAACTGTTTTTAAACAAATTGCGTGTTTGGGACCTCATCCTGTTGAATATGCCTGCTCAGCTCCAAGTGTTATAGCTGGTAATTGTGCATGCAGAAACAATAGACAAAACAGAGGACCTCAAGAACTCTATTTTTTCTACAAATGCAAAATTTGCCTGTGTTTTGTATTAGTCTACATCAAGAGTTTCTGTAAAAAAAGACAGTCTCAGCAATGACATAAAAAACTAGTAATTATGGGCAACTGAGTCATATCCTTTCAGTGTAAACTGGTCTTCAGCTCCCAGTTCATGTCTCTAACTCCACTGAACTGTGAGGTGACATGGTATGAGTTCATACTGGATGGTATGTGACCCCCATTCCCTTAAATGTTATCTCCACACAGACTATGAAATGACATACAGGCATATTTCTAATGATTGTGTGTGATGAGGGTGAGTTTGAGATAACAGCAGTGATTACTGCACAGTACATGATTTCTAGAAGGTGTCATGAATTTGGAAAAAGTGTACACAAGTTAAAATAACTTGCTATATTCCTGTGTAGTCAAATCTTCATGCTTCTGCTAACTGATTTACTCAAGGAGAAAAGAAAAAGCAAAACATTTGACCAGCTGCACATGTTATATTTCTTCCCTGAGAGATGACTCTTGCAGCAGCACAGTGCTGGCTAATGCATTGCTATTGATTCATGGTTCTCCTGCATTGCTCTGTAATTTTAAGATGCTTTGACAGCTGTCACAGGTCAAGGATCTGTGTATTATCTGGCAAAGGTGGGTGTAGATTACACAAGCTGTTTCTTAAGTTGCCTACTGTTTCCCTTTACAAATGATTCTTGCTACCTTTTCATTAAAGGCCTTATAGGTGCACTGTTTTGCTGCCAAAAGAAATCCCGTTAGGCCTGAGGAAGGAAGATGTAAGGAGGTAGTTTTTTAATGCCATGAAACTCTGGTGAACTGCTGCTAAGTTTTATATCAGCATTGCTTTAGTTTGCACTCCTCGGCATGCTTTGGCACTGTTTCAAAATAATGGCTAAATATAGGAATGTTCAAAAGCTGGGGTCATATTACTGCCACAGTAGCAGTAGAAGCAGCAATAGCAGACTATTAAAAGTTCCTAAGATTTGCTGAGGGACTACAGAAGGAAGAAGAACAGACACCTCTTCCTTCTCCAGTCACACTTTGGCTGAATCTGTCCTAAGTAAAAATAAAAAAAGTCAGTGAGTATTAAGATTGACTCTTGCCTTATCATTATCTGTGCTTTTAACAGAGATGTCACCTCACAAGGTTCTACCTTGTAACAATCATAATTCCCCCAGATTGATCTTAGACGTGGTTTTTGGGGAAAGTGCACTCCAGGTTTTCTTCTCAAGAGGCAAAGTAATAGATCAGCTGAGGAGATGGAAACTATACTGTGATAGGTTATAGGTTGTGGCCCATTTTATTTCTAGTACAGATTCAGCCTCTGAAGATACCAAATGGCATAGGTGTTGTTTTGGGTTATTCTGTGCACTGCAAATTACTTCTCTCCATTAAACTCTGCCATAAAGGCTCATTCTCTTTTTCTGGTTAGGGCAACTTAAAAGGCTGAAGCTCTATCAAAGATGAGGAAAGGGAAGGAGAAGTGATACCTAACTTTATTCTTTGTTTTACCTCCTGTTTTGGAGAGCTGTGGCCATCTCCAGCCTGTATAATGACTTTTCAGCTCTGTGCGGGAATGGAAACAGGCAAAACTGTCCAGAGCAAGAGAAGACGCAGGGGACAGAAAGCTGAGCATGCTGTGCTCTCACTTGAATAGCAACCTACTTTGGGTGACAAAGGCCTACAATAAGACTTCTGTGATAGCTCTCTTGCAGTGTTGAAAGTTCAGGATAGAAGGATATTAACGGTATGTGTCAGGAATGAGACGAGGTTCCATACAGTCAGCATTTCCTCTTAGCACTATAAAAAGGGAAATTCATGTATAATCATAAAAATGCATTGTTTCCTCACATTCCATAGTCAGGCATATGAAGGCTAGGATATGTTTAAGTCTTCACCTACTTGGATACGTTATATTTCTCCGTATGGTTGTATGTACACCATTTTTTTTACAGAATTCCTCTCTTCTCTGCTTAGTATAGCTGTACAAGTGAGCATGTATATTGCCTATGTGAAAACCAACCCTGACATTCCTTAACTTAGAAATTATTCAAGCTCCCAACATTCATCAAAAAATATTTAACTTTACAATAGTATTTTCTCTACACAGTCCTTATACATCTACTAAATACAGTGCTCCTGCTTTACAAGTGGTGTTTAAAATATTGCAAATTAGATTTTCTTGCACTTATTTAAGACTCACTTACTTCAGCTTTACCTGTGTGTTAAGGAGTCTTGGTTAGTCCAAATGGCATGCTGAGAAGCTATAGGAAGGTGGAAATTAAGTAACCAATCTCTTTTATGTTATGCCTTCTTCGAGCTTCTAAGCATGTGAATTATAATAAGACTACCTTTCACATCAGTAAAGTGGCTGTAATTAGACTTAAGTGAGTGGAAACAAGCCTGATTTACATTTCCTTATACATTACTTCTTCATTTGGCACACTTTCAAATTTATCTGATCATCACATCTAACCTTCATATCATTACATCTAGACATTGCACAAGAGCTGCTCTACATGGGGCTTTCAACAGTGCTTGCCCTTAGCAACATAGAAACGACTCCTCCCCTTCTCACACTCTAGAGGTACCAGAAGACAGAAATGCTTTCACAGACTAGTTAGTGATGTGGCCTTGGTCACAGGGCCCAAATGACCCTAATTAAACAGTATAAATAAATAAATTTTAAAAAAAAAGTCAGGTATGAAACCACAAGAAGGCATTTTGTCCTTAAAAATAATGTCAGGTGTTCTGCATTTCCAGCTGGGGTCACTGATCAGATTTTGCAAAAGAAACCATAAGCAAATAAATGCTAACTTATTAAGAAATACATTGTCAGTAAAGGTGTTTTCCTCATAATTTCAAAAGAAGAGGACACAGCTGAAGTAATAAGAGTTTGTGCTCAGTAGAAATAACTTTTGTATGAAAGTCTGGGTCACTTAGTGCTCTCACTTTCTCAGGTAACATCAAGAGCATATTTAAAGACTTTTTATAAACTAGCTGTCCCACAAACGCGTGTCTGATATTTTCCTCACAGTTGTAACAAAGTTTACTGCTGCCTTTTGCTATGTTGCTGGAGTTGTTTGTACATTATCCTGGAGACAGCCTCAGTGAATGATGAGGGCTAAAAAACAGTGTTTGTTTTTATATTTTATTTGGGTCATTTAATTCTTCTGGTTTACAGTGTATTCCTACAAATAACTACACCAGGATGAGCAGATGTCACAATGGAGTGAGGGAAGTGGTTAAACTAGTTTTATTACCAGTAATAAAAAAAAAGAAAAAAAAGAAAAAAAAGGTAGAACAATGAAATTTTATTCTCAGGGATTGTACCATGTGCTCAAATATTTGCAAACTCAGTTCATTAGGTGGTGTCTGTGTGATGCCTCTTTCTCTTTATTGAGTTCTTGTTTCTTTAGGGTTGGGTTTTTCTCAGAGAATATCAGATGCATCTCGTGTAAAAAGTGGAGGAGGTGAGCAGCTGTGCATGTGTGGCAGCTCAGGGAACCTTACTTGTTTATGAAAATGTGGGTGTCTCTCAGGATCCTAACTTAAGATTTTACAGTTTTAAATTTTGACCTAACACGCCTGAAATTTTAGTTAGCTACCTAAGTCTTCTTTTTGTATCTCAGTCCAAGTTTTTGGTTCAATATTTGAAAATACAACAGTGTACACACCGACTAAGCATAACATTGAATCAGAAACTCAACTTTAAGCAGATACAGACATCCTTTCCAGACTGGAATAGTCCTGATTGACTTCAGTCTGTTTTACATTAGTTCTTGAGTGTGCTACTGTTCAAATGCAGAAAAAAATATTTCTATGACCAACTTTGTTGAAAGGGTAAATATGTAACTTGACAAAAAGCCCAAATACAGAATCTTCAAAGTCCACCAAGACTTATTAAGTATTAATATTCATTAAAATCTGAATTCTTTTGGACTAATATTATTTTTATAAACCACAAATTGTCCTAATTATTTTAGAAATGTGAAATTCTCTCTCAGTGATAACATTGTGTTCACATTTCTGTGTTGAAATGTCTGTCTGACTTTTCTAAGACTACTTCTGCTAGGTTCAGGCATTCATATTCTCTTTTAAGCCAAAATCTGTCTGTCTGTTGATTTGAAAAGGGTATTTAGATAGTTTACTGACTCAATTATAAGTTAGACTAGTAGTTCTCACTCTTTTATGATCTCTCAAACTAGTGATATATTTTCTTTTGACTCTGATAAGAAAGTTTTTTATACTTATCGATTACTTTCGACTTGCTTTGTAACACATACAGCAACTTCCTTGAAATGTAATGTGAAGAATACAAGTATGTAGTGGGCATCATGTGACAGGAGATTCAACTTCACAGCTGCCTTTTAAGTGCATGAGGGAGAGAAGATGATCTCTGAATTCAGCAAACCCAGAGGTCTCTAATAGCTGTTAGAAAAAAATGAAACAAATTAAAATTAACTGTGCTCCTTGCCAAGTAGTGAGGCATATGACTACATGTTACTCAGGAAATGGATGACCCTATACTTTAAAGGCTTCCCTTTAATTTTCAACACTGCAGAATGGTTTAACAGTCCAGCTTCCTAGTAACGTAAGTGGGAACCTTCTCTGTGACAGTGCAACTGCGCCACTGTACAACAGTGCTTAGAGCTATGGCATTTATTTGCCTATGAAACCCTTTAAATTATCTTGCTTAAGAAGGATACTTTCTGTACTGCTTTTCATTTTCATTTACTACAGCAGAGGTTCAAAATCTCCTAATAGCACAGGACCATTTCTGGAAAAAATACAGTGCTCTGGAAAATTGGATTTAAGCAGCACAGGTTTTAAGAGAAATAAATAGTTCCACTTTTCATATATATTTGTAAATACATATCTCAAGAAGAGAGCAAGAGAAAGGGAGAGAGATAATGTGTTCCAGATGACAGCTTTCTGGGTGGAATCTGAAGTCTAAAGCAAGAGAAAATTTTCATTAACATTCAGATTACATGTCATTTTGATTCACACTCCCTAAGCAAGCTAATTTGGGCTGCAGCCAACCTTCTTACAGCATGATGACAACACAACAAGCTTCACCGCCTCTCTTTCATTGCTAATGATTCCTTGAGTGACAGCCGTGGTCTCTGAGCTCGGCACGACACTTCACCCTGCAGCGACCTGCAGTGTCAGAGCTGCCTCTGCCCTTGGCCCCTGCTGGGTTTTCTGCAGCAAGGACACTCCATTGCATCAGGACAGCAGCAACAAAAGGAAGGGTCTGCTCAAGACTGCACTCAGAGAATATTACAATCTCTGTGGATATTGCCGTGATATAATAGCCACAGTGGGTCATTTGATCCCCTCCCAGTTCCTCTACCATTTAACACTAAACAAAAAGGAACAAAAGAAAAAATCTGCACCTCAACACTGGATTCTTTGTGGAAATGATAACTGTGATGTGCTTCTCTCTCAAATGTTTTCAGTAATCTATGATCTTAAATTCCAACAAAGATTTTAGTCAACGTAGTCTTGATGGAACAATAGAGGGTTAACATTGACCAAATACTGCAAATTGTTAAGGTTTCACTTCAAGCTTTGTTAGCGTGGAAAATATTTTACTCACTCTTGTGTATGGCTGCTGTAGTGTCTGATCTATTTCAAGATCTTCCCTCTATGGTAACATTTTAGTCTGAGACCTGTTCAGTTATCATCTATGTCTAAAAGAATGGCTATTCTAATAATTCTCAAACTCATGGTTATAAAATTCAGAGAAGGTTTTCGGAAACCCTAAAAATCTGATTGGACCTTTCCCTGTTAAGAAAACTTGGGTATCATCTCATTAGGATTTGGGAAATCTGAACTCGTATATGTTATAGCAAATTCTGTATAACTATCCCTCAAGGGACTGAGTCTTACTGGAGGGCTGCTGCAGTATCTTTAAAGTCAATGGGAATGTATGGGCTGTTAATCACGCTTGGATTGGTTATATATACGTATGCATAATGCACCCCCTCCCAACTCTATTACTTTTAGTGATATAATATTGCAAATATGAAAAAACAAAGTCTCTAGAGCTGCAAACTAAATGCTCTATCCATTGCTAGGGAGGGCTAGGTGCCTGCTTAAACAATTTTCAACATTGTGTTGAAAATTGTGGTGACAAGAGACTTGACTAAAACTCCAGCATAGGAAGGCTGAGATAGGAAAAGGTTCATACTCATATCTGGAAAAGTGAAAAACCTTTGGTTGTCTTCTCCCTAAAGTTCACAGTGGTTAGACCTCTTTGAGTTACAAATATGTCTTTTATACTAGTAAATCGAATGATCCTTAGAGTTATTCTCTGGCCACAGTAATAGTTGCTTTACTACTATAAACCGTCCTGTTTTACCTTTCACAATATGACTCATCTGCATGCCCCTTCTAAGAATTGTTCTTGCGCCATGCTTAACTCACCATGTGTACAAAGAACAGTTGGAGGGGATGCAAGTAGCACAAAAAAACTGTGATGTGCCAGTCTAACAATTCAGGTGTGCAGATGATTGAATTCTGGTGCCTTATGGATCTTGGTACTATGAAATTTAGTTATGTGTATATGTGTGTTTATGGATATATACATATGTATAGAGATGCGTGTCGATATAAAGGTGAAAGCAACAAAGAAAATAAGAAAGGAGCTCAGTCAAGGTAAGGACACAGTGCATGTCTTGGTTGTGCATGATGTCCGAGGAATCTTTCTTCTTAGGGAGTATCAGCCTTCCCATGCCTGTGGAAGGGTAACAAGCTTCTGATATGTTGTCTATAATAGGCAGACAACTGAACCATTTTTTCCTCTGGCTGCTGTTACTATGAATTTTCCTAATATCATCACTGGTTTTAAAAGTTATAGGCATGACTAGAAGCAGTGTCTGTTTGGTTATTAAAGCAAGGGCAAAAGTATTATGTAGGACACCCACATGAACTACCTGGGAGGTCCACTGAGAGAACTGAGGACTTGTGCTTAAGTGTAAAAAAATCTTGAGACTTCGTTTGTAAATGGGGGCAGGTGAAAGAGGAGTGGAGACTCATTAGATCATGGTTTTGCAGTGTGTAGCACAATTATGTTTCAAAGTCTTTATTTTTCCAAGTAAAAGTGTGCTACCATTCTTCTACTGCTTCTGTTGCTTTTATATTTGGCATTAACAGCAGGATGTTTTGGCATCATATTTGGCATAAGAAGCAAAGGTGGAGCAACTCCAGTGTCAACACCCCAGAGGCAGATTCAGCACTGAGAGCTGCTAAAATTTATAGTCCTTTCCAGCACAAGGCAAGATCTGTGGAGCAGCTGATCATACATTATATTTCAGTCATAAAATACAAGCCATAAAAATAGTCTGTTAATAGTGAATGAAAGATACTGTTCTGCACATAATGGAAGAAATCCTTTTTTATTTATAGTTGAGGTAGGCAGGATAGTAAGGAGTAGGTTGGACAATTCCACTGCACCTAGGCAAGGTCATGATTTTTCCACATATAATATCTGCTAGGTAAAAGTAGCTGTTCTTACTATATCTGGCCCTGTTCCAACCTTTGCTGTACAGTTTTCTTATTTAGAATCGGGAGCTTAATTTTGCAGCTTCTTTAATTTCCCTTTTTGATGCAAATATGCATAAGCTGTTTCTGTGTGCACAAGAATTTTAGCATAATAAAAGCACTAGGGTGAATCTCTGGTTACTGGAACAGAGCAGAAATTTCATCCATTTCATATCAGGATTTAAAGTGTGGATTACTTAAAAATGCATTTATTAAGTCTGACCTACTTTTTAATCTTCAATATTCCAGTTTAGTTTCCTTACAACACAAGGAGCTTCAAGGTCTGCTTGCTCCTGCCTGCTGTTACTCAGGTGGCTTTAATAGGGAAAGAACGATCACTTGCAGTAAGCAACATGCCTCAATAGACCACGCGTGGGGCTGGGAACTGGCGGTTCCTCAACTCAGGTTTTGCTGATGGTACTGTCTTAGGAGGGTTGCTCAGCTTTTCTGAATCTTTCTAGTTGCAAACATTAGGTTTCACATACCTATATTTGTAACTAAGAAAGACTCAGTTTGGGTGATGCTAGTCTTGCTCAATGTCTTCTCAAACCAAAATATGTAAAATCTGACTTACTATTATCTCAAATAATAGCAGTTTTCATAAGTCTTACAGAAAATTATTGTAGTATTAATAAATACTAGAATTATTGAGATATGAAATTAATATTGGCAGTCCTTTACTGTTGTATTAAAAGTGAAACAGAATAACCAAAATTTATAATGTGTGACTAGAAAAGGTAAAACAGTAACCAAGATTAAAGAAAAGACAGTGATAAGTATTTAAGGTAATGAAATACCAAAAGAAAAGAAAGAAAGATAAGAATGAGAAGATTGCTAGTTACTACCGAATGTGATGTGAAAGCAAAGTCAGGCTAAATTGTATGCAGTTCTGAGATGTGTCTTAGACATTTAAATAATAGGAAGATAGTGTCTCTTAACAAAATTTAGGCCAGTATGTTTTTAAGCACTACAAATGATATCAGTTTTGTGTAAAGACTGAAAGGCTGTTATTGAGATTCTTGAATCCCACAGTGCCAGTAACTGATGTGATGCTATTTCTCCTCTGCTGGAAAATTACGACAGAATGGCAGTCTTACTAATAATGAACAGATGGAGAAAACTTTTTTGGAGATTAGTTTGAGGTTTTGAAAAAATATAGCCAAGATGCCTCTGTGTTATGAGATCTGAGGTTTACTGGTATAGACATGAAAATTTCTAATTCATATGTACAAACATTTGTTCAAAACATATCTTAAAGCCTTAGAGAATCCCAGTTTATCGTATGTTAATGCATAGTATGACTATACAGTGCAATTTAACATGCTCTCATGCTATATTAACCCTTAAGACACATTAGCTCCCTACCCTGATTTGTGAAACAACCTTGCAGATATATTTGAGATATAATTCCATGACTATCCTTGAAAACAGCACTGGTTTCAGATGAGGGAAAATAAAATCTTGCCTTGTTAATGAGCTTCACTGTATATGTTTGTTGACAGTCCAGCTTTCTGCGTCTTACATACACTCCCTGGTGCTTCCACATATCTGATTTCTGGCAAAAACAAATCTCAGAAGCTTCCTAAGAAGATATGCCTACTGCTAAAGCAAATGAGATTTGAAAGAAACCAGAATTCAGGTAATTCAAGTTGCCTTTAAGATCAATATGGACGAATGGAGTCAGATCTGAGAAACATGCTGAACTTCAACTCTCTTCCCAGAATTGGTTACTTCAGGAAAGACCTGATCTGGAGCAGTGGTGTAGTTTTATGCAGTGGAATTAGTGCTGTGGAAATGATGGGACTTTTTGGAAATAAAAATAAATACTGAGCTTGAAGGGTGTTGAACAAATACTCTTAAAGAGCACTGCATGGTGAATCAATAAAATTGAAATATAGCAACAATGCAGATGAATATTTTCAAACAAGGCATATGTAAAAAATACCTATGAATATTCTCTGAAAAATAACTGAGTATTAGATATACAATATATATTGTCTGAAGATATTCTTCACTCAACACTGCTTTTTTATTGTCCATGAATTTTGGAAGTATCATACCCCCAAAAATGTTATTAACAATACAAGGTGGTGTATGTACAAGTACTGAGAAAGTTTTCTTTGTTTATCTGTGTTTTGCTTTGATTTCCCCCCGCCCCACCTCAACAGTTATTAGCTATCTGGGCCACATTGCCTTGGATTTTAGGCTGTTATAGTTGAGAATAGCTTGTTCTTAGCCTTTCATTGCACAACTGTCAATATTGTTCACCACGCAAGAGCACTATCAGCCTTATTTCACAGTTCTGCTGTTGGTGAGTGTTCAATGATTCATGGATCAGAAACAGTGATGTTAACTGTTAACCACATCTACTTTTTCTGATTACTGCTCCTGGTTTCTCATGGAACAAAGACTTTGTCTCAATCTGTGGTTGACTAGACCAATCCAGGAAATGAAGTTAAATCTTTGTGCTGCCTCAGAAATAAAATGATGCTTCTTCTAGATGCAACACTAGCTCTAGCTCTCATAGGTATGTTTTCCTCCATAGAAGAAGCTCTGCAGTGAAAAATGCAAGGTTTAAGTATCATGGTGAGACATAAAGCCTAATATGATATGTGCTGCGCAGGAAAGAGGTTGCACTGCAGCACATGTATTTAAATAGACTGTAAGTTCATTCTTGTGAAGCTGCTGCACAATAACAACATATGTAACCATCAGAGCACTTTTCAGCTTGCTCTTTCTGACACAGGGTATGTGGTAAAGATGCAGTCTGGTCCGAGTGGAAACCAGTGATGAGTGGTGTCCCTCAGGGCTTGGTATTGGGACTGGTGCTGTTCAACATCTTTGTCGGTGACATGCACAGTGTGATTGAGTGCACCCTCAGCAAGTTTGTCAATGATACCAAGCTGAATAGTGTATTTGACATGCTGGAGGGATGGGATGCCATCCAGAGGGACTTGGACAGGCTTGAGAGGTGGGCCTGTGCCAACCTCATGAAGTTCAACAAGGCCAAGTGCAAGCTCCTGCACCTGGGTCAGGGCAACCCCAAGTACAAATGCAGGCTGGGCGATGAGTGACTTGAGGCCAGCTCTGAAAAGAAGGACTTGGGAGTGGTGGTAGACAAGAAGCTGAAGATGAGCCAGCAATGTGTGCTTGCAACCCAGAAGGCCAACTGTATCCTGGGCTGCATCAAGAGAAGTGTGGCCAGCAGGTCATGGGAGGTGATTCTCCCCCTCTACTCTGCTCTCTTAAGGCCCCACCTGGAGTACTGCATCCAGTTCTGGAGCCCCCAACACAAGAGAGACATGGACCAGTTAGAACGAGTCCAGAGGAGGGCCACGAGGATGGTCAGAGGGCTGGAGCACCTCTCCATGAGGACAGGCTGAGAGAGTTGGGGCTGTTCAGCCTGGAAAAGAGAAGGCTCTGGGGAGATCTTATAGCAGCCTTCCAGTACTTGAAGAGGCTTACAAGAAAGCTGGGGAGGGACTTTTCATAAAGGCAGTTAATGACAAAACAATGGGAAATGGCTTTAAGCTGAAAGAGGGGAGGTTTAGATTAGATATTAGGAAGAAATTCTTCACTGTGAGGCTGGTCAGACACTGGAACAGGTTTCCCAGAGAAGCTGTGGATGCCCCCTCCCTGGAAGTGTTTAAGGCCAGGTTGGGTGAGGCTTTGAGCAACCTGGTCTAGTGGAAGGTATTAATACAGAAAGTACACTCATGAACAATATCCCTAACATGGTTTGCTCTTTGTGTTATTATATTATACCTATCAGTGAATTCCGGAACAAATATGTAGTGTATGATTGGTGGGGTAGGTGGAATAGAAAATCCTAGGCATTTACAGGTCATGATATTACAGCTGTGTGGCAATTAGCAATCAGAAGTTTTCATTCTGATTCCATGACCAAAAATCTGTTTCACAAAGATGCTGATGAGGTTGTCTGGTTTTTGTTAAAGTGAGTCTGTTAGTGTTTCAGGTATTTTCTATGCCAATAAAATAGGACTTTGTTTTACTCCCTATTTTTAGCATCGTTTGTGAATTGGGGTTTAATGCAGGTTGCTTTCTACCTATATGACTGAGATGGGTCAAAATCATGTGTTGCATCTAGGCAAGTGGTAAAGATGAGTTTGACTAGGACATGTCAGGGAAAACGCTGGGGTTTATATGTGTGCTGAATGAATGGAAGCATACAGATTAGCTAAAGTTGAAAACAATGTGCCATAAGGGCAGAATTAGGGTCCTAATTTTGTGCACATACTTTGGTATGATTCTCAGAATTTCTTTGATGTTTATGTCAAGATGTTGAGATTGATAGTTCATTTTGTCTCTCTTGTGCCAATGAAATTATGCCAATAGAAATTTTGACTCCTTAAAAGCCCTTTTTCTGGACGTGCAGCCCCTTGAGAGTTTATAACTCTGCGACCCTATTATTGGGCAGGGAAAAACTTGATGAAATATAATAAGGGCAAGTGTAGGGTGTTGCACCTGGGCAGGAACAACCCCAGGTTCCAGTACAGGTTGGGAAATGATCTCCTAGAGACTAGTGTAGGGGAAAGGGATCTGGGAGTCCTGGTGGACAGCAGGATGACCATGAGCCAGCACTGTGCCCTTGTGGCCAGGAAGGCCAATGGCATCCTGGGGTGCATTAGAACGGGTGTGGTTAGTAGGTCAAGAGAGGTTCTTCTTCCCCTCTACTCTGCCCTGGTGAGGCCACATGTGGAATATTGTGTCCAGTTCTGGGCCCCACAGTTCAAGAAGGATAGGGAGCTGCTTGAGAGAGTCCAGCGAAGAGCCACCAAAATGATTAAGGGAGTGGAACATCTCCCTTATGAGGAAAGGCTGAGGGAGCTGGGTCTCTTTAGCTTGGAGAAGAGGAGCTCATTAATGTTTATAAATATTTGAAGGGTGAGTGTGAGGAGGATGGGGCCAGGCTCTTCTCAGTAATGACCGATGATAGGACAAGGGGTAATGGATGTAAGCTGGAACACAGGAGGTCCCACTTAAATTTGAGAAAGAGCTTCTTTACAGTAAGGGTGACAGAGCACTGGAACAGGCTGCCCAGGGAGGTTGTGGAGTCTCCTTCTCTGGAGACATTCCAGACCCGCCTGGATGCCTTCCTGTGTGAACTCATCTAGGTGTTCCTGCTCCGGCAGGGGAATTGGACTGGATGATCTTTCGAGGTCCCTTCCAATCCCTAATATTCTGTGATTCTGTGATTCTGTGATTCTGTGATTCTCTGATTCTGTGATTCTGTGATTCTGTGATTCTGTGATTGTCAGGCAGATGTATTGTTTCATATAAATCAGGAAGTGATTGGCTTAACTTTATAGCTTCTGTTACAAAATGTTATAGCTTGAATCACCTCAATTTTGCATAGTTTACCTATTTATGAATTTTCTACAAAACCTGTGTGATCTTTCCCTTGAAGAAACAACCTCCATTTTGCCCAGATGAAGATTTTAAAATTTACTTTTAATATATGCTGAGTAGTTCTCTGTACCTAAGAGTTAGTAACTTCAATTCTCACTCACCAGCCTATCACAACAGCAGAAACCTGGCTAGAGAAAAAAGCTGCTGTTTCTTACTTGAAAGGTGACTAGAAAGGATAGTATGAGTCAAAAGGCAGAAAAAGAAAAATTGCATTGCGTAGTTTCTTCCACAAACAGAATAATACATAGACTTTGTTTAAGGGATGAGCATTCAGAGCAGTTGTTCTCTGTGTCACTAAGGAGAACAGTGGGAAGAGGAAGGCAACTTAGTTATGTGGCAGTTCAATTAATCCAGTATGCAAATAGAAGAAAACAAATACATATGCCTGCCTATTTTTTCACATAAATTTATCACTTTTTCTGGCACAATCCCTTGCCTTATGTGAGAAATCTTTGTTGGAAATTTCATTTTTAATTCTTCTGAAGCATAAAACTTGGATAGCTAAAAGTTCTTCTTAAGAGAATATGTCTTAGACCTCAAGAGTTAGGAGCAGTGATCCTACTCTTTCCAGACCCAGGTGGTGCAGGAACAATATGAATCTACCAACAAGCAGGTCAGTGGTCTGCCAAAGGAGAAAAGAGGGTGTTGAAGAAAGAGCTCTCATTACTTGCTTACAGGCTCCAGAGGATCTACAGAAATATTCACTCAGGAGGTAAAGCAAGACTACACCACATAATCCTCCTAAGAACTATTATGTGGTCAGTACAGGGGAAGGGAGATGAATTTAGTAGCTTGATAGCTCTGGTTTCTCAAAATTCTGTCATCTCAGAGCATATGTAAAGGACTAAAGTGGCGCAATCAATCCTCTCCCCCACCATGTGCTACTGTGATGTCTGATTCTTTGCTCAGGGCCATGCAGAAAGCCACAGTTTTATCCTCAGTAAGATTCAAAATGGATTGCTCTAATAGCAATATAATCTTGATTTCTAAAAAACCGTTCAAAAATTCAGGAGAACATCCTGAAGGTTTGGAAATCTTCCTTTCTAAAGATGTTCCAGGTTTACCATAGTAAAGAATATCAGAGTGGGAGGTTTAGGGAGTAGAATTAAAGCTGTCTGCAAGCTCCTACTAGATTAAAACCTGATTGATAGTAAAAGTCATAGAATCATAGAATGGTTAGGGTTGGAAGGGACCTTAAAGATCATCTAGTTCCAGCCCCCCTGCCATGAGCAGGGACACCTTCCACTAGACCAGGTTGCTCAAAGCCTCACCCAGCCTGGCCTTAAACACTTCCAGGGAGGGGGCATCCACAGCTTCTCTGGGAAACCTGTTCCAGTGTCTGACCAGCCTCACAGTGAAGAATTTCTTCCTAATATCTAATCTAAACCTCCCCTCTTTCAGCTTAAAGCCATTACCCCTTGTTCTGTCATTAACTGCCTTTATGAAAAGTCCCTCCCCAGCCTTCTTGTAGGACCCTTCAGGTACCAGAAGGCCGCTATAAGATCTCCCCAGAGCCTTCTCTTTTCCAGGCTGAACAGCCCCAACTCTTTTAGCCTGTCCTCGTCTGAGAGGTGCTCCAGCCCTCAGATCATCCTCCTGGCCCTCTTCTGGACTCGTTCTAACTGGTCCATGTCTTTCTTATGTCTGGAATAATAAGTCCAAAAAGGAAGAGAAGAAAATCCAAACCAAACAGAAATGTATAAACAATTCATAAACATTTAAGGTCAGTAGCAATAATAACTCAGCAGAAGCTGTGTCTAGTTTCAGCTTCCATTTGCTCAGGATCTGTGTCTAATCAGTGACTAACATTGCTAAGTGCTGGAAACCTCATTCTCAACAACACAGCTGCAAAGGAACTAGCACGAAAAGGCAAACTTAGAAGACACTGGAGTTTATGCTTAAATCTTTGGCTTCCGTTTGGATTGTTAGATCCCTTTATATCAATCTAGTATTCAGATCGCAATTTGTTAATGGAAATAACAATAAAAAACTTTTCTTTTTGATGATGACTTCTTGCAAACAAGGCAATTTGTGGCATTGAGGAAAGAAATGCTGGGTAAGCAAAAAGCAAATTTGCAGCTGGGCAGGTTACTGTAAGTAAAAGTTTCCTGGAACAGTGTTAGGCTCTTTATTCCTTACTTTCTGATTCCACAAAGCTCTGTAGCCAAGAAACCTGAATTTGCCCTTCTTTTCTGCTAAGGCTCACTGCTTAATACCCTAATTCCTCATTTTAAAGAAACTCGCGTACTGATATAGGGAGTTGCACAAAGGAAGTGTAGATTATCGAACTGTTCTGTGTGTCCTTGATCATTATGTAGTTACAACTTTAAAATGCTTAGATAGGAGGTCAGGTAAAGCACTGTACTGGTTTTGTCTGGGATAGAGTTAATTTTCTTCTTAGTAATTTATATGATTTTATGTTTGGGACTTGTGACTAAAACAGTGTTGATAACACAGGGATTTTTAGCTGTTGCTGAGCAGCGCTTACACAGTATCAAGACCTTTTCAGTTTCTCACTGTTCTGCCAGTGAGGAAGCTGGGGGTCCACGAGAATTTTGGAGAGGACACAGCCAGGACAGCTAACCTCAACTGACCAAAGGGATTTCCCATACCATATGATGTGCTCAGCACATAAAGCTGAAGGAAGAAGAAGGAAGAAGGGATATTCAGAGTTATGGTATTTGTCTTCCCAAGTAACTGTGATATGTGATGGAGCCCTGTGTTCCTGGAGGTCGCTGAACACTTGCCTGATGATGGGAAGTACTGAATAAATTCCTTGTTTTGCTTTGTTTGTGTGTGCGGCTTTTTCTTTACATATTAAACTGGTTTCTATCTCAACTTATGTTTTTTTTCACTTTTTCCTTTCTGATTCTCTCCCTCAATTCATTGTGGGGGGAGTGAGCTAGTGGCTGCATGGGATTTAGCTGCCTACTGGGTTTAAACCACAACAAATATTTTTATAATAAGAGTCTTCCTCAAGTTTTCCTATTTACACCTGAGGGCATATAAAAGTGCTAGTTTTACTCTGCTAAGCCTCTTTTGTGGGTTTTATCTGAATGGGTCTTCTGTTGTCCTAGGTCTGTTCTCATGGTGAAGTTCTCCAAGGTGTTGCAGGTGAGAATAGCTCAGAGCTGGAGATGATTTGTGCTGTAGACCCAAACGACAGATGTTTGTTAATTCTGCCTCTTTGAAACACAATGCCTCAAACCTGCACTTTTCATTTCTCCTTTTGACTTGTGTTTCTCTTTACTGCTGTTTAACCTCATCATTGGGACAAGGATGTCCAAGCACAAAGGTGAGAGGATGGTTGTTGTGTTGGGGGTAGTGAAATGGTAGACCTGGAACTCCTAACTGTCACTGTGAGTTCTTCAGTCTTTTTCTACCTCTTTCCCAGGGTACTTAGGCTTAATTCCAGACATCTATCTCCCTGATAATGTGGATATCATCCCCAGTGATCCCTTCCCAGTGCTGCTTCTCCCATCGGGCTCCTCGGCCACGTACAAAAACTAGTTTTTTCTCAGAATGGCATACTCCGGGTGGAAATGCCCTTAGCCTTGCCTTGGCACAAATCTTTAAAGGCGATCCCTAAAAACTCACACAAACAGTACTAGAATGAGCTAGATTTGATCTGACACAAGAAATAAATAAAATTAATGAGCAAGTAAATATCAACACAAAAATATACATACAGGTTTGGCATCTAGTTATTGAAAAGTCCAGTGAAGGAGTTTTCAGTGTATGTGCCCATAGTCTCAAATCTCTTTCCCACAGGTGGCCTGACACATCTAGAGTTCAATAAGACTCAGGGTATAGATGAAGGGAGATTCTTTCCTGAATTTGTTTGAAAATGACAAACATATGAGTTATGTATTACTGAAAAGAAGCTGAGAAACATGGTTTTCATATGGGTCAACTAATTGCCTAGACTCACATTTCTAAGGGAAAACAGTCTCTTGAAGTTGTCTACTTAAAAAAAAAAACAAAAAGCAAACAAGTATATCTGACACTGATTTAAAGAGGTAAGGTAAAGGGCTGGATAAGAGATGCATCTTTGGTCAAGATGTACCTGAGGGGCTAAAAAAGTTAACTATATAGAGGTGTTAGATCACTACATTTTGCTGTACTACCACACATCTTCCTCAAAAGGCATCACATTCATTATCCCTTCACCAGGGAACATCCCCAGTGGCTGTGAAGAAGCACAATATGACCATCACTGTAATTCTTCATTATGATCTGAAAGTGAAGGGAATAGTGAGGAAAAATCTAATTCTAGATGCTCTTCTCAAATTTCCATAACTCTTACACAGAGCTCTGACAGGAGTGTATGTGTTCACAGATCTTCAAGGAACTGTCCTTTCACTGAGTGACCCATAATCTCAGTTATTCCAATCTCCTCCTTACCCCTCCAAAACTATCTGTGAATTAAATTGCTTTGTAAAAGCACTTTACCTATAGGTTGACTTTGGTTGATAATTCATTAGTCTGAAAAAGAGTAGAGACAGACAGAGATCAATATATACATTCCATCAGGCATCCAGATACTCTGTGCCACTAATGAAATCTGCTTTAAAAAAAACCCCAGCATGCTCATTAAGTGTACAGTCTGCCTGATCCTGCTTAGAGGGAACATGTATCAGGCATCCTAACCTAGAAACTACCATTTTGAATCAGACTTATCATACATGGCTTTATGTCGTTTGATGATGGCTGGTCCAAGATTTGTCAGGTGGGCAAAAATCTTCACACCAAACAGGTATGGGATAATTTGATCTTTTTCTCACAAACTAATAATTACAAAATAAATCTTGACTCAGCTTTACATTCCTGCTAGAATTTTAAAATAAAATTAATGTTTTTAATTTGGACTTTTACCACACAAGTCATTCTTTCTATCAGTATAAATCTCTAATCTCTCCTTAAATGTTATTAAATCCTTGGCTTTTGTGTCAATGAGTCAAATACAAGTTCAGATCCATTAGCTCAGGACTAGTGGGAATTGAAAGAAAAAGGCAGAAAAGGGATGAAAATAAAGAAATCACATAATACAATTCCTTCATTAGTTCATATCTATTTCTTTATCAAATAAATCAGTAAAAAGTTACTGGAACAAAATTGCCATGATCTCTTGTTCTGCTGGATATTGGGTCTGCCAGGTAACAATTATTTTTGAAGAGATTTAAGTATCTTTATGAGTTCCATAACTTGTGCTAGTCCACTGAACTTAGAGAGCAAAATGCTAATCACTGTCCTAATGTAGTCATTAAAAAATATTTTAGGGTCTGTTAGACTTTCTATACTTGTGAGGCAAATCTTCAAGCCTTTTAGAGTCCAAGGAGATTATGGAGTTATACAAAGTATGGATACAGTGTTTGTACATAATATATCTTTAGTAATATATTGATTTTTAAAAAATTAAATAATAGGAAATCAATGAAATTGTGATTGAACAGGTGAAAACCAGAAGCGGTATCTTTCATTTTTGAAACTTTGTGATGACTTCAAAATGAACTACAGACTTGCCCAGAAAAACTCCAAAACATCTGCTCATGTTATGTAAAGCCATTTCACATTTTTTAAATTACTTCCACCCATAAATATGCTAAGTGCTGTTGGACACAGTGTTAGAGGCTGAAGACAAATAGATTGACATACTGCTAAACACTAAAATAAGAATTTGCTTCTAGGGAAAATATGTATTTTTTGATGCTTACTCAAATCTTTTATGTTTTTATACGAGCAAAAAAAGTAAATTACCATCCACTTTCTCATCTTAGACATACAACTCTGGCCTAAAACATTTAAAATATAAACAGGAAAAAGTGACATGTGCTACATATTACAAAAACATCCTATCCAGCAGCAAAACCTGATGTAACTAACCAGAGGGCTGGACCGAAGATCAAAAAAGCAGAATGTAAAATAAAATGCAAAAAGTTTTCTCTCTCATTATCTTATGTATGAGGTCAATGTTTTAGTAATCCAAAGTTCAAAGTTGTGGTCCTAGTTCTCAAGTTTCACTTCAGCTGGAATTTAAATTCTAGTGATGCAGCTCAGCAGTGGTGAAGGCCAACAGCATGCTGGGCTGTGTCAGCATGACACAGCCAGTGGATTGAGGGTAGAGCTTGCCCTTCCTTCACTTGCCACTTGTTAGACAGCATCTAGGAAGAGTTTTGGGCTCCCAGTTCAAGAAGGTCACTGAAAAACTGGAGTTCAACAGCAGTCACTGAGATGGCTGGGAGGTTGGAGTACTTACCCTGTGAGGAGAGGCTGATGAAGCTGGGCTTCTGTAGCCTGGAGCAATCAAAGTTCGGTCTCCAGAACATGTCTAAAGAAAGCTCTAGGCAGCATGGTCTGAATTTGGTGCTGACTTTGCCTTGAGGAGACACTTAAACTAGATGACCTGCCAAGGTCCCTTCCAATATGAATTATCCTCTGAGCGTCTACTTCTAGGATCTGCTGCTTCTTTTAGAACTGCTGTAAAATATGCTAATAGATTTTGCATCATACTTCCTTAATGCATTAAGTCCCTGGAGTAAGGAACAGAATTCAGGTATCTCCCAGTGCCTTGGGGTTGCTCTGTATTCTTCAGGGAGATGGATAGTTGTCCTAAAAGATATATTATAATAATTATGGAATTAAAGTCTGTGACTTAATACAGACATTCACATTTATTTGCATAAGAAATCATGGTTCTTCTTGACTTTCTAACTTCAGCCAGCATGATTGTGTCATTTCAATATTGCTATTTAATGTCATCTTCTTGTGTTCAGTTTCTACATTGTTGAAACAGAAAAGCCTAAGGCCAAGTACTATGGAATCCCCAAGTGAATTGCAATTTGTGAGAGGCCATCAGCTTCCTAGCACAGACTTTTGCCACTTCAGCCAATTAAAAGAGTTATTTTACAGACAGCCACTAGGAGGTTGTGATAGTTTAACATAGCTGGCAGCCGAACAAGACACAGCCACTCGCAACTCCCACCGCCCCACACTCCCTTCCCCCCACCCCAGCCAGGGAATCAGGGAGAGAATTGGAGGGGTAAAGATGAGGAGACTTGTAGGTTGAGTTAAGAACAATTTAATAATTAGAGTAAAACAGAATTTAAAAAGTAATAATAAGAAGAATGATAATGATGACAACTATATACACGAGTGATGCAGGGTACGATTGCTCACAGCCTGCTGATAACAATCCCGGAGGAGCGAAAAAGAAACCTGAAACCAAAATAGCAATCCTGGAAAAGCAAGCCCAAGTGATTCCCAAGAGAATCCCCCCCTTTCTAGTCAGCATCTGTTAATATAATAAACAAGACATAGTATGATATGGAATATCTTATTGTCATATCCAACTGTCATTTCTGGGTTTTATTAACTAGTACACTTTTTTCCACTCACCCCTTACAATCCTTTCTTCTTGGAAACTGCCCAAGCACAGTGTCCTTGCAGTTATCAACATACATTGTTCTCATAACAATCCTCACTGAAACCAAAACACAGTTCTTTCTGGCTACTAAGAAGAAAATTAACCTTATCTTAGCAAAAACTAGGATGAAGGTGCTGAGCCAGGTTTTGCCACTGAATTTTACAATGCTTTGCTGAGAGCAGAGAAACAGTGACACTTGGAACAGCAATAAATCTCACACTTGCCCAGCGCTGAGCCTGTATGTCAGAAACATGGTAACATTGATTAAATGAGAATATGATTTTCAGAGACTAACAGGATTTTGAACATTATATTTTCCTAACTTCAGTTTTCTAAATATTGGACTGATTTTTCCTGAAAACTTTCAGTAATACTGCTTTTGAGGCTCCATGGGAAATCTTTCTTTGAATACTCCAAGTGCAAAAAGTAGGAACCAAATCCTCGGATTTTACAATGAAAAATTTTAGATAGTATAAGCAAGACTGATTCCAACTTTAACTTAAATGGTTAAACACATGTGACAGAAGATGTTATTCAATAACATGCAATACTGTTTCGGAGTTTTGCGTCAGTTAAGCATCTTCATGAACACTGTAGGAGACTTCTCTGCTGTGGATTTTGGATCTGCTCTTGACAATTTCAATTGTTGATGTTAATTACAATTTTTCTTTTCACTGACACACTAAGTCTATATTAGGTTATGATTCTTTTATGGTAGGTGTTTTACAGTCCCAAAATAAGGCATTAGGTGGAAGAAACTGAGAATAAAGGGGAGCAAGAGGATGAATGTGAACATTTTTCTTAAAGGCTGGCTCACCAGAGACACATACAGTCTCAGTGGATGATTTTTACTCCTAATTAGGGCATTGTAAGTGGAATAGTTATTGTCCTAATCAGAAGCTGTGGCAGATAGGTGGTCTGTTAGACTGTTTGTAAAGGATACACAATGCACAATAAAATCACCAGAGACCAGACAATTTACTGATGATGATCTTAATGCTCTTTCTATTGCTGCCCTTTACATTGAAACCCCTCTGATATCGTTGCTCCTAACCATATAACTATGAACTTTGAATGCCTATGTTAACATAGGCACACTTCAATTTGATGCCAGGGTAGTATAAAGAGCCTTACAAGAAGACTGTTATTTTTGTCACCTGCAGAATATTAATACAAATATTTATGTTGTGCCAATGACTGTTAAGTGTTGAGTGGTTTATGTGCTGACCACTTGGACCTTGAACCTAGTTTTACAAGCTGTTACGTGCCTGCATTTAATTTTGGGATCAATGTAGGTACCTCACAGTAACAGAAACGTTAAAAATCTTCCAATGTCCATAGCAATCATATTTTTCATCACATGGTTTCTGTAAGCTGAATTGTGTAAGCTTGAGTAAGCCATGAACCTGGGGGGCAAGAGACAATACTTGTCTTCTACTTAAGGCTGTCTGAGGTTTTCCAAGTAGACCTTACAACCAAGCTCCCCAATAGCCTAATCCACTTAGAGCTTTCTTCCCATACATTAATAATGATAATTTCAGTAATTGCAGTGGTGAGAAAACCTGACTAGTAATATGTGCCAGGGAGAGTGGATTCATGCCCTTTTTCATTCTGGGTACAATTATACTTCAGCTACTGCTGTCCTACATAGTGCTTGTACTAATGACTCATAGGAAACACTGGCAATGGACAATTCTTTCTTCCTTTTTGTGAGATTCTGTGATTATTGCTACAAATTGTATAAGATTTATTTAGCATGGGACAGAGAGAGTAAACAAAAGTAAAAGCAGTTTTGTAGGCTACTGGTACAAATTTAAGGAGTCCTAGATCCATGGAGATTCTTTTATTCAAACTTTACACAAAGTTCCTGATACAGAAACAGAGGAAATTTTCTAGTCAAAAAACCATTTCTTTGTCACTCACGCTTAACTTTCTTCCTTCTGCCGTATTCATACTGTACTGGGTTAAGAAATGAGCATGGATAAGATGCACCCAGAAGAACAGGTCTGTCTGTATCTTGAAAGCATTGCCGTGGAAGTTCCTCATCCTGCCCACTGTGCGTAGAAGGGATGGGATCTTGTTAGGGAAGCAGTGTTTAGTTCAGGAAGGTTGTGTCCTTGAGACACAGAGATTAGACTCCCATATCCTACCTGGTGACTGGTTACGTATCAGGTTAGGATATTTCAGGAGTTTGCACATTTATTTTGCAGTGTCATAACACATGACAAATATTTCAGATAGGATCATTGATTGTGACTGGGAATATGTTTACATAGGAGCTTTCATAACTCATCCTCTGAACAACAATTAATGAGCTCAGGTGGATTCCTTTAATCCATCAAATTCCAAGAAAGTTGAACATTGGAACTGCCATTGTTCATCTGCTTCCTTCCTCCTCTCTCCCACCCTACCCCAGTTTCTCAGTGCTACAGTAATAAAAACCTCTGCTTGGCCTTCTGTCTTAATTCTGAGAACTGTGGAAAATCAGTAAATTGCCTACTATGACCGCAAACCATTCAACTAACTTAGGGGAAATCTTAGGTGACATAAATCCAGCATACCTAGCTTCTGATACTTGATCTGGCTCACATCCATCAAAGATGACATGCAGAGAGTGTGGTCTTGCAGACAGATGTGTCCAAGCTGGTGGAATCATTTTAGGAACAATTCCTCAAGATACATGACAACAAGGACTAAACAACAAACCATACATTGATAGGATTATGGAAGGTAAACTAGGAATAAGGAGTCACTTTTCTAGTGAATTCTGTGAGTCTTGTGCTAACAGCAGCTTGGAACTGAGGAATATAAAGTGGAAGTAAGTTGATCTTCTTACTGAGACTGATATAATCAAGGGTGTTAATGGGGATGTCTCTAGAACTCAGGGTCTGGGTCCGGCATCCACACAAAGAAAAGTGTTCAGATAAATTTTCACACTGAAATGGATTCAGAAAAAGCTATGAGGAATATCTGGCATCCCGAAAACTTGTCTTTACTGGGAGAGACTGAGGAAATCCAGTTTATTTAATTTATCCTCCTGGGGTTTGAAGTGTAACTTATTAATGGTCTACAAGTGTTTTTTCTTCTATCAGAAATCTTCTACCTTCTTGCCATGTAAGTATTCAGCCTAGGAAATTGAAAGTGTTTGTATCTAAGAAGAAAAAATATTTTTGATATGGGACATCTTTTTAAAACAACAAAGTAATAGGGCCAAATATGACATCTGGTTATCTGACACTAGAAACAATTCAAAATGGAAAAATTTCAAGTTTGTCAACATTGGGAAAGTAATGTTTTTCAACCAAGATTGACTCTAAGTCATGATTTCTTAAGTTTGTGTTCTAAGAAGTTAACCACAAGTAATTCAGAATTGCTAGGTCAAATCTTGGAAGACATTTAAAAAATGACATTTTAATGTAAATAGTGCAATACATAAGTGGTAAATGCTGAGTTTGTTCATTTCAATTTACTAGCTGAAAACACAAGGTCGTATAAGCAGTCAGCTGTCAACAGACCATTACCCGCCACTGCTTGCCAATCACCCACAGATGGTCTCATGAAGTCCTCCGCATTAATGCATCATGCAGGTATTATTAGTACGTAGTGTATAGCAGAAGAGGAGGAAAAAGTTAAGCCCTGTATTATCTCCAGAGTCAGTGGTCAGATGGACCTTAACATGGAAGCTGACAACCTCACCCACTGTGATTGCCAGACAGTTGTTGTTTACACACAGGTCGCAGCTACATGGTGAAAAATCTCACATGCAGTTGTGAAGATCTTCTAGTGGCTCAGTTGCTAAGAGATAGGAGGTTTTGCTTTGATGCAGATAATAAACAGCTGTTTACACAGCATGTTTGCACATGCTCTAATAGGGACACTTTGCTTGTTTGCTTTTTTCCTTACTAGTCGCACTGTGTCAACGTCTGTCAAACAACAAACAGCAATATCTGAAAGGTATGAATATTAATGAAGGTGGTATTTTCATCATTGGAAGGACATGAAAGTAAATATAAAAACTTTTATATTTTTATATGTTTTCTCATTTGAGAACGATTATTTATTCCTCACATGATTTCTTCACCTATATGTACTCGTGAGAGATTTTATCCTTTAACTTGAAAACAGAGTTAGCATGACTAACCTCTAAATGATTTCATGTTTTTTTTAAGTCTTAAGGCCACATGTTATGATCATGCTGTCATATCTGGCATAACACAATCCACATAATTTAATTAAATAGTTCATGAACTTATTTATGTCTTCTGACTGATCGGGAGCATATCTGTTGAGAAAGATACAGCCAATCTGGTATGAAAGGTCTCAAGTGAGAAACAAAACATTGCATCCCTAACAAGTTGTTCCAGTAATTAATCACCCTTGAATTTAAAAAATGTGCACCTTAATTGTAGTTTGAATTTAGCTCTGCTTTCAGTCATCAAATCTTTTTTAATGCCTTGACCTGAAGATAAGAAGTTAGAGCACATGTTGTGTGGCAGCATAGTTGGAAGTACATAATAGCGTCTCTACGCAGTTTTTTGTCATTGTTTAGGAAATTTTAGCATCGTAAGTATAAAAGCTCTCTTCTACAAATGTGCCTGGAGTCCTAGTGCAGTTATACATACCCTGTGGGCAATGGGTCATTAAAATGCTTTCTGGATGTCTTAATCCAAATACTATCTACACCATTTCAGCAGTATTATTTCTCAGGGATACTGTGGATATCAGCCTCTGGCCAATTTTTATTTGTTGCATGTCAAGTAGAAATGTGCACTGATTGCATTTCTCTTGCCGATTTGGAGCTTTACATGAGTAGTTTAACAATATTCCTGCTTCAATGACTTTGATATAAAAGCCTGAGTCTGTAATTCTCTGCTGCTAGTATAGGATGATAATGGATACCAAAAAGAAGCAATGCAGGTATATTTTCCAGAAAATAACTATCTGTAGTAATTTATTCGTGTACACAGTAAAATTGTAAATTTATATTACTATTGTGTAATATTTATAGTTTCTAGAGCTGATAGACCTAAAATAAGTAAAACAACAGCTTTTTCCCATTTTCTTACGAAAGCTTCAGTTTTTATTGCTGCAGCCTCTTTACATTTTTCTTTTTAGAGCAACATAATATTTGTAGTCTGCCAGTTTTTTTCCCCAAACTCTACTGAATTGTAAGTAATGAATAATTACTAAAGATCAGTTGTCATTTTTCAACTTTTTTAAAAAGAAGAATAAATTTTGATTAATACAGGGCTTTTTAATTGAAAAAAATCCACATATGTATATATTAACCTAGAAATTGTTTTTTTTTACCTCAGTCTTTCCTATTTTCTTACTCCCATCACTTGTTTTTTTCTGATAAGGTTCCTGGCATTTTTAAAGAAATGTTGAAAATTATAATTAAAACCCATTTTCCTCAGCACATTTCTGCTCACTTTGACCTTATTCATTCCAGGACATCTAGACTGGTGACCATTACCTCTTTCTAGACCCAAAATATCTCATAAATTGTAAGAACATACCAGGGCAACATTTTCAGATTAATATGAGTGGATATTTTCAGATGCCAGACTTTTCGACATCTCAGCAAACTCCAAAAGTTAAATGTATCTTCTGTTTGAATAGACTTATGAGAAATATATGAAGCTACCATTCTTTTTTTTTATGTCCATGTTCCAATACGAGGACTCCCATACATTGCTTCAGGTAATTTTACATGTCACTGTACAACAATTCTTAAGTACGGTGAAAAATTTATTAGGCAGGACCAGAGGCTTGTATACATTTGCAAGCTAGTTTGAATTCATTTTTGGATTAGAGTAAGGTGTGAGTTTTAAGTGTGATAGCTATTTCTGTCCATGTGCTGACAAGTGAGGATATGAGGGGGCTGACTATTTGGCCACAGTATTTCCTTCTAAAGCTTTTATAATAACAGTCTGATGGGGTATAAAGATGTCGCACAAAATGGCTACAACTTGAATCAGTACCAAGAATTGTTTTTGTCTGCTTTATTAAACAAAATTTTAGCTTATTGCTAAAAGGAAGTGATATGAACATCAAGATGTTGCAAGATTGATATATGTTTCTAATGCACATTTAGCTGATACATTGTCCTGTAAAAGAAGACAGGGTACAGTTGGTATTATCTCTCACCTGGAGATCTTGTCATTATTTTACTATTTTGGGATGGGCAATAAATCAGTCTCTTACAAAGCATAGAAATGATGCATAAAGGAATGGAAGAATCTGTTATTTTTCCTTTTTTAATTTATTTTTTATTTCATAGCAAGAGGCATCAGAGGTGAGTTTTGCAGGACACTTAAATTTAGTATACACCAGTAATATGTGTGGTGGGTTGACCCTGGCTAGAGGCCAAATGCTCACCAAAGCCCACTCTATCACTCCCCCTCCTCAAATGGGCAGGGGGAGAAAAATATAATGAAAAGCTCATGGGTGGAGATAAGGACGGAGAGAGATCACTCACCAGTTACTGGCACGGGCAAAACAGACTCGACTTGCGGGAAAAACAAAATTACTTTATTACAAATCAAAATTAGAGGATAGTGAGAAGTAAAACCAAATCTTAAAACACCTCCCCCATCCCTCCCTTCTTCCCGGGCTTAATCTCTTTCCCGATTTTCCACCTCCTCCCCCCAGCGGCACAGGGGGACAGGGAATGGGGTTGGGGTCAGTTCATCACACGGTGTTTCTGCCGCTGCTTCCTCCTCAGGGGGAGGACTCTTTCCCCCACACCAGCGTGGGGTCTCTCTCACAGGAGACAGTCCTCCACGAACTTCTCCAATGTGAGTCCTTCCCATGGCTCACAGTTCTTCACGAACTGCTCCAGTCTGGGTCCATTCCATGGTGTGCAGTCATTCAGGAAGGGACTGCTCCAGCGCGGGTCCCCCATGGGGTCACAAGTCCTGCCAGCAAACCTGCTCCGGCGTGGGTTCCTCTCTCCACGGGCTACAGGTCCTGACAGGAACCTGCTGCAGCATGGGCTTCCCGCGGGGTCACAGCCTCCTTTGGGCATCCACCTGCTCCGGCGTGGGGTCCTCCACGGGCTACAGGTGGTCATCTGCTCCACCATGGACCTCCATGGACTGCAGGGGGACAGCCGGCCTCACCATGGTCTTCACCACAGGCTGCAGGGGAATCTCTGCTCCGGCGCCTGGAGCACCTCCTCCCCCTCTTCACTGACCTTGGTGTCTGCAGAGTTGTTTTCTCTTACATCTTCTCACTCCTCTCTCCAGCTGCAAAGTGTGCAGCTTTTTTTTCTTCCCTCTCTTCCTTTTTTTCCTAATTATGTTATCACAGGGGCGTTACTGATTGACTCGGCCTTGGCCAGCGGCGGGTCCGTTCTTGTAGCCGGCTGGCATTGGCTGTGTTGGGTCAGACATGGGGGAAGCTTCTGGCAGCTTCTCTCACAGAAGCCACCCCATGTTCCCCCCCTCCACTGCTACCAAAACCTTGCCACTCAAACCCAATACAATATGTTATAATGATACAGCTTTACCCTACTTCTCACGGTTGGACTGAAGCTTGTGGAGTTAAAAATCTCATATTTCTAGGCTGAGTAGAAAGGTCAGGCAGTATGATAGGGTCCTACATCAGATTCACATCAGACGTACTACTTTTAACTGTTTGCTTTTGGGTTTTTCAGTTTTCCTTATTAGCTGGTGTCTGAAGGCACAGTTCAACATTTTACAGCTTTTGTCTTTCCTCTCTTCACTGCTTTGGATGTCTCTGGTAACCTTAAAGAACATATTATAGTTGCAAGAATCTTGAATTATCTGCTGGTTTGAAATAGCAATGTAATCTGGGCTAATCAGAGGAAAATTAATGACTTCCACAAAATATTTCAGTGAGCACCATGTTGTGTTCAAAGCAGGGATCCAATTCTAGCTTCAGCGGAGTTCAGCAGGAGCTGGGAGCATCTCGGCAGTGCCCTACAGCTGTGAGTTATCAGCTCTGGAATTAACAGGCAAGTTCATTGCTAATGTAAGATCATAGCTGCCTCCCCTCCCTGCTGAGCTTCCCCCAGTGTGTCAGGTCCTGCTGCATGGGAAGGGAAAGCATCACCTGCAAGGGAAGAGAGCTGCTGCTGAGGAGGGCAGAGCACTCCTGTGTTCTGATGGGTATGGTGACTCCAACACTCAAATGCAAAATCTTTACTGCATGGGTGCAATGGGCCTCTGGATTTCCAGTGAGCACAAAGTAACCAGGGATGCAGAACTAAACACCTGGCATGGTAGAAGGACAAGACACTACTGGCTGTCAGAATATCCTGAAGTTTTGAAGGACGGTGTCCGTGGTGGTAATGGCTTTGTAGTGCAGTGGGAATAACAGTAAGAGTGGCCTTGTATGTTTTCTCTGAGTTTATCTAGCTCCCAGCTTCAGGCGTTTGCCTCAGGGATAATGCAGGCTGTTCTGATATTGCAGTAGTAGTCATCAAAATAAAGACACTATTGGGAATCACTGTAAACTTCCAAAAATTATAGCTAAAACTACCAGACAGTCTTGCAGAGAATTGCACCACATGTCTTGGTTAGTCTTAGCTACTGGTGAAAATTTTGAAAAAATATATTCCATCCTTAATGGGCACTAATCTCTGACTCTCAGCTGTAGTCAGTCTGTGTGCTTGAAGTGGACATTACGTTGCATGTAGAGTTTTGACGTGTCTTCATTGAAGGTGTATTTGTCTGTTGCATGCATGAAATGAGCTCTTCAGAAAATATTATGACCAGATAAATTGTGAAATACTGGCTGTGGCTGCACAATCTGCCCTGAGTAAAGAGTAATCCAGGAAGAAAATTGTCTTCCCTGGTTTCCTAGAAACTAAAGAACAATAAACTGGTGTAATTGTCTCTCTGATTTCAGTGAAGAGGAAAGTTCACAGCAGTAAGCAGAGTCTACCTGCTTCTCTTGTGACATCATCTCAAGTGAAGGAAGACTGCATGAATTTACCGCTTTTTCCTGAGGTAAGATTAGGTAGTGACTTGGCAGAGTACCTGCTGCTTTCCTTTTGTTACTTTGGTGCTAAAATAGATATTACGTGTCAGAATTTATTTTCTTATTAGTTACATAACTTTGAAATAAGGAGAAAAATAGCCTAGTTTTAATAAAAATCAATGATGCCTCTCTAAGATTAAGTACAAAAAACTTACACTGTTTAAATATTTTTTGTGGTGTTGTGTGTCACCTTTCAATGTTGCTCTTCTCTTTGTCTAAATTGATTGAAATTACTTTTACACAAGTTTGCATAATAAATTTCAAAATAATCACATTTTGCTACAGCATTTAGTGCCAAGTACTTTTCTGCATAGTGTAGGCTCTGTTTTTGTAAAAACTATGTCCCTAGCCACCTGGCAGCTCTTTCTTAATTCATGTGCATTTAGTTACAGCTGGCATAAAAAGCAGAGTTTTCCAAGGACAGTCTGCAGACTTGCCCGGTGGAAATTATAACATCTATAAAATTCTTTCATGATCAAATTCTGTTTTCTCAGGGTTGTTTTGTCAGATCATGGCCTTAGGTAGAAGTACTGGAGCCAATGAGCTGCCAGGCTGACATGTCTATCTAGAATTACACGAAAGGTAACCAAACAACTCTTAAATAGGACAGACATTTCCATCTGTTGATTCCATTGCAGGGTCAACATTTAGGACATTCAGTGATGCTCATAGAGACACACCCAGCCTCCAATCTTTGTTTTTAAATTTCTAAACAAAGAGTGATTGTGATTTGTTGGTGGCATTTTTTTTTCTGCAATTGCAGTTTTTAAAATAATATTTAAGTCCTTTGAAATTATGATTTGTCTGAAAGATAGATCCAGAGACTTCAACTCATGAGGCTGTGCCAGAAAGTTAAGAAAGGTGTTAAAATGGTACAGAATATCAACCTCTAAATTAAATAGCATGTATAATGTAGTTCAAAATAATGACCTATTCCTTAAAAATAAAATGTACCTTATAGCCACAGATTATGTCCTTGTCACATGTAATAATGTTTTCTTCAGGCTTGTAATTGCAATGATTCTGTCTGGCTGATAGAGGAGTGAAACTCTTGACCAGGAAGGTCATGTGATTTTTATAGACTAGTCTGGGAGGACAGTGACAGCAGAAGGAACAGAACAAAGGCCTTCATATCTTCAGGTAAGTGTCCTAGAAATTCAGTGACAGAGATTTTCCACAATCCCTCCAACCCTTGCATGAGCACTCCGGGATTAAGATATTGTGTAGTGCAAACAACAATGTGGTCCTCACTAATTAACTAAAGGTATCAACAAATATCTACTATGTATCTTCTTACAGTATTCTGTCTTAGTCTGGTTGATGTTTTGAAGTTTAGATTACTTGGATTATTTTGTATGTTAAAAGGTATACTTTAAGATGGAAACTATGCAGGTATATGGTCTGATAATATGGATGTAGGATCTTTCATTCAGGAAGTTCTCAAGTTGTACAAATCAGTCAGGTTTCTGGGTCAAAGACATTAGTTTGTTCTGTTAGAAGCCACTATTCTGAGATTCTTAAATGAACAGCTGAAGCAGAACTTGAACACGCGCTAATGACTTGCACTAAAGTGGGGAGTGCAAATTTGTACTCTTCATTTGAAACACAGTATAAGTGAAAAAAGCACACATCTAGACTACGACATTTTGTAAGAGGTTGCAAAGACAGACATGCGAGGAAGTTTTAAGTGCTTCCCAAGTCAGAGAATGTAATCAAATCAAATTAATGCAATTAGAAATCAGTCCCACTCCTGTAGGTTTCTCTGCTCATGCTACAGTGTTAGAGTAATCATGACAGAAGTAGTAATGGTAACTGTATGCAACTGAAAATATGAATGAAAAACTGCAATGGAATGCATTTGCAAAAATAGACCTATTTGAAATTGTAAAACCAGCCTAATGTTTGAAGAAGAGCCAAGAAAAGGCAGGACTTCCTGCAAATGCCTTGTAAGACACTGTTCTGACTCTTCCCCCATGCAGGGAGTAACCTAAAACCGCGTTATACTATAGTAATTTGATTTGTGTTTCACTGTAATGAAACTCAAATTAATAAATCCTCAAATCAGCAAATAATAATAATTCCAAGTAATATTTCAAATGGAAAGTAGAGTATCTTTTAAGTTGAGGGTTGATTTTTTTTTTATTTTATTTTTTAGTTTCAAGTGTCAAACTGAGTTAATATATGACATTACTAAAATTCCTTTCAGTTACTGCAAAAGAATTCTCAACTGATATAATTTTTTTACACCTGGTACTTTTTATATATTATTTTTGAAACTATCCCCATATTAAATTCTCCACTTAGTTGCATAGATGTAAACCAGAAGCAATACAGCTGAAATTAATAAAGCTGTGATTCTGTAAAGCTAGCATAGAAGACAGAGGAATTAAGTTATGGAGTCTCTTTCTCTTCCATCTTATAATAGAGTAAAACCACTGCAAAGCTATTGGCTTAACTGGAAATCTATGTCATTTACATGAATATGAATAGAGAGCAGACAATTTGTTTTTATTTTCAATAGCCATGATAACTGAGGCCATATGTCCTACTATATAAAACATATGCTCTCCATAACTCCTGTCTATACAGAATTGGCATACATAAATTTCAGATTACAGTTCCAGTAGAAGTTAATTGCCTCCTGCCTTCTTTTTTTATACTGAAGTGGTTTAAGGGAACAAAAGGTTAGTTCAGCATTTTGCCAGTTACAAAACCTGGCCCGATTAATTTCAAAATCTTGAAAGGAAGTAAAAGATGGTATTTCCTATTCATCAAAACAAAAGATTCATTTATCTACAATTCTAGTTATAGCTTCTATTGTACAGGTGGCTACTACAGACCCAGGGCTGTGATTCACAGTCAGGTTCTGAAATTTAAGAACTGACATGTCTGCCACACGCTTAAGTTCAGATTATAACTATTGGAGAGCTAGTCAGCACGCTCAATGGATCCTAAAGAGTTATTCATGGTGCAAGCTGGAACACAGGAGGTTCCACTTAAACTTGAGAAGAAACTTTTTTACTGTGAGGGTGACAGAGCACTGGAACAGGCTGCCCAGGGAGGCTGTGGAGTCTCCTTCTCTGGAGACACTCAAAACCTTCCTGGACGCCTTCCTGTGTATCTTATCTAGGTGTTCCTGCTCTGGCAGGGGGATTGGACTAGGTGATCTTTCGAGGTCTCTTCCAATCCATAACATTCTGTGATACTGTGATTCAGCTGACCGCCATGAGATATCTGTTTTAAAGTGAGCAGAATTGCTTTTCTAGTCTGTGTTAGATCTGCACTGAGAAATTTAGATGTGCGAGTCTGAAGCTAAATCCCACTCCAGATGACTTCATGTCTAATATTCTGAAAAAAGTGTCCATCAGTATTACAGGACATCTTTCTAGAACCAAAGTGAAATGTCTCAGGGACACAAGGCAGCATTGCCTCCACCTAATGCAGCCAACACTGGTCCCTTTGAAAAGGCCATTTGAATAGATAGCTAGAATTTGGAGTTCATGTTTTTCCTCCTTTTCTGTAGATCACTCTAGTTTCTTATCACTTCACCCTCACCTTCTAGCCCAGTTGCCTTAGAGGAAATGAAGTGGAGAATCCAGAGAGGGCACAGGAAGGGAGGAAGACACTTTTAAAAAACTTTCAATAAGCAGTTCTAGCTAACATGGGCCCATACATTCTTCACTCACTCCTATGAAAGAGAGAAACTGTTCCCATATCAGGAGTATTGGAAAATTTTTCTCTTTCATGTCATATTAAGTATGGATGAAAAGGAGCTGAAGGCACCCTGGATATAGTGTTAGAAATTACTTTTTAAGAACAATCTTAACAGTTAGGTATACTTTGTAAATAATGCTAATCAGGTATAGCGATATCAATAATATTAAAAAAAAACCCCAAACAAACCACCTGCATGTGATGCCAAGAAATATATGGAATTACTTCATTTTTATATTTAAAAAAACAAAAAAAATAATGCAGAATAAATGTAAAGACTATAGTGTAAGAAAGACTCCAAAAACCTGAATATGTTTGCCTAAATTGTCTATCCTACAAACCTTCAGACTGAAGTGGTTAAATATCAGCCTATTTATTTTAAACATAACTTGCCATTCTCAGTTGAGCTTCCTTATCCATTAGTTCATGTGCTGTTATTGAAATGCTTCCTTCCAACTGCATGTATAATAATTGCTATATATTAAATGACAGTGCTGTAGTTGGATTTTTTGGGGGGTTTTTTCGGTTCTCAGGAAAAAGGCTTTGATTTATGATTTTCTGATGTAGTTATTTTTTCATTATTTCAGGCTTCATAGGTTCATTCCACTTTCCATAACATTTTCTGTAGATGCCGTGGATGAGTTTTCAGTGCCTTTCTTCCAAATTACTTGCTATTTATCTGTTTCATAAAAAAATTTCATGAGACTGTGATAGTAAATTTATGCTACCACTAGGAAAGATTTACTTTTACCCTTTCAGTGTTTACAAAAGTCCTGATATGGCTGCACATAAGTATTCAGGTTTATCCTTGTCTGAATGAATGATAACTAACTTAATCCATTAGATTTTTCCTCTTTTCTTCAAGGTAAAATTTAGCAAGCAGAGCAATACTCTGGTCTCCACTTAGACTGCAGAGTTTACCAGGGAAAGGGTGCAATAGTCATTGGAATTGCTTTCTTTAACACCAGTTCAAAGGATGAGAGCAGATATTGGAGACCTTAAATCATGCCTCAACCAGCTATCAGCAACATGCAGACCACAGGCACAGCACAGCCTTGTTGGCCATGGCTGTTAGAGAAAGTCTAATCTCAGTCTGTGATTTTAGAGATCTACTTACTTGATGCTTTGCTCTTCCCCGATTGTGGTGATGGATGCCACACTGCACTCAGGAATGATTAATTTATTTCAGATATCTCAAGAGTCAATGGTTATGGTTTCTACCTAAAGCTGATTCTACATGCCAGGGCTCTCCACGTAACTGTTGGGTATTACCTTGCTGACAGTAAGATGTAATTATCAGGAAAGTGGAAGATAAGACTTTTTGTACTCTGTGAATATCTTTAAAACCAGTGTATACCTTACACTGTACTGGTAATGTTTATGTACGACGTTTACAGAATGACCTTCTCAAGGACCTTCTCAGCAGGCACTTTAAAAATAATTATGAGTATCACTGCATAGACTCCATACAGTTTATCTTGGTTGGATTTAGTCCTGACTGTGTCAACTGTTCAGCTCCAATTGGTCCAGGGATATATCATGGTTTGTGTCTCCTGTTATGAAGATACACAAAGGACCTCATCTTTATCTGTCTCTGTTATAAGTAAAATGCAAATTTCAGAAGAGGTGGAAATTTGTTCCAAATATTGTGCAGATACTTTCCCCTGTTCTAAACACTGACATAATCCCAATGTCTTTTTTGTTTGCTTTAAGATTAATTTTACTTTATAAATTATAATACAGACTGTTGTTTTGTATATAAATGAAATGGATTTGCTGTGCCAATATAATATGATCTTAATTGTTTTAAGCTACAAAGTCACAAATGAAAGCATGACTGCTTTGTTCAGACTTGAGATTAAAGTTATCTTCCCTTTCTTATGGTAAATCCAATGACATGGATATTTTGCAAATGTATTTGCCCTCAGCAACTTCCTTTCTTAAAGTAATAAATACTTCTAAAGAAAAAAAAAAATGACAACAAAAAACAACTTGGCTCTGTGTCATATAGTACATATAGTACATAGGGTTCTGTGAAGGTCATCTGAAGTGCATGATCCATTTTAAATTCCTTCAGTTTGTATGACTTTGTCAGTCTTAAACTGATGATTCTGACAATATTTCTCAGCATCCCTGCTGAACATTTAAATCTGGATTCCTACTGCTTTTCATACTGATGTTAACTTTCAACTTGATGAAATGCAGTCATAATTATAGAAAAATCATCCCATAAATAATTATAAAATAGCATTTAGCCTATCATTTGAGCTGCCTGCAGGCATTTTTAGATACTTGTTTTTATTTGTGTTATGTGGCTTTTCTATAATATTAATAATTCTGTTTTTTCCTGGACATTTTTAATTCCTCTCAGATGAAGTCAGTTTATGAGATTAGTTTAATTCTCTTAGATGTCTTTCCAGGACTCGGTGACCTCACTCTGCAGGAGTGGACACTCAGAATGTGCAAGTGTGTAGTAAACTTCCTGCCTTTTTGTACCAACTATCCTGAGATGGTTTCTGTGTGCAAGGGAAGAAACTGCAACAATGCCAAAAAGCTGTTCTGAAGTCCCTGGTGATTCTCAGAATCTATTTTGCTTGTGGGGTCACTCAGTTATGTCTGAAAGTAGTTCAGTTATTCATTTTGCAAGCATAAAAATAGAAAATATTTTTAAATCTGGGGCTGTGTTCAAACTGTAATTTGAATTAAAAAAAAAAAAAAGGTTCTAACTGTGGGGTCTGGGGGCTTTCCACTTGGACGTAAATGCTGAGACTGCAGACTTGTTTCAAGACCTCCCTGCTGAAAACATCAAAGGCATTCCTTCCAGGCAGAGAGTTTATTCTAGAATAGTGGAAGTTCCTCCCTGAGGTTCAAAGGGTCATTGCTAGAAAACTCATTATCTGTAGGGACTGGTGAGGTGAGTAAAAATCTAAAATATAGTATGAATGTTGACCATGCTCACAAGGTGACAGGATGTGGGAATTAGTGAACAAACAGAGGAAGACAGATAGCTGCTTGGACATAGTAGTGTGAATGTTGTTACAGTGTAAAGAAAGATTTTTCAAGTATGACAAACATTTTATCCAAACTTGTCTAAACTTGCTCTCAAAGTCAAACGAAGGCTGATGTCAAAAATGCTTTCAAAAAAGCTATCAAGGAATGAGGGAGGATTCCTCATTGTTGGGAAAAAAAATCCAGAAGTGGTGTAAAGTCAGGAAAATGTATTTTTGTTAAACTTTCTTTTTTTTCCTGTACTTTGTACAAGGAACAGATAAGATATCAGGATATAAGATACCGGATGTGACAACACTGGAAAAATTGAACTAAGGCAAAAAGCTTTCTACACTTTAGCTTGCACAACTCTGCAGGGTGATGCTATTTTAGTCATTGCAAGCTCCTGTAGGACTAGGTTATCTTTCCCTATTCTTAGCTGGACAATTCCTACAATGTGAACGTTTAGATTATATCTAATGTCTGTACTCCACCAAGGAATATTACTAGTTACAAACCTTTCAGTACCAGGAATACTCCTGCCTCCCTAGAAGAATAATCATTTTCTTCTCAGTAGCACTGTCTGCTTCAGATATTCAGTCATCAATTTCTTGGTCCTTGTATTCAATGTACTCTACTCAGACCCACATATGCCAAAAGATTAACTAAATTTACAGGGTGATTAACTGTGGCTGTTGGGTACCACCACATACAGTTCCACAACATAAAACAGTGAGAGCATAACTTGCTTATGAGAAAAGCAAAACTTTCTCAAATGGTGATGCCAACCAGGATCAACGCACAGCATGGTTGCTATGACCCAGCAATCTGACCTTTTTTCTCGTGCATATTCTGTCATTAATACTTTGCAGCAAATGCATATAGGTACTAAAGAAATCCTCAGAAACATATCCTACAAAGCCATTTTCTCACAAATAAGGACAAGAAAATAAACATTTCACAGGTGTTAATCACAGTGCCTGTCACATAGTAGAAGTTAAATCTGTGAGAACGTCTGGAGGTGAGGACCCAAATATGCCGAATGCCCGGGCCATATCTGTTATCTTCAAGCTACCTATCAGTGCTAAATCTAGTGTACAGTAGGTTATATTGGGTGTAAGCTGGAACACAGGAGGTTCCGCTTAAATTTGAGAAAGAACTTCTTTACAGTAAGGGTGACAGAGCACTGGAACAGGCTGCCCAGGGAGGTTGTGGAGTCTCCTTCTCTGGAGACATTCAAGACCCGCCTGGACGCCTTCCTGTGTGAACTCATCTAGGTGTTCCTGCTCTGGCAGGGGGATTGGACTAGGTGATCTTTCGAGGTCCCTTCCAATCCCTAATATTCTGTGATTCTGTGATTCTGTGATATTTAGCAGTCAGTATGTTTAAGCAGTCAGTATTAATACAATGAGTCACAACCCTATGGAAGAAAAATTTATGTCTATATTAGTAAATTAAACTGTTTCAGGAAGCATTTCTGGGTACTGTTGTCAGTAATACAAAATTTCTGGAATGGCTACTGACACACCTTTAACCTGAGTCAACAGGTAAACTCCCCAGAAATTTATTTGCAAAATTTGAGAGTTAATATAAGGCAGGAACCGTTTCCAAAAATCAGTTCAGATGTTCTGGAGAGTGTAATAATTGAGTATAGACTTTTTTATCCCATTTAGTCTCAGGAAGAGAGATTAGGTGCTGACAATGTGTTGGTTAACCAGTTAGAAGGAGGTGTATTCTCTGAGCATTCTGGGCCAATGGCCCAGTACTGAATCAGAAGGAAAATGTGGGCAATTATAGTTCTTGCCACCTTTCATGTGGAAATGTATAGTTTCTGCACATCTTGTTTTCTTTATGAGAACAAAATTGTTGATTTTTTAAAAAATTATATTTTTATTTTGTTTGAACATATTTTACTGTATTCAACAAGATAATGAAAGCTTACTGACAAATTTATGTGTGTACATGGATGCATAATTCACAGTAAATGAAAGTAAAGATGTAACAAAAACTGTAATTTCTAGACTTTTCCTGTCAATGCAGAATGGAAGGTAAAAGGTCATGTTTAAAAACAATTTATATTAGGATTTCTTTTCTGACTGTTATACCAGTAATTAACAACTAGCGTTCCAGTAACTAAATGGTAATGTATCTGGCTTGCAGATTTATGTTAGCCTCTCATCCTGTTAATATCATATTTTTTAAACAAGAAATTAGACTGAAAGTTTGTGTTCTGTTTGAAATGAAATTAGCTATAACTATTATCAACTATGTGAGACAAAAGGTGCTTCTCACCATACATATTTTGAGTTGAAATGGAATAATTTTTCTTCCACTCAAGTTTTCTTCCATTCCCCTTACATGAACATAATTACCCCAGAGAGGATTCTTCATCCTCTATACTTTGGTCCCTCAACTGCAGCCATAAGTTTGATGTAATTTTAATAATATTTGTACTATGTAATGGCTTGTAATAGGCTCTGGAATTATTTTCCACTCTAATATGTACTTTCCCAAAGGATTCAACAGCAAAGCATAACTATCAGCTACATGAAAAGTAACTGTCATAGAGTCTGAAGCTTTCAAAGTTAATGCTGCACTGCTAATATATTGGAATATCTTGCTTTATGGCATCAAAAGCCTTTATGTATAGTACTTTAATCTCATATATATTTTCTTTGTTTTCTTAGATAAATAAGTATGGTTGTCATTGTTGCCAGATTGAATGTTTTACATTATTCCAATCTTTGTGACTTTTTAATAACTTCATATTTCTCTTATACCTACTAAAGAGTGAAAAGAAGTATAACTTAAAATGAACAAGTTAAAATAACTCTACTATAGTCTGACTGAAATACTTCGTATTTTTAAAACTCAAACATTTCCCAAATGACTTGGGAAGTCACTTGGGAACCATAAGTGTAAGTGACCTGGATATGAGATATACATATTACTCATATTTTTTTTTATTTTGCAGTTTGAAATAAAAAAAATATTAAGTGTTGCAATGTATTGTTACAAAATTGTTCACCTTAGTTTGCATCATTACAACAATATGCCTTTTATATACCAAAACTTAATCTCAAAACAAGTATTCTTCAAATGTAATGCCATTTGGATCGAGACCTAGATATGGATGTAAATGTTATATGTGGCATCTCAAGATTAATCTTATTGTTATATCTCCATATATGACCAGGTTCTGTAATAACTCTGCCTGAATTGGGGGCTTGCAGACTCAATATGTGTATAGTGTCATGCTGGGTTTACCTTGACTGGCTGTCAGAACCCTGCCCAGCTGCTCTCTCACTCTCCCTCCTTGACAGGATTGGGCAGAGAAAATAAGATGAAAAGTCTCATGGGTCAAGATAAGGACAAGGAGATAACTTACCATCATGGGCAAAACAGACTCAACTTGGGGACAATTAATTTAATTTATTGCCAGTTAAAACAGAGTTGGGCAATGGGAAACAAAGACAAACTAAACCAACACCTCCCTCCCTTCCTTTTTTTTTTTAATTCTGTAAGGCTCAACTTCATTCTCTTTCCAACTCCTCTACCTCCAAGTGGCACAGAGGGATGGGGAATGAGAGTTGTGGTCAGTCCATAACAGCTCTGCTTTGCAGCTCCCTCCTCCTCACACTTTTCCTCTGCTCCATCGTGAGTCCTTCCAGAAGCTTCAGGGAAATACCACCTCCAGCATGGTATCTCCACGAGCTGCAGGGGAATCTCTGGTCCAGCACCTGGACTACCTCCTCCCTTCTTTCTTCTCTCACCTTGGTGTTCCCAAGGTTGTTTCTCACATTTTTTCCCTTCACTCCTCTCTGTCCTCTGGTGGTTTTGCTCTTTCTTAAATACATTTCCACAGAGATGCCACCACCTTGGCTGGGGAGCTCAGATGTGCCTTGAGGTGGGTCAGTTGAAGCCGCTGGAACCAGCTGTGTCCAGCATGGAGCAGCCCCAGCCTCTCCTCACAGAGTCCTTCCTACAGCCCAAACTGCTGCCAGCGCCTGAGCACTGCAGCTGGTAAAAATGTCCTTTCCTTTCAAATAATGACATTCAAATATTCATAAGGTTTTTATTTTTAATAAATCCAAATATGCTTGAAAATTATTTTACATTGTTTTAAATGTAATATTTGAATTCATATTTTTTCACTTCTTAACTCCTTTATTCTTTCTTCTTAGATGTTCATCAATTGACTCAGAGAAAAGAGATTTTATTTTTTTTTCTCTAATTCAGCCAGAAAGTTCTGAATTATCAGAGTATCCAGATATTAATGGTTTATCACACAAAATGGTATACTGTCTTAAAACTAGAAGCATGCAGTCTATGAGAATCTGAGGTTTTAAAATAAATGTGTAAATACCAGCAGATCAACCATAATATTTCTAAAATTTTTGACTCCTAAAACTCATAGATAAGTTTGAAAGCTGTAGGCATAGCTGATATCAACATAGCTGCAAAGTTTATTGAAAAGGATATAATTATGAAGAAAGATTTATAAGGCATTCCCCCAGCTGAAGTCTTAAAAGAACTGAAAGATACAACTCCATGCAGATACATGGCTGAAAATTATAATCTTATGACATATTTCTATCTTTGATAAGTAATTAAAATTTTTGCTTCTTTTCATTCAGCACTACTTTCCTTCTCATTGTCCTGTGGACATTCGGATTGATCAATTATTTAATCAGGCTATTCTTCCATCAGTTCAGTTTCACATCCTTTTGTAGGATCTTTTACAGTTTAATAGAGCTTACTTTCAGGTCAGAAAATCTGAAGAGTCCAAGATTAAGATCTAACTAGAGTCCACATAGTCATCCAGTATCGATTCGCAGTCTTGAATGCAAAATCTCTAACTTTCATTTGAGATCTTTCTATCTGTTTTCATGTTGGTCTTCCCATTATAAGTCTGTTTGAGGATCTTGTTTAGGGAGATTGTTTTTCCCTTGCTTTATATCTCATTTTCCATTACAATCTTCAGTGTACCTTAAAAACACATGACACAAAGAACAATAAATTACTTAAAGTGATGCAATTAATTTAAATAGAATGAAATAATTCTGAAATCATTTTTGTGAGGCTAAATATTTTGACAGTAAGAGGCATGATTGGGTAAATGATTGTAAAATTGCTGCTTATCTTAGGATCAGACCTTTCTTTCCCTAGTGTTGCAGAAAGCCTCATTGACTTCGACAATCATTTTGATCTTTTTCTGTACCTTTTTAACCTTTCCTGTATCTTATTAGTGAGACAGAGCTAGAAGGATTACATATAATATGCAAGACGTAGTTGTGCCATAGATTTCAGCAGTAATATTTATATTTTCTGTTTTCTTTTCTGTTTGCTTTCTGATAATTCCTAATGTTCAAAATTTTTAAATGCTAATGGCTATTAGGCTGATGGTTTCATAGAACTATTTTTTAATTATAATCTAATTCTTGAATGGGAAGAGTAAGTGTTGAGCCCATCACTGTGTCTATGCCAAAGCTTGTTTTATTCCTCTTGTCACTCAATACTATGAGATCTTCCTGGAATCTCCACACATGACTTCTGGTTTTATCATCCTGAATAATTTAATATATCAGAAAAATTTGTCACCTCACTATTTGTTCCTTTTCTACCTCAATATAATAAAAAAAACAGATCCTGGTATAGATCCCACTGAGACCTAACTAGAACCTCTATTACAGAAAACAGCCATTGATTCCTACCTATTGTTTTATCCTTCAACCTGTAATTAATTTGATTAGATTTTCAAAAAGACTCAACAAAGCTAAACTTTCAAGGTATAAAAGAGCCTTTTTGAAAATATAACTGCATCTTCAGACGGAATATCAGAGGTTGCTGATGCTCCTTGTTTTTTTTTTCTTCCAAGAACTCTAACATACCTGCAAGACGTGATTTGCCACTACAGAATCCAAGTTATTTCTCTCCCATTACAACATAGTTATCTTTATGTCTACTAATTCTATTCCTTATTATAATTTCAACCCACTTACTTCGTATGGAAGCTTTATTTCACTGTTTCTTGTTCTCTAGACATTACTTTATAATTTGACGCCACATTTATTACCTTCCAGTCCCCAGGAATTAAAGATGTTTTAAGTGTTAATGTGCTCAGAAGAATTTAATAGTTTGGTGGTTTCTTCAAGTTTTTGGGTGACTCCTTGTTGGTTCTAGTCTTCCTTTTTTACTGGTGTGTATATATATATATTTCTGTTGTACCTTTTACAGTTCCTCTGGCTAGTCTCGTCTAGAGAATGATTTCAGCCTGGGAATTTTCCTAAGCTTCCCTACACCAAAGAATTAATTTACATTTTCTAGTATGAGCCTGTATTTTCATTTACTTTAGTTTCCATTTACCAGCTAACTTGGTGTGCAATATGGTTCAATGATGTACCAATCACAGATTGTTTATTTGTAAAACTGAAGCTTCAATAGATAAAATAAATTGCCTCAGTGTAGGTAAACCTTTAGTACTGTCAGTAAAGTTATAAATACTTGTGACAGGAAGTTTCTTTCAAACTTAAAATTTGAAATGAGAAGTCCAGTACACAGTGATTAAGGAAAAGAGATAACAAATCCTACCTTATATAGGAATTGTAATTTTGAAAAAAAATTTAAAAAATCTAAGCCTTTCAGGATTAAAGAATGGCAATTTCCTCTTTAATGAGTACAAGCAATTAAACTGGCCTTTGAGATACCTCTTATCAAAGTGTTTCGCACTGGTATTTTACAGAACTGTAGGTTTTTTAGGCTATGGTGCCTGCATTTGAGCTTTGCTCTGACTCCCTTAGGCCAAAAGCTCATGAATCATTATGCTACCTACCTTCTGAGGAAGGCAAGAGGGACTAAATCAGTAGTCATGGCCTGAGTCATTCTCTCCTAATCCCTTTCTATAAATAGGCCCAATGGTTTTGTTTACTCGAATTTATTCTCAAGTTTTCCTCTATATCCTGTACATTGGCTCTTGGCAGAGGAGGAAATTGAAAAGGACAAGAGATTGGCTTGTTGAAGTTTGGGGGTTTTGGTTGTTTTTTGTTGTTTTTTTTTCTTTTTTTTTTAAGAAAGAAGGGGAGGTGGGCATGAAGATTGAATAGGATAGGAGAAAAGCATCAGATAATGAATAAGAGGAAATTTGAACTGTATGAATATTAGAAGAGGTAGCTGGTTCTATAGGTGCTTTCTATGCAAAGCTTCAGTGTTCCAGACAGCACAGGAGAAAAAAAGGCAGGGGGGGGAAGAGAGATCACGTTAAATAATTGAGAAAAATCTCTTCCAGGTTTTAGTAAATGTTTTTCAACCTGTGAAGACAAAAAACATTGTGGGGTAAGAGTGGCTAAATATGTTGGGTTTGTGTGGTGAGATTTTTTGGTAATGGTGGAGGGGCTACAGAGGTGGCTCTGGTGAGGAGCTGCGAGAAGTTTCCCTGGCTCCAAGGCAGACCCATCTCCAGCACAGGCTGAGCCCATCAGTGATGGTGAAGCACCTCTGTGAATCCATATTTAAGAAGGGGAAGGAGGAGTCACATAGCAACAATAACCTGCAGAGGAGAATGATGTGAGAGAGAGTACTAGGCAGACACCCAGATCAGTGAAAAGGGAGGGGGAGGAGGTGTGCTGGAGAAGAGATTCCCCTGCAGTCCATGGTGAGACACCAGGCTGTCCCTCTGCAGCTCATGGTGGTCAGTGGTGGAGCAGATAGTCAACAGCAGCCCATGGAGGACCTCACACGGGAGTGGGTGGCTGTGACCCCAGGAGGAGCTCGTGCCAGTGCAAGGGGCCCAGGAGGAGCTCACATCAGAGCCAGGGACCCACAAAAAAAGAGGTGCCTCAGAGCAGAGATCTGTTTCCAGCCCGAGGAGGACCTCATGCTGTTACAGGGGGCTGCACCTGAAGAAGTCTGTGACTCTGTGGGAAGCCTGCACTGGAACAATATTCCTGGACTATTGTAGCCTGCAGGAAAGACCACGCTGGAGCAGTTTGTGAAGAACTGTAGCTTGTGGGAGAGACTCCACACCCGAGCAGGCGAGAGCATGAGAAATCCTTCTCCTGAGGAGGAAGGAGCAGCAGAAAAACATGAGAAATGGACTGAAACCCCGATTCCCCATCCCCCTGTGCCACTGAGGGGGAGGAGGTAGAGAAATGGGGAGCAAAGTAATTTGAACCTGGGAAGAAGGGAGGGCTGAGAAGAGGTGTTGTAAGGTGTGGTTTTATGTCTCATTGTCCTGTTCTGATTGGTAACAAATTAAATTGATTTTTCTTCTCTGAGTCAAGTCTTTTTTGCCCGTGACCATAATCCGTGAGTGGTCCCTACCTGTCCTTATCCTGACCTAGGAGCCTAGGCGGGGACTGAGTGAGCAGCTAAACCACCACAAAGTTCTAAAAAGATTTTTGTCTTTAAACATTCAAGTAATGTCATGGACTTGTGTAAGACCAATCACTTGTATATTTGTCAGCCTCAGACTCTTTTTACTTTCTGTCTAGGTTTTTGCTTTGACCGTGATAAAGAATGCTTGAAAACAATTGATGAATGCAAATTTGTACATCATCTTCTCCATCTAATTAATTAAGAATAAACCTTTTATTTGGAAGCCTGTGAACACTGATAAATAAATATTACTCCAGAACTGGTGTGCTGTCCAGTACATCTCATTTTGTGTATTTTTAAAAACATATATATAAATGTAATTTTTCAAATGCTAATTTCAATCATTACATTTTAAAAGTCCTGTAAAGAAAGCTACTAACTGATGTTTTTACAGCAGCCGTGTCCCATATTCTTTTTTGCTTACAAGGAAAACAACCTGTGCATGCACTGTTGCTCATTTTTTATTTGAAAAGGTTTTCTTCCATTACCGTTGATTTGTTTCACATGAATTATTTTTAGAAAAGAAAAATGCCTTGAAGATCTAGTCTGCACTGAAGACCACACTGGAATTTTGTCACACCTATTAGCTGAACTTGGGACCTCACAAATTCAGAGAAACCCACTAATAAAGAAAATATTTTGTGCTTTAAAAAGAAATATGTACCATATACTCTTACAGTCATCTCTTATGGTTTTAGTACCTTTCAAATATTTCTCATAAATGATGTAATTAAAACCATCTGAGAATATTAATGATGAAAGCTCTTTGAAACAGTGACACTCTTGTCCTGTTCTCATCATCCTCTTGGCAAATGCTGTTGACACAAAAGTCTAAGTTATTTCCTATATTCATTTTGTTGGAATATTCAGTTTTCCAAAAACCAAAGTCATATTCTAACCTTCTATTTTTAACACTAGGAACAAAGGTCAGTTTGAAGTCACTATCCACTAGTTATATTTTGCACTGTACTTTAGGAACTGTAACTGAAATATTTGGGTTTGGTTTAACATATATGGGGTGTAAAGAAGAACAATAAGCACTTGGAATTTTCTATTTAAACTATCCTAAGCCTGTTGTGTGATACATATCAATACAGAAAATGGGCTTTGTTTTTGCCTGCTATTTCCATGGATGTAGATAAGATGTACCTAAAAAAAAAATAATAAAAAAATAAATACACAAACCTTCTGGAACTTCTAAGGGTCAAAAGGTCATAATTTCAGGCTGTGTATCAAAAGGACTTCCCAATGCAGGAAAGATCTATTGCCTCATGAAGATATTTAATAGGTGAGCTCCTCACCTTCACTCCTTTGTAAAGTAATTGATTTTAAAATCTCTCACTTTGGTGCTAATCAGTTTTAGCTCCACTGAATTTAACAGAAACACTTTCCACGGAGAGAGAATAATGGGAATATGTTGGAGGTTGAGTGGTGTCTGTCAGATTCATCCTGCCTGGTATTGGGCACTTATATGTGATGTTAAAGAAAATGGTCCTTTCACAGTCAATGTATCTAAGTGCTTATTCAGCACTTATATGATGGATGAGGCTAGAGGTCCCTCCTGCCATATTTCCTAATGGGCTCTCCTTTCCCACAGAGATGAAAGACACCTTTATGTAAATAACCATTCTGCAGGAGAGGCGTGAAACAAGGTCAGATTGCTGGTTGATGACTTTTTTTTCTTTTCTCTCCAGGATTCTGTTTCCAGTTAGGTGTTTTTAGGCCTATCTGCCTCCTTAAAACTCTTTTCTGTCTGTCCAAGATGACTGTAAATCAGATGAGACCTTGCCAGTGTGTTGTGGAATGCAACTCATGCAATGAGGCAATTTCTGTCAGCCAGAAAACCTGACTGAAGAGAGGGCTAGTCACGGCTTCCAGCTACCCGGCCTTCCCTGAGGCAGCATGAGGCAATTGGCATTGCAGGACACGATGACACGGAGGTGACTTTTCTGTCTGCATGGCTGTCTCTATGACTAAGCAGCAGGATGCAGAGATGAGTCAGCTGTGTGCCCTGGCAGCCAAGAGGGCAAACCATGTTCTGGGATGGATCAAACAAAGCGTAACCAGCTGGTTAAAAGAGGGGATTATCTCACTGTACTCAGAATTGATGTGGCCTCACCTTGAGTGCTGTGTGCAGCTCTGAGCCCCACAATTTAAGAAGGATGTGAAGGTCCTTGAATGCCCCCAGAGAAGTGTAACAAAGGTGAAAGGGCTGGTGAAAGGGCTGAAAGGCTTGTCCTGTGAGGAGCAGCTAAGGGCTTTGGGCTTGTCTGGTGTGGAGAAAAGGAGGTTGAGGGGTGACTTAATTGCTCCCTACAGCTTCCTGAGGAGGGGAAGTGCAGAGGGAGGTGCTGAGCTATTCTTCCTGGTACCCAGTGATAGGACACATGGGAATGGTTCGAAGGGGCACCAGGGGAGGTTTAGACTGGATATTAGGAAGCATTTCTTTACAGAGAGGGTGGTCAAACACTGGAACAGGCTTCCTAGAGAGTTGATGCCCCAAGTCTGTCAGTGTTTAAGAGGCATTTGGACAATGCCCTTAATGCTTTAATTTTAGTCAGCCCTGAACTGGTCAGGCAATTGGACTAGATGACCATTGTAGGTCCCTTCCAACTGAAATATTCCATTCCATTCCATTCCATTCCATTCCATTCCATTCCATTCCATTCCATTCCATTCCATTCCATTCCATTCCATTCCATTCCATTCCATTCCTTCCATTCCATTCTGTGGGGAGCAGTTAAATCCCAGGCAAAAGCCACATGTAGGCTGCTGAAGAGTATAGCCTTGGCTAAAAAACAGCAACACAGTACCTCAATTGTGAACTCTTTGTTATCAATGTCAATTCTACAGGGCCAATTAGATACACGTTTTAGTCTGTGTCCTGTTTGACGGAAGCTTTTTATCAGCCAGCAGAGACTGGATGACGGAAAGACCCATTGTGAACAGCAGGAATGAGAAATAGGGGTCTGATGCTCAGACTGTCTTTCTCCTGCGCAATACCTACTTACTTAGACCACAAATACATTTCTGACCCTTTGATACAAACTCTTTACCCTAAAAAAATAATGAAAATGCTCTCTAGGGTCTTTGTGTCTTTATTTGCTCTTTCTGATAGAAGCCACCAGACTTTACATGATGGTGGCTGGAGGAGGCATGTTTTTCTCTAGATTCTTAAAGAAATTTCACAGCTTTAGCTAAAGATGTGGGAAATTTGGTGTATGTTGAAGCCTACTGCTTCATTTGGCATCCAGGAGGCATCTGGATTCATATTTCCTTTACTGTCATCCTATGCACGTGCTAGGGCACTCTTGAGCCCTTCCATATCAAATAGTCCAGTTTGCTTTCATAACAATGGAGAATCAACAGCAAAAGAAACCTCACTACAATGCTAGATATCTAAATGTTGAAAATTTAAGTAGAATGAGACCCTCTGGAGACCATCAAATCCAGCCTCCTGCTCAAAGCAGGTCTAGCTTCACAGTTTGGCTAGGTTGCTCAGGTTATTGTCCAACTAAGTCTTGAAAATTCCCCAGAACAGACATTCCAAAACTTCTCTTGGTATGCCATGCTTAACCACTCTCCTGTAAATATTTTTGCCTTACCTGTAATTGAAATTTCTGCTGTTGCAACTTGTAACTCTTGCCCCTTGTTTTTACTTCTGAGGACTTTAAAGTCATCTATAGATGTCACTTAAACAACTTGTGATGGAATAGGCTCTGCTGTTTGGTTAAAGTGAGGTACAGGGAGTTAAATGATTAGTCAAGACCAATCATCAACTATAAGTCAGAATCCAAGGTCAAGCTATGTAATTATCCAGTAGAAAAATTGACATTTCTCATTCTGTTATAAAAGAAGGGAATAAAAACAATAAAGAAACCGCAATACAAGAGTGACTTTTGTTTTTCTTGAGACATCTGTGATTACTTATGGTAAGAGTTGCTCAAAGTGTAGTTGTCAAACCAAAAAAATGTTTGAAATTTCAGCTTTTCTTTTGTTTACTCTGGAATAATTTTCAAACCATTTCCATAAGCTGAGAATATATTTGGTATTTGTAAGTTTTTTCTTAAGCCTGAAAGACTTAGCAAATTGGCCAGACTGCAATTTGTTTCTGAACTGTTCACCTCTCCTTTTTACTTCTGGCGATGTCTGATTGTTTTTTCTGTCTGATGGCTGTCAAACTTTACAGACAGTAAGATAAGACTGGCAAACAGACTGCAGTGAATAAGAAGGCAGTGACATACATTGCAAATTCCTGAAAGTGACAGGATTCACAAGCTTATTCATGAATGTTCAGCTATTATCTGAACACCTATTAACTGTATAGAGAATTATTACATAGATGTACTAAACAGAAATCAGTCTGGTTTTCATGGTCAGTATCATTACTGTCACCAGCAGAATATTTGCTGGAGGTGCTGGCTGATCCCAGAATTCCTCTGAACACAGCTGAGCCTCCGTTCCAACTAGGATAAGAAAAGGCATTGAAACTTGTTTAAAAATATCCTGGAAGCATATATCAGACCTTGAAACTTAATTCTACTGATCCCAGTAATTTCAGATGCAAGTTGTGTTCTCCCTATTTTTTAACAGCTTTCTCTAGAACAGTACACCAGTTCTATTTACAAAAATAAATACAATCAATAGACAATATGTTAGACTTGATAGTACAAGCTAGCAGTTTCCAGTCATTTACCTACTTTACCAGAAGTAAATTAGTATAACTTTTTTTTTTCTTTTTCTTTTTTTTTTTTTTTCCCAGGGAATGAGAAAGAAGCATTATAGCTGCACTTGCTGGTATAGAAGGACAGGGATCAGTGGTAAAACATTAATGCTTTCAGGCAAGGTACTTACAGACAAACAAAGGCGCTTTTCAGTCTGTTAGGTTGGAGTCCAGTGTCATGCCTACTAAGTCCCTCAGGGTGGGGCAGACATACTGCTGCAGAATTGCACTCTGAAACTGAACACAAAATACCAGAGAGGTATCCACAGAAAATGAGTGAAGAATAGGCAGTAAAAAGAAAAGAAATGTTCACATGATTTTTTTTTTTTTTTTTTGCTATAAAAGTGCCCTACTACTACATAGTAACAATTCAAGTTGCTGCAGTGTTCCAAGCTCAGCTGCATTTTGGAATTTTTATTTAGGTTATTGTGGTAGCTTGTAAAAGTAAAAAAATCCAGGATTGCCTACATTTCTGTCAGTTTCATTCTTTCTGATAGGTACTGCAATGTAATGGTTCTGTCCTACACAGTCATGTGCATAACATGCACAATGTGAAAGTTAACAGCTTTTTGTTTAAGAAACACCTCCTATTCCTTAGGTTGCAAATGTCATAGCCAGGGCACCTTCAGATCCTGATTCTGTCACATGTGTTGCAATATGGGGCAGAGAAGTTTAACTTTTACTATGTTTACATGAATTCAGATTCTGTGAAGAATTTCAGCTGTGGTTAACTTTATTAACCCCTTAATTCATAATTTTATGGTTTTGTACCTCCATCAGGTATGAACAAATACTCTAAAGTACAATTGTTTTAATTCTTTTCCTATTATAGAGTTAAGTCCAAATCAAAACAGAAGTCCAAGTGAATTCAAGCTTTGTACATATAAAAATCCTAAAATATGGGTTCTAGAATATAAACAAGAATTTAATTTCATATTCATATAAAGAATGTTAACTAATAATACAACATAGTTTCAAGGTGGGAATAATATTTTTCAGGCTGTTAATATTTCTTTGATATTGTGCAGTCATACATTACAGAGAAAAGATACTTGCTGTCTAGGTCACAAACATTTCCAGGCAGTAGCAGAATCCTGGTTCCTCATCTGTACAAAAGCAAGCCCAAGCTAAAGGATGGTCTAAATCAGCAATATCAGTTATAGGTCACTTAACAGATTCTGTTGTCAAGATGAAAGAGGTCTGTGTCACAGAGGCGTGCATACACAAGCACAAGTGTCATGTCACCATAACCTCTTTATATGCTATGCCTGGAATGAAGAACAAATATACCCATATTGCATCCTTTTTTCCTTGAGAAAATCGCAAAGGGACCAGAGATACTCTAAAGTGAGAAACTGTTACCACTGCTAGGTAGATTTGACTTTCCACTCTGTATTTCTCTGATATTAAATTAGTCCTATCACTATGATAAATAATTCTTCTCTCTTGATGGCTTTTACACCTTTCAAATATTCATAGATTTATTTCCCAGCTCAGTAGTCTGTGAGCCAACCTATACATACTTAGGAATTGTAATCATTCCTGTATGGAGACATGAGAAATGAGGGGCATCAAGCTGCCCTGAGTAAGGCTGCTAACAGAGTACTGATGTATAGTGACCCACATAGAGAAGGTCATCTAATGCACAACACCTGCACATTTCTGCTTATCATCTGAAACTGAATGCCTGTTATTCTTCCCCTCTTCTCCACCCTGTCTTCAGCTCTATGTTGCTCTGTTATTAAAAGCAAATAAATTACACTTACTGGTATTTTGAACTGGATTTGTTTTTATTTTAATAAAGATTTCCAGCCCCAAACAACAATTTTACTCAGGGTATGTTGTGTTGTGCCTCCTGTGAGGAGCTACCTTCGGCAGAGGTGAAGCTTGGGAAGGGATACTGTGCAAGAGCAATTTTCCTGCATTCACTCTCTCCAGCTCCTGGCAAAAAAAAAGAGGAGAAATTGAATAAATAACTGGCCAGGGAAGAGCAAAGCATCTCAGCTGCTTGTCTCTAGCCACCTGGCTATCACAGCAGGCAGAAGAAGAAAAGCAAACAAAATCAAGCAGGAGACATTGCTAAGAAGTAAGGGAACTGGATTGCAGAGGTCAAAGCCTGAGCTTCTGGCTATTAGTCAAAGATTAGGCATGTTGGCACCTGCTGCAAATCAGCTAGTGGAAAATAAAACCTATCACTGTAATTTACAGCTTGAGGAAATGTAGCAGGCACCATCAGGCTTTGTATCATGATGTCTGGAGCCCTGGTTTTGATCAGCTTCCATATCACTTGTGAGCAAGCATGCTATTATTGGTTTATAATCCCTCTGCTGTTATTTGCAGCTTTTGCATGAGTCTGACTTGTAGTTGAGTAACAAGCTCTGGGGTCATCACCTTGTTGCTGTATATTTGTATGTTTTCTGTGCAACATCTGATGGTCTTTCAAGTGCTGAAAAGCTATGTGAAAAGATTAACCTAGAGACAATAATAAACTCATTTGTAAAGAAGGGTGAAACTGACGAAAGAGGTAGAATCTCACTTTAGAACAATTTCACTGGGTATGACAAGTATAATGTTCCACTTGCCTTAGCTTTGACACCTGTTACAGGTGTTGGTGTTGTTTTGTGGCATGTTACACTTGAATAAGGCTTAGGGAACTACAAGATGTATATGTAATAGAAATAAAAAATACCTTCTTATTACCTGTTTACAACAGATAGCTGGTCCAGACAAAATCTTTACTTTTGAATTCTGGCATAATCACCATTCACAGATAACTGACTCTCACATCTAGATTTCAGTTTCAGCTGAGCAGTGAAAGTAGTGTAAGCCTTCTAATATTATTTTGAGATCTGCGTTTCATGGAATGGTACATACATTCCTTTATAGTTTGGTTACTTGAGCAACAGTGACATATTTATTTATTATCTCTTGCAAATGTATTCAATTACCTGTCCAGGATATTTTTCCTTTTGTTCCAGTTCTGACATTTGATCAGCATCCAAGCAAATAAAACAGCAAGTGTCCTGTCGAGTAACCACAACTTTCCCTGATTTCTTTTCTCTAAGCTTGCTGTAAATCAGATAGTATTTTTTTCAGTAGAGTTACAGGAGCTTAAAAGAGGTGTGCTGTCTAGAATCAAATTCACTGTTGCACTGATACCTCCATAGAAGGAAAATCTCATTTTCTTTTCAGGATCTATTGCACATTCATTTTAATATGCTTCTAACAGCTTAAATTGTTGTTTCAATCAGATGAAAGTAAGGATGAATATTTGCAGACTGCCTGACATGGATCTAGGCTTATTTTCAGAAAAGGTTTCAACCAAAAATATTTGCAGCTCTACTCAGAATATTTTATGTGATGCTGCCTTTAATTAAATATCTTTGACAGATATAATATTATTAAATACATACTCTGCATACAGTAAATCGGGAGAGGAGTTGATACATAACAGAGAAGCATCCACAGAAGGAAAAAATAATTAAAAAAAAAGAAGTAAAACTAGAGCAGAGAAAGGACGTGAGCTAATAGGAAAAAAACCCCCATGAAATCTGAGGGTTTGGACACATAAACAAACTTTTGTATGTCAGCAGGTCTGTGGGAACTGTCTGTGTGCGTGATCTAAGCCTCAGCAAATGCAAATACTGTTTCAGTAGAAGACTAAACCAATTTTAATTGACTTGAAGCTTGAGATCACACACGTGGATGGTCAGTAAAGATTAGCTGACATACAGGACTTTTTTTTCTAACCTGTTTACCTGTTAGAGTTTTGTTTCATCCACAAAAGTAATTGACACTGAGATGACTTAAGAGTTTGTCTTCTGCAGGTATAGAGACTGTTTAGCTGCAGCTGATCAGCTCCAGATATGCTGTGGTTTGTGACCTGACAAGTTTCAAGTAAGATCAGTACTGGTTTACTGCAGGTTATTCCGGCTTATGATTTGCAGCTTAGTGTCTATGTGAGTACTGTGTGAGGAGACAGTTGAGCTCATCTAATAGCTTTTTCCTGGTAAAATGGTTGTTTTTCCTGATCCCAGCAATGTACTCCTGCCACTTCACTCTGCTCTGGCTCTGCCTGACCCTTTGACAAGCCAATTCAGGTCACTGGGCTGGCAGAAAATAAACCAAGCAGAAAGAATGCAATATTTTTCTATTGACCTAATGAACAAAATTGAATCAGCAAAGAATCTGCTGAGTACAAGTAGAACTAAAGCAGCCAGAGAAAAGAGCAGGATCATACAATCTGGAGAAGGGTCCAGGAGAGAAAAAACTCTTTTTAGCTGATAAATCAGCTGAGCCCACCTTGTTGAACTGTATAGTCAGTTGTCAAGAAGCATGACAAAGGAAAGGAAAAGAACCTTCTTTTTGCTGCTAGTTGTGGATACTAAAAGGTGAAAATCACTTTGGAATCCGGGGCTTAGCAGCCATTCAGCTCCCAGAACTTGATCAGGAGCAAAGCTTGGCTGTGTTTGGTTTAACAGAATTGCAGCAAAACACCAGTTCAAGTCCCCACCATTGGAATAAGTTGCCTGGTAGTCAACAAGGTAATTTCCTCCTACTAACAAATATAAACTGTATGGCTTAACAGGTGATTGCTTTACTAAAAATAATAGAAACTCTATAGATACATTTTAGGAAGTATTTGTTCTTGTCCTGTTTAACTAGTACAACAGTCTGTTTCTTGGAAAGGCAGCCACAAAGCTGAACAGAATACTTCCCTCTTCCTGGCTTAATCTTCATTCACTGTTTGAATTTATTACAATTTCTTGGGTAGCAATTTTTCCACTAGCTGTTCCTGCTAGGAATATAGTACAGTTTCTCCTGTGCCGGCCACATCAAGCCATTGTGCCTCCTGCCGTGCCTTACCCTGTTAGCCACACTAGCAAACCCCTGCAGCTCTGGTTTTGCTATTTCAGCCTTTGGAAATGTACGACAGCACTGAAACTAAGCACTTTTCCATCTCAAATGACATTCCTAAGTAGTTTCTTCTCCTGCCTCTCCGATTACAGAATTCCTGTAAAGATATTTTTCGGTCTCATGGCTTTCAAGAGACCTTTGTTCAAATCCCTGACCCCTTTTTTCCACCATCTTCTAGGTGCTAACCTTTGCACCTTACTGTTCATCTTAGATTAGGCTTACCATTTACCTCAGTCACATTTAGGCAGTTGGTTGACCATGACATCTATGCACTATTGTAACTACGAACTTTACAATATGACTCTCACTTAACCGAAATACCACTCACACAATAACCTAGCATATCTAAAACAAGGTTTCTTCAAGCCTGGTGGTAGGTACCTTCTATTTATCTTTCTTCACTCAACCAGATGTCAACAGAGCATCCATCCTTGTTTCAGCTTCCCTCTTCTCTACTATTCTTGGAGGGGTTTGCTTTCACACTTGGCTATCAGACTTACACTTGCCTCCTGAAAATGCTTTGACAACACAAGTCTTACGCTACTTTGGGATTCTGCTATAAATGAGATCTTTTACTAATCAGATTGCTGTTTCCATTTTTTTTTTTTTGTTTTAATAACTGGATTGCTCCGTTTTACACCATGAGAATAAAGCAGTGCAACCACAAGAGACGAAAGCAGTAGTTACACTTTAGTAGCAGGGAGCACCCGCTTGTGATAAGACAATTTTCAATAGGGTTGATGGGCTTTAACTTCTGTTGTCCTGAGCAGGATTAAAATCAGCCTGAAATGGGTGATCAGTGTCCTAATCAGAAAAAGATGGAGTTTCAAATTACAGCAAATGTAAAATATAAAGTAGCTACTTTTTCAAATCTGGCAGGTACTCCCCAAACTCGAAAACCTGAGGTTGAAATAATCTACAGCTTTGTAAACATAATCATTGATATTCTTGGATGATAGAACTTGCCTTTTACTACATTTGCCTCTCCTTTCCAACTTCTCCTTAGGAGAAGTCTTTCCTTTGACTTGCATGAATACAAATTATTTCTGTTATGGTAAAAGAAGTGTGGTATTTTTGGTCCTATTAACTGATATTCACATGTGTTTAAATGTTTATGTGGGAAAATAACACCTATGAAAACTCATTTAACTTTTGAGATAATGAGTTTAGTAACATAGAAAACTCCTCCTTCGGAGCTCAGAATTGAATTTGTTATATATGCAACATTCAGAAGTGACAGGCTTACAGAGGAAGATATGTTTTGATATGGTGCAAAACATTAACTAAAACCACAGTAGCACTATCTCCAGAAGAACTTCCTGTTATAGTGTCCTTTGATTCAAAATTACTTATCTCAGACTCCTGAAGTAGCATTTTACCTGGATTAGGAAACATCCATGTGCGATTTCCCTTTCTAGACCTCTTCTACAGACAAATGTTTTACTTCTGATAAACAGTCAGTGCTGTTTCCATCACAAATGTTCTGAGCTAGCTCCAAAGGTGCTATAAATTGGCATAATTTCACCAGGGTGAAAAAAAAAAGTGTATATGTATATATGTATATATATATATAATCTGACCAATCCTGATTTATTACCTTCTCTTTTAAAATACTGGTGGCTATTGCCATATATGTTTGATTAAGGGAATAAATTTGCTCATAATTGATTTCACATTTCACCTGAACGTCGTTACCTGATGCAAAAAACAATCCAGGACCTCATCCAACAGTGTTGCTGGATTAATGACTGAACTCCTATCAGCTCTAATGAACTTGGAAATAGCTAGTAAACTAAAACTAATAGCTTTTTTTTAAAAACATTACGATTTTAGTAAACAGGTGCTTTTTATCCATTCTGTATTTACCTGATGTAATTTTGTATCAGATTAATATAATTCAGCAGCACATTATGATTCTAATTGAAAAAATGTGTACATTTTTCATCACTGTTTTCAGTCTTTCCCTTAATATAGTTGGAGGGTCAAGGCCAATGTAAATGTCTCCCATCTCTTTTTGCTTAGTATTTGTTCTGTTTTTCTGAATCCCCTTCATTATTTCTCCGTCTTTCAATAGTGCTGGAAGCATTCTTGTCTTTTGGCTGTTCTACCTCTTTATGCTACCGCTACTGTGAATCTGAATTGGAAGGCTAACTCCAACTCCTGGCAAAAGTTGACCCCAGAGCTAAGCATTTGAATTTAGAGCATTGAGTGCTAGAATGAGTGTGAGACCAACCTTCACACTTCAGAAACTTGCCAGTTGGCAGGTTATACTGCCTGTCTGTTTCTCATTCTGTTGTGCCCTCTGCAGTCTGCCACCCTACATCCCACAGTCTTTTTTGTCAACAATTTGTCAGCCTAATGGTTTGTACTTGAGAAATTGCCTTATGACCCATCAACAAGTATTGAAAGCCATGAAACAGTTGTCCTAGTGAGATAAAAGTTTCCAGTATGCTTGGCTAATGAAATGTAATTGGAAATATTTGTTCTAGGTTAGAAAACATTATAAAAGGAGAGTATAGGAGTGGATCTACTCCATGTAGTTTTCTGCTTTTGCTACGTGTTTTTTTACACAACTCATTAAAATAAATTGAATATAAGTAATTTAGTATCAAAACAGAAGCACATACTAGATTACTTCATGCTCTTTCAGGTCTATATATTAATGATTTTTAAGCAATAACCTGAGAAAGCTAAATCTTATGGACTATTGAACCTCCATTTCTTGGTGCCATTTTCTGTACAGTATACTTCAGGAGTCTGGAGCAGAAAAGGATCTTACAGGGGCCTCTAAGTGCTGCCATGAAGCAAGCAGCTGGACAGTTTTGTTGGGGTTTTTTGTAGAAAAAGTTCAAGACTACATATGTATTAAGCTCTGTTGGAACTTGGAGGGTGAATCAGTTCAACTCGAATCAGAAGGTGAATCAGAAGACACCTTGTAACTGCTCAGCTGTCTCATTCTTAAGATTTTTTTTACTGTATCTTCAACAATGCTGATGGTGTCTTTTGCAATGAGTGTAGCTGGATGCTGGAACAGACTGTCAAGAGAGATTGCCGAGTCTCTGTCTTTGGCAACATTCCAAATCTGACTGGACATGGTGGTGGGTACCCTGCTCTGGTTGATTCTTCTTTGAGCAGTGAGGATTGAACTAGATGATCTCCAGAGGTGCTTTCCAACCTGAGTAGTACTGTGATTTTGTGAATCTAATCTACTTCATCATTTCCCTGACTTTTAGTACAACTGGATTGATATGCAAAAAGCAGATCTGGGGTAGAATTTTAAAGGATTTTCCCCAGGGTGATAGACCACCATGCCACCGGGGATCCAGACCAGCATCTGGAAGCAGTTCAGTGCAGTACTTCTGCTTGCCTAGCTGAGGAGACTTCTCAGTGATTCAGTAGAGTGTTTAGGGCTTTTTATAATTGCTTTTCATTCTTACTCACAGCACTAGAGTTCATTTGCCACCACATCATGATTTTTTTTTTTTTCAGATTCCTTTATTTTCTTTGGTTCTTTAGGGCTTTGGGGTTTTTTTGCAAAGATTACTCTGTAAATGACCAGAGCAGCTCTGCCTGCGACCAGCTGTTACTGCTTCCCTGCCAGATGTGCTTCCTGAAGGCTTTAAGAGTCAGCTGAAGTTTTTGTGCTTTCCTAGCTGAGAAAGAGGCAAGAGTCACAATTAGCAATAAGAACTTTTGGTTAGAGTTTCTAGTTTTAGGCAGAAATTCCTGAAGCCTCGGAAAAGTGTGCACAACCATGAGAACATTGCAGTATAAAGTAGCTTGCACCAACTCTGATTCTTCCTCCCTGATCAGCTTCCCTTTTAGAAAGGCCAGGGAAAAAAAAAAATAAATTCTCCCTGATTGCATTCAAAGCAATTGACACACCAGTTCCAGCCGGTTCCAGAAAGCACTAAGAATCCTTTTGTAAAAATATCCTATGATCTGAGCCTTTCTCATTCTGAAATGTTCTTAACAAAAGAAATAAAAGACAAAGAAAGGTAATTACTTGTCCTTGAGTAGGCTACTTTAAAGCCATGGCCCTTGTAACAGTGAAGTGTGCTGCATGTGTACAGCTTTACTTGGGCAAGTTGGCTGAAAATACTTAAGCATTTTGCATGGGCAGATGGAATATGTGGCCATTTTTAAAACAGGAACAAATGCATGAATTTAATTACAAAGTGATTTGACAAGCACTTGTCCACTGGATGCATGATATTGTAAAGAAACTCGGAATAATTAATTGTTTCAGAGACAATGCTAAATAGATTTTATAGATGTCTTTTTTATTGTCATTTCAGAGGTCTTATTACAAACTTCAGATAAAGTGTTTTGGTTTCATTCTGCTATTGTATGATAACCACCTTGTCAGTCCCCAAATATGCACACATTTAAAAACAAACAGAAAAAAAAAAAAAAAAAAAAAAAAAAAGGAAGCCTAAAGACTGTTTATTGTACATTTTATTTACTACAGGTGTTTTGTCTATATAGAGCTCACTGTTGGCCAGGTAAACAGTCCAGACAATCTTGAGTCTCCTTGCCCTGATTGTAACTTGATGCATCTGTAAGAAATGTGTTAAAGTTACAATTTGAAGTGCATGTTAAAACCAAGAATGCCTGATACTGCCCAATCCTACACTGGGCACTAAGATATCAAGGTGCTGTTCCAGCATTTCCTCTCAGTGAAATTGGTGGGGTTGGATTTTTTTTTTTTTTTCATTTAATTTTAAAAACAAAATCTCAAAATGTAATCTGTAGTACTCTTCTCACACTTTTGACAGTGAAAGGGAAATCTTGTTTACATTCTGCAAATATCAGGACTATGCCTCTATTATATGTCGTACTAGGACTCTAGGACTCTCTGAGAGCTTGTGATTTATTTTCATGCATGTATTCATTAATTTTAGTGTCTTTACTTTCTTATTCTTTCTAAATTAACCTTTACAAAGCTGGTGGCAAAATACATTACAAAAATGAATTAAAAATATCTGCTCCATTATACTGAAAATTGTTTCAATCCATTTTTCTAACTGTGTATAATCAGAAGAAAGAAGGAATTTAATAAACTTATTCATTTTCTTATCCACCTTAGTGATGCAGGAGAAATTTCAGCTTCATATTATACTTCTTGTGTACTCAAAGTAATTTTTCAAGTGAAATAAGACTTCCTTTTAACCATATATCAAAGAAAATAATCTGGTTTTCCGTAGTCATATTTGGGCCATGTATTAAAATATTCCTGAACTAACTTTTCCCAAACCTATTTATTGTCATATCATCAGGTAACAGCAAGAACTTTTCTAAACATTCAGAAGAAAATCTGAAATCATGCAAACTTCAATTACTTTGTCTCATAAGAAAAGAAAATAAAAAAGACAAGGAAGGGAAAGAAAAGAAAAGGAAAGAAAATGCATGCTAGGTTTATCTAAAAGTATAAAAAAGGTAATGAACCTTTACATTCAAACCTGGAACTAATTTCATGTTAAATAAAGCACAGCTTGTAATGTCGCAAATTCTTCAGCACAAAACTAATTCAGCTCCTCAGGGACACATTTAATTCTCTGTTTCTGGCACTTTTAGTAGAGAGTTGAAAGTGTTGGGACCCTGAGAGCACCAACTGGCCTTCACTGCCCCAATCAGCCCCAGCTGGGACACGTGCACACCCACAAATTATGTGAAGTCCCCTGAGAGGACAGACATACTACTGCAGGCGTGCCAAGGTGCCATGCTGATGACCCAGGCACTTTTGGAGCCAGAACTCTCTTGCTGACGCTGGCTCACAGTGTAGGCAGAACAAATGTGTGCTGGACTGTGCCTGACAGTGCAAAATACTCATTATACAAGCTTACAAGTGGAACCAATCTGATTTTTTATTTAAAAGAAATTTAACAAAGAAGCTATCTTCTAAGTGTCCCATAAGCAAAGGTTGACTTTTTAATGAAAACTGCTTTCTTTATTTTACAGAAATTGTTTTCTTATAAAAAATGTTTTTTTAGTCAGCTAAAAACCAACCATATACTTTCTAATTTTGTGCCTGAATACCTAGTGAAAAACAGAGATTTGAATAAATCATTTTTTAAATTTTATTTGAGATAAATATTATTTCATTAATAAGAAGTTTTAGCAAAAGTTTTTCAATTAATTGTGGTAAATTCTGCAATTATTTTTTTAAATAAAAGTGGGTTTTTTTAAAGCCAGATAGGTATGCCAAAAACTATGTGTCTAGCAACCTGGATATAGAATTCCACCATGTGGCTGGTCATATGCATGACTTTTAAAGGCCTATTATTTTGGAAAACAATGCTTGCCTTTCACATGCTTTTAATTTGACATATTATGTAACGCAGGACACATTTTCCCCATATTAATTTTTGTATGAACTAAACCATCTCTTCTTAGAAAGAAACAACGTGTATTTGATTAAAAATGAAATCCAGAACAAACTTCCTGGTAATGGAGAATATATGGAAATCAATACTGAACATTTTTAATTCTTTAACTTCAGTGAGAAACAGCACCATTTCTTTTTGGAATGAGTATGAGTTTAATGTGACTTATAACTTTTACGTGACTCCTTTGAACTCTCCCTAATTCACCATTTTGATAAAGCGCTCCTGTGTTGTGTCATGGCAGTAATGACAAACACAGAAGCAGTAGTTCCATTTTTCTATTTGTGCCCTGTTTATACAGTTGATGGTCATGTTAGCTCTCTTGGCTGGAGCATTTTGTATAGGGATCTCAAGTTCTGCACATAATCCACAAAGGTCCCTAAAAGTCTTGCCATCCTATCTCAGGATAGGGTCCCTATCTCGTCTGTTTGAGCTGCATGCTTTGTGTGACCTCTCCTTTTTGTTTGTAGATGGATAACTTTACATTTGGTAGTAAACATGCCAAATGGTTGCTAATCCATCACACCTCTACTTAAACTGTTCTAATGATTGGTTACAATTGATGTTAAAAATGTTTGGTTTATTTCCAGTCTGGTTTGATCTTCCCTCAGATTCCAGCCTCTGCAGTTTATGTTGGTTGGTAATTAAAAAAAAAAAAAAAAAAAAAAAAAAAATTCACATCTTTTTCTCTCATGCACGATTTGTAGAGCATTTGAAAGACATCATTTAACATAACCTTCGTTTAAAAGAGTGAGTTTAATGAGGCATTTTTGTCATAATCTTTTTTTTTCTTGTTTTCTGCAGCCTTTCCTGTTTGTCAATAGCCTTTTCAAGTAACTGATACCAGAGCTAAACACTGCATTCCAGTAATTGTCTTCCCATATAAAAAGGTGACATATCATCCTAGTCCTGTATATAATTACTCACTTACACTGAGGAATTGCACTTGATTTTCTGTGTGGACCAATCCATTGCAAGTTCATGTTAAGTTTATTATCCAACATAAATCTTAAATATTTTTGAATCACTGCTTTCCAAAAGACAATCTACCAAGTGGAGATAACCTGTAATCTATGCCACCATGTGGCATATCACTGTATCAAACCTTATGAAGAAGTTGAATAAAGGCTGGTCTTTGGAACTGTTATAAAACACTAATAGGATTAGGACTCTCTACATGCAATTAGTTTTTGAAGATACATCAGTGAGTTTTCAACTCAATACCTGTAGACTGATTTTTTTCCCTTTATTTTAAAATGTTAAATACTATGAACTATTAATTTTAAAAACCAGTGTTTATCAATCAGATTTCATTAAAAATATCATATTTCCTGGCTAAAGCCAAATTATCATAAAATAATTTACCATTTAAATCTATTCTGTGTTCAGTTTGAGACCTGATGATTTTAGCCTGCAAGTTAAGTTACTTAACAAGCACATTGTTCACCTGTGAACCCATTTAAAAATATTGTCCTGTTGGCATCTCACTGTCTGGAATTTAATGTGTTTTCAGCATTCTGAAAGTCACTTTAACACCATGGAGACCACTTTTCCTAGTTTTTCCTGAACTCTTGAAACTAAATAATAAGATATGTTGATTTTCAACTGTACCATTCTTGCCTTGGTTGCTGAATCCCTTTTTTGCTTGAGTCTTAAAAACCCAGTGTTCTAGTCCCTCTGTCAATTAAGATAGACTAGGGGATCATTTATTTCATACTAATAGCATGATTTCTCTCCTATCTGCCATGCACTTGGACTTCTTCCAGTATTTTATCCATACAGTGTGTTAGAGAAGAAGTGAAGACTAGAAGTTGAAGTCATCCCCTGAGCAGGCAGTAAATCTCTATAAAGTTTCTTTTTTTGTCTTTTTAAGGCCAGAGACTGGTTCTTTCAAATGTCCTGGCTACAGTGGGTAAATTGTCTGCTTGTATTGCATTTAAAGATTTACATTTTGACAAGCCTTGTTAGATATTGACTTGAATGATATAAGACCTTGAAACTTATGTACACAAAATATGCTCATCCCATATTCTTTCAAAAAATATATGGGCAACTCTGAACAGCCAAACAGAAGTTTAAAACTTGTAGTCAAGTACAAAGACAAGGCACATTTTATTTGCAGAATGAATGATAGATGTACAATAGTGTTAAATGCGAAGATTTGATATGACAATAAAATGAAATTTCTTGTAGCATTCATTCTCTCAAAACTAATCAGCAGTGTGAAATTTAAGTTGGCTGTCTGCAGCTTGTCTGTTCTGCTGATTTTTTTTAATTGCCTATTGGTTAATGTGAAGAATCAAAAGGACATACGGAGACAAAATTCAATAGTCAGGTGGGCAGCTTCCTTTCTGTGATTTAGATGACACAGTGGAGTGAGTGATGATAAGTGAGAGTGAAGTGACATTTTAACAATTTTTTTAATGTTAATATGTCCCCAACTAGGCGTGTTTCATACATACTCTTTGTTTGGCGTCTCTTGTGTGAAGAAAATCTGTGGTATGTCTTAAATGGTGAGAAAGTTGAGTTTAGTGTTGTCTGGCATCACTAAGACATTGCAGTGTGATTGAAATACAGTAGTGAATCTGGCCCTGAGAGTGTTTATTTGCCACAGACAATGTAAGTGGACCGAAACAGTCTTCCAAGAAAGATTTTTATGCATCTTGAACTTAACTGGCATTATGTGCAGTTACCTACTCCAGCAATTTTACCAACAACCACAGTGCACCAACATGGACACCCCTCTGGCACTTACAATATTTATACCTGTTTTATGCAAGTATGACTATTTTAGTTGTAAGCCAACCCCATCCCACTTTTTTTTTTTTTTTTTTTTTTTTTAATTATTAATGTAAAAATTTAGAGAATATGGAGTTTGGAAAGGGGTCAAAAGAAAGTAGGCATGGATCTGTCACAAAGGTACAAAGAAGTAATTGTGCCCCTTTCTAGACGGCAGTGAAATCTCCTCAAATTGAGAAGGCGAATTCCCTGTACACATGGAGATCTTATTACTGCACTGTTTCAGCTCTTACCATTGCAGACCACCAGGAAGGGAGCTCTGACTCACTGTCCTTTGGGCCCTTTGACCTCCCTGATGACTACAGGTGAGTCTATACCTTCTATGTGTGTACATGAGTCTTTTTTAAAATAGATGCATACTAGGAAGTAAATGGACACTGTGATATCCTTTTAGTTTTAAGAAGCATTGAGACAGGAAAGATAAGAAACAATTATCTGGAATTAATTTCACACAGTTAAACTTGATTTAAGAAAATAAATCTGTGTTTAAAAAACACTGTTATTTCTATTTGAAAATTACTATATGGTAGTTCTTAGTTAGTCATTATATTATCAATGTATATAGCAAAAATAATTTTGAGACAGAAAGAGTCAAAACGGCAGACTAGAATTTCCTCTGCCTACAAGTCACACCACCGTGTTGTTTGCAGCATTTTTATTTTATGCATTACCGTTCTAGCACCTTTTCCTATGTAAAATTCCATTTGCTATCAGGTAACACAATAGGAGATTAATACTTGAATAAACCAAAATAATTCAGAAGCATCTCCGATGAGGACAGTGAAGCAATGTCATTGCTATTGAGCTGGGAATCAGGCAGAAAATGTTTTCTCCAGAAAGGTGTAACTTATTAGCCTGATCTTTTGAATATTTATGGCACAAGTAAGATTATTCACATATGAAATTAGGAAGCATTATTGAAATAATTGATTACAGGATGAATAAAAGTGAGATGCACGATCAAAAGGAAAGGGGAGATATAAACTGAATCAGGGAGAGATTTTAAGGGTTCTATACTTTTCATATTTCTATTGTTCTTTCCTCAATATACTTAGCAATTAAATTTGATGACAAACTTGACCAACTCTTTGTAAGTATTTGCAAAAGTTTTTCAAACCTTTGCACAGTTCCCCAAAAAATGTGGAAGGAAATAGTAAGAATACTTTGCTTTGCTGAACACACTATCTTCTCAATTTCATCAACTTAAGAAAATTATATTAAATGTTATTTCTTTGTATGCCACGCAGCATTATGGATGAAATTTGATTTCCCTGCACCTAGAATTTTCAGTCCATAGATTACAAGTGCTATGGTATTGACTTGATGTGACCTTCCAAACTTCCTCAGGGGTTTATAGGAAACTTAAGTACTTATTTCAGAAGACCTTTGCTAAATACTTAACATGTTAATAGATACTATATCTAAAATAGGCTGGATTGCTAACACTTACTATTCTGTTAGGAACTAGGAAGTGCAGATTATAACTCCCTGTCTGGGTGTTTCTTGATAAAGTCTGTGTCTGCAAGATTGTTTCTCCTCATGGGTTAGGGTTTGAATGGGTTGAAAACATGGCAGAATGAGTAGAGATGAGTTTGGAAATGGCAGTTTTAGCTTTACACTTGTCCCTTGCTTTATTTGACTCAATAATGAAAAGTTAAATTGGGAGTTCTTGAAAATCACAAGTCAAATGGGGAAGTTAAGGAAGAAACTTTTATAAATGTATCCCTAATATGTTAGTGCTGACTGAAACAGTTGCCAACTCACACAAGAGAACTATTTTTTAGATAACTATTATTTAAGATAACAGTTACCTGTACAAGTTTAAAACTGCAAACTGGATAGAGTAGTCCCAGTCTATAATATCACAGAAGCTAAACATTTAAGTGTGAATAAAGTACATGTTGGTATGATTATTGTGGCCATGTACTAGCACATTTGCACTTGCACACAAGAACATTTATATTATATGACTACCTGGAGTGCTAAATTATCTGGTTTTGTGTGCTTTTGCTTACTGGTGCAGCAGTCAGTGTGTGTTTTCTCCTTAATTACAAAACAGACAAGTGGTTTTCACTTATACTTTGTACTTTCATACCAGAAACTTGCAGATGGAGGCTGTGTTTTTACTTCATTTTAAAAAGCATTCTTGAACTGTTTGGGAGTTCACCTATGAAAGAGATTTTATCAGTGCAGCTGGATGTTTACGAGGGCCTTATGCTACATTCAAATTGAAAGGTATTATATTATCATGACTCTGGAAAAGAAAAGTTCTTGTACATATAATCCAGCATGAAGGCCTCCAGCACTGTCTGACAGCAAAACCCTCTGGCATTCGGAGTACAGAGCTCTCTATTGTCTGATATCCTGGAAGCAGCCTGCTGAGGATAAAGACTCAAGTACCTTTTAATTTCATAAACTTTTATTTTTTTTTCCTTTGCTCCTTCTTGCAGATACTTTTCTGCCTTTCACCCTTGAAGGTCCTCTAATTAGGAATGGAATGTACAGTTAAATATCAGAATATAGTCAATGACACTTTATTCCTATGGTTTGAAATCCTCCCATGATGTTTCACATCGTTCTCTTCCTTCACAATCAATCGATTTTGGTGGTAATTTTACCCAATTCAGTGCTAAAAAAAATCCTGACTAAGAATCACAATATCTTGCCTTAACCACTTCTCTGCAGAAAATGTTTTGACTGAATGTCTACTAAATTTTGGCATGTATATTTGTTAAGACTCATCTCAGTAGCATTGTGCATACAGTATTGACTGAAAGGTGAGTGGGCATTGTGCTGTCACAAGGGATTTTTGTGGGTGGTACCTACTTATTCATAAAAAAATTATATTAGAAAATAGAAAGGCTAACACTGGAGGGAAGAATGAACCCTGAAAGATGCAAGCAAAACAAGTAATGTGTTCTTTTCTTTGCTTGTCACTATTTTTTTAGAACTATCATCATGGGATTTGGTGAGGCTTACAGTTACCTAAAAGTAATTCCTACATGAATTAGAGAGATGCTGCAAAGGAAGCAGCCCTATCAAGAAGAAACTGCAAAGAATGGCAATTATAAATGTCCTTGACTAATGGCTAGCAGTGAAATAAATGTATTTTTCCTTGCCTCATTCTGTGCATATTCCTTTCTTCTGAAAGAAAACTGCTTTGCATGGAATCCAAGGGGTAGAGTGTGTTTTGCTTTTTGCAGCTGAAGCATCATTTTCATGATGTGCATCTTCACTTGGAAATCATATGAAAGTACTAGGTATTTGATGAAGGTCAGCAGTATGAATAGGACATAACCTGGCAAATCTGCTAAGACTTTGCCAGTGAAGAAAGATCATTTAACATTTAGTTGTTGCTTGTTTTCATTACATACAGTCTCTGCAGATCTCTCTACAGATCAGTATTTGAATATTACACTAACAGATTTATGAGAATTCATGCTGTATGCTGCTCCAGCCAGCTTACAGAAGATCTGTATTACATTTGTAGTAAAGCCTCTACTAACATTTGCAACCAGACTTTTAAAGTATAGTAGAATTTTAAAAATTTCTTTCTTGATTTAGATAGTTAGCTTCCTTTGAAATACATAAAAGCTGTCACCAAGAAGGATTTTCAAATACTGATACCTATTGTGATACTCTGTTTCCAAAACCTATATGAAAAACTGATACTTAATTCCTCAGGTATATGATATGCAACAGTCACTAGCATTGTTACTTTATATGTTCACAACCTGTATCAATAATACAGTAGTTCACCTTTTGCCTTCTTTAGGACTAAAGATTCCTTATATGTAATTTATTGTATAACTGAAAAATGGTACTATTTTTATTTTCTATATACACAGAGAAATTGAGGACTCCATTAGCCCATAGATGTATATATAGGTGGACCTGAAATACAACAAATTTATTGTATTCTTATTATTATAGGTTTAGAGTTGTTTTCCTTTAGGTGGAAAAAATATGAGAAGTAAATGTTGTCCGTCCTTTCTTCTTCTAAAGCAAATAGGCATAAAAATGCATGAAAAGGAGCAGCAGAGGGTGTGGTGAAACATTGTCTAATGGGAGGGGGATTGCATCATAGTTGTATAAACGTATATGTGTGAGCAACTGGGAAATCCAGTGGGTCAGCAGTGATGGAGATGTGGTAAGTAGATTATGGGAATATATTCAAAGTAGCAGACACAGAGTAGAGGAGAGTGAAAAGGAAAAAGAACTACTGGAACAGAAGCCTTCAAAATACTGAAAAAACCTGGAAAGTAGTGCATGCATGTTTTATGTTCACTCTGTTGTGCGTCTCTTCAGTGGATGGTATTTAATGGACAGATGGGGCTGTTGACCAAGGCCAAAATACTTAAGATTTTCTTTCTAGTAAATAAAGTGCTTCGTCTTTAGGCTCGGTTTTTATTCCAGTTGTAATGAGGCTGTCTTCCACTGATGCCAAGAAGTGCTTGATTTGCATGTGTAAATTCAAGATTAATATGAGCAAACTCTGTTAGATTTATTTATCTGTTGTTGCCTATATAGAAAATATTACCTTTGTTTCCCTTCTAGGCTTTTGTGATATATCCTTAGATGACAAGTACACATGCTATTTTTTTTCCAACTGTGATCATGTGGTTTTGTATTATTTTAAATCAAGTATTAAAAATAGTTTTATTTTAGGAGAATCCATAAACTTCCATGGTTTTCCTTTTTTTTTTTTTTTTTTTTTTTTTCCTCCTGGGCTTAAACAAAACCAATGCAATTGTTTGGGTTCACTGAATATGCAGTAGTTTGAGACTCTGTCTCAAAATAGCTATTCAAATTGGAATCCTGTAGAATTTTATAATTGCCCTGGACCTCTGAGTCCTCTGCAGAAATATTTTTAATGATCACTCGACCATAAAACTCATAACTTTTATTTGAGGTCCCTCATCAACAAATTGATTCTATATTTCCATATTATTAAGGAAAATATCCTTCTAGTTAGGGATTTGCTTTAAAATAGGAAGCAATAGGGAAACAAAGAGTGATTCCTATTTGTAAGGGTGTAACATCCTAAACTAACAGTGCAATAAGAGTATTAAAAGTGAGCATTTGATTAATTTCCAATGTACTCCTCATGCACATGATCACAGTTTCCATCTTAGCAAGTGAGGGACAAAAAAAATTCTTTCCTTGCAAGCAATACCCTCTTAGCACAGGATTAAATGCTTATACAACGAGGCAGGACAAAATTCATTAACTTGGCAACCACATAGTTTTACCAAACTCTACTGATGCTGAAGCTGGAATACAAGTATGTGTAACTTCAAAACAAATTTCACATTTTACCATTAGTGGCAGGTTAGCTGCATTGGTAATTCCATCTTTTGCAGCCTGTCTAAAATAACTATATGCAGCTATTCATGCATGTAATTCAGCTACCTGATTCATTAACATTTAAACAGTCTGTTAGGCAATGACCATAAATTAGATGCCTTGCAGTTCCTCGGCAAAAGTGTGTTTAACAGCCATTTGTACACTAAAGGCTTGTCAAGGAAAAAAATACTCACATGCTATGCAGTTACAAACATGTATGTTTTATGTTTCTCCAGAGCCCGTCCTTTTGAGGATGGCATCAAGTATCACTGGGACCTACCACATAGAAATATGGTGATTACATGGAAGGAGGGCAAACACAACTACACTTAATCACAGGTAAATGGTAGTGGGGCTACCTGTGTCTGGAAATGGCCAATGATGCAGGATCTAATTCAGAATGCTTTTAGAGCAACAGAAAAATTCTACACTGGAACAGAAACACAGCTATTATAGCTACTAAGAAGAAAATTAACTCTATCCTAACAAAACCAGAACACTACCGTTGCATAGTACTTTACACTTTGAACTTGCCTTGGTTAGGACCATTCACAACACCTTCATCTTCCCCAATAAGCACGTTCACTCCTGGCAATGAATGCTAACACCAGGCTGAAGGGTATGCAGCTGGGCTTGTATATATTACAAAACCCTGCATATATGCTGCATACCCTGGGTATTTGTCCTATGGAAAGAAAGCATGTAAAGGAGTTTAAGGCCACAAAAATTTAATGAGGTACTGGGTGAAATATGGCAGAGGGAGTCAGACCTGGTATCAATGTAGCATGCTGTAAAAGACTTTCAGATCAGTTACACTGAAAACCATACTGCGGTGCTTTTTGAGGAAGAACCCAGGATTAATCCAGTCATGGGTGATGAGGGGAAGGGACCAGGACCTTGGACCTCAAGCTAATTCAGATTTTGACTCAAGAAAAGGGTAATGTAAAGATTTTAACATTTTTACGCCTATTAGGCTTTAATATGCATATCACAATACAGTAAGTAGAGAAGCAGCACTAGCTTAAAGGTAAAAAAAATTGAGTAGAATAATTTCAGGGAAACAAAAAATTCTGTCATTCCTGTGTAATACATATGATTATACTTTTTTTGACTTGCAAGCAACAGCAGAAATGCTTTGTACTTATATCATCAGGTGCTACTACAGTTACAGTTCTGGAAACTGTTTTCATGTGTTTCAGGAGCCTAATTATGGAAACTGAAATGATTACTGTTTTGTTACCAGTCAATCAGTTGAATATATCTTACTTGGCCAATTGCTATATTGTTATCCCAAAACAGGTTTTTGGGTTCCCCACCCACTGCCCGCCTGCACCCCCTCCCCCGCCACCCCGACCAAAAAAAGAAAAAAAGAAAAAAAAAAAGAAAAAAAGAATTCGTGAACTACCGCTAGGTCTAGTATTTGGGTGTTTTATGGTTTTGTTGGGGTTTTTTTTCTTTTAATACTGGAAAAGGCTCACACGTAGTTTTCCCATGGCTGTGTTGGACAAGCTGAAACTCTGCTTTCTGAACTGAATTAACTTTACCTTTGGAGCGATGGTTTCGGTGCTGTTCATACAATGAACTTCCATCTTGTGATCGCATGCCAGTGGATCAGTTACGGTCTAAATAAGCCAAGATCCTAGGGGCATTTCAAGACAAGATTTCTTAACTATTCAAAGAGCAAGCCTGAATATGTGGTGGAAACTCACCTGACTGGCAGCTTAATGCTCTCTTCCAATGTTATTAACAGCTCAATATGTTGCTGGTCATGTGAACAGACACGCTGTCCCACAGACTATGTGCAAGGCCCTTGTTTGGACTCAGGAAAGGCAGATCTGAAAGAAATACAAGCTCCTCACAACTGTCAGGAGATCAAAGTAATTTTTACTGGTATCCAGAACAATCTTTCCTAGTAAACTCTTTGGGAAAGTGTGGCTTTGTTGACTGGAGCTTGATTAAATACATATTGAAACACTCAGATTAGAGTTCACTATTTATTAGGAGTTTACTATTGCCTTTCAAACAGAAATGGCAACTAGACTCTGGAAAATTCCTCACTGTTTTTTAATAACCTCTTAAATGCCACAGGTGGTTTAGACTTCAAAACACTAAAAGAAAGAACTTTTAAGAGCATAAATTATTTTTATTTTCATAGTCTTCAGTTTTTTCACAGTGTTTTAATTCTTTACTATTGCCATGAATTTGCATAGTTCTATTTTACTGAACTTTTTTCAGACATTTCAAAATATAAGAAATGAAATGGCTTTTTAATTACTCTGATCTTATTGGAAATCCTAATTGTCTTACACACTAAAACTGTAGATTGTTTTGGAAACAACTATAATATTTTTGGAGAAAATATTCTGGAAAAAAAGAAACATGTTTGCAATAACTTATTGTGACTTAATTTCCTCTTTGCTTTCCTATCATCATTACAGTATTGATTAACTCTATATGATTGTCCATTTCTAAATGAACATACTTTTTTTTGATTGATTAAATCAGCATTCAGGAAGTGTTTACTGATTTCTTTAGTATTTTGTACTCATTATACAAAAATCATTTGATGATTCTGTAGAAATAATGAATACTTGGGTGCTGTCTACTCATTTTAAATTTTATCTCCCTTCAGACAATTGATGTAGGTTAGTGAATTCTGGATTAGTAATCACATTTTTTTTTTTTTTTTTACTACTGATGAATACAAGCCTTAAACGAGTGAAACATTAGAAAATATCTCTGAGCGGCTTGTATCAACTGATTCTATTTTTAGACTTATTTTACATGAAATTTTAATACTCCATTTGTGATCACAGACATGATCTTTGTGATTTACAATAGTATTTTAATAGACAATGCACTGCTATGGAATAGAGATGTCCACCTACAAACATCTTTCATTTTCTAGCTATTTTGTATTGCATTTTAAACTCTTTTAAACATACTTATATTCTTTAAGGTACATTAAACACTGTTTTCAAATCTCTGAAATTAAATATATTTATTGCAAGAGTAATTCTGCCTAGTCACAAACTTATATATTTCCAGTGGAATTTTGCAAAATTGTATCAAGCAAAATGCTTCATAATTTGCATTCCATAATGTTAATACAGACCTCTTTGTCATGAAATATTATCCAATTTCTAAAATTATCGCTCTTTTATGATGAAAAGCAAACACATTTTCCAGTCTATCCTGAGCTCTGGGAAGAGGAAAGCATAGACTGTTTATTTATTACTGAATGTTCTTATTAACTCTTAACATATTGCATTTGTTGTATATATTATCATTATGTACAGAAATACATAATAATGCCCCCAATATCTCATAAATAAAAATATTATTTAAGCTACTGAAAAATAAAATCATTTGAGAACAGAGTGTACATATCCATTGTATCTGAAACCTTTTCTGTGGGACTGCCTTGTTTTTTGCATCATCCAGCATAATGATAGGACCAGGGGAAATGGCAGGAAGATGCACCAGAGCAAGTTAAGGTTGGACATTAGTGAAAGGTTCTTCACCCAGAGGGTGGTGGAGCACTGGAACAGGCTCCCCAGGGAGGTGGTCATGGTACTAAGCCTGACAATATTCAAGAAGCATTTGGACAATGACCTTCAGACATGGTCTGAACATTGCAACTGTCCTATGCTAGGGCAAGGGTTGGACTCAATGATCCTCGTGGGTCTCTTCTAATTCATAACATTCTACGGTTCTATAACACTTACTAGTTCCTTAGAGAACTCCCTGACAGTTTGTTTATGATGTTGGCCCATAAGGCCTGTGTCTGGCTTTCCTGGACCATTTTGATTTTCCCATGTTTACCATTTGAGAATTAACTGTGAGTTCACCAGAGAGTTAGAGGTAGGACTTCTGACTGAGTAACCACAGCATCATCCTTGAAGCATTGGTGCATATATGATTCTCCGAGCTTACCATGTTTATGGAAGCTGTGAAGTCTCATAGCTGTGAACACATCATGTGCCCTACAAGTTTGCACCATATCAGCTACTGATAATGGGAAAAGAGTAGTCCTTCTACACATGCTTCTTCTATCTTTCATGCTTAAGGAAATCCAAAACTCTCTTCAGTCCATGTTCATTTAACCCAAGGTTTTGGGCCAATGCAAAAAGACATAGTAGTGCCTATAACTAAGATCAAGATTCTGCTGCGGAAGGAGAGCAGGAAGAAATAACAGGTTTATGTCAGTAAGAATGTATATTTATAAGTATGGTGGATAAATGCTGGTGGATGTGAAGCTCAACATAACAGAAGCCATGTGCACTTACTGCCCAGAAGGCCAACCAAGAGAAACATGGCCAGCAGGTCAAGGGAGGTGATTCTCCCACTCTACTCTGCTCTCATGAGACCCCACCTGCAGTACTGTTTCCACTTCTGGGGCCCTCAACACAGAAAGGACATGGACCTACTGGAGTGAGTCTAGCTGTATGGATTTCTAGCTGTTGTGTTCTTTGCTTAAACACCTCACTATATTTCTAGTTTCATATTTTAAAATGACTTTTTAATTAAAAAATTACTTTTAAGGTTGTTTTAGTTTTAAAGAGGAAATATTTTTTCACTGAAAAAAAAAAAAGTAAAGAAAGAAAAAAGTGGATTCATGCCTATCTCTGCAAGCACAATGCCTAAATTAGTAAATCAAGACATAGTCAGATCATACACTGCAATTAGGAAAGTTACTGGCTTTTTTCCTCCCTCTTTCCCTTTTTTTTTAGCCTCATATCTTTTTCAAACCTACAATAAATGGTTTTGCACAATGACTGAGTCTTAATTCATTCCATCTGAATTATTTAGCATTCATTTATGCAATATTGGAAAATTTTATTTCAGGATTTAACATTTATGATGTATTGTTTTCAACAAGAGGCATATAAGTCTTGAGATGACGTTGTGACACAGTTTTTTTCCATATTTAGCTTGATACATCAGGCATTAGTGACTGGTTGTTATAGTAATACAGGGTGCAGGGGCCCTACAATCTCAGATAAGTGAGTTCTGTCAAAGCCTATGGTGTTCGGAGGAATCCTTTACAGAGTGTAAAAATAAGGTCAGTGTGCTAGCTATATTTGGCATTCACTACAGGAGAACCCATTTAGCACGGAACAGATGCTCTAAGTGATAATGACATAGTGTGTCTGCAACGTTAAGATTTCTTTTTGCTTTTAGATATTTCTTGAGACACGAGAATTTATTAAAATGCATATTGTTTCAAATGACTAGGAAGGGAGATCAGGTGTTACAGTGGAAACAAGACAAATACTGAAACAGGTGAAAAAGAGGACAGGAATCTATTTAAGAGAAGAAAGGAAAAACAAGTAATGTATTTTTATAACAAAAAAGGTGGAAACCAGTAATAGAACCCGTCTGCTGTATCCACATAGCTCAAGGGTACTAAGGAAGAGATGAGACTGAACTTGTCCCACACTGGTGAGCAAATCAAATCCTGGTGCATTTTCATCAACTGTCAGAAACAGAAGGATATTTCTTTCGGGCCAAGCAGGAAATTAGGCTATTAAGTTACAGCTTTTTCACAAAGCCCTTGTCATTCTCTTCTCTATCCTACAGATGTTCTATCAAAGCCAGTCATTGTAACCATTTATCTTTCCAAACTTAAAATACTTTTTCCAGAACTAATTTTTTTTCCTCAGTACTTGAGGTCTTTGTACTCTGTGTCTTGCTTCCCTGATCTTGTATGGATCTAAGATTAATTTGCACCAGCAAGGAGTTCAACAACAAAATCAATTTCAATTGGGTCAGGTGAGGTCACTCCTAGCTCAGTAGTGTGAGAAGTGAAATAGATTATTATCATTCTGGGAACACTACTACTTCAGTATGGAGGAAAAAAAAAAAATAAAATAAATTGTCCATTGAGACCTTTCTAATAATATTCATAACATTGGAAAAATGGATTTTTGGCTACTTTCTTCAACATTGCTATAGCCATCTATATACAAATAATTTGTACTACAAAAAGCTCTTGTATTCCTTAAAAATGGAATAGAATTTGCTAACTGACTGGTAGCATTTCACTCAAAATGTGACACTGTCAAACTGGTACAACAATACCTTTGATAGATCTTTTAATATCCTTGGCACATAGCAGATTTAAATTAAACAACGTTCCCTCTGTTGGTTATTCCATGCACCTTATCACAAGAGGGCACTTATAACAAGAATTTAAGTTATACCTTTAAATAAAAGATTCTAGATTTTTTAAAAACAAATTAAATGTTTAAAATTTAATTTACAAAGAAAGAAAACCCATCCTATCTTCAGAATCTGTTATTTAGTGTCTCTCTAATCTCATAGCTTTGAAGGATGAAAAAAAAAAAAAAAAAAAAGAGCATCAGCTTAAAATACTTAATAAACCATTAGTATTTAATATGAACTGAATTTTAATTATTTCTTCCATCAGATGCAGAATACTAGTTAAGAAAATTATTTGGGTCTATCTATCTGTTGAGTGTACGAGCCTGTTTGTTCTTACAGAATCAGATTTTCAGGTGTGTTAGAGCTGTATGGTTCCTTTAGCTTCAGGACAGCTGTGTGAACTTCTGGTAGCTGAAGATCTGGTCCACACAGGCTGAGAGGAAGGTAAAGCTGCTTGCCCAAAATTGCTGGGCCATGTCTATGTTTCTGCTTTATGCATCTTACATTTTTGTGTAATCTGAGTTGAAGAGTGACATGTATGATTTTTTTTTTTTTTTTTAGTTAAAATCTGTATCAAGTTGTCTGTGAAATAACATTCTTTGGAATTAAAGGTTTCATATACTTATGTTGAATAGAAAACAGGAAATGTAAGTACTTTAATAAGATTACTTTATGGAAATACAATTTTTTAAAAAATAAAACTGTTGGAATAATTTCATTTGGGGTGTAGCAGTCCTGCCTTCAGGTATTGACCTTAATCAGTTTCATTATATGCAAAGATACAGACTTTCTGGGTCAGATGCTCCCCAAGTGTACTTCTCTTGAAATCTGTGGAGTAACACCGGCAGCAAATCTGGACTAATGATCTCAGATTTCCTCCATTTCCTCTTTGTGTGATCAAAACATGCAAAATGAAATAGTCCTACTGATCATGCTTTAAAGAAAAAGATACTAGATATATATTTCTTCATCTACGAGAGTTTGTATTAAGTCATATGTCAATATAGACATAATTTTACTTTTTGTGCCAGTATGGATTTAGATTATTAACTATCTGAACCTCATTGGAAAAAAATAACCTGAAAAAGCTTATAGTCAGTTTGGTTTATTGCAAAAATTAAATCCTTTCTTCCCTTAGTGAGGGCCAGAGTATTTAACAAGTGTTAAATAAGCTCTTGACTGTGTACAGGTGTTAGACGAGGTTTCTTATAATCAAATTTGCCTTCATTGCCATGTATTCAATGTTTAGCCAGATACTTCCCTTTTAAAATATCGCTGTTTACTACTGAAAATGTTGCATGTGGATAAGTATTGGTATATGTCAGTAATAGATTTTAGACTTTACACTTACATAAGGCTTTTGGCTTTTAAATTTTCAAAGGACTGAGTGAGGACTGCCTGATTATTTTCTCATTGTTCTGTGAACAGTAGTTCAGGATTACTCTCTCAATGTTACAGATGAAAAAATGGATGCAAAGAGTATGAAGGCTGGATCCGTACACAGAGCTGCCAAATTGCCCTTTAAGGCCAAAACTGTCATTCTAAATGGGTCATAATATAAGATATTCCTAAGTTTCCACTGTAAAATTATATAGGTCCTTGAAATAAAAAAAACCCAACAACTTAGCCTACTTACTGTGGTGGGTCAGTGTGAACGACTTGTAAGCATATAAAAGTGAGACAAGTATATAACACTACTTCTAGAGAACACTTCTCCAGTCTGAAGCCAGCTGTTACCTAAAGGTTTCCTGAGAAATCTTTTAATAACCCTTATAAGGGCTCTTATAAAATGTAATTTTATAAAATTTATGTATTTTTATGCAATTTAAAGTTTTGTAATTTTATATTATTTTTATAATTTATCATGTAAAATATATTTAAATTTATGTAATTTATATAAAATCTAATTGCATTTTTAGGCTGCTTAGTACGAAGCTCACTCATTGGACATTGCACAATAGTATTTGTATTAAATCTAGATTGACTGATACCCTGAATTGTGTCATTTTTTCTTCAGGGGATAATCCAAAGGCCATTTGATGTTAGTTAGCCTTGGTTCAGATGCAGAAGAGATCACTGTAGCTCCTGTTATAGTTAACAAAAAGAATCCTAAGATTTTATTAGCTGTTAGATCACATCGACAAAGAAGAAGGTCATATAACAAGCTTCTGGAGAAGGACAATGGTGGCAGAGGAATCACTAAAGGGTTTTTGTGAGAAAATAAAGGATTTTGTAGATAACTACTTAGACTTGAAGGCTAAGGTTTCGTCTATGTTAATATTAATCATCTGAATGTAATCTGACTGGAGTTTGATGAGCATGAAGACAGGAATCTAGAACAATTTCTGACTAGGTCAGGAAGTGGTTACAATAATCATGACCATTTGAGTGACAATTATGCTCGTGTACCTGCTTTTTCACAGCAGAGATCTGTGTTAGAGACACTCTAACTCAATGAGATCTTTGGGTTTCACTTGGCTTTACTCAGCTGGAATACAACTGAGTTAAATGAAGTTATCCTTTATTTACACTTGTGATCACAGATCAGATCGGCCCTGCATTTTCCAGTGAGGCATGAAACTGTAGACTTGATTATTTGTGAGCGAAATACTGCTTGGATGAATAAGCGTGCTTACTAACGGCCTGGCTAAAATGACTAAACACAAATGAGATAAATTCCATCCTGCTCACTCAATTCTTGCTGTTTCAATTAGATGTGTTGTTTTTCTCGCTCTGTCTCAGCCCATTCTATTACTTTTCCTATTTGTAAGACACTACATCGCTAAGCAGCCTGCACAGCTATCAGTTTCTTTACTTGAAATGAGAACACTACAAAAGGTGATGGAGCTGACTTTTTAATATTAAGATGATAAAGTATATAAGGCTCCTTTGTATTAAATAGACTGTAGAGTTACTAATAATAGCTGTAATTTTTTCAAGATATAGAGTCTACTAGAAATCTTGAACAAACAAATCTCTATTAACTCTAGGTAATATTAATGAATCAACATATTTCCTCATAGTGAAGAAATGCATGTTTCCATTGGAATACATTGGGAAAATGACATCTATTTCTTTGGAACTAAATTGCTTAACCTAATCCACCAATAACTATTTGCGGAAGAAATAATCCATTTATATTTTTATTAAAAGGTTTCTGCTCCCCAGCAGACATTTGTATTTTTAGAGTATTATTTTACCTTCAGAATATGGTTTTATAAAATGGTGACAAAAACTCATGGAAGGATAATGGAAAGACACATTCAATTATATGGTAAGGGGCAACACATCTTAGAGGAAATAAACTTTGGGGATAGTTTTGCTAAAATTTTAACCCAGGCACAGCAATGTTGTAGACAGATTAACCTACATACAAGTAATCAAATCCATCTGCAATAGTGTGTATTTCAGAAAAATTAAAAATCTGTGGATATTTCTGGTGATGGGAAAAGATCTCCATCCAGTTAGATTTGAATTCAGAGTTTGTTTTTTACAGGATTAGTGTTTTATGGTTATTTAACATGCATCTTCTATAGTATTTCTTGTTTTACCTTCTTCTCTTTATACTGTATTTTAATTTTCAATTTAATTGACAAATTATTGCAACCTGGTTTTATTGAAGTCTTTTTTTTTTTTTTTTATTGGTGTCCTTTCTTTTTACCCACTCAAGCTAATTTACTTTAGCCTAACACCACTGAATTCTATGACCCTGGAGTAAAACAACTAAAGTCATAGATCTCTTATTGTTATTGCAACTGGATTCACCTCACTTAATTTTAGTAATGTTTAGTAATCTTACAAAGACATGAAAGCTAGAATTTCCATTAGTTATTCTAGAATCATCCTAGGGAATGCTAAACTCATTGATCTGGGTGGTTGCAGTGGAATTTATGTATTTATATAGAAAGAATGATAACAGAGGAAAAAAGGGACATATTCTGGCTATGAATGATACAAAGTAAGAAATTGGGGGAAAGCAGATACATAGTTTATATGCACAAAAATTATAGACTGTTAATTTCAGAGAGATAGGTAAAATATATACATTTGTCAGTTAAATGTATCAATAGTTTAAGTTAACTTTGCATGCTGGAGAGACCATGTGAGTGAGAAGCTGTCATAAGTTTAATGTTTTGGTTACTATTACTTTGGAATTTCTGAAATATCAGCTTATTTCCTATATAGTTGGTAATGAACAGTTTCCCATACACTTGACAATTTCTGCAATAAAATTATTGCAAAATTACTAAAATGCATCCAAGAATAATGATTTCTTGAAATTAGAGGGATGAATAGCAATGAGCTTTTAATGTACTCTCTCATTTTTTATTTTATTGTAACTATATATGATAAAAAACAGTGACAAGACCAGTATTCCTAAAACAAACACAGTCATACCTAAATGTTATGAAATATGGGCACAAAATACTAATATTAGTTTAATTTTAGATGTAGAAATCATCTGGGAGTAATCAAATTATTGTTAAATGTTTTTTCTGCTGATGTACTTTGAATAACTAATTTTGAAATCATATTTAGGACTGTCCCCACAGAGGTGTTTCTCTCCTTTAAGATGTTGTGCTTTCTCAAGTCAGACTCAGATAGCTAGCTTCTGTTGATCCTAATGTCAGTTCTTATTGTTGATATTTAGTAGCATTTCCTTTGCTGAGCTCTGACTCCAGTCTCCTGAATACCTTATAAATTCACCTCCAACTCATCTGTTTTGTGTCACTCCAATGGACTTTGAATGACCTTCTTAGGATTCTTATCCTTACAAAGCACTTGGCAATCATCTTCTATGTTAATGTCCATCAAACTCCATTTCTACTTTTTTGTATTATCAGCTTCCATAAGTGTTCCTCTCAGCTGATCAATGAAATCTCAGTACAGTCAATGACATTTGGTATATTACAGAATATTAGAGAGAACCTATGGATCAAATATCATGACAGGCTAAATAAAACATTTCGAAAATAATGATTGTTTAGCTTGAACTTTATTGGTATGATCCAGTCAAAGAACCTGAAGACTGAATCTGGGATGTTGCTTACAGTTTAATTAATTTAAATTTGTTATTTTTCTGTTCACTTTACTGATCCTGAGAGATTATATTGTGCACTACTATCTTATTTTGACATTGAAGGTGTTAGATCCTTTAATCTTTGCATGTTGTTAATGGAAAATAGTTTTCTGACAAATATGAAATTAATGCAAATAAACAATATTTTTTTCTGTTGTGATGGTTTGTTTTCTAAAATAATATATTTTTTTTTACCTGGAGCATATAAAGCTAGAACATAGAAACTTATTTACATATTTTTACCTTTCTAAGACTACTCAAATGAGCAGTTTAATACATAATAATTATTATTTAGGTTTTATAATCTTTGTTTCTCTTTCACAGTTTCCACTGGTTTGGCAAATAAAGCTAAACAATCTGTTTCACTTCAGTATATTTTGGATATTTGTGACTTCTGCTTTCCTTTTCTAAATGTTTCAGAAAAAGTCTTGCTTAATAACTTTAATCTGAGGTCAGAATTGACCTTTCATTGGCTCTTGAACCTTAAACATAGAATTATATTCAGATTAAAAAAAAAAACCAAACCAAAACAAAATGACTCTGGACCTAGCTTGCTCCAGTTGGTATCTTAAACGAGCTTAACATTTGGCTTAAGGCAAGTCTGATATTCAAGCTGCTTTTCTGAGTTTTCCAACTAGCTTGCCCACTCCTGCCAAAAATATGTCTCTTGACTCTTGCTGTTGCTGGATGCCATGTGGTTGTACTCAGTGTTGTCCTCCCCTAGTTTTGTGAAAAACTTCAGGGTCAGGGCCAGTTCCAACCAAAGATGCAGTTAATTGTGAAATATATTAAAGCAAAGTAAGAATTTACACAAACTGCTTTCCCCTTCCCAATTCTACCTCACATAAAGGAGATGATACAGTACAAATCCGGTGCTCTTAAATGTTTAAGAAATGCCTGGTGCCAATCTTCCTAGGATTTCAAAGGACTACTGTATGATTGAGCTCTGAAAACCAGAGTAAAACCTGATGACTGGAAAGGGAGGCCAGAATCATGTTTCCACTAGAAATTAACCCAGTACAGCTCTCTACCCTTTCAGGAACTAAGGAATTATTTGCAAACTTGTGTGCCTCGTTCTTTCCATCTTGTTTTTTTAGCGAGGGGCACTGAAAGGAAAGGAAAGGGGGAAAAGTATGGATCATCGTTGCCATCTTGGGCAGAGTGGGTGTTTCTGTAGCCTTATTTCTCCATTAAACCTTGACTCTGAGGTATTTACACTACTTGATCTTCAACTATCTCTCCTGCTATGTTACTGGAGAGTAGTGGCAAACAGAAATTAGTGCTGTCAGACCATAAACTTCTACAAAATATACTGAGCATCCAGCTTAAACTTCAGTTTTCTGGGCATACCTAGTTCACTCTGAACACATTCCTACACTTGGCCTTAGTATGGTTACATTTACACCGTATCTCATCAAATAGTTCACTGTTTTTCTTACTGAAGACCTGAACTGAGTCAGGCCTTTGTCACAGTCACATGAATGACTAAAAACAATTAAGAAGAACTTGGATTGTTAGTCTACCAAGGAGGAGAAGACAATACTGTTAATATGACAGCTTTAAATGGATACTGAAGGGCCTAGCTAAATGTGTCTCCTAAACACACACCTTTGTTTGCTACCCAAGACTTTTACCTTATATTCTTTTGACTAAGGCCTCATTTCTGCTGATGTGGGGATACTTGTCAAAATCTATTTGTGACCAGAATTTATTAACAGTAAAACTGTATTTTTTCTTCCTCTTAAACATTCAACCCTAAATGTAGCTGAGTTCATCTGTGTATATGAATTCACCATTTTCATAAACAGGAAGCATTTCTGTTAAAATGTTAATTTGCAAGAAAAGGACTGGAGCTTATTCAGTGTTATAAAGTTCAGCTGAAGGCCAATAATCCAATATATATATATATGTTGGGGGAGGGAGAGAGTAGGATAAAAAGCAAGAAACCTATCTTTCCCTGGAAAAGAAATAAAAATAGCAGCAAATGTTATCGTTTTCAGATTGATACCAGCACTGGGCAGACGTGATCCAAATAACAAGTGAATGACTGCATACACTGCTGCAAGATAAAGACCCCAGATAAGAATTTGATTAAGTATTATTATCAGTCACCATACAGAGAATGGCAGCCAGCCAGCAGAGCATTCACTTTTTTGTCCATTTCTGCCTCTGGCTGACTGCTTATGCAGGTTGTCATAAAGGTAACCTGGAGATAGGACTGCATGTCAGAGAGCAGTCATCATTTTCAATATACAGGATCTTCTTAAACATAATTCTCATTATTGCAGAGACAAAATTAGGCTGGCAGCTTGAACTGTTCTGCTATTTTGTTGTTTGATATTCTTAGATAGTTTTAGATTCTTTGTTGATTATTACCATTCTAAAAGTTGATATTTACAGCCTATGTAATTTTCTTCATATCTACTGTATGACCTTTCTGCTACAAAAAAAAAAAAAAAAAAAAAGAAAAAACTTGATGTTGAAGCGAGAAAACGGAGATACGTTTTCACCATCCTTTGAGTTTTTATGATTTGACATTTATCTAAATTTGGATTATGGATATAATTTTGAGTTATGTTGCACTCTTTTTCTGATGCAGGTGAAATGAGAAGGGGTAAAAAGTGTTGATGGATCCATGTTTTCTCCACTTTCCAATGCATATATCTGTATATACTGTACAGGAGAAACAAACAATAACGACAAAAGCAAAATGCATTTGTCCTGGAAAAAGGGGAAAGAGTAAGCCAAGCTTTGTTTTGGGGATAATAGTATTATTCAGGTCTTGCACCTCATTTGGTCTGATCCTGCCATCAAAATATTTGAAGGATATTTACAGCAATGTCTGTAATCAAAGATAGCATAAATTCTTATCAATTTGACATAAGAAAACTGGAAACAATGAGAACAAACTGGAAAAAGTGTGAACAAACTGGTAACGGTGAGAACAAACATTGAGCAGGCATTTGCTCAGAATATGGCCAGCTCCAGTAATTTTTGTCCACTCTTCATCTTGTTACAGAACAACCTATAAAAAACTATTGGACAGTGATGCAAATTAATGTTCTAAACTGAAGTAATGTCATCACCAACCTAACAATGACAATTTGCCTTTGACAGAGATGTTTCCACTTGCCTACTTAATAGAAATCAGATGGGATGTAAGCAGCTGGAAAAGAAATCTATTAAATTTGATTAAATTATATAACTCACATGTAATATAAAGCAATGTGTCTGATGTATATATTTCCCCAAACTTCTAGTTGTACAGCTAAATATGTGATGTGCTACCATGAGTTCTTTCTGGAGCAATTCAAATTTTAAAAGTTTTCTTAATTTAGCCATGTACTCTTAAAACCAAAAAATGATATAGTCAGTTTCTATTCTTTTCCTAGCCATACATTCCATTGCATCTTTGTTCATACTATCTGGAAATGTGAAAAGCAAGAAGACATTGATTATTTTAGTTGAATACAACCTCATGTGAAAAAGGATTAGTTTTTCTGTGCTTGGCTATTGCCTGTTCATTGCATCTTATGGTACTTCCTGCTCTGCTGTGATCTTTCTCTCTGTCTTTCCTTCCCTGTGTTTCCCAATAGTTGGTGAGAAGAATCTTTCCAAATGAAATGAAATGTGTTTACGGTAAGTCCATGTATAGTCAGATTATGCCTATCGAAAATACTTCAAAGCTTCTAATTCTAAAGCTGAGTAATTCTTCACAATGCTTTGCAGATGTGCTGTGAGGAAGAAATGCTTATATTTATTATGCATGAAAATAGCAATCTTCTAATATATAAAGCGTGTCAACATCTCCAGAAAATGTCTCAGCAGGATATGAGATTCTGCAAACACTCTCTTGCCCAAGCAAATGCTTCATGACTCTGCAAGAAGTTCACATAATGCTAATGACTGGTAACACAAGAAACTGATCTCAACTAAATAAGCCAGGCAAGGTGTTATCTTCCGTCACACACAATAACAAAAGATTTCATTTCCATCTAAGCCAAAATATCTCATGTTTAAGCTGTGGTTACCTACTTTATATTAGGAGCCATTTTGCAAAGCAGCCACTAACTTACAAGTTGCTAACTCCACAAGAAAAAAGTCAGGTACAATAGCAATAGCAAATTTATCCAATACATAATGGATATTTATCCACTTTTTAGGACACAGTTGATGAACTAATATCTGAATTTATTTTTAATAGACTCATTTAAGTATGACCAATAAAGCAGATGGAAAATTATAAAATAATAATATTTTCTAATTAAATGAACTACACTTTACAAGCTTGCACATACATATGGATTGAAAATGCTTTTATAGTTTTTCTAACACCTTAGAACTGACCTGGTGAAGTACTAAGCATTTCAATCTTTCCATCAATCCCTGGCAAACATCATATTCTTTTAGAAGAATAAGGCTGTATCAACATCCTGGTCCTAAAAATGCATGTTCACACTTAATTCCTGGTATTCAAAGTTGTATGATTTGTCCCAAATAGTTCAACTGAGATAGACAGTGGTGAAAAATCTAGGCTAGAAGGGGATCTTCTCAAGAGATCTGTAAATTAGTGCTCTTGGTTCAAAGTAGAGTAATGAGGAAGTCATATCAGACCAGATAGTCCGCTCATAGAAATTAAAAGACAAAAGTAACTATGGATGGCTCTACATGGTCTTCTAAAATACAGCAAGAATCAGAACTACAACTACTGTTTTAAATTCAGGCTTTATAGAAAACAGAATTTCATTTGGACTGTGAACTATGGACCACTTCCAGATAGAATCATAGAATCATAAATGCCCCTGCTTATGCAAATTACCACCTTATACAGAAGTGCCCTGTTTCAGGAACTAGGGGAATATTCTAAGATAATGCTTATTTCAGAAATAAAATCCCATGTTGTCTACATGCTATGTACTATTGCTGTATTTGCTACAATTTTGATACATTCACAGTTATCGGCATGGATTTCACCACTGTTAAAGCACAATGGAAGGCAATTCAGAAATCAGTGGGTCATAAAATGAATGCAAGTCAATAGTTTTTGTTTTCCTTTTGTTTCAGCCTAACATGCACCAGTTTTATTAAAGTGGACTTATCTTTTCTGTCACAATATTTGTGAAAGTTATAATATTCTTAGAGAAACTGCTTTCATGTAGCTGTTGAAAACTGTTTTTTTCCCCCACATGAGACCTAACCATCAGCTTGTGGTACACAGGTTCTTCTGCAAATAACACTTTGTAATGTCTCAGAAAGGTGTCTAGTTCTTGAAAAGAGTCCCCAGCAGTTGATTTAATTAGTGGTGTTCATCAACTCCGAAAGATGTCCAGAATGTGTAAATTTAGCTGCTTTATCTGGCTATATGTGCACATCATTCTGTACTGTGTAATTACAGTTAGGTTTCTTCACAAGCTGGGTGGGAGGCATGAGGTCATTTGGGAGCATGATGCATAATGGCCATGCATCATTATAGGTTTCTTTTTTTCTTAAAATGTTGTAAACTTTGACCTTATGCCAAGTTATTTGATTCCTATAGCAAAAAAAAAAAAAAAAAAAGTGTATTTAATCATTCTCTGCATTGTTCCACAGATTCGTATTATACTGCTGTAACTTAATCACCCTTATATCTCACTGTCAATGACTGAATTCCAGTATTGAAAGGAAAAATCTGTAAAACTCTCTATATCCCTCTGTATATCCCCCTTTCTTTGTATGTTTTTTTATGTATATAAATAGATATTAGTTCACAGAATCACAGAATGTTAGGGACTGGAAGGGACCTCAAAAGATCACCTAGTCCAATCCCCCTGCTGGAGCAGGAACACCTAGATGAGATTACACAGGAAGGTGTCCAGGCAGGTTTTGAATGTCTCCAGAGGAGAAAACTCCACAACCTCCCTGGGCAGAGAGTTTTTAATATGGAGAAATTATTAAGTCATTATTATTTTGATCAAAGAAAGAGTAAAATTGATGGAACTCTGAAGAAGAACAACAGGAGGAAAAGCTAGAAGTTTACTGAAACAGCAAGATTATTTGTGGTGGGTTCTGATAGTAGAGATCACAAAGGAGCTTTATAACACTTTCACTGCAAATTGACCTAATTCTCTCTCATAATCTACTTAGGCTGAAGAGGTTTCCATCTATCTTCAGGCATAAAATGCAGTCATTCCTTTCTAGCTGATAATCAGCATGTTTATTACTCATTCTAGTTGCTTAAAGACAGTATTGTCAGAAATAGACCTGCACTACTAATGTCATCAGTGATAGTGGAATAGCAAGGGAAAAACCTCAGTCTTTGCTATGGGAACTGTTTAACAAATCTAAAAATGTTAATCATGTTCAGGGCATTGTCACTTTCAGGGACAAAGATTACTTCCAGTGACATGCCTAGAAGCAATCTATTTCATTTTCTTTTCACATAAAGTTGGGAAATAATGAAGGTTTTATTAAATGAAGCTTAATTCACAATGATAGGGACTTCAGATCTACCTGTTCCCACTACCAGGGGATGCAGTATAATTTAATAACAGTCTCTTTAGAATAGCTCTGTCTATTTGCATGTCACATTATTAACTGACTCTATGTCATAGTGCATAAAGGATTTCAGAGACTGCTGTCTCAGCGGTTTTTATTTAAAAAAAAAAAAATTCCTATATTGATACGTTGTAAACTACATTATTACAGTAACAAAACTGTAGGATAAGAACAGCTAAAAGTGATGATGTAAGCTTTTTGGCTATGGTCCAAGGCACTAAGACTTATTAGATTGCTAATTCTGTCTAGCAATGGTGTGTTTTTCCTGCCACAGTGACAGCTGCTGAGAGATTTTCTATTATTATCTTACTATTTTTTTAAGCATTAAAATGTAATTATTTACTAGCCATTAATATGGTATCAATGTGTGAATTACTGTGGCTGCATTTGTACACTCAGCAATATCTGGTTTACAGGTGTGAATATGTGGATTTTGCTCCCTGGGGAGTCTGTTCCAGTGCTTTACCACCCTCTGGGTGAAGAACCTTTTCCTAATGGCCAACCTTAACTTTCTCTGGTGCATCTTCCTGCCCTTTCCCCTCGTCCTATCATTGGTCACCAGAGAGAAGAGATCAGCACCTGCCCCTCCTCTTTCCCTTGTGAGGAAATTATAGACTGTGATAAAATCTCCTCTCAGACTCCTTTTCTTCAGGTTGAACAAACCAAGCAACTTCAAGGATGGGAACCCTTACCATGGCCCAGCTCCTGCTTTGTAATCCATTCCTGCTGCATATTTTTCTAAGTATGGTCCGTTAATGGGCAGGTTATCTCCCCAGGCCTTTTATCATTTTGATCCTTTAACTCCTTTGGTAAATAGCATTTGAGAAGTTTTAAAAAGAGAAGTCACTTTGGAGTTACAGGGAGGAATAAAGGAATTGAACAGAAAAAATAGACCAAGAAGAAAACAATCTTATGTCCTTCCCTTATGATTACTTTAACCTCCTCCATTTCCTTTCAGAAAATATGTTAAAATTTGATTTTTTGTTTTTTACATTTCTTTCTTGGTTGGTTTGGTGTTTTGGGGGGTTATTTTGGGTTTGTTTTTTTTTTTTGAGATTCCTACTGTGCATCTTTGTAGAATGGTTTGGGAAAACCATGCAACTGTCTGCTAAAAAATCTTTGCCTTCTAAGTACACTCCATTTAGTTGTATGAGTGAAGTCTATATTCAGTTCTCTGGTAATCTTTCAGTTTAGTATTTCTGAAGCTATGGACAGTGACCTTACACCATAGCCAGTATTTCTAGGATTTAAAGCTATAAAGGTCTAAACCAGAAAAGTCATTGTCCACAGAAGCCTATATTTTGGCTTTCGGAAGTTTGGCTTGTATGCATCACACAGGATCAAGTAATTCAGTCAAAAATTGATGACTTCACACTGAGAATGGCGATCATACACTCATAGGACAGTTGGTTTGGAAGGGACCTTTAGGGACCCCATGGGATGCCCAACCCCTTCTCAAAGGAGGACTAATTTAAGGTCAGGTTGCCTATAGTGCTGTCCAGGCGAGTTTTGATTGTCTCTAAGGATGTAGAGATGGTGCAACCTGGACAAACTTTTTCAGTGTTTGATCAAGTATGAAGTTTTTCCTTAGGCTCTGCATAATAGTAAAGATAAAATAAATATTTAGTCTGTAAAAACTGATGCAATTTATTATAAACAATGTGTATTTGAGAAAAGGAGATGAAACATATTTCCAGAGCCTGAAATCAAATAATTCTGTCAAGTGTAATTTTGCAAAGGCAGACTAAAACAAATTAAGATAAATAATCAGTGGAAGTAAGAAGTACCTGATCTAAGTCCAAAATGGTAAAAGTTTCAGATGACTGATATCTTCATACAAAACAATGAAGTTTAATAATTGAGTTTTTTATGTGATGTTATGATAAGTGAATTGGGAAGGGCCCAAATATGGTAACTGTTTCCCTTCAGAAATGCAAAGAGGGGAAAAAACAAACCCCCAAATGAACTACTTTTGTGATTGGTGAGACTAAACTAAGTGAGTTTTCTAACAACCAGGATATGCAAGAGCTTTTCATTAAAAAAAAAGAGGAATTATGTAATTGCTAGTTAACAAATAAAGCAGAAAGTAAGAATAATGAAATGTAGTTACTAAAGTTAGATCTCTAGCTTCAAACATGGGACATTCAGGTTCAAATTAATCTTCATTTCCTTTGTGATCCTGTTCAAACAATGAAAAATTGATCCCTTACTCTACAGTATTATTTCTTTCTGCTTTATTTTCTAACCTTGGTGATTATTTCAGTCTAATTCCTTTTCCTTCACTACTCTGAAGAATTGTGACCTAGACCCTTCCACAGTTAGAAAGTGTATCCATCTGGTCGTATTCCATATAAAGAATGAATTTTCTAAATGAACTGGTTTGAATCAAGCAAAGATTTATCTTCTTGAAATAAATAACTTTGTCTTTGCTACCTGTCTGCAGGTATTCCCTTTTCCTACACATTTCTTTCCTAGGTCCTCAGCTCATCTTAACCAGTCCTCTCCTACCTCAAACATCACACCTAGTTCCTTTACATGTTCTCTACTTTGTGACTACCAAATATTTTAATAAAGTTTAATTCCCTTGTTAGCTTCTCTAGAGCTTAAACTGGGGAGGATTAGATCCTGGGGGTCTCTCTGACCTCTCACTGCTTTTCTGATTTAATGTGGGTTTCCATTGCCATCTCCATTCACAATCTCATCATCAAAAGAGGCAGCCAGCTAAGACCACGGTCCCACTAGCATTGATATTGAATTGATGAGCTACTGGATCATCCAAATGTAAGAGTTGGAGGTGGAGCAGGCATGGGTACATGGCTGTTAGGTCATTCATTACCTATGCAGAATAGAAGTAGAAGGAAACTTAGTGCATCTCTACAGTTGACAAGTGAAAATGATAGCCGTGAAATGGAAAGTAGATGAAAGACAGAGAGCTACTAATAGTAAACATGCAGAAGCAATATTCCTTTCAATGTGGCATGCAAAGAACAGACAAGAGTACTGAACAACAACAAAAAAAATTCTTAGTTATATATTTTTGGCATTTTCTTCCACGTTTACACCTTTTCATCACTGTCAGAAAACCAATGAGAAGGCAACCTTGCAAAATACCACATTTTTCCTAAGACATGCTGAATACTCATGACCTTTCAGGAGAGCTTTTGCAACTTGTTAAAAGAGTCTAGAGACAGAAACATGAAAGAAGGTGGGGGAAGGCACTGACTTACACTTCCTAATTTACCCTTGATAGTTGTCATACAACAACTTAATCTAAACATTGTCTCCTAAGTCACTAATGAAAACAGGACTTGTTTGTTAGAAAGTTCTTCAGGCTGAATTCTTTAACAACCTCTATCATGATGTCTTAGTGCCTCATAATTTGTAATATATTTATCCTTTATATCTTGTCCCAAGAGACCGAAATTTTATGTTCCATCTCTGTGCACAGAAGAAAAAAGCACAGAAAAGGCAAAACTAATATCCTCAGTTCTGTTCCCTTAATCTCACACAACCTCTTATTTCAGTAAGAGTCTAAATATCTCTGAATAGCTGACCTGAAAAAAAATTGCCTAGTATCATACAGGATGCTTGGAGTTAAATTGTAAATACAGTGCAAACCTTAAAAAGGATTGCTGACCATAATGATCTCTGTAATCAGAAATTCACCTGAAACTGGATATCTGGACATAGATGTTGTACAGCTGTCATTGTAACACAGTCAGCCTCCACCACTACTGCTGAAGCTGGCCCAAGTCTCTCAAGGAAAGAGAAATTTATCATTTCATGAAGTCAGGGATGGAATATGCAAGAAGAAACTTGATTTGCCAACCACATCAAAGAAATTACTTCACTATGGTAGAAGAAGGAAGGCAGGAGGAATATTTGCTCCAGTCTGTTTATGTCTTTTACAATAAAGAAAAAAACGTCAGATACAGTGCAAAAGCAGCAGGAACAGAGTCAAGAACCCAGGGCTATCCTTCTGCATGGGAAGAATACTACTGCAGACTGTAGCACACACTATTCATCTTCCTATTGCTGTCCTGGCTATACAGTAGTTCAAGTTGTGAGGAAAAAGTCTAATTCTAGCTTGAATGACTAAATGAGAATCAACATTTCCACTTTAACAGGTAAAAGCTGAGCTTTTGTCTTGTGCTAAACTCAGTGTTTGTCTACCTGTTTCTGAATTTGAGGCTTTCTGATTTTGACTAAATTCTGCTCATTCTAACAGTGTTAAATCCACTGACTTTTTTTTTTTTTTTTAATTAGCATTTGTCTTTATTGGAGCAACATCTGGGAATAAACTTAGCATATCCATTATTGCAATTACTTTAAATGCCAAAAGGGCCTGAAGCAAAGAACCCATAATTTATGTTCTACAAAGTATCAGAATGCTTGTTCATTCCATGGATATATTAAATATCTATTTCAGATTATTAGCACAGCTATTAACTGTTTTCCCTCCTCTGAACAAGGTAATTTTACCCCAAATTAAGTTTTATTTAGCAGCAGATATGTTAGGAAGTGTTGTGAGTTGTACACCCCACTGGCTATTCAACACTACACTTGGCAGGTTTCTTTTGTGAAAAATGGTCCCGTGCTTGGAACCTCCGATTGAGGAAAGAACCACATGACTATGAGGCTACCTGGAAAGCAACAGAGGACAGAGTCAATGGAGATGACATAATATTTTGAGCCTATAAGGAAAAAGCTCCAAAGATGTAAGGAAAGAATTAAAAAAAAAAAGAGTATTATAGCACTGAAGAACCCTCTGTTATTGATCTTTTTTTAAGGATTGTGAAGAATTCCCTATGCTATCAATCTTCTTTTAAGGATTTTATGTTTTAAAAAGTCAAGGGAGAATTTGAAAACTTTGCTTCAATACTGGATAGAGAGAAAAGGTTAAGGATGAAGGAATTTCTGATCTAAGATGGGCAAATGGTAACTAACTCAGTCTTGTGAGGAAGAAGGTTCACTGAGTTTTTCATTTATGTCAGTCAATCACCTCATGACCATTACATTCAATGGGTTTATATTAATTCCTCAGAAAACTTTGTCAGCCAAAAATTACTTATATCTCGTCTACGTTGAGTTTGCATGGAACTTTTGCAGCCAGATGTTAATCATCTGGCTTTATGAAGGAGGCATAAAACTAACAATTACCTGCATTGCTGTTGACAGCAAAATTCATGACATGATTTTCTGAATGGAGTGAATCTATTTTTTAAATAGAATGATAGAATGCTGCTGGAAATGAGGTGAGCACTACTAAGATAGAAAAGCAATTCTCCATCAAGCCTTCCAGAGGATATTTCAGGGAGATGATTTGAACAAGCTATTTTTTGATTTAACTTGCAGGTGCCAGTCTTGGGATTTCTGTACTAAACATGTCACTTTATTCTCTATTTTATTAAAACAATAAGGCTTTTGCAATACAAGCTATGCTTTAAAGGGATGGAGGCAGGAAGCCCTCCGTGCTTACAGTTTGGAGCTTTGGTAATGGTGCATCTTGAACTGAAGGAAAAGATAACACCGGCTTCAGAGTACAGTAAGCTAGAGAAATTCTTGCCGCACATTATAAATATTCAAATATTTATGATAATATTTTAATATATGTAAAAGATGCTGTAGACTGCCCAGAGCTTGACAAATGAAAGATCAGATATTGATACCTTAAAAGAAAAAAATGTCCACACATTTCATTGTCAGTGGTGTGCTCTAGTCTGAATCCATTTTGCAACAGCCTGAAACAAAAGTTAGACATTTACTTGAGGCCTTCCTGATAAAGCAGTATTTAAAACATATGCTTTTTTGCAATATCAAAAGCAGTTTTCATTTTCTGGGCATTAAAATGGTATAGTGAGTATCTAAACCTAATAATCTTTCTTTTTTTCTCTCTTTTATTTTCCAGAAAATGTGAGTGAAACTGAGGAGAGGCAGCAATGACTGCAAATGCATATGTCAGTGCCATAAAAAATTCCACAAAGCAGACTCAATTCAGGACAGTAATGGATTGATCTGTCACATGACCTGGTTTCAGAAAAAAAAGAGACAGGCTGTCAAGTACCTATAAAATAGGCAGAAACAGGTAGTTCATTCAAAATGGAAAAGGAAATTTTCTATCTGCAGCTTATAGATAGTTGTCATCACTGGTAACTTCCCTCCTTTAACTTTCTGCAGTCTAGCAGAGAGAAATGCAAAAGTGAAGTGAGGTACTGAATGTTAGAAGAGGTGATAAAACCTTCAAAGATTAGGTAAAGACAGAGAAACTTCCATTAAAAAAATAAAAAAAAAATCACAGAAATCAAAGGAACAATAAGTGAACTCAACAAGAACTTAGAAAATCTAAATTTGTATGGTTTTAGTAATAAAGTCATATGACAAGATTGAATTGAAAAACTGCAGTGAAGGAAATTTTTTTGCATATATTTTCAGATTCAAGAAATCACAGCTGTTCTGTAGGTAATTAAAAGATGAGAAAGAGAATAGACCTCACTTCTCACACATGAAATCTCCTGTGGAAGGGGAGAGATAATTTGTAAAGTATTTGTACTACTAAGAACAGTAACCCCTGCCAAGATTAAAAGAGTGAAACTGAGAAGTCAGTAGTGTTTTGTAGCTCTCAAAATATGGATAGAAGCTCATTTTTAAGCCTATTTAAAGCTATGTAGAAGAAAAGAAAAAAAAATTTTGCTATACTAATGATCACACAGATCTTTCCCACCTCTAGTTGTGTGACTTGATGATTTATAATAGCGATAAATGAGAAGGAAAAGCAGGAAATATAGTTGTGTCAGCTGCATAGAGTGAGCCCAATAGTACAGTATGACAATGTTAAGACTATTTTCATGAGAAGTTTGGCTGCTGCCACCAACATAGCATTGTTACTTAAAAGATGTCATAAGAGGACATGTTGGTGTTTGACATTAATGAAAAACTCCATTCCAATAATCTGACATAAAAATAATCCTTTCCTTATCCTATAACATAGGACTGCATGTGGGCATTGGATTGCACAATGATGTTGCTACTGAACCATAGCACTGGAGACTGTTCTTCAGCAGTCAGCTTTGTTGGACAGGGAGCCACACCATGGCATTACAGTCCTGATTGTTATGGGACATAGAAAAAGAAGAAAAGAATCATTAACAGAAAGACATTGATATAAATCTGAATAACCTGGTATTGTGGGTCCCTGGATAACTATGCATTTAAGCAGACACATGTTTAGCGGTATGCCTATATAAGCTATTTTGCAAGTGAATAAACACTTTATATTTTTTGCTTTAAGGAAGCAGTGTACAGGTTTATATACAGTTAAATTATATGTATATGATTAGGATAATATGTAAATGAATAAATGTGGACACAATAAGTTACTATCCTCTCTCTAGTACTTGCACAGTACATACTGATCAAGTAGTTCTAAAAATAGACAAGTAGTTAATTTGATTTTTTCTTTCCTAACATCTTACTTTTGACTACAGAATTACAACCTTATGCTTACGCTCTTCTGAAGAGCAAGATAATAGTATGTCTTGTGAAATAGAGTGTTGTTAATGCTGCCTCTAAAGGCTTTAAAGTAACACCTTTGTTTATCATGTTTTCAAGACATTTTAAATGCTGACTTTAAATGCTGCTCCAGCACATGTGTAAAAAAAATAGATTATAGAATTTATAGTTTAAATGTGACAACTCTGTCAATTTTTCTACAAGCAGTCTGGGGACAATTCATGGTGACTTGTAGAAAAATACTAGCTAATGGTACACAGTGGGCTTTACCCTCACTTTGTTACTTCCAGTCTCAGAAGAATGTTGGTGGACTAGTATCTATGATATAAGAGAGACTACAGTAACATCTACATTTCTCAGCCTACCTTTACTTGTTTCTTCCCTAGAGTTGTAAAGAGGCAGGAAAAAAATAGTTCTGGAAACTTCTTCCTTTTTTTTCACTCACAATATCAGGAGTTGAATGATTCCTGGTGTTTTAACAATCCCAGGATAGAATTTAATAGCAGTAAACTCTTGCAGAAGAAAAAAAGGTAACCTCTATTTTATAGTATCTGAGTAATTATGCCACTTAAAATCAAGATTCACTTTCTGGAAAGTGGAGAGTCTGTTCAAGAATTCAGTTTACTTGTCAGTTCCATGCAAAGTACAGTATTTTATCTGTCAATAAAAGTTGTGTTTTGTGTGGGGACATAGATAGGACAAAGTATTGTAGCAGACACTAATTAAAATGAACTCCAAGGGTAGCTTTTTTCCTATGTCTTGTGCCATGATTCATTGAAAAATGACTAAATTTGAATAAATAGACAAAGGATCTGGCTCTCTGAGGTCAGCTGAATGATTTGAATTAAATCAGTGTCTTCACTGATTTTGAACATTGCCTAAAACAATCTTCCTGTGTGATATTTACAGGAACTATAATACTATATAAGATCCTGGGCTGTGAGGTTCTTGCTTTCATTTTTGTGGAAACTGAACAGACATTTTAAAAATAATCTAATCCTGCCAGCCAAGATAAGGACCAGCAGATGGATACATGAAAAAACAATGTCCTTCTGAAGTGCTTTTGGGTGCAGAATGTTATATGCTATCACAGAGTAGAAATGAAAGTCACAAGAACTCAACACACACACACACAAAAACCCAAAACAAAACAGAAAAGCCATCCTTTCGTCACTGATCCAGAAATTAACAATTAATTTTTAAACTTTTAAAAGTCAATGAAGTTATTGCAATGTTTTCCACCAAAAACAGTTTTTTTGGTTTATTTTTCACTTCCAATATGAATATGAACCAGCACATTTAATTACCCTTGAAGAGTAACCTCTGCTAATAGAAATCATTCTTACCCTCAGATACTTTCTGTTGACTTCATTTGGGCTAATACACATATGACAAAATCCCAGTGTGCCACTCCCTTGAATTTCTTTAACATCTGACCTCACGCAGATGTTTATTATTAAGAGGTATTTGCCACTGCTGTGCATATTGCCATACACTGTCTCTATATTCAGCATATTTTTATCCCAAATACTTGAATTTACAAATAAGCTAGAAGTGAATGCCTTGCATCAGCTTTAGTTTTATAAAGCAGTGACCCATTCTACCACTGTGTAATAACAGATCCCACTGTGACAATTAAATCAAATCACCCTACAGAATACGCCATTAGATACATCCATGCCTCGTCAGTAACTGAATTGTCTTTTATGACATATTTCAAAGAAAGGTATATAACTTTAGCCCAATTTGCCCAAAGCACAAAATGATTTATAACAAATCTACCATTTTCTTGATTTACTATGAAAATGAAATACCGATGAAATGAAATAAAAACTCTAATTATGAATAAAATAACTGTTGCCCACTAAATAAAACACAAGTGTGCAGATAATTTTGAACCAATAACAATTGATCAAAAAAGGAAAATTCCCAGACACCACTGCAGCTATCAGTTCTTAGCTCTTCCACTTTGAACAAACTAGAACTAGCAAGAAGTAGAAAAATGAATTCTGCTTGTTCATATTACATGCTAAACATATTACCTAATTTGAGAACCTCTTTTACAATGTATTGGATCTCAACTCATCAGGTGACATTACCAGGACTGTCTAAATGGCACAGTTTCTTCCAAGCCTAATTCCATCTCTACGAGTAGTGCTGGGCATGTGGCAAAACTGTCATAAGAGCACCAAAAGTACTGTCAACTTGTCAGTACTTTTTAAGACAGGTTAAACTATTATCTGCCAGATCTTTACATTCTCACTACTGGGAGCACTTGGAATAAAAATTTTTTAAGTGAACAACGTTTTAATTTGTATATTTTAGTGAGCTGCTTCTAAGCTCTTTTTCTGTTCCCGAGTGAGTAGGACACTTACTGTTGAGATTCATCTCATTAACTTTAGACATCTGCAGTGTAGACATCTACATCTGAACTGTTCACTTGAGACTTACTTTGTAGTCAACAGAGAGATATAAACACTTTGAAATGGGGATTCGGCTGACCTATTTGAATCACTTGGTAGCAGGGCACCCATTAAAATAACCAGTTCACGATTAGATAAGTATATTTAGATATCTACGCTTGGTCAGATGAATTCCACTGAGAATTCCAGACCTCTATCTAGGTGCTTTTGTAAATTGGTCAGTGGGGAGAAGAAGAGATATTTTGATCCCCTACATCCTGTAACTTGCAAACTCAAGCTGTGCACCGTATCTTTTGGGTGATTTTTTGGGGTTTTTTTCATGAAAATCATACTATGTTAGTAAGTAATCAAGTATGTGCTTAATAGAATGGTTCCTGGAGTAAGCCAAGGATAAATCTGCCTGCTGTCTTCACAGTACAATATTGAAGTCTAACAGCATCTTCCTGCCCTGTTTCTACTGTTCCATGAGATGGTTCCTGAGAGCTGTCCCATTTACAGACAAGCAAGTAGGGGCTGGAGTCGTACCCATATTTCCCACACTCTGGATGAACTTGTCAACACATAACCTGCAAGCCATGAACTCCCAGGGTATACCTCTTTCATCTCTTGGTCCTGACTCACCTGTCTCTTACACGGCTCATGTCCCTGCTGAACTACGTAAGAGACCTGCCTGGCCCTCTCCACTGTTCTCTAATGCCTTGTGCTGCAGGAGAAGGGGAGGAGGAGGCCAGAACCAGGATAAATATGTTAGCTCTTAATTGGAATTATCAAATCATATAATCCACAACCAATGTCACTACCTGTCTCCCCTGCAACAGTTCTTTAAAAAAACTCCTCCATTGAAGAAAAAATGGCATTAGTCTTTGTCTTTAATTAAGCTTTCCCCATTGAACTGGATTTCCTTGCCTTTCCATGTACAAAACACCACAGGCCACACTGCAAAGACTGAAAGGAAAGTAAGTCAAAACTGACACTTTTCCCCTTTAACATCTGTGCATCTCTTGCTCTTCCTAAAAAGAGCAAACTAATGGGTAGTTTAATGCTGTCAATGACCTAACTAATAACTGGATTTATATTTCTGTACCTTTCGATGGATTCATTAAATTCCTTTTAAAACTATGATTCTTACTGCAGATAAGCCATCAGTGTGCTTAACAGGATATTGAAAGTAGAAAGCGAATGTAGAATAGCAGGTTCATTAGACAACACTTATTCCAAATGTGGAAGCTGAATACCAGATGCCGTTTTGCATAATAAAAGCAGTCAATGATTATCCCTTAGAGGTTTCTGATCCCTGAATAATAACCTATTTTTCAACCTTGTCTGTTATTTTTTCTCTTTTCCCCTAAATTTTCAGCTTTGGGACTAGTCCCTTTTAACAATCACATAAACCAAATATGACTTGTTATTCCTAATGTTGTTTTAAAATTAAGTGAGATTTTCCAGAATTTATGCAAAAGGGGAAAAAAATCCTACAGCAAACAACCATTTACAGGAATAATGAAAATTTGGGACACACACAAAAAAAATTAGAAAATAAGAATAAAGCCTCTAAGTGAAAGGAAAATGCTTGGATGTTGGGCCACCCCAGCTGGTATAAATCCAGAGGAAGTTAAGAATACACAATCAGTGTCAGGCTCTCCTGACACTGAATTCCTGGCTTTGAGTCCCAGTGAAGGAAAAAGGAGAATTCAGTTCTTATCTCCGGGAAATGTGCTATAAACTTTATCCTCCTTGAGATCAAAAAAAGGAGTTTAGGCAAAAGGGCTACTGATTTATTTGAAGAATAAATGAAGCCATATGAAGAATGATGGCTTTTTAATCAGTTTCATCAGCTTTGAGTTTGGGAATGGGGAATAGCAGACATGGCATGATCAGATCTGAATGATTCAGCTCTTAGCACTTAGATCAGCTGCTGAACCTGCCTAGGTCCATCTGCTGTTAGTGGATGCTTCTTCCACAGCAGACTTTTATTTGACTCTTTGTGAGGACAAAAGTGGGACTCCCCACCGGAGGTAGTGAAATGGTGCCTGTCTTCAAAAAGAGCAAAGCAATAGAGGGAGTGTAAGGAAAAGCTGTAACAGAGGTTAAAAAAACCCCTGGCCTTCAGGACTTGGAATTTGCTGGGATACCTCTGTGAAGAACTTTTATTTTAAAGTCAACGTCTTGTTTGTCCTTTCTAATGAGCACTGCTCATTTCAGACTGATTCCATGCAAGATGAACATTGTACAGACAAAGACAGCAGAGCACAAACTCACAGTCCAGGAGGATCCTATTATGTTATCCTTTCAAGCTTCTGCAATTATAAGAACTGAAGGTTCAGTGCAATTATGGACAAATAAAAACATACTGCAACAACAGATTTAGTACAATCATTTGAAAGCCAATAAGTATTTTTGTTTTAGTGACAGTTATCTGTAGTCTGTTGTGTCTGCAAGCTGGTGGCAAGACACTAGAACAAACTTACCAGCCCATCTGGTGCCTGGATTGAAGGATTTCTGTGCTTCATGTTATTACAGCCAAGGCTGAAAGCAAGAAAACCTCCTGTGGTTCAGATGATGCTTCCATGTAAGGTCAAGAGGGTTGTCAAGCTAATAGGAGTTGTAATAACATTTTAATGGCTCATGGTCATTTCTTGCATGTATTTTGTGTGTGTCTGTACGTATATATGTATATGTACAACAAATATATAAATGAAAAATAAATCCAGGGTGGCTGACTTGAGAATAAAATCACCTTTGTAAGAGAAAATTTATCAGGAATTAGAGGAAAAGAAAAAATTATAAAGAAATCTACTTATTATGCCTCATTGTTTTGCTATTCTCTTGCTTGGCATGACTTGTTCTGAAGGTGATGTAGTAGAGTAATAAACTAAAATCCCATTTTTCAGTTGGTACTAGATTGTTGCTGAATTTGTTCACCTTGTGTGTTCCCTCTAAAACACCTTTCTAGTACTTTTGTTTCAGTAGCATACATTTATATACTTTTGAATTGGTGATTAATTTCAGATATGAGTAATAGCACAAAACATAATTATTACTTTAATAGTACTGTCTATAATTTACACAATTTCAGAGATTTTTGTGTATGTTTTCAGTACAAACTATTAGTAATTCTTTCACAGAATAAATTAAAATTAAAATTTATCTCAGTATAAATAACAGTGAAAAAAAATGAGAAAGAAGGCTGTAGCAGAGTACAAGGGCTGAAACTATGTATTATTGTATGCTTAATGTCATAAAATAAGTTGATTCCTTTCATTTTGTTGTTTTGGGGTTTTTTCTCATTCTCATTTTCTCATTCTCATGTTAAAACTTTTGTTTTGGCAGGTAGCACCAGGTGGCACTGTTACATAATCATCTATATCTTTTTTTTTTTTAGCAGGAGAACAAGGTTCCAGTGTTGGGAAGACATGCTTTAAGGAGGGGGCCAGGTGTTAGGCTTTATGAAGGGAGAAGCTGAGGCAGACAGCAGAGAATTTTGCTTTCTACCCACACTTCCTTTTCATTACAATTTTTCTATTCAGCTAATATATTGTGCAGATTTACCCCCAGGCAATAATAGGAAAACCAAGATTTCCAGAAAATAGCCTTTCCAGTATGCTGTTTGTAAGTAACCTTGTTCAAGGACTTGTGCATGGCTCAGTTACTTCATCACAGTAGTCTACATTAATAGTCAGTTTTTCCAAAGCCCCAGCTATTTAATAATGCTTGATTGAAAAATGAGAAATGGAATACAGGTATAGAAAGAATCAGCCACAATGGGATTATGAGATTTATTCTGTCACTTAGCGTAATGCGAGCACCACCATGTTTTGTGGTACTAGGTACTGTGACACTCAGTGCTTCCAGCTTCCCATTTCTGAGGATTGTCACAGCTTTGGTTTAGCCAATCACACTTAATCACTTTTAACATGGGCTTGAGTCACTAAAATTAAGTGAAAATATTTTTTTTAAAAGTCAGTGCAAATAACTTTCCTAATGTTAGAAAAACAGGGCACAAAGTAATAGATATCTACTAAAATTTACCTCTCCCACAAATACAAGAAAAGCTTCTCTGCCTTTCCATTACCAGTTTCATAAATTCTTCAGGTGCTTCTCTAGCTAGGAACTCAGCCTTTATGCAAATTTTCCTTCTTAGAGAGGCCCTTAGTCTGGGAAAGCAGGTTTATCTTTGTATCATCTTTTTCTTTTTTTTTTCTTTTTTTTTTATCTTTCTTTTTTATTTTTCTCTCCAGGCAGTTATATTTCTATCTTGTCTTAACAGATATTAGTTTCACAACTGTCACCTAAATCCAACCTTTGACTCGTAACTGCCTAGCTCTATCAGCAAGTCATCAAGGTTGAATATTCTTTTAACCTTATCCAGAGCATTTCAAATTCTGTGTTGAGCCTCTTCCCATGCAGATTTTTGCTTTTCATTCAATACCTACAACTTGGTACAGGACATTATGCCGCTATGGATTTTATATACTCACTACTGACTCCTCCTTGAGATCATACATTGCAATAATTATTCTTTTGACTTGGTAATGACTTTGGGGTGCCAAAATTAACTGTGTCTTTGGTCAGACTATGACAAGGAATCTATGCCTCAAATGTAAAAAAGGTATATTGTCTGCCATGTACCCATATACTCTTTACTTTGTATATGCTTTAATACAACCTTGTAAAAATTCAGAACATTTACCTTCCAATTCAGATTTTTTCCTGAAATATTAGAACAATTAATAAAGGAAGTCAAAGAATATAAGACAAGTAACGAATGACATATCATTTGAGTCAACCAGAAAAGGAGCAAAAATTGAGGTATCTTAACTAACTGCCAAGGTGTCTCTGAGACACTGCTAGGTACAGGGTAATGATGACTAAATGAATAATATGTAGGAATGGAAGAGACACATAAAACTAGGTTGGTAAAATATGTCTCTCTTCTTGGATCATGTGAGATTCATCAGCTTTAAGGAAATGATCTAAAAATGTGAAGGCTACTCAAGCCACATAAAATACAGTCAATCAGTGGATCAGGATCACTTTTCTTGAATGCCCTAGACTCATTCAAGGCCAGGTTAGATGGGGCCCTGGGCAGTCTGATCTAGTGGTTGGCAACCCTGTCCACAGCAGATGGGTTGGAACTAGATGATCTTTAAGGTCCCTTCCAACCCAAGCCATTCTATCAATCTATGATACATTTCCATCACTAGAACTGACATTTGGCTCCACTGAACTCTAGATTTACAACCTCCCTATTAAAGCCTAAAAGTTGGGGTAGTGGGGCATGCCAGAGTATAGATAATTTTTGCAAGAAAAAGTATGTTGTTTAAAATACCTTCTAGTTGTTTATAACAGCCTTTCTGACTGAGTTTATTGATCTGAAGGCAAAGTCGGTAAAAAAAAAAAAAAGTGTGAGCATTTCTCAGATACCTTATAATCCACCAGTAAAAACTAATCCTGATGTTAAGGTTAAATGGAAACCCAAAGTAGGATTCATGAATGTCTGGCAATTAATTTATTACAGTTTTCAGAAAATACTGTGTTTCTTGAAAGAATCTAAGACCAAAGATGATGATGAAGGCAAATTGGGGAATCAAAAGAACCAACCAACCAACCAACCAACCAACAAAAAGGGGTGGGGTGGGAGGGGAAGAAAAATCACAGTTCATGATTCCAGGAAGAATTCCCTTCCAAGAAATAGAATACCTCGCATACCTTCCCACAGTTTCAGTCCAAGGCTTCTGAGACCTTGTCAACTTGTCAAACATCATCACCCCTTTAAAAAATAAACAGATATCATCACTGTTTGCCACAATGGAAGAACATTTATATCATTAAGCATCTCTTTTCTAATATCCATCATAACAATGCAGCAAAAAAAGTGAAATACTATTGCAGCTATTCAATCTTCTTTCCCTTTGCCCAAAGCTGGAGTTCACTTTATGAACTCTTGTTTGTCAATATTTTGATTAATTTCACTGTAATGCAGGAAGTCTATATTTGTATATAAATTAATTAAAACTTGTACCAAATAAAATAACAGGTTAATATCAGAATCTTCCCTTTTCAGATTGCGTCTATGACACTGAGTTACACAGGATGTTGGAGTAGAGATGACTAAGTGTGTGATGTCCTTGATCGCCCTGCTGATTTGTTCCTGAGGTATCTCCAATCAGGCAGAATGGGTAAAACTGAGAGATAAGCTGATATTTTTTTGATTTTGAGTCTGCTTGCCTGTCTCCTGCATCATATCACAGAAACTATTATATACTATTACTATAATACTGTTGAAAGTATTAAGACACTGGGAGGGAAATCTGCACTGGAAATGTGTTGCACTGGAAATGTGTTGCACTGGAAAGTGTCACTAGTCAAGAGGAAGAATAACCATTTCCTGAAGTACCTGTTATTCCTTAGAGCTCTCTCAACCATGCTTAGTACATAAAATCTGACAAGATTAGAACCTCAGGTGGTATGGCTTCAGGCAAAGGAGAAATTCAGTTACCTGTCAGTAGTAATAATAAAGAGATGAGTGAAACCACCATAACACTGTCTCTGTCTTTCCCCTGGATTAGCTCTCTTTTAAGATGCTCTTATTGAGCAGTTATTCCCTGTGCCTACTGATGAAAGAACAAGTTAATGTTGTGCAAAGAAAAAGCAAGCCTTAAACTATTTTATGGGTTGACTAAGTTTCTTTGAATATTTTAATGACATTTTTACTTTTCAGTTTGCTGTCTTTTAAACTGAGCTATAAAAAAGTAACAGCTCCCAATGTCATTAGCAGGTATGTGATACTCAAATGCATTCCTTTTCTTTTGAGTAACTTCCATCTTATGAGCTAAATTAAAGATTTCAGCTGAACCACATAAATGGTCTACTCCAGGTCCCACTGAAATCAGTCTCGTTATCTTAAGATATCCCCACATTGATATCTTTTTCCTTTTAGTAGAGACTGTAGACTACTTATTTGTTGCAGCTGTGTTGAAAGGTTATAGCGAAGTCCTATTGCTTAACCACCTACATTATCATTTTCCAAGAAAACATACATAATGAAAGAAATCTAGATATACTCTTTGATACCTATATTGATACTATGCATTTTTAACTCCATTTGCACTGTTTTCAGATTAAATTGTTTTTATTTTTCCCAAGTAAATCCTCTCACAACGTTCTGATTATTATTTTTTTTGTTTTTACCCACTTGGCTACAAAACACACCCTTTCTCATCAAATGGATTAGGTATTTTTGTCTGAAATAAGAATAATAGAAAGTACATTTTCTCCTGTAGATGTCTCAATTATCCTTATAAGAAAAATCAGAATTCCCAGTCCTTTAAGATGACGGTATTTTAATATTATGGAGTTTATTGGGAATTTTTGGTTTTGCTGTATGCCTTTAATGCAGCAATGACTGACAGACAGAGAACTAAAAAATGCAACAGCCATATGACTGCTACAGGGAGAAAGATTTCAAACCTGAAATCCATTTAACATGTCCCTACAGGAGGTGAAAGGATTCCTCCAGGTGGAATTTAACGCATATCCAGTCGACTTTTTAAATGGTAAGTCTGATCACTTGCATAGCAAATACACATAGATAAATAGGGCACATCTTTGATGTAGGCCTTAAAAAAAAAAAAAAAAAAAAAAAAAAAAAAAAGACAGATTGTGGACCACTTAACCAGATGCCACAGGGTCTATGCAGGGCCTCTGTAATCTTGTTTTTGTAACTGCTGCATCTATTAAAAAGGAACAGAGACCAGAATGCTTGTAAATGAGAACATCATCTTCTCAACACAGCCTCACTTTTGGAAGCTTTCCATTTGCTTATTAGTGAGTGATATCCCTCAGTCATCAGTATATTAACATTTTACCAAGGTGGGGTTTTTTTAATTTCAGTTTAAAAGTTCATTATTTTTTTTTGCTTTCTGGTTGGATCACAGCTAGATATTTATGTTATTTCTTCTGCCTGAAGTATACAGTGAACTCTGTGATTCTGTGACCTTAACAGTCAGGTGTAAAAATGCAAGATCTTTGTACAGCATTTTGATGGTAAAACTTCTCTTTTAATAGCACTAGATGAATATATGCTAGAAATCCTGTCACAATTCAGACTAACATTACAATAAGTAGTTGTGCTGTGCAAAGCCTTGGATAAAGCACAGTTTCAAATGTGTTGGATTGTGTCAAAACACTTTTGAAATTGTGTTAAACTGATTTAAATAAGCTAACAAAATTTAAAATACACTTAGTTTTGCTTGCTGGCCATGTAGGTTAATCTTCCCATTCCTGCTCGGAATGATCAATCACCTAACTCACAGTGGTTACTCATGAAGTGCTGTGTGATTCAATGTCAATAGGAGTACTGGAGCTCAATGCATAGATGTTTCCAAATACCAGATTTTAAGTGATTAAGAGATTTTAAATATTATCTCTGAGTGAGAAGTACAGAATAAGCTATTTCAGGTGCACATGTGTTTATGTCTACTCATGTATTTTACTTCTGGCCTGTCCTAACCTTCACATTGCTACAAGCCCTATTCTCTGGCTGAGCCCAGCACGATGACGCATTATTCATACATCCATTTTCAGGTCTTACGTACTATCCAGGACAATAAGTGCTTTATATATATTTCTTTTTACTTCTGTACATTGGCATATAGTCTAAGGTATAACCTGTTCTCCAGAGATTCTTCCACACAAGATGGTATTTTAAAAATATATGTGGAAAATCTGGACTATTAGTTAAAGAAATACCTGGTGTGGTGGTTGACCTTGGCTGTCTGCCAGATGCCCATCCAACCACTCCCTCGCTTTTCCTCCTCAACAGGACAGTAGGAAAATAAGGTGGAAAATCTCATGGGTCAAGATAAAGACAGGGAGATCACTTAACAATTATCACCATGCTCTAAACAGAATTGGGGAAAATTTGATTTATTGTCAATTAAAACAGATTTAGATTGTGAGAGAAAAAGACAAGTTAAAACACTCCCTTCCTTTTTTTTTTTTTTTTCCTCAATGTTCATCTTTACTCCATTCCCAACACCTGTACTCCTGCCCAGAGCAGCACAGGTGGGTGGGGAATGGGGGATTGGATCACTCCATAGCAGCTCCTCTATGCTGCTCCTTCCCTCTCACCCATTCCACCTGCTCCAACATGGGCTCTCAACAGGTTACAGTTCCTTCAGGGCATACCCACCTGATCCAATGTGGTCCTCTCCATGGGCTGCAGCAGGGATATCTGCTCTACCATGGCCTCTCCATGGGCTGCAGGGGAATCTCTGCTCTGGCACCTGAAGCACCTTCTCCTCCTCCTTCTTCTCTCACCTTGGGTTTCTCAGGGCTGTCTCTTTTTTTGTCTTTTTTTTTTTTTTTTTCCTCTTTGACAAACAGTGTTTTGCCCTTTCTTAAATACATTTCCACAGAGATGCCACCACCTTGGCTGAGGAGCACAGCTGTGCCCTGCGGTGGGTCTGTTGGAGCCCCTAGAACCAGCTGTGTCTGGCACAGGGCAGCCCCAACCTCTCCTCACAGAGATCCTCCTGTAGCCCAAACTGCTGCCAGCACCTTGGCACCTGCACCCCGTACACCTGCAAATATAAAATAGTGTTGTCATTTTTTCTTCTGACATTAAGCCTTCCCTGCCCCCAAAATTTCTGTGACATAAGATTGTTTAAATACATCTATACATCTCCTAAAAGCTAGTCCATTTAGGTTCGGAAAACCCAACACATACATAGCCTGTGAAAAGATTGCTGGTTTTGCATGCAGTTTATAGACCAGAGTAAATGTTCAACAGATCACTGGGGAATTTACAGCAATTATTTGTCACTTGTAAAATGTGTGTCTATCTCCTCTGCTAGCAAGGTCTGTCTTTGGCTGTATTCCTATCATACACAAGTTTATCAGCAATTCTAATTTTTACTAATTCTATTTATTTTTTAAAGTTCTGATGGTATAAAGGCCTCTTTTCAGAAGTCTGATGTGGTTTCTGTATCCAAATACATAATCTATAAAACTGTTTTCCTCTGAAGAAATACTGCATTTTTTAAAATTCAAAATCAGAAAATATGATTAAATAGTAGACACTCTTGATGTTTCTTCCTCTCCCCAATAAAACCACAGTTTGCTTTACTTATATTTAACCATTTAGGGTTACAAAAAATAAAGAACTAAACACTTTCATATAGATATATATATTTACTACAGAAAAAATGCATTTCTACAGGATACATGCTAATAAAGATAGACCGCTGAAATATTGGCTGCCTTGCTCAGCTGCTGTAGTAAGGTCTTGGCATGACTTGCCCTGTCATTATTCATTAGCCATAACCCTAGATTACATCATCCAGAGTGAATTTTTTTCCCTAAACATGACATAAACTGCAACACTATCAGTTTTGCCATTTATTTTTCACCATGGGAATGAAAGGGACTTTTCCATCTCCAAAGTTGTAAAAACGATTGACTCACTGGACCTGCTTCTCAAAAGGGTTTGCATGAAACTTTCATCACTAAGTTAAGCACATGATTCATGTTTTGTGGAAGCCTAGCATTGACTGTTTTGGTCTACTCGTGCAATCCTTTTCCTCCAAAACACTTTTTGTTGCAAACTTATCTCAAGTCCCCTTCGTTCTCTTGAACGGAATTGCCATAGTATGATAAAAATGAAATCTGTCAGACTTCATAGGTGGTTTAACTACATTCTTTAAATTCTTAATTTTTAATCTAATCCATAATGACTAACATTCAAGAGGAGCTTGCTCACAGATACTGTAAACTGCAGTGATGTTCAGAGCATTAGCTAAGAAGGTGAGCGGGGAAAAGAGGGCAGATTCTTTTAGTTTGTTCCTACTGAAAAAGGGGGAAAAAATACCAGACACAAATGACTACATGGTCTAAATCCATGTCTTTTTTCTTCCTACATGTGAGGTTTAATTTCTTTGCTGTGAGCAGTTCACCCATTAATTCATAGGTAAAAAAAAAAATAATTTGTCTTTTTATAAATTATTTGGTGGATAAAGTGCTTTCCTAATCTAAGGCAAAAATAACATAGTGTATCATTTTCAGATACCTTCTAACAAAAACTAAAGAAATAAAATGAAATCTAAGGGAAAGCTCCTATCTAGCATATCCAGCCTTCAGTTTTCCTTATGTTAAAGAATGAAGCATAAAAACTTTAGCTGAAAGATTACCCAATGTTATCTAAGTAGACAGAGGTCATTAAAATATTATCCATATACAGTGTTCTGTGTGGCCCAAGGGTGACATAACAGCTAGGGCAGAAGCACAGCCTACTTTTTCTGACCACTCTTTTGCTTGGCAATTTGGAACATGATTTTGTGCTAATTTTTAATAGTAGCTCTTGTAATGTGCATATCTGCTTAACTGGTATGAAGTAAGACTATTGTAAGTTTGTGGAGACTCTTGAAGTATTCTTTATACTGCAGCAACTTTCAGGCACTTCACATCTGAGCTTCATTCAAACCTACTCCTGTTGTACATTACCAACCACTTCAATTCTTCTTGTTTTTCATTTATGTTAGAAAGATAATAGGACTCTTTATGCTTTTAGAGGCCCTAAAGATGTTTTGAGGTGTTCATATTTTCCCTTTATATATTATTTTTATTGTTTGTTGCTTTCAGACTCTCCTCTCAACACTGTACTATATAGCAAAAAAACCCCTGAAGTTATATGCTTTGAACAGCTTATACAGTAAATGAGGCAGAGAAATCAGCAGGGATGGTACTGCAGGAGAATTAATAGTTACAACTTCTTGTTTGAATTGTGTTAATGCTGAATTTCTCCCCAGGACTGGATTTGACCCCTTTCATGGTCAACTTGGCTATGTTTTTATGCATCTGCCATTGAAGTTGGAGTCTAAGGTCAGCCACAGATCCCTGTGTAATTTCATCTAACAAAGCTTGGCTAGTCCAAATATGTTCATCATCCTAGTCACAGGGAGGGTCCTTTTGCTTGTGTCCATTACCAAAGCATTCTACATTTCTCCTTTTTTTTTTTTTGTTATAGGTATAGGAAAGACCATTGCCAGCCTGGTGGGATTGCTTTCAGATTATGACTGGATTTTGGCTGTCAGCTCAGGATCTCATCTGATGATATTTAGAAAGGTGCTGTTTCATTTTAACACACTGCCTTGCTGAGTCTTGACACATTTTCTCCCAGAAGTATATTTGCTATCCCTATCCAGTCTTCTTTAATAATATCCTGTGGAAATACACTTCCTGTCCAAAAAATAAAATAAAATCAAGTTTAATTTACTTTCTTTCTCATTATCCCATAGCATTCGCATGCCATTCATACCATTTGCATAAATAACTTACTAATCTTTACTTACCCTATATTTGAGCATAGCCCTGGCTTTGCTTCTTTACCATTGGGGTCCACAGGCACTTAGTGGTAGCCCAGCTGTCTCCTTCCCTTTGCTGTGCACACGCTTTACCACTCCTCCCCAGAGCTTCCACAGGCCACTGTGCTCCAGGCAATGCTTCTCTTTCAATTGACCACACTGCTTGGGGAGTCGTGTCAGAGCTTGAAAAAGCTTCCCACAGCTTTATCACAGCGACGCTACTGCTTGGCTTGGCTTTCTCCAACCGTCTGCTTCACAGCTCCATTTCTGCAGCTGTCCATGCCCTACTGAGGCACAGCTTGCTGCCTTCTCTTCCTCTAGGTCATCTGCTTTGTGATACTGCTCCCAGCTGTGTTTTTCTTCTTCTGACGGCTGAGGTCACAGGAAAAAGCATTCTTTTCAGATGCGGTTGTATCTATTTAATGCCTCCAACTGAATACACAGTTAGCCCCTCAGAAAATACAGTGTGCAATTGAAATTCTACTTCATTCTTTGAAATAATTGTGCAAAAGTTTAGTTACACTGTAGCTCTTCTACTCTTGCAGAGAGAAAACACTGAACAAAACTCTGGCATAAGGCATGAAGTCTGACAGTCGGCAGTGATCCCAGTATGGAATCTAAAAAAAAGAGGCTTTCTTCTGCCTTTGTATTAAAGATCTAGGCACTATTTAAGACACTAGGATTTATGTTAAGATAAGATTTTTAATTTTCCCTTGTTTCTGCTATGTGCTTAAAGGCAGTTCTGCATTCACTTTCACTTATCAAATTAAAATTAATAATTTAAATGCTCATCAGTAGCAAAACATTTGTCTATAAAATCAGCATATTTGTTCTTAAATGTTTGTCATAGGTGGATGAATGAGGCTTTGTAGCATGGAATTTTAAGTTGTCTTTGACCTAGTTGGACTATGGCCCAGGTCATTTTGAGTACTTCTAGACTAAACTTTTGGTTTATTAAAACAAACAAATACAAGTCAGAATAAAATATTTTAGTTATTTCTGTTGAGATCTCCTCTCTGTAATGTGCCACATCACATATGTGCAATAATATTGTGAATTCATGCACCACAATATGCATTGTGGTGTGTCCACATGGTGGACATGGAGTATTACCTTCAATTTCCAATCAAGGATCAGATTTATGTTGTTTCCCGGGTTACTGATAAATAAACCCACAGCTTAGATGTGCTTTTTAGAATTGTGTGTGATGATAGTCCTTACTGTTAAATTTTTGACAACTTCCCTAGCATGGCTTTGGCCTCTGCCTACTAGCAAGCACTCTTGCAGGAGATGTGTGATTCAGGGTAGACAGTCTGGAAAAAAGGCTAACTGTCTTTTATCTGACACAGATCTCCAGCACCAGCAGACTTAGTACCTTCAAACACTCATGACTGTCCATGTGAAATAGCTATAAAACCACCACTTGGATGGGCTGTCCATAGCTTTCATAGCATTTCATATCCTTTAAAATGAAAGAAAACAGCCAAACCAAACAAAACCAAACCCACTAAGAACCCTATCTTCTCCTATGTGATAGTTTCACTAGAAGTTTACTGTCAGGTACCTGCTCACCATGGATGAGAGTAATGTGACACAAAGGTATGAGTGATACTATCATGAACAAGTTGTTATAAAGACAACATATGATCAAGAAATAAATTAAAAAGTAAACAGATACTAATTTTATCTGTGTTTTTCTTTTTCAAGGGTATTTAAGTATAGTCAATTGCATGTTAAAAATATTGTAATTAATAGAAGTTACCCTGTAAGGAGAATTTATGCACAAGTAAGGCGGGGATAAAGACCTATTGTGCAATTCATGGTAATCCCTTGCCCTGCAATTGGAAAGTGGCCAAAGAAGTTGTGAGCAAGTTATTTGTCCTATATGTAATGTATATAGCTTTGTTACTTGGTTTTATTGAATCTGGCAACAAACCACTTCTCCTATGAAAGGGAATATTTGTGAATTATTTATTATTACTCCCCATCTACATATAAATAATACTGAAACAGTTTGAAGACAGCACTTACCTTACATTTCTTTGGCAAGCCCAGTATTTACCAGTTACTCATTGTGATCTTAAACTCTGAGACTACATTGGACATCCCACCTGGCTGTGCAAATAAAGCTCATATTCTCCATATCTTTGTAAGCCATCACCTTGTATAATCATTTATATCAGAATAAAGTTGTAGAAAAGCATCAGAGTTTTTTCTGTACATTTTGTTGTGGCTGAATTAACGATCTGAGGTGGAAGAAAACTGCATTTGCTCCATAGTAAGAAAGCTTATAGTAGATTATAATTAGTGTGCTATTTTAGGACTCAAAACCAAACAACACTCAAAAGCAAAGAAAACAAAGATAAATTAAATACCTAGCCAAAATACTGTTATATTGATTTCAAAGGTAGATAATTTTAGCAACAATATATTTAGAAGGTTCTTGCTCATATATTTTTTTCTATCCATGTATGAAGACACTGCACAAGTCATGGTTTTGTATAGCATTTTTAATTATAATTTTACCAGCTGGAAAATGTCACAGAATGGTGAAAAGGACTTGCTTTTGTTATACTCTGAGTCACAACTTCTGAGTTACAGTTGTCAGCTTCCTCTCCCAGATCAAGTTCTACAGAACTGCTGCTTGCTCTACTATTCCCTGTCTTACTTGTGCAGTTATTCTTGCAGAAGTACAAGGTTTTCATTTGTACATGTGACACTTAATCCTGTTTTTTTTAATGCTTTTTTACCATATTTCAGACTAGATGAAATTTTAACCTGGTAGCACTTCCAATTTGACTTCTCATGTTTCATATAATGTAATATTTTTAGTCTTTAATGAATCATCTAACTTAAAAAAAATTAATAATAATAACATCAGACCTATGTTAAACCCCATTTGACACATCTGTCTAGTTGGAAATGTGGACTACTGATAACTGCTCTCCAAGTATTATTGTCTCAACACCTGTGCATCCACTTTACAGTAGATTCTTTTATAAAATACATTTTGTCTGTTCTTATGAGTGTATAATCTGAAACAGTGTAAAGTCTGAGACAGTAATGTATGATGTCTGCTGTTTCTCTCCTGTCCACAAGGCTTGCTACCCTGTCATAAAAGTGAATCGGCTTGTTCTGACATGATATACTTTTGACAAGGCCACCCTGGATGGTACTCATCTCATTGTGGTCTTTTAGTAATTTTTATTTTTTTTTTTCTCTCATGAAAAGTTCCTGACTTTTTCAAGGAACTGAAGTTAGGATAACTCATCTACAATTTTCTAACCTACCAGTCTTTGGAATTTCTTCTGTCTTCCACAATTTCTCAGAAAAAATCATTACTAATGGCTCTGAAATTACTTCAGCCAGTCCTCTAAGTGTACCAGAATGAATATCCCCAGGTAATCACATTATAAAATGATTCAGTTTATCTATGATTTGGATTTGTTCTTTTCTTATTTTATCTTTAACTGTTACCTACTTTAGCTTCATATAATGTATTAGAGGCACACTGTAGGTGAGAGTGAAAGAACAGATTTCTCAGTGTTAGATTCTGCTAATTTTAAATATGCTTATGTTTTTTACCCATGGAACATTGTTCCTTAATCCAGTGTGACTTCTTGTAGAGTAAGGGAAACACCTCTGAAAGAGTTGGAGGGACAAGGACTGTGGCACAGATGCCACACACAGTGGTGTACCAAGCCGAGCACATCAATACAGCAGGAGTAATTTGTATATATAGATATAGATATATACACTTGAAATAGTGGGGGGAAAAGTCATTACACACACTAGAACATAAAAACCCGTGTGGAAGAACAGAACATTGTGTGCAAATGTACACAATTATAGCTTACTTTGTGCTGTCTGGTTTGCAGAATTATCAATAGTGACACAATTTCGCTGAACCTCACCCTCAGGGATATAGAAGCTTAATCTTACCTGAATTTTGGCATTTTTTTAATGCAAACATTCATCCTTAGCACAGTCCTCTTAGGCTTCTTTTTAGGTGGCAGCGGGAAATACTTCTGGCACTGTTGATATGCTTCTGCTTTAGCCATCTATGTTACAGTGAGATGAATCTTGTTCTAAAGCTGTTCGGTTCTCTCCATTGACTATAAAGGGAGCACAGTCAACTGGCTTGGATGAGGATATCCATAGTTCATCAAATGAATCTCACTCATTGCTATAGTTCCAATATTGCTAACGATTCCATCAACTTCACATTCCTTTTGCATATGACAAGTGACCATCTAAACACATTGCAATTTTAGTCTTAGCTTCAAGGAAGGTGAGGCCGAGACTTCCTGTCCTGAACATCCGATTGGCCAGATAGAGGACAAATGTGTTCCTCCTTCTACAGGAGAAGATTAAAGATCTGCATTCCTTATTCCACTCAAACACATACACAGATGCACACACACACACATATATCTCTGTATATGTACAGACATCTTAGTTATGTTTAAAAAATTACTTTTCTCACACATACATGCACTGCTCTTAACAATGGAGAGGAAGTCCTCAGTTTCCCTTTTTAGGTACAAGAGTTTCTGCTTCCAACAGGCCTCCTGTCACCACAGCTGAACAGAGTATCCGTAAATCTCAGCTTCAGAAGTCAGAACTATTTTCTCCCACTTTGACTTTTTCCATGCTGTTAGATGTTCTTCATTATATATGGATTCAATAACCTTGAAGTTTTACTTGGAATTTCCAGTTTTAAACACAGATTCAGACTTTGTCAGATTCCTTCCAAAACAAATGTAATAAACAATCATATTCATGTTTTTTTGAGGGAAATTTCCCTCATTCTCCACTGTCTTCAATTTCTTCATGTTCAAACAAAATTTAATCCAAATTAATCTTATAATATGATATGAAATTTTCTACTGGTAAAAACATGAAATCTAACAAATATTCTTAGTGTCTGTTCTGTAACAGATCATTCATATAACTCTTGTAACATTGTATGATTTTAAAACAGATTAAATTTGCCTCTTACTTCAAATAAGCTTGAAAATATTAACAAATGTATTTGTTGCTCATGTCATTAAACACACTTGGAAGTCCTGCTAAACCAGTTAAGGGAGGATATTTCAAAATCATGTAATACCTGCTCTTCAAATTCACTAACTGGCAACAGAATTGCAGAGCTTGACTCTCTTCTCTTTAAAAGAGTATTCCTGACACCAATAAAATCTACTTCAAATCAACAAGCTTTTAATAACATTAAGTGAAACCTTCTCCATGTTCAACTTCAATGCATTAGAATCAAGACTAATGCCACTTTTAATTAAACTAGGTATTGCAAAGGATCTATACTCTCTTACAGTTATCCTTATAATCTTATTTCGTATTTTACCCACTGAAGTATGTTTATTAATAGTGCTGCAGAGATTTTGGCAGCAGGGTTTCTTAGATCTTCTAATAACCTTTTGAGCCTAAGATTGCTTCCTTTCATTCTCAACCAAATCCTCTACCTTTAAGGAATGTTTCATTTTATTCAAAGCCTTTCTTTTTTCTTTGTCTACCCTTTAATAATTCTTCTGCTAAAAAGTACTGATGAATTGCTTTGCTACCCACACGATCTAGAAATAGCCAACACAGGCCACAAACATAGCCAGAAAAAAGGCTTCTTTGTATTGTCAGTGACAGTTTCTATAAATTCCTTAAAGTAGAGAGAATGAAAGGAGATCCAGACAACCTTTTGAACTCTATCTTTTCTCTACCACTATATCAATTTAGAAGGCAGTTGTAGATGAATAAACATTGGAAAATGGTCATTCCACCTCTAGTAAAATCAATTTTATACTGTAAAGCCAACCTCTAATATTTACTCCCAATTTTCTGCAAATTTATGTCTTGTTGATGGTCAAGAATTCATCAGTAAAATTGTTAAAACTATCCCCTACCCACCATTACAAGTGAATCATATTTTAATCGTCCATTATTTTTTCTCCTCAAAACCTTTTTCCTATGTATAGTTTTGCTCACAGTCAAGAATTGGTATATTAACTTCTTATCATAGTTACCAGTTATGAAGTGTTTTTATATGTTTAGATCTAAGTTTATCCTGTGTGTAAGTTACATTTGTTTGGTAAGGATTTGCCCTCTTAGTAGACAGCATCTCATTTTATGTTTGTCTCAATATAATCACACTATAATATCTTTCTTTTTTAATCTTCCATAATGAACAACCAAATCAATAGATTTGTTTGTAGCAACTACGGAAAGTATTGAGTTATCAGTTTCAGTTTATTTATAGCAATAAATTTATTAAAAGTATTTAAAAAAAAAGTTAAAATCCCAGCCACTCATTTCCCACTCTAAAAATTCTAATTCTAGATTCCACACACAGACTCTCCATTCCCGCTTCCACTGCCCAAGCTAGTCAAGACCAGTTGTAATGTTCTTCTTCACTTCCCTGCATTTTTTATGAATACTGGACAGGTTCTCTCTCATCACTCCTCTAGACCATGTAAAACTTACCCTTCCCTGTCCCCAGGAAGAAGTAGTGACAACAGCAATAAACCGGTGTGTTCTCTTTCTTCTACAGGTGTACTCTGGGCCACCTCTGGGCCATCCATGTCAGGAGGAAAAGTTTTCTTGCATTTTGCACCTGTTAGTCTTCACACAGGAAAATAGGGATTGAGGATAAAGCTAATAACTTCTATGTTTCAGTAAGTCCCTGATGCTACTATTAGAGGAAAGAGAAAAAGAGAAAAAGAGAGAAAGAAACAAGAAAGAAATAAAGAATAAAAAACAGAAAGTGGTTCATGACTATACCTTAATTCCTAAGTAGTGATAAATACAGGAATGAGTTGAAGATTTCTTCCCTTTTCATTTTGCAGAGGGAATCCCAAGGTGGAAGAGAGCCATCATAACTGTGTTTCACCACCCTACTATCATCTTTCCCTGTAGGAAGGAAAGGAGCTCCAGAGATGTATTTCCTGGGCAAGCAGAAGTACCCCTTGGTATCTTAGAGTGCCAAAATAAATCAATGTTCAGGTGACCTAAACTGATGAACAGACCAACCTCTTATTTACCTCCAAACACATTATCATATGGTTTGTTTAAAACCATGTCTGTCTTCCCCTATGATCCTTCTGTAGACCACAGTGACACCCTGAGAATACAGTAAAAGAGAAAATGTAGTTCTCTGTATTCTTGAAAACAGTACTGAGAAGAATGCTTTCTACAAAATGCCAATTTAAAATCTGTTAAGCTTTATAATCTCAAACAGTGAAATTAAGAACTCAAATGAACAAAGCCATGAGCAACCTGGTTTGATTTCAAAGCTGGTCCTGCTTTGAGCACTGGTTTGGGCTAGAAGACATTCAAAGGTCCTTTTCAACACAAAGGATTCTATAATTCCATCATTCTATAAACTACACATTTATATACTAGTATACAGAAGTGTCGTGCACTAACCACAGTTTAGGAGCATCATCTCTGGATTTTATATCCTTAAATCTTTATTAAGAAATGTCTCATACACCTACTCTCCATTTTACACTGACATGATAAATCATCTTTCCTCTTCTTTCAAATCCAACCATGCCCTGACTCCTGGGAGGACAAGAAAAAGAAATAAAACTTATTTCACAAGAAAACAAAGCACAACTGCGTTGCATGAAATGGGAGTCTCTATCTTCTCTCTTTCTGGAGTTTAAATATATAATTCTGCTGCTTCTACATAGATAAACTGAACAAATGTTCCATGCTCTCAAAATTATTTCTGGCCTCATGTGGCATGATATTATTCTCCTGTGTATCCTAATGACTTTTCTCATGAGACACAACTTTGAGGTACTGGCTTTAGCTAAAGTGGAAGAGACATTTATTCAGCTTCCAAACAAGTGAGTAATGACTCCCTGAAGGAATCATTCCAGGATAATTTCAGCATGAACCCACCTGTTGGTCATGTTTTTCTAAGCTCACCAGACATGAAGAACTCTGTGTCTGTTGTTGACATCTCATTAAGTAAATGCAGATCATTTGGGGTTTTGTTGGTGTATTGTTTGTTTGGTTGAGGGTTTCTTTGGTTGTTGTTTTTTTTGTTTTTTCTTTTTTAAGTTTTGTAACAGGACATGCTAAATATACAGGATCTCAGAATATAGCGAATTTTAGGCTACTAAAAAGTGCATTTGTTTTTATGCCAGTAATACAATCATATTTTTTACCTTGAACTTTCTTTACCACTTACTCATTATTTGAAATTCTCATTCTTAAAGTAGCTGTGTTACAACAGAGTCTAGACAGACACTAATACACGCACTCAGGAATTTTAGTTGTAGCTTCTTGGGAGTAAAACAGGGAACAGAAAAACATCCTGAAGTATGTTTTAAATACAAAAAGGTTTTCCAATATAAGAATGGAGAGCACAGAAGTCACAAAAATATTATGTCTGCCAAGAGCTGCTCAGATGTCTCAAAATCTCTGGAGCTCTTAGCTTCAGGACTTGGAAAACTCAATCCAGTCTTAAGTATTGCTGCCAAATACAGAAAGGCAATATTACTCAGCCTTGGGAGTCAAGGATCAGCTCCTGTCTAAGGCACTGATCTGTTGTGTCACATTCTAGCTTTTTGTGTCCTTATAAACCTTCCAACCTTTCATCCTCTTTTACTGTAAGCTTGTCTGTGTCAAAATGGTAACCTGCTGTCATTCTTCCCGGTGTCTGGCATAGTAGGGTACTGATTTTAGCTGGGATTTTCAGACACCACTGTAATGCAAATAATAGTAATACTGCTTTGTGAATATTTTCCACATGTGTAGAAGTGTCCCTATCTAGCTTTTTTATGCTACTGCTCCATTACCAGTTGAGCAAGGCCTGAACGTAGAGCAGAGGAAAATAAGAGAAAAAAAATTACTCAGGAGAAAAAGCAGTGTGCAAACAATATATCATAACTGTCATAATAGGCTGGCTTAGGACAAGAGAATGAAGAGCTTGAATTCAATTCAGGAGATGACAGAGGAACCAGTAGAAGCAATGTAAAAATGAATGGATGCAAAAATAGCATCATAAAAGGTAAGTAAGTGATTTTTTGCAGCAAAGCATAAATGCCCAGGCCATTTGTTATGGCATGTAGCATTAACTGGGTAAAGAAATTTTGTTAGGCCTTAATATTCGTAGTATGTAAGTAAGAAATGTTAGACAAGCTTCTGATGGTGGGAGAAATCTCCAAGACAGAAAAAACTGGCTGTGTTTCTGGATTCCTCCCCTTCTTATGTGCTTTATATTCCATGCTGCACAATGAACATGCAAATTTGATTATTTGTGCAACAGTCAAGTGGATTTTACAGTAACATTACACCAACATTACATTCTTAAAACCGTTAATGAGTCACTTTGCAATATAATAAGCCTGTGAATTAATGAGTCATTCTTACTTCTAATTTTTGCAGTGAGGATAGCTGAGAACAACTTCTACAAATTACTGATACCTTGTCAGCCTGTCAGGACTTGCCTATATAGGAAATTAGTTCTCAGGAAATCCGGGTGATAATTTACTGGAAACTAGCTACACTGGCCTACTCTCTGCACCTGTGCCTGGGTACTTGTGCAGTGTGAGCATGTAAGGTATCTCTGCTTTCAAAGAAGGATAAGGTAATTCACAGAAAAAATCCATCATGTTATGCCAGTTTAGAAGATGGGAATGAAAAGATACACCAAGCTAGCCAGAGGAATAAGCTACAGTCTGGAAACCATGCAGTTTTAGAGATAAAGTGCACCCATTTACTAGAAAAGATTTTTAGCTTGATCATAACCTGCACTGACAACTGTGTTTAATACTTGGAATGGAATTGGCTTGTTTTTATCCAGTTCAGAGTATGGACAAAATAATAAATCTTCATCTGCATCAGTCCTTGTAGATATACCCTTAGAGTTCATTAAGAACAATCTCAGGAGGCAGAGAAAAGGAAAGGTAACAAGACAGAGTAGCTAAAACACTATAAATTCATACCTAGTTGTATAGATAAATCCAAATTTATTCTTAAATGCAGCAGTGTCCAGAGTCTATGCTTACTGCTGCAGTTGTTGTTTATTATAGTAGTTAAGAATTTAAATGCCACTTTAGCATTGTTACACGAGATGAATTCTTAAACTGGTTAACCACAGGCATCAGTGCATCCAGCAGTCTAGTAATATTAAATGCTCATATTTAACTCTTCTGCTAAATTAGAGAAAAAAAAAAAAAGTATAAAATACATGTTCTTTTGTTTCAGCTATGAGGAAAACAGTTAAAGACATCTATAGACTAAAACTCAAGTACAATTTCGTAATGCAGTCTTTGATACTTAGGAAATGAGATTCAGAAGACAAGAAATTGAGACATTTGTGTTGACTGAAAAAAAGTCAGAAACTTCAAAATGAGAATAAAACACAAGCAATTGGAAGAATTGAAATGACAAACACAAATTATGAAAATGCAAATATGAGACCTACTCAGCTCTTTTATAAAGTCCTGTGTAGAAATCATTTATTTTAATAGTATATTTTTGCGTACAAATAAGTTATATATTGAAAATAGAGAATTGTTTTATTTAGTTCCAAGACTGTCAACATTTCTGACACATAGACAATGATTATAACATATGTATATATGAGCCTTCATACATTATGTATTTAAATATATAGTCACTCCTCTAGGTAAAAAGTTATATTGTATACTTCATTGCATATCATACCTGGGTACATACAGAAAGAAGAGTTGTAATTAAGAGACATGTGGCTAACATCAGGCAGAAATAGAAAGTAATTTTTGTTCTCTAAAGAAATTTAAAATTATTTTTAAATAAATAATACTTTAAAAATTGAGGTGGGAGAGCAACTAAAATTTTTATTTAATTTAAAATATTTATAGTGTGTTTGAAAGTAGTATTTCAAATAATAAGTTGAGACTTTTGTTCCAAAAGCTGAAATGGAAATTGTTGCCATTTAATAAAATAAAAAAAATAATTTTTATGTACCTCCTCCAGCAAATATGTTTATATGGTATTTTCATAGTAAAAATTGTTTCAGTTGAATAATTGTACTCTAGTACACTAATGTGAGATAGTGTTGCTGAAGATTTTGCAAATCACCTTAGCCTTTTTGACATCAGCCAGTGTGACACTTGTGTTACATGTCAATGCAATATTGCTCCTTAACCCATGTTCCCCATTTTTTGCATGTGCTGAATTTCTGACATTGTAATAACTGTAATTAAAAATAATTAATTATAGCAATTGTAGTAAATACCAATATAAAATAATTTAAAATAATAACAATAAAACTAATGGATAAAAGTAATTCTATATTACTTTGGTTTGTAACATTATAAGTGGATGGGAGCCAGAAAATCAGATATTCTATTAGTTCAGGATCTTTTGGATTCATATCTGCAAAAAGAACTCTCAAAACCAAAATCACATGCAACATCATAAATGTTGTTAATCTCTTGGATCAAAAATTGGCAGAGAGGAAAGAGCTCTTCATAGATCAGACTGCAAGATTGCAATTAGGAATATGGAGGGAAAACCAAAAGAAAGTCCATGGAGATTATTGTTTCATATCACAGGTGTTTGCATTTCTGTGGTGCATAATGAGATTCCTGCATAGTGGGTATATGTTTGCACACACAATCAAGAAAAACAAACACTATTATATATATTTATGTATGTTGCTCGGTATACTATCATTAGTAAAATTGTGGGACTTCTTGTAATTCAGCTCCACTGCCTTATTCCTAAATGATAATTCTAGATAATGGCTGAAAGGACATTCTTGAGATCAAAGGAAACGGAATCACAATGGAGTTTTCAGAAATCAGAGTGGGACTTAAGTGAGACATGTATGTCTGGTGGTACTTAGTGCAGGCTGACTGTGTCTCAAGTACCAGGCAACCCATTGAAACCAATATGTGCCTTTCATATGATAAGACTAACTATTGGAATGGGTTATTTATTTTCTCTTCCTATATTTCTTTTGCTGATAACTCAGCAAACAGAAATCACAGTAAGAAAACATCAAAATACTGCTCCCTAAAACTGTGGATGAGTAGTATAAGTAACTATGGTTGTTTGGTTTTTGGTTTTGTATTTGGTTTTTTTTTTTAATTATTCAGAGTTGCCTAACAAAGGTGTAAGATAATAAAATATCAAACTTCCTATGGTAAATTGTACAGAATAGCTTTTCTGTTGTAGTCTTAATTAGTCCTGTAGACACTAAACACAAGAAAAGAAATATATTCTTATTTTAATTTACATTACTATTCTGTTCCTTTAGAGGAATGTGCCTATGTTTACAATATCTTATTTATTTTTAGATTGTTGTAATGCACCCAGTGAAATAAGTACTTTTAGAGGGACACAGTTGAAATTATTATCTACATGTGTATGTGTGAATCTGTGTGTACACAGTGTTTCTAAAATAAAAATAAATAGCATATTTGTGATTAGAATTTTGATGCTGTGTACTAGTGTGTGTTCAAACTGTACTAGGGAGAGTTTCTTTTATTTAATTGTAAAATACTCATTTTCTAGCTCTGTGAGGTTTTCTAGCCCATCTACTTTTAGGCTGATTTTCGCTCTGAAGCCCTCAGGTTTATAAGTCATCTAAAAATCATTTGACTCTATCTAGTAGAATCATGAATGTTCTCATTATCTGTATAAGTACTGGATGCAATTCAAAGCCTGCAATACTTCTGACCTTGCCGACTTAAAACCATAACACAACTAAGGAGAAATTTACTCACTTTCATTGAAATAATTGATCAGCTAGGTATTCTCTGAGTGCAATGAGTTATGTAGATGCAATCGTCATTTCCATTTTTTTTTACACTCAAATAGCAGTGTTTTGGTGGTAATTATATTCAATGTAGTTTGCTATTTAATTTATTTGTTTATTTTTGATACATCATTTTTACTCCAGGGTACTTTTATCTCTTCAGATTTTTTTATTCATTATTTATTGTAGCACTAGAATTACATTAATTAAATTCTATGGTTCTTGTAATAAATTCAAAGTTTTATAATAAGAAGAGAGAGCACATAGCAATAAAGGCTACTACTAGACTAGAAGAGTTAAAATTAAGCTGGAAGTACATGGTTCCTTGGTGTCTAATCTGCTAAATCTTTAATGTTTTTCCCAACAACTTGGTTAAAACTTAAACCACTAAAAAGCAGTGTAGTTCAGAAACTTACAATTCGACAGACTAACAGTGCTAATATACTTATTGAGTTTATTTCTTACAGCTGCTCTATTTGAAGTTCCGTTAACTTTAAGAACAGAATCTAAGATTAGAATGCAAAGATCAATAACTGATAGATCCACAATTTGCAGCAATAATTGATTGGAAAAGATTAATATAAATAGACTTATGCTGCTGTTAAATACTACCAGAACATTAATAAAATCGATCACAACCTCACAGCTCCCAAATTCCTTCCATAATTAAACCTTTTGGGACTCATGCTCACTCTTTCTCTCAGTGGGCACAGATAAAAAAAATAGAGAAGCAAAAAAGTATCTCTTTTTGATTTTTCATCTAAATGATTTCTTCATTCACTGCAGGAATCCAGAGTTTCAGGATTGGGAATTACTTTCTAAGGCTCTCCTCCCTTAGTGACCCTGCTGCAGTAAGTTCTCTCACAAGTTTCTCCTCATCACATTTGGTTCAATGATTGGTGTTCTTGTGTCTGCAAATGGGTGGAGACTTATGTGTAAGGCCAAGGTATGGCTGTGGACTCTCCTGCATAGAAGATTGGTGTCTAAGCAGCTTTAGCAGCATAAAAACATGTCTATGTCTTCTACAAACCAGAGTAACTCATGCAGTTACTGAATGAAGCATAAGTAACAGTGTGGCTCTATTAGTGAGATGCTGTGCCTGAGTGGGTAAAACCTACCCCTTACCTGCTGTTGGAGCTGTAGTGACTGCATTTATAAATTTTCTGAGCAGTGTAGCCAGAATGAATTTGTGCCTGCCTAAAAAAGGTCTGCTAGATATATATTTAATCTTACTGAAAGCTTTTGGACTACAGGAGTTCTGGAGATTACATCAACTTTTTAAGATAAGATGTATGCTCCTGCATTAGCTGAATGTAGTGGAATAGATTTGTGACCTTGTTAGTAACACTTGAATTCAAATCCAGTTATATGATGGTAGACATTATTTTAAATGGCTATGTCTATTTTAGTTTGAGATTTGGCTGTCTAAGCTTATTTTAGGAGCCTCAATTAACCAGGTGATAATAAAGATAATGACATTTTTATCTCCTCAACAGGGCATGATGAATGCAACTATGTGACTCCAATTAAGAATACATGTCTATATGTTTTGAAATAAATTATTCTTGTCAAAAGCATAACAGGTATCTTAGGTAGTATTGCAACAACTACAAGTAGTCTTTGTATTCAACAGGGCTTATTATATCTCTTGAATTAAGACTGTGTTCAACCTGAAAGCTTGATGCTTGATATCAAAAATATGCTTGATACTTTGAATAATAGAGATATGTTGATAAATTTTGCAAACCTGAACTTTGTAAGAAGACACAGTAAGAGGATTTGGAAAGAAATTACTTTACCAAACCACTTTAGAGACAACTTCACTGTGCTGAGAAGATTTCAGTGGTTGGATCTCAAGATATGTATACATCTATATGTAATGGGGAAAAAAAATTCTGTCAGTTTGATAGTAGTTTTTTGAAAGGACAGATTTTATTTTTTTGTTTTGATAACCTTTCCTCTTTCTACTGAATTTTCATTTTTGTAGGTTTTATTTTATATTATTGATATAATATACTATATTTTCAGCTTAGAGCTTTTAGAGGTACCTGTAATGATCCACTATACTAAATTTTCTTCTTGCAAAATGAGGAATTTTGGGTTTTAAAGAGTTTCCTAACTGGAAAAAAAAATATTTAAGGAGTGTTTTCAGAAGACTGGAATTTTCATTCTCTATAGGCATAGGTGTGGAAAAGAAACTAGACTGGTGCAGAATCCTGAGACTATAGCACACTGAAAAAAACATACTGAAAAATATCTTGGGTAAGTGAGTTTGACCTCACTACAAGAGGCTCTGGTTTAGATACGATGTTGAACAAATGTGTGCGGACACATTCTGGGTTTGATCCCTAGGGAAAAGAAGATGTTGAGGGAGGCAGGCATACAGGTTATTTGATAAGACTGAGAGTGGTCACCTTCTCTATGTGTGTCCCTTTTCCTATTTATATACAGACACTCCAGATTACAGACACCCCCAACAAAAGAAAGACATGACCAGTTAGAACGTGTCCAGAGGAGGCCATGAGGATAATCCGAGGGCTGGAGCACCTCTCCTATAACGACAGACTGAGGGAGTTGAGGCTGTTCAACTTGGAGAAGAGAGGGCTTCAGGGAGATTTTACAGCAGCCTTCCAGTACCTGAAGGGGCCTACAAGAAACCTGGGGAGGGACTTTTGACAAGGTCAGGGAGTGATAGAAGGGGCAATGGCTTTAAACTGGAAGAGAGTAGGTTTAGATGAGATATTAGGAAGAAATTATTTCCTGTGAGGGTGGTCGGACACTGGCCCAGGTTTCCCAGAGAAGCTGTGGAGGCCCCCTCCCTGGAAGTGTTCAAGGCCAGGTTGGGTGAGACTTTGAGCAACCTGGTCTAGTGGAAGGTGTCCCTGCTCATGGCAGGAGGGTTTGGAACTAGATGATCGTTAAGGTCCCTTCCAACCCAAACCATTCTATGATTCTATGATTCTATGATTCTATGTGCTCTCAACTTTGCTATTGGAGGCTAAGCACCAGCTAGGGAGAAAAATTATTGAAACTAAGAGATACTGCTGGCACAGGAACAATGGCTATAAATTAATCAGATCTAAAATCTACTTCAAAATAAGAAAGTCCCTAACTATTACAACAGTAATGTACTAGAAGATCTCAGTTCCTGCCACAGAAGTAGAAGGAAAAACCTAACTGTTTCTTTAACTAAAGTTTACAAGTTCATGAAGGGGTTACATGATAAGGGAGCTGGCAACTGCATTTAGTTCTACCAAAAGTGACTTCCAGTTCATGTTCATGTTATAGAGCTGAGTTACAATACTGTCACCAATCATTGAGTAAGCAAAGAGTTTTAGCTCTAAGCATTCTTTAGGGAACAACAAGTGAGAAGGCAGATCTGTGAAATGAAATGATGGGGAAATCTTCCACTAGTCAGTATGAACTGCATCGTTAACAGTCCTCTAATTTTGAATCTTATTATAATTTTTAAGCTGGATGTCCTGGGTTGTTTTCAAATGCTACAAAAACTCCTATTAATTGCTCTAAAATTATCTGATGTGTTGGCCATAACACAATAGACTCAGTGCCCTTCCTTTGGTGCCAGAAGTTCCTCTAAAATATTTTGGGAAAATATGGATACAAAAATCTAGTGTGAAAGAATGCTAATGACTTTTTTTTGTCTTAGCTGATATTTGAAATTATTTTTTTGTGCTTCATTGTTTATTTTTAATGCCAGAAGATCTTTGATCTAAATCACATCTCAAGTATTTTTATAAGACTTCTGTAGAAAGAACTCTAAGTTACAGTCATACAGATATAAAACGATAAAAAGTTCAGGATTTTGAATTTGTGTAGAGAAGCAGCAGCCCTAGAAGAGAGCTCTCCTCAAAGCACTAGAAGAAAATAAGATGCTAGAACCAGCTCTCCAGAGATTAATTTTTAACACCTTTGACTCCCAAGTTACTATTAAATTAGACTGCCAATACTTAAGGTAGCTGACAATCACATTAGCAGTAGTAAACACAGTAAAATTATACCTTTAAAAACCAAAAAAATTTCCATATACACAGCCTTAGGTTATTGCTGTGTGGTACAATGACTTGATCTATAAATCTATGCCAGAAGATCAAACTGATTTCTACATATATTCAGAGGACTGACAAGAAAGATAATGTCATATAATGTTATAATCAAGGAGCTCCATAAGCAAGAGTGATAAATTACCAAAGGATGAAAAGCTTGTGGGAGTGTAAAAACATTGCTTCATAAAAGTGGTGTGCTGGTTTGGGCTGGGATAAACACATATGATTGTAAAGTGAATTCATATTATCAGTTGGTTTAGCCATTTGGAGAGAATAAATTTAAATGGAGATTCAGACTTTTTTTTTTTTTTTTTTTAAAGTGGCCCTTTGCTACAAAGTGAATGTTCCTTGGCAGTGTCGTGATGTTCAGGAGAATGACAGTAGTTACATTTTAAATATATAAATTTGAAAAATGCATGAAGATCTGAGGAAGGATTCCAGGATCCTTATGATATATTTTATATATGAAGTTCTAACCTTAAGTCAAAGGTAGTTTTTTTTATAACTTCACTGGTAAAAATATTTTACTTGCAGTCTCTATCTTGATGGGTTTATAAATAACAAAATAATAAGAGAGGAAATAACATAGCATCCTTCATATTCTATTGTATACTGTTTTTGCAAGATAAGCCTCATCTTTATGTAAACTTATGGAAGGAGTGACATGTTGAGATACATACCAGTGAGATGGTTAAAATTTCACCAGTATAAGTCAGGCAGAGAAATAATAAACACTGTCATACTGTGTATCTTTTCTTTGGCTGTTCCAGCTATTGGTGGCAATCTCTTGTCAAGCAAATGAACAGTATGTGGGTATAGGGTCATCTCTGTCAAAAATGACTCATATGTTACAAAGTTTAACTGGTCATCAGAAGTGACATGAATATATATACAAGAACTGGTATTTGTTGACTTGTCAGGATAGAAACTTTGACAAAAGAAATTGATTTTTTTGTCATGAAAGACAAAAGTGAAGACAAAAGACAGAAGACAAAAGACAGAAGTGTGTACTTTATATAGGTGTATTAGTCTTAAAAAGCATTCACAGTCATAGGTCACCAATGATAGTTGAGATTGCTGGGTTCCTCTAACTACCAAAAAAAAAACCAATTCCAGGGGAGATTTTGTGTTTTGGGTTTTTAATTTTTTTTTTTCTTTAAAAATATGAGAAATAATTGTTCATTTGATGTGATATAAAGTCAATAGCAAAGCTGGAGCTAGCACAGAGGGAGCTAGAAGTCCAGACCTGAATATCCAGCTGTTTAATCACAGGTGTACTCCTACATCCTGTGCTCATGCCTATTGAAGTAGAGAGGATTGCTGAGGGCTAACTTATGGTTGCTCTATCAGAGCTAGAGTTGGCAAAAAGCTACATTACTTGACAGCAAGAACTCCGGGAATATTCATCGTTCAGGTCTAAGACAGTTGATTTGTTTCAGGCTGTCTGAGCAAACAAAAAATATGTAGATACATCTTTTAACTGCTTTTTGGGGAGCATTTTCTAGTGGTTCCAGTCACCCATCAGACCCCAGAGTGCTCAGCGCTGCCAGTTTCCCTACTCAATACTCTTCCTACCAAGCACCCCACTGGTCTGTGTGTGAGAGCATTCACTAAAGAGCTGATATTGCCTTTGCCTCTGTCTCCTGTGGATGACAGTCATCACCCCATCCCACAACAGCTTACAAAGTTATAGCACCTTTTCTGTGCTGTGACAGGGCAGATAGAGAGGGATCTCAGTTTCTCAGTCCTTTCTCAGTCCGAGGATCTCCTACAACAAAGAAAACTGGTGTTCAAGAGTCAGACTTTAAAAGCTCTGGTAGAGAGCTAACACTGACTAATCATCACTTTCACTTACAGAAAAAAAAAAAAAAATACTGCCTGTTTGATTGCCTGGTGATTTTGAAGTCTTATAAACATTTTTATTTTAACTTCTGGTAGTAGAGTTGGATTTATGTTAGACCCCAAAGTGCTCTGATGATAGTTTTATGGAATGATACAGATCATTTACTTTTGTAAGTAACAGCAGAACTTCTGCACCCTGTCTCTGTACTTCTAAATGTGGTAGGGGAGGTGTGTTAATATGGTAGCTGATTGGATAACTGCAACTTATCACAGACCTTGCAAATTTAGAACTGTCTGTAAGTGAACTAAAAACTATACTACACAATAATCCCACACGTAATGTTCTGATAATTAAACCCCTCTGACAATTACATCATACATTATCAGGATTAGCCAGATCCATTACTCATCACTGGTGCCTTGGACAAAACAAATCTGGTACGCTAGGGACTGTCGGCTGAGCAGATGCTTCCATGGAAGAAAGCAGCCAAATACTGTTTACGTAATGTAAGCACCAACATGCTGGAGAAAGATATTGCTTCAGCTTGCACAGTGTTCCTGGAAAACTAGGAAAGGCAGAAATCAAAAGGCAGCATATTGACTATACCATATTTGAATACTAATTTATTTGCATGTTCTGCTTCTCTGCTATAATTGTGCTTTGTTGAAATTTTTTTTATATATATATAAAGCACACAGCTTTGCATTTCTTCTGTTTATGAAAATTAAAGACAATAAGTCACAGAATACAAGAAGAAAGGGGAGAGTGTTAGTTGTCATAAAAAAAAATACTGTGTTAATTGCAGGAGTTTATATTGAAGATGGGTTAAAAATAAAATGTATAGAAATATTTTTACTAGTACTTTAGTGTTTTGGGGTAGTGTGGGTTTTTTGGGCTTTGGTGTTTTTGTTGTTATTTCTCAGGTTTTTTTTTGTTTGGGGTTTTTTTTATCGGTTTTGATTTGGTTTTGTTTATATGGAAAGATAACTGGAAAATCTGGTAATACCAGGACCATATTATTCCATATTGCTGTTTATCCATTCTGCAGAACAAACTTCCCAAAACGGAGGTCTCTGAGGACAGAAAGATAATTCCTTACCCTACTCCCACTAACAGATTCCTGGCTGTATAAAGATGTGGAAAGCAAAATCTGTGTGCAATAAGAATATCCTGTTTCCACAGTGTTTCACCCAAGTGGAAACTTTCCTAACACTTTCTCATTTTCTGAAGCAAAATATTTAATCTCAGTGCCTGGTGAGGCCTGTGGTAGGGCAGATAGATCTAGGAGACCTGCTCCAGGTAGGGAATGCTCTTCAGGAACTAATAAGTATTAAGCATCCACATTTTAGAGATTACGTCTCATTCTGTCCCAGGCTGATGAGATGACACAATTTTCTTCACAGCCCTTTCAGAGGGCTCCATTTGAAAGTGTGTGTGGGGGCGAGGGGAGGGCAGGTGGGAGCAGGGGAAATCCTCCTTTTTTCTTTTTTTCTTTCCTTTAAGGTAGTTTTCAGGTAACTGTAGTCCTTTGGGCTTCAGAGAAATCCCAGAGATGTGCACAACTTCTAACTAGTAAATGCAGAAAAGCTGGAGGGAGGTGTTACACCGAGTTGTGTCAGTTAATTGCAAGCTACGGAAATTTTAATTTATCTGTATGAGTGTTGGACATTGAGAGCTTTAGGATACATTCCCTCTTAGAATCCAGACTTTTAACTTGGAACCTTTTCACTAAAGGTGTGTCCAGCCCTATAACAGTTGAATCTTTTAATTCTAATGAATATTTTCCTTTCAAAAATTTGTTCTTTTTTTTTTACTATGGTATGGTAATGGCTACTCATTGCCACTGATGTGTGCCCTAACAGTTACACAAAAAACCAGTGCGTCTTAGCAGTCCAGCAGATGGGCTTTGTTAGATGACTTGTGTCAGTTTAAAGCCTTTAAGTTCTGTGCCAAAATAGGGGTCAGAAAAATCTCAAATCCTGCAGTTCTCCATCTGCTGTCTTTAACATAAAGTCATCTTCATCTATAGGTTAAACTGACAGACTATGAACCGTGTTGAGTGGAGCACAACTTCATGCTCAATGTCATACTCGCTTCTATGGGAGTGATAATCAGTTAGAAAAACGGGATAAAGAAATGGGCACAATTTTGCCATTAGCCATTTTGCTTTGACAAATGTAGTGGCATCTGCAAAACCTCAAATATTCTTCTGTTTTTGAAATAACATTTTCTAGTCATACACTATCTTGCAATTATTATGGAGCTTTCTCCCTTTTTACAGATTAAGTCACCATCCTATTAATGAAGAGGTAAGAGAGGGAGACAGAAAATGATCAAATAATCCTAAATATGGGCAATATGTTGTATTAATGATTGCAGTGTCTTTACTACTTTATGACAAGATCCAGTATTATACAACAATCTGCTCGTATTGCTTTACTTCAAACAGTCCATTAACACTGTCTGAATAATACAAAAGAAGGAAATTCATTTTTGTCACTCTATATGAGACTTGTTATTTATTTGGCATCTTTTTGTGGATATTTAGATTATATTAGTGTGAAATTTTCATAGATTCCCAGGATTGTAATCATGTATGTTCTGATCAAGTATGAGTGTTCATAATCAGAAGTTTGCAATAAATATTTTGCTATTTAGCTTTCTTTTTCTTAGCTAAAGTCACCTGGTATTAATTCTTTTCCCATATATGGTGTGCTCTGTATCTATTTCCACTTTGGGATGTGGATATATGCCTTGGATACATTAAATGTTCCCCAAGATCCTACTGTGCACCAACATTGACCCTATTATCTCATGTTCTTTTTTGTTTTCATAGTGAGATATCCCAAATATTGAGAGACTGCAGAAGGTTCATCTGTTGTGTGCTTTAGGTATAAGCTCAGATGATCAGTTAATGACCATAGAAATGAATCACAAAGGAGAACAGCATACAAATGATCTTTCGTTTAGAAGTTGAACTCATTGGGGAGATGAATGATGGACTAGTTTCATCTGCTTTAAGCATGGCATGCCATCTAAGTTTGATATTTACTCTTTCAATAGTCAGAGGTGAGAGAAAAAACTCTGCAGAGAATGATTCTACTATTCTAGGGTAGGTATCCCAAACGACTAGAACGGGCCACTTAACTGGATGTGACTTTCTTACTTCACTGACTATAGATGGATAACGAGCTTAAACCAGGCAACTAACTTTCAACCAACTGTTGTTAGGTGAGGTGAATCCCATCTGGAAATCACTGTATGGTTACAGAAAAGAAACACAGCAGAAATCACGAACACTTCTGAATAGCTGACAACAGACATGCTTAATGAGATTTCAGTTAAAGCCTGATTAAAAAAAGTAAAACAATACTTAAAGCAGGTGAAACTAGTTAGCACTGTAGGGCTGGCTACAAGTTGACATGCTTGAAAACTTGCAATTTCTACATTAGACAGAGCTGCGGAGAAGGAATATCTGGTAGGCTACCCTGTTGCCTTAACCATGGACATTTAAAAATTTTGACTTTGAAATCCATTTTGTCTTTTTAGTCCCATTTTACAGATAAGGAGACTGAGGCATGAAGTAATTCTGGTACTCAGGAATATTCTTTATGAGACTGCTCTTAAATTTTAAGACTACTCCTTTTCAGAATTAGGAACAGATATTCACTAAGTGCACAAAGCAAATAAAAGCAGCAGTCTTGCTGCTGAGAAGCTGCTGGCTGCCCTGAGTTCCCTGGCTCACTCTGAGAAGTGGCACATCATGTCTCCTGTGTGACAAGGGCAGGCTGCAAGCTGAGGGATGTCTATAGAAGTAACACATTATTCCTTGGTTCCTCAGCTTCTTCCAATACTTTCTTCACATTTTCTAGCTTGATAGAAAGTAGGTTTTTTAAAAGGTAAATATAGTTCACGTAGAAGTTAAATTTCCTGGGGCTTCTTTCCATTCAAGCATGACTGCTGTGCTACGCGTTTACATACAGCATGTGTTTATAATCTCATTACTTGGCACAAGCTATGAATAAAGTACAGCTTAGCCAATAGGTGTGGGAAAAAAATGCAATTTAAACCTTTGCTCTTGCTATGGTGGCACCTCCTGAGGAAAAAACCCAACACTATATTTCTGTGAAGAACAAAGGCAGAACACATTCTCCTGACTGTTTGAGATGATCCCATGCCAACATGTGACAGCAAGCAGCACCAGCAAGCTGCAAAAAGGGGTCTAGGAACCAGCACAAAGCTCCTGGAGAGAGTCTTGCTGTGCTCTGCACTGCACCTTGCTTCTGGCTGTGCTTACGAGACACAGTCAAGGCCAATTAAAAACAAGACTGGAGGGTGTTGCCAGAAAGAGTAGGTTAGTGCTTGCAATTAAACTGGTTGCTAATTATGTGGTAGGATTTATTTTTTTTTCAGTGGTTAATTTGTTTCACAGAATGCAGTCTGTGCACACGTGTGAGTGCTTCTGCATGTGCACAGAGGAAATACTGTTTTAAAAAAAATTCTTTTTTTTTTTTTCTTTATTTAGCTATTTCCTTTTCCTCTTTTCTTATCCTAGTTCTCAAGCTGCAAGTTATAATTACTCAATATCTCTATCTCTATCATAACGCAAATTTGCACCAGCATCACTCACAGAATTTTTACTTTCTCGCACCAGGGCTGCTTTATTCTCCTGGTGCTGATCTGTGGAGGTCACTGTGGGCCTCACAGTTATTTAGCTATGTGTTAATCGTGAATCCTTCAGCAGACTCTGGACAGTTATGGATAATTTTCTTTTTTTTGTTACTCTTTAATTAAACAGAAAATGATAAATTGTTTATGTCTACTGTGCAGTCTACAAATATGCACTTCCTGGTTCATTACCATTATTATATGACATATGAAAAGAATGGAACGGGGTAGATTAATGGAGCTGCATGCTGATCACAGTTTTGTTCAGAAATCTCAGATATCTGCAATCTGACAGCCATTCAGAAACTGCTGTCTGGCCTGATCAGATGTCGCTGAGCTGTGACGAAAACCCAGTGGCTTATTTTTTTCAACAACACACTTTTCAAAATCATGCATTAAAGACATTATTGATCATTGTTGTGCAAAATATAATAAATCACAAAACTACTTAATTCCGCTAATGTGAAAAGGATAATAAAATACAAGACAAGATCTTCAGACAAAAGAAAAGCAAAATTGCCTTCTACAAAGCAAATTAAGTATGAGAAGAACTGTAGGCAAGGCACAAAGTTCTGCTTTCTCTGATGTATGAAGATTGTGGGGTACAGCAGTGACTGCAGGAGACTTAGGGTTCTTTGAAGGTACTTTCCACTGTCAGAAAACTTGAGTATATCCACTTACCTACCTTCTGCTTTTGACTTTGTCCCTTCCACTCTTATCAGGTGTGCTCTCAGCCTTTCTTCTGTGGCTGGGTGAACTCCTTTTGGTTAGTTTACTCTCAGAAATGTTACTCTATTGAATACCCGGGTTGTGAGTTTCCACTGCAAAAGTATTTACCTCAATGCAAAGGGAGTATAAAACATTACTGTTTTGACTTGGTTGTATTTGTTTCAACCTTGTGTAAATGCAGAAAGTGGAAAAAGACCCCAAGAGTTGCAAAATTGGGATTTTTAACAAGGATTAGTGTATGTGTAATGATACATGTTTTTCTAACATGTGGGTAGTGACCTGTTTTTCCTTACACTTTCCCTGTTTTGTAAAAGTATTTCTACCACTAATGTGCCTCTGTTTCTGGGCCTGCCAGTGGCAAATCCAAATGGTCCATTAACTGTGAAGTCAGTTGTCAGTTCTTCACTCCTGCCTCTAATTTAGCACATTTCTAAGTGACTTGCTTCATTGATTGCATGGTGATTCTGCACTGTAGAAATGAAACTAAGGTCACATATCTTGAGGTTAATTCAAACTACATAGTATTTTCTGTCAGAGAACTTGGCATATTTTTTCAATAGGAGCACACTGGTAACATACACTCGATGATTTGCTACAATAGCAAATGTCCAGGTTCCTGTTTAAACCGAGATAGGCAAAATAAAGGGCAGAATCACACTGGAGGGAATATGCATACAAATAGGTCTTTTTTAACTTAAGGGACCATAATTGTTGGATAAGCATGTGATTTTTTTGTGCAACTTGAAGATATAATATCATGCGCTAGATTGCATTTAGCAGTTGTTTAATGTTTATGGGAAAGATGAGAATGAAACAAAATTTTAGGTCCTTCCTTTGCCATCTCAGATCTCTACACAGTTCTGTGGTGCAGAGTAAGATTGTTTCTCACATTTAAAGTAATTCATTAGAGATCTTTATTTATTGAGTCATGCGCTAGAACTCATAAATAAAAGCTACCAGTGGACTCCACAGTGATTTTCTTCCCATAGATGATAGTTCCATGAATTTACTGATTTTGTGCTGCTTGTAAACTTCTTGTATAAAAACATTCTAAAAGACCTCTGCATAGCATGTCTCTTTCTTCTCTTTTTTTCCAAAAATGCTTTGTAATGTTATTGCACACTTTCCCCAATGCAGCAAGGAAGTGACTGAATTTTTACTGGTGAAAAATGATTCCTATATACACTTTGCTCCTGCAATTCATTATTTTTTACAGTCAGTTTGGTTTGTTTTTCACTCTAGGCCACTATTTTCTTGATTGCTTCAAGCTTGCAAATTACTCTGTTCCCAAGATCCACTGTAAAGTGAACAAAATGATAAAGACAACAGGGACAGAAGGCAGTTCTGGCACAAGAGCTAGGCAGCAAAATTTTCTCCCTGGTGTGGATAGCAGTGATACTTCTTCAATAATTGGATAAGGACTTGGTATTGCCTAGACTTTCCATAAATCAGGCTACATCGACAAATTTTCTGAAAATATTTCAACTTTAAAATAAAATACTGAACTTCAAGTGTTCTGATTTTTTCAGATCTTTTTCAGATGTGTGGGAAAACATATTAAAAACTTTTTTGTATTTATACCTGTCATAATAAGTACAGAGGAGATGGGTATTATGGGAAAAAATGTCCACATTAAAACAAAAAGACAGTAATGTTTTTCCCCTATCAGTTATTTTTGCTTCATTTCCAAATGCTTGTATAAACATAAAAAATAGGCAATCTCTTCCACTTGTAATTAGGTATTTTAAATATTATTGTTATGATTATGTATTTTATATACAAAAACAGCAGTGGTAGCCTGTTTAGACTGGTTTTGTTTTTGTTTTTTTTTCTTCTCATGATCTGCTCTCTTTAGAAGAATGTACTCTAATTGAGATGGAAAAAAATCTCTTTTCCCTCTAATGACAGTAAAATTTTGGAAACTAACAAATAACTACAAGAAAATTCACCCATGAAAATAGCTTTGCTCAAAAGATTGTTTTGGTCCTAGCTCATGGTCTTTCCTGTTCCTCTTCCCCTGACTTCCCACAGGATATTCCTGTCTCAAAGTCTTACTTTAAAATAAGCACCATTGTAAGTCTTTCATTTGAAAAACAATTCATGGAATACAAGAATGCACATTTATTTAACAAGACTCAGCAGCTCATTTCAGGTTATTTTGTTCCTGCATACAACTTTCTTCATTAGCAGGGACATTCAGATCACAAAGGTGTCTCTGCACAGTGTCGTGCACAATTGGGTACATTTATCTGATGTCTGTTGAAAGTTAATACAGTTCATCTAACTGTAAGCAATGCTCAGTGATGTATGGACAGAATCACTATTGTTTCCAAAAAATCCATCTCCTAATAAAGTAAATGATCTTGCTGATCTTTTGCACTGGATTTTTGTCTACTTTAAAAAGGTTGCTATGACCCATGATATTGATGGGTAACTGTAGCATAGAGAATGTCTCACCCAAAGGTGCTACTCCAAATGGTTTCATTGTTAGGTGCTTTTCCATTTTTATTTCAAATAAATTGCTGTACAGGACTTAACTAATATTTTACTAATGCTGGGAAAAGAGTGCCAGAAATAAGAATTTCTACTCTTCAGCTCAGGATTTGTTTTAACCCTTGTCTGACATATTCAGTGTAGTTTGCAGGAAGACACATATTAATTCAGACATGTACTAATTCAGAAATCCAAAGATTTAGGAAAGCGCATATACTCAAAGAACCTTTCTCCTAATTATTGCTATTTATTCTGAATGTCAATTTCCCTTTCTAGGTGCCCAAAAGTTGGAGTTATAAAGAACAGTCCCTGCTGAAGATAGATGTAAACTTGGAATACAGTGGTCTTGTAGGTAGAGTAAAAGGGTTGCTTCACCTTTTTTATGAAGGTCAGTTTGCACCCTTTTTGTTCCCCATGGCTCCCTGTTTCATTCAAACTTATTTACCTTGGTCCTGGAGTCAGTAGTCTCCTTGTGGGATTATACTAAAAATGTTAAATGTAATGCTGATGTTTTGTTTGGGGTTTTTTTTGGCATGACACTTTAACCAACATTTTTCTTCAGTTTTGACAAAACCTTTTGTTTCTCTTTCTTCCCCAAACAATTTGGTTATTTGTCTATGCTATTATTCTATTCATAATCTGTTTCTTCTACTCTAAAACAGATCCATCAACTAAGAAGAAAACAAACTCAAACCTCTGCAGGGAACATACCATGTAAATGATCAGTTTGTCTGTCATTCTCATGTTAAAATAACCATCACATTTGGTGTTGCTAGTGCATCAGAGTTGTAGAATATGAGTTAATCACATGACACGTGTGAAAACTCTCCTGGGTTTTCCTAGGACAGGATTAATTTTCTTCTTAGTAGCTAGAAAGCACTGCATTTTGGTTTCAATGAGGATTGTTATGAGAAGAAATGTTGATAACTATAAGGACACTGTGCTTGGGCAGTTTCCAAGAACAGAGGACTGTAAGGGAGGAGTGGAAAAGTGTAGTAGCTAATAAAACTCAGAATTGACAGTTGGATATGCCAATAAGATATTCCATATCATATTACGTCATGTTTAGTTTATTAACCAGGGCTGACTGGAAAGGGCATGGATTCTCTCAGGAATCACTTGGGTTCTCTTTTCTGGGATTGCGATTTCAGTTTTAGGATTCTTTTTTGCTTCTCCAGGACTGTTATTAGTGGGTGGTGAGCAATTGCACTCTGCATCACTATATATATATCTTTGTCATCATTATTACTGTTATTATTCTTGTTATTTAAATTTTATTTTTACTCTAATTATTAAATTGTTCTTATCTCAACCTACAAGTCTCCTTACCTTTACACCTCCAATTATCTCTCCGACAGGAGAGAAAACCAGGACAGCTATCCATATTCTAAATTTTCTCAACAGTAATATAATTAAATTTAGTTATAGTTATGATTACATAGACTCAAGAAAATAGTACTGTCAATCAAGTAGATAGTTTTGTCTGCATCTCCACGAATTTTCAGGAAATGACAGTAGGAGGATTTATTCTTATCTGACAGAACAAATCTGGTGCTGATGTTTAGTTTATATACATATACAATTTATTTTGTATAGGTCTGTTGCTAGATTGTGATAATATATGCAAAATTACTTCTAACTAGTTAAGTACCGAGATGTAATGCTCATATGTGATCACTGTAGGATCAGATTCTGATGTCCCTTATACTTGCTAACACATTAAACTTACGGAGGAGGACTAGGTATAATTTTTGTTTTAAACCTGATTTATATCTATTTCATACACAAAGATTAATGTGTCAGCCCACTGTGATCACCTAGTATGACAACCTCTATAATAAAGAATCCATTAAATAATTTCCCTTCTAGCTGAAGACTGTCTTACAAAAACTAGCCAAAGATATCTAGCTTCAAATTCTGCCTGTTAACCTCATTGTGAGTTGGTTTTATAGATTCAAGAGACTTCTTTTTAAACTTCTGCTCTATGTGGGCAACAGAAATTTAATAAAGTATACAGAATCTGATCAAATAATGCTTTGTCCTACAGTTCTTTAAGTCAGACTGATCATCTTTTGACTTTTACAGTGAAACGTTTCCAATTTTTGTATGCCCTTGAAACTTTCCTGTGAGGTTTTTGCAATCTATAACATGCCTGAAATGTGGTCAGACAAAAGGAGTTAGCATTCCAGTAGAGGCTGCACTGTTGCCAAATGCAGATGCAATCTGACCTCCCTGCTGCTCTTTCACCTTCTGTAATTATACACCCTAGGATCACCTTTTTGACCCTACCATTGCAATTGCCTCTACCATCAGCAATTCCTTTTCAAAGGCTGCAGCTAAGTTTACCTGCAAGAGAATGCCAGGAGACATCCCAGATCCTTCATGCTCCTTGGATAACAAGATTGTGTGGTTGGATTTCACCTACATGGAGACAGGGATGTGGGAAACGGCTGGTGCATATCCAGAGAGCATGCAAATGGGAAGTCAGGATGCGGCAGGGGCCACCACCTGTGTCTGGGAATTCAGGAACACTCCTGGACTTTAGACTCCGGATATATTTAAAGAAATTTCTTCCTGGGATTACCTCTTACATTGTTTAATTCTGGTATATTTCCTGAACTGCTTACTACTTTTTAAACAAAATCTGGGTTTTATCCCTGTGTTATTTACTTTTATGCTATGTCACCTTTTATAAACAGTAATTTTGTGATTTAGTTCAGATAACTTGTAAGATTTCTCGTAAGTGTAAATATATCACTAAAGTCCCTATATACTTAGTAGGAATTACGTAACATGTCTTAAAATGTAACAGAAAGTAAGTTTTTAACTTTTTATTTTCTTCCCCATGCCCATTTTGTATTCCTTTAATTTAGTCAAAATGTCCTACATTACCAAATCAGATGCTGGAAGAAGAGTCCATACTAGTGCATTTATTAACTAAATTTTTAATCTAGACAACTTAATTTAGACAAAAATAGCAAGTTAGTTTCACAAGAGCTGCTTTTACAAATCCTTGTTGATTGGCATTGTCTTCTACATCTTTATTTTCTTATTAATTAAATACCATTTTATTAATTACATTATTTTACCTGCTTATTTTACTCTCACAGCCCTTTAGCCACTTAGGTTATACCATTTAAGAAGTGGCACACTTTTTTTTCCTCAGTTATTCTGGGGGTTTCATGGTGCTCCAATGTGTACTAAAAATGAATAGTGATGGTCCAGATAGCTCCTTTCTATGTTTTATTTTTTTTTAATACAAGTTTTCCAGACCTTCTGATCCTACACATGTTTTTTAAACTAGTGTTCCAGATTTCCTTACTAATGGATGAAATAAAAATCACCATTCAAATCTCATCAAGCTTTTCCCAAGGGCACAAGAGATTTATTTACTGAACACTTTTGCCTTTCCTAAGGTCTTACGGTTATTAATGAGAATTCTACCAGCTCTAATAATGAACCCACATCAGTTTTAGAATGCTTTGTTTCTGAAAAATACCCTCCATTTTCATGCCCTTGTGTCTGTTAACTTTAGATTTTTCCAGGACATACTTTGATTCCTTTTCTTTGATTCCCATTTTCTACAAATTCAGTTTTCTGATTTATATTTGTTATTAATATTTTTATTTTTTCCATTTTGTTAAATTTTAAAGCTATTGGTAATTTCATCTAAATTAGATCCTTTTATGATTTTTTAAGTCATCCTGTGTGTGCTGCGTATTTAATAAAATATTCTTAGGCAGTTCCAGTTATCATTCATGTATTTCTGATAATGTTCTATTTTCTCTGATGATGTTGCTCATATCTATTTCAAGATTGGTCTTTTCTCTAGGGCAGCAAGTTTAAGTATTGCTGATAAGGACTTTGGTTTTCCTGTGATTATGGCAGGAACACTGTATCGAAGATACTGGTGATCGTTAGTTTTGTGATCAGCTGTTATCTAAGTCAGAGCAGCTGATACAGTGTTCTTCCATGGCTTGTTTAGGAAATCATCAAACTTGTCTGTGGTGTGTCTAGAAACACTACCTAAATATAAGTCAAACACGTGCCTTCCTAATGTGCTGTGTGTTCCCGGGATCTTATTCAGAACTGACACAGTACTAATGTACCCAGAGATAACATGATTTTGTGTAGCATCATGCTCTACTGTATGAATAGATAGTAGGATACCTAACGTTAAGGAGTGTGCCATCCATATGGCTTCATTTCTGATAGAAAAATATGTGTCTTAACTGAAAAATATGAAAATATCTTTCAGATAAGCATCTTTATTTTCTAGGGTACTCTCATCTTTATGTACAATCAATACATAAAGGATCCAAATGCCCATCCTAGCTTGTCAAGGATTCAAGCCAGAACAGGCATTTGACTAATATGCCATAAAGGTAATGGAAACAAACCTTTCTCAAAGGTTTGTTAGACAGTTGCAGGCAGAATGCCCATAGGCTCAGGGAACTGTGCAGGCAGTCCATGATGCTCATTGTTAGACAGTGTAGTAAGAGCGGATTTCAGATTTGCAAATAATTCATGTTTAATGATGAGAACATTTATAGTAATCACTAGGCTATTACTTGAGATCTCTAGGGGTGACATCTTAAAACATAGTACTATCACATGAATATTACTTTAGACATGTAAAGGTCACCACAGAGACATTGGGAATGCCATGGAGTCAGAAAGTGGTTCTAATAAAACAAGTTATTTTCTCCAAAGAAGGGAAGAAATACTATGCCTTGTACCTTGTAGACCAACATGAGACTATGAAGTAGTACATTCTTGCCTAAAAAAATAATCTTTGTGAATTTTTTTTTTTATCCTATGAATGGGAGCTCCATTCTACTCAGTATGTTGTCTTCACCAAGGGATGGAGCAATATCCTGAGGACAGTCCAGTAAACCTTACAGAAGCTGCAAAGTTTTCCTTATGTCATGTGTCAGTTTACTGGCTGAGGGAAGAAATACTGTTTTCTAGTACTATTCAAAGGTTTTTCTACCAACATAGATATAGAGAGATTTCTGAACCAAAGCTGATTTCACACAATTCAAATGAACAGCCTGTGGAGTAAGAGACTAATCAGCATCATGCAGAGTATTAGAGGTGAGCTGGATAACAAGCCCATGTTAATGAACAGTGATTCTGTGAGAATCATGGTATTGGCATTAAGAACAAAAAGCTGTTCATGTCTGAGACAAAAGTTTATTTTTCAATCTTCCTTTGCTTTCACCTCTTTGAACTAAAATAAGCAGGAAGGATTTTTTGTTAATACCAACCAGAGAAGTACCTTACCTGGAAGATTTTTCCTATTGTAATTTCTGCCTTGCTCAAATATGTTTTCTTGCCTTGTCAAAAAGTGCATCGCAAACAAGACCCCATGTCCTATAACAGAAATACTGTGTAGTGTAGTAGAAATCAGTCTAGACTGATACTGTAGACCCATCTGACCAGACTAATCTGCCTGCTTCAAAACTGTCAAAGGGTATGGAGTTATACAAAGAGAAGTCTTGAAGAAACACCAAACCTTTTATTTTTTCACATTTTACACTCCCTTTCTTAAAGGTTGCTTGTCTGACTAACATCACTCTGGGGTGATCCTCTTGGGCCAGCTAAACTGTATTGGCAGCTATTGCTTCGCTGCCATGTGTCTGCTGACAGTTACCATTGGTTGAACCAGTAGCATGTAAAGGAAGACTGTCAATACAAGTCCAGAAACCCAGGTGCCCAATGGGGAACCTCTCTGTAGGGAAAGCAGAAGATTATATTAAGGACATATTGTAGTTTCTGAATCTGTCTCTGAAGTTTTGTGGAGTACGTGAAGCACTGGGAGGGATTAAGTATCCAGTCAGAGACTAATAAGCCCTTCCCTCAGAAAGACTTGAAGAACATACCAACTCTGAAAATCAGACTATTGTTTCCTACTTGTTTCCTTAATATCAAGTTACAGGTCTAAATTTGAGTACTCCTGTTTGCCGTTTAACACACCAATCTCTACTCTTGGCCCTTCCGTAGAGTAGGTATGCCCTCACCTCTTGTGACTAACTTCACTGGACTATTGTCCTCAATAAGATGAAAGGACCTGAAATTCACTGACTTCATGGATCCATATGAAATTACTTATATCGAAATTATAGAAAATAATTTATAAAGTATACTAGTTACTTTATCATCTACATTATTGTAATGCCAAGGTTTCAACTTCTCTGCTAAATCATCTCCCTCATGCAGAGGAGGCTATTACTCATAGTAGGAAGATCAGGGGCGAAGGAAGCAGTCACTCTAGGCTCTGCAGGTTCTTCAGGTTTCAGGGTGGTATTTGCCATAGGGGTAAGTCTTATCCTTGTCTCCTGGCTCTATTCAGGGCATAGGTTCTTCATTCATACTTCATAGACAGCTGGGTTCAAAACACAGATAGAGCTCATAATGAAAATACATTACTTCACACCTGTATAAAAAGTAGCTCCTACCTCTATAAAAGCTCAAGGCCTCCTATCCCTGTTGAAGTGGGTGTACTCTACATATGAAAACCTTTGTTTCAAAGAAAGGAGAAGCTAATGCACTTGCTTTCAGGATGCCGTGTTCTTCTGCACCCTCCATATTGTATTTAAGTATATTACTGAAACCTACGGCCTGACTGATCTTTACACAGATCAAGAGTGTCTTTCTTAATGTTCTTTCTTCCCTAGACACTAGAGTGATATTTCTCCTGTCTGGTCACTGTCCAAACCAGTCTTACTTCTGTTTTTTTTTTTCCTAAACATTGCAGTTGAAGACCAAAAAGATTAAAAGGATAAAATTTCTCTTGTTATCTCAAAAAAATGTTCTTTTAGCTAAAGAGCTACTATGAAATTTGAAATGTTTTGTTGTCATAATTATCAGTATATTAAAAAAAAAAAAATCTTTACACAAACAGTCTTTTCTGGATTAAAAACAAATGTTAAGAAATAAAAAGAAATAGCATATTTATCCCTGACAATGGATAGAGTATTGTCTTTTTAGTAGTGATTCAGAAGATTTATTTCAGCTCTTTCTGAACACCTCCTTAGTAATACTTACCACAATGTTTACAATAAGTTTGAAAACTGATAATCTAAGGAGTTTTGGAAGCCTAATGTAAATTGCTCAAAGGACAGAATGACAGCATTAACCGTATAAATCATGCTAGGACTAAATGGTGTTTTTTATTTAGAAGATAATTCCCTATATATTATCCTAAACTGCACTAACAAGCCATATCCTTATCTGACATAATTTATAGTGTTATGATATTTGTCATATGACACATCCACCATCCAGTGCCTCTGACCCATTTCTTTTAATTTATCATTTCAGTGTCTAAATTTGCATCCTCTCTCATCAGGACTGAATTCTTCCTGGCTGCATGAGTGATTCCCTTCTGTATGGTACCTTTGCCTACAGACAAAGTTATCGCCCTTCGATAACTGTGTTGTAATCAGGCCCCAGAGTTCAACAGCTACATTTGAGATCAGAGTGTGCACATGGGGAAGACATCAGAAAAAGACAACTGCTCCCAGATTTAGGGTCAAGTCCTCATCTTGCCATTCAGCCAAAGGCTATATCCATGTCAGTAAACTAAATAGGGCCAGGGAAAGTAAGAATTTGATCCTGAATGATGTCTGTGATTGTACATCTTTCTTGATTGTCAGCATGCTCACTGGCAGGTTTTTTGCCTGTGTCAGCTGGCATTTTCCTAGGTCATGGCCAGAGCTAACATAAGGACGCTGCTCCTGGGAGGCAATATGGACAAGGTATCTCTTTGGACAGTAGAGGAAAAAAGCATTTCCCATGCCACTTTTTTCTGACAGTTTGCTTCCCTCTTCTCTTTATTTGCTACTGTAGGTTTAGCTACCATCTAGAAAAGTGTAGTATTTATGCACACACCTCTGTCCTGTATTGGCCAACAAAGACAACAGAAGAAGAAGTAATTTCCTGCTAGGATGAAGAGGGGAAGAACTAATTTGCAACTCAGGCTATCAGCCCTCTCTGGAGCTAAAGTGTACTGGGCTCATGCTTGAGGTTTCCTCCTGAGGTAAAACACAATATGTACACAAACCTCATGTTACAAGTATTTATCTTCCTGCTTTACGTGGTTTTGGTTTTGTGGGTGGTTTTTTGGTTTTTTTGTTTGGTTGGTTTTCCTTAAGATGAAATAATTGTCAAATTAAACCATTTGTGCAACATGAAAATATGAAAGGTAAATATCTAGGTACAAACTGTGAAGTTTCTTAATTATTGTGCACGTATTCTAATGTCACAATTTTTGTTGTAAATTTATTACATTTGTATAATATTTTAATTAAATGTTCCTTTTGAAGGTATTTAACAAAATATCCATGCACGACTACTCTTGGGATTAGAGACTTTTATTACTTAAAGCATGTCATAGAGGCAATTTATAAGAAAATTCAATGTTTGGGTTCATTTTATTCCCTTTGTGATCCTGGTTTTGATAATCATTATTAAAGTACTGTTCAGTTTAATGGCTTTGCAATAAAAAATAACAATGCAATGGAGAGAAAAGGAGATTTATTGAAACCACAATACAAATACAAAGATTATTGCCAAGTTTGGTGTTCTACTAAAAAATATGTCTATACTAGCAAATAAAATGGGCCAGAAACCCTTCTTTGTCCCTGAGGACAAATGATATGGCACAATTCACATTTATACAGCTAAACTCTCTTAACTTTCAAAACAAGGTAACTACATCCAGACTGTGTACTGGGAGCCAACCTTAGCACCCGCCCTCCCCAAATCGTGCTTCAGGACTGTTTGAGATGTTATAAATTAATTTACATCCAAAATTCTGCCAGGAACTGTGCTGACAGTGTGGACATTTTTGTGTCCAGGTACAGACTCTATTGTTTATTAGTATAGTCACAGCCTTATTTCTACAGAAAACTCATCTCACAGCGCAGTCAGTGATCAAGGGCTGTGGTAACTGCTCATGGCACTTGTTCAAGTTCCAGCTCACTACTAGGACTTTTAACCCAGAATAAAATAATTGGTGGAGTCTAATACTGATATTCAAAATAAAACACTTCCTTGGTTTAGAGTATCGCTTTGGAAAAAGGAGTGGATTCATGTCATGTAGCTGAAAGATTAGTTACCTTCAAAAGTTTGCTAACAACAATGGATAAAGAGAAGTTAAAACCCATGGAGCTCTAGCCTTACTAGAAACACCTTTATTTTTAATATTCCAAACACTCTTAAGGGACTGCGAAATTTAAGTCCAACTTCTAAATGTAGCTTTGCTTTCATTACACTTTAACCCTTAAACAAGATGAGAAACAATAAAAGAGGCAAATGAATCTGCCTGGAGCTCATGCAAATGCTCCTGAGACAGGTTTGCTGAGAGTGAGCATAGGTGTTTTTGCACTGTGGTGAACTACGCAGTAAAGATGCACCTTGTGCAACACATAAATCACTTCCTGCTCACCCGTCTCTTCAGGAAAGAAGCAACTTTCCCATTGTCGGTATCAGCATGCATGCTGCCTTGCAGGCTGAGCCATGGCACACTGAAGCATCCAGGGAAGAAGTGAGCAGGGTGCCAGGCACTGAATGCTGTGTGACGTGCATCCCATTAGAGAGAACAAGGTAGTTTCTAGGGAAGACCTTTGCCTGCAATTCAGGAAAGTGCTTGAGCACATGCCCAACATTCAATATGTTTGTGCCTGACTGTATTAAAAAGAATCTCAGTGGTTTCCTGGACTGGGCTCTGAATGTGCAAAGAGTAAGAAAAATCTCCTGAGAAGGAGAGATAAAGGCATCGGGATAATAGAAAGGAGACAATTATGCTAGCCTTTATTGTAAAACACTGAGCTATAAATGTGAATTAGAGCAAAATGAAAAAGCAATTCAAAACACTGGAGGAGGTAGGCAGCCAAAATATTTGTCTAAAAATGTAGCTTCCTTGGTACTTATGGCTAGAATGATTTGTGTTTGTAGCTTGCTCTGAATTTTGTTTGACTTGAACATGATAACATGATTTTGCTTTTGCAGTCAAAAGCAGACAAGGCCTAATGGATATGGTGCAATTTTTTTTACTGTCTTCTGTTAAAATATATATAACAGTTTAATTTTTTTAGAAATGAGAAAGGACAAATTGGTTTGTCTCTACAGGAAATCTGATGTGACTTTTTTTTGTTAGGTTTTTTTTTGTTTTTCTTTTTAAAAATTAAACTTATGGTCCTATGACACAGGTGAAAATGATCAGTGTACACATCTCTGATCTCTGGTCCGTACCTTTTTTATTCAAACTGGCTATGAGTCTATTCAGATGTTTTTCAGATACCTACTCTTTTAGAAAATCTTCAGAATCTTTCCACAGCTCTGGACAGAGAGTCAGCAGTTGTGGAAGGAATGAGAGCCACAAAGCCTGCAGCTAGCACAGATTTTGCTAGCTTCAATGCTGTGATACATCCCTATTTGGTGCCTCTTAGAGCTATTGCTAGGATAGGTTGTATAGTTCTAGATTCTCCAGTGCAGCAGTTCTTCATAGCTAGAGATGGACTTTCACCTGAAGAGCATAACAAAAGGGTCATAGTCTTTGGTCACACATTGAAAGGAATGAAATTCCAACTGAGTATATACAAAAAAGGAACAAAATTATCACAGAGGCAGTACAGTCTCCACGCTTTAAGATTTTTCAAACGTGACAGGACAATACTCTCTTCATTTAACTTTGAAGTTGACCTGTTCTGAGCAGGAGGCTGGACTTGAAGAGACCCCTTCAAACCTAAATTAGACTATAATTCTAATTTTAATATATTATAGAAACTTAGCCAAGGCACATAGAAAATAAATAATTAAATGGAAAGAAATTATCATTGTCAAGTGTGCTTTATTTATGGTAAATACAATCTTCATTTCATTTAGAAACAAAAACATACCGGTCTTAATAATTCAGTGTCTTCATAATTTCTATAAATCATCCAGATACAGACATAGCTAGATAAAACAATCTTTAATTAGCATTTTAGTGGCTACATAATCTATTTATTATTATCTGTGGGAAGACACGCGCTAAAGTTTTTTACATTGCATATGTTAAGAGGTAAATTACACCCAAAATATTGGAAAATTATCCTGGACCACAGAAAGATCCAGTAGTTTTGATACAACACACTGATTTTTTTTTTTCAGCTTAAAGTCCTGAGCTTCAGGTTTCAGTAGAATTCACATTCAAAAGAAGATTAAGGAAAATTACAATGTTTTCTCTGCTTTTTAGTCAAAGCCATTAATCCCACAGAGGTTTTCATGGCTACCATGGTATAACAGCAGCTGCACTGAAAAAATTATTTTATGAAATCAATGAAAATGTCAAAGAAGGGGAACATGAAAGAAAAGTCTTCTGCTTTAACGAATTTGCAAAATGACTGTTAAGATGAAAGAGAAACACACACACACAGAGGCAGAAAGCAGACTGTGCAGGTACCACAGCGAGGTGTTTCCAAACAGCTTCATAAACTATTGCACTTAAATGGGTTCTCATCCTCCTACAGCAGAACAAGGAAGATCACAGAACAAGGAAGATCAAGTCTAAAGGTGACCCAGAGAGATGATGAAAATTTCCCTGAGTGAAAAATGAAAACAAAAGCACAGTGATGAGAGCCGGCACTGATTTATCAGCTAAATGAGAGGATCTAACAGGTCCCTTTCTGTCATTAGCACTGAAAGAGCACTGGCCTCATATCACAGCATGACCCAGGGTTTCCAGGCAGGTACCAAATTTTGGATGAGCTCTATGAACTAATCCAGTCCTTAGTCACCACAGTCTTGATACTTTCTGTAAGCAGAAAATAATCTTTTCTGGTGCCACATTAACATTTAATCCATTTCTGAAATGTAAATAAGCAAGTGAGTGTGTCTATGTGTGAAAAAGCTGCAGAATTAGCATGTGCAAAGGAGAGAGTGGATGTACTTGGGATTAAAGTGTTTTAGTTGAACTAGGAAAGTACATGTATATTATCTTTTATCATTGCATAGTCACTATTTGTAGCAACCTAAAATGCAGTACTAGACATGTATTATAACAATTTTGTGTGTAGCATTAGTAATCTGCCAATTTACTCCTGCTAAAAATCTGGCCCTTATTAACCTTTATCATTAGAAATTAATTTCACGAGAACTTTCTTTGCTTATTGTTACTTGTAATAGATGACAAACATCTTTCTTTCTTTCTTCTCTCATTTCTATAGAACAAGGTCAGCTTTCTGTATGGTTCATAGCAAGTCAGCATGGAAAGGCAGTATCATCCATCATTTAGGTGTATTTCCTCATTACCTACATGAATATTGCTGTTGTTAGCTTTATAGTTATCCTTGACAATTTCACCTGGTTGTAATGGCCTCTGCTCTTCTAAACTCCTAAATTTTGTCCTCATTTGACTCCTCATGGAAATGAGAAATATTTACACTCCTAGAGAATTTTAATATTTTACCTTGAAACATATTCTTAACGCCCAGCAGATGCATAAAGCATAAACAAGCACATTCACAGAAGCTATGCTTCTTGCTCAGATGCACTCGGAGTTGATATAAGCTGGGTGACATTCAGGACTGGCATCTTTTTCAGTCAGTCCTCTGTTTTTAGCAGTGTCGAGCTGTTTCAGAAAGCTTTCTTGACCTCCCTCAATTGCTTTAATGTGAACTGAAAATAATTTTTAAAAACTGTAATAAATCCATAGCATTTTAATTTTGCAATTGAAAACATCTTTTTTATTACTATTATTTAGGATTTTCTTTCAATTTCACTTTGCAAGATTCAGAACCAGATTCTCATATTCAAGGTAAACATTGTAGTTCAAGTCAAGCAAAAGATTATTTTTTAAAATATTTGGTTCATATAAAGTATTTTCAGCAGTTTTATTTTAAATTAAACATTTTTAGTATTAACTTTTATTTTCTTTTCCTTAACTGAAAAAAAGAAACTGACAGCACAGATTTAATCTTAATAGGGTCTTTAGTAATGAGGGCAGCTGTTCACTAAGAAAAATGGCTTTCATTTATTCACTCATTTCATCTTGGACACCTAATGTGATTGACAAATGTGTCTATTCAGGTTTTTCACTTGTTCTGACATCCTAGTGCTGGCAGAACTTCATTGAATTACTTGAGAAAATCAGACTCTGTTGCCACAAATCAACAGGTGCACACTTATGAATGTTGTTCTCACCAAGCACTGTGGAAATAATCAAGAGAATAATTGTGCGAGAAGTGATGATGGGTCTTTCTAATAGAGAGCTAGCAGCCAAGTCATGGATATTTTGCAGTGTGTCACTGAGATCTGACTGACTGCCCAAAACCAGTGATGGAGCATGCAAATTCTGCTGCAATGCCTCTGATACTCAGACATGAATAAATCATTTCATTTACTCACTGACTGAGCTGATTAGGTGTCTCTCAGGCTGTATAGCACTAGCTATTAGTGTTGAGCAATAGGAGTGGATCTGCAAGAACTGATGATGAAGACCTAACATTGCTACTATACTTGTTTTGGGGGTTTGTATCAATGTATTTTACTTATTTCAAATGTATTTTGTTCCTATCAGCTAAAGGCTGCAGTGCATTAGGCACACTCCCGGCATATGTCTTTCAGCTAAGCTTCAACTGAGAGGGTTCCATGATGTGTGCTCTGAGTGGGCTCTGCAACGTGAGCCAAAGGATTGGGGGTGAAGAAGAGCAGGACACTCATCTTCTAAAATCCTAGTGTTGGTGCACCCTTAGCCAGGGAGACTGGGATCTCCTTTATGTCACATACTTTTGACATTTTCATGTCTCAGGTGTGTTTAAGCTCTGCAGACCTACCAGCTTTGGGGTCTGGGACCTTAGCAGGCTGCGAGGGCCCACTGAACCATTTTAAGCATTTAAATCCTCTTACTTTCAGCATTTAAGTTAAGAACTACAGTTCTCTCTCAAGTAAATGAAGGAAGGTAATTGCATCCGTAATGTAAATCAGAATATCTAAGCAGGCAGTGGTTAAGCTATTAATGTAAGACTAGTCGGATATTCCTCAGGAGGCCTGTACTTTTCTCCTTGCTTACTGGTGCACAAATTAGTACCACAGGGCAGTTATGCTAGATAGGCACAGTTAATCAGTCCTTCCTCCCTGACCCCTGGCAATAGTCCTGACAGTGTCCAAAGCCTATGGAATGCTATTCCATAAAGTGCAAGAGCATAACGTAATAATATATTAACTCTGGGTGTGTAACCCTAAAATTCTTACCAACAGAATTCAAGTTCTATTTTCACCAAGAATTCTTCTTCCAAAGTAAGTTCAACATATCAGTCATGCCTTTTTCTTTACCCAGGATTTCCAGGGCCCCATCTATTCCCTACAGGATTATATTTCACAAGCCATCTGCTGAGAATAAAGCAAAACCCTTACGCTTCCTCCATCCTAGCCTTCCTCTTGCAGGATAACACAGCCACAGGTCACAGCTGAAAACTCCTGTAAAAACCTTCCTGTTTTCTGCTGCTCTTCAGCTCACTCCAGCTGTTGCTGACTTTTATGAGCCAGACTTCTTCACACTGATACTTGACTATGCTTTACTGGGCAGTAGCTGTGTTCTAAAACACAAGCAGTTGACTGTACAAGCAGCTGAAGTGATTCTCCTTTTAACTTTTGTATAATAGGTTTTACTCCTAGAGATTGTACTCTCTCATCATGAAGAGTTATAATAATGAGTTTGAAAGGAAACTTACATTAGCCTTGTAGAAAATACAGAGCTATCAATAGAGGAGATATTACTGAGCAGTGTAACTAATAAGAGAGCCTTTCTTGGTTTTGATTACTGCTACAATCAGTTTTTTCCATGCCTGATCTAGAAATGATCCATATCTCCTGCTCAGTACTCTCCTATGTTGTATTTCTCTTTCCCTTGATTTTCACAGGAACTCTCTCATCTTCTCACCAGACAGACCTGACAGCAGGAAATTTCTATCTATCTTCACCACAGTGGGAGTACTTAGACAAAGTCTATGAGCTTGAAAGACATAGCCATTGTGAATGATGTTATCAGTGATTGGGAATGCCAGAGATGATAAAAGCATTTAAACCAGAAGAGAGGATGAAAGTGTGGGAGTCTATGTTTATGTAGTGGCATTAGTTTTCTTAGGAACCAGATGAAGGAGGGAAAAAGAAACAAGAGCTTTTAGCCAGAGCACTACAGCAATTGCCACACCTTGCTGAAGATAAGATTGAACCCTTCATCTGGACTTGTCAAGGGCAGAGATACACAGTGGATGCATATGGTTGTCTGCAGGAAAAGGTCCTAACAAGATATGAAGGTTTTTGCTGATTGCTGGAAGGAATGAGAGAAATTAATTGTTTTGAGTAGCAGAGAACTTCCTGTACTTCATGGTTATGGTCCAGCAAAGCATGGAAACAAATTTTAAATGCAGCCATGCAAGGAGTCAATACACTATTGTAAAGCTAGAAGTCAGATGTCTAATTGCTTGCTTGAATTAAGTCTAGTGTGCTGTATTTCTTCCAAGACCAAGCCAAAAGATGCATGAACAAAGCAAAAGATGATCTTTGAAAATACTAGTGTCAATGTTAAGGTTTTGTGAAACATATATATATATATATATATCTTATGTAAACAATATAAAAAAGATTGCCATTAGACTAAGCAGTTTATATCAAGCATATTAAGCATAGTCTTCTTATTCAGTTTGCTCTCAAGGAAATTATTTAATTTTAAATGATAATGTTTAAGTAATTACTTATTCTAATTACTTTGGGCAATGAAATATATTTATAACTTTTTAACTGCAATTTCTTAATTAGCATATTTTCATTAATCAAAAAAATGAATAATTTAGAAGCACAGTAATGGATGAATTATGCTAACAGAGGTTTTGTCTGTGAGGAACAGTTTACCCATTTTTCCCATGTAAAGTACTGGACACCAGCCCAAGAGCTTTGTTGTCTGCACTATGGAAACCAAAGGGCTGCAAAATCCTTTCGTTGGCTCCTTTGCTTTGAATCTGTTAATACAATGGCTTCTGCTGTTCCCAGATTCCCCTAGATGACTGAGGCCTGGTGCAAGTTAGAAAAGCCTCAAGGCTGCTCTAAATTATTAATGGCATATGGTCCCAAAAGAAACCTGTTCCATAGGGGAATGTCGTGTTTGCAAGGAGCCAATGCTCTGTAAATGAGACTGTGGTTGGTCACTTCCCTCCTTGCCCTAAATGAGCATCCTGCACAATGATGATTGATTCAGAACTAGGTCAGGAAGCAAAATCCAAATTCTGAATATCACACTCTCTGAGGTAGGGTTTTGTTGCACTTATCCCTTTGAAAACATACAGTAACTTGCATTGTTGAGGTGCTGGAGTGTGTTCAAAGGAGGGCAACGAAGCTGGCGAAAGGTCTAGAGCATAAGTCTTATGAGGAGCAGCTGAGGGAACTGGGGTTGTTTAGTATGGAGAAAAGGAGGCTGAAGGGACACCTTATCACTCTCTACAACTACCTGAAAGGAGGGTGCAGCAAGGAGGGGGTCAATCTCTTTTCCCAGCTAAACAAGTGACAGGATGAGAGGAGACAGCCTCAAGTTGCACGAGAGGAGGTTTATACTGGATATTAGGAAAAATTTATTCACTGAAAGGGTTGTCAAGCATTGGAACAGGCTGCCCAGGGAAGTGGTTGAGTCATCATCTTTGGAGGTATTTAAAAGATGTGTAGATGTGGAACTTAGCAGTGTGATTCAGTGTTGTACTTGGTAGTGTTAGGTTTATGTTTAGACTTGAAAATCTTAACTGTCTTTTTCAACTTAAATTATTCTAGGATTCCATTATTATGAACCATAAAGATTTTACAGTCTTGAAAAATGTTCATCCATTGCTCCATGTGGGTTTTGGGGGGGAAAAGTCAAAGTAGAGAGAACCAGATTCTGTATTTAGTGTATATTTATGTGTCTTGGAGTAATCTGTGGGATTCAGTACATGATAAAGAAAAGATATATGAAATTTATTCTTTTGGATTCTGAAGTCTGTAGAGCAGAGATTTTATATTGTTTTTTCATAGACTGATTTGTGACAAGTTTGGCCACTTATGGAAAGTTTAGGGGAAAACTACTACAAATTATTAACTGGCTGCATGAAGCTGGTCTTCCTCATAGTTTGCAAGAGTTTCTTGTGAAACAGAGAACAGGTAGATTCATAAACAGAATGGCTCTGGGGGTAGCATGCCCTGGTAGGGAGCACTATGTGCAGCTCTGCAAAATTGTTACCTAAATTGCCTATCACACATCCATGCTGAGCACTGCACTTGAGTTAATTCAGGAATATCTACCCCATGTTCCACTGCATACCTTAAAACTCTTCTCAGAGTCTAAAGCAATAGTTAAGCACTGTTTAGGTGAAAAGAATTACAGTATTCAACCCCATACAGACACTCTGCTGTGTAGAACAAGTTAGCCTCAACTCTGTTATCTCTACATCCGAGATGTAAATTATACTCCATTTCAAGAAAATGGACACTACATGTGCTTGACATGATAGTTCCATAAGAAAGCATGAGTCTGCTATGAGCACAGAGCAGAATCTGCTAGAACTGATGCCAGACAGAAATCAGTGCAGATTTATGCCATCTGAGAATCCAGCCTATAAACCTTTCTGAAATAAAAAACTAAGAATATTGGAAACACAAAGATCCAGATTCTGATCTCAATTTTGCTATTGATAACCTTGCACAATGTCATTGGTCTTAATTTCTCTGTTGCATAGTTTTAAATAACCAGGACAGGTCATGGACTCAAAGTTACTCCAGATTTACCCATGAACCTTTGCAACTGAGAGTAAAATAAATTAGAAGTTCATCTAGATTTACAAACTGATTCAAGAGTGCATTATAAAGGCCATCAAAGACTATTTTTTTCCACATAAACTAAAGATAGAGTCTTTTATATGCTGACATTGTCACCCAGGCAGTGCAGCTGCTTGCTCATGCAAAAGAAGTGTTGCTGCTGTTAAAAGATCAACAAGACTCTTTAGTATGAGATGCTGTGTATCGAAAAAGAAATGTTGTAGTTGATAAATCTTTATCACCTCCAGGAATGGCATTAAATAAACTTACAAATTTCTTGATTACTGCAGTTACATTCAAGGTGACAAAAATATTTTGACTGAATCATTTAATTTGGACAGCTTTCTGGGCAAGGACTTATGAGTACAGATTATGAGTGTTTATGGGTAAGGATTAAAGGTCAGACTAAAATGGGTGACATAGTAGTGGGTGTTTTCTACAGGCCACCTGATCAGGAGGAAGGGGACAAGGCTTTTCCAGTCAGCCGAAAGTAGCCTCACAGTCGCCGGCCCTGGTGACTTCATGGGTGACTTCAACTACTCTGACATTTGCTGGAGGAATAACACTGCAAGTCAAATGCAACCAAAGAGGTTCTTTGAAAGCATTCATGACAACTTTCTCTCACAAATGATTGAAGAGCCAACAAGGAAAGGAGTGCTGATGGACCTTGTCCTATCAAATAATGAAGGAGTAGTTGGGGATGTGAAGGTTGGGGGCAGCCTTAGCTGTAGTGACCATGAGATTATGGAGTTCAGGATCCTGCCAGGAGGAAACAGGGAAGTAAGTATGACTGTAACCCTGAACTTCAAGCAAGCTAACTTTGGCCTCTTCAGGGACCTCCTTGGAAGAATCCTGTGGGATCAGACCCTTGAAGGAAGTGGAGTGTAAGAGAGCTGGTTAATATTCAAACATCATTTCCTCCAGGCTCAAGAACAATGCATCCCTGTGTGCAAGAAGTTTAGCAAAGAAGGGAGAAGACCAGTGTGGATGAACAAGTGGCTCCTGGTAAAACTCAAACATAAGCAGGAGGTGTACGAGAGGTGGAAGCAAGGACAGACCACTTGGGAAGGATATAAGGATGTACCAGAGCATGCAGAAATGTGGTGAGGGAGGCCAATGCCAAACTGAACTAAATCTGACAAGGGAGGTCAGAGACAACAGGAAGGGCTTCTTCAAATACATCAATAACAAAAGGAAGGCCAGAGAAAATGTGGGGCCACTCCTGAATGGGGCAGGGTAGCTGGTAACAGAGGACATGGAGAAGGCAGAGTTACTGAATGCTTTCTTTGTTTCAGTCTTCACTGCCAAGGCCACCCCTCAGGAATCCCCAACCCAAGAGACCAGTGAGAGAGTCTGGAAAAAGGAAGACTTTCCCTTGGTTGACAAATATTGGGTCAGAGATTGACTATGCAACCTTAACACCCACAAGTCCATTGGCTCTGATGGGATGCACCCACGTGTGCTGAGGAAGCTGGGTCATGTTATTGCTAGGCCACTCTCGATCATCTTTGAGAGGTCATGGCAATTAGGAGAGGTTCCTGAAGACCAGAAGAAGGCAAATGTCACCCCTGTTTGCAAGAAGGGTAAGAAGAAGGACCCAGGGAAATACAGGCCAGTCAGCCTCTCCTCAATCCTTGGAAAAGTAATGGAACCACTCATCCTGGAGGCCATCTCTAAGCATGTGAAAAACAAGAAGGTCATCAGAGGTAGTCAGCATGGATTCACCAAAGGGAAATCATGCTTAACTAACTTGATTGCCTTCTATGACAGGACAACTGGCTGGATAGAAGAGGGGAGGGCAGTGGATGTTGTATACTTGGACTTGAACAAGGCTGTTGATACTGTCTCCCATGACATCCTCATTGGCAAACTCAAGAAGTGTGGACTTGATGATTGGACAGTGAGGTGGATTGAGAACTGGCTGAATGACAGAGCCCAGAGGGTTGTCACTGGTGGTGTAGAATCAAGTTGGAGGCCTGTATCCAGTGGTGTCCCCCAGGGGTCAATACTGGGTCCAATGTTGTTCAACTTGTTCATCAATGACTTAGATGAAGGAACAGAGTGCCTGCTCAGCAAACTTGCTGATGATACTAAACTGGGAGGAGTGTCGGATACTCCAGGCGGCTGAGCTGTCATTCAGAGGGACCTCGACAGGATGGAGAGCTGGGCAGAGAGGACCCTCCTGAGGTTCAACAGGGGAAAGTGCAGGGTCCGGCATATGGGAAGGCACCAGTACAGACTGGGGGCTGACCTCCTGGAAAGCAGCCCCGCGGAGAAGAACCTGGGAGTCCTGGTGGACAGCAAGTTAAATATGAGCCAGCAGAGTGGTCCTGTGGCCAGGAAGGCCAACGGTATCCTGGGTTGTATTAGGAAGGGTGTTGCCAGCAGGCTGAGAGAGGTAATCCTTCCCCTCTACTCAGCCCTGGTGAAGCCTCACCTGGAGTATTGTGTCCAGTTCTGGGGTCCCCAGTACAGGAAGACCATGGAACTCCTAGAGTGGGTCCAGTGAAGAGCGACTAAGATGATGAAAGGACTAGAGCATCTTTCATATGAGGAGAGGCTGAGGGTGCTGGGCCCGTTCAGCCTGGAGAGAAGACAACTCATAAGGGATCTGCTTAACTTTTATAAATATCTAAAGGGAGAGTGTCTAGAGGACGGGGCCAGACTCTTCTCATTGGCACACAAAAATAGAATGAGAAGCAATGGGCATAAACTGCAGCAGAGGAAGTTCCACCTGAAGATAAGGAAGAACTTCTTTACTGTGAGGTTGACTAAACACTGGAGCAGGTTGCCCAGAGAGGTTGTGGAATCTCCCTCCCTGAAGTTATTAAAAAACAAAATCCTGGCTCATGTGCTCTAGGAGTCCCTGCCTGAGCAGGGTGGTTGGACTAGATGACCTTCAGAGGTCCCTTCCAACCTCAGCTGTTCTGTGATTCTGTGATTCTGTCTGTGATTCTGTGATTCTGTGATTCTGTGATTCTGTGATTCTGTGACTCAGTACTGTAGACAAATCATCTAAAGCTTTCTTTGTGTCACTGGTCAACTTGTCAATGTAAAATATTATAGCGAAAAGGTGGGAAGAGTAACAGTGCTTGCTCTTCCACATTCTAGGCACTCAACCAGCCTTTGAAGTCCAAAAGCAGATACACAGGGCAAGAGGGGCACAACATGTTTTTGTTTCAACTGTAGTTCAAGGCTTGTTAAGAGAAAATGGATCATGATTGTTTTTAATGGAAACGTAACTTCCAGAGGAAGAAAGAAAATGAAAGGATCTTCTCCCCGCCTCATCAGTGAAATATATAGACAACAAAGTTGGATGTGGTCCAAAATTCCCAAAGCCAAAAGTTTAATGATCTCAGTGAAGAGCTTGGGCTGTCTCCATTACAGGAAAAAAATAATTTATGTAACATAAGGACAATACAAATTTGGCAGAGTTCTTCAAAATCACATCTGTTCACCATGCATTATGTTTGGTGACAGAAAGAACAAACTGTAAAGCAGTATATGATAAAACAGTGAAAGCAGGGCAATTTGGTTGACTAAGGTTGCACTGGTAATTAGCAGAACTAGTTTGTTGATTGTCATCACATTCTCCTATAAGTCATATGGACCTGTGATGGATAGCATTTAAAAGATCTTCATGTAGCAACTTATATTAAAATATTATTTGATTCCTATTACTAAAACTGTGAGAGTATAGTCAAACTATGTTAAAATGTTCATTTTTTTTTTAATTAGAAACCTAACATTGTCAAACTATTTGTATTATTTGATGGCATGTTATTCTTAGTAACTTGTGGATGCAAAGGGAAATTCTTGTTTGTCTTTCTGTCATTCACTGTGGTGAAGAATCTACAACAGATCATTAGGACAAGCAAGATTTTTCTCCAATGGTTTTCACACAACTTTGCAACTGTCCTTCTCTTTCACATCTGTATAATCAGAGATTAGAAAAGAAGGAGATAATGGGGGAAACTTGAAAGAACTTTGCAATAAATATATATTATTAGCTCAATTATTATTTCAATTTGTTTAATTGTTCTGTGGTTTGTCTTTGAAAGTACAGTTCGGGTGCTAATTTTCCTGGTTGATTCTAGGGTACATCTCTCTATATAACACATAACTTTTCTCCTTCTGAAGTTATAAGCACTCCTGGAATTTCTGATTATTTCTGGTATGTATCCACCTGAGAATCAAAACCATTGAGATAACTGTAACACAGAGCTCCTCAATATAACTTCTACTGCGTGCAAATATTTCTGTTTTCAAATGTTTATGGTATATTTTGAAATGTGAAAGCAATTACTTACTTTAATTTAAACATGGAACCACAGTCTTCTCTCTCCAGACAGAGGAATCCTCTTTTCCTAAGCTACTGACCACTTGTGCTAAGGGACAGCCTGGTTCACACATAAATCTGTGTGTTACATATATATGCCATTGTCAGATTATGGTTAGAGATCACCAGTGAGTGAATCCAGCTCCAGTAGTTGCAAGGCTCGTCCACCACATGTCCACATGCAAGGCTCGTCCTCCACTACATGTGTGGTAGAAATCACCACACATGTAGTGGAGGAGGAAAGGGTGGTTCCCGGAGTCAGGGAAACCCACGGATGGAACAGAGAGTCCCCACAGGAGCCACGGATCTCAAGAGCGGGGCTGATGCGGTGGGGGCGTTGCCAGGGGCAACCGCAGGAGATTTAAATGACCCCTCAGGAGCATGAGCAACTAGGAGCTCAGCAACCAGGATGGGCAAACAGGGCGTGGGGCAGCAGAAGGGCGTGGGGTGGCAGTTTCCGCAGTCAGGGTGAGAAGGGAAGGGTGCTGCTACCATCAATCACTGTGATCAGCCTCCAGAACTTAATCGTCCCAGTGGCAGTTCGGTAGAGCAACAAAAACTCAGGTGTAGCAGAAGTTTGAGCCATTAGTCACACAGGCAGGAACAGCCATGGTTGTTGCCTGGCCAAAAGCTGTTGACAAAAGAAATGTGGTGACCCAGTCAGAGGTTGAAAGTAAAGATGCAGCTGCCCAGACACCTGGCTGCAGGGAGTGCTGGAGCCTCTCACTTGAAATGGAGAATTGCAGGGACTGCAGCTGTACTTGCTGCGAACAGGTAAATGGTGGCTGAGCTGAAAGAGGAGATTGAAAGGCTAACAACTATAAGGAAGTGTGAGAAGGAGATAGACTGGTGGACTCAGGCCCTCCCATCCCTGAGCCAAAGGCAACAGCTTCCACATGAAGCGCAGGATCCCCTATCCTCTTGCCACCAGGTAAGAGGAGTGGACCTAAAAGATGGCAGGGAATGGAAACAGGTCCCTCTTTGGGGAGGCCGGGGAGGCAGGCAGATCTCGTGCCAGCCTCCCCTGCCCCCCCAGTTACTGCTGCACAATAGGGATATGGGGTTTTGGAAATTGAGAGCCAGGCAAGTGAGAATGGAAAGGCAGGTCTACCCGGGAAGACATTCAGGATGAGTCAGTCACCCCCACAGCTCAGGACTGGTTCAACCAAGAAAAAAAGGAAGATAATTGTGATAGGCGATTCCCTTCTGAGGGGAACTGGGAGCCCCATATATCGATCAGATCCCTCCCACAGGGAAGTCTGCTGCCTCCCTGGGACCTGGGTCAGGGATATCAGCAAGAACCTCCCTAGCCTGGTGCAGCCCTCAGACTACCACTTGCTTTTGGTCATACAAGCTGGTAGTGACGAGATTACAGAGAAAAGCCCAAAAGCCATTAAAAAAGGCTTCAGGTCATTAGGGAGACTGGTTGCAGGATCGGGAGCACAGCTGTGTTTTCCTCAATCCCTCTAGTGGCAGGGAGGTTCACAGACAGGAGCAGGAACATTCACCTGATCAACACATGGCTCAGAGGCTGGTGCCACAGGCAGACTTTTGGTTTCTTTGACCATGGAGATATTTACATGGCACCTGGGCTGCAGACAAAAGATGGGACACACCTTTCTCAGAAGGGGAAAAGGATCCTGGGACAAGAATTAGCAGGGCTCATTGACAGAGCTTTAAACTGGATTAGAAGGGGGAGGCGATATAACTGGGCCTGCTGGTAGTAACTGTGGGAGATACATGCCTGAAGAGCACCACAATGCAATTCCAGCTGCTCCAGCCAGCAAGTCAAAGTCAGTTTCACTGGGAGCCCAGTTTAAATGCCTCTGTGCTAATGCATGTAGCATAGGCAATAAACGAGAAGAGTTGGAGATGTATGCGTGCCTGCAGGGATACAACCTGATTGGCATCACGGAGACATGGTGAGATGGCTCCCATGACTGGAACATTAGAATGGAAGAATACAGGCTCTTCAGGAAGGACAAGCAAGGGAGAGGAGAAAGGGGTGTTACCCTTTATGTCAACAACCAGCTGGAGTATATGGAGCTCTACCTGGAGATGGATGAGGAGCTAACTGAGAGCTTATGGGTCAGGATTAAAAGGAAGGCAGGGAAAGGGCACGTTACAGTGGGGGTCTGCTACAGGCCGCCAGACCAGGGAGACTGAGTAGATTGAGGCCCTCTATAAGCAGATAGGAGCAGCCTCACATTCACAAGCCCTGGTTGTCATGGGGAACACCTTTAACCATCCTGATATCTGTTGGAGGGACAACACAGGTGGTTCCTGGAATGTGTGGATGACAATTTCCTTCTCCTAGTGGTCAATGCACCAACGAGGAGAGGTGCCATGCTGGACCTTGTTCTCGCCAACAAGGAGGGGCTGGTGGGGAATCGTAGAATCAGAGAATGGTTTGGGTTGGAAGGGACCTTAAAGATCACCTAGTTCCAACCGCCCTGCCATGAGCAGATGCACCTTCCACCAGACCAGGGTGCTCAAAGCCTCATCCAACCTGGCCTTGAACACTTCCAGGGAAGGGGCATCCACAACTTCCTTGGGCAACCTGTTCCAGTGTCTCACTACCCTCACAGTGAAGAATTTCTTCCTAATATCTAAACTAAACCTACCTTCTTCCAGTTTAAAGCCATTACCCCTTGTTCTATCACTCCCTGCCCTTGTCAAAAATCCCTCCCCAGCTTTCTTGTAGGCCCCTTCAGGTACTGGAAAGCCCCTATAAGGTCTCCCCAGAGCCTTCTCTTCTCCAGGCTGAACAGACTCAACTCTCTCAGCCTGTCCTCATAGGAGAGGTGCTTCAGCCCTTGGATCACCCTTCTGGCCCTCCTCTGGAATCGTTCTAACTGGTCCATGTCTTTCTTGTGTTGGGGGTGTCTCCAGAACTGGACACAGTACTCCAGGTGGGGCCTCAGGAGAGCAGGGTACAGGGGAAGAATCACCTCCTTTGACCTGTTGGCCACATTTCTCTTGATGCAGATATGGTTGGCCTTCTGGGCTGCAAGCACACGTTGCTGGCTCATGTTGAGCTTCTCCTCTACCACCACTCCCAAGTCCTTCTCTTCAGAGCTGGTCTCAAGCCACTCATTTTTTGCTCGAGCCAAGAGGATATGCTCATTCAGTCAGATAACAAGTACAAGTTAGCTCAAGCATTACAGCAAGTACAGGGCTAATTGTGTTCCTTATCCTTATTTAATGTAAACCAAGCCTTGGCATTGTAAAAAGGGAATGTGGGAGGGAAAGGAGTTACTCCTCTGAAGTGTAGGAAGAACATAGAGAAGGGAAATACTCTCAGAGATAAAAGAGCAGGGTCTATAGCAGCACATGGAGAAAACGACAGGGAAAGGAGGAAGCAGGTGGCGGGTTTTAGATTTCAATTGAAGTGTAGGACAATTCAGTGACCTGTGAGAATGTTTTAGCACTTTTCATGAGCCTGAGAATTTTTGCAGTGTATGTTTGCTGTTCTTACACCTTATTGACATGCATGGTGATCTCTGAATTGTGAGAGCCTTCAGTTTTCAGAAAAAAATATTTTTTGATGGGTTTCAAGGTAAGGGAACACCTGTTTATATATTGCTTGTACCGTCTAGTCAGTTTGAGTGCTTTCTGGAGCAATTACAGTGAATGATATTATACCTGTAGAGAATAAAAGAAAAAAAATAAACTTTTCGAACAGCTTGTCTGGGGACATTTTTTGTATATTCTATACTGCATCATAGTCCTGCCATCAAAATGCTTAAAGCCCTATGTTGCAGGGGATCCAGAAAAACCTCCTGCAAAAGTTTTATATCTGAAAAGAAAGATGTGTGTGTGTGTGTATGTTGACGTGTGTTCATATGTTTATGTGTGTGTCTATATACCACTCAGGTTCCATCCCTAGAATTATTCTCACCTTAATATTTGACCACTGACTAATGTACTTATTTCTTGTTCTTAAGTATTTGTTTTACTTCCCTCTAGCTCCATTCTTTGGACTTCCTGGGAGAATGATGTTCTAATCCTAAACTAGGAAAGGGACAGTGTAGCATGACATTGATATCAACTGTAGATTTGCCCCAGTACCCTACCAGTGTAATGGAAATAACCTTAAAATCCAAAGTGAGTGCAGATATCAAGGCTGTGAAACACAGTTTCCAGTGTTTTCATGGACAACTGACAGTATAAGTAAGTGAAGTTCAAAAGGCTTTAGTTGGAAAAAATTAACACATCTTTGCTGTTCATCTCCAACACATAATCTTTTGAGATATGTGTGTTTGTTCTTACAATACAACTAATTGTTGGGATTTTTTTAAAGATACTCATAACAAACATCCAGACTATAAAGGAATTAAAAATAATGCAAAAGCATAGGACTCTGCATGCTCACTGATTGCAAAAGAAATTTTAGCATGTAAATCTTTGGTAGTTTATAATTTACATAGCATCAAAAACCAATTCAGCTTATTTATGTAAAAAAAAATAATCTCCAGATTGTTCAACATGAAATGGCTTCAGTCAATATGTGCATAATTTTATTTTCTTGCATAAAGTATTTTGCCAACGTGAACTGTCTAAAAATGATGGGTGGGAAGTGAATTGCCAAACCTAGTATTTGTTTTCAGCTCCTTTTTTTTTGTTGTTTCTTTTTTTTTTTCTTTTTTTTTTAATGTCACTGACTCCAGCTATTTTTTTTTTTCTCCAAGAACTATTGCTAATTTGTCACTATGCCAAATTCCTCTTCCTTTTACTGTTGTTTTTAAAGTATTATCTGAAAATAAGACTTTGTGCCTGACCTGATTTTCTTTTTTGTATTTGAAAAGTCCTTTGCTTTTGGTAGAAAATTAATGAGTATTTAAGTTTTTACTAATCCCTTAGATACACCAGTTTAAACTGATTCATATATTTGTAGAAAGGAATGTTCACCTCAACATGCTAGAAAATGTTTCATGAGCAACCTTTTTGTTGTTTCTTTTGGATGTTGGTTTGTTTTTTGCTTAATTTGCAACATTACATGGGCAATCATCAAAGCTGATATATTTTATGCAATTTCAAAGAGGACAGCACAGCTATCAGGAGTAGTTCTCCGTCAAAATTGTGGATGGGGCAATATCTTGTCATTTGTTAGTAGTTTTCACTGGTGATAATGTCCTCTGTGCTCCTGTGGGCCTTGTCCACCATTTTCCTGGCTCATGTGCACATGCAGTATCTGAAAGCTGGTGCTGTTGATCATGGATTCAGCACTCAGGTAGAACGTAATGCAGTAAGTCTACTATAAAGCTTACTGATTAATCTCAAAGTGGAGTACCTTTTAAATGTTCCACTTTTTTCTTTTTTTTTAATGACTTTGATAAAATTTAGTTAGTATTTGAAAATATATATTTTTTAAGCAATTAATAAAATAACTAAGCACAATACATCAAGAAACTAGCCCATCAAATACAATACTTTAATCAAGCCAAAAGCCTTTTCAAAGCATGTGGAATATGGCTTTATTTGATTTTTTTAAAAATATATTTTTTCTTCTGTTTCAAAATGAAAACTGTTATTATATTAAAAGTGCATGTAATCACTATCTTTACAATAAATTTCCTGAATTACTTACATTATTTCTGTTCCACTGGGAAAACTAATGTTCAAGTTAAACTGTTATGAAACTGGTGTAAATCCATGAAAACAGCATGGATTTCCAGCAGCATTTTCCTATTTCAGTATTTAAAGGGGCAGAATTTTGTCACATGCTGGCATTTGTGAACTACTTCATTTAGCACGATAAACACATGTTTTTCTCTGAAAGGAAGGTGGGGGGGGGGGGTCTCTAAGGATTAGGGAATATGAAATTTCTGCAAGCAATTACTGATATACTTTTTCCCTGCTCTGAACATTCTTGACTCCTGTTCTTGGGCAGCAAGGGGAACCCAGAAACTTTCCTGTTATCAACAAATCTTTTAGACATTTTAACTCCTTTGTGCTAGCTAAGGCTAGTCTAGCCAGCTATATATACTGTTAATTATCCTTTGTTTCAGGTTTGGGTTTTTTTAAGGAAAAGTAAATATATCATTAGCTTGAAAGCCAGTGCAGCAAGGGTGTAATGAGAGACTGAATACAGAATTCACACAGGAGTTACTTAAAATGCATTCTTTTGCTTTTAAGCAGTGAATTTCCTCTGTAATTTAAAAACTTTTAGATTTGCTACTCAGCAACCTGTCTTTAGACTATTTGTGTATCTGACTGTTCTTTAGGATTTGTAAATATTTCTCTTCAGAAGTATATTAATTTCTATATGCTTTTAAAAAAATGTTCAGACTCTTACTAGGAAATCTTGTCTTGTCTTTTCTTGTGTTGTATCAGGTTGTACCACATCACACCCCTGTCTGCTTTGATGTGACTTAAAGGAACATCCTGTACTATATATATATATATCTATATATATATAGATATATCTATCTCATAGCTATGTTCGTTCAGTGTGCCCAGAACCCAAACCTTAGGTTGACAAGTACTCTTATTTCATCAGTGTCCTGGTTTTTGGTAGGATGTGGTTAACAACCATTTGCGGGTAGCAAAGGAATGACATGAGTAGTCCTATTACAAAGGTGTCTGATGTACATTTGCAATCAGCATTGATGGGGCCCAATTGGAAAGGGCTGACATGACTTCTGTAAGGCAGGCACAGCCTTTGACTGTTGTAATTATCACTCAGGGAGAGCAGAGGAAGGTTGAGGCAGTTGCCCTTCTGAGATCGGTCCCAGTACCAGGCTTGGGCCACTCAACCATCCTCTTAATTTCTCAGTGCCTCCTACATTCAATTCTCTGTGTGTTAAGAGCATGATGTCATCTACTGTACCAAAACCTATAAAATGCACTGCATTTTACTCTCTTGGGTTCTTCTGAAAAATAAATCATTCCACCAGCAGCAGAACTTCAGACACTTTGCTGTGTGATCGTTTCCCATGTGACTGTGACTATTCTGGTCTCTGTAGAGAGAAAAGCCTCTTGATTTTTTCCTCAGTGATTACTGTAATCTGGATATCTTTCCTCTATATGGTATCTACTTTTAGGAACTAAGTAGGAATTTAAAACCTTTGAGCTTTTTATTTTTCTACTAGAGTTTGTTGAAATTAGCCAAGAGATTTGAAGCAGGGGACAAACTAAGACGTTGATTTGGAGACATGTAATCACATAGAGTTTTTTCTAAAAACAGGTTAAACCCAGCTTTTTCATTTTGTTCATAAACAGTTTTTCAGGTCGTTTTAAATTAAGGTGATAAGGACACTCCTGTAAATGTTGTGTATAATTGAGATCAGAATGAACAGAAATTGGGACAACATCAGAGTTAACAGTAATAAAATTGCAAGCACCTTTGATTCAGTCTTTACCATTAGCAAAAAAATAATTTTTTATTACAGAATATCCAAAGGAATTGTTTCTTCCATTGTTGAATGCATCATGAATTGTTTACTGTAAAGCAAGAGACAAACAGTATTTCCAAAGAGGACAGTGAAATGTAATGTAGCATTGAAAAGACCTGCCAAGAACAGACAGCTGTCACCCTTAAATAAGCAGAAAGATTAATATATGATATTGAAATGGTGACTGGTGCTTCATTTCATTGCTGGCATATGAGGTTCATGATGAGAGAACAATTTAAAGTTGCAATGAATAAATTTGCATAGGAGACTCAGTTCTTGTGTGGATTGCTTCCAAAACCATCTTCCAAGCTATGGAGATGGGGCTGGTGAGTAGTAACAAAAGGAGAAAATGCCACATGACAACATTGGTTGGGCTAGCTTTATATTCTGGAGAGTCAGACCAGAAAGCAGAAAGGGAGATTCAGATGTGGATTTCATGCACTGCAATATACGAGGATGTTTTCATCCAATCTGTGGTTTATTCAAATAAATAGAAAACTTTTGTCAAATTTAAGGGCTTGATGACAGTGCGGTTTTCACATTCAGCATTTTGGCTCTGACTCAAGTCAGTTTTACATTGCTTGAAGTTGTAACTCATTTTGTTAAAGGCTACAGGTTTCTTGTGTCATGGGTGTTGTATCTTCTCTGTTCATCAGGTGGGAATAAACACTGGAAGGGCAAAGGCTCCTTAGCACTGCTAATATGAGTGTGCATGTTTGGTTATGCATTGTCACTACAGAAGTTTATTGACAAAAGAATCATACAATCATTTAGGTTGGAAAATATCATTATGATCATTGAGTACAGCTGTAAACCAATGCAAAAACACTGTTTCATGTACCTGTGAATTATCTTAATCATTGAACTTAAATCTGCTCTGGAAATATTTTATTTTTGTTCCTGACTTTAGTGCTTTCAAAGGGTAAAATTTACCAGAGGGTGCAGACAAAATTTTTTTTAAAGTGTGTCTACCACAGAGGTGAGTTGGGGTGGAAGGGGTAAACAGGGACTCTCCATCACAGTTGAGAAAGGCTGCAAGAGAACACAATGCCTGTGAGCTGGTGGGAGGGCACTTCATGTTGATGCAAATCCTGTGGTACTCACATGCGATGCTGTTTGCACAGTGGCTGTGGCTGCTCTGAGCACTGTGACCCCCTCCTCTTCAATAGCAAATTCAATTTGCTATTACTGTGTTTATGTCTGTGAGCAAGTTGGATTCCCACCTCACTCCATCTGCTCACAGGCACAAGTACAGCTAAAGAGAATTCAGTTTTTCATTTAAACGAATACTGGTGGGAGCTCGAGGTATTCACTTTCCTCTGGTGAAAGCCTGGAAGCTGTTCAAAAACTCAAGAAAAGTAAAAGATGGGGTCTGCCTCATTTGGATTGCTCTTCAAGGAAATAGGAGCTAAAAGATTAAAACTGTGATGATAGGGTAGGAGCAGATGTTCACTCTTGAGGGCAGTGATAGAACAGTAGTTATAGCATATGTCAGTATCCTATAGACAACAGAAATCTTGTACCAATAACGGTAACTTGGTAGATCCACACAAATATGCCGGTACCGGTTCTCTATATGTTCTAATACACTGGGAACAAAAGAGAAAAATAGAATTGCCTCCTCTCACATTCAAGCAAAAACCCTGCAAACCAGTTAGATATAATTCAAGAAAGGCAAGATTATCATAACTGGGTTTTTTTAGTGCAACGAAGAGGAGAAAATTGAAAATTAGTGTTGGATGGAGGGTAGAAGAGGAGGCTTTTGTGAAGGTATTACCTTTTGGTTATCTGGGGAGGAGGGAACTGAGTGAATCAGAGAAGAGGCTGGGTTGCATCCCAGGTACATTAAATCAAGTGTCGCCTGTAAGTAAAATGTCTAGAACTAAAAAACTGGAGAAAAAGAAAATTGTAAAACAAAAAGAAAGAGTCTGGAGAATGAAAGCTACACTGCTTAGCATGCAAAGCCATCTTTGAAACACAAGTCAGGCTTGGTCTTTAATGTCTTCATCAATGACTTGGATACAGGACTTGAAGGACTGCTAAATTCACTGGTGACACCAAATTGGGAGGTCCTGTGGACACTCTTGAGGGCTAAGAGGCCCTGCAGAGAGTTAGAGAGCTGGGCAGTCACCAACTGTATGAATTTCAATAACGTCAAGCGCCGGATTTTGTGCCTGGGGCGCAGCAACCCTGGACACACAAATAGACTGGGGAACAAGAGGCTGGAGAGCAGCCCTGCAGAGAGGGACCTGGGGGTTCTGGTCGATGGCAAGTTGCACATGAGCCAACAGTGTGCCCTGGCTGCCAAGAGGGCCAACCATGTCCTGGGGTGCATCAAGCACTGCACTACAAGCTAGTTGAGGGAGGTGATTGTCCCACTCTACTCTGCACTGGTGCAGCCTCATCTTGAGTACTGGGTGCAGTTTTGGGTGCCACAGTATAAAAAGGATATAAAGGTACTGCAGAGTGTTCAGAGGAGGGCCACTAAATTGGTGAAGAGCTTAGAGGGGAAGAGAGGAGTCTGAGAAGATCTCATCACAGTCTATAGTTACTCACAAGGGGAAGAGGAAGGGAGGGTCCTGATCTCTTCTCTCTGGTGATCAATGATAGGACCAGGGGAAAGCGCAGGAAGATGTGCCAGAGTAAGTTTAGGTTGGACATTAGGAAAAGGTTCTTCACCCAGAGGGTGGTAAAGCACTGGAACAGGCTCACCAGGGAGGTAGTTGTGGCACCAAGATGGATAATATTCAAGAAGCATTTGGACAAGGCCCTCAGACACATGATCTGAATCTTACAACTGTCCTATGCTAGGGCAAGAGTTGGACTCAAAGATCCTTGTGGGTCCCTTCCAACTCACAACATTCTGTGATTCTGTGTTTCTATGATTAATATACATAGCAGTGTTTTTTAGGCTTCTGCTGATATTTCCCGCTCCTGGTTGTGATCCTCACTTATACAGCAGAATTTGACCCTTATTTTTAGAACTACTGATAGAGTAAAGCTTACATATGCCTGATGCAAATCATTAAATATACACAAGTGTTTCAGCTTGCAGTTTGACATGTCTGTTCTAAGATTTCAGCAGATTTTATTTATTTATTCAAAAGCAAATTTTGTCTAACAATTGTGTGAAGCTTCCAAGTATGTATATGCTTTTTCTCCTCTCCATATAAAGGAATACCGCTTTAATTGGGGAACTCTAGGAAGTTGTTCCTGCTGAAGGCAGTGGTCTTGGTTAGCAAAAAGGTAATTTACAAGTTTTGATAACAAAAGCAGTAAGCAAGAAGTATTGCCCCTAGAAGCTTTATTAAGAATTTCACCATTTATATCAATAGAACTGAGATTCTACTCTGTCTCCTTAAACAATGTGTCTATCTGAACAAAAGAGGAGATAATGCAAAGGTTTCAAAAGGTTAAAAAGTATTATCTTGTTTTTCTTGATACACCTTGCTAGAAGCCTTTAATTTACTGTGTTTTTGTATCTTTCTGGCTTTTTCATCAATGTGGGCCATTGTGACAGAGCTCAGGATTTGTTTTGGGTGTGAAAGAGAATAGTGAAAATTAGACATCCACCTTCATGTTGCAGGGAAAGGATACTTTCCCTGCATTCTTCCTGCCAGTTATTCTGCAACTCTGGCATTAAACAGTTCAACACTGAATAATGAGAGAGAACAGGAAGAATTGAATTTGAATCAAAATACCATAGAGAATATTACAGGATGACAGATTATTTTTAAAAGATCTATTTCCTGTAGTTTCTAAACACATTATTCCATGTGCATATGGAACCTATACAAGTACAGCAAATTATAATAGTTTCCTCTAAATGAAAAGGATCAAGTTCTTTATTATTCTAACACAGTGAATAAATAAGAAGGAAATGAACAGAAAGTGTTGAAGAAAAAAAGTATATATTTTCAATGGAGTGTTTGAAATTGTATGGAAGTGTTTAAGTCTATCCTTGTTTCTGATTCTTCATTTGCTCACGGGGTTCATATTACCAGACAGCTAGGGTAGCTGAAGCAGCAATTACTGCAAGATTGGTAAATACCCAGGGTCCCAGGGTTTGGTATAGCTGTAGAGGAAACTCAATGGTTTGAACTCCTAGGTTCTATCTTTGATCTAGCTTACAAAAGTTAATTTACTTCAGCTGATTTTTTTACTTCCTTTTCCCTCTTGCTGATGTTTGCAATTGTGCACAGCATTTGCTCAGAACTCTCACTGCACTCCTCTCCAAAAGTGAGGCACTCCCCTCACTGAAGTCTGGGAAAAAACTGCCAACTCATTGAGCAATGGCAAGATTTCCCATGCAACCTTCATCTATATTTGGCACAGAGGTAAATGACAATAAAAAGAAGGCTGATACCTGGGGTTCCTGTAGCTTTTGTAGAATGAAGTGTTCTGTGGCTTAGTAGATAGGTAAGATGTTCGCATTTATTAACTAAAAAAAGAAAATATACTGGTAAAATATGACAGCTACTGTACTCTGGAATGTGCACTCAGGGTGTATGTTGAAGTTTTACATAGGACAGCTCAAGGCCCCTGAACTCTGTTTACAGTGAAGACCTGTCCTATTGTGCCAAGAAGTTAGCAGCACAATGATTTTATCTGCCAGTTTGAATGGAGTACAAGTGCTTATCTACCTCTTGGACTGGGACTTTCCTTACAATGGTGTTCCAGATCTGCTACATATGTTACTTTAGATCTTGATTTGATATAAAACCATGTGTAATCAATTACTGAATAGAAGATCCAAGATGGAGAAAATATAATTAATGTTTGTTGGAGGAAGAAGTAGAAAAACTCCAGCCAGTGTTAGTCTGGCCAGACTTATTAGTACCAGTTCAACTCCAGCCATAAAAATTATGCTAGCCCCAACACAGCCACCGAGGTGTCCTGTACTGCACTCCTTGGTACAGTGTTTTTGCAAAGCCTCGCTAGATTCAGCATGGTAGGGGGTAGATGCATGGGGAAAAGTTCTCCAGGATCTCATCCTGAGCCCAAATTAACAAACTCTGCAGAAACCAGAATTTTTGAGGAGTTGGTTAGGGAGACACTGCAAAAACTCTGCTAGAGAGCCTCAACTGGAATTAGCCTGGGTGCATCCAGATTTATTAAGTATATGCTACTAAAAAAAAATCCAATGTTGGGTACAGTTCTTTGGCCCAAAATCTAGTTGATATTGTCTTTGTATGTTCATACTGAATGAAGCTCTCCTGAATAAGTTAACATCAAAATTGCCTATTTGGACTGGTTTATGAGCATGCCCCAATATTGCCTGGGACTGACTGTGTTGCTTACCAAGATCAAATTGTACTAGAGAACAAGTCTAACAATTTTACAGGGTAGATGACAGTTCTCTTGACCAGGCTTGTTCTCTGGTACTGTAAAATTTACTAGTATAGGTGCATCCACTAACTTCAATTTAGAACTGGATCTGAGATGACTGCCTTATCATTCATGGAACCATATCTAGTTCACCACCAGAAAAAGATATTTTTGAAACACTAAGTCAGAGCTACTTACAAAGAGTTAGGTACAAGTAGATTTCATACTTCTAATGGGACCTGAGCTTAGCTAGTGTAGTCAGTAATGTTATTGCACTTTGCTTGCCCACTTTATTCTGGGACAAAGAGCTTTGTATAAAAGTAGCTTGAATCAAGTAGGTTTCATGTTGTCTTGTTTTCTGGATCAGAAAACAGAACAGCTCTCAAGGCAGTATAGCTTTGCTTATATGGTATTATGCTTTAAGCAGAAACACTTTGGAGTCTGGGGTCACTCTGCACTCTGTGACCTGGATAATCAGCATCGATAATCTCACCGCAGGTAAAGTAGAGAAGACTGCATCTTTGTTAAAATTATGAAAATATATTGAGGCCTGTGAATATTCAAAAATAAGGGTTCTCAACCCATTTGGTAAATATGGGGACAGTCATTGATATTTTACTTAATTTATTTGTCCTGTGCAATACTTTGTACATTAGGTGCAGATTTTTATAACTATGAGGAAAAAGACCAGTAATAAAATACATGAAAGTGCATTAGAGATTCCTGAAAGTGTCTGCATGTCTGTTTCGTTATATAAAATATGATCTTGGCTGAATTTGACTGTGAACTAGAGAATAAGAAGAAATTAAGAGTGCCAGATATTAAGTATTTTTTTTTTTTTTAAATGTCAGATAAAATATTGAAAAGACTAAGAGGGGAGAAAGTGAAAGAGAAAAGGAGAAATGATCAGAGTAAATTAAAATGAACAGGCAGATCCCCTGAACATGAGCCCTGGCAAGCTTCTGCTGCCCAGCAGGAGTCTAGGCTGAGCCCCCCATTCCTTACATTGGGATGCACAACTGGGTTTTGTAGGCAGCACCACATGCCAGACCAATCTTTTCCCTACCCACCCAACCACACTCAAGGTTTAGCATTTGCTGGTAACTTAAGCAAGCACCTTCCCATGACTCTCTCCCTCATTTAGTCATGTGTTGTGGCATGGGTGAGGCAAGGCCAAACTGAGCTGCATCACTACCATGGCTCTGGGCAGGGCCACCTCATGCTGCCTGGGGACAGAGTGGGTCACGGGCCACTCTGCTTTGGGGCTGAGAAGAGCTTATCTGCATGGAAGTGAGTTGGGCTGTGCTAGCTGGCTTCGGGAACAAAGAACAAGCCTTGGTCCAGTAGAGCTACTAGCACAGACAGAGCTCCAGATACTCCATTTTACTGCTTAATTCCTATCTGAGTTAAGACAACATGTGGACAAATGTGTATCCCTTAGGAGGTTTTTGTAAGTTTTTAGTATAAGAAACACTCAGACCTATAGAAAATAATGAGCACACTTACAGACATTTCTTTATCACAGTTTCCTCTCAGTACTCAAAGGAGTTTTGGCCAAAGACAGCATCCCTTCAAGATTCCCTGACTCCTCTTTCCTATAAATGTTTTTCTTTCCACTGAATCATGTTCTTTCACTCCCTCCCTTTGCTGCAGATTACTTTCCTATGATTTTGGCTGGTTCTGCATTTACAAGAGATTATTTTGCTATGAAAACATACATTGAGCTTCCTGTCTCCCATTTAAAGCTTACTGACCTGCTCTTTGAGTGTCCTAAAATTATATGCACTATGATTCTTTTGTTCAGCCTTGAGGGATTTTCCATTCTCAACCTTTTATTTTTCAGCAGAAATTTGGAATTACTGGTTCTCCTAGCCCAGTTTAAGGTACTTTTATCAAAATGAGATGTTAGGAAGCCAAATATTGCCCTGTTCTTGAAGAGCTTGGATACAGCCATCACAGTAACTGACTTGTTCCATGGTGAAGTAACTTCATAATCAAAACCAAAATTCATGTATTTTGTTACTTCCTGTAAAAGGAAGCATCTATCTCTTGTTATATTTGGTGTATTTATGATATCCCAAAATAATCAGTTTATTGTTCAGTGGGTGAAAAATGAGGCCTGGTATTATAGGATGAAAGGATAAACTTTTTCTGGGGAAAAAGTCTGAATAGGATATTTATAAGACACATAAGAATAGTTTACAATCCAGATGTCCATAAAGGTCTGATCACTGAAGTTACAGAAACCTAGAGAGCAATTCAGATGAGCCAGTACTTTAGAGTGAGTGGAATTCTCCTTTCTTCTCCATTGACTACATAGACTATCACAGTATCACAGAATCATAGGGGTTGGAAGGGACCTCAGGAGATCATCTAGTCCAACCCCCCTGCCAAAGCATGTCCCCTACAACAGGTTGCACAGGAAAGCATCAAGGCGGGTTTTGAACATCTCCAGAGATGGAGACTCCACAGCCTCTCTGGGCAGCCTGTCCCAGTGCTCCATCACCCTCACAGTAAGGAAATTTTTCCTTAAGTTTGTCTGGAACGTCCAGTGTTCCAGGTTTTGCCCATTGCCCCTTGTCCTGTCACTGGGCAACACCAGTGCCTGGCCCCATCCATTTGGCCCCCACACTTCAGGTTTTTAAAGTCCCAGCTCTCTCAGCCTTTCCTCATATGGGAGATGCTCCAGGCCCCTCATCATCTTTGTGGCCCTTCTCTGGACTCTCTGTAGAAGATCTCTGTTTTCTTGAACTGGGTAACCCAGAACTGGGCACAGAATTCCAGATGTGGCCTCACCAGGGCAGAGCAGAGTAGGAGAAGAACTTCCCTCGACCTGCTGGCCACACTCTTTTTAATGCACCCCAGGATACTGTTGGCCTTCCTGGCCACAAGGGCACACTGCTGGCTCATGGCCAGCCTGCTGTCCACCAGCACACCCAGGTCCTTTTCCACAGAGCTCCTTTCCAGCAGGTCAGCCCCTAATCTGTACTGTTGCATGTGGTTATTCCTCCCCAGGTGAAGGACTCTGCACTTGTTCTTGTTGAACCTCATCAGGTTCCTTTCTGCCCAACTTTCCAGCATGTCCAGGTCTCACTGGATGGCATCACAGCCTTCTGGTGTGTCAGCCACTCCTCCCAACCTCGTATCATCAGCAAACTTGCTGAGGGTGGACTCTATCCCTACATTCAGGTCGTTGATGAAGATGTTTCCCTTGTCTACAACTGATAGTTATAAACAACTTAGTTTAAGGATGTGGGTTGTTTACCTGTGCTGAGTTGTCTGGTACCTTTTGAGATAGCAAAGTATATCCCATGTTACTTCTCAGGAGCTGCTCCAGAAGGCACTAGTTTCCTGCAGGTCTTGTGTCACATTTGTCAGGTCCATGCAGATAACCTCAGATATATCCCATGGTGATAAGGTATTTGCTTTTTATGGGCAACCTAAACATAAGCAAATAAACAGCGCCTGGAGACAGATTCCTTCACCTGTCTGACTGTCACCAAGTACTTTAATTTCTTTCAATCTCATTCTGAAATCATAGAATCATTTAGGCTGGAAAAGATCTTTAAGATCACTAAGTCCAACCGTTAACCTAACACTACTGACTCCACTACTAAACCATGTCCCTAAGCACCACATCTACACATCTTTTAAATATCTCCAAGGATGATGACTCCACCACTTCCCTGGGCAGCCTGTTCCAATGTTTGACAACCCTTTTCATGAAGAAATTTTTCCTAATATCCAACCTGAACCTCCCCTGGAGCAACTTGAGGACATTTCCTCTTATCCTGTTTCTTGTTACTTGGGAGAAGAGACTGAGATCCACCTCACTACACACTCCTTTCAGGTAGTTGTAGAGAGCAATAAAGTCTCCCCTGAAACTCCTCTTCTCCAGACTAAACAACCCCAGTTGCCTCAGCTGCTCCTCGTAAGACTTGTGCTCCAGACCCTTCACCAGCTTTGCTGCCCTTTTGAACACACTCCATTACCTCAATGTCCATCTTGTAGTGAGGAGCCCAAAACTGAACACAGTACTTGAGGTGCGGCCTCACCAGTGCCAAGTGCAGGGTGACAGTCACTGGCCACATCATTTCTGATAAAAATGAAGGAGACCAAATTCATATCTAGTTCCTGTTTCTTTTTGTCCTAGAGCTAGCACAAATTTCTATTTTATTGTGGACATGCTTGGATGACTAGTTTATGTTTACTAATTTTTTCAAGATCTTTCCAGGAAAGGAAGCATAGCACGATTGGTAGTGCTGTTTGGGAGGAGCTGATGGAACGAGGCTTTTTGTCTGTTGTTTTCCTACACTGCTAGGTCTCTCAGGCAGAACACCATCTCATTTAGCTTCTCTCACCTTTTTGGTTAAATGCGTATAAAGTAAAGATAATGAATCAGTTCTGCCCTCACATTGACCTGCTTGGCCCTCCAGGGCCAGTAGTGTCACATTTTTCCCATTCAAGGGAGAAAAGGACTTGATAAAAGCCATCTGACACTTTGTTACTTGAGGATTAATCATCAGAGAAGCCCCTTAAGTGAGATAGCATGGAAGTGGGGACCAATATAAATGTAAGGTAAAGCAGAATGCCACATTTTACTTAGAACAAAAGGAAGCAAGGCAGTGTAGGATCAACTTTACCTATTCATTTCTTATAAGGATATTTATAACTTGCTCCTTCCACTGAAATTAGTTTTTAGTTATTTGTGCAGTGAAAGAAATGTCTTTAATTAACCAGTAAGATATGTTATAATGCTGTAATTCTGTAGTTAATATGTGGAGCGGAGTTTAGCTCTGGAAAGATGTCAGAAAAGCTATGGGGGAAAAAATGCTCAAAGATTCATCATAATCTTTCAATCCAATCATTCCTGCACTTGTTTTTGCTTTGGTTCAATTTTTGGTCATCAAATGGGAAACTGTCAGGACAACAATTAATGTCGTGTCTCTAAATCTTTATATATGATGAAAGGAAATCATTCATCTGTATTGCCAACCCTGGGGGGGAAAGGAAATAAAAAACAGAGAGAATCTAAATTCTCTTAAACTGCTGTAGCAAATACTGTTGGATCAATTAGTGTGATTGGTGTGAAAGTGCAGTGGGGCCTCCTGGCAAACTGCCGTTCTTGGTGCGGGTCTGAGCTGCAGCTCTGTAGTCTAGTGCTGCTCTTGGAAAAGAGGACTGGTGAACTGCCTGCTGCATCAGTGTGGAATTGCTTTCACGGGACAGAATCCTAACTTTCTAATTGAATGTGTTGTTTTGTTAGAGGTTTTCTTTAATTTTTCACTTTACATTCTATCACCACTCCTTTGACTGGAAATGTCCCTGCTATAGTCATTGTCGCTTTCCTACTGATGCTATCAATGTTTTCTAAACATTTACTGATTCTTTAGCATGGATAGCATTTTATTTGCAGAACCTTGCTTATATAATGTGTACCATTGCACCTAGTAAAATGGTTGAAAATTGTTATTGTTTCTGTACAGATACACTGTAACAGTGCACTGAGATGCCTGGTTTGGCCCTCAGCACTGTACTGCAATTCATTTAACTGCACCTGCCTGGGGTTTCAGTCATTCTGCGTACAGACTGCTCATGCATTCTCAGCAATGCCCTTGCTTTCACCTACATGGTTTCTATTAAAGTCAGTAGTGAGCTGATAGAAATAAGCAATTGAAACAGTTTTTTCTCTGGAAATTGCTGCTTTGAATACTTTTTTATTTCATAAAATCATATTGATGTGTTCAATATTTATTAAAAATAGAAGTATACTGTTTAAAAAATTAAAGGGTATCATTTTATCATTTTAACACTGATAGATTTTTAATCTTAGCTACAATTCAAAAATATATTAAAGCAAGCATCAGTAAGCAGCATCTGTAATTCAGAAAAATAAAATATTTAAATCTTATACTAGGAAACTATACTTGTTAATTTTCCCGATTTTTTTTTTTTTTTCTCTTTGCCTGAAGTTTTCTCTTTTATCTGAAGTAAGTGCTGGATGAATGTTAAGAAAAATTTCTAAGATAGAGTTTTCATTTTCTGAACTACACAACAATAATTACCTGGGTAATTGATATTCCCTGCAATTTCACCTCAATACCAGAACTGTATGGGATTTTTTTGAACTGTATTATCTCTACATTTGAAGTACACATTATTTCATTAGGTGGTCTCTGCTGAAAGGGAAAGTTTAGTATTCTTATAGCAAGCTCCTTTAGTATTTGCAGTGTCACCTCAATTGTTTCCAAGTTTTTTTTCTTAAGTTCACTTTGTTTATCTGATCCCATCTTACTTTTTTGCCATATCTTTGTGTCTATGTTCTCACATACGTATTCATATATAATACCTTTTATGTAGCCTAAACTGGAAAATATTAAAGGGGGGGGGGGAGGAAAGGAGTAAAATTTCTTTAAATACTCATATATTCATAGGTTTTGCGTGTTGATTTTGGTAGAAATTCTTTCAACTTTCTCCTCAGACATGCCTAGTAAACCTGATTCCATCAATTCTTTGTGACTACGTTGTTCCTTCATATCTGCTTTTTTGGAAGGGTTTTTCATTGACACAAGTAAAGCCTTTCATTTTGATTAAATAAAAGAATATTATTAAACCCTTTCTAACCAGACAATGAACTCCAGAACTGACTTTTCTCACCTATCATCTGATTTCAGGCACTGGGGATACCTGGTGCTGGTTCAAGCTCTAAACTAGTAATAATAGGCTTTTGTATAGGATGATAATATAGGAATGCTTCGAGATCCAGCTTCAACCTGGATCCAGATTTTAAAACAGATTAAAGAATAGATGGATCTAAAAGATTTACAACTCTGGGGTTTCAAATCTAGATTCAAGTGTGAAACTAGAATATCTTGAGACATGCATAAAATCAGCATAACTACTACTTTATTGTTGAATTATTTTTAGTTCTCCTACTGTGCATTTTGCAAAGTGAGAATCAAATTCATTTATTATTATTATTGCCATTACTAACATTTACTTTGTGGTATTGCACAGAATCCCTGCTCACTCTGAGGTCCAAATGATGAAGGAGTAGAGGAAAGGTAGGCATTAGCAATTATTGTGTTGTCAGCAAACAGTTCTCAGCACCAATTCTTCTCCTCAATCTATTTATTATTAATAGTTTGGTTTCTTATAAGCATGCAGAAATAAGAAATGCAAAATAAATAATAATTATTATAATGTATATTGTGTGCCTTGCATTCTGACATTTTATTTATTGAATTAAGCTTTATTTTTTTTTTCTTACATGAAAGAATTTTATTAAAGCTTCAGGTACCATGATAACAGATTTTTGTTTCCTGTCAGTTTATACTTAAGGGGTTTTTTGGTTGATTTTTTTTGTTTGTTTATTTGTCTCTTTTGTTTTGTTTTGATTTTTTGATTTTTTTATTATTATTTTATTTTTATTTTCTGAGCAACATAAATTATGTAGGTAGTTTCCTACTCACAGCATATGGCAGATTTTCTTCTCCTGGATTTAGACAAGTTGGTTTTACTCTTGAAACTATTTAACTGCATAAACCATGCACAAAGGATACCCAATATAGAAGAATGTAAAGCATGCAGACTTGTCTAGTAGGCATCTCTGGAATAACGTATGTCCTAAAAGTCAGCTTGCCATCACTGGGGAAATGGTGACATGTCTGAGGCACTGCTGCTGACATTGCATGAGGTTAATGAATGACAGTGCCAAAATGCCAGCACTTACCTTGTCACCGCCAAAGAGCTACAATTAAATTGCCCCTTAAAGAACTGACAAGTGACGAAAGGGTTTTCAGTGAAGGTCATGAGTATCTAAGATTTCTATTCCTTTGAGCACTGCTGTAATTTCTGATTTGCCATAAAGAAATCACAAGACAAATATCTTCTATAACCCAGCAGTCTTCCCATAGAATTATTAAATTACTGGGGTGCAGTTAGTATTAAACCTGTAATATTAAGACATATTGTATGGCACCACAAGTTTACACACTAAAACTGTTCTGTGTCCTAAGTTATATTTCTTTCTTGGCCAGCGGTATCTATAAAAAGGGAAGAAAGCCCTCCACAGTGCATTAGAATTTTCTTTTTGAAAGAGCACAGATTTTTTTTCTCATGAGAAAGACACGATTTGTATCACCCATACGAAGGGAGGACGGGTACTGTTTAACAAAGGTTTGACTGTGTATCCACTGACAACAGAGGATGGAATGAATGTACCTCTTGTGCTGATATTAATCTGAGCAAAATATTTCAGTCTTTTTTTTTTTTTCTTCTCTCTCAATAATCAGGAAAAAATCCTGTCAGCAGAGGTCACAGAATGTGGTTTCCAGGGTTTAAATTGACATTTTCAAATTTAGAACCCTCATCTTTCTTACTGCATGGCAAAGGTACTCCTAGATTCGTAGATCACATCTCGAGCTTTGTTTACATATATCTCAGATGAATAAGTGAAAGTCTTTGCTCTATATTAATTTTATCATGTGTATGATTCCTTGCAATACTAGAAATTTATTTTACTCATTTGAGGGAGAGTTTTATTTATAATATTAGACATCAATTGGGAGAACACTTTAGATCTAAATAACAGTATGGACTCAAAACTGAAAGGCAGATAGAAGAAATAAACATAGTGTTAAGCAAACTGGCAAGAGAAATCTTTCTGTCTTAACTTTGAAAATAGTGTATGTGAAGGGTATATAAAATTGAGAAAAGTGAGGGTTTTTTCCCCTCAGATGGCAGAAGCTGCAAACAACAGAAGTGTCCACCCAAAAGCAATGATGTGGAATGAGGAGATGAAGAAAAGCCACTGTCACCTGAGTGGCAGAGAGGAAAGCAAACCAGACAAGACCTAGTCCATGGCAAGCTCTGAAGCAGGGAGAAAAGCTTTGTATTTTCCAGGGGGCCTCAAAGGAACACTGAACATTGCTCCACTTATTGTTGAATTTCCTGAAAAGAAAGCACTCCTGTCTTCAGTGCTCATACTTTGAAATACTGGACTTTCTCTTGCCTGGACTTGAGGTCCTCCAGTAGTCCTGCAATCAGGGAGCATGGTGCAACTGCTATTGAGGGTCCAAATACCCATTCTGCATTATGGTCCAATCTGCATTTTGATTTCTTTCTAAAAAATGGTTGGATTAGGAGAAAATTGTACCATATTATTTTTTCAGAATGGTCTAGTAATAAGAGTATTTCTACATGAACTAGAAATCCCCTTTCCCAGTGGTCAAAATTCTACTCTTTGTTCAGGGTTTTTAAATGCTAAACAGCTAAGAAGTTTCTCAAAGACCTGAATTTAAGACATTACTCCTGCTTTCATCAATGAGCACCCCTGAAAGGAGTCTGTCTACATCATCTCTACACACAACCCTCTCTTAAGTACCTGTGCAGACACTGGCATCCACATAGTATTTGTGCTGTACCTCTTTATGCATCTCAACATTGCGTAGACCTGCAAAGACACTTCTATGAGTCCATTTTGTCCTTGCAAGCCATCAACATTCATTTTGAATACTAATCATCTCTAACTCCTTTCATAGTGTCAGAGAATATCAGAACAAGTCACTTAACATCAGTGCAAATGCAGAGATGTAGGTGGAGGCTGATAGATGAGAGACAAGATACTGCATCCCACAAGCAAGATGGGTAAAAGTTTGTTTTCAAAAACCTGGTGACTTGTGGCTTCCCTGAAAGAGTACTAAATGACCTGGTCCAAAACTGAGCTAAATGACTCTCCCATACCTAACTAATGTGAACAAGTATCAAGTGTGACCTCAAGCACGCCCTCTGAGCCACTCCTGCAAATGGTAGAGATGCAACCATAATACTACAGTAGAATATTTTGAGTATAAGACACAGGAATGTAAGAAATGGTCCATCTATTAAAGATGAATATTGTGGACAGCTGTTTGTCATATCTACAGCAAAACAGCAGTTCTCTCATTGCTTTCTGGTCAGCCAGATAACCCTATTTGCAGACTCTCAGGGCCACCCTGGGAGTAAACTAGAACTTTGCTTTAAAGCATAATTTATCTCTTATGTCTGATATGCAGGAAAAGTGATACATATCTCCAATTGTGACTACCCTTAATTTCAAAATATAATTAATTAATTTGCAATAATGAGGTTTAATTAATATTTATAGAAGATTTTATCTATATCTATTAATTTACCATGAAATGCCACTGATATCTCTGCATTTTGAGTTAATAACACAAGGCAGAATTAAATGGAAATCTGATAAAACTTCTGTTTGCCATGTGAGGCTTGAATATCATGTTTAAAGGGTGATGTGTTCTGTATAAATAGAAGTGTAGTATGTAGTTCACTGGCTACATCATAGAGAAGTGAGTGACTCCATGGATGTAATTTCACTGCTGGTATGGGTCATCATTTTTCCCCTTGTATTTTAGGCATAAGCTGAAAAAATCCTGTATTTCTGTACTTAGTAGAAACTGAATGTCCTCACTTTCAGTGGTTATTGTGAGACTCTCAAGAAATCTTTCACTTGGATTAAAGATCAAAGGAAAAGCTGTGGTTATAACTCATATGGTTTTCACCATTGTCTTTGATACAAGATTTCATTCTCAGTTGCCAATCATTATTTATTCAACTGCATGAGACTCTATGAAGTTTGGCAGTGTTCTCCCCTCTTTAACTGCAACTTTATGTATTATTTCTTTTGCTACATAGTTTCTGTAAAGAAGAGCGGTTGTTTGAAGTGTTTTGATTTAATTTTGTTTTATGAAAAAAAATTGCAGCAAGTTCTGATATGTGCTGACTTTATCTAATGAATGTGTTCAAAATGTGAAAATGTGAGTAGATATATTCAGGAAAAGAAGGGTGACAAGAAAAAACAAACATGTTCATAATAATTTATTAAGATTTTTTTCCTTATTTCAAGATAGATTTCCCTTGGGATTTCTAGTAAATAAAGATGTAGAAGTAACTTCTGGTGTTAAAAATTCACCAGTGTTTTATGTTCTGTAACTGTACTTTTCACATGAGGGAGTAATTCTAGCTAAATCACTTAAGCTCACCAGACTGAACACTTTGTATAGTATAAAGTTATTGAGTTTGAACACATTTACAAAACAATTCTGCATCAAAAATTGGTGCCTAACATGGTTTATTCTTGTTTGTATAAGTAAAATAATAATAATAATAATAATAATAATAATAATAATAATAATAATAATAATAATAGTCAATTACTATAAAACTAATTTAAGGTTTTTGGTTTTAACTACAAAAATACATATACTGCAACAGAAATATCCAAATATAATGCTAAGACTATCCTGCTTTTGTTATACTATGAAGCTCAGCCCTAACCAGGGCTCTTTGCTCTATTTTATTAATTCTCTATCTGATTAATTTTTTACTCTATTGAATGTTTATCAGTGCTATCAGAAGAATTTGGGTTTCAAATTAGACAGAACTCAAAGAAAGGCGTCTTCTTGAGAAAGAAAAAGTCTTTCTCTTGGGAGCTCTGGTTACAAAAGCCAAACAGAAGGACCTGAAAAGGGCCTCCTGGAGGTTTTTTTTTTGTTTTTTTGGTGTTTTTTTTTTTTTGAAGGAGGGGGTTGTTGTTTGTTTTTTTTCCATGCAGCCTGCAAAGAGAAAACTAGCCAAGAAATCAGTTTTTCTGCATGGGCAGTTATATTCTGTCAGAATTTTGAAAAACACACTGTATGTCTCTCAGAAGGTAAGTGAAATGTGAAAGTATATGACAGCCAGATATAAGCACAGCTACTATCGTAGCATAAATAAATATGCTTTTCAATCAAAAATACCTATACTGAAGCTTTGGGTTCATCTCAGCTTCTCAAACTCCTAAAAAATAATTTGTGAATGCTGATTTGAAATCTAAATGGTTTCTCATGTGGGCTGTATTTATGCCTCTTTACTAACTGCCAAAAGCTTTCACAAAAGTATTTTTGTTCACACCAAATATTAGGAGCAAGTCTACACCCATCTTTAGTTGCAGACCTAGGTAATGGTGTATTAAAACAAGGACTTCACTATTCATCCCTTGTTTTTCGTTGCTCTCATATCTTACAAGTTTAATTTGTCAGACCAGAAAGCAGAAAAAAATATCTAACGACCAAGATAACTAATCATGCAACCAAGTGGTAAGCTGTCCACAGTTCACACATAAACAGCCTAAATGCTCAACACGGGGAAATTCAGCAAATGCCTAGATAATGTAACTAATTTTTGTTAAAATCAGGATTGTATTATCCCTCTTTTTCCTTTCTCCAGTGTCCTGTAATACTGAAATCCTTATAATAAATCCTGACTTTTGCAATCTCTTCCTGCCACACTTTAGTTTTCTTACACTTGTACAGCTCATGGACATCATTATTCCCTGCTATTTCCTTGAAAGAAAACCAATTTAAAATAGCTCCACCTTGGTTTGGGGGTAAAGATATTCAAGGTCATGTCTCATTATACAGAAAGGTAGCAGCAAATGTCCTTACTTGTCAGTGCCACATGAGTTGTTTGATTAGAGGTACGTGTCTGACACTGTGATGAACTGGAACTAGGGCTAAGACTTTGGCTTAGACCCTGATTTATTTCTAACTCTGATGCCCAAAACGGTGCACACTGGCCAAAAATAACAATATTGATTTCAAATGCAGACACAAATAATTTCAAATTAATGGGAGAATTTAGCGGGGGGGGGGGGGGGGGGGGGGGGATGTTGGCCATCATTTAGTGGTATCTTGTATGTTTTTACGGAAAATAGTGGAGAGATTGAGGAAGCTAAAAGGGAGGATGAAGACATTAACTCTAGATGAAAACACTGAACAGGTCTTTGAAAAGTGTCTGGGAAAAGCAGAAAGCTCCATGTCTGAAAAGGGGCACTGGGTTCATGAACACTATCCATTGAATTTTGCTGCATTCAGAAAATAAAGGTTCTTGCATTCTTGAAAATAAACAGTACTGTGTTTGAGTTACCCTAGTCCATGATCAATTTATCTTTTCGATGACACTAAACTTAACTGCTCAGCACAAAACATCATAATGATATTGTAACAAAACATAGGTTGATCTTGCTCAGTTCTGAATGAAATAGCTCAAAAAAACCCGCACTAGCCCAAAAAAACAGTGGTGGGGTGAAGCACACGTACTAAAAGAAATAACGTCTCTGTAAATAATACTTTAACAAATGCTGCTGTTAGGGAAAACCATAATGACAGAGCTGTAAGAGAGTGATGTGCTTGGGCCTCGCCTTCGAAATGGAATATCTTGAGCAATGCACTTCTCCAGCAATTTCATGCATTTTCTCACCTAATCTCACATCACTAATATCAAGCTTGTCATATTGATTTTAAAAGGGAGTTAAAAAAATGGGAAGGTACCTTGCCTTTGTCAATCCTGAACACCGTTGCCAGGCAACTCGGTGACCTGACTTGGGATGGATTGTTACAGTGACCTGACTAAATACCCCCAAATCACCTGAGAATTTGTAAAGAAAATACAGCAAAGTTGAATTATTGCTGCAATAATAAGTATTATGTTTCTCATTTGCTTCTATGAAGAAGAAGTATATACAAAGTGTTCTTGTTATAAAAGGCAAAGAAAATTCTTTGTGCCAAATAAAAATGGATAACTATATAAAAGATGAAGAATGGTCTATTTGGCATTAAAAACTGTTTTAATTTATATTGTTTCCATTTACAGTGCTAAAATTGAAATAGTTAATTAATTTAGTATAACTTTCTTGTTACAAATACAGATTGTTTCTTAGATATACTAGTCTGGAGGGCTGAGTAGGACAGATGTGTGAAGATTAAGCTAAGACATTCTACAGAAAATTTCTGAAATTTTTATTTATTTTACAAATTTTGATTTTCATTTTGCTGTAACTAATGTTTTGTATTTTCAGAATGAGATTCTAAACTTAGTTACACCAGTTGTATAAAAACCATTGCTAATATTTTAGGTTTTTTTACTACAGTAAAAGCCTGCTTTCAAACACTTTTAAACTTTGACAAATGCTAACCACACCAATAATGGGTGAAATCAGGTGAATTTTCGAATGATTCAACCATAGTTTCATAGATTGATCGTTACCAGCAGTGTTTGAATTCCTGTTTGCACAAACAAGTGCAAGAAAAAGGAAAACACTCAGCCCTATTTCCAACTATGTCTTGTTCTGAAGCACTTGATGTTTTCATAGTTTTCACTCAACTAAATCATAAGACAGCAACTCTGAAACTTTATTTTGTATTGTGCTCTCTGTAGAAATGAAGCATCCAAGAGAGAGATGTTTCTTATAGAGAGGCACACAAACCAGTTGAAAATATAGAAGAATTTGTGAAAGATGTGAATCTGAAGAGTGTACTTTGCAGTTCCACTAATTTATAGAGGTCTTGATAAGATTATTGTTGATATCTGAAACAAAACACTTTGAGGAAAGCACAGTGGAGGATGCTAAATTTACCACTCCTAAACTCATTTAGAAATTGCCATGCAAGACCATTCCAGTCTGAAGCTTTCTGTGAATAGCTTTGCTATCATGGGCTTTCTGCAGTGAGTTCATAAAAAAAGGTCTACTGCAGAAAGACTTATGGAGCTCAGAGTGATAATTCACTAAATGACACAAAATCAGTATGCAGAACTGCACTTCCTGCACCTCCTAAGGCAAAGGAGTAGACTTTGGAATTAGCAGAAAGTACCGTAATGGATCGTATCACTCTGCAGTAATGCATATCTTAGATTTTGGCAGGCATTGGGAAACTGTGCTTAATACAGCAGTTGATTCTTCACGGGGAAAGACCAGTGGATAATGTTCTGTGAATTTATAGTTGAGACAGTAGTCTTAGAAGCAATAAAACTTTTATAAATGAAAAATAATAGGAGTAGGAGTGTATGTAAACTTGGTGCCAGTAAATCTTGGTAAGACTTAATGTTTCTCATTTCATATTGAATTGCCCCCAAGCAATTAAGATTAACATGAAGATTGAGCAATTCAGATTGAAATTAAGATTAAGCAATTCAGTCTGAAGTGAAGATGAAGTTTAATGTAAGCATCATAAAGATGACAAAGAACTGTTTAAGGTAGACCTCAGTGGGTTCCACTGAGGAGTTATCAGAAAATACAAGTATCCTACAGAGAAAGATTCTGGGGCCAATGCTTTTTTGTATTGCCATTACTGACTAACTCAATGCTGCAGGGAAGGCTCTATCTGCTGGTTGGAGGATGGATCATGACCAAAATGATAGCCTGCTCTTTGTCTTTGGTGCAATCCGATGGACCACCCTGAAAAATAAACCTTGACCACCTTGTGGAACACTGCAACAAAAATGTGGTGAAATGTTACAGAAGAAAAGTGAGAAGACAAACTTTTGCAGACCAAGGTTTAGATTAGATATTAGGAAGAAATTGTTCACTGTGAGGGTGGTCAGACACTGGAACAGGTTGCCCAAGGAAGTTGTGGATGTCCCCGCCCTGGAAGTGTTCAAGGCCAGGTTGGATGAGGCTTTGAGCAACCTGGTCTAGTGGAAGATGTCTCTGCTCATGGCAGGTGGATTGAAACTAGATGATCTTTAAGGTTCCTTCCAACCCTAACTATTCTATGATTCTATGATAAGTACAAGAAAAACTACCATTTCTAATAATGATAGTAAAGAAAATCAAACCAACCAAATAAAAAAAAAAAAAGATGACTGTAAAATTGGCTGGCAAATTGGTCCTGAAAATTAAAACAAATTTCATAACCATAACATGTCCATAATTTTTAGTAACCTTTCAAAGAGTGTGGTGGGGATCTAATTTTTTTTTCAATATGAAGCTTGGTAAGTCTATACAAAGGAGTATATGGCACACTACAGGTGATTTGTGTTCAAAATAAAAGCTTGAAGATGAGACTTTCTGACATTCCTGAAACTGAGTTGAAAGAATTCTAATCAATACATTTTTAGTCAAATTTAAAACAAAAATATATTTCAGCCATATGTTATTTTGGAATAGTAATATACTTCAGGTCACATGTAAGAAAGTGAAAAAAATAACATTTTTCCCTTTCCCCATAGCTTTATTTCTTTCCTTGGGTGCAGTGGGGATTAGTCACAAAACCATGGGTGGACTGTTCTGAAGCACCTCATGAATCTGAGAAATTCACATTTAGCTGCTGTGTCCTTCCAATGCTCAGCATTGAAGTGATTGCCAGATGCTGGAACAGCAAGCTATTTTCTCAAGGTCAGAGCCTTAGGAATATTTTTTTTTTCCTCAATACCATAGGTTGTAATTCATGTGTTCAATCCTATCTGCTGTTCTTCAATGGCATACTGGGACATTTTTGGACTTTTGTCCTTCAATACATAAGTTTGTAGACATGGTGAATGCTGTTTGTCTATCTGTTTGTGGCATGGGAGGGCAAAAAATTTATCATACAGTGACCTGTATAATAACAATCTGAACTATGTGGTTCAGGTAGCTTTTTTTTAGTCACATGTTTTAAGGCACTTCATGAGCATTACTGAGTGGGCATGAATTGAGACAGGGTTATTACTGAGGTGGATGTCATTCATTAAGAAATTAAGAAATCTGTATATGTCATAGGCAGTTTCCTAAACTAGCTATTCTTCACCCTATTAAAAGCTTGAAAGACTTTTAGTAGTACCTGGATCCGGAGATATTCCTTTTCCATTTTTTTCTGTATCAAGGAGTAGAAATCATGAAGGTCAATCAAATAATTTCAGGTTCTCTCTGGAAATTATTTCTTTTCATTTTTCCCGTGGAGTGTTCAATAACAATCTAGCATTTGCTTAAGAGGACAACATCCTTTCTGTTCACAGGCCTTTTTTTCAGAAATTAACAGTCTACGAAAGATAATGAGCTCGGTGAATCTTATTAACACGAGTTACAGCTGACTGACAAGTAAGTACATAGCTGTCATGTAATCTATTCATGGTGTTATAATTCAATTAACTATTGATTTTAGTTACCAATACTATATTCTAACTGTTGCACAAAAACATTCAATATCTGTTCTTTTATGATTAATACAAATTATATCAGTCCCAGACATTATTGAACTCAGACTTTATAGAAATGGATGCATTTTGTGTTTAATAAAAACACTGTTCATTTTCATATATTACTAGCTGTGGACTATACTGAAGTTTCTTCTAGTTGATCAAACTAATTAGACTTGGAAATAAAGTGGGGACTATTCGCTGTTTATTTAACACTTATGTAGATCCTATACTTTATCATTTGGCACTTGTACAGTCATTTGTACCTATGCAAAATGAATATAAAACAGGCATGAAGCCTTATTTTTCAGACTGTTGATTTATCTACCCATTGGACAAGCATAGATGACTGCACAAATGGCAAAGTGTGTTGCTCTCAGGCATGAAGAGAGAGATGTGAGTCCAATTACAAATGCTAGGCTGGATTGCCAGATGCACTACTATTTCAGCGAGTCTCAGGCCACGTTAACACTTCTTTTACAGCAAAGACTTGGGAAAGGGAAGGTGAGAGAAAATTTCTCCCATTTTCTAAGCTATGGTTTTATTAATTTCTCATTGATGGTAGTAGTCAAGCAGCTAGACTGGTGGAGTCATTCGTGCTTTGCTCCCCTCAGTCTTACCGTAGCTATTTTAACAGGGAGAAGCATATAAAGGTAGCAGATGTGTCTAGTTTTTTTCCAGCAATGGAGATAGACAATGTAAGAGATTTGACTCAATCTGAGGAGGGAAATAGAGCAACAGATAGACCACTACCTACTACCTACACCCTCATCCAACATTTTAAAAAGAAACAACAGCTGTTACGTATTTTTTGATGATTCTTGATCTTGTGTTAGCAATGACATATTTTCAAAAAAATGTCTACTACAGGGATCACTTTGAGGCCCACAGCAGCAACATTTCTCTACTGAATTTCCCAAATAAGATTAGATAGGCATGATACATTGAGAAGCGCAGCCACATGAAGTCATAAATCTTTTGATTATTGTCATTTCATTATAGGAACCTGCTCTATTTAAAGAAGAAAAGCCTGGTGTGCAGGCAAGTGTTCAAGAAGGCATTTGGACTTGTGTGTCAAAAGTGAAATTTTGGATTCAGGTGCATAATTTCTCCATTTTGGATGTGATCCATCAGTTAGTTCTGCATCAGTGAGTACAGTTGACAGAGCTCTCCTACAGCAGAGGCCTACAGACAACTGGTATTTGAATCCTGTTTGAACTGTGCCAGGGGCAAAAGACCTTAGACCCAGTTCTTATGTTGTAAAGTGATACTTTCCTAAAAGCTGCTGATACCTTTCTTGACCTGCTTGGATTTCAGCTCATGGTTCATTAAAATGAACTGTGTATGTATTTTGCTTTAGTATGTATTTTTCTAATAGTATGAATGGCCAGCATACTCTGTTCCCTGAACCCGGTCACACCAGAAGCTACAAAATCTCAGGGTCTTTTACGTGACAGATCTATCAATCAGCTTAAATGACTGTGGCTTGCCAGTTTGCCTATACATCAGTTATACTAACAGCCTGAAAAAACCAGCAAATAATGTAAGTAATTCAAGGTGGGAGCTTTTTATGTTGATCACACATAATTTAAATGTATGGAACAGTAAATTAAAATGACTCAGTAAAAAGAAAAAACGTTGCAGAGAATTACTTTTTAATGTAATTGTTTACCTTCTTTCTTGTTCCAATATGGCCCAAGCCCAGGCAATTTGTTTTGTCACTGGCAGTGCTAGAAGACACAGACAGCAAGTTAGATGTAATAAGTGGTCTGCCTACTTTTGGGAAAGTAATGCATTATCTCATTTTCACAAATGGGTACCTATCACCAGCCCTCTGCATAACCTTTTTAATACTTGTGGCATCTTGGCTGAAGAACACTTCTCATATGTAGTCTTAACAGATAAGCAGTTCGTCAATATGGCTTAGTTTTGTTCTTTTCTGAATTATTTTCTAAGGGATATATTCCCCATAACAGGTGAAAGTAGTACAGGTTTATGTACTGTAAAAAAAAAATAAAAAAAAAAAAAAGAAAGAAAAGAAATGCCTGATAGCCATGTTCTCAGATTGCTAGCCCATGCAGTCGTTTTACTGCAAATATGTTCCCTAAGACAAATGTATAAAAGCAGCTAGAATATGTCTCTAGCTTTTACAGTCTCACTGCAAATTGCATGTAAAGGTTTTCATGGATACTGTCTGGGGTGATTTCTTCCATTGAAGAATGGAAGATTCTTCAATGGAATAAAAGTGAGTAAGAGAGGGACACATTTTGCCATTCACAGCCTGACTTGTTTTCTTTTAAGTATGTATACTCAAATTCTGCAGTAATGATAGAATATAAACTTCTTCATTCAATCTTGTTCTTTTTTTTTTTTTTCCTATATGTCTCCAATCAGAACATGTAACATAACAAGGCAGGGTGGAAATTAATATAAAAGGTGCCTTTTAGCATAATGGGGTGCAGAAGCACCCCTCCACCTACTGTGATGCCCCTGAAATACTGTCAGCTTACACTCACAGCATTCAATCAAAACCAACGTTATTGCACAGATAATCGAACCTTGCTGAAAGCAAACTCTATTTAAGGATTTAATAGCAACATAGAATCATTATAATTACAATGTAGGAAAAAGCCCTGATGAAATAGGGCTTCTAATTCTTAATATGCTTTGCTTTTATGTGTACCTGAGTTGATTAACATATTAAAAATCACTCTGTTGGGTGCTGAGAACTGTAGCCTCAAAGACGGCCAGGCATTGCAATGGCCCTTGCCAAATCACCCCATTGTCTGCCACTTCAGTTAATTGTCCAGGTTCCCAGTACAACCTGGCTGATTCTGGAGGAGATCTTCAGGACTCAGTTGACTGAAAAGCCACCTGAGCTAAACAGGAATGGAAAAGGAAAGGAGCAAGTTTTATACTGGCAGGCAAGACATTTATGATTATTGCTGAGTCTGCAATATGAGCAGGCAGCCCTGTGGCTTGCCTTCAACCTCATTAACTAAACCTGTTTGCAGCTTAGCTCCAAGCTCTGGAGCTTGGGTTTCCCTACACTGGAAAAGCAGATATGGGTCATTTGCAGGTTGCATGCACACCAATATGTGTCTTTATGGGAATAGTCAAAGAAGGACTGCCTCGTCCAGCACACAGTGCACTTCTGTACACAGATAGAGAACACGTCCTTGGAGGACTGCTCTGTTGTGTGGATTCATCTAAATCTTACCAGGTTGATGTTTAACATCGTTAACTAAGAATACAGAATGGAGGTGTCACAACTCAATACATGAAAGCTAGCAAAAAAAAAGGAGGGAATGATGTGGGTTTTTTCTCTCTGTCAAAAAAGTAACCACTGAAATTACATATCTTCCCAGACAGTATTTACATGCAGAAGAAACATCTCAAATCTTTTGGCAAGTAAGGCAAAATTTTATGACACTATGATTAAAGCTAAAACACCAAAATCTGGTATTTCAGTGGAACTCTCCAGGGGAGACTACCCCTTTTTTGTTATGGCCCTGCAACACTTCTCCCTCAGCAAAATGTGGCAGAGGCACATGAAAGATGTGACCACATGTTAGGATGTCATTTGGTGGGGATGGAGTCCCTGAAAGGGAGCTCTTCGTCTGTCAGGGGATGTTGCTGTCCACCACATCGCACCCTGGACAACTGTCCACCTGAAGGTAAAGGTCTTGGCTACAAAGATTCACAGTTTCTCCCAATGACAAGTACTGTGTGTACATGTACTGTACTGACATGTACCATGGTGTCTTGTTAGTTATCAGGTTCTGCTACCTGGGAAAGAAAGAGGTCAAGATTTGAATACTGATATAAAAATAATTCCAGCTAACCAGCTTCTTGCTTGAATATGCAGTGTTGTGGGCATCCTATTCCAAAGAGCCTAAGGAACGTAAGAGAGCAGCCCCAGGCAATACTGCAAGGGGCATGCGTGTTATTGCACAGATTCAAAAAACAAAGCTGACAAGCAGACTTGCCTAAATTGGGTGGGTTGGTGCTCTCCCAGAGCTGTCACTAATTCAATGCAGATTGTCTGTGTAATATGAGTGCTTATTTTCAAAAGAAACAGGGTGGAAAAAGTGTGTGCAATTCTCAGGAGATTCTGATTGCAAAAGGCATGGTTGGAGCTGATTAGCCTGTTTACCCTGCCAGTTTTCACACAGTGACAGATAGGCAGTCTCATGCATTTCCCCAAGCAGATTCTGGAGAGGGCTGATGAAGAAAATGAAATTCAGTTTCATTTCCATTTTTTACTCAGCCTGTTGTTGTAAACAGGGATAGTGCTTTAGCTGGAGATCTTTTGTCATAGAGTGGGAAGAAAGGACTAATTTCTAGTACTATCTTTGTGGCAGATCAGTAGTTCCTGAACTTATTCCCTCCCCTTTGCCTACCAGGACTGAGATTTACTAATCAATTGGTCATAGTACAAAAGTCAATTGTTTTTTTCTTTCAAAATTTTGATTCTGGGCCACATAGGGACTAATTTTTCACTGCATTTTAAGTTAGTTACAACATTTACATTGCTTACAAGGTCCTTTTTCCCCTTGCATACTTGCAGAGTAATTTAATTACAGGAATAGAAGTCTTCCTTTCTAAATGGTTCCCTGTGGTTTGAAGTCATAGCCTGGCTCCTTCCCTGGTCAGTCTTAATTTTCTTCCCCCAGTTTTACATCCCTTTTCTCTTGTAAGTAGAAACAGCTTGAACACAAGAAATCTTGAGTTTTGAATTTGGTTCAGCCTATCACATGGCCACAGGTATCCAAAGATCCCTCCCCTTAATGTGCCTCTTTCATTCTCTTGCTGCATCTCACTGGGCACTAGAAAGGCAAACTTTGCCTTAAACAACAAGTAAATGAAGAATTTGGAATGGCAGGAGAAGGCATCAGTAGGAAAATACAGACCACCAAAGAATCAGGCCTGTTAGCTAGATCTTCAGGCTTTTCACAAAAGCAACAGGGAATCGTATGGTAGAGAAAGCACAAAATCAACACTTGATTTTGATTATACTAGAATATTCTGGTACAGTAAAAAGGCTTGATAGAAGGTGTAAATACATTTTACTCCCACAGGAAGTATCTTTTATCCTTGTTTTCTTCAGATTTCCTACAACCTCATTGGAAGTGCAGTAAAACTGAAAATGGAGAAGAGTGTGTCTTTTAAAAGACAGAGTATTTTATTTTCCTGCTGTATGTTATTTTATTATTTTTTCCAAAACAAACTAGTCGAAGGCAATTTTGGTGTCTCAAACTGATATCTTAGGAAAGATTGACAACTACAAATTGCTTGTTGCCCATCTAATGCATAAGTACGTTTCAGAATGTCATTTACTTAGGCATGAAAAGTATCTTTCCTAGAAATAACATGGTTATTCAACTGGTGGCTTGGCCAATTTTTCACTCTAAAATAACAATACAATAAAATTTCTAAGTTATTTAACTCAGTGATAATACTTGGAAAATATCTAATTTCTGACCAAAGAGGTTTAAGGCAAGGTCTGTAGCACAGGGACACCCCTGTAGCACAGTGAGCACCTTGGAGGTACCCCAAATTTTTAATTTGTAGACTCCTGTTTGCAACAAAAATCACATTGCAGTTGTCTACCTCCTAGAGATTGGATTATGGAATTATTTATGTGCCTCTGAAAGTAACATAAAGCAACTTTCTGAGTAGGGAGATGTCTAGGGAGATGTGTGTCCATTGGCAGCTAGCAGTTAGAAACAACTATAGCCACGGGAGAGTCATGAACTCTCTATAGTGTCTTGGCACCAGACTGAGGGCAGCAAGTAAGATTAGTTTTCATTCTGGGTTATTTTGCTGACCTCTGCAATTATGACTGCTGAAAGCAAGATAAGGTATAAGAGTAGTGGTTCCACCAAAGTCCTCCTAAACAGGAGTTTTCATGTTCTGGTGATGGGACACCACTTAATCTGCTGTACCAGATGATGAACCACCTGGTGGCATTAATCTAGAATTATGTAAACTGTGAACAGTAGTTTTAAAAGGTTATTTTGCAAGCCATCTTATGGGAGTAGGGGACAAATATATCACTTTGTTGTTATTAGACCACAGAGGAAGAAAAGAACAAACAAAATCCAGATAGGAACACATGTATGCATGCTGAGATATTACTGTAACTGTAGTTGCAGTTTGGTGTATCATATAGGCTTGAGAGTAATATGTTTTCTGATTTCTGATCACAGAGATATTTTGGACTTTAATATCAAAAAACAATGAGGAAAAAATATGTATAGATATTATATACTTTTATATACTTTTATATATATATATATATATATATATATATATATATAAAATTCAAGAAAAAATTGCATAGTTTTGGGAGAGATAACTGGATGTCATGACCATCTTTTCATTTCCACTTAAGTTCCCTGACTTCTTGCTGTTACATTAGGCTCTTAGAGGTTGTTTTTTCCTATGTGAACCCCTCCTAGGATGTAGCCAGAGGAACATGTAGCTTCTGGTTCCCAGCTAGCTAGTTTAAGGATGTGCCAAATGCCTTCTGATCACCCTTTTCAGAACAAAGCACATTCTAAGCATCTGCAAATGTGTACCACTAGATATTCATGGAAATTCAAAGTAAAAGAGAAAAACAGAATTGGTTGTGGAGTTCAGACTTCTCAGACTTTAGAAGGCTGTACCTCATGTTAGGATTTTCATTCATCACCTTTCTGTCTTAGATATTGAGGTCTTCTCTGATTTAAATCCTTAATTGTTTTATCCCTGATACACTAGAATATCTTTGCTGAAGATCTGAGACAGTATAACAAAATAATTTTTAAAAGTTATGTAACTTCTTATAACTAGTTACATAACTTACAGCCAACTGTACTAAGCAGTTTCACTAAATAACGTGTGCAGCTTGCTCTGAATCAGATTCAGATGCCCTTTCTCTTGTGGAATATGTCTGTGCTGCACATCTAATTAGAAATGCCCAGACTAGCAGTTTGTTCAGTTTTGTTCAGTATCTTTAAAAGATATAGAAGGTGCTGACACATGATGTTCAAATACTTTCCCATAGGCAGAGGATGGCAGTTGTCTCAGTATTCCTGGTGTGACATGCATTTACAATTCTCTTACATCATTCCTCCTAAGGTTCCACACAACATCGCTGACAGGTAATGAGGCTCTTAGAGTCGTTTGCATTTCAGTATTTTCACTGGTTTCTAATAATTGAATGTGGGATAACAGGTATGGGGAATTTTTAACTGCATTGCAAAACATTGGTCAGAAACTTTAGCCTGCCACTGCAAATGCTTTTAATTTTTCTGATCACCTGAAGTTTAAGACGTTAGTGCAGCTGACATTTTCTCAACTGGAAGCAAAAATGCTAAGCAGTCTTGTGGTTTTATTTTGTTACTATAATGCCATCATGTTTTGCAGAGCCACTTTTTCTTCTTTATGCTTTTGAAACAAATCAGAAGGGACCATAATTTGGATCTGTCAGAAGCCCGTAACCTTAAGAAAACAACCAAAGCTGGCCCAGTAAGTGTGAAAGAGTTCACTCGCACTTTACACTCATATATGTAATCACAAAAGATTCAGGACCTCAGTCTGAATTATCCATGATACTGGATTCTCTATGGTTTATGCAGCAAGCATAGATGTCTGCTGCTTTGTTCTTCATCTAGCAGTTTTGGTGGGACTTCTGAAACAGTGCCTAATTCAGCCAGTTTTCTTGCACACCCGAAATGGTACAAAACAGATGAGATAGAAAGGAGGCAAAACTAGAGCTGGCCTTTCCAGTCCATTAACCCAGTCATTTTTTCATATTCTTCTCAAGGTGGGTGCAGGAAAACTGCAAAGTTTCATATGGCCAGTACTTGAGCACCATAAAGTAGAACTGCTGGTTCCAAAGTCAAGACAGCTGAGCAAGACATGACTTATGAGTGAGGCCACCAAGCTCCTGGGGAAACCCCCGAGGCTGGCAACCATGGCTTTGCATGGCGGGGAATTTGGTTCTTGTTTCCCCCTCATGCAGAGGTCTAGGTTCCCACTGGGGCTGACACTCAAAGGGAGGGGGGAGTCTGAAACTGCTGTCTCACAGTCAAACAGGAGATTGCCATTTTGGCACTTAGTGGAAAGCGATGACATACATCAAGCCTCTGTGTGAGACAGAAGCTTTCACGAAGTTCCTATGGGTATTAGCAATGCAGTCTTTTCCCAAAGAAATCTTAGGGTGGGTGAGCTACGTTTTTGTTTTTTTTAAATGTTGTTGTACCGTGTTTTCTCTGCATGTTCTTCAAGTGCTGAAAATAGTTGTCCTTGAAGGCACATATAAAATATAAACTAATGAAGGTTGGAGTAGGAACATTACAGAATTTTTTTCTCCCATCAACAGATGCAATAAGTGTAATAAAATCTAGTATGACTCTATGCTTTCTATTTATAATATGCTACAATGCTATCAACTACATTTCAGAAAGCTTGATAGGGTCTGAAAGAGGTTTAGCTAACTGGCAGGCAAGTGTCTGCAGCTATCTAAAACTAAAAGTTTCAGTCCTAGTAATCCCACTTCCTGAAAGCTTCTCTTTTCTAAGGAATAAAAATTTACAATATTTTCCTCGAAAGTGGGAGAAAGGGTGGGCAAATGTATTATTTTCCATGATCAGCCTAGCTATTACTCTCCTCCAACAGTCCAAATGAACTCTGAACTCTATTACTGAAGAAATGTGTATCTTTTAAGTGTCTAAAGAAGTTTATGTGCAATTTAATAGGATCAGTATTAACAGCTTTTGCACTGATACTTAAATGAAAGCTCTGATGCAACCTTAAGCTCTATGAGTCCTAAAGACAATACTTATTACAGCAACATAAGTATCATCTTCAATGCCATTAAAATTAAATATGAGTACACATCAATTTCAGTGTCAGGAGACATACTGTAAAGATCAACAATAATTTTAGCTGAAGATCTCTCTGGAAGCCCATAAAACCTTAATATCACAGTATGAGCTATACAGAAATTAGAGCTGTTTGAATAGTACTTACAGATAAAGAATGCTGTTATTTTTGTCTTTCACTTTTATAGATAATTCCTGCAATTTAGAAATTCATTAAAGTGAAGTGTATCTCAGCATTATACACAAATGAGGATATTTGAAAAGTCTTTAACACTATTATTTGTGATCTGAATTTCAAACTTGAGTACCTCAGACATCTATGTGTCATGGCATAGAATCATAGAATAGCTTGGTTGGAGAAGATCATTATGATCATCTAGTCCAACCGTAAACCTAGCATTGCCAAGTTCACCACTAAACCATGTCCCCAAGTACCACATCTACATGTCCTTTAAATACCTCCAGGGATGGTGACTCCACCACTTTCCTGGGCAGCCTGTTCCAATACTTGACAACCTTTTCAGTGAATAATTTTTTCCTAATATCCAGCCTAAACCTCCCTTGGCGTAACTTAAGGCTGTTCTCTCTTGTCCTATCACTTGTTATTTGGGAGAAGAGACCAACAGCCACTTCACTACAACCTCCTTTCAGGTAGTTGTAGAGAGTGATAAGGTCTCCCTTCAGCCTTCTCTTCTCGAAACTAAACAACCCCAGTTTCCTCAGCTGCTTCTCATAAGACTTGTTCTCCAGGCCCTTCACCAGCTTTATTGCCCTTCTCTGGACACACTCCAGCAACTCAATGTCTTTCTTGGAGTTAGGGATGCAAAATTGAACACGGTACTCAAGGTGCAACCTCACCGGTACTGAGTACAGGGGTACAATCACTGCCCTAGTCCTGCTAGCCACACTATTATTTCTGATACAGGTCAGGATGCTGTTGGCCTTCTTGGCCACGTGAGCACACTGCTGACTCATGTTCAGGCAGCTGTCGACCAACACCCCCAGGGCTTTTTCTGCCAGGCAGCTCTCCAGCAACTTGTCCCCAAGCCTGTAGCATTGGATGGGGTTGTTGTGACTGAAGTGCAGGACCCAGCACTTGGCCTTATTAAACCTCATACAACTGGCCTTGGCCCATTGATCCAGCCTATCCAGTTCCCTCTGCAGAGCCTTCCTACCCTCAAGCAGATCAACACTTCCACCCAGCTTGGTGTCATCTGCAAACTTACTGAGAGTGCACTTGATGCTCTCATCCAGATCATTGACAAAGATATTAAACAGAGCTGGCCCCAAAACTGAGCCCTGGGGAACACCACTTGTGACTGGCTGCCAAGTGGATTTAGCTCCATTCACCACAACTCTCTGGGCTCAGCCATGCAGCCAGTTTTTTACCCAGTGAAGAGTGTGAATGTCTTCAAATCAGCTTTAAAATTTTGCAGTTCTTTGAATAATGAAATATTCAGACCTGGTATAGCTGAACTGAAAGGCTAACATGACAAATGAATGAGATTCACTGGCAGGTCCTGACTGTGTTTTGCCACTCCAGTGGTGCAAGGAAATAGTAAATCTCTGTTGTCTGTTGTGCTGTGGCTGATCAATAACTGCTTTAGGGTTTCAGTCTAGCACAAGGTAGACAAAGAGTATTGGTGAATCTGGCTCAAATATTCACAATTATTCTTTCTTGCCTTCATCCAGCTTTGAAGAAAATCTATTAACTGCATCCAGAATATAATAAAACTACCAGAGTTTCCAGTGCTGAAACAATAATTCTTTTAATAAAAGGTCTGGCAATAGTTCTTACCCAAGAGCAATACTCAAAGTGAGTGCTTAGGCTCATTAAGGGCCTAATGCTCTGGGAGAATGAGCACGTCAGCTGGTCTACAGTAGCCCATCTGTGTTCAGGCTTACTGTAAACACCTCTGTGAGTCTGAGCCCTGGAGTGGCTCGAACAGGACCTTACCATGGTTCCAAACCTTTCAGGTTTTGTTCCTAAAACCTTCTGACATGGCCTCCAGTGTAGGTCTAGCTGCAGCAGAGGTGCACCACTGGACAGCAGGATCTTTGGACAATCGTGCCACCCTGCCCTCCTTCCTTCCTCATACACAGCACTCCTTCATGTGCTAAGGTATGCAAACAAATGGAGATACCTGTCCCAGCATTTCCAGATTAATTTCCCTGATTTTTTGTTCTTTTACATCCTAACTCTTCTGTTATCTGTTGATATTTAGATGTAAGATGAATTCCTAAAAAGGTTGTTTGCACAAGATCAAAAATTCTGCCACAACTGAGCTTTTGCAAGTGGAACTCCTGAAAAAGCAAAATCCTGGCAGAGTGAAATGGGCTTGGCCACGTGTGTTCCTTAAGGGTATCTGGTAGCAAGTTTCATTAGGCTATAGAATGAAGGAAAGTTAAACCTATGGGCTAAGAAAGCATCTAAAAGATCTGTAGATACTGTTAGGGATCTTGATGGATTTGGATAATGTTATGGGGGAAAAAAAACATTAAAAAAATTGGAAGTAGAGAATTCATAGAATCAAAAGCAAAGACTGGGGACACTAGGGAAGGAGTACAGAAATCACAGCTCTGGCTAAGGGCATTGGTTTTTCAGACCACCTATAGTCAGAAAGGACAGGAAACAAAAAGGGCTTGGATTAAAAGGAGCTCACCATCACCATGTGGTGAGCAACCTATCAATTTAAAGTTGGGGACACACTCAATGAGTGGTATTGCTCCCTCTGTTTCTAGTTTAGTGATTTGATACATTCCTGCCACATCTTTTCTTTACAGTTCAATCTAGTAATTCTGCATAAAAAGCAAAAAACACAATGCAAATGTCTTTGATATCAGTTCCAAGACAGTGTTTAGATAAGGAAGGAACTTTCATGTGGCTCAGGGTTAACCCAGACTGGCAGATTTGTCATTGCTCAGTAAGTAACTGAAATGAGTTGGTGGCAAATTCAGTAACAATGTAGAACAGCTCTGTCCCACAAGTACTCCTCCATACCAGCTGCATATGTTTGTTCTATTATACATATGGTTTTTATATATCTTTTGTTTTTTTGTCTTTGACCTATTAGTAACCAATACTGTTACTAATGTTAAAACAGGAAAAATACCTCAAGGACCTGAGTAGGCTGGAAAGTTATACCTTCCTTCATATGTCTTACCCATTTCTCTGTGCTGTAATAGCACTTGTTTGGATTTTTAGCATGGCCAGGATGTGCCAGCCCTAACATGGTGTCAGGAGGTCTCTGCAGATGGTTTCTGCAGAAAAACAGATCACCTCCACCACCACCCCAGACTCTGAGGGGACTGAGAGTACAGAACAAATTAACCTTAATCTTATCCTGCATGCTGTGAGAAAAAAACCCTTGCCTGCAGGAAGGCTTTGGCAAATCCCTTCTCAAGGGGAGTCCATTTGGTTCTCAAATTACCTGAGTGGGCCAGCTGTTTTCATTGGTAACATACTGTCATATCAGAGGAAGTGATTGGGGAATTAATCTTTTTAAACACACAGAGATGAAAAATGTCTGCAAGGTCAGAATGTAAATAATACTATTTATATATCTCTTTTCCATCAACCCATTCATTCATCCTTCTTATATATTAATGAAACATCAATAGATGTATTAACTAAGAGGAAAACCACACTGAAGTTTCCTACGGCAATGGCATTCTTGTAGTAAGGAACTCTTCAAAAATTTCATAAGCAACAGCCTCCAAACTTCCCCAAAAATCTACATTCTTACAGAGTTCTAATGAGTTAATGCTTGTTCATCCATTTCTAATGTTCTGCACAGTGTATATCTAAGCTGTTTCTAAAGACCTGGAAGCAGATTTCCCTACATGCATCTCATAGCATTTATAATTATAACATTCATGTTGATAGTAGGTGAAACAAAAAGTATTTTACTACATTATGGAGGCAGAGATTTAATTTGTGCTGCTGAAGTTATCTTATTATTGAAAGTGTATATATGTCACTGATGAGACATTTGAGAAGGCTAGTAAATGAGAAGTGCAAGTTGTATTCTGTACTGAGTTTTGCTCAGCAGAGAGATTTGACAACTCTGCTGATGTCAGCTGCCATGGTAGACCCTTGTCATTTGTACAGATAAACAACACCTCTTTACAAAGGGCATAATCATTTTCATTCTCTTTTAATCTCACCATTCTCACCCCACACTCACAGTCTAACTGAATGGCACTTTGTTCAAAACATGCAGAGTTGTGCTGGTTTGGGATCATATGTCAATGCAACTAGAACAAGGTTGAAAATAACAGCTAAAATATTTTGATACATAATCTGAAAAGAATCATGAAACCTGTGAAAGGACCTTTTGAACAGTATTGTAAGGACGGCTTCTGCCTCTTTTACAGTGAATGAAAAGGCGTTCGCATAATATCATATACGTGTCAAATATATGCATTTTTATATCCTTGGAATTTAGATGTCTGCAAAACATAGGGTTTTGTTTATATTGCTTGGTACAAACAGTATTTATTTGTCTCAGAATGTTGTAAATTGAGAACATTTCCTCTGGAGCTGTTCAGGGAAGACAGAAGTTAACACTAACAACAAAGATTATTGCGGTTCCTGAGGTAATTTTGCCAAGTCTATTCTTTGCAACATTGTCAACCTGCAAAAGGATAATAACAAGCCACCTCTAATGATATTCCTTAAAATCCTGTCTGACTCAAGAGGTTTCAGGGTAAGGTACATTCTGTGAAGACTATTTTTCTTAGCAGAAGTTCTGTGACCACTCTTCTACACGTCTTGCATTAAAGTCCCCAATACAAGTATTAGTCACACTGTAAAATTATCCATTCCTGAAAGAGACTCAGGTTATTAACACTAAGGGATGGAAAAATGTATTTTTCCAGTTTGAGGGAAGTTTATCTTGTACAAGACAACATTAAATGGAAATCCAGCCGTTAGAGCCCCTCAAGCAGGTTCACTTTACTTATTAAGAAAATGTCTAACTTCATTTTAACTGCTTCTGACTTAATTATGAAGAGGTAGTGCAATCTGCAACTCAGGAACTCTAGAGCTCTGGGCACCAGTTGTGGAGCAGTAGAATGCGTGCTTACACGTGTTGTTGAGCTAACAATGTTGTGGAGCTGAGCTGATAGCAGAGTGGACAGGACAGGATAGGGGAGGTGACGGGCAGCATGACTGATAATGACGGCTAAATGAAAAAATTAGTTGTACTTCCCAAACTGTGTATGAAGAAGATAAAAAAAAAGAGTTATATTTCCCTTCACAATGGATGGCAGGTTTTAGTAGATCCAGTTGCAGCTGCGAGCAAGGAAAACAGCTAGCCTTTCAGCTGAAAGTATCTTCAGTATCATGATGTCCTGCCTAAGTGTTCCCCCACATACATGGTCTCATGGGCTGATCCCATTTCCTCTTCTATTCCTCTTCTCCTTAGGTAGTACTGTGGCAGCTAAAGCAATTGCACATGCAAAATAATTATATTGTGTCCTAAACCAAAAACATTCACAACAAAAGTGTTATGGAATTCCTTAGTTACTGCTTTCAGTCAGCTCACGGACAAAAGTAAGCTTTCCAACACCTCACCATATGGTATCTGCACTCCGGGGGGCAGCAGCAAAGTTTAAAATTTTTGAAGCAGGTAGAAGAAAAGCAGGTGTTTGAAGGATAGGTGAGATTAAGAGAGAGTGAAAATAATGAATAGAGGTAAACTGAGGCAAGGGGTACTCAGTAAATGTTTGAGGCAGAACAGAGAGATGTAAACATAGACGGATGTTTTCCTGCTTCTTTCCCTGGATCCTGATAGGAGCACAGGATGGTTTCACCCATCCACAGAAACCTCCTTTCCAGTCACTCCATTAATCACTTGCTGCTGCTGCTGCATGTGAAGCACAGAGCGAGAAGGTTGCTCTGGTTAATGTGCAACCATCCTTCATTTCAGTTCCCAATGCCAGTCACACGCATCAATCTAAACAAGCAGTGCTCAAAAACTCAAGGAAAAAAACAGGAGTGGGAAAAAAAGAAAAATATTTCAAAGGACAGTGGAAGAAGATAATAAGAGAAGTATTGCATGCTGAAAGGACATAAAGCAGGGACAAAACTCAAATTTCTCTGCAAAATGGGATAAGCTATGCCAGAGTCATGGTTAAAATTTATCAAATTGGGAATCTACATTTTTTTAACCAAATTTTTGTTTTTTTTAAGGGCTCAATAAAGACTAAGAGTACTTAATCTGCAGGACACTGTCTTTTCATATATGTAATTCAGTCTTGCACATACCTAAAACTGAGGCTTTCTGTGCTAGAGGGAGAAGACTAATTACTTTCCATCATTAAAAGATGCAAAGAGGAGAACTAGTTGTAGCAGCCTGGGAGTTAAAAAGGCCTTGCATTATTCCACAAATCAACTCTTATTGTCTTAATGTCATCTGTATTAAAATTTGTAGAACTGCTGTGTTGTATATGTCATGGGTGACTGTGTCTTGTAGTGTGCCCGCTTAAACAAAACATTACAGCTAATTTCTCTGCTATGAAAGAAAAGACTGTGTCCACAAAACTGGAATATTTGGGAAAAAATATTGTTGTTTAAAACATAGATTAAATATCAAATGGTCATTTTATTCTTCCAGCAAGAATTCTAAAATATATGATGAAATCAGAAGTATTTTTTCTGCACATAAACTTCTTGGTGTTCATGTCACAAATTTCATATCATTTATCCTGCACTTGGCCATTAACTAAATGTCTGACAGAGATGATTGACTGAGCCGAATCAGGTATCCCATATAGCCCAGGAATATCTATGCTTTTTCCCTTCATTAATGAGTTTTGTACACTACTAATATATATGCCTATGAGTTGAAACATGCTGAAGGAATCTGAGTTACTACAGGTAGGTTTTTCTGAGGGTGGGGGGGGGGTTCAGTTAAAAAAAAAAAAGAAAAACATAATAATAAATAAAATTGCTTTTCTAAGAACCTGAATTTTCTTTTAACTTAGGCTGTTTTATATCATTTTGACAGTGTAAAGTGGTTTTATGTTGAATTCAATTCAATTTATGTCTACTTGAAAGACAAGCACCATTTTGATTGAATGTGAATGAGAATCATATCCAATACATGTGTATATCTTGAATTCTGAACTTACAAATGAATGCAGTGAGAAGCACCAAGTCACAGATGGTCATGCCTCAATGACTTCATAGTTTCTCTTAATGTTTTATTATCTGTGTCTCTGAACTACAGGCACTGGTCATCTGTCAATACCTCACCAAGTAAAGTGATGTTAAAACACAGAATAAAAAATATTGGAACTCTTCATAAAGACCTTCCACATCAGTTGGACACAAAGTCCTGAAAAGAGAACTCACAATTTCCTCATAATTTTTATGAAAAATTTGTAACATACCCAAAGTCCACCAGAGTCCAAGGGAGTTTCAGCTTTTGTTGCAAGTATTCTCTGCATCCCATTAAGACTGTTATGTTTTGCTTATGGTTTCTTGACTTCAGTTTCATGGTCTTCATTCACTGATGTGTCAGCAGAAGTTAAAATTTTTCATTCTTTCTATCATCTTGTTAATAAAACACTAAGTAGTTTACTAACAGATAAATATTCTAATTTATTTCAAGGGAATTTATGGGTTCATAATTAGAAGTTCAATTTCTAAATTCTAACAAGCTCCAAAACTGATCAAAATTGGGGTGGCATTTTTTGCAGCAGCTAACGACAGAGTCATGATGTGAGATATAAAAATAGCAGTGAGGTGAGGTTTGCGTTTACATGACTGTGTGACTATATCCGTGTTTACAATTCAGCAAACTTGAGAAAATACCTCTGTCCTGACACAACACACGGGCAGCTTTAGTAGGAAACGTGCCTTCGTGAGCCTGCAGGTGATTCTCACTGCAGATCACATATTCATGACTATCCAGTAAAACCTGAGAACTGGTAAAATGGAGGATAAAATATAACTTCAGAAGAATATTCAAAGGAAGCCACTCTAAAGTCAAAATCCTCAAACTAGATTTAAGGTCTGAAGTGAGGCAATTCACCTCAAATAGGAGCAAATAAAAGATACTTTAAAAGCATAGGATTAAAAACTAGACATAAAAGAACAGTGATATCCTCTTTTCAAGTAATAGAACAAACTTTATTATGAGCAGCATTTTGAAGTGTACATCAAACTGATTTTCCTCTCTTTATCCTTTTTAATCTCCACCAGATGCACTTTCTTTAGATTCAAGTTTTACATTCCTTGCCATAACTTGTCTGAACACACGGAAAGAGCATTGAGAGACATTAGTGCCATTTTTTTTCTTTTTCTTTCTCTGTCATTCTATTTTTTACAGCTGCTGAAGGCTTATCTTCTTAAGTCTCTCCGTTTTGTAGACTTGGTTTACTTTCTTTTCATCCCTGTTTTGGGCTTCACAGTATTCCATGCCATTCTTCTGTGGAATGTTTGCAGTTAAAAATGATGGACGCACACACAGAGACAGATAGATATGTATATATGTAAGTATATAAATGTGTATGTGTCTGTATATATATACATATATATTTATGTATGTATATATGTAAATGACCCCAAAGAAAATCTGTCATGGTTGTAACTGGCATGGTGGGGAAAAAGCTTTACAATTATATTTTAGAGCTTAAGCGACACAACATATTGTGATTGAAATCTCAGAATGAAAATGCTGCAGGAGGAAAGAGGGTTTTCATTAAGACACACCAATACTCAGAGCACTTTTTCTCAGTTGATACCTCAGGGTCATAATTTTCTCAGGAATGACGAAATACTGTTTCCTTTCCCATAAATATTTTAAGCCTTTTTGCTTTCTTAAGAGATTGTCAGTAATGAGTTTCTCCTTTATTCTTTCCCTCTCCTCCCTTCCACCTCATTTAATTTTGGATCAGGATGGATTTACCATTTTCACTGTTTCTTTTAATTAGAATTACATGTAAGCGAAGCAAACAGTTGTGTTTCTTTTTTCTTTTTCATTTTTTTTTTTTTTTTTTTCTGTACAGGCAATACCTGTGACTAACATCCTGCAATAGTTGACTCTCTAGAATCATATTTATTCACTAAGTCAGCTTGATATGTTTAATGATGTTTAACACAATCTGCATCATTTCAGTAAGTGTCTGCTGGCCTTGTGCCGTAAACATGGGGCATATCCCAAGGATTACAAAAGGCAGCAAAAATTTTATCTTTATTTTATTTCTTCCTGCTGGTAACAAACCTGGCTGCTTGTTATTTATTGTGGACCTGTTCAGCTGGGTGGACAAGAATAACTGCATTTTTAAACATCGTCAAATCCACAAAACATAAAAGGTGCAATGCATATAATGCTGGAAATAACTCTCAGTGAGGAAACTCTAGAATAAATGGTACAAAATAAACCCCTCATACATTTGATTAATCAACTCTATTCCCCTTTTCCCCTCATCTTTCAAATTCATGGACAAATGACATTTGCCTTTCCCCAGCATGCACCTCTCCATTAAACCAGGGAGTTTGCCTGGGGCCATACCTATATATCTGATCCATGCATAATGAAGCATGAAGCTGCCAATTGTAGGGAGCGTCTGCTGTGTCAGAGACTGATAGGCATTTCATTTGCTGAACTCCCAAGGGCCCTCACAGATCTCAGGGTTCATGTAGTATTTATTTTAGGCACTTACATTTCTCATCTGTGAACTTCACACCATATGTAGAATGAGTAACACAAGCTCTGCGTGAAAAAGCTCTCCAGGTAGTTTTAAATGTAACTCAGAGGAGTGGGGACATTGTGGGCTTGAAAAATAGGCTTGCATGGGAAATGAAGGACTATTAAGCTTCATCCATACAACAGCTGTCTGAGTCTTTCGCTGAATAAGAATGGCCTTATTCTAATAAGATCAGTGCTCTACACTTCTACTGCATAAATTGTTTTGCAGCATGCACTGTGCAGATCTACATTGCTCACAAATTATTGCTACTGTGTGGTAGCCTCTACAAGGAAATGCTCATGTGCTATTTCTAAAGTGCAGTCTTGTTAGGTTTGAGACTCACAGTCAGGCTGAGCTGATGGATAGCCAGCCTGTAGCTGTTCACCTTTGAAATCTGAAGGCTGAATAACAATCTTGAAAGGATTGCTTTACTTCTCAAAATCTGACCATATAGAATTAGTGAGCCAAAAGTAGGTCTTTTGTTTACTTTGCTGCTAGGGATCTAGAAAATATTTCGTATGCAGTGGTATCTTTTAGCATTAAGATGAGGGAGAATAATAAAGAGAGAGAGTGATAAAATAAATGTCTATTCTCCATTGGTATCTTTTCTGGTTTTAAGCATAACAAAACCTTTGATATTTGCTTCTCTGTTTGTAGGTGAGGTGATTATGACAATCTTGTGAAAAATCCTTACATGCAGATGTACATAGTGGGACATACTCCTAGCACTTGAAAGCATATGATATAAACTAGACAGCAAAAATGACATTCAGAATATAGATCTGTTTGACTTCTTGGGAATTAAGCTTGTTTCTGGGAGAGCATAAATACTATACTTCTGATCAGAAGTATTTAAATATGTGTGCAAGATGAAACATTTCACTATTTCACTGATTCCATTGCCAGATTACTTTTGCATAATTAAACATGTTCATAGGCGCAGGCTGTGGTGAGGGACCAGACTCTCTGCTAGTTAGGAGTGCCTTTAATGGAGTAATGTCAATTTAAAACAGAGATGTTTTGCCCTGCACTTCCATCTTCATCTGTTTGTAACAGTCTGCTCAGTGTCCAGACTTATTTTAGGAATCAACTTCCCCTATTTTTGCCCTTATTCAAGGGGATTGTATGGGTTTTTTTACCACAAAACAAACAAACAAACAAACAAACAAACAAACAAACAAACAAACAACTTCAAAGGCCTTTTCCGTAGATTTTGTATGTCATGTACAATTCATAATAGGCAATGCTGTGAATGAGACAGTTCACTACTATTAAGCTAATGAAATACAAAGTGTAAGTGGTTTCATTATGCCAACAGCAATTCTTTCTTACATTTCATTGCAATACTTATTCCACAATATGTTGTACAGTAGGAAATTCTGTTGAATTTTTTTTCTTATTATTAACTTTGAGCTGTAAAAAGACATTGCAGAATCCTATTCTGTGTATATATAATCTTGAAAACACACAGAATGAATAGAGTTGCCTGCATGGAATTAGGTTATTACAATAATGAATGCAATCATATTGTGAAAAGCTTTTTATATTGTTCAGAGGCACACGAGAGTGCAGAAAGATTTGTTTGGCAAGTAGCATTATGGCATTTTATGGCTTTCAGATTCCTAATCAGAACTTTATCTTAACGTAACTGTTTTATTTCTAAGACATTATTTGTGTGCACATATATGCATATGCTGAATGTTTTTAAAAATATATACAGTTCATTAGCATGGCTGAAATTAACTAGATATTATTGACAGAAGAATAATTGTGCAATGGTAAATTCAGTTCCTTTCGATCCAGCTGCTATGGCAAAGCTGTAAACTGTTTTTAAGCTGCTCTATTGGTACAAATACATGCACATGCAGGTGCTCTCATTTGTGTGCATACATAACATATGCATGTAGACAGGTACGTATGTGTGTGCATACTTGTCCTGTGGCCACACACACTTGTTTCTTTTAATTGTAATGTTCAGAAGGGACTGTAACACATGAGAAGGAAGGATGCAGATTCATGTGCCATCTACGACGCGCTGACTGCATTGCAGGTCTTCTCCTGCTGCCAGTGGAATTGAACCATGATGAGGAGGGACCACCCTCTAATGGAGAAAAATAGTATTTCGGTTTCAGGCCTCATTTGAATATTGGCTTTCAGCTTTGCCTTTGTAGCATGGCTGCAGCACAATGCAGTGAAGCAGAGACCATGCAGTACCTTAGCACAGAAGGGGCAATCTACAGACAGCTGGCCCCAAAATGCCTCAGATGCTTTCCATTCAGATTGCTCCCATTGCTACTTTAATCCTGTGGCATAGAACCTCATCTCTGCATTTAGTTTTTAATCGGTTTGTATTTTGTACATGTCAACAAACATTTTAGACATGTAAATCCTAGTGGCATAAATGGACATTTCCTCTCTGAATCTTACCAAGAAAAGCAATGTTCTTAGCAGAGATAATTCACAGTCAGCCAGTGGTAGCACTCTCTTTGAGCCATCTATTTATTTTTGAAGCTGACACGCATTTCATTTTAGTTTTGCAGATGAAGAGAAAGCCAATTTATCTGTCTTGAAAACTGGCTTACGCATCATGCATATAAAAGCTCTAGCTACACAAATACGAACCCCCAAATACAACAAATATTTCCCTCAAGAATTCAAAAAGTTCATTTTCATGAAGAATTTGTTTGTTGGTTGGTTTGTTTTTCTTTTTTCAGTTGATGCTGATCAATCGGATATACAACAGGAAATATCCAAATTCTCTGTCAGAGAAACTGCATGAATAACACATTATATACACATATAATCTCCTGAATATTCACTGCTTTTAGGTGTGCTTTTGATTAGCACTGAAAGTACTTAGCCAACAGAACTAATTCACTTATTCAACACTGAAAGGCTCAAATTTATCCAAGTCTATAAGCTTATATGTATTGTTCTTTTTAGTTTAGGTTAAACTTAAAAGATTATAAATTATGTTTTCCAGCCAGTGGGTAATTCAAAAATTTACACCTGCAAAACTCTGCGGAGCTGCTTTAATGAAAGACAACATTAAAATGAAATTGATGAAAGCATTGTTATCCAGTTTGTAAGAGGTAATTACATTTCACCTCTCTAAAATCCTCCCTGATCGTTTCAACAACAAATGAAGACTTTCTGCCTAAACTGCTGTGTATTGTTGCCACACATTATTGTCAGCAGACCTTGTTAGAAAGTTCTCTAATATTTTATTATTATTTTTTTAAAATTTTAAATGATTCTTAGGAGAAAGTACACACACCTGTATGTAGATATTCATATGCACTTGCATATATGTATATACAGACATATATGTGATTTGGGTTTTTTTTGGGGTGAGCCGGTTACAAGAGAAATTAAACCAGTATACAACAAAGATAACTGTTTATAAGTTCCCCTGTGCTGGAAGCACTCACTTGATGTCAAATAAGCAGCATGCAATGACATTTCCTCTTTCTGGCCACTTCTTTGACCAGGTGGTATTTGTGCATGATGTTCTTTGCAGTCAGAGGACTGTATGGATTGCAGCTGGAAGGAGGGATGCTCAGGGGGAAAGGATGATGAAACATACTATGTAAAACAAAGATACTGAAATTCACATCTAAATGTCTAAAATATGTTGAAGAAATTGAGAAGAGAATATAACAAGTAGAGAAGAAGGGAGCACAGGTTGATTAGTACATTTCCTCAAATGAAGAGATGCAATAAATAATATGTTACTTGATTCATTCAGCTGAGTCAATCTCTGAAACACCATTTATTTTTTTTTCCTCCATTGCCTTACAAAGTTGGTTAAAATAGTCACCTTACAGAAGTGAGATTGCAGAATTTACCAACTCAGTCCTATGCAACTTTGCATTTTGGCTCTTATTTTTCTGTTTAATGACTTACATGGCTTTTATCCATAACTAATTTCATGCAAATGGAGGTGCCAGTACTTGTGCTAAAAGACTAATATATATTTAGGCTGTAGCACATTGGTCTATAGTGCTTTGCAGTCAGTCTTGTTACTGTCGTCATTTGATCTGAAAACTACTCCAGCGTTTATAAAATAGAACTACTAGTGCTCCTGAGACACTGGACTTTCAGATTATTTTTTTCCCATTTTGCCAAGGAAGTGAAAAGAGCTGTGGAATGAAATCACAGCATGCTGAAAATCAATTACCAAAATGTAGTATGAAGGTAAAGTTTTATATTATGAGATTTATTCCCAGATTTAGAGGAGGTGCATCATAAAGACATTGACTAATGAGTTTTAGGATGTTGGCTGCCTCAGTTATGCTTATGTGCACCACAAATCTAAGCTGGCTGTCTACAGCTCCATCTGTAGTTAAATTTTAAAAAAAGCTCCTGTAGGCAATTCACCCTACAAATCTAGTTTTGAGGTGTCTAGAGTATGATGAACCCCACATGATGCAAATAGATTAGTATTTAGGTCCAAATCAGCCACGGAGAAGACTAGGTACAAAGGAGAGCCACTGGAGAACACCATGTTGATACTTTAATATATAGGCTATAGCCAGAACTTTATGTGTCTTTACGCAGGTTTAAAATAGTGTTAATTATACCTCAGAAAGATGTTGTGTCTCTTCACAGACTTGTGATATAAAATTACTTTAAGGTGTTATGGGTAAAGACTTTATAGAAATACAAATGAAGGATTCATTGTGTGGTAGCTTGCTGCTTACTGTACAGCTCATGGCCCTGTTTCTTGCTTAATTTCTTTCTTCTTTAAAATAATTTTGAGTTGAAATAATGGGAAGAATCTACAAAGAGAGAAAGAGAGAAAGAAAGAGAGAGGAGGAGAGAGAGAAAAAAAGAATTAGGGGAGAAGGGAGAGAGAAGAAGTTTTGTCTGGAGCACAACCTTTGCACATCTCCATTGAGTGTGTTATCTCAGCCTTTTCCAAGTGCAGGCATCATCCTTCCCTTCCTTTGAAACATCGCTGCCAGTACTCCTATGGGGTGTAAAGCTGTTCAAGTCTCTTGGCTCCTACGGAGCTTTGTGGATTTACTCCATCTGAGATATTTAGCCATTATCTGAAAATTCCTGTTTGAATTATATACCATGGGTTAAATTTGGTGGCAGGAACATCACACAGTTCTTCTGGCTTCCAAGCAACTGCAAGAGTATAACTGTTGGCAGAGACTATCCCATTTTGTTTTAGGAGATCACAGTTCATTTAAATCTTTTGACTTGGAATCACTGTTATCCATGGTCTTACTTATTTGAATTCTCATACTAGGTGATTTTATCCCCTTATTAATTAGGAAGTAAAGCAGAAACAAGCTGTCTAATGAATTCTATAACCTTTTTTACCTGTCAACAATGGGCTATTGAGCTCCGCATTTTGAACCAACACAGGACTGACTTCTTGCCTACTTGCAAGATAAAAGATCCATATGGGACAAATATTGCACATGCTCAGTGGGATAACTTCCAAAGACAGACTATAGTTAATTCACTTGTCTATTTAGAAAGGATTTTGGGGCACAGAGGACTTTGCATGTGACAGTCTTGGGCGCAATGGTCAGTCAGTACATTCTAGCAATGCAGACTGAAAGGTTCAGATTTTGTTCTTCAGAAAGCACCAATCTGCTAGGAAAAAATTTTCCAGGGCTCATTAACAAAATTGCACTTCCTCATTAGCCCTGGCTCCCTTGACACAGCATTAGTAACTCATTCTTTCTCATCACAGCAGAAGCAGCTTTCAGATCTCCCCCATGCAATAAAAGCAGGGAGACAGATTCAGCCATGGCCCTGCTGCAAGGTCGCCTTTGTTAATGCTCTGTACCACAAATCTGTTCTCATGCTCATAGCCGATGGGAGAACACGCAGCTGGACCTTGCTGCTCACCAAAAGCTTGTGTTTTTCTCCATTTGTTTACTCAAGGGAGTCGGTTATTGCTCAGCCACAATGAACTTATAAAAGAACTGTTCCAGCTCTACGCAGTAGTTCACAGTAGTGTGCATGTACACATATATATATGTAACCATATATACACAAACCATTATGGTATGAAAACCATAATTTTTAAATTCACTGTTATATTTAGAGTTTCTCCTTCTCCTGACCAGCCTTGAATTGCATAGCCACAAATTTATTTTGAATTGTTCAGGTTTTCAGCAATCTATGTGAAAGACTAGCAAATTATTGGCAAATATTGTAGAAACAGCCTATTTTTGTTTTATACCAGTATTTAGATGGAGGTATTTATCACACAGGCCCCATAGCCAACAATTCTAGCTCTACCACCAAAAGAAAACAGAACTTGAATGTGGTGTGGTATTCAATAATATCACATTGCTAGACTGTTCTCCAGGCGCTAATGCATCAATATACATGCAAAACAGAGTTAGTATCCCAGTGTGATAGTTTCACTGGGCTAGCCCTTGACTAGCAGCCAGCACAGCAGTTCACTCACTTCTTCCCCACTCCCAGGGGATAGGGAAGAAGATTGAGGGCAAGGGTAAGGAGACTCGCAGGTTGAGATAAGAGCAATTTAATAATATAAATAAAATAAAACTTAAAATAATACTGATATTAAAATAGTAGTAAAAATAATAACAAATACAAAGTATGCAAATGAGTGATACGCAGTGCAATTGCTCACCACCCACCGACCTATCCCAACCCATTCCCAGATAACAATCCCTGAGGAGCAACAATCTCAAACAGAAACCACAATCCTGGAAGAGCGAGAGCCCGAGCAAAAGTCATAGAGAGATAAAAGAGGAAGAGACCCTCACTAATATACTGGACATGACGTGATTTGATATGGAATATCCCATTGGCATATCCAAATGCCAATTTATCCTATTAATTTAAATATTCCTTGCCCCCTTAGATCTTGCGCTTGTAGACTAACAAAACACGGAGTCCTTCACTTCCAGTGACAAAAATGAAAACACTGGTATGTTATCAGTGTTTCTCTCATAAAAAATCCCAGGCTGAAAGCAAAACGCAGCACTGTTCTGGCTACTAAAAAGAAACCCAGCTCTGTTCCAGCTAAAAACCAGGACATGTAGAAACTCTTATACTGTTTAAACTACAAGCTTATTTTTCTTATGTTATCACCCAGTGTAATTGTGGGAGTAAAAGGTCAAAAATATCTTAGTTTTTTATTACTGTATTGAAATATCACAATGTCTCTATGCTTAAGAGTCTCTCTTAGGTATGAATGGGGGTCAGAAGAATACAACACTCATACCCATTATGTTAGAAAAAGTAGATCATCTAACAGTGGAAATATTATGGCATTGGCTGCGCAGTAACTGCTGGAGGAAACCACAGCCAGAGAGCAGTGCTTGTGCTGCTGAACTAAAGGCTCCTGCAAGTGGTGATGCCAAGGATGTGACTACTGGTGATGCCAATAGTGAAAATAAAGACCAAATTAGACAAATAGGTCTTTCCTGAGGAAAATTATGGTGGTTGTCTGTCAGCTGACTAGAAGACAGACAGAACTCTTCTGTTGAAAAGATTTTTTGGTGAAAAGTGACCTTTTTAGAAACACAGTTTGTGAAGAATTTGCATTTATCTAAATTACCTTTATAAAACATAAAATTGGAAGATTTAAGTTCAGGGGGAAGAAAGAATTAAAAAAATGTACAAATGTTCTTAGGAAGCTCTTTGTTACCAACCCTCTGTTTTTCTTTCTTTTGTATTCAGAAATGAAGCAGCACTTTCCAAAAACTTATGCTTTATGAGGAGATCAAATTTTGAGTTACTTCTGAAGCAATAGCTCAAAAAAATTTGCCTCTCGATGTGCAAGCCATGAATAGGCTGAAATACTTAGCTCACCAAACAGTTTTTCAGGCAAAATATCTGCAGGTTATGTTATATACAAATATTTATGCAGACATATTTCTTTCAAGATCATGCATTTACCAGCATTTATATCCAAACAATGACACAAACACAGAATAAAAAACAGATAAAAAGTTGTGTACATAAAAATAAAAAAGCAATCTTTGGGAGCTTAAACATTTGGTTAGTTTTAGGGAAAATCTTAAAAGTAATTATTTATTTGTTTGTCTATGTACAAAGGACTTGAATACATTAGCCACTAACATGGTAACTCCTCATTGTATGTAGAATTCCCACTGCCCATGCTGGTAGTAAGTAATATACCTGGAAAGTGCTTAATGGATCAGATCACCCAGAAATCCTTTTGTCTATATTGGCTGACTACTTCTAATAGTGAACAGCTTCATTTTTCAGTAGCAGACAGAGATCCTAATGTACCAATAGAAGAGAATAGAAGTTTGATCTTACTGTTCTGTCCCATATAAGTTAATCAGACATCAAAGTACACCTAAAAAAAAATTAAAATTAAAAAATTAGAGTGTCTTCTTGAATAAGCAACATGACGGACAAAATGGATTTATATATTTTCTGAAAGCAGCCATAGGACAAAAAAAACAGCCCCCAAAGAATCAAAAAACCCCACCTCAGTACCAGTAGTAACAATAAAATTTAAAAAATCGTTGTAAGGTTGTGAGAAGATTGTAGGACTGAGTGTATACTGAAGACCTATCTATTTCAAATCTTAAATAAAAAGAAGATATTTTATTTATATTTCTGCTAAGACTTTAACTTAGAATGAAATTGGAAAAAATAATAATGTTAATCCTTTGCTATTGCAATGTTCCTGAAGTCTTAAAAAATTGATATCACTTTAAAACATTAAAATGAGTGGTTTTTAAAAGGCAGATATAGTTCAGCACCTGACTTCTGATTTTTTTTTTAAATACTATACACCTTATAATTGTTTTACCTGATTAATACAAATACAGTATTTGTAGTAGTCAAAAATAGAAAAGTTGGATTTTATAAATCAAAGCACACCATTCCCAAATAAGGGTAACATCCAAATGCCAGTATTTCTTGCTAGATGCCCCAAAACTTGACTGTTCTGAGCACAGTGTACTGTTTCCACTCGTTGCCCATCCAGTGAAGTTCATACTTCCTTTTGTTGTCGTTTTGTCCTGTCCCCTTCACCGATTGGGAGCCGTCAGTCACTCTGAAGTCTTCCAGGGTTGCTTATTTAAAGTCTTTTGTGCTCTCCCAATAGCTCTCCACCTCTCTCAGACCTGTTCAGTCATCATTTATCTTGTGTCATCATTTAGGTGGCTGCTTTTTAAGTTTAAGTGCTACTGCCTCACTCAGGAGCATTTTACGTAATTTGGGATGGGACAAATAGCTATCCGAGCTGAAGCTCAGCAGAATATAATTTGCTCCACTACACATACAGAACATGTTAAACTAAACTGAATTCACAGATACTGTACGGCTCCTCAGTGACAGCACTCAGCACGTTAAGGTCCAGCACGTCTGCTCCATTTCAGTCTTTTTACTTTGCCTTCTTCCTTTCACCTTAATGACAATTTCATAATTTATTTTTTGCTAAAAATAAGTATATCTTTGTGGCAATCCTTAAAGAGTAATTTTATCCAAAGTTATTTGGGCATTCATCCAATATATCTGGAGCATATCACAAAAATAGAATCTTGAAAAAAAAAGGCAACAGTAAAGTTATAACAGGATTTTCACCTTAATATACAGCTCCCTTCTCCACTCTTTGTGTAGTAACTTGGGCAATGAAAACTGTAGTTTAGGATCTGTTTCAGTTATCAGAATAGTGGAGGTAAGAATGACGTGTTTTGTGTTCATAACTGGTAGTATTTATTACAACAAAATAATTCTTATTCTTCCTTAAAGGGTATTTACATACCCCAGCATGATGCAGCTGTTATTTCCATATGAAAATTGAAAGGTAAATTAGACTGAAATCAGTTACAAAATCATTTCACTACCAGAGAGTTTCATCCTGTGGTGGGTTGACCTTGGCTGAATGCCAGGTGCCCACTAAGCCACTCTATCACCTCCCTCCTCAGCAGGATGGGGAGGGGAGAAAATAAAAACCCCAAACTCGTGGGTTGAGACAAAAGACAGTTTAATAGAGACAAAGCAAAGCTGCACTTGCAGAAGCAAAAGAACAAAATATTTATTCTCTGCTTCCCATCAGCAAGAAACATCTGGCCACTTCCTGGGAAGCAGGGCTTCGATATGTGTTGTGGTTACTCTGGAGGACAAATGTAAATAATGAATGACCCCCTTCCCGCTCCGTACTCCTAGCTTTTATTTCTGAGCAGACATCATATGGTATGGAATATCCCTTTGGTCAGCCTGGGTCACCTGTATTGGCTATGTCCCATCCCAAGATTTTCCCCATCCACAGTCTACTGTGAGGGGTCAAATGTTGGAGAGACAGCCTTGCTGCTGTGGAGCACTGCTCACCAGTAACTAAAACACTGGTGTGTTATTAGCACCTTTCTAGCTACTAATGCAAAACACAGCACTCTGAGGGATGTTGTGGGGAAAATCAACTCCATCTCAGTCAGACCCAATACACATCCTTAGAATGAAATAGTCTTGTGCAAAAGCAAGGTGGGGAATGTAACCTTCAAAACAAAAGGAGGTTGTTTTATGTGTTTAGGTTTCGGGTTATTTCTTCTGGAAACTGGACTTTTTATCTGAAAGAGGCTTGATGTGGTCTGTCATGGTCTTCCTGGTTTGCTTTGTTAAATTCCAGACACATTCCCTGTTAAGCCTTGCCTTTGTTTTGATTAAAGCACAGCTAGGCTACTTGCTATCCTTTCATTTCTCCACATAAATGTTTTTCTACTGTTCTAGAGAAATTATGTCACTAATAAAGAACTTGAAAATAATGTTGACCTCCCTACAAATAAATTTGGTGCAATATTAACATTTAACTATCAGTTCTTCTAGGCTTGTGTTTTTGATCTCTTTTTATGACTAGGCAAAAAAGAATGTACTTGAAGTCTTATTCAGTCTAAATGTGTTGCCATAATCAACCTTAGACTCTATTACTACTTGGAAAGTTTTGACTGATCTGAGTGTGTTTTTAACTATTGATTCGTGTTTAATAACAGCCATATCAGGAAAACAGTCAAAGCTTTATTATTCTGTAGATTTTTCCCTTAAATCACTTCTATTAATCATGCCTCATGACTGCATTTTCAGTACTCATGACTCTCCTCCCCCCACTACCTACTTCATTTCACACTTCTGTAACTTCTTTGATCTCTTATTGTCAAGTCTAGAGTCAGAGCAAAAATCACTGAAGTCTGCTTTTGCCCTACCATTTAAATGTCAAATGATCAAACTGTTAGTATCTTCTGCAGCATCCCTAGCACAGGCAAAATAACAGATATTTCTGGATTTGATGCTGTACAAAGACAAGGCAGAAAAGAGAAACAATCACTCCTGTACAACTGGAATACTATATTTGTGCTTTCTCTACACTCGTCCTTATTCCATCAAAATCTAATGAGCAAAATCAAATGTATAAGGCAATTTTATAATAATTCTTCAGATTTCAATTAAATCTAGGACCCAAGATTAGAAGAAATAGGGCTCAAAGGCCCACATCCCCAAAAGTGGCACGATCGTCTGTGTTGACTATTACTTCCTTTTTCTTCCCAAGACTATTGCCTATTTGCATTTTCACAGGATACAAAAATGGACAAAACTCTCACATGAAATATCTTTTTACTTTGTTTACTACTGTTGGTGCTTCAAATATTGCCTTTGGAATAGTCTGACACAAGGTGTTTTTTTTTTTTTAAATATCGAGTTTTGTCTTTGGTTTTGTGTCAAAGACAGGGAATACAGAAGTTAGTACTTCCTTTGATCGTAGCAGGGTCTCAAGGAGAAATCTGCTCACTTTCAGCATTAGAAATGGAAGAAGTTACAGAAAAGGAGCTTCTATTCCTGAAATTACAAATTTCTTATTTTCTCAGGTGAGTCATACATACAAAAACATTTTGCACTGCTCCCTGAACCTGTTCTGCCAGGTACCAGACACTCTATTTTTCAATGAAAATCATCGAGATTGTCTAAAGTAATAAACTTTGCTACAAATTCAATGCATCTAATACGAAGGAAATTGTGCTTAAAAACTGAATAAGATCTGTTAAATCCTGTTTAAAATATTTCATCCACTCTACCTTTTTTATTTTTTAAGGAATGCTGTAGGAAGTTCAATATTCACTTACTGAGCCTTAATGTTATCTTGTTATGCAAAGCTACAAGAGCACAAGAGCCTGAGATGGCAACTCACTTGATGGGCTCAACTCACTTGATCCTTTTGAAGAATCGTTTCTTACAGTAAAACTGTTATTCCAGCTGCCTTCTCAATACATCTTAAATACTTGAAAACAGAATATTGTAAGAAAAATGAAACTTTCATGTAGTAATATGACTTTAGTGTAATATAAAAATAAAATAATTATTTGCACTCTTGAAAGGCAATATCTCAGTTTCAGCACTTGAGAACAATGATTATTTCCATGAAATAAGGAAAGATAATGTTTTAGCCTCTCAATAGTTTCAGTCAGTGTTTATTGTGGACTATAAAGAGTTAAGAAGAATGACCCTCTTTGAAAATGTTGTGGGGTTTTTTTTCCCCCTCTTAGGCTGACTTCTCTAATCAGAAAGGGAAAAATATGGTCCTATCACTGAAATTACCTAAACAGTCAATGAGAATGGTGTTTGAGAAAAACACATTTTACCACAGAATCTCTTTGCAATGGATGAGTTTGTCTTTACTTAGAAATATTAGAAATAGGTGTACAGGTATACAATAAATTCTATAAGCTGTTAAGCGCACTTTTGTTACAGAAGGGAAGAGTCCTCCATGTTTTACAACCTGAGCTACAGGAACTAGAAATCTAACTATGACTGGATTTCTAGTTCAGTCAGAATGAAGACACGCTTGATTGTCCTCTAACCTAAGAGAAGAATATTCTGTTGCCAAAATTCATAAAAGTAAAATTAGATGTAAAAGAAAAACAAAAATACACTATTAGAGAAAACAGTTGTCAGCGATACTGAAATTATCTCAACAAAGGGGAAGCTATCAAGCTCCATTAGTCATTGGAATTATTTTCCTATGCTAAAAATAAATGTATGTAAACTGGATAAATTTATAAAATAAAACAAAAAGATGATAACACTGGAACTAATATATTTTGCAAGAAATTGTTGGAAGTGTGACAAGCATGGAGATAAGACATTTTCCTCCTTAGATTCCCCTTAAGTTGGGCATTAGCACTGATGGCCACACTACATCAGGTGCATATATTTGCTTATTTTTTTACCATAGTCTTCAAAGTCCTTTTGGAACTTCTAGCCTCACAGAGAGAGACTCCCAGTCTTTCCAAGCATACTCTATCCTTTCTATTATCTGCATAAATTTGTGCTTGAGTGTACCACTATGCACTTCGCTTTTTGCCAGGTCTCCAAGTAGTTCAGATTATTCTGAACTTGTCACCTGTCCTCAATCATCACATAATCTGTAATACTAGATAACTTTCATGTTTCCCTCCAAGCCATTAAATATAGCATAGCAGTACCAACAGAACCTAATTATAAATACAACAGCTCAGTGATGACTCTCTGTTTATAGTTTCACCCTGTTAATTTTGACTTCATTCAGTATATATTATATTCCTATTAGATTATTACTGACATAAAAAGCATTTAATTAGATATGTCCACAATATCTCTTTCCTAGAGAACTTTTCTGCATTGTTAGAGTTAGAAATCCTGACCTTTCTGCACCTGTTAAAGATGCTCTTTTTATTTTTATTATAAGTTGTTTAAAGTTATTGACTTTCACTCTGATGGTGATACATACTTTCTTATGTGCTATAACTTTATCTGTTGAATTCTATTACTTTATCCTCCTATCAACGCTTACCATTTTCTTAGTTTTATAGCTGTTCCTTAACTAAATTCTTTTCTGTACCCAGTGAAGTTGTAATTGTAGGCTTATGACTTATGGGGTATCTAGTAAGATGTTTTAACACATTTCCTAATTACCAAACATATTTTTCTATTTAATTGTCTCTTTCATCTAGCTTTGGCCACCTTATCCCCACTTCCTTGAACTAGCTTTTTATAGATGTCTTTAGAGTATCGATGGACACAAAGCCTCTGACTCAAACTGAAGACCCTGTGATACAAAAACTCTCAAACTCTGAACTGAATCTTCACCTTGTTATTGAATCTCCTGAACGTCCCGTCTGCCAGAGGTTGGGTAGGTGTGACTCTGATGGTATGTAACATGATTCCTCTTCTGAATTCAACATACAGTCAGAACCGGTTCCCTAAAGGATTGCATTTCCAAGTCCTGACCTCAATTATGTCTCCTTTGTGTTTTAATCTTATAATACAGACCTGATGGGTCCATCACTTGAAAGATGATACAATGGCAACCTTAAAGATCAGCCTTTTTCCTATGTCAGAAACTTTTACAAGAATATACTGATTCATTGAGCTCTTATACCTTATTATTGCCCACTCACAACAAAAACAGGAATTTTGCCTTCGAATTTTATATCATGTCAACCAACCGTAAGAGAAGATGAGTGGATTGACAGACCCTTATCTTCTAAATCCCTGTAAATACTCTGAGTTTCAAGAGAAAAACACTGGTCTTTTGAAGTGACAGATGCCGTTAATACAACCTGAGATGAATGCTTGGCTCAGTAGATGAGGTGGTTGAGACCATAGAAAATGCACTCCATTGTGTGACTCAAGCACAGTTCCCTTAAAGCTACAAGATGGCAGCTTTGCCTGGAACCCTTGTCTCTTCCTAACTTCACAGATAAGCTTTACACAATCAAACTGAACAGTAGTGCCCGATCATCATGAACGTGAACCCACTTCTTATTTCAGTATCTGAAGAGAATACAATAGCTTGTATGAATTAACCATAGGGAACTGAATCCTTGTCCTAATGAAAGATCATCAGGATCTTCTGATGTTCTGATAAACATGAAGTGACCTGCTGACTATCCTAAAGAGGTGAGCTGAGGGATACTAACATCTAAATCACTCTCAGAACCATCCCAAACATCAGAAAATCTGGTTTTAAGAGAGGCAACTTTCCAAACCCTGACCCCAACTGACATCTAAGTCTTAATGTGCTCAGAGGGAACTTCCATATTGCGTATAGGAGGCAATGTGGCTGTAACAACAAGTCAAATTCCTTCTTCTCAAGTAAGCAACCTACCCAGCACATCTAAGAAACTTCCTATTCCCAGACCACGCCCCTACCCCTGTTTTTGCAGTGAAGCTTTACCCCAAGGCACTCACTGACTTGTCCATCACAAGAGAATAAAATGTGGCAGTCTTCTTGATCAGCATCCTTCACATGTTACTGGCCTCTACAAAACACGCCACTACCCTAAGCTCACGGGGACCTTGACTCCAGCCCTGCACTAAAGAGCACACTTCCATGGTGGTTGCAGTGTAAAGAGAGGAATGAACACTAGCTGTACCTCCTGTGATGAGTGAAGAGAGGAAGGAGTATCAGTTGCACCTCCTGTGATGTGGGACAGCATCAGGAGAGCCTGAGATTCTCCCCCTGCATCATCTTTTTTGCCTGCATACTGCACTGATACCCCTTACCCTCAACCACAGATATCACCATTGCTGACATTCCTATCTAGCCTGAAAAGGAGACCAGCATTGTCATCACTATTTTCATCACCAGAATGAGCCTTGATAATGGTCACTTGCAGTACCAGGGCTGTAAAAGAACTGCCACCATCACCTTTCTCAGTGTGCTTTCTTCACTACTCCAAGCACACAGACTGAATGTTAGCACTACTCTCGCCTTAACCCTGAGTCCATGGTGAAAGTATCTATCCATGGTCTTAAAGAAATATGAGGTCATGGTGGTTACAAACACTAACCCTATTTTTCACTCTGCAAGTTCTGACAAGTGTGTTGTTTAAGTGGACCAATGAAGCTTACAATTCCCAAACCCTACAAGCTTGTGCAAAGCCCTCACATCCTTTGGGTGGGAAGACCCATAAGTGCTACTATAGGTCTGATAAAAAACAGTTTCTTAATCCATTGAAATCTGCACCATATACCAAAATAACAGCTCCCAAATGCATATATACATAATCAAGCTGTAATCATAAGACCCTTAACCACTCACAGCTCATGTAAATCCATGTCTGTGAAGAGACCAACTTCCTGTGTGACTCTGCAGCCCTTGCAAGTCTGAGTAGTAAGCTGAGAAATACAGAATTTCAAGCCCTTTTTTATTCCTAACCCTATCCTTACTATAATGGTAATTAGAGCCAGAAGATAAATCCCTGAGCTAAATGAGATCCTATTATTTCGATCCTATTAACACCATGTTCTCTTCCTAGCCCTGCAGGCATTTTTTGAATCCTGAAGTAATCATGGCTCAGAATGTGTGCATTCTCAAATTCTAACCCTAACAACACCCCTGAATTCTAACCCTAATTAAACTTAACTTTAATTACTGAAGGACCAATTGTACCTTAAAAGGGAACATGACTCATTGGACCTTTCCCTAATTCTGTGGACCCTTCAGTGACCGTTAACAAAATGCAATTTTGAATGTTTATTCCCAAGTCCCTCCCCAAAATCACACTCAACTCCAGTCCCTGCTTACCAAGTATAGAGAGTGAAACACATGACACTGTCTTCTGTGGGCAACATTACCTCTTCCTAACTTCTAATTCTGCAGTAATAATCTGAATTTTTGAAGCTTTATATTCCCATATTCCACATGAAATCTCAGCCCTAGCTCTATAGTTACTTGTAGCAGAGTGATTACTCCTTAATAAACCTTAAACCCAAGTGTAATCCAAACATTAAGGTACCAAATGGACTGGTAACTATGCCAAAAGGGAAAAAGAAAAGTTAAAAGGAATTAGAAGAGAAAAAAAAAAAAAAAATGAAACAACTAGCTTTGATACTCATCAACAGTCACCCACTCCCTTTCTCCAGGGCCTGTAAAAGTTAACAATAGATTACAGGAAGCCAGAAGATTTTAGAAATTCTGAATACCTCTTTCTGGCTAGTTCTTGGACCTCAGAGAATCTAGTAATGAATTAGATTAATTAAAGGTTATATTTCTAAATTATAGCCTAACCTGGAAACTTTTTATTATAAGGACTAATCTCTATACAAAAAGATACTCTAATGAATTTTTAACACCAGCTCCCTCTCTAACTCCTTGAACATCACAAAATCCAGCTATAGATTTACTCTCTAAATCAGTAGACACCAGACCCTTAATCCCTAGTTTTAGTTATCGTCAAAAGACCAATCTATGCAGTAAAGGTTGATGAAAAGTCATTGGCCTAACCCAAGCAGCCGAATAATCCAGTATTAAGGTAGACTTTTGGCATTTCCCTAGATGTAATCTTGGTCTGAAATATTCCTCCTCTAAACATAATTAGAAATATAGTTGAGCCACATTCTTACATGAGGTGCAAATACAGAGGACTGGAGACACTTTTACTGTCCTTATAACAAGAAATCAGTATGTGTGACATACTCCAATTTATAGCATGAGAGGGTTTGGAAAGTTTTGAGAGTGGGATGTTTCTGGTGTACTGTGCAAGGTGCAGGAAGCCAAAACAGGTATGGTATTTTCCATGCTGGGTAGTATTTAGGTCAGCCTAACAAAATATTTGCGGGAATAAAAATCTGGGGTTTAATTTAGAGAGAACTAGACTTTTTATTCCAATATAGGAAACTGAAAACTAACTTTTATACAACTTGGGCAAGTGGAGGACCAGAAACTGGGAGTGAATTGCACAGTTAAATTCTGACAGCAATATAAAGTTTGATGTTTGGTGCATCTAAATAGTTAGATCTCCCTCCTTTGCTTGGCACCTAGCAGTGTCTTATTGCAAGGTCCATTTTCAGATGCAAACCTCTATTTGCCAGAAGGTAGAAGGAAACTACATTTAGCTTGATTTTATACTCCTTCTCTAAGCATCTGCTCCTGACCACTACTTAAAACAGGACTGCATAATCCCTGGTATTCGATGCAGAAAAAAACCCCCATGCACATGTTTAGCTTAGGGGCCAGACCCTCAGCTACTGTTAATCTGCACACCCACTAAAGTCATCTCATACCCCAAGGATATGTATAATTGAACACTGAGAATTGCAGAATCTAGTTTATTATTGTACAAGTTTTGAAGACTTCCTGATTATTTTAAAAATCATTCACAAATTCTTATCCCTACACAATTATTGTACATGTCTAATTGATGTACAACCTCAGAGGATCATTTACTTCATACTGTACCTGACACATCATTTCTCAAACAGATTACTATTAGTCATCTCTCTTCCGTGCTTTGCTTAGGTCACTAAAATAGCACCAATCTGTGCTAAAATGAATTTTAATGAGTTACATTCTGATCACAGTTACTATGGTGTAAATGTTTGAGTTCAGTGGAAAATAATCTGTAAAATAGATATACAAATCTCTTCTTTCCCCTTTGTTCTTTTTTATTTCCAGCAAAAGATAGAGCAATCTACTTTTGAAAATAAAATACAACAGTTCTCAAAAAATATCATACATATTATGTATTGTAATTTGACTGGTGAAGGATTGTAATTAAAGAGGTGTAGTTAAAAAAGTGATGCCACAATCTTTCAAAATCTCAAAGCACTTTCTATACTGTAAATTAAGCCTTATGGCACGTTAACTGTAATATGTTAAAAAAATAATACATGGGTTATATTTTAGAAGTGGATAATATCTGAGTCATATACACCCTTCAACATGTAAGGGACACTGTATTTGCAAATATCAGCAGCACATCTGTGGGATCTAGCTAGGAAGCAGGATTAAGTTCACCATTCAGTTGATGATTTCTTGTAGAAATTTTGGACCACATTATCAAAAAAACTCAATTTTCACCACAACAGGCTGTTTATTTTCAAGATTATAAAAAATCCAGTGGTTTTGTTTTTGGTTTTGTTTTTTTTTTCTTTCTATTCCTGTCTTGTGATATTTACTGATGAGCTTTGAGAAGGGCTATTGTGGTTTCAGCCACAGCTAAGACCATGTGGTCCTTTATTCACTCCCCCCAGCCCAGTGAGATGAGGAGAGAAACATAGCAAAAGGGCTGGTGGGTTGAAATGAGGACAGGGATGGCTCATTCACCAATTATGGTCATGGCAAAACATACTCAACATGGGGAAGAAAAATCAATTTAATTTGTTACCAATCAGAGTAGGATAGTGGGACATAACAACCATATCTTAAAACACCTTACTCCTACCCTTTCCTACTTCCCAGGCTGAAATTACCTTGCTCTCCATTTCTCTACTTTCTCCCCGCCAGCAGCACAAGGGACAGGGAATAAGGGTTTCAGTCAGTTTGTCTTTCTGGTATAAGATCCCTTCCATGGGTTAATAGAGTTCAGGAACAAAGTGTTTCAACACGGGCCTTCCCTGGAATCATGGATCTCTTTGGGCACAGCTCCCTGCTCCAGCATGGGGACCTTCGCAGGCTGCAGATGGGTGTCCAGTCCAGCATACCCCTTCCTTGCCAACTCTGGGGCCTTCTTGCTCATCACAAGCACTCAACATAGTCAACAGTTGCCCTTGGGCACAGCCTCCTGCTCTGGCATGGAGTCCTCCATAGCCTACACCACTGAATCTCCATGGCTCCAGGGAACCCTCATGTATCTCTCCCCAGTTCTTCTGTAGTGCTAATCTGGGCGTCTGAGGTTCTCTTTCTTCCCTCTCCTCCTCCTTCCTCATGTCAATGATACTCTTTTTGTTCAAGCTAATGGTCTTTTGTTCAGGCCCATGGTCTCCTGATGACTTTCTCCTTCTTTACCAAACTGGTTCTTCTCCTCATAAATATGGATTCAAAGAAACATTTCTCTATCGCTAATTAGCTCAGTCTGGATGCAAAACTGTTCCGTCTTGGAGCCAGGGGATCTTCTTGAAGCTTCTCACAGGGACCATCACTATAGCCCCTTCCCCCACTACCAAAAATGCACACCCCCCCCAAACCCCAATACAGCTATACATCTTATAAGCTTAGCTCTGTAAAAATCAAGTTATTTATTTTGATGCATCCAATTGTTTTTTAAAACATAATTCACTCATCTACAGTACCTTATTAGTTGTAAAGAGGTATTACTTCTTCCTTCCCTTTTCACAACAATCTCCTTTAGAAATAATGTGTATTGCTTTGTGCAATATATCAGCCAGTGTACAAGCTATATCTATACTAGTAAGCGTGATATACCTGGGACTTCAATATCAGCTCACTGGTGCTGAAGCTAACTGGGTAACATGTAGTCCAGCCATACTACTACCTTCTGTTACCCTCTGGAAGACAGTAGCATCATGCAAACTGTGAGAATTGTCTGAGAGAATGTTAGGTGGCTTCAGACCAAACACAGTGACTGCTCTACCATCTCAACACCTTCACATTACAGACCATGGATGAATAGTACCAGGAAATTTTCTTGGTACTGTTTACATGTATAGAGAAACATGAGACTTTTGTGTAAATTAGGCTCTGTAATGCATTGTTATTGGTAATGACACTAACATGTGATGTAGAACCTCCAAGCAAGTTATTAGATATCAAACTATGCATCAGTCCTCAGAAATTCATATCCTAATTCAAAAAGACTCAAGTACAGGTCCTTAAGAAAAAGGTAGTATAATATTCAATTCTTTCCAAATCAACATAGTAATTACATTGTAAAGTATCTTCTAGTTCTGGGGAGAAGTCTGCACTCAGAGTATACAGAAGTCAAAGAAAACTAGATTTTAGATCTTATAAGACTGAGTAGAAAAAGAGGTACCTAGCTCAGATTAATTTTTTTTTTCATTTTACATTTTATAAGCATGTTTGTATATTCCTAATGAAAATTTAGTTTCATAAAGTTGTTGCATTTTGTAAAATTTATGACTAATGGGCAAAACTTTGCTAGATGGAGGAGTAAAATTGTATATGGTTTTAAATGTGGAAAAAATAACCTGTGATTCCAAACTGATGATTGGCAGGAACATTAGTTTGGCCCTACAGACATTTATGAAAAAGCTTGCTAATATGAATAAACTTACAGAAGGCACTTCTTAACCCATGAGGGTGAAGATTCCTCATAGATATTTGCATCACAGATTCTCCAAGTGGTTAGTTTGATTACTTAAGAAAAAATACTTGATAGCTATAAATAATACAATGTATATCTCAGTGTTAGCTCTGCATCCAAAATACTTTGTTCAGTCCTGGCCAAAACAGAGACAGAAGAATAAAATATAATTTAGGGAAGGGCAGAAAAAATGATTAAAGTTACGCAAAGAAATTTGTAACATTTTTCCAGGTAACAGAGAATATTCTTCTTCCTACCTGAACTTTTCTGTATCTTTGGTATGGATTTGCAGCCTGTCCTCTTTTGTTTCCCTTTTTATTATGTCTCACTCTTAGCTACGTCATTTTCTCTACGTTTCCTCTTCCATTCCATATCCAATTATATTTCCCTTTTCCCAGGTCTTCTTTTTTTATCCCCAGTCTTCACCAAGCATTTCTAAATTCTTACTTATAAACTTTGTCTCTCTCTGGTTTCTTTTTTTCTCTTGCCAGGCTATTTCGCACCCTTATTTTCCCTATATGCCTTAAATATTTTTACCTCTGGTCCAAAGTCTATCTGTTCTCTACAGTTATTTTTTTGTGTTCTCCCTCCTTGACCTGTAACTCTTCCACCCCCCAGCCCCGCCCCCTGCCCCGAATTTTCTGTTTATTTTTTCACTTGCACAGTTCTGTGTACAGCTACTACAACTTATGTGAAGATGAGGGAAACAGATAGTGGCACTTGACAGATGGTCTTTTTTTTCCCTCTTATTTCTATGCAGTGAAATCTTATAATTCTCATAAAAATTTACCAGAACATCACTTTCTAACAGCATGAAAACTCAGTCTTAACCAGGCTTGACCAAAAAGTAAAATTATAAATCTTTCCAAATAACTCTTCAAAGAAGAAAAGAAAAAAATACACATGCTAAACAACTAACTCCAACTTCTGTTTTTGCCTGGGGAATGTTCAGAATAGAAAAAGAGGAGGCTACTAAGTGGCACAGATTGTGAACTAGTGGCTGAAGCTAGAGCCTGACAGATGTCCAGTGTTTGATGGGCCTCTAGCATTCAAATTACTCTCAGATTAGCCAGCACATCTCTAGTAATAAAGGAGAGTAATGATTTCAGCTCTCTTATTTATTCATTTTACACTGAGTCTGAAAGCCATAAAACACCATGCTGATGGATGTAAATTGTCTCAGACAATTAGCTCCAATTGTACAAAAGCAAATTTGAAGTCTCTCCAGTTTAATAAGCAAGATGCCTTGGATTGCATTTCAAATATTAGTGAAGTAAACAAAAAGAAAAAAAAAAAGGCTTATAGTGGGCAGACAGATGTGTAATGTCCAGGGTGTGACTGGAAAGAATAGGACTGTTAGGAATATAAATCTGCAATGAGGATAGTTCAGCACAAACTAATACCAATGCTTGAATACAAATTTGCCCATCCTTTGTATATTATTGAGCAATAATATTTTCTTAAAATTAGTAATGCTGTTACCCAGCTTTTCATAGTATTTTTTTGTTTGATTGCCAGGTCTAGACAGATAAATGATGTTTACAATGCCTACACTGAAAAGTTACTCAATCTCCTCAGCAACTCATAAAATCTCTTTGCAGTATCCATGGCATTTTTTTTCAGTAAAAGAATCCTGAAGAAGACTTCCACCTCTGATCAGTCAGCAAAATAATTAAAGAAAAAATTATACAATTTTCCTTTTATGGTGCCAAAGAACCATTATTCAGTCTGGACACTTACAAGCTGTACTGTAGATATTTCCATAACTCTATTTTTATACCATTTAAAGATTTCCCGGAAATGCATAATGGATTTGAACTGAAAGTTCAAGACCTAAGAAAGTGAACTCGACTTCTTAAGCATCGATTACTAGTTTCATTCTTGCCTTGCTGAAATTTATTTCTCTTGTTTGTCCTGAGAGGTTTGCAGTTGGAGGAGGATTGAGCTCTGGTCATTCAGAGACGAATTTGAAGGAAGTGTAGGAAGTGATGGCTTAATCGGTTTCCTTTACCCTTATAGACATTAAAAAAATTGTGATTGTATTTGTATTAATGAAAACCATGACCTATGCACAGCAAATCTAAGGAATTCCACAAACATCAGACTTATTGGCCTTTTGCTGGACTTGTGCAGCATGTACATTGTGTGCCCAGCATGTCAGGATGATAGCAGATTTCCTGAAAAGTGTTGCAGAGGTCTTTAGCACAACCTCCTGTGTTACGTATCTGGTCACAGCAGCTCAATATATCCTCCTTCAGCTGGCTCAGGGCTGTCTATCCCATTTGACTGTTTTAGCTTTGAAGTTATGACAAAGGCTTCTGTGAAGCTGACATCAAAGCTGAAACAATAGCAAAGGCTGAAACTGGATGATCTCTTTGGAAAGTATCAGTTTCCACAAAACTGATGGGAAAGTAGTGGGGATCTACAAATTACCAATTCACAGCAATACTTCTAGCTATTATCTAGTACTCCAACTATGAGTGCTGTCATTTCATACAACTGGTCCCAAATCAGTGAGTAAATTTTTCAGTGTTGTGAGGGAGGAAAATATTAAACATGTAAAGGTGATTAAAATAAATAATATGTTTAACAAAACACAAGTAATCAATAGAAGAGAAAGAAAATAATCCCAAGGTTCCTTTCAGTAAACCTGACCTTTGATACTTAGACCACACTTAATTCATCAGCAAAACAGAGCTGCAAGAGATATCAATTAGTCATTACAAAGAGACAATAGTACCTGAAGCAAAAGACCTGGTTCTTATTTAGCCTAAGGTCTTTTCCACTGCAGTTACAGTGCAAATGAACTTACACAGTGTGTGAAAATTGCATTTGCAGTTGTAGAACAGCAAAATGGGCTTTTGTATATATGTCAATTGGATTCTCTGTCTCTATTTCCTGCTTTCTAACACATCTGCTATTGAGATGAGAATGGTCCTGAAGGACATACTCAGTATGTATCTACAGTCCCAGTGTGCTCTTTTTTCCATAATGATTGTTTCAGCTTGAAGGTGGGTCCAAAACAATAGCTTTCTAAAAGGAGATCTCTGTTGAGTTTCCTTCATGGAGGTCAAGATAATTAAATATATAGTTTGCTCAGCTAGTGAAACAGAACAATGTATATGATTTTGTACCAACAAGTACAAATTGTATGTTTAGAAGATATACATTTAAAACACTATGATTCCTCAAATCCTGAACTACATATAAATGGGCTATTGTCCTAGTAAGATTTTTGGTAAACCAAGTAATGATGACATGAATTTTTATGTATAAATTTAAATTTTCATTCAGCAAATGTCATCTTCCTGCTTTTAAAAACATCTCATTTAAAAAAAAAAAAAAAGTCATTAAGACTATTCCCAAGAGCAATTGTTGACCACCTCTGTAAAAAATTCCTTCCAACTTGATAGTCTTACCAGTTGCCTTTTTTCCTTTCATCTATGCCTGGTCAATATCACATTCCACTTGTTCGGAAAACCAGGTTAAGCAATTACTAGTTGATTTAGGGAAAAGCCCCATTTTTCTGTGTTGTTTACCCCGCATTCTTAATTACGTTGTCTTTCAAAATTCAGCCTAAGCTTTACATGACATTATTAAGCTCCTACAGAATCTTCCTGAGAGTGAGTCAAACCATGCTTCTTTTTGGAGAGGAAGAAGGAAATGCCAAAATCTACCTAGACCTGATTGCACTAATGTCTCCTTTTCCTTTCTGTTCTGCTTTTATAGATGGAGCTCAGGATCTTTTTAAGATTTGTTTTAATTTCCTTTGCAAAATCTAAGTCAGCTTGATCAGCTCAGTCAACTTTTGGCAACTCTTATTTTATTACACCATTTCCTAGCCTTTAATGTACAACTTTGCTGATCAATCTCTTTCTTCATTCCCTGTAGGCACTCTGCTTACTCCAAATATCTTCTTTAAGGTACTGTTAATTGAGCATAACATTACATATTTTTCATGTTTTGTGCAAAGTATTTTTGAACTCACAGAATTTAACACATTTATTTAAAGACAATATTACAGTTTAGCAAATATGAATATCTATCAGTATATCTGCGCAATCCATAGTGCATACCATTTGGTGTCAAAGTAGTAATTAAATACAGTGCAAAAGCAGATAGGTCCTCCAAATGTTAATCTCATTATCACCTTCTCAGCACTGCTTACCAGAAAGTTAACAGCCGATAAAGCTCTGCTGCTCATCCAATCAGAATATTAAATTAATCAGTACGGCCTGACACAAATATTGCCAGTGGTGTTAATCCTTTGCTTTGTACACATCAAATGGGGAAATAAACAGCTGTCTATGGAGCTTGATACATTCCTATTAATATTTCAAATGTGCATCCCGCTTTGCAATGTTTTATGTCATGGTGTGCAATGAAAAGTTTCTCAGACACTGGAAAATGCATCTCATGTCTGGTTCCCAAGCTCTCTCACTCGCCTGTGTTCCCCTAGCATTGGTCATAGCTTTCTCTCTGTGCTGTCATATGATTTCCTGGATTTTTTTTTTTTTTTAAATGTGCCAACAGTCAATGAAATCAGATACAATTAGATAGATGTACTCAGACAGGCTCAGGCATTCAACAGGCATCTGTTGTAGGGAGCCATCTGAATTACAATCCAATACTGTTCCTTTAAATGCATCTTGGGTATCACAAAATCTATATAGTAATTCATTCATTTATTTATTTATTTATTTTTCCTGCTGTAGGCAGACACACATGTGAAAACAGTGGCTGAAGGAATACTCCTGTGTTGTATATCTTGGCCAATGAAAGACGTCATGTTCTCAGAGACTTGGACACTACTTGACTGAGGCCTTTGGCCTGCCTTTGTTATGATAGTTGCAACTAAGCCATGATCCTGTCAGAATTAATCATAGATAATAAAAAAGTATTAAATGTACATAATTCCACCTTTCATGTGAATGCTTCTATTTATAAATAATGTACATCTATAAAGAGCTTATTTACAGCCTTCCAGAATTACAACTGTGAGTGTACATCCAAATGTGCATATGTGTATGGATGGACATATATTCATGACAGTAAACATGCATGGGAGAACCTATACACGTGTATGTGTACAGAGCTACTTAAATATTTTTGTATGTGCATATCTATATAAACACGGAATATACATATATGCATATACTCATGCTGCAAGAAGAATAAATATTCATTGCTCTTTTTAATAATTCATCATAATAAATATTTATATAGCATACACAACGATGTGTTGCAATATAAATGTTTCAGTGGCATGAGTTGGGGCTGAATACATTATTTATGAGTGACAAAGCCACAAGTAAGTCATGCAGGTCAGCAATAAAATCCTTCCACTTCACTTTCATGAATTTCTCACATATTACCAACTGAAGAGAACAACTATTTTTCAAGTGTGCAAAGCTGTTAAAAAATTATTATTTCTGTTATTTTCCTATATTAATGCCCCTCCTTCTGACCAGGAAGAATTCAAAATTACTGCAACCATGTACATAAATTTAATATTTTGAAACTTTTGTATCTTAGTAAAATTACCATATTACCTGTTATTGTCATTCAGTAACAGGGAGTAAAGATAACGTTGAAACAAAGACATTATTACACCCAAATTGCTTATAACATTTTTAAAGCAGACTTGATAAGAACAGGGAAGAACACAGCCTGATGCAGAGAAAAACATAACACAATAATAACAACTTTTTCAGGACTCACATTTTGTTACACATTTTCGGTTTTTATCAGGTGTAAGTGCTTGAAAAGCTTCCTATGAAACAACCTTCTTTGGTACTAGGATTTTCTTTTTTCTTACTTAACAGACAGTTGTCTGAAGCTGTTCAGAGGTGTGGAATGTTCAAACAATTCTTAGGCAAGACAGATTAGTGGCAGGAAAGAGGTGAGGCAATCAAAGGTAACTGATAAATTGAAGAAGTATGAGATGAATTTTATTTATAGCATGGTTTCACAAATTATCGTATGACTGTATAATTTGTCTCATTGCTATTACCATTACTCGTGTAGTACTGTGCATGGTTTTGCATGTTTTTACCTCTATTTTTTAAGTAGTTTGGGTACAAGATGCATTTGTTCAAGTCTGTAAGATATTATAAAAAAATACACACAATGTATCTTTTCCAATATCCTGTAGTGATGACAGGAAATGACTGGTATTAATATGGATAATTCTCTATAAAAATGCATACTCATCAAAAAATGCTCAATCTAGACAAATAGGCAAGTACAATTCTGAAAAATATGAGTGTGCATGGACAGCTTCCATACAGTTCTTTTATTGTGATGGCCTGGGAAAAAAAAATATATATTAGAATATCATGGTCCTAAAAGCTCCTCTGTGAATAATGCTTATACATACTTATATATATATACACACATATATATACACACATGTATATTTACACACACACACAGATACTTTTTTTTTTTTTTACTTTTTTTTAAATGACATTATCTTTTACATCTGTCATTTGGAAGAAGGAAAAGCGAAAGCCCTGGGCAAAGTAACATTTTTCCTCTACCACATTAGCAAACAAATGCTGATACCAATACCTTGCAACCCCCTGCAACATAATACCAGTATCTCTTCTTCCAAGACCCTAAGCCTAACTGTGCATATTTTCATTAATTATAATTTGGAGGAGATGGAGGGTTTCTTTGAGGTGACAGACAAACAGCAGGATATCATGAATATGTATTGCATGTCTGAGAAAATAAATTAACAGGGGCCATCCACTCTGGTGACCCACTTAGGCTGTCATTGATGAGTGTGACAGGAAGGTTCTGTAAGAACTGAATTTGCATAGCAGACTTTTCTCCTGATCAACTAATTTACCCTATGCATTTAGATTATTTTAAGCACTACACAGCAGTCAGATAATTAATCACTAAATCACCAATAGTGACATTAAGGTACAAGCAATACATTATTGCTGATTACCACTTAAAACTCTAGCTTGTCGGGCTTCAGCTCAAAAATTGGTGTAATCTTACACTTAGTAATGAAATATATCATCTGATATGGCCATAAGGTTAGATATTTAGGGAAAGAGCTTGATATGCTATAAATAAATGCATTTTGTTGTTCTTCATGACAAATATGCACAGATGATGGAAATTCTCACAGAAGTATTTGGTTGCCACCAGTTATTAGGTTATTATATTAAAAAGAAGTTCCATTCACCTTAAGTGTTTAAAATTCTTAGAGTGAAAATGTTTGTGTGCATGCACATATGTCTGTATACACAGAACCATATAAAGATATGAATGAAACAAAAACTTTTGTGGCTCAGATACTTTTGTACAAACATGTACATTTTTAGCCAAGTAAATCTAGACATTAAAAGAATATAAATAAACATTGAATTATAATAAAATAGGTCTCTAAAAATATAATAACATTACAATGTGTATTTATATGAGGCAGCAGAAACATAAAGTTAACATCTTCCTTTGTTGTAGATTTTTATTAATTCGTATTAGCTTGATTCAATGCCCAGAACAACTTATAAGAGTCTCTCAGTTGCTTTCTTAGTGAGTTGAGTTTGGCCTTAAAGTTATGCTACGAAGGCCAGATATAAACTGTCATGTATTTTAATAAATGCATCAATGAAGATGTGTAAAAAGTAAAACAGAAAAGGCCACCTGATCTCTTAACAACTCCAAAACAAATAATTATTTTTTTTTTCCTAGCAGGCATACAAAAAGCCCTCTACTCTAAAAACTGATCAGGTGTCCACAATCCTGTTAATCACAGTGGCAGTGTACACAAAGAACATGTAAAACTTTGTTTTGAAAATTGGCAGAAAACTTTTAGTGTTTGCATGTTTTTGATTTACTTTGGACTACATGGTTTTAATAACAACAAAAAGATCCAGCACAGAATTCCTTAGCCCAAGAGGCCTCTGCCACTTTTGGAAACTTAAGCTTTTTAGCTAGAGAATAATACAAAAATAATACAAAGAAACAAGTCAGGTCTAGAAAGCTTATTTATCCTGAGGTACACCTGGCAAATCATTTGTTTACTGCTCCCTTGAAGTGACCAGAATTCATCAGTCCATGCATATGTGTTGGGCACCTTTTGAACACATCCACTTGTTGGGATGTAATGGACTGGGAAAAGCATAATCCATTTTGTAGACAACGTAATTCTATGTGTAATTGATTTGTTCTCTTTCCCAAGCAACAGCTTCTTCTGTCCCTCTTTTAATCCAGATGGGTTTTCCTGGACATTTATTGAAGAGTACTGAACAGTAATGAGAAATTCCCAGGAAGCAAAGTTCTGCAAGTAAAATTTTTTATTAATCCACCTTGACTCCTATTCCTTAGCAATATCCCACAAGCTGAGCTGCAGTTGTATCTTATAGGCTTATTTTAGTTCCCAACCAGCAGCTGATTTTACGTGACTAGGGGAGCACAGTAAGAGGTGAGGTTGTTCAAGTCATCAACCACAGTCATCTGGAAACTTAGAAAATTGTGTAGCGTTGTTTTGGTCAGAAAGGCTCCAAGGACAGCTATTCCCAATGCACTCTGCAAGAAACAGAAGTCTTTTAAAAACTATATTTAATAAATAAATCAGTAGCTTTTTTGTGCCACTAGCAGAGAACAGGAAAACTAGTCCTAGGAAACTGAGACAGACACTTCAGGATCTCCACAGTATAAAGTCCATACCCTGGGCTACAGAGGTAAGCACACAAACAGTAATCATAGTAAGTCTGCTGATCTTACAGAAAATTCTCTACCCATACCCAATTTTTGAAAGTGGTTTACCTCAATGCCTGTGAGCAAGGCAAAGATATTTCAATGAATCATGGAATGATTCCCAAATTGTACCTATTGTCTTATCATTAATGTCAAGGATGCTTCATCTGAAGTTCAGATCAAAGGTGTTCTTCATCTCATACATAGCTATGAAGATCAGAGACTGTGAAACAGAAGCAGGTTTTCTAGGCAATGCTAAAGCCCAAAAGGAGAAATTCTGTAATCCTTGGCCCAACCTGACCAAATATGTATTAGACCAAAAATGACTCAAAATCCATCTTTGAATAAGCTGAAGTTTATGATCTTAGAAATCATCTGTTCACATCACATACATTACTGTGACAACAACAAAAACTGAGACATCTTTTAGAAAATAATCCAAGATTAATTTCAATTGAAAACTGAGAAAGGGAAGATGAAATCAGAAATATAATCACAGGCTCAAAGGAGGTGATGGCTTTATACCCTGCTCCAAATCCTGTATATACAGTGTGTGTTAAATACACAGACAACATATCAGCAAATCTTTACTGAGAGGAGACAAGCCAGGATTCGTGTCCCACATGTAAATTTGTGAACACAAGTCCACGTTTAAGCTTGTGGTCTCTCCCTGGACTTTCACAGCAAGTATGGATGGCATACTCACACATTCTGCTGTGAGCCCGGGGGGCACCCTGCTCCCCCTTGCATAGCATACAGACTCGTGTGCAGGCCCCAGAGCAACAATGGCTGTTTGGTCCTGCTCATACCAGGTAGAATAACATCAGCTATCGCTGAGAGCACAATATTGATCCTTGTTCTGCACATTTTCCCCCATAATAATACCATACAAATTCCTACTAACTTGCTGCTCCAATATCTACCAGTCTTTTAGTTGAAAGGAAGGAATTCTATGCTTCCTGGAAAGCAGGAAAGAAAAAGGAATTCCCTGACAACCTTGTTCACTTAGATAAAATGCAGATATTGACATTGCTTCAAGGTTTGGAATGCTAGAATAAATCCCCCCATTTTAGCAGGATTAGTGGGCAGGATGCTCATGTAATTCAATAAATTTAATATGTACAATTCACTAGGTTTCAAAATGAGGAAATGGGATGTGAGTCATTTTTAGAGGAGTGGTTTGTGAGCAGACATATAAGAAAAGATCATGTAGCATGAGATATAAAGAAAGGAAGTCCTTTCATATTTTTATTTTTCTTTTTTTCCTCTTTATATTACATGATGCCTCAAAATTAGTCTGTTCTTGGAAGGATATTAATTTTGACTGAGAAATTTTGAACAATGTCATCCTGGTAGAACATATTTTTTTGTTATTCTGTTCAAATATATTTTTCTTGATTTATATATTTCCTTGAGGGTTGTCTGGATTTTCAAGACTCATCTAGAAGTAAAAGAACCATGGCCAATAAACAACTTAATGAAATTTTTTCTGCAGCTGACTTGTGTGGGGACAAAGGCCTTTTGTAACCACCATTTTTCATATTTAGAATTTTTTAAACACAAAAACCCCCTAAAAAAATCATCTGTTTTCTGCTCATGTGTCTATATCCTTCATTTACAATCAATGGAAACAGTAGATTCTCTACACCAAAGGCTCCAGGAAGAAAAGTAAATTTTTCCTTTTTCCAAACATTTGTAATGTACAAACTGCAAGTGAAAAGACTTATTTGCATGCTTAACTTAATCATGTGAATAGGCCTCTTCAGTATGTGCATGTGTGTTTGCAGAATGGAAGCCCAAAAGACCAATCTTAGTCCCAGTGGAATTAGGAAAGGCTTTACCAATTGTTTCAGTAAGAGCAGGATCATGACATTACATATGAATGAGAATTGATGGTTTAGAGAGACGATTGCTTTCAGAGCAACTGTTTTGTACACTGCCAATTTGTCCAGCTCCTCAAGGTCTGTTGCTGAGTCCCACAATTCCCTGTCTTCACTGGGAAAGATATATATTGCTCCACCTTTACAAGAAGCAGGAAAAATAGTCATTTAGTTAGGGAGGCAAACAGTTCCTAATTCTTCTTTGCAAAATAGTAAGTTTAAAAATGCTTAAGAATAATTTTTTAATATTAATCAAAAACAGAAGAAGAAACAAAGTGAGATGAACTTACATTTGACCACTAGTGTCCTGAACTAACAGGTAAATACACAATGCATGGGACATCTCCCTCCTCAAAGAATTATTTAATATTTAGTAAACTGTTATATTTAAAGGACAATTTGCAGATGTAAGAGGAGATACTATTTCATGAAATACAGCAGTCCATTATTTGGACTCTTATTTTTTTTCAAAAGAAAGAGAAATATAATTAATTTCAGTCTGCAGTCAGAAATACTCTAGTTAAATTTACAAGTCTGCAAACACTTACCAACTCCTTTGCTTAGCTCACTCTCTGCCATCACTTTTCATCTCTTCTTGTTGGTCCCTTTTCCTTCTCTGAAGAAAAAATATTAAAAAAAAAAAAAAAAGAGACTGCTGCAAAAGATGACCATGCATTTGTATAATCATGCTAAAGTTGGGCCAAGTTTCCAGACCAAAAAATAGAGACTCCAAACCTTCTTTTTGCCATGTAGTTTAGATTTTTTTTCAGGTGCTTATAGGTTGCTTTGACACCTAGGATCAGGTCACATCTTTGCATTTCAAGATCCAGTCATTTGCCCCGCTAAGCCCTTTGCTTTTTATGTAATCACAGCAGTAACAAAGCGATAAGCTTGCTGACCATGAATTCAGAGAAAATCACTCCTTTTCTTTGGAAGATACAAGAGGGCTGAAGGACTGTGAAGGTGCTGAGGGAAAAGACTGAGAAACAATCAGTAAGCTTTTCTTAAGATCACTCATTTAGGGAAAATCTAACTGGGTTTTCCCATCCTCATAAAATATGCAGTAGGTATATTCTTAATGAAACATGGAGACACAGATGACTACTGTAGGTGCAAAACCAGCCATCAGACTCCTGCCACCCTTTGCTTCTTTAGGGGGTCATAATAAGAACACTTTGAAATATTCTTCACTTTCATGTAAGTCCCCATTTTGTTCCCCTCCTTTTCATTCCCTTCCTCTGTAGCTACCATGATGGAAGCTTCCACTTTTTCTGCTTCCTCATCTGGATTTTCCCTCTTCTGCTTTAAAAGGCATCTCCTCTGTTCTGCACCCCTGCAGCCTGTGTGTCCTCAGTCTCCTTTTCTTCATGCTGCCAGCATCATCCACTATCCATCCTGCTTGCTGTCCTCTTCATGAGCCTGTGAGCAAATCCCCTCTCTTGGCAGCAGCCCTGGATTCCTCTCTCACTCTCTGTCACCATTTAGCAGCAAGGCACTGCCACCTGCAGAGAGCAGCTTTGACAGTGACAACTACACAGGAAATGGGAAACTAAAATCTGTCTACTGAAGGAGCAACAGCCACATAAATTTTTGAAGTTTTTGCTGTTTCTTAGGAATTAATTCTCCTTCATTTTCTTAAATCCTCTCTTATTTAATGCAAGGTAAAAGAAAGTGTCCCTGCTTCAATGTTTAATCAGGACATGGTAGTGGAACATTCCTCACTATATAAGTTTAAGTTTTGTTATATTAAAATTACAAAATTAAGTCAAAATCTGACCAGGCTATTAATAGTTCAAACATTTAGTTTGCCATCTGATCCGAACACAGGTTTATCACCTCTTCGTGTGCTGCTGACTGTTGCAAGTGGCAATGCCTACCTATGTCTGTCTGATTTAACATCTAATCTTCTTCAGAGGCACTGAGAAAGGATCCAAATAAGTTTGCATCCTGGCTTTAGATGCTGCCTTTACCAGTGAAAATCTGCATTAAGACATACCCAGAGGGGCTGCTCTGTTGCTTTCAGGGGACAATAAGAAGCACTTAAGTTTGAAGAAATTTTCTTCTGTCCTTTTGGGGACCATTGGCAATTACAGGAACATTCAACTTTGAAGGGTTGAAATATGTATTGAGAAATTAAATGTGCTCTCTGGAACTGAATTCAACTTCCTGATATGTCCTATTCACACCACTCAAGTTTCTTGGCCTTCAGAGTAAGATGGTTGTATTCTTGTGTCTTGTTGAGAAGATCCCTGGCCAGTGCTGACTCCTGAACTGTACCCAAGGATTGTTTCCGAAAGTGCTCATTATCCTGGTACAAGTCTGTTCTAGAGCTGTTCTAAAAAACAGAAGTATGGACAATGGAGTTGTAGACTTGGAAGGATCCTTTGTCAATTTTTATTACACTTGATGCAGCCTTTTATCATTTAACTGTTTGGAGCAAAATCTGGATACCTCAGAAGTGTTTGGTCCAGACCATTATTTCCTCTCTGATGATGCAAGGCTCAAGACCAGCTTATTCTGCTTGAACGTGCAGACAGCTCTGCATCCCCTTCTCCACTGTGATTCCCCTCTACTAGCAATTTGTTTTTCACTCTGAGACAGAAATCTCATCCCTGTCAACATTTTTCAAAGAATGATAACCACTTCTGCCCCTTCCATCCCATACTTTTGGAGATTCAGTGCATCACAGGTGCCAACTACTGCAGCCAGAGTGTTTGTTTAAGTGGGTGGAGAACACATCATCTGTATTGTGTACAACTCCTTTGCCATTTCATGGCCTAGACCTGGACTTGTGGCTGACTTTCCATCAGTCAGGTCTCTGAGAACTGATTAGGCACATCTGGATATGGAAGTGTTTGATGAGGAGGTAGAAGAGCAGATATCACCAGTGATGGACTATTAATGGACAGGGTATGGGTCAGTGATAGCACTGAAGAAGTGGCCAGCTGTGTCTCCTCTTTTACAAACAGCGGATGTCATAGTACAACAGCTGTGGAGGGAAAAGAAGATAACTTGTGGGGACTTAAACCACAAACTTAATCAACTAAGCTTACAGAAATTTCACAGCAGACTTTAACATGGTGAAAATACCTTGGTATCTGGCATATTTATAAAACACCAACATTTGTCAAAATCTACAGTTTTCTTTCACTGTCTCTGGATTGCTAAGAAATATTGAAAACCATTTGCTGTAGCTGAATTATTGCTCTAACTCAGTTCAGTCTAAATTCATCTTCATCTATATCTTGCTTGTGAGATCTAGAGAAGTCCCCAGGTTAAAACTATTCTTGCTTTATTGACCTTAAGCCTGACATTCCTAAAACTTAAGCATGTGTAACTACAAAAGTTAGACTTCTTCCTTAATGGAATGGCGTAAGTTACTCCAGCAGACAAGGTAGACCTGTGTGTGTTTCAAATACGATTTCAGCTCCTGCAGAGACTTCTGCAACTTTGGGAAATGTGGAATTAGTCATGCCATTATCATTCAAGAAAAAAAGAAAATGTTTATAAAATAAGCTTTTAAAATAAAATTTTAAAAAGGAAAACTTTGAGAGCTGAGAAAAAGATGGTGAGAAGAATATTTTTATTCAATGCAAAACTGGCCTAGCAGCACAGTTATACATAGTGTTTGCACTGCCCTATGGGAACTCTGCTATATGTGACATGCACAGCATTTTTCTCTCGCTCCCATTCTCCAGGCAAGCTAAGGCTGAAGCAGCATATAAATGCATGCCTGGCAGGAGGCCAGGGCAGAGTCATTAACTGTGTTCTGGAAAGAGAAGTGTCATGTAATGTCTGATCAAGAATTATGCAGCTGCTGAAGATAAAAAGATTTTCCCCTTAAAAATCATGAGAAATGACTACAGAGTCCCAGAAACTGGGTGACCTAACCTGTCCATCAGCAAAGAGGCAAAGCCCAGTCTGCTGTTCTTATTGCTGCTGCTGTGCTATCTCATAGGTCTTCTTGCCTCTACAGCCACTGTGCTGCGGTTCAGCTCATACACATTCAAGTACCCTGGCTCATTCAGCAGCCGTTTCACATGACATGTTCCTTTACAGGTGCACTGCTATAAATCAGGAGCAAGACCACGGAGGTTGGAGGGTTAGTATCAATATATAAGCAACATAAGCAAAACCAGGCTCAAACAAAAGTAAAAACTTTGGCCAGCTTTTAAAATTTATACTGAATGACAGATTTATGGAGTAGATTATAAACTATTCAAGACAGGGCCTATCTTTTTTTTTCTCCAGTATTCCACATACTGAGACTGGAGCCTCCAGAGTATGAATAATTATACGTCTATTATAAGGAACATTTTTATTTTTAAACATAAAAAACAACATTGTCAGCAAAGCATAAATATATCTTTTGTGAAAGACAGCTCACCCACACAATCTTTAGCAATGGCAGAAGGGAAAAGGTCAGTTCCTAGAACTATGCTGAACACGTATCACCAAACCTGCTATATCCAATATAGTACTGACATACAATGATTGTGTTTTCTTTCACTCTTTTCCCTTCATGTTCAGTGTTTTAGGACTTTTCATCTCAGAGTTTCACTGTTATCTGTCTTTGTGTGTGGATGATACAGGGACTTTCCATATGCTCAGAATAACTTAAATAAACTCTCCAGCCATTTGAAATGTGGGCGTTACTGTTTAAGGGGAAAAAAGAAGATGGAGGGGAATTGGCAGATGTTTTTACTCAGCAGTGTGCTCCCATGATTTTAATAAAGATTTTTGGTATATAAATAGTGCTTGCAAGGCTAAATATTTTTCATGTGGTATTCAGCTGTAGCTTTGTTGTTTTTTTCAGAATGAAATTCAGATGGAAAAAAATATAAGATAAGGTATTAATATACATGTATATGTGTCTTTATGGCTCTATAAAAGTATACAGTTCTTTAAAATGAAAACAAAACCAGAGTAGGAATTAAATAACATTAAAATATTAGAAACTTGAACTATCTGAGTGTGTAAGCAGCCATGTTTGCAAATACCCTTACCAATTCCATATGGTTCCGGCAGTCAGATCACCCTCTCCATTTGAGACAGAGAAGTCAGATTCTATGTGGTACGTATAACCATAATATCAGTCCCACTCAAGCTCCACATAATCAGATATGCATTTAAATGTGTACCCTGAGAATGATTCTTTTGTACAAGAAAACTTAATATAGTAGGAAAAATTGGGGTCTAATCACAGTTTACAGTTTTATGTTAATATGTTTTGTTTTTTTTTTTCCTGAGCTCTAAATATATGATACTTAAAAATGGGTCCAAGTGCTGAAAAACTGAGCTGCTTTGAACCAAGACTCACAGAAAGTAACAGGCCTTTCCTCACTTTTTTGAATACTTGAACTTTGCATCAAGATTGGAAATCTTGATTTAGCAGATTCAATAACCACAGGCTTAAGATCATTCCTCTTCAGCAGAATGTTTGGTTCACATTTAACTTTAAACACATATCAAAAGTACTCTGCTTAAGTGAAGCCTCATTAACTTCCACCTATGTATGGAGATGTCATCATGATACCTTCCAACAAACAGGTGTGCACAAGATGCATTGAAGATCACTGAGAGCAGTGGGGTGGCTTAAAATGGAGAAGACAAGGTTTCATCTCCAGGCTCCAAGCGTTACTCTAAAAAGGAATCTTCTCTACCTCTGGGAAAGTTGCTATGTGTTTCTCCAGTACTACACCCATGCTAACATATTTTGGGTGGGGTTCATGTCTTTTTTATGCATCCTTAACCATTGGTGATATCAAAAGAGTTACCCCAGTCCTCTCCATCTTGCTATGGCTGCAAGTTCCCATTACTTGCCTTGCACCAGTGCTAGGAAACATGTCATTGCACAGTGAGCTGAAGAAGGGACTTGACCTGGTGTAAAATTGGACATTATTCTTTGATGGTAAATTTTCAGCTGGGTAGTGTCTCTCAGTTGTTTTTCCACACAGCTGAACTAACTTCAAGCCCAGGAAAAAGGGAGTTGTCTGGAACACACAGGCAGCAAAGGGGAAGGTCTTCACTACCCTTTCAGCCACTTCCTTTGCTGTGAAAGTCAGCCCTCAGACTTTCAGCACAGTATGTTAGCTCTGGTGCAGCATGTGTCTAGGACTGTTTCTGAACCAAAAATTTAGATACAGACGCCTACATTGGTGTCTTTTCCCATCATGTTTTCAATTCCAATATTAGCATGGGAAGATCGAGCTCAGTTCTGCCTGTACCTGCTAATGTACACCTACACATATTTTTTGTGCATCTGCTCTTTGTCTGGTAACTTGGGGAGAATTTTATTACCTTATATGACAGGGAAACATATTCTGAGGGAAAATACTTTCACAGCTTGTGAGGCTTTTGAGCACTGAAGTAAGATGTGCCAGTCAAGCATCTTGGATAACTATGATAAAAATATGCATATAGTTCACAATTAGAAAATTATTAAGATACTGAGATGGGAATATTTATATTTTAATATCCTGCTCTGCTGAAACATTGTGCATGTTTTAAAGTGGTTCATTTAGGCATGGATCTCTGTCTTATTTTCATACAGTGAACTGATTTTAATTCCTCATCAGAGAATACTGGAACACTGTACAATTATTGAATACATACATAGCCAGAATGGCTTAGGGAAATTGATCTTTCAGTAGTTTTGTTTAGTAACATGATTTAACATATGTTTATTTTAGGCTTGCTGTTGCAGTACATGGTGTATAATAAAGACTGTTAAGGAATCTTAGTCTAAATAAAATCACAAAATGAAGACTACACACTGCTACTATTTTTTGCTCAATTTGTGGACTGCTGAAACCAATACAGCACTAGTGGTTTTGATTCATGTTGAGAATACTGAATGGACCTTTATTTTCCATCTTTACTGTTTTTTGGAATATTTATTTAAATATTTTAAATAATTTAAATAAGAGTTTATGTATCTTGAACAACTTTGTTACTAAAATGCCACATTCAATAAAGGGATCCAATGTAATTTTTTAAAAAATTTACAAATGTGATATTGTTTCTGTTTAGAAAGGAAAACACATTGAAGTCATTATTGGAACCAGATTCCCAAGTGATTTTTAAATAAACTATATGAGAGACTTTGGTCTAGTCAGCTGGCTGATATCACAGTTCCATGCACATGTCCCTCCCAAATCTACTGAAAGCTTATTACTATTTCAGATCATGTGTTATGCTGGGTTTAGTTGCTAGAAGTTAAGGCCAATAGGAAAGGGTCTGTAAGTGGAAAAAAAAAAAAAACAAAAAAACAACTATCTAACAGTAACTGAAATATTTTATAGAAATTGAACTCATGAAAAAAAAAAAAAAGTTATTTCCCTCCCCTTTTTCTTTAGCCTCTGCATAGAGCTGTTGTTTAATTTGAGTGAGTGAGGTCAGTGAAATCATCATCCTTCAAAGAATATAATAATTTTGAGTCCAAGCTTTTGGAATCTGTCCTACGTTTCCCACCCCCAGATTATTGGCTTTAGGCTGTAACTGAGTGGTGATCACCAGCTGACGTGTGTTACCCCTATGTGCATGGAAGGCTGGTGCAATATTTAGCCTGGTCATTTATCATTTGTACACAATATCATGTCATTAAACACTCACCAACCTCCTGAAGTGAGTCAGAACAATATCTACCATAATGAAGTACAGTTCCAGTGGACACCAAATTACGTCTTAGATGTTTTGTTACTTGTCCTTTATCAAGCAAATGTTCAAATTGTAGTGAGGATACTGACAGACTCTATAATTCAGCTGTCTGCTGCTTTATCACAGCTCTCAGTAGGTCTCTAATGAATATTTCCGTATGCATGTTTCTGACTGATAATCAAACTAAGAACAAGTCCTAATTGGGTTTTCCAGTGCACAGAAAAGTGCCTATATTACATTGGCAGATATCCCAACCAGTGTTAAATTAAAAGTACAAACATAACAGATTTTCTTTTATGATTTTTTTTTTTTTTGGTAAATCAAGCACTCTTTTTTTTTTTTTTTAGTTTTAAATGTGCATGGAGTACAAACAGCTGCTGATGCATAAAGCTACAAAGTGCCCTAGAAAAACAATATGGCAATGAAGGGGTATGTTGCACCTTATTCAAGTATATAAATCAGTGACTATGCATTTGATTCTCCACAGATTCACACCAAAGCAAACTGAAATGTCTTCAGTTAAATGATGGAAATGGGGTGAAGTCTTACATTGTTATCATCAGCCATATAGTGTAATAACTGTTAGTATTTGGGACCCAAATCTCCACACAGTTCCTATTCAGGTAATTTTAATGCCATTAAGGATTTATCTCTAACTTGCAGACAAAAGACTCTCTTTGTTAGGTGTAGCTGGCATCGATGCCAATGGAAGTTACACCAACACACAAGCATGAAGTTAACCAATTTTCCCACATAAGATTGAGGTAACTCCCTTTAGCTTGCAGTGGAGAGTTAAGTGAGTGACACAAGAAAAATCCACCATATATCATGTTATAGGCTACCATAAATAAGATATCAGTATGCAAGAAGGCAGATGATGGTTATATAGCCAGACAGAATATTCCACCTTAATCATGGCAAGAGATGTGATCAAGATATGTCTGTGGTATCCAGTGACATATATATAGCAAGTAAGGGTTAGCCTTATGTATTTTATATATGTTAGTTGAGAACCTGATCTCCATTGCATAAATTGCAGCTGAACTACTGTATATGGCTTCAGTTGGTTTAACTTGATTTTTTACCAGTACAATTTACAACCCGACAGATTTCTATTACTAGAACCATCAGTAAAAGGTTTTTCAATTTATTAAAATACTTCTCAGTAGTTTGTGAAGTCTAGTTTGCTCTGAATTAAAATATATATTGGAAAAAATGTTAATTCAGAAGAATCTGAAGAAAGATCCAGCTGACATAAACAATTTGACAGTGTCATGATGAAGGTATTTCATAGGTAAAGTGATTTTTTTTAAGAAGAGAGTCCATCAAGCTATGCACACTTACAGTCCTAAATTATCTACACTCACAGACTGAAGATAGCTAAATTTCATAGACAATAACATTAGGTAATGTTATACAAGGTAGAGTTGTAATAAAACAGGTAGACAAAATGCAACATAACACAACACGAGATATCATGTAACACTGCAACTGGGTCTTTAACACGGCTTACTTCTAGCTTCCAATATTTCTGATGCATGGTCCACTTCCAATTACAATTGTTTAATTTTGTGCAAAGAATATTCTGTACTACACAGAGTCTTATTCATCACCTTCCTAAAACTGTCTGCATAACACCTAGACATCCAAGTGGGAAGAGCAGATAGTTACAAAAGGGGAGATATGCATGAGTACAAGTGATATTAAAATAACAAGAAGGATTATAAGAAAATATAAGCTGCAGAAGTAGAATGACTACAGTCACTTCTTACAGCGACCTGATTTCCAGCATCTTTTTGTACTTTTGCCAAGACTCTCACCACCTTCCCCCCTAGACCTCTACAGTGGTCAGAGAGTCATTTTAGCTGGTGCAGTGAGAGGTAATGTCAGCTGTGTGATTTGTGCTCATGCTGCTGGCCACTGTGAGCTTTAAAATGCTTAGTCTGTTTGAGCTTAAGTGAACTCCTGACCTTCTTCAAAGATAGAACCAGAAATTTCTCATTCTGTATTCCCATTCTGAATTAGGTGGAATTAATACACTGAGACAATCAATTTAAAAAGCTGTTTTCCAAGGCTAAATCACACCTTAAGCAAAATCCAGCAAGAAACAGATATAAAACAAAGAATAAGTACTGTCTTTCATTCAGAGCAGAACTGAAAGTTTCATTTATTTCTCAAGACATATTTCCTCTTCCTGTGAATTATCTTTACTGGCCATGACTGGAGGCAATATGTGGATAAGGTGGAGTATTCTTCTGGTAAATCTGAGCATTCTTAATTTCTTATGCCTGACTTCAGATGAATGTGTTTTCTTAGTAAGATTGTTTTCTAGACTTCCTAGACATGGGTTAGATTTCAAACATATTAAAAATCAGGATGATGAAAAGGAGCAGAAAGCAAGAAATGTGTTAAAGGTCACAGAATCACAGAATCACGGAATGCTAGGGATTGGAAGGGACCTCGAAAGATCATCTAGTCCAGTCCCCCTGCCGGAGCAGGAACACCTAGATGAGCTCACACAGGAAGGCGTGGGTCTTGAATGTCGCCAGAGAAGGAGACTCCACAACCTCCCTGGGCAGCCTGTTCCAGTGCTCTTTTACTCTCACAGTAAAGAAGTTTCTTCTCGAGTTTAAGTGGAACCTCCTGTGTTCCAGCTTACACCCATTGCCCCTTGTCCAATCATTGGACACCACTGTGAAGAGCCTGGCCCCATCCTCCTCACACTCACCCTTCATATATTAATAAATATATTAATAAATGAGGTCACTCCTCAGTCTCCATTTCTCCAAGCTAAAGAGGCCCAGCTCCCCCAGCCTTTCCTCATAAGGGAGATGCTCCACTGCCTTAATCATTTTGGTGACTCTGTGCTGGACTCTCTCAAGCAGTTCCCTGTCCTTCTTGAACTGTGGGGCCCAGAACTGGACACAATATTCAAGATGCAGCCTCACCACGGCCAAGTAGTGGAACTCTTGGACAAACTTTCTGCTTATATATGTGTAAATATATTTTTTTATTATAATATTGAGAGTTAGGGAAAGATTCTTTAGATAGTTATATCGGCTAAGCAGTCAGTGTCTTGGTGTTCAAAATGTGCCTTACCAGACTTGAGGAGATGTACAACTTTAATTGACAGAGGCCAGAACTCCTCACATCTGCTTCATAAAAGTAGTTCTTGAAAAGCAGATATCTAATCATTGCCTAATCCACTATGCAACTTTGCAGTATCTGATCTTATGATTACAGATAGGTGCACTTAAAATAGAATATAGAAAATACTTCTAATTCAGTTTCACTAATGAGATAATCAGGACTGGCTTTCTACTAAGGCCATGTACTCTGCAGCCTTCAACTTTTTCTCTATGCCATTAATGGTTGTTCCTACTTTCTTTGTAAAGCAAACCAAAAAGTCGGTACTAGAATTGGAAGTATGTTAACATTATCTTCAGAAATAGCAGACTAGGAGTAGAAACTAAATAAATAACTATAGGTAACTGCTGAAAGTGTGTCCTTGTAGGAAGCCGAAGAACTTCAAAGTTAGTTCACCCTAATAAAATGAAAGCCAGGCCTGGTATCTAAGGTCCAGCCAGACACTTCTAAGGTCCTGAGGGAATTATTAATTTTACAGCCTTGTAGAGCATATAGAGTTTGACTGACATAGCTTTATTCTCCTCCAAAAATTTTTCAGAGCAGAATCAACTATAGATAATTTCATGGAACAATGACTTAAGGAAACTTTATTCTGTTTTGCCCTCTAATATTATCCACTTATTTGAAATAGTGCTGTCACTATTTAAAACAGATGTAGAGTCCAGGGTGGATCTGGGGTTTTAATCAAAAATCTTCAAGTAAGATTAGTCTCTGAAACAGTGAAATCACTGGAGCAGTTATTAATTATAAAGATAATACAAATATTATGTTTTGAACAGGTACACTGAAACTTGATTGAACTAACTCATTTGTATAAAATGCAACTGAATACTCCTCATCCAGTTGATTAATTTGTCCATTGTTAGGGATCTAGGAACGCACACAGAAAAACACCTTTCTTACAAATTAAATGTCTCTTACTGGTATTATTTTTTTGATAATAGGTCTAAGAAGATCCAACTGAGAGAAAGTGGTTGTTCCTGATAGGGTACACATCTGTAACAAGTTTTTCACCTACTATTTCCATGAGTTGTAACTGTTGCTACTCTGCGAAAGCAATCTCTATACCTATGTACATCTGTAAAGTAACATACATTAATGGTTTATAAAATGTATGGCTATCCTTTTCTTTGCACATTACACTGTGTGCATGAAGCAAGTATAGCTAGCAAAACCTAATTTGAGAATATTCTGAATTTTGTTTAAAACACATAAAAAGCCACGTTATCACTTACTCATCCAAAGCATTCCCAACACCTGAAGGTCGTCACCCAGTTGCACTGTGCAGGTTGCTACAATCACAGTGATGTTCCCATCCCTGTGTTATGCTAGTAACCCAGACACTTCCACTACAATCTCCTTTGTTTTTCTTTCCTTACTGTGATAACCAGGTGGCTGACAATTTAACTTTGCTGTTGCTAGGGCAGGATTTTACAGCAAGCTGAGCCACCTTTCCTTGAAGGTATCCTGGGAATGACAGATTGATTCATATCCCTATGTTTCAGAGAAAACAGGGATCGGTAAGTTGTAGGTTCAGTCCTAGGTATTGTAAATTTTTATCAACAAATTTGGCAATTTTTTTCTCTCTTTAATAGGGACATTTCTGTCAAGCATGCGAGCAGGAAAACAACATTGAGGCCCATGAGAACTGAGGAAAAGGATAAAAAACAGAAAGACGGACAGTGATTGGGCAGTAGAGTCTTTAGGCATATTTTGCTCTGTAGGTCTATGTCATCCAGTGCTGTCTGTGCTCTGACGCCCTGTTCCTTACCTGTAGGATCAAAAAACACCCTAAACTCCTAGTTCTTTTGTTGAAGTGAAAATTTACCCAAGTTGAGATTCATCCTGATCCAGAGAAGCAGATAGGGAGACTTACTCCCCTCAAATTCCTTATGCATTATCTTAAACTTTTAGTGGAGTGCTTGTGACTCAGTGAAACTGAACTGAAGAATAACACCAGTTCAAGAACGTACCGAGACCCTTGAAGCAACTGCTCCTTGCTTTCATAATTATCTTCTATTTGTTTACTGTGTCACGGGGACAGTGGATTTGGTTTGGTGAACCAGTACTGTTTCTTGCTACCATTAGAACAGGACAACCCATTTTATTGCAGGCTCCCAAATCTCAGCCTCAAGGCTTCCATTCACCAGTGAACTCAGTTTATCTATCTGAGAGATTTTTCTAGGGGTTTCACAATTTGTTGCCAGGCTGTGGTACCTCTGATATATGTTGTTCTTCCTACTCAAGCTGACTTTGAAAAACATGTGCCTTTTGATAACACAGCTGTAAAACTATCACATTTTGCTGGATGTTTTCTTGACTTCTGAGACTTGGAAGTTTCTCATTTAAAAAAAAAAAAAAAAAGGCTTTCTGGCATAAATTGTAGGTTATAACCTACAAAAATAGTTTCAGTTAGTAACAAAGAAATAATAAAATTCTCCCAGCTAGGAGCACATCTCTACATGTTTTATGTGATTTTAAAAAGTGATTCCTAGCAAGGAAATCTGACTCTGTATTGATTTCAGGCAGCTCCTTCTCAATCCTGATTGTTATTAACTGCTGAAAGTACTTCAGATGCAACAATAAGAACTGAGTTCAAATGCACCCTGACATATCTTTGAAGCAATAATCAGAGATGCCTAAGTATCAATACCAAGTTGAAACTTAATACAGGTGATGTATTACACCATGTCTTTGTACAGATGATAGATAATATCAGGACAACTGCTTATTTTTATGAATAATACCTTAATTTACAGGCAAAAGTGGGTCTTGAAGGGGATTTCCACTAAAATGCATTCATAATTTCTTTGTGAAATTAAAATAAGTTCACGTATCCAACTTGACAAAACATATAATATGTAAGGAGATCTTCCATTTATAGGCTGATTATGCCACCTTTACCTTTATTGATTTGAACAAGAACACTCAAACAGCAAGAAATTAGTTGGTATGGATGAAGCCAGTCAGTAAGTTGAAGATAACTATATTAGATCCCTCAGAGAAACAAGGAAAAATGTTTTAAATATTAACAAGAGACTGAGGTCAATCTGTATTCCTTCAGCTGAAATGCAGAGAGTCAAACCCTACGATTGTACGAATGGGTGTAAACTATGCAGAGACTCACTGAAGTCTTTGTACTTATTCTTTCTCTCAGTTTGATGTAACTTCAATCCTATATCTGAAGAAGAGCTGTGAGAAGTATGGAAGTGCTTTTCTAGCTAACAAACAAAGAGATCTTCATCCATCAGCACACCAGGGACTACAGGAGTTTTCATATTATATAGTTTTAGAACATCAACTAAATTAGTGTTTTAATTTCCCTCAATTCCTCCTGCAGCCAGTGGAGAGAACAGATGGCTTTGGTCTCTCCTCTGAATTACTCTGTAGAAGTATCTAACCTTCTCCTTTGTCTAAGGAGGAAAAACACGTTAAAATAAATGTTGTTAAATGCTCCTAGGGCATAAAAATAGGCAACTAAAATAAGTAGCATTAGCAAATATTGTGGTAGATGTTTATGTTATATATGTATACTTTATAATAATTTTATGAAAACATCAGATCAACACTCTGCAATGGCCAAATAAACTCTAACCAAAAGTTAAAAATTATTAGAAGAGAAATAGCAAAACAGAGAATAAGTCTAGAGTATGGCTACGTCTATGAGTACTTTTTGAATTACTGGTTCCTTTGACTCCAAAAGTATATATTTTAAGGAAAAGGTTCATAAAAGAACCAAATAAAGTCAGAATTACACACTGATTCATGTATAAGGAAAGACTAAGTGGACTAGGACTTCTGAGGAAATAAAAGACATAGCTAAATGGAGACTATGACAGAAAAAATATAAAATAATGAGTGGTGTAGAGACATTCAATATAGCATAGTTGCTTTCCATTTTTCTTAATGGAAAAAAAAAGCAAGCTAGGAAGCCTCAAATAAAACTTGTAGACTGGATACTCAAAACTGACAAACAAAAAAGGTTGTTCAGCTCACATTGTGTAAGCTTCTCTGCTAAAGTACACTGTGGCTGCTAAAAGTCTTAAAAAAGAGTTCAAAAAATACCTGCATAAATTAAAGGAAACAATAGCTATTGGAAATTGTTAAATGCAAAGACACCTCTTCCTCACAAAGTCCCTGAGCCTTAAATCACCGCAGAAACATTGCTACAGGTTTGCCCTGTTCTTAATCTCTTCCCTTGCTTTTGGCCCCTCTCCAAGGCAGGATTTGAGGACATTTACTCTGACCTAACAGGGCTTTTCGTAGTCTAATGTTTCAGAATGATGTAGAAGAAAATAATTTATCTTTAATTGTTACACATGTATTTCTCTTGAAATTGTACTAAGGATATTCTTAAAATCTAGGTAGATGCTTTTGTACTATTTCTCTGAATATTATCATTATAGAAGGCTTGATGGTCCTGCAGATGTCAATAGCTTCTGTTAAATTCAGTCTTGATAGAGCAAGCTCATTGTGTCGCTTTTCTCTTTCATTTCATAGCATCACATACTTGGAGCTGTTTGGGTTTCCTGCCAGTTTAACAACATGATTTTCAATGATTTTCTTTTTCCTTCTTTGTTTTGCAACCTTGCTTAACTGTGAGACTAATGGGTATGTTTAACGTTTGAATAAATTAGAATTTATGATCGTATCTGGCAAGAGAACAATGAGCTTGCAGGAGGTGAAGACATTTGAAATCAGAGATTAAATGCGTTGCTGAAGTTCAAGTGACATAGAATTCCAATTGCAACAGGAAGTAATGCTTGGCTTAAGTGATGGTGGGGCCAGGAAATCAACGTAGTTGTGCATTTCTGTAGGAAAGTACACACACTCAAGGAGCAAGACAGGCACTTTTCAACAGATTTTTGCTTCTAACACTAAGAGTGTAAAAAAATTGTTGATTTTTTTTTTTTTAATTTATGAGTGGGTATAACTCAAAGTACTCCCTTTTAATGGCAAATTTACCAATTATTTAAAGATAATTGAGTATGGACAGTAATGGTGTGATTCATGTTACTCACTGTGGTTGCTCACAACGTAGCAAGTAAAACATGAGTTAGTCACCTGAGGCTGCTGAAACAGTAACTGGAGATTGAGTCAATACAATAAATGGTCCCTCTTACCCTAAAACAGACTCCTGTACCTGATTAATTGAATGCTGTCCCAAACCCATTGCCTGCAAAAGAATCCTTGGGTGAATAGCTCTGGTGTATACTTCAACATGACAAATATAAAATAAGGTGGCCATAAATCCTGCCTCAGGTTTCCAAGTTGGAAACACATTCCAATTACTGTACCAATTACTTCTATGAGAGTATTTTCATTTAAGTCAGATGTGCCATTTACACCATCAAACCAAACTGATTTTAAAGGTGTGTAAAATCCTGTGATTCCTTCCAAAGTGAGACTGTTCATTTATGTTTCTTAGAAATAATTCTGAGGTAAACCTTTCTTTATAGCAATTAGCTATATATTTTAGACCATAGTAAAATTACTTTAAAATTCTACTGTAAATGTTTCAATTTCATTAAGAAATATTCAAAGTTGTCAACCAAATTCCCAGATAACATAACTAGCAATTATTTATTGATTTCATAAGGATATATTCAATGAACACCAGTAAGTGTGAGGGAAAGCATCTGAGGATGGCACAGTCTCACATTGGTAGATATTGTTATACTAATCTGAAAATTCTTCGACCATATTACACCCTTTCAGTTTGTACTTAATCTAAGGCAACACAAATTCTTCAAAATCTTTCCAGTGAATGAGTTATAAAAATATCTTACTTAGACATGGGTTTAAAAAAAAAAAAAAAATTCCTCTGACCTCAGATTTGTTCAGAACTGGCACATGGACTCTTTCTGTAAAAAACAGTCTGTAAAAAAAAATTCTTATTAGCACCCTGTAAACTTAACTAGACATGACTGAGTATTTCATTTTGTAAGCTCCTAAGATTTCTGCATCCTTACGGTAAAGTTAAAAATTTGCAATGGGAAAATTAATAATTTTCAAATTGCTTCTTTGAGTTCATTTTCATCATCTCACTTGCAGAAATAAGTGGTCTAGAGAAAGAAGGGTTGAAACATGATTCTCCCTTGAGTGACTGGAGAACCACTGCTCTGTAAAACCTACAGATGTAGACACATTTCAGTTAGAATCTCAGAAGAAATTATACAGAATTTCTGTACTGTTTTTTTCTTTCTGAGTTTCATAATCATTTTACCAATTCAAGGTAAAATGAAGGTTTTTTCATGTAAATAATTAATTTTGTATCAGTTCTCTCTCTCTCTTTTTTTTTTTCCTCCAGAGCAGTAGTTTTATGCTGCCTGAAATATCACAGATGCATGTTTATTACCTTATGTTCAATTACTCTCTTTGTAAAAGTTAAGGCAGGCAGAATCATAACACCACAGTCTCACAAGTCAGTGTCTCCCCAGTAGAATCCCCCACTGCAGTAAAGTAGCAATTCTTTTGGTGACATTATGATTCAGTGAAATTGTAACACTAAAATATTTATTTATTCATTTAGTGAAATAGCTGCTTGTGATGAATTTGTGTTTGTAATCTATTTTCCAATGTTTTGTCCACTCATTTTAAAATTATAAAGGTTTTGTTTTAAAAGTCTTTAAATCTATGAATTCCACTGTTTTCTTGGAAAGTTGTTAGAATGAACTGAAGAAAAGAGGAATTATATTCACCATTCAAGACCTGTTATCTTATGGCTTTTCTCCATGTTTGTCCTGCAGGATTTAGATCTTTTTAATTTTCTATTTTTACTCATTAAATAGTAAACTCATTCACAGCATCCCCTGATGGTGTAGTAAGATGTACTAAAAGGGCTGAAAACTCAAAGGCAAATCAGGAAAAAGATGAGGACAAACCTTTAAAACATAAATCAGGGCTTTTGCAGATCTTGAGTAGCTGCAGTATGCACACTTGAACTATCTGAGAATGAACATAAGAAAGCAGAATTCATCAAAGACTTGAGAGAGGATGCAGCCAATTTTTTTTTTTTTTTTTTTTCATTCAAAGTAATTTTAACTTATAATTTGACCCAAAGCTTAAGGTGAAATTTTATGCCCTCCAGCACTGACAACTAAACAGGCTCTGCACTACATGTTGGTATGTTATGTGAAAGATTTTTGTAAGTATATATCTTACCTGTTCGTTAACTTTCTTTTAGTCCTGAGGAATTACGACAGTTACTTCCCATGGTGAATAGAAAATAGCTTGTATTAAAGAATAGTTGTTATGCACACTATAAAAAATTGAGAACTTTTCCTTGACTCTGTCTGGGGTGAATTTCCAGAACAATTGGAACTGGGATGTCCTCATTCAGGTCAAATAGAAATAATCTGTTAATGATGAAAGAGGCTAGAACTCGAGCAGTCTGATGACAAACTTCAGGTCATCCTCAATCTCAATTCAGTCCTAGGCCTGAATTTAACCATTGCATCAATGAAAAAAAAACAATGAATTGTCAAAATATTTCCCATGTGTGACTAAACATAAACACTTCCAACACTGCCATATTTCTGCAGCAGGAGACCCAAGCATTTAAGTGCAGACTGCAATAGACTGCAGATAGTGTCATTCCCTCCGTCCACTGAGTTCTCCATGTGGATCAGGACGTCAGTGTGGATAGATAAATACAGTGCAGTTCATCTGACATAACCAAATACAGACCTTTGATTTGGTTGTAAAAAGTTGGTATAAATTATTAAATTATTGTCATTAATAATTTCATCATTTCCTTAAAAGATTCCCCATGGTTTCTGGTACAATCTTACTATGTAGAACCCTTGAAATTTTTATCTCCGTGAGGTATTGGACTACTTCTGCATGATTTGAACATTCAGAGTGGTGACAATTTAGCATGCGTAATCGTCTTAGATACAAGAGGAAGAAACTTTGTCTCTCATTGGACCACCTAGTACGGTTCAAAGAAGAAAATACTGTCTAGCTTGGGGTTTCTGTTGATGCACTTCTATCTCTACCTATTTGATGAAGTGAAACTGATGCAAGACCATGATAGCATCAAACATAAGAATTATGCAAGATATAGGGACTGTGAATTACTAAATATTCCTTTAGTGCTTGTGAAGTACAAAAAGAGGGGGAAACATCTTTACTGAGTCCACCTTGAAAGCCAATATTTCTCACAATACAGTTAAATGGACTGCAAATATGCACAGGTGTGTAACACATGAATAGGGTTGACTGAGCTAGTGAAGGGTGTGATGGGAGTATTGTATGCATGTTACTGTTAGCCCAAGCTAAGGAATGTCAACAATATACAAGATATTGCAAAGGCTGCAAGTTAATAAAGAGCTACAAGGTGGCCTTGTATAAAAAAAAACTACCTTATCTTTTTTTTTTTTTTTTTTTTTTTTTCCCCCTGCTGCAGAGGGTGGCTATTCATTTGCATATCATCGGTATCAATTAACTAATACATTATCCGCACCTATTGATAGTGAAAACAATAACTTTAGTGTCAGAGAGGGGTTACTTCTCAGAGATTCTTGTCTTGAGAATGTTTTTAAATGAAAGGGCTCTTTTGTGTCATAACCAGAAATACATACTGAAATGGATGAGCAGTCTTTTATAAATTAGCAGTGTGACACAGCCCAAAATAAGGATTAGCAGAATTAAACTCTAGTGTAATGATATGCAATTATACACATGAATAGTGCCAAATTGAATGGTTCTCATCTGTCAAGTTATTCACCTGCTTAATGTCGAAAGTATCTTTTAATTTTAAACCTGACTTTAACCTTTGCAGAAATCCCAACTTCTGTTCTGCTTGAAACCGCAGGTGTGATATATGTAGTGACTCGAGAACTTCCCTGATACATTCAAAATTATTGCAAAGTACAACTTCAGAAGTTTGATTTTAGAGTAGATTGAATAATTATTATCAAACAATGTATTACCATTTTTAGCAATATTTTTCAAAATAATTTATTCAAGCATCTGTCAGCATTTCAGTGAAATACAGAGCAGGGGTTGTTATTTGAAGGTAAGGAAGGGTTTTCTGATTCAGTTTTCATCTATTCTTGATAACTGCATCCAAAGCTACTCAGTAAGCTTTGCATTTGAGAATGGTTTCTGTTCATCAATAAGTTATTTTTGTTAAAATCATTTTATTCATCTCTTGATGAGATATGGGTCAAAGTCCATACAGATAAATGCAAATATTCACTTCTCTTTAAAAGCCTTGTGTCTCTTCCTCCCTGTTTTGACCAGGTTGTCCTTCAAAATATGAGAGCTAATTATATCATTAGGGTGGCTTAAAGGAACCTGGAAGAACTCAATTTCTTCTCCTCTTTTGTGCACGTTGCTTGTGCAACCACAGACACTTCCTTTATTTGCTTTGTGTATCAGGTCTCCACCTGAAAAACACAAACAGCGGGTGCTCTCTCATCCTTCATCTATGTGTTTTCTCTGCCCACCTGGAATATAAGCACTTTTTTGAGAAAAGGAACAGTGACTGGTCACCCTTTGCACGGGTCCATAGTCCATAGAAAGACAAAAATAAAGCTAGAAGGGATCATCTATTCTGCATACACAACTAATTTCAAATTACCAAGCATTTACCAGCTGTAGTTATGGTTTTGAAGACTGAGCTGAATTCTAAACATACTTTAGAAGAGAAGATGCTCTCCTGTCCTGCCATCCACCAGAAAACAACTTCTGCTCCACAGGTTAAGCAAAGAAAAAGGTTTTTCTTTCCCCATAGACAAACAACAAAAGCTCGAATATAATAAGGTAACAACCTGTTTTGGTTTCATTTATTTATTTATTTAATGAATAAGAAGAATGTTGAGTAAGTCAATCAAACCTTTTCAGCACAAACACTAAGCAGTAACAGTTCATCAAGTGCCCTTTCCACTGTTGAATTCAGCTAGAGGATATTTTTTTATTATTATTAAAAAAAAAAAATCACAAAGCTCAAATTAATAGTAACAAAAAAACCCCAAAACTTTTTTGCCAACACTATTGGCGATTAGAGATCAAGTTTTCTTTCAATTCTCCTACCACATTAGGGGCATAAGCCAACCAGTTACACAACAGCTCATATCTCAAGCTTAAATTTTAACTCTAGATAGGGGCCTCAATACAGCATTATAATATAAATAACAAAATATAGAGTCATTAATAATGCTGCTGGGGATTTCTCTGATTCAGTTTTTCCTTTCTTTTTTCTTTTTCAGTATTTGGTGAAAGTCTGTTTTGTAGTCTTTTATTTGTGACAGATTGCTCTAATTTTGTGTGCCTGGTTTCTATTAGCTCTGTTTATGTTTAGCCTAACCAAACTTTTCTCTTCTATGAAAATAAATTTTATTTGTTCTGGATATCTGAAAATGCTTTGTCTTCTGTATGGAAATCTCTGGTGGGCTGCTTGTATCTTGAGGGAAAAAGCTTTCGTCCTAGAACTTGCAGAAAGAGTAGTTTAAAGTCAGCGTGAAAATAATCCACTTTTTTTTTTGTTTTCCTCTTACTTCTTCTTTCTGAAAGAATCACGGATTTAGTTGACAAAGAATTAAATGTGTTTCCTTTTTTGATTTATGCCTACTAACTGTCAACACCTTTTATTCAACATTAAACAATCATTTCACTCAATTTCTAGACTGTTCTGCACTTATGTGCTCAAGATGGCTGCTGATGAAATAGGAGAACTTCCTCTGATGGAATCCCACCATCACTGCTTGCTTGTTATCCTTACAGATAGCACGTCAGAGAGCTACACTTTTGCAACTGCTGTGGCTCGCAAGGTATCTGACCAGATTATCAGTGTTGTACTCTGTGGTCAAAGGCCTGAGTTGTTCAGGGAGTTTAATTTGGTGCAGAATGCTGTCAAGATGTGGCCCATCTTGGCTGCATTTGTGTTGATTGCTCCACACTGGGTACTTTGATAGAGTATGAGGCATTTCCTTGGCAAGAACAGGTTTAGGCTGACGGTGGTAAACCCAGAAAAGAATAAAGAAGTGCTCAACGCCCCAAATCACCTGGAAATAAAAGTAATGACAGTAATGAATTGCTTCAGAGAGCAACTTGTGTCTTGCCTGTGTGAGATTGGGAAGGGTGCTACGACTCCAGTTTTAACAAGGAGTAAATAAATGAAATAAATAAAGGTAACAAATGGAATCAGATTTCACTAGAGACAATAGGTTCAGTCTTGGATTTATTTTGTTGTGCTTTGTTCAGAAACAGAGCCTGTACAGTTCTGAGATAAAGATTTCTCCAATTAAAAAGCTAACAACTGGGTTAAATTGGTTCAGTTATGAGTAAAGCATCTTGTAAGTTCCCCTCAGAACAAAAGTTTAATGTAAACTGCTTTCTAGGTTGAACATCCTGCTGAAACATGCTTGAAGTAAGTAATAAATAAACAAAATTTTTACCGCAAAAAGCTAAAATAAGAGTTAATAAAAACCAGATAAATTATGCCTTTGTAGATATTATACTTCCCCCTTATACGTTGCGACTGACAACTATGTGTTGGGATTTGAAGGTTTTTTCCCTTTTTTTTTCTTGGCGGGGGGAGGGAAGAAAATATTTGAATTGGCTCTGATCCCATTGCTACGAGGTGGCTGGAGCCCAGCCATCTGTCACAGCTGCTGCTCGCCATCCCTGCCACTCTAATTGACAATGAACACAGCACCCCACAATAATTGGGGCTGCGCTGTGATTTGGGCAGGTAACGGCACCCTTTTAGTATCCAGCAGTCCCCATCTGCACACCAGCTCTGCCTCCCTCCCCGAGCATGGGAGCACGATGGTCTCACAGCCGCTTCCCAGGTGGGCAGGGATGGCTTCACCCGGGAAGCGTTCGGAAGGCCTAAGGGAAGCCATGCCTACGCTGAAATTGAAAACCTCCCCAAACTCACAGGAAGGTTTTAATCCTGTTGCCAAGGCACACATGCAACATCTGCCATTCAGCTCTTGTCTTTATATTAAAAGAAAAATAAAAAAATAAAGAACTTCCAATATTAAGCAGTTTATGGACTATCCCAATTGGGATTTCTTTGTTAAATTACATCTCAACAATATTTTAAATTGAGTGGTCTGGGTTTTTTCACCTATCACAAACACTGCAGACAACAAAAGCTTTGGCACACAGGACACATAACTCAGTCTATCAGAAGTCTCTGCAGGAAGAATTTCTTCAAGGTTTAGGCACTTTGGAGCAAAACCAGATCTTTACCATTTTTCTTGATTGCAAGGTATTGGAAATCTCAACCCTTCCCTTACGCCATATGCATAGCCTTGGTCCCAGAATATTTCATCCAGTTATTTCTCTGTCCCCTATAGGCACCAGTCTGAACGATATGAATGGCTGATTTGCAAGTTTTGTGTTATTTGATAGTATTCTGAGAGCTGCTGCCTTAACTGGAACTCAGGTTTCCACAGCAGGTGCATGTATGCTGTAAAATAAAGGTCTACTCTTATACTTGAATTTTACAGCCCTTTGGGCCTTTCTAGAACATAACGAAGTAAATAGAAATAAGTCCGTTTACTCCAGAGAGATTTAATCTAAGATCATAAGGTAGTTTAAGGCTTAAGGCAACATTTTGGGGCTAAACCTCTCTTCTTTCTTCAGTTCCTTCACAACCCTGTATGGATTAAGATACGTACAGATGTCAGGACTTGACCCAGTCATTCTAACTAGCCTAGAAGGATTCATGGCATTGTTTACTTCATAGAAAGTAACTTGTTTTAAAAAGTGCTGTTTAAATTTGTAGTGATTTCTAATTCCAGGTAAGTCCTTACAGACCAAGGCAGACCAACTGGCCAGCCAGCCTGGCCTCCTGACTCCAATGGGAGCACTGATCTATGCTGCAAGGCAGCCCTTGCTGTCTCTGTGACTTCAGATTTTGTCATGCCTTGTTTTAACATGATTTGGACCCTGTAAAGTCCTTTACTCTTTTTTTCAGCATTATTAATTAAACTATAGTTTTATTATCTCAGTTTTTTTTCTCCCAGAAACAGAAGTTCACTATGCTGTCAGTTCCCTTTGCAAAAATAATCTTTGCAGAGAATTTAACCCATGCAATTCTTAATATTATTAGGTTTATTATTGGGAAAATCTGCATGAGCTAGTGCAAAATATTTACCAACTCTTAACTTCAGAAGTGTGATTTTTTTTCTTCCATTTATGACAGAGTGATGTGTAGTGATATACTAAGTAAATTACTCCAAGGGCAGTTTGTACTAGAGAAATAAAGTATAATGGATTTCAATGTTTTCAATGCCTTAACCACATATCAGTAAAACTTCACCTGAAAAATTCATGAAACTGTGAACTGAGTGGTGGGAATTGTTGAAATGAAAAACATTACACATGAGTTGTTAAGTAGCTGGAGATGTAGTTAATGTACACTTATCTCTTAAATATAAGAAAAGACGTTTAAGATTTGTCATACAAGTAAAGACAGGAAATATTCCTAACAAAATATTAGTCAAAATTCATGTGGTCAAAAAATGTTGCTGACGTGTGATTTTTTTACACAAAAAAATGAATGATCATGGAGAGAAACTGGGCACACATACACATCCACACACATGCACAAGAAAGGCCAGAAGGATGTTTCTGGTCCTGACATGAAGAGCTTACCCCACTGGATCCCTGTCTAATCACTATAGCACTATATTGGACTTGAAGATACCAATTAATTTCTACATCATAAATGTTTCTCCAAGAATTAGTTGCAAAATGGCAGATTCTTTAATAATTTAAGCAAATTTATTGCAGCACATAAAATAATTTGGCAGGAAAATGGCAACTCCAAAACTTTTGTTTCTAGTAAGTTGACCAGGCTATTTTATTAATCTGGTTTACAGCTTGGTTTCAAAAGCAATGAACCTAACTGATATGTGAAAATTGTGGCAGTGCCACCTCTCAGCAGGAGTGAATGAAAGAATGAATGCAATGTGCAACCACCTGCAGTGGCTTTACATCTAAAGCTCTAAATGCTTATGAAAATGGGGTTGAGATACATTTCTTAATTTTATTTAAGGAAGTATATTAAAACCAGATTAACAGAGGACATGTGAAAAGGGAAGAGCTGAGGGATCCTGAGTCCCTTTGTGAACTAGGAGCAGCCTCACATTCCAGCCAGTGTTCAAGCATCAGAACCTGTGTGGGCACGTCTGCTCTTCAGCTGTGTGCATGGGACACGTGGTTAGATACATTTCCTGAAACGTACAGGCTAGACTTTAGATTTATGTGATCCAGACTTTAATTGTCCAGTGTATTTTTCTAAGTTTTGAGCTGCGTTGTCTAATGCATAAGTGTATTGGGTCTGGGTGAGATGGAGTTGATTTCCCCCGTGGCAGCCCTCAGAGTGCTCTGTTTTGTATTGGTGGCTCAAGGGGTGTTGATAGCACACCAGTGTTTTGGTTACTGGTGAGCAGTGCTAGCACAGCACCAAGGCTGGCTCTCCAACATTTCCTCCCCCAGTAGGCTGGGAGTGGGGAAGGTCCTGGGAGGGGACACAGACAGGACAGCTGACCCAAATGGACCAAAGGGATGTTCCATACCACATGACATCTGCTTAGAAATAAAAGCTAGGAGAACGAAGGGGAAAGGGGAGGTATTGGTTACTTCCGTTTGTCCTCCAGGAACTACAATGCATATGAAAGCCCTGGCCAAACATCGCCTGCTCATAGGAAGTAGAGAATAAATATTTTGTTCTTTTGCTTCTGCATACGCAGCTTTGCTTTGCTTCTATTAAACTGCCTTTGTCTCAACCCACAAGTTTGGGTTTTTTTTGTTCCATCTTATTTTGTTCCCTCCCCATCCTGCTGATGAGAGGGGGGTGATAGAGTGAGCTTTGGTGGGCATCTGGCATCCAGCCAGGGTCAACTCACCACACTAAGTTACTTGTGAATAGAATCCCAGCACTGGAGGCAGTAAAAAGCTTAAAGCTTGGCCATGGTCCAGCATATCAAGAGAGAGATTGAGGCAGAACTCATCTCAGATTCCAAAGGTGTTACTCCAGATTTATATGAGTGTAACTGAAAGCAGAAGGAAGTTCACTGTCTGTTATGTTAAAGACATAAGATCTTTCAGACAATGGTCTATAGATACCAGGCAAAATACACCATGTTTTGCATCCTAGTAACTTAATTTCTTTACTTGAAAAACTTAATAACTTTAAATGCAATGCTCACATATTGTGAGAGGAGCTTGGAAAATCTAAAAAAGAGTCTATGGGGAAGCTTTATATGAATTCTGACACAAAAATCTGTCCAGAGATTGAGATAAGCAATCCAAAGATACACACAGGATTTCAACACCATCTCTAGACCAACTGTAATTGTCAAATAAAGGAGCCTCACTGTTTACTTTACATATATTCTATATGCAAAATGAAACATATCTCTTCTAGCTAGAGTGACAACTTCATGCATCTTAACAAGTTGTCCCATAACAGAGGAGGAACATCTCTGTATTCATGATAAGAAACTTTACTGTTACATTTGAGGTATATGACATTTTATAGCTGACGATATGTGTTCTCTGAGGGTGAAGCACAGCTTCTGCAAAGTCTTTATGTCTTGATATATTATATGTCTTGAATATCAGCTTTTTCAAGATAGGCTGTTAGGGTTTTGTGCTCCTTCAATATTTTTTTTACTTTTAACATGCTTTTCACTTTAGGAATTGAAGCTTTGGATGTCTAAGAAAGGGAGGATGCCATAAGACACTTGTATTACTTACTATATTTTTCTATCCTTGCTTCACTGCAGAGGCATTTAGCTCAGGTGATTTACAGGAGAATATCTTCAGATACGGTGTAATCTGAAATTTCATTACCATAGTGTTGCTTCTTCTAGATTATTATTAAAGATAAAAAATATCACTGTATCGGGCACAGAGTCTTTCCATATCCTCGTAGCAAATACCTTCTGGTTCATTACCAAGCTTCGTTACTTTCCTCTTTTATGTCTTCTCAAGCTAGGAAGCTTGTTACACAGATTGATACTGCTTATGTCAGTTACACAGATTTCTCTGAAACTGGATTGGATTTTTGCCATGCACAGGCAGTCCTTCAGCCATGCTTACCAAGGAGTTGTACATCTTCTGGGCAGAGGCTGAAGAGAATGGTTAGGAGCAGGAGCAGGCAACTGTGTTGGATTAGCTATGAGTATCAGTATCCAGAAGCAATTTTTCACAAGAACTATCCTCAAGAATCACTAGGATGAAATTTCCAAGATCTATTCAGGTATTTGGCAATGTAACTCTTATTAAAGCCTACAGAAACTTTACTCTTGATAAACAGGGAACACTTGTAAAATCTGTCATTTCAATGCTGTCACAATATTTTCCTCCCTGAGACATACTTTTTGCTTCTGATAAATGTCAAAATGGCAATATTCTTTCTTTATAAAGCAATTGTAAAGTTGACTTCCTCAGGAAAGCTCCTTCTGCTGTAGTCACAAAGCTTTGAAGAACTGTCTGCACAGCATCTTTAAGGTACTCAACTACTGCAATTTGCAAACCTGTTCTGCCTGAAGCAAACAACAAAACAAACAAACAGAAAATCCTGGTCTAAAAAATACAGCTGCTAAAAAATGCAAAAGTTGCTTTCAGAACTAACCAAAACCTTCTTATAATTTTTGTACCTAGCAGTAAAAAGGGCTAAACTGCTCCTGACCTGAGAGCAGGGGAGGGATACAGAGAAAGGGCTGTATTAAGTGAGGCCCCAGGCACAGGTAATAAATCCTTCAGTCAGTTTTATTGTTCTGGCTGAAGTGGTGACCATAGTGTGGGGTGGGAGACTTTCAACCCTGAGATTCAGTGACCCTCTGGCTTGCTAATAGTATCTAACACCTGCTGCACTTTGACTTTCAGCTCAGTGGTAGCTGTAGAAGCCAAACCAGACAAGAGAAGTGAGAGAAAGCACACTTTTGTGCTGGTTGAAAGGTAGCTAAAAGGCAACCAGAGTCATTCACCAGTATTATTATATCATGAAGTGAGATAATGTTAGAGTTCTGACTGATACAGCCTCCTGTTCTTGGGCTCCCACTGCACCCTGCAAATGTGCTTGGGCCATCACAATTTGATCCCTGTCTCTTAATACTGCTACAGACACACATCTGACTGAACAAGAAACCTCTCTGGGCAATGACTGTTTAAGGATTACAGAATAAGAGTTATATTTTGGTTAATAGGCACCTATACCTAAGCTCCCTGTACAATTAATGAGATGTACTATGTTTCTAAAAGGACAGCTCAGCTAGTCCACTGAAGAAATGCTGAGAAAAACATTGATGTCTGGGCCCCACACCACTAGGGTTAGCTGATGGCTAAGTGGGGCTATGATGGTTAAGTAAGGTTTTACAGTTCTAAAGTTTGAACTCAAGAGGTCTAAGTAATGGTTAGGTAGTTAAATCTTTTTCTTCGTCTAGCTCTTTTTTTAAAGTCTTCAGACTGACTCCTGAAGTCTGTCTGTGTTTTGTCATGTAAGTATTTGCACTGTAAAATAAATGGGGACTGTTTAACATTCCCTTCTAAAAATGTTTGTGTGCATGTTCAGCTCCATTAACAATAGGGATGTATTCTGGGCAGGAGAGACCCTGACCCCAGGAAATTATTGCCTAGCTGCTGTAATGGCAATTGCTTATCTCTTATTTAAATAATCAAGTTAAACACCAAACAAATCTTCTAAACCCTGTTTTTTGTTAAGCTCAAAGAAATCGTGGGGAGCATGAAACACAAATGCTTCACAGGAATGATTACAAAAACATCCCTCAAACCCTCCTTCAGTGTCCTGCTGTCAAGTTATATAGTCCTTCCAAGCAAGATTAATATTTTTAAAAAACAATAAACCAATTATAAACATGAGATGTCCCTGTCATCCAAATGCCAGTTGAAAGGCTAGATTGCTATCTATGTAAAATTAGCAGGAAATTTAAATTATTATTTATTGTGGACAAGAAATTAGTTTAGGATAAAAACATTTCCATTTTGAAATAGCAGGGTGAAATCAGAATTTTTATGTTAATCAAGCCACTCGAGTTTCATAACAATATTTTACTATCTTCTTAGTTTGACCTTCTAGTAACTAAACTGTTTTTATCTGCATTTGTGTGATCACATAATATGCCACAATGCTGGTGTACCACCAGATCTCATTCACTAGTGAATACAGCAGCACATTCCCTATCATATAACAGCCTAAGACCCCACAACTGATATAATAAAAATATTTCATGCTATTGGGCTTCTAAGACCAATAAAACTGTTAAGCAGCACTAGCAGTATCAATAAAGTCAGCTGTTAGTACAGATTTCCTTTTTATTAAAATAATCATAGGATAAAATCAGTATATACAGTAACCACGTGCTGCGATCAGTATCTCAAATGACTATAAAGTTCTTACAGCAGGGTAATTAGGGATTTGAATGTGATCTGAATAGGGTAAGTTGACAACAGTTTACATTCTGATGGTCAAAGAGATGTGATGGTATCTCCCTTTACAAAGAATTAAATAACACTCCAATGTTTATGTGCCCACCTGAAAGAAGCCTCATAAAGGGGAATAAACACTTTTAAATTCTTGACAGGCTTGAGACTCTTTTTTCCTTCAATGGAATATAGCCTAACTGTCCCTCAGTATTGTTATTTTATAATTATATTATTAATACATTTTGAAAATGAAAAATCAATTTTGGAATCAAAACTGAAGAGACACAATAGGTGACTGGAGGACTCTTTAGTGGCTGCCATAACCACTTTGATCTCAAAAGTTCTTGGACCATTTCTTAATCTGTTATAGATCTCTCCTGGTGTACAGTCAAAATCAGAAAGCTTTTTAGCTGTCTAATTGCTGTTTGTCTAGTACTTAGGAGAATCAGTAGAAAGAGGCAGCCTATAGGATCCTGGTTTTAGTGTTTGCCTTGAGGGTTAAGACATCCACCTGCAGAAGAGGAATGCTACTGTAATTTTTCCTAATGGCAAGGATCTGAGACATAACGTTACTGCAAAAGACAGCTAACTTACAAGATGAAAAACAGATGGAGACTTAGAGGTAAGGTGAGTATTGAAACAAGGCAGTAAAATTTAAGATGAAAGACCCACATGGATCAATTTACTGTCCCTAACTCTCTGTATTGGGTTTGTGTGGCAAGGTTTTGGTAGCAGTGGAAGCGGGGGGGCATGGGGTGGCTTCTGTGAGAGAAGCTGCCAGAAGCTTCCACCATGTCCGACCCAACACAGCCAATGCCAGCCGGCTACAAGAACGGACCTGCCGCTGGCCAAGGCCGAGTCAATCAGTAACGCCTCTGTGATAACATAATTAAGAAAAAAAATGAAGAGAGGGAAGAAAAAAAGCTGCACACTTTGCAGCTGGAGAGAGGAGTGAGAAGATGTAAGAGAAAAACAACTTTGCAGACACCAAGGTCAGTGAAGAAGGAGGGGGAGGAGGTGCTCCAGGTGCCCGAGCAGAGATTCCCCCACAGCCTGTGGTGAAGACCATGGTGAGGCAGGCTGTCCCCCTGCAGCCCCTGGAGGTCCATGGTGGAGCAGATGACCACCTGTAGCCCATGGAGGACCCCACGCCGGAGCAGGTGGATGCCCGAAGGAGGCTGTGACCCCTTGGGAAGCCCACGCTGGAGCAGGTTCCTGTCAGGACCTGTGGCCCTGTGGAGAGAGGAGCCCACGCCGGAGCAGGTTTGCTGGCAGGACTCGTGACCCAGTGGGAGACCTGTGCTGGAGCAGTCCCTTCCTGAAGGACTGCACACCATGGAATGGACCCATGCTAAAGCAGTTCGTGAAGAACTGTGAGTCATGGGAAGGACTCACATTGGAGAAGTTCATGGAGGACTGTCTCCCATGAGAGGGACCCCACGCTGGTGTGGGGGAAGGAGTCCTCCCCCTGAGGAGGAAGCAGCAGCAGAATCAACGTGTGATGAACTGACCCCAACCCCATTCCCTGTCCCCCTGTGCTGCTGGGGGGAGGAGGTGAAAAATCGGGAAAGAGATTAAGCCCGAGAAGAAAAAAGGGATGGGGGAGGTGTTTTAAGATTTGGTTTTACTTCTCATTCTCCTCTAATTTTGATTGGTAATAAAGTAATTTTGTTTTTTCCCCCAAGCTGAGTCTGTTTTGCCTGTGCCAGTAATTGGTGAGTGATCTCTCTGTGTCCTTATCTCCACCCACCATGAGCTTTTCATTATAATTTTCTCCCTCTGCCCATTTGAGGAGGGGGAGTGATAGAGTGGGTTTTTTTGGGCATCTGGCCTCTAGCCAGGGTTAGCCCACCACACTCTCATTTACAGTGGGAATGAAACAAATCACCAATGTCCCAGACAATAATCTGTGCAGCCTGGTGTCCACAGCTAATCAATATTGTACAACCCCAAACTTGCTGCCTACCTCGTGGTGTTGCTTACGTACGCCTAAGTGCCCATCTTTATGCATTCACACCTATGTGGCAATCCTGCATAGACAGGCATCCACCACACCCACATTAAGTCTGCCATGGCCCAGATTTCATCTTTGTGATTGATTGAGGCTATGGCTAACGTCACTGACTGCCTGCTGGAATATTTCCTGCATCACAACCTATTGCACTGGTACATAAAGTAGGCAGCCCTGATTCTGTGCACTTTCCAGCCTGGAGATGTGCAAATTTAAGTGGGATTTACATGAAAACAATACTAACCAATAAGTGATATTCCAAATAGGAGTGAAAATGTGCATAGGTAGGACAGAGACTGAAACTACATCCTAATGAAAGAGGGAAGGAGATTTAAAGCTCTTGTTGTGACCTACACATATATTACAAGACCTGGAATCCCTCTATACAAGCTAAAGTCCTTCTCATCTAATCTTCCTGTTTCTGTTACTCATACTTCTAGTTGCAGAGCTCTTCTAACCATGGGCTATTTTGCAAGAGGATGATACTTCTAATATTTCCCTTTCTCCTTGGGCACTCAGTGGATAAAGTGAGATACCTTAACTCCATGGCTCAGTTTACTTTTGCTGATCTGATAGGCATCATTACATGTGGTCTAAAACTAATAAAGAATTGGAAAAGTGTGTTCAAAGATGGAGAGAAGGAAGTTTTCATATGTTGTATTAATAGCAAGTACATTAATTTTGGTGGAATCTCTGTTTATGGCGCAGAAGAAAAGGAAGTCGTGAAAGATATTTTGAAATTATTAATGTTTCAAAAAAAGTTGCCAGTAAAGCAGGAAAAGGAGTGGAAAAAGATGTAAATAAGGTGTTCAGATTTTGTCAAGTATACTCTGATTTCAGTAAGAGGTGAAATTCTTGTGAGAAAATACTGAGGAGCTAGAAAGCCTTTGTAGATGCTAAGCAATATATGAACACCGTTAACATAAATGGCATGAGCAAAACCTCACTATCTGAAAGAAACCAATATAAACAAAAAGGTAAGACAGTATATGAAGAACAGTAGGGACAAAGAGAAGAGAGAGAAGAAGATTCAATAAATGTGAAGTTAAGTAATAAAAAAACTGGAAAGGTACTTACTCCACAAAGAGCTAGTTAAGAGGAGCTGGGGAGTGAACTCAGGAGAGAGATTGAAGATAATAATAATGGAAAAGACTGTTTTACAGATAGATAATAAGGAACTTTTTACTTTTATAATGGCAAATTCAATATAGTGCATAGATTAGAATCAAGGCTAGAGGGTAATGAGGAAGGACTTAGAGTGTCATGTCCTCGGGCAGAGAGAGCTCATTCACAGTGAGAAAAGAGGGAGAGTGACAGGGGACAAGGAGAGATGTTTAAAGTGCAGCAGTAACAAAGAGCCCAACAAGGCACAGATAGGGGAGGAAGAATGAATAGATAAAGAAAGCAGTTGAAACCTGTCAGAGGAAAAAATAAGGAAGTTTGAACTGAGAAACAAGGAGACGGGCTTGAGCTCTTGAGATGAGGCATTTGGGAATGGCACTGGAAACTGAATAGGATGTGGTAAAGAGAAGTGGTGGTAAAGAGAAGTAAATAACAAAGGCACAGATAGACTGTGCATGAGCCTGTCGATTTTACTTTTTGAGGTGCAAGTTCTTAAACTAAGGAAAGGAAAACTAAAAGATCTAAAGAGCTTTTGAAAACAAGAATTGGGAGAGGACAAAAATGAAACTTAAAGACCTATGAAGACAGGCTGAGAGAGTTGGGGCTTTTCAGCCTGGAGAAGAGAAGGTTCCGAGTGGACCTTATAAGCAGCCTTCCAGTACCTGAAAGGTGCCTCTAAGAAAGCTGGGGAAGAATTGTTCACAAGGGCATGTAGCAATAGGGTGAGGGGTAATGGTTTTATACTAGAAAAGGGTTGGTTTAGGTTGGATATTAGGAAAAAGTTATTCAATATGGGAGTGGTAGATCATTGGAACACATTGCCCAGAGAGGTAGTGAAGCCCCATCCCTGAAGATGTTTAAGGTCAGGCTTGATGGGGCTCTGAGCAACCTGCTCTAGTAAAGATGTCCCTGCTTACTGCAGGGGAGTTGGACTAAATGACCTTTGAAGGTCCCTTCCAACCCAATACATTCTATGATTCTATGATACTCTGGATGACAGAAGAGATGAAATTATAAAAGTTGTATTCATAGAGAATATTAGAGTTCAGGAATTTTCTCCAGAGCACTGAGCACATCAAGGGTAGGAATAGATAGTGCCTGCAGAGCTAAGACAGAGAGCAGGGCAATGAATAACAGGTGGATCAAAAGGTCCATGTGGTCAGATGGAGACTGGGGAAGAGCTCTGGGCAGCAGCACCTCAAGAGCTTGCATATCGGGTGGGCAGGAATTATGTTTAGAACGGGTTAAAGTCAGAATGATTGACAGACTGAAAAACAAGTTTGGTGAGGGAATAGGGAGGCAGAGCTTGAGAGCACCAGAGTTAGGACTGGGCAAGGGAAACTGGTTATGGAAAAAACAGAGTACATCGGAGACAAAATCCTCACATGGAGTAGGAGGTGGGCAAGCTAAAAAGCGTATGTGCTTACAGGGAGACAAATTTTGTAAAATATGGGTTAATTTTGAGAATTCCATTTAAACTGAGCAGTTCTGTAACACACAGATTTCCTCACCTGCCTTCATGCTTCTCGGACTTCCCAACAATCTTTTCTCCTTTTTGGAAAGCTATCATGACTGCCTCCATAGTTACCCTTAATGTATGTAATCACCCTGTAGTGCCTTTCATCTAACTTGGCATAAAGCATATTTGAAAACCTGTCACAAATGGACCAGTTTGAAATGATGTTGTAGTGCACAAAAATTAGTTCTCCTACCCTTTGGCTGCTGAACAAGAAAATTGATTTTTGTGCGTTATGCAATGAATTTAAATGGTATATTTGAGACAGCTTTGTAAACATAGGACTTTGTAAACAGAGAGACTGGAGGGAATCAAACGTAACCAAAAGCAATAGAAACTATTCTGTCAGTCTATTAAATCATTTTTTATTGATGGTTGCCCATCATGCTGTTGGACTAATGTGCAAGCTTGTCTTTGTGTTTTATGTGTTCATTAGAAACTCTGGTTCAAAATGCAACTAGCCACTGCTACAGCTTCCATCCCCTGTGATGGCTTTTAAAGGTGCTTCTGGTTACAGTACTTAGGTTGTAGATATATATTTAGTGAGTGCTTTTGAAAAGGAAAATTCCTGTGCTGTCATCCAAGCAATCAAAACAGCCTTTGTTTGCAGAGGGTGGAGGAGAAGAGAGGAGAGGAGAGGAGAGGAGAGGAGAGGAGAGGAGAGGAGAGGAGAGGAGAGGAGAGGAGAGGAGAGGAGAGGAGAGGAGAGGAGAGGAGAGGAGAGGAGAGGAGAGGAGAGGAGAGGAGAGGAGAGGAGAGGAGAGGAGAGGAGAGGAGAGGAGAGGAGAGGAGAGGAGAGGAGAGGAGAGGAGAGGAGAGGAGAGGAGAGGAGAGGAGAGGAGAGGAGAGATGTTTGGAGAAATGGTGGTTGCCACTCATTGGCTTGGGCACTGCCTTCCCATCCCTTTCCAGCTACCCCTCAAGCTGTGTGTAAAAATCCAGTGTTCAAGGTAAAACAATAAATTCAAAGAAAGTGGACCCAGCCCTGGCATTAATGCGTTTCCTGGCCAACACATCTCCTGCTCACTCCACTGCCTGCACAAAGCCCCCTCAGAGAGCAAGCAGGGAGTGGTGGGAGACCAAACATGGGTGCCACACCATCGGGAATGACAAATTAAACACTAATGTGTTTGCTAGAGGCTTAGTTGCTGGGCTAGGGTGGGAGATAGGGTAACCCCTCTGCTCTGTGACCTTTGCTTCTTTTACTGGGGATGGCTGCAGAGAGGTTAAAGAACAAATATTCTTCTTTTGATCAGCAGTGTGACACTGTGTTCCAGCCCAGTCACCTGAGGGGGAAAGAAAACTGTGCAAGCTTTCTACCCTCTCCATGACAATATGCTGAATGCTTCTGCAGCACAGGCATTATTTTTTAAATGGGATTAAGATCCTCTGCCACCCGGAGCAGCCTTTTTGCACTGTGTGGTTTTATGTCTCGCAAAGATCAGTCTATCTATCTAAAGTCAGAGTAGGTTTTTTTTTTCTCTGAAAATAAGCAAGAAATTATGTATTTATTAGCAATTTCTCTGACTGAAATATTCTGCTACAAGCACCAGCTTCTCTTTCACTAAGCAAAGCAAATAAGCTATTAATTCTTTGTTTTTCCTCAGGGTATGTGCACAAACAGTAGTTGTAGAAGCTCATCAAGCTGCTGTTTGTTCCTGACAGAACCAGAATGTCTGATGAATGTTTCATTATTATTTTCATCCAAAAAGGAAAAAAAAAAAAAAGTAATTTCCAGGAGAGTTTACACTCCTTTAAATGACACTGCTAGAATTCTTCTTTTGCAGGTTTGTCTAGGTCTCAGCTCCTCTCTTCTTCAGTATAACCTTTCTGAAGTCTGGTAACAAACGTTCTGGAGAAGACCAGGTGACTGGCTAGGAGCCTAATGTCCCCACTTTAGGTACTGTTGTAGAGCACTACAGTGAAGTCTGCCAAAGGCCTCATCTAGAACAACAAATCGCTTCCCACATGAAGACAGGTCTCCATTACCCAGAACAGATCAATTGCTCTCAGTGTGACTGATGAAGCTGAGGTGAAAGTACAAAAACCAGAATGATGCTAGGTCAATATTTTATTTTTGGTTATGAAAGTGATCTATTGCTGTTTAACTAGTAATTCCAAGAACATCAACACAGAAGACAGGGTAAAAAATGTTAGTTACAACACTGTTTATGTAGCCAGATTTCAAGATGAAACTAACTGTTTGTAGTTCACAAAACATTGTCATTTCATCATCTTTTATTTATGGAATTCATTAAAATGTGAGACACTAATATACCACGCACTAAAAAGAAATCCTATAAACTATTCTCCTCCATATCATCAAACCCATCAACCATACGGCAATAGATAGCTTGGAGGAACACCTCATATTCCAGTGATGAGCCCCTTCATCCCTTATGGACCGTGCATGTGCCTTGTCAATCGTTTTTCAGAGAAAAACCATTTATTTCAGTGGCACATCAGGACAAGCCAAGTAGAGCTGCAAGTAAGTGGCGGGGAGAGAATTCACCACCTGCATTTTGGCTGTTACATTCTAGATGTAGTATTTATTTTTATAAGCCCCTGAGGGAACAGCTCTCCCAGATGCACAGTATCTGCATAATCATCCAATTTTAGGGAGATTAAATATTCATATCAGGCTTCTTGAGTTGTGGTAATGTCCCTCTGGGGTTCTGAGGATCCAGGAAGAGTTTTGCCACAGTGTGATGATTGGTGTCTGTTGTTCAAAATGTCAGAGTTAGTCTCTCCCCATCATAGCCTGTTTAAATGCAAGTTCTTTGAGTGAACTCTTGAGAAAGGTGTTTTTTCCTCCTATATAATGAAGCAAGATACTATAGATTCCATAACACAAGGTAGTTTGAGGAGAACCAGACCTGCATGAAGGCTTTTGGTACACCTGTACACTGAGATTTATTATCTGTCTCTTTAGTTTAGAACCATCTAGCAAATAACTATCTCAGATGAGGCTGAGGTGAAAAACAGGTCAAGATCATGGATTTAATTAAATTAAATAGAAATATTTGTGGAAGGAGTGGGAAGAATTTACCAAAAGGTATAGATGAGCTTGGCTTGATAACATCTTCCCAAAATTTCTTCTAGGACTTTTTTATTCCTTGTTTGTTTGTTTATTCAACTGTCATAACAGTAGAATATTGAATGTAATTTAACTTTTTGCAATTAAATTGGTGATTAATATCTTTAATGAAAAGGAAAAAAAAAAAATCATACTTTCTCCCAATTTTGAGTCCTGAAAGTTCTTTAAGTTAATTGATTGATTACATTATGTAATATGTCTAAATATTGTACTTGCTCTCCTGTGGTTGACAACTTTAAAATTATCAGTGCCCAGACAGTGGCATACTTTTATGAAGCTGTGAAAACAAAGCATGCTGAAAAACTACCACCATCTTTGCAATTGTGACTACAACCCATTGTCGTGGTTTAACCTGGCTGGCAGCCAAACACCACACAGCTGCTCACTCACTCTCCCATGCCCACAGAACAAGGGAGAGAATTGGAGGGTTAAAGATAAGGAGACTTATAGGTTGATAAGAAAAAATTAGTAAGTGAAATAAAATAAAAATTAAAATGATAATGATAATGATGATAATAATGATGATGATGATAATAATAATAATAATAGAATATACAAATGAGTGAAGGACAGTGCAGTTGCCTACCATGCACAGACCAATGCCCAGACCATTCCTGGCTAGTGATCCCAGAGGAGAGAAAAAATCCTGACACTACAATCCTAGAAGAGAGCCAGATCTTTTTGGCCAACTCTTATCTATACACTGAACAGGACGTCATGTGATATGGAATATGCCATTGTCATATACAAAGGCCAATTTGGATCCATTGCTCTGTCTATACTCCCCCCACCTTCTTCTGCACCTGCAGACTAGCAAAGTATGGGAAGTTAAAAAGCCCTTGATTTCTTAGCAACAACCAAAACCATCACTACATTAAAAAATGTTCTTCTCATACCAAATCCTGTACTAAATCCAAAACACAGGGCTATTCTAGCTACTAAGAAGAAAACTAGCTCTATACCAGCCAAAACCAGGTCCCTCATTTACTGTGCTGCCTTCTCAAAATGCAAACATATTAAAGGACATCCATAGTTGTTTTTCTATTTATTGTCACTATTGACAATGACAGAAGATTTAAAGGGTATCACTTTGTTTGCATCCAAAGGATGGAATGTGCCTCTCCAAATTCAGATACTTGAAAGACAGGTGAGTACATCAGAGTTAGCTGTCTACAGTCTCTCTACAGATAATAAAGAGGAGGTGGCATTATTCAGAAAAATTCCTTTTGCCTTAAAGTGGGTATCTAAAATAGTTAAAATAAATTCTTCTCCAAAAGTATTTTCCTCCTATTACATGTGAAGAAATGTAAAGCGGCTATTTCAGATGTAGACATCTGCATTATAAACACTTCTAGTTAGATCAAAGGGATTGTATCTTATATGTTACAGGCTATTTTTCAAAAAATATGGATAATTTAGAATCTGCTTTTATTCTTTATTAAATTAATGCAGAAAGGGAAGGGGAGGGAGGCATCCCAGAGTGGCTAATTTATAGGGTAACTAATCTTGGCTCTATATGGATAAGAATCACATCCAATTGATATTCAGATATTCAAGTTTTATAAGCTTCATCTAAAGATAATACCTCCATCACTCAAATGTTTACATACTGAGGGTATTGCATAGTCTTAAGAGAGTGAATTTCTTAGCACTAAAGAATAAGTTTGCAAACTTCTATAAAATAACGTCTGAAATTGGTTAATCATCTACATTTCAATGCAAAAAAAAAAGGATACATAGCGAAATAGCTCTGGACATCCTATAAATTATTTAAATAAATAGTGGGATTTCACTGAAATGTTGGTATGTTTGCACATTCACTAAAATACTTTTTGCAACTGTTAGAAAATTCTGCAATGTCTCAGACTTGGATATCTAAAGCTAGTAATCTAATTCATGCCTTAAATTAAAACATTAAAAAAATGCTGACTGTACTCAAACACCACAAAAGCTCTTAAGCACACTTTTGAAAATCAAGCCAACTAATTTGTAGCTAACAAATCTGGGGGAACTGTTGAAAAAAACGTCATGCTAAATTTTAATAAACTTACATGTTAGACATGGGGTAGCAGCTTAAAATGTTGTGTAATTTTCTTTATATTTTGCTATATATTAACTTCATAGAGTGACAAAATACAGCAGGTTATGATGCAAAATAGGAAACTGCTGTTTTCTTGTTAGATAGACTTTCACCAGTTCAACATGATGAGCTGCTGCTCTTCTTGCCAGTTCAACATAAAAGGAAACCAGCAGATGGAAGCAATGAAAAGCAGAATCTTTTCTGCACTCATTGGCAGCTAGTGCAACTTACTGACTTTCCAAATGTATAATATACATTACCACATCTTCCACTCCTCCCGTGCCGATGGGTGTTGGATGGAGCGTCCTTCATTTCAGAAAAAGGAGGAAAGATGTAAAAAAGATAAGTGGACAACTGAAAATAGGACATACTGATTCTATTTCTACAAGTCAAAATCAGATGTTTCAGCTCTCATACTTTATATGTAATTAAACTTAGCATAATTACAAACTACTACGATAGCTACTTTGCTCTGACTATGCAGAGCAAAATCTCCTTTTGGAGGAACTAGCTTAATTCTGCTCAAGTGAAAGGAGTTGAGTTCCTGGCCCACTCTTAAAAACTGAGCTGGCATGGCAGGACCTTTTCTGCTAAACAGTTCCTGTTGTTCGATCCTCATATGTTTATTTAAATTTTTTATTAACATGAGTCAGTAAGACAGCCAAATGCAGTGTATGAATTTATGAAAATATTACTTTGGTGAAAACTATTTTTTGAAGAAATCTACCTAGAGATTTCTAACTTAAAAATAAAGGATTTATTAAAATATATGTAAGTTAAATCTTTAAGTTCCGAGACAGATCATCAGATATAAATCAGCCTAGTTTCAGTGATCACTGTAAAACTGTAGAATTTAATAGCAAATTACATGAGAAACAGGGAAAGAAGAGAAATAGAAAGTTTATTCTGATTTTTTTTAAGGGCAGCAGGCTAGTGGAACAGAAGACATACTATTCCAATATTATACTCTATTTTCATTCTAAGTGTAATTAAAATCTTCAGTGTGAGTGCTTAGCTATAGCATCTATATTTTACTAGTAGCAAGTAAAACTGTTCAGGAGGAGTTTAACAAATGTTTGAAATTTATTTGAAATTCATTACCACATTTCACCAGCTGGGATGTAGCCATGTCTGCTTTCAGTCTCACACCAAAAGCTCTGACTTTTATATGGGAAGCTGAATTTATATCGATTTGGAAAATAGCAAAGATTGGAAAGTCTTCAAGCCACAGTGGCAGTGAGATGAGACTTCATGTACTGGTTGCATTTAGAGGGGAATGGGAGAAACTGAGCAATGGGTTTGTTATGCTCTGGATCTTCTCTTTCTAACATGCTCTATTGTACCTCATTTCCACAAAAACCTTGTGATCACTCTCCCTAACCACTATCCTGTCATTCTTCACCCCAAGCTAAAACAAGCTGTATATTACAGCCCTGTTCATTTTTAGAAAGACACTGAATCCTGTCTATTCTGGTTTTGTTTTCTTTTTACTTTCACACTCCAATAAACCTAACCCACTTTCAACATACTAAGACAATTTAATCTGTCCAAACAAGGATAGTGTATTTTAATATAATGTTTATTTGCACTGATTTCTTTCAAATGACCTCTATGTAGTCAAATCTTGAGGAAAGTAAACCAACTTTGTCTTCTTGGTCTATACCGAATTCCACAAACACAAAAGAACACAGAACAACAGCAAAACCTCAAACATTTTTTTTTTTTTTTCCTAGGAATGGATATTAATGTCCAAAATATTTTTTCAAAAATTTACAGAATGCATGGAGATTTTTTGATAGTATTCTTAAGAGTAACACATTTCAAAAGTCTTCTGAAGAAGTCTACAACCTGATAATTTTCTTGAGAGAAGCTTTGTTTTTTGTTGTTGTTGTTGGCATTGTAACCAGATTGCTATACCTTTTAGGAAAAAAATCTTTCTTAAGTAGAGCTTACAAAAGGCTACTGAAGCAGAACTGGCCTCTTAGCAAATCCAAAGGATTGTGCATATATAAAGTGTTATGTTTGCATGAAGTGTAAAGACAGTGGACGTGGGAATAGATCTGGCAGTAGGAGGATAATGTTTTCCATGATGCCTTCCATTATGCACTTCACAGAGAGAAAACATTCATTATGATCCAGACTCATCTTTCCCAAGTCCTTCTGTGTCTCTTTCAATAACTGTGTCTTCCCACCTTTTCTACATGATCTCAACTTCTGTCCTTCCCAGACACCTCTCATCAAGGTTATTCAAATCCCTCATGTTCCCTTTCTATCTTGGTCCTATTTTCATCTCACTGTCCCTGTCCTGTCAGCCCATGGCTGCTAACACTAAGACACACACAGCTGCTTCTTCAGCATTGCCCAGTTTGGGGAATAAGAAAATGGCCCCTCTCTCTCTATATATATATTGCTACAACATATTTTTCTCTCCCTGTCTCTTTCACCAACGGATCTCTAGGGAATGTTTTTAATGTCAAGTAGCACACTGAAAAATTTATTAACAATTAATCAAATCATTGACAGTTTTTACTTGCAAAGAGTAAAAAAAAAAAAAAACAATTTCCTCAGAGTTTAATGACAAGGAATTTATGAAAACTTTAAAAATCTTTTTCCAGTTTGGAACAAAATTTTCCCAGAAAATTGACTTGCAGTAATTAGTAGTGAGCTGACATAAATAATTTATGGGGAATCTGTTTTGTTCTGGGGCAGCTGGCAAGTATGGTAGTCATGAACCTGTTTCTAGCAGACAAACATTGTCCCACATATTCTCCATAACAACATCAAGGATGTATTGACATTCAAATGTACGTGTTTGGGGTACTTAAAAAAGGAAAGTAAAATAAAATAAGCCCATAGCAAAGCATCTTATGCACCAATAAATATGAGGTGGCATGACCACATGGTATATCCCAGAGATGGCTGTTGGGAGAACTATGACTGATTTTACAAGCACTGGGTCTATAACAAAACAATTGTAGTGTTTTATTTTAATTATGAGTATGAATGTGTTTCATTTATTCTTTCAGTGGCTTCAGCCTCATGTTGGTCACTAGGGACATAAGATATGTAGTATATCTTATAATACACAGTGCTCTTTGTTGCTTTTGGAGTGATCAGGTTGCTCATATACTGCATTGTCCTAATAGATATGGTAATCCCACTGCTACAGTACCAAAAACTGTCGATAGTGTTGCTTAAAATACATGGTGTTTTGTACTGTTGTGTTGGTATGACTCTTCAAGCAGACAAGATTAAATTCCAAAGCAAATTCTTCAACAAAAGCAGTATGCAATGTGTGCTCTCAGTCACCTCAGCTGATAGGCTGCTCTGTCTCTTGGCACCAAGAGAGCACAACATGCAGAAAACAATCCAGACCTTTTACTTTAGAGACCTATGTCAGATGTAACAACACTTGAAACATAGTTCTTTCACCTCAACAGGGCTGCTGAAATTGTCTAGATTTTATTACTAAGTTCCAAACTCAAAAAACTTTATAGTAGTAGTTGAAAAGGCAATTTGGTCTGTTCTTGAAGAGGTTATTAAAAATCAGCTCCAGGAAACTGTGTTGTTGCTCTGCTCTTGGGATCAAGCAATTCTCCATTGGAAAGGCCTTCCTCTAGAACTGCTTGTTACTGGTTTTACAGTATGTCCCTAATGCAAATTTCACAATATGGTACTTTGGGATATGTTTCTAGTTAAGAGTTCTTGGAATATTTACACATTTTCCTTGAAAATAAAACAGAAGCACTTAAGTGAAACCAAGGCATACCTTGTGCTGGCTGGAGACCTAATTGGACACCAGATCTACGGTCCTTCTCACTTGTGGATTTTCTGCCTGTTTCTAGCTGCATGCTGCAGCTAGATGGTTGTGAGGTGTTTCAGAGGTGACTGGGAGGTGTTAGAGAGCAGCATGCAATGTCGGATGAGAAAGTGAGAGCAGCATGCAATGTCAGATGAGAAAGTGTGAGCAGGCTGCAGTTGTTGGCTTCAACTGTTCATGCTAGTCATTGCAAACTTAACTGCCAATACTAGTTACTACCTTTGATTGACAACAAGGGTACATTTCATCTAAACCAAGGGTAACTATTTCCCTTCTGGAATTCTGACTGGGTTTTATCACTCTGAAGTAACTGAACTTAAAGGATAACACAAATGTTCAGGTGAAGGTTGCTTTCTCAAAAAATTTCAGACGCACTACATGAGACTGCAATCCAAAAAGAGAATCATTGTTCCTGCTGATCTAAAACAATGAGGGGACAACAGTGCTTGATGTGGACACTGAATCCTTCTTCGGGATAACCCTCCTCCTTGAGGCCCCTGTTGGGTGGCTCCTGAATTGGTTGAATCAGTTGAAGTCAATCCTTTAAAGCCATGTTTTTGCACACCAAAGTTGTGAAAGAAACTATTGCTTTCCATAGCTGCTCTGAATCACTGTTGTTTCCATGCTGTGGCTTTTTAGCTCTTTTCTCAGGCCTGTAGAGTGGATGGTCTTAAAGCTGAAGAAGATTACCTTTGTTTATACATGTAAGGAGTTTGCTAAATACCTTTTTCTTCAATTTGAATAAAACAATTACTGTTGGATATATTGAAAAAGTTTTGTTGCTTCTTGTTGTTGTTGAAGACTCTTATCTAAAGTCGTAAAGGTCAAGAAAGTCATACCTCAGAATGACAGATCCATGAAAAAGTTAGCAAATCTTCTTAGTCTTCTCAGTATTCTATAGTGATTCAGATTCTGTGTGATGGTCCTGTATATTACCATTTTAATTGCTCTACATGAGACTATATAATATATTCAGTAAGGCATGATGTTGAATAATGAAACGTTTCATTACAGAAGCATAAGCCTCTTCATTATATTGTCATGGGAATAGATTTGTTCTATTATAATTGTTTTTATATTTACAAAAAAAATCTCAAATATATTAAGCTTTAGTACACTAATTAGTTTGCACTTTACAATACCTGTATGTGTGATTTTCTTTCTGTTCACAGCTGGCAGATGGTGTGGAGCATATAGTTCTGCTATTAAAAGCTGAGGAATTTCAAAGAGGAGAGCACAACAGTGTGTATTGCTCTTTGTTGCCTTTTCACTATGTCTGCAACACTGGCCTGTCTTCTTTCTTTTTTCTTTTTCTTCTTTTTTTTTTTTTTAACTTTGCTTAATTTTTCAATTCTTATTTATCTGCTGTTGCACTTTAGGTCCACTGTACTGCTTCCAGTAACTCCCTTAACAGTTGCATTAGATTTTGTGTGCTTGAACACAGTGAATTTCTATCCATATTTGATTTCATTAACTTCACTCAACTGTAAGCACATATAAAGTTAATCATGCTGTTAAACGTTCCTTTGAATAAGTCCATGGACACAAAAAAGCCACAACAGGGCAGACAATATTATGCATTCAAAGGCTGTCAGTCAATTACTCAATAGTGCCTGATCATATGCACATTCTCTTTATATAATAAACTTACAGTCTCAGTATTCAACCATTTAATAAAGTTATCTACTGGTAATTTTTACACTAGAATATTATAAAGTAACTCATATCTCAAAAGTAACATGTGATAATGGTGGTTTTGGTGAGTCTTAAATTAGAATAAAATGTAAGGGATATATGTTCCAAGGTATAATCTTCTATGTGAAAGAGATAATTAGTAGATAATTAGAATATTTTATTTTTCCACACATAGATTTTTTTTCAACAAAATCGCTTACGATTATTAACAAAACTGAATACCTGTACAGTAGCTCACACTTTGAAAAGCAGGAATAATAAAAGGCAGATTTTACATTTTTAGCCTGAAGAGCTTTTTTGTGTCTTGATTAGATTACAATAATGAAAGATTACCTCCTGAGGCTGCTAGCTCTGCCTCCTGATGGTCTTAATGAAGACCAGAAAGAAGAAAAACTACATGCTTGTTGTCTGCTAAGTGCTAGTTCCTAAATTCTTTAAGAATAATCCAACCCCAAGATAAAGTTGCTAAGACTAGGGGTTTCATGGCCAAATTTTTAATGGTAGGAGCTTATGTTAAATACCTTAATGAATGAGTAATCTCAACAAGGTAGATCAGGCCACCCATCTTAGATGCTCAGGCATTCAGTCAATGCTGCACTTTAGGCACCCTGGAAATGCTGACGTTTTAAAGAGAAACACCACCTTGACTCAGGTGCCTACCATCTCTGGATATTGTGCCCCAGCTAGTAAAAATGAGTGAAGGATCCTTATCCATCTAAGCACTCACTGTGATGGGCAAGAGTGCACCTGATGCAATGCTAAGTGATCCAATGATCCAGGCTTAAATGCCAAAACATCACATCCAGCTGGTCACCTTCCCTGAAGAACAGACAGAAGACTCCCCACAATACAGTCTGCAAAGTACTAGAGATTTGCAAAAGACTCTGGTCACTGGCAGGAAACTTCTCTGTCTCTAGCAGGTGCTGGAAATGCCATCAAGTCATTCCACTCCATTTTAGGGAGGACACAGAGTGGAGGAAGGATGCATAAGAAAACAGCTGTCTCTGTTTTTTCTGGTGAGGCTGGGTAGATGATGAATGTTCAGTGCTTCTTTCCCATTTATTTTTCCCTTAACTAGCCATGAATTCTTGCACCCAGAAGGAACAGTCAACCATAACCTACTACTGCAGTCCTTGTGAGGCACTCAAAAGATCTTCAGTGCTTGAAAGGACAGAAAATAAATTAATTCAGAACATTGTTTACTTGATTATTTTAAATATATTTTTAATACTTAGCTAGTGGCTAAAACATGCCATATTGTTTGCTTTTCTGTTCTCTTCCTCCCTCAGCTTCAAATTCATAAGATCCTGACATAGGCTTACTACTTTCCCAGGCAAAAATGAAATATTTTTTTTCAAAAGTCCCAAATAAAGGAATACAGCATTTCCAGATAGTAGGAAATATAACAAAAAGAGAAAACAAAATAAGACATAGAACAATTTCTACATAACAACAAAATCTCTTACTTTACAAAATCAACCTCCATTCAAAAATATCCCAAATAGCAGCATCAACAACAACAAACATTTTCTGTGAAGAACTCTGATTAGAGTACATATTATTCCCTGTGTTGATTAATTGAACTGGCATTTTGATTACATTTGATTGTACACATTAGATAAGTTAATGTTGTGCAGTGATACACCAATGCATACAGAGGGCTTTTTAATTTAATGTAAACAATTATATCCTAAATCACACAAAGCATTGAAACATACACCTTATTTTTTTTAAAACTCAGTAAACATTATTTCCCTTCATACATTTTGAAAATCATGGCTCTGACTGAGGTTATAGAAGCGCTCTTGCAAAGTAACTTTGAAGGCTTTTGATTGCTTTGCAGGACAGGCATCTCAGAGCTCCAGCTGCAGACTCTGACTTTGACACAGAACAGCCTTTCTCCTCAAACAGAGGAGATGATTAATCCTCTTGCCAATGCTTATGTGCTCCAAGGGGTATTACAGTCAGGAATGAGTAAAGGAAGAGGTTGCAATAGCAAAAAAAATAATAATTATAATGAAGAGGATCTTCCAGGTCTATTTTGAAACTTTCAGTTTTACATGTGTTTGAGATAAGATCAGTCATTTACCTGAGAAAGTGGGAAAGATCTTAGATCTGAGGGGTATTTGACAACAAAAACGGTGGGTTTAAATCTATTAGCTATTTTTATTAATATCTAGATTTGATCACACATACTAAGTTTAAATAGTGTAAGCAAATCCAGCTTTGAAAACCAAATTTTCCTTCAGGTTTGTCAGATTAGGGTCTTACTTTGCAGGCTCTTGCAAATATTATAGTTTCTATTATAATGCTATTTAAGGTCAAAATACATTTCTCACATAGTTCACAAAAGCATTTTGCAAATATGTATTTATCTAAAGGAAATTAAAGTTAAAGGCTAGGAGAGAGGGAATGTGTACAAATATAATTACTACATGAGAAATATATGGAAGTTCAAGGCCTCAAGTAAACTGGAAAGTGCCTTTGTTAAAGTCTGAAGGTTAATCAGTAATATTCTGCAGTATTCTGAAAGCCCCTCCTGTATACGTGTAAACAGAGCTGATTCTATAGCACATTTAAAAATCAAGGAAGGAAAACCACTCAAATACTATGAGTGATTTGGAAATAAATATTAATTTGTAATTAATATATAAACAGATATATTTATATATAAAGTTTATATGCTGTCTTAAGCAGAAGTGGAACAAAGAAAAAATATAACTAAAGTCTGCTTATTTAAAAGTAGCTGAAATTTTTTAACAAGATGTAAAAAGAGATAAAGGAATACAGAATAGTAGTCACAGCAGGCACATATATATAGTGCAAGAATTAACAAGTCATGGTAGGAAAATATCATAAGTAACATTGATAGGGCCAACTTTTTTTGCAAAACTGATAAGAACCAATGAATCACTGATAAGGTAACTGATTATTTAAAAGCAAACAAATAAGAACAATGGCAATTTTTAAAAGACTCTTTAATGAGCAGACATTAGATTGCTAAAATCAACCTTGTCAGACTAGCTTGGTGTCCCTTCCTAGACCTGATAAAAAGATTTTGTCTTCATCTAGTGAGTTGCAGTGCAAAAAGGCGAGAGGTGGAAGGAAGGACATAATGCCTAGGTGGGACTCATTAACATTGTCTGGATGTGTGGTGTTAACACCCCAAATAATCACCCTTTCCTTATGTACTTCACTACAATTCTTTTACCCCAAATTTCTGTCTGTAGAGTTGTTTAGGTTTGTGTTAAGAGTTGTTTGGCAAATAAGGAGAGTTGGGTTCCCTATCTGTTCCTCTTCACTGAAATAGGAAATTAGCAAATTCATCTTCATATTTTTGATTGGTAAAAATCATTCATATCTGAAGCTATCAGCCTTCAACCAGGGATGTCAGAACAAGCTGTCATAAGCAACATCCAAGGCTGATTTTGACAGTGACTTGTCCCAGGAGCAGACGAAGTGCCCCAGTGAGAAAACCATAGAGCTTATGAAAGTTAGTGAGGAAGCACTTCACTTTCCCAGTGGATGGGCATTTCATTAACACCTCTTTTTGAAGGGCAAAATTACATCCTGGCTACAGTATGCTCAGGTCTTGGCCTTCCTCAAGAAACCATCTAATTACTATCTTCTGTCAAACCTCGCTTTTTGGAGAAGGTGATTAAGGAGGCAGTTGCTAAGCAACTTCAGGAGCACCTGGTCAAAGTAGATTTTTTAGACTTCTTCCATTCTTCAAGTAAAGGTTTCCAGCTAAGTTTTTATAACAGTGTTAGCTTCATATTTCATAATACTGCTTTTGGGACACTAATGAAATATTGCTTTATACCAACTCTGTTAATGTCTTGCACATATATTTCAGTTATTTAAGATTCAAGTCATTTTATGCTGAGTAACAGAAGGAACATGTTATTACTAGAATTTTACAAAGAGCACATGCATATAAAATCAAATGTATTTTACTTATATTCATGAAAAGCAAAGCTCACCTTGAAGAACAGATAATGATTTTATTCACATTCATCTCCATGTTTCTCCCTAAATCCCAGATATCAAATATGCAAATCCCCCAGCTTCAGTCAAGAAAAACGAAAAACTGAAATTGTATCACCATCAGGACTTCAAATAATGAATCCATGAATACAAAGATCTGTGATAAATGAGTTTCTAACAACAATGAGGTTTCTAATAACAGCAGGAATCACATTATGTGAACATAAAGTGGAAGTTTCATGTATGAATGGTTTAAAGAACTACAACTGTAAGTTTTCTTAAAATGAGGAATGATGCAGACTGTAGCTGTCAGAAGTTCTTCTTTGGACCTGTCAAATCCCCTGCTTTCACAGAGCCTGGAGCTCAGCTGCAAAGTTGTGGCTAAGGAATTAACTAAAAGTGCTGCAATATTCAAACAAGCAAACAAACAAACTGACAAAGAAGCTTCCCTCAGAAAACCTGTCCAAGTTGGAAACACTCTGATAATACAAAATATCTAGGTTTGTTTACATAACTTTATACATATATGTGTAGATATTCTGCATGATATGAAATAATTGGTCAATTTCATTATATAATTATCTGAAGCAAAGATATAAAGAGCTTTTTGTTTCAAAAGGGTGATGTTTCTAGAAAATTATTCTGTCTGGCTCCAGCGAGACAGTAGGAAGAATGGTCAATCTGATGCTGTTACAAGTAGTGAGAAAATCCTCTCCCTGAAGTCAGACAACTTGTCAGTGAGAACAGCTGAGGTGAACTGTGAAAGGGTTAATAAAAGGTAGTGCCAGTGTGAAATTTCAGCTCTATCACCCTCCCATATTGACTTTCCCGGTTATCAAGTTTCTATTACATAACCAGATTTATGTGGCAGCTCTGAACATCACGAGCGTAAATCAGCGAGTGGGAGCAGCCGGCAGAGGCAGACAGGGAAATTGTTTGTAAGTCCCATGGATGTTCAGTTCTGAGTTTGAAACTCTAGCAATACTCATGAACTTGTGACCGTGGAAAGCAGTGTCAGTGGGGGAGCTCAGCCTCTTTCCTGAAGCTTGCCAAGTTCTCCACTGCTGAAGCTGCAGAAAACACACGGGAGGATGGAGCAGAGAGGAGAGGAAACAGGAGACAGCCAAGGCACAGAAGCAACAGGGAGCAACTCTTCCTTCTACTACAGCTCCCACTGTGGATGGTGGAAGCATCTGACCATTCATTATTCCTTGAGAAGCCTGGCAAAGGCATGCTTTTTACTGTTTTCAGTAAGATTGCAGAAAGGCAATCTTCTTTTTGTCTGATTGAACACAGAAAATAAGACTACTTAGTTTCTCCAATACCAAGACTGGCATCAGTACAACACCTTATGCTTTGACTTCTTTCTGCTTGTCAGTCTGTCTTCAGAGGAGCTCTTTTCAGGCCACAGGACATCTGGAAAAATACAGTGTTTTCTAGGCAAATAGTAACAATTATTAAGAGCTATATGTTTGTCTGTTAAATGTGCAATTCCTTTATGCCTGTTTGTTACTGGTACAGCATTACCCACTTCTGATTATCATACATCATTAACTTTCAGAATGACTCACAGCCAGGAGGGTGTTAGGCGTTCAATGGTCCTTTCGTTCTGTTGTAAAGCATTCATCTTTATCTAGCAGGAAAGGCCCTCTCTCTAGCATGACCCACTGACCTGGTACTCTGTAGCAATACAGAGATCCACTGGAATGCAGCATGGTTGCACGTCAACACACAAATATGAATTTATTTTGCATCAGACTCAGGATAGCCTAGGGTACAAGCATGTACTTGAGTCTTTTCCCAGTATGGACTCCAGCCCCAGTCATGGTAAGCACTCCTGGCTTCCACAGCAAAAACATAAGCACAACTGCAAGATTAGAAGGAATCTTAGTTGTCTTGGAGGGAATGAGGGCAAGAGAATGACACTGGCAGAAAGGTATTTTCACAGATTTTGCTAAAGGAGACTTTCCTTGGATCTTTGCAACTCCCTCTATTTTTAGGTGTTTTGAACTCTTCTTGATGTTGTACATGACCAATTCCCTAACACGTTATATCTCTTTTCCACTATTATCATGAGGATATTTTCTGGCTGTCTATGAATTGTCCCCCTCTACTCATCACTGGTGAGGCTACACCTCGAATATTGTGTTCAGTTTTGGGCCCCTCACTGCAAGAAAGATATCGAGGTGCTGGACCACATCTAAAGAAGAGCAATGAAGGTGGAGTGTGGAGCACAAGTCTTATGAGGAGCAGCTGAGAGAACTGGGGTAGTTTAGCTTGGAGAAAAGGAGGCTAAGGGGAGACCTCATTGCTCTTTTCAACTACCTGAAAGGAAGGTGTAGCAAGGCAGGTCTTGGTCTTTTCTCACAGGCAACAAGTGGTAGAAATGGCCTCAAGTTGCACCAGGGGAGATTTAGATTGGATATTAGCAAAAACTTATTCGTGAAAAGGGTTGTCACAGGCTGTCCAGGGAAGTGATTGAGTCACCATCCCTACAGCCATTTTAAAAATGTGTAGATGTGGTGCTTAGTGACACGGTTTAGTAGTGGACTTGGCAGTGTTAGGTTTACAGGACTTGATGATCTCAAAGGTCTTTTTAAAAAAACCCCACGATTCTATGATTCTATGAATTGATTCCAATTTGACAGCATGGATTTCTTCCTGGGAAGGAAACACTACTTTGGGGGATGTTGCATTTGATTATTGTTTATCCAGTCAGTTCAGTTAGTTAAGTTGAAATGAACTCATGTTTCCTTCCTGGGTTAATCTTCTGACAGTCCCCAAATGTACGTGCAATGTGGGAGTTTCTGTTTGTTTGTTTGTTTGTTTGTTTGTTTGTTTGTTTCCAGAGGAGAGATGTGCCATTTTCCACAAGCAGGCGAATGTCTACTTTATATCTACAACTAATGCTAAGGGTAGGTGATTAAAGAAGGCAAAGAAGCAAGGTTAATTTCAGTTCCCCCATGACGGTGGAATTAAAAACAATTCCCTTTAAAGAGACTAGCTCTGGACAGTACTTGTGGTGCATGATCCAGTTTCCTTTTGCCCATGGAAATCCAGGCAGGAAAACACTTTCAAGTTCAACTTGTTGTTATGCACCTTTCCCACTTTCCAGGTAAATATTCCAGCTGGTGACTATTGTGCAGTGCTTCCAGCTGATCACTATTGAACAATGCCATCACCTTTAAACAGTCTTTACAAATACAAAGACTACCAAAACTTATCAAATTTTTAGACAAAGTTTGTCTTCAATTAGTTTATATTTTTCCACCTAAGGAATTTTTGGAAATAACACCTATTTTTTGTGCATCTCTGATTTACTTAGGTAAGTACTTTGGTGTCACTGTGCTTCAGTATTCTTGAATGAAAAGGCAGTAGTACAACATCTTCTTTTCTAGAACTGCTGCAGGCTTTATATAACATTTATCCCAAGAAGACAGAAAACTCTGTAAGTATTAAATATATGGCCTTACATTTGTAATCTTGTTCTGGAAATGACATTTTCTTCTTATTGCCATCCAATATCAAGCTGAAAACAGTTCTTAAAAACTAATGGCCTGTGCTAAATAGATACTGAAGGATCAGTGTCTAATTTTAGCTAGACTATATTATAATAAGTAATTACTTTCTTTCATATTATGTTTATATAGCATGACCAAGTTTAAATACTTGCTTTAGTAAGGCCCTGAAATGAATAATACATCTTCTTGAAGGAAGAATAAAAAAGCTTTAAGTTACCCATTGAAAACTTACACAGAAGCTTCTTTCAGTTTATTCAAGCTCCATGTGGATGAACTGATATCTGCACTAATACACTGGGGAAGTATACAAAGAAAACTGTCTTTTAGCAGCTTTTTGTACTGCTATGTTTTGAAGCAAAGCACCCCTTTCCCTAGAAAATTTCTCTGGATTTTCTTTATGGTCCATAAGACGAACAGGTTACAGCTTTTTCTAGTGTCTTGGTGGGGACTGGATATATGTTATGCTACTGACAGTCCATCCAACTCAGGACTCAGTTCTGCTCCTCTTTCTAGATGAGTTCACTAGACAGGTAGGCTGCCAGCAGTGGGATCTCATTTCTTCTGCTAGAGATGAGATCAGATGTAAAATCCAGGACTGTGTAACAGGAGTGAAGGTTTCAGTATCTGTCCTTCAGACTGTTTTAAAGATCTCTTGGCATCAGATTCTCCTTTCCTCTAAAGAGATGGCTCTTGAAAGCTGCTCTTGCTGTGGTAATTCCTAGATAAAATGCTAAAGAGCAGTGTATGGCTGTCTAAACCTGTATCAATAACCATTCATTGCCAAGGAGTCTAGAGCATTCATAATGCCTTTTTTGATCTTGTTAGCTTCAGAATGCCTTGTAATGATACTATTTTTATGTATCAGTGCACAGAGATCTTAGCACAGAGCTCAGCTCCAATATAAAATGCTCTATTCAAATACAGAGCAAAAGGATGTTTTCTACCCCAAAGAGATCATGTCTGAATATGACAGACAAGTGACTTGCAGACATAGAGGTGAAATAAAATATTGGTCAGCTTAGAAGGTTGTATTCTTACAGAATTAGAAGCTTGACCATGGTTTTAGGTTGTTTTGTTTTATGTTTTTTGGGTTTTTTTTGTAGTAAATACAAGTAGTGTTTACATATATTTTCTGCATGTTTCCATATGTATGTAAATCCATTTATAAGAATAACATAGTTTGTGCAATAAATGTATGCACATATTCAGTATTTCTGATGTTTAATACAGATGGTACAGTGCAGTTTTATCTTCCTGAACAGCTTTCAAAAGTAGTTTCATTGGATTTCCACTACAGTACCAGCCAGTCCAGGCAAGTGACATTATCAGTCTCTCAGTAATGTGAATGAGATTACATGTGATAATGTCAAGCAACAAATGTTGAGGTACCTAGTTCAATCTGGTGTAACTTGATTTTTACAAAAAATATGTTTGAATCAAACCCTATGTCTAGACATTAGAGTCAAAAGTCTTTTTTTCTTTTATTTTTTTTTAATCTTTTAAATTGTTCCAGAATAAATTAAATGTACAATAATCATAGTGTCAATGTGAAACCCAGATTTCAAACTGAGTTATATTGAAGACTATATCTAGTTCTTCACACTCTGGGTGACACAAATACATTGACTGTGTAACACTGTCATATGATTTCTGACAAAATATTTTTATATTGGAATTTTTTTAATTAACTGAAAAATTGTGAATAATAGCAATGCTTTTGAAAAAAAAATCTCATTTTCAGTGAAATTCTGAAGCTCTAATATTTTTAATAGACAAAACTCCAAAATGCTGGCAAAACTGATAATCAAAGTGAAAAAATATGAAAAAAAAATATTGATTAGAATAAATAAAATTTCATCAATATGCTTCAAAGGGAAAATTTCTTCCTGTTATGATAAATGTGAGAGAATAATTTAGAACTATTCATACAGTTCCCATTGGCAAGAGCTTTTAGGGCTCATATGAAGAATAAAATACAATTCTTTTCCTGGCCTCATTCACAATGACCAGTAACAACGAATTCAAATGTAGGCATAAAATTTGTTTGAACCTATGATGCACAAAGAAACCCTTTCTATATATGATATGATATTCTTCATCCCAGAAGAATGTACAACTTTTTTTTTTTTTTCCCCCATGCTCTTGGATGTCAGGACAATTAGAAAGGAGCATAGCAGCTGTGATATTTTGAAAGGAGACCTATAATATTGAAAGGTTACCATTTTTTTCCTCCAGAAAAGCCGTATAAAATAATACAGACTTAAAATTCTATCTAGACAAATAAAACCAAATGAAATTTGTAGGTGAAATTACATTATATTAATTTGCTGTTACCACAAATAAAATATTATAAAGCAAACAAATTATGTTAAACTAAACAAAAAAATTAATTAATGTTTCAGTACAAATTTCATCATTGATTTAACTAGAATTATTAGTGACACTCCTGGAATGTAGCAGATGTTACTGTTCTTTTGCTGTCCTGTCTTGCTTTTTGGTACACTGCTATCCACAGAAGGCATATCCTGTACATTCAGGCATCAGACAGAGGTCAATCAATCTAAGCAATTTTCATAAGAACCAGAGAAAATAACAAAGAAAAAACGAAAAAAAAATGTAATATATACTCCAGACTCCCCTCTGCACCCGGAATTTTGAAGAATTTCTTGCAGAAAAACAGTAGGGTAGATGAAAAATCTCTGTCCATCCATTGCCTCATCACCAGTTTTACTCTCAACTCTTAAATACCCTAAGTGAAAGGAAAAGCAGAACAAGGTCATAAAAGTCATAAACTCTTAATAAAATGAGAATTGCTATTAACAGTGTTTTCTCCTGTTCCCAGAACAGTGCATATTTTTTAATCCTTTTTAAGGATGAACTCATGCAGATCTAATGATGCTGATTCACAGACACACTGAAGTAATGCACTTCAGATGAGAAGCACATTGCATCATTTCAACAGGTCTCACAATGTAAATATTAAAGGGAATTTCACCATGGCATCAGCTTTTACTGTAATCAAAGACTCCAAGGTATGATTACAGTTAAACAGGTCACACAGTGAGATAGACTCACTGAGGCAGTAAGATGGTCCTGATCTGAAGAACATAAGCCAATTCTTTTACTGTATAATAGCATATAATGTTATATTTTGTCTTTAAAAAAAAAAAAACAAAAACAATTTAAGTTATGCTCCAATCAATTATTCCTGGTTAAGGGAAAAAAACTCTAGCATGAGTATTGCACATATTTATATCAAAGTTAAACACTGTGGAAAGAGGCTGTAAAATGATTTTTTTTCCTCACAGGACAGGATAAGTAGCGATTAACTGAAGTGTGCAAACAAAGTGCATTGCTTAAAGACCTGTGGTTTTTTTATGTGCTGCATTTTATATTTGGAAGGAAACAAGAAATCTCACGGTTCTGGTGCTTATTTTTGAAAAATGATCTCAGGAAGAGAATATGTCATGTAAACATGAACCTCTTTCCTTGGGAGAGCAAAGATAGCTCCTGGAGGTATTGCCTGCTTATCTTTTTTTATAGAGTTCTGACCTGAACCTGTCACAAGCTGCTTCCACTGAGGCCTTTAGTTCCTTTCCTCTCCCAGAGGATAACTGGGTGTGAAATGGAGAGTTTTATTTATGTAGGGTATGCAGCTGTTGTGAAATATAAATACTACTCCACCTAGAAGTTAGGAAAAGCAGTTTAAAACTTAACTCTCTCACCTGGAGAATATACGACAGTGAACTTTGGGTCCACCCTTCCTCCCTGTGGGCATCCTTCTAGGCCAGACTTCCACATGCTATGTTCCAGCACCCCTGAGCTCAAGCTATTGTTGTTGATGAAGAAGACCTGTACCCACCACACAGTGGTGGGCTAAGTCATAGGCAGCTTGTTTGCAAGAAAAGTTAGTATGACGCTTCTCAAATTTTACTCTTGCCTTTTATAGTTCTTTATTTTATCACAATTGTTATATGAAAATGTAAATTGTTCAAACACTTGATGCTTTTCCACTTAATTAAAACTCCATGAAACCCGACTGACTTATTGGATAGAGAAATAAGGTTATTGCTTGACTAAAACCGTACCGTATCAAAATTATTACTTGACTGAAACCAACCAAATCCTGGGCTGCATCAAGAGAAGCGTGGCCAGCAGGTCGAGGGAGTTGATTCTCTAAGAAAGACATGGAACAATTAGAACGAGTCCAGAGGAGGCCACGAGGATGATCTGAGGGCTGGAGCACCTCTCCTACGAGGACAGGTTGAGAGAGTTTGGGCTGTTCAGCCTGGAAAAGAGAAGGCTCCGGGGAGACCTTATAGCAGCCTTCCAATACCTGAAGGCACCTACAAGAAAGCTGAGGGACTTTTCATAAGGGCAGTTAATGACAGAAAAAGGGGTAATGGCTTTAAACTGAAAGAGGGTAGACTTAGATTAGATATTAGGAAGAAATTCTTCACCGTGAGGGTGGTGAGGAACAGGCTGCCCAGAGAAGTTGTGGATGCCCCCTCCCTGGAATTTTTCAAGGCCAGGCTGGATGAGGCTTTGAGCAACCTCGTCTAGTGGAAAGGGTCCCTGCTCATGGCAGGGAGGTTGAAACTAGAGGATCTTTTAAGGTCCCTTCCAACCCAAACCATTCTATGATTCTATGACTGCTTATTTGTTTTTGGGTTTTTTTTCTGGACAAATGTCTGTTTTCCCTCCCAGAGATGTATGCTGGGTAAATCTTGAGGAATTAGAAACAGGATTACCTTGCATGTAGTAGTCTTATTCCCATTGAAAAGTCCTAGAATTTCTGTGGATTTTCAATGTGAAGGCCATGCACATGTTCTTCACCCCCCACTTTGCAACCAGTAGCCCACATGCTTATGTTAGTCACACACTGTGGTCCTGCAGCATGTCTGAGGCATTTTCAGCAGTGTTTGGCCTGCTCTGTAGGTTTATAAAAAGCCAAGATCCATTTCATAGTCCAGTTGAGGGGACTATATACTCCTATGTGTTATCATGCCTTCAAAAACAGCATAGGGTTTGAGGACATTGATGTTGATTTCAACTAGTTCAAGTATTTCTAACATGTGGGGCTGCTCTGGACAGACTTTCTGCACATAATTCATATTGAGGAGAATAAAATCTGAATCTAAATTTTTAACTTGCTGTTTCACTACCATGATTCCTATATATGTAACACTATATTTTTACTGGGCCAGCCCTTGCACTAGCTTGTACATCAGGGTTGAAGCCTGGGCTCTCCTTTCTCTCTTGTGTTTTGTGAGTAGTTGGATCTTGCATCTCCTCTTCACCAATTATTCCATACAGTTCCTAGTGCTGCCCAGTGTGCTGAGTAGGAGATTTTGGCTACACCTTCTTTTAGCACTCAGAAGCCCTTTCCCAGATTATCTAGAGCTGGTTTGTAGTGTAAGTAGCTAGAATATGAGAATGATTGATTCTCTTATTCTCCCCTTGTCTGCAGGCAGAGGATTGCCCATCATCCAGCTCTTCATGGTGACTCCTGCCACGGTAAAGAGCACAGCCAGTTTCTGGCCACTATAACACCAGGAATTCCTCCTTCTTACTACAAAGGCTCATCTCTACTAATTTTCTGAAACACTGAACTGTGTAAATAAGCCAATGCCTGGGTTATTCTTTCATATCTGTTCTTAGAGGAAATCCATACCTATGAATGTTTAGATCTGAGAGAAGTTGTCATTTATTTTACTCAGAAAGTAAAAAATTTTCTCTCTCAGATCTTCCCAAAAACCTTCCTTGTTTTATTTTCCCAAGAAAAGCTCTCTGTATCTGTTTCCAAACTTTATCTTGGTGATAGCTGTCTATAAGAAAAAACTGGTCTGCTTATTTAAGCTCTGTCATTGTATACGAAATGAAAGCTTTTATTGTATCGCATTACATATATGGTGAAGTAGGAGTGAGAGTGTATAAAAGAAGTCCAGTATCTACATTTGTTCATTCATTGCATCACCGTATTTAGTTGCCTATTCACAGGAAACAATAATGCTTTTGTATAAATCTGAGGCTTAAAATCTAGTCGACCATGCAATACTTATTCTACAGTCCACATTATTTTCATTTTCTTAATGCTTGCTTTACACTTTGCAGAGATATGAAAGCATCTTACCATTTGACTTAACATCTGTTTGGGAGAGTCTTTGCCAGGGAAGAAGGGATAATACTGTGGTGTGAAAAGAAATGTGTACGAGTGCGACACACTGAGCTCTGGTAGAAGTGACATGTTTAATGGCACTCAGGCTTATTTGTTATTAGCTTGCCAAGGAGTCCTTTTTGTATATGTTGAATCTTAGCAACGTCAATGTATCGATCTAAGTGTGCTTGTATGCCAGTGAATTGCACACTGGTATGTACTGGTGCTAAAACTGTCTAGAATCTATGTCTGTGCCTAGTTAGAAGTTATTTTGAAAGTTTCACCTTTTTCACTGGAAGAAAGCTTACCTAAGAATAAAAGTTTTGATGATAGTAGAAATAGGTGTTTCCTATCAAATTAATCTATAACATCGGAGTTACTAGATAAAGAACAACAGTCATAAAATTATTTTCCTAATGATAAATGTTCTCCTGCCTTCACTGTATCTTTCATTGTAAAGTGTTTGCCTCAGACTGTCCCCTGAGTCTGAGGGGGGTCAGGGCTTGTCCTGCCCTGCCTTCCTCTTGCAAGTTTTAAAGTAAAAGAATAACACTACCTCCAGAGGGCTGCAGAGCCCAGACGGTAAATCTGGCAGTGGCTGCCCTCAGGGACATGTCTTTCAGTTTTTAAAGCTATTTCCAGATTAAATGACCATCCCAAGCTGCCCCTTTTCCACAGCATCATTGCAAACTTTCAGCTACCCCAATTAGCGTCATTAAATGTGCAGAGCCTGTCTGGATATACCGTCTGTTCAGTGCACATACTGATATCTAGGTTGTCACATGTACTCCAGTATCAGAAAACCCATGTGCTACAAATTTAATCCCAAATAATTACTTTTTTTTTGCTTTTTGCTTTTTACAAAGATCAACCTCTTGCCTCTGGAGGTTGCCTGCTAAGCAGCAAACACTCAGGTTCCTATCTGATATCTTTTCTCTGAATATCAGCTTTTGGCCTTCTGTATCAAAATCTGGGCGGGTGTAAATCGGTGGAGGTGGTTGGGGCTGAGCCAGCGGCATTAGCCAGACCTGCCTCGTGGAGGCAGAGATGTTCACACACAACAGGAACCCAGCACTCAGGCAGGACTACACCGTGGAACAGCATCTCTGTTTTTTCCTTGTCCACTTGCTTTTATTGGAGCATTTTACTGTTCATGTAACTACATAGATATATTTGTATCGTAAGCACACAACTGCCTTAAAAGAAGAATGAAAACCCCAAATATTTATATAAAGCACAAGTCTGAGTATTCACAGAGGAAGAAAAGTGTCCAAAAGAGCATTCACATGTATTAGTGAGATATGCATACGTGCACATTCATGCACAGGATGCCCAAAGAGATAAATAATGTTTATCAGTGTAAATTCATGTGTCTCTATTTGCCATACCTCCATATAAACTAACAGTGAGTAAATATGCAACATAGAGCTTCACATAGATACTAAAGGATTCTGTTAAGGTAAGAGAAAAAAAAAATCCTTTTCTGTATCACTATGAATGCTGAGCTATGGGACAGTGAGCTCACAGACTTTCAGGTAGCAGTGAGGTTAAGGATCAAATCCTGCTAGTGCAGGGACTGAAAGCCCCAAAGTCAGCTGAAATGCAGTCCTGTGACAATGAGGAGGGTGCAGAGAGGCTGATCAGGGCCAGGTAGGCGTTTTGGTGCCTTCAGGACCCTGAGTGTGCACAGCTTTGAGCAAATATCCAAGCAAAATGCAATAGGAGAGACTCTTAACAGCAGTTTGGATGACACCAGTAAATAACTAGCTTTTAAATTGCCTTTCATAAGGTGTAAGGAGAGTGGGCTTTTCAGGTGACCATCCTAAACGTCTTGCACACATGCATGCATTCACAACATAAGAAATTTTTAATTATATTTTTCTGAGAGTTCTGCTGTCACGGTAATCATAAACTCTGATGTTTCTCATCAGCTGAGCTCTGGTTAGAAATTAAATATCTCAGTGTGACAGTAAAAAGATTTCATGAGCATACCAGTCAGATTCTGGAAGTGAGCAAGCTGGTACAGTGGATTATAAAAATGTTCTCACTACACAGGCATTCAATTCTTGTGATTAAATGCATTTCACAGTGAAGGGTAACATATCATGTGGCTCCACTGGTTGTGACAAAATGAGAGAATTTAAGCAAAACAGAAGGGCTTACATAGACTGAGGTAGTGTCTTTGAGCAAACGTACAAACCTACTATGCTAACTGTCACGGCCTCTCAAAAACTGAAACAAGTATTTTGTTCAAACCTTGAAATTCCAAGATTACCTTTATCCGATATTACCCTACACAGCTCTGCAGCTCTGATCTCCTGCCTCCAAAATGGCTAACATGTAGCTTTGCCCTTGTGTCCCTTCAAAAAGCCTGCAAGTTTTTAAGAATTTGCTGAGCTGTATTTTGAGTCCCTAAAATGCTATCAATTTGACCACCACCACACTGAAGTGGGCAGGAGCTAGGTGAGAAGCGTGTCCTTTCTTCTACCTTGGTACGGTGAGTGAAGAACCAGAGCCAAGGAGATCAGGCAGTGCAAAGTTGAACTGTAACCACCACACCCACACGCCAGTAAGATTTCCTAGCCTGCAGCCGTGTGTCTATTGGTGGTCCATACAATAGCAGCAGGAAGACTGTAAAATGATTGCAAAATCTCCCCAACACATATTTATATGGACTTTCGTATCCTTTCAGGAAAGTGCATGAATAACTGAGGGGAAAAAAAAAAATAAAAGTAGTAAACTAAAATTTACGATTCTATCTCCTTTTTGTAAATTGCAAGAGAAAAATTATCCGGTCTGCAATCCACAAAATGGTCATTTATAAGTTGTTTTATTAAAGAAATTGTTAATCCTTGATTACTGGAGTGGGGAGAAGGCTAGGTGATTCCTTGATTGAAAAGATCAAGAGACAGTATTTTAAATCTGCCAGGGTTAAAGTTTCCAAGGAAATGCTTACAGCTTATTTCCAGCTATAGAATTTGTCAATAATGCCTGCCACAGGTTAGCATAAAAATAAAGTAACAATAACTCTCAGTAAGTCTTTTCTCCAGCTTTTCCTGCTGATGACAAAGTTATGCTTCAGAAACTTTGAATACTTTTTGAGTATTCGTATTCCAGTTCTTCTCTGGAAGTGTAATTTATGCTGAGGAAAAATTTACTCCTGATAATAATTTTACTGAGATCAACAGAAGTATTCCCTTGAAAAAAAATCTACTTAGCCTAAATAAAGGCTGCAAAAATAGGCTCTAAATTTAGTCCTTTCCTTGTTGTTAGTATTAGGAACAGCAGTGTACACATTTCTTTATTCCTTGAGGTATACAATTTGATCATAAATCAAGTACTGGGCCCAAGTATTTATCCTTAGCCTAATATCATTTTCCTTACCATCCTGTTACATTGTTTTTGTAGTTAGCCTACCCTATTAAAAATTGGTTCTTTAAAACACTTGAAGAAAAAAAGTTTTGAAAATCCTTCTTGTGGAACATTTTTAAACAGAAGGCAGCACTTAGTTCCCTGTGTCCATGTTAGTACTCTTTTCTTGTTTTTCCTCTATGAGTTTTAATTTAAAGCAAGCACTATTATTTTTGTTGGCTCTGTTAAACCCAACGGTAACAGCCTTTTCCAAAATGCCCACACAATAAAAGCTACTCAACCATAAAAAATTTAATTTAAGTAATGTAAAGTTGACGTTAACATCAGATTTAAGGGTTTGGCTTCAATTTATAAACACAAGGATATTCCAGGCACTGTAAATTGAAGTTGAAAAAGGTTCATTCATTTTTTTCACTCAGAAAGATTACAATTTTATCATTGTATTTATTTATCCTATCAATCTATAGGTCTGAATTTTCTTCCTTACTCTGTCAAACAATCAGTGTTGTCAAAGACAGTTTTGTGTGAATTAATTATTTTTGGGAAGTATATTTAAAAAAATAAAAGTATTTAAAGTCAAGAAATTCTAAAATTCTCTTGATCTACTTTAGTAACAAAAGAGTGATTGAAATCTGCTACATAATCAAGACTGGAGTGTGCTTAAAAGACAGATTTATTGACGTGACAGGATCTTTACCTGGGAGAATAAAAGACCAAGGGAGGACATGAGCAACTTCCTTGCCTCCCACTGGAAGAGAAATTGCAGAATTAAGCCCCTGAATGGGCACAGTCTCTCACACCCAGGCTTTCCTGGGACATTTCAGTTCACAAATTGCTAGCAGATAGACTGCAAAGCCTTCAAGGGAGCTACTGCAGTCTCATGGGTCAATACAGGACAGCAGTGGCTCTTTTTGAGGTAAAAAGCTGCACAGAAGGTGAGGGTCTATTTTCACTTGTACAGATAGATGAATACATAGATAGACAGACAGACAGATGGATAGATAGATAGAGAGTGACTACCCAAGGCTCCTGGATAACCTGTGTATTGATTTGTCTTAAAAGCTTGCTGAAATATTCACTTCCTGCACATGCACTGAAAATTAAATCTCATTATAGCATATGCATGCTGTATGCTTTATACATCAAAACACAAACCTAGGCAGCCTGGTGGAAAGAAAAGTGGTGTTAATGTAACAGTTAGATCTAAAATAAAGTATTTATTTGAAATGTTACTGTCATATCAGGTTTTATTCTGGGACAATGCTGCCTGCTTTGAAATCACAGGTCTAGTGAATTTGTAATGGCAAGGCTGACAGACACATAATGTTCCCTATGCAGAAACCATAGTGATGGCCACTTTATACATATGAGTAAGCAAATAAACTATATTACAGTAGCAAGAGCTAGACTTCCAAAATACAAAGGTGAAACAGAATAATTGATTATTCAAGATTTTGGAAAAATAAGGATTTTTTTAATAGAAGTGTGTCTATAGGAATCAGAAGCTTTGAAGCTTTAAAGCTTTGAGGGATGGAGAACAAAGTGAAGAAAAATAATGCTGTTATGGCTATAATAATTAAAAATAACTATAAGACCAAATGAGTAGTACTACGCAGATCAGCTTGCTTTTGTTGTAGAACAAAATACTCAGGTACTTACACTAAATAAATTTAAGCTTTATAAATGTTTCTTAACACTCAATTCTTCTATAAATAGTTACAGATTTGTTATTATTTTATTTAAAAATAAAAGATATTATTGTGTTCCTAGCAGTTCCTGCAGCTTCCTACAATATCTCAGACTAGAGAGAGAAATTTCAGTGATAAGGCAGAAAGGGAGTCTGGCAGGTAAGTAGTACATAATGGTTGTTGATTTCTCATATCCATTTGGTTTGATTTTTGCTCTGGTATTGAACCTTCTCCAGCTCTGCTCTTAGCAAAGCTGGTGTTCTCTCTCAGAGACAAACAAAATGCAGTATGGCAGCCCGAAACCTGGGTGCCACTACTGATTCCTGACCTGCGTACAAATAGCATATAGTGCCATGATTTCAAGGCAGTGGAGGAGCCGCAAGCTAGATCAAATCCCCAGGAGCAATTCCCCACACCGTTTTTGCCCGTCCTTTTCTGTGCCAGGGGGTGGATGTGGGGCTGAAGGATACCCCAGCACCCCGCGGCAGCACTCGCTCAGCCCAGCCCTGCCTCCCGCCCAGCCCTGCCGCTCCAGATGAAAAAGGGGTGCCACGCAGCCTAAATTCGGTCAGATTGCCAATGTACCCGTCCGCATTCTCAGTCTTGGTGCAATGCTCCATGACAACAAGGTGAGACGGCAGAGGTTACCCGAACAGCTGCTTCCTAAGCCAGAAATTCCAGGCATTGAAAGCCATCTGTCTATACATTCACAAATGTATATAAGGGCAATCTATCAGGCTGCGGCACTGCAGCTGCCACTCCATCAGGCCTGCTTCCTTTCTCCAGGCTGAACAATAAGAGCTAGTTCTTCACTTTGTGTCACACAGAATGGCTGATTTGATTAAGTCCCCAACTCTCATTATGCTAGGTAGGGGTGTAGAATTTCAATGATAATCCATAATGCATGACCAGTTTGTCACCATGGCAACATAAATTCAAGGTTACTAGCTCAGACGCATAATTGGGTGTGCATTGAGTGCTGAAGAAGGGCTGTTAAAATTCTTGTCATAGAAGAGTAGCATCCATCATACTGTCTGAAATTGTAAAGTACTCATAATCAGAAAGAAAAATCCTTGGAGAAAAATGTTAATAAAATAACGATTACATCTAATATAATTGTTTAAGTTTAAAAAACCAAAGTGTTTAAAGTATTTTAGTTAATAAGAATGGAAAAGGCAACTCATTAAATGCTGAAGACTTTAGTTGAACATTCCCCACCCCCCAATATTTGCATTGTAAGATGGACCCAGAGCAGTTCAGCTCTGGATCTGACTGATTAGCTCAGGATCTAATCCATATGATACAGTAAAAGATGACGCTTCGTACGCAGACAGCACAGTCTCATAGGCATCGTTTGTCCAGTCTGATCTTTTGTGGGTAAACATTATCTTCAAAATTAGCTGCACTAAGGATAAGAGGACTTTTGCATGCTGATTTTTTAATTTTTTAGGTGTAGCCCTGAATTATTGCATTATACAGCATCCATTTTAACTATCCAAGATGAAATAGGTAAGGTCAAATTGAACAGATGGAAACAAGACATTTAAAATCAGACTGAGAAAAGCTTGAACATTTATATTGTAGGGAGTGATCTTACTCCAGCAGATGGATGAAATAGATGACCTAGAAAGGCTTCTTTTTTTTTTTTTTTTTTCTTTTTTTTTTTTTTCTCTCTCATTTCTATGCATTTGTGACTGCAACATACCTGAAACCTGGCATTCAGTATATTATTTTAATGTGGGGAAGGGATTGTTTTTTCCTTTTTAAAAAATATTCTGATATATATCTTTTCTGTATTCCTCTAATACTAGCAAGATAGACGTGACATTTGCATTACTTATTCCCAAACAAGTCTTGTTTTGGTGACTATCTTTGCTAGCAAGGAAGAAAAGGCAAATGAGATTTTACATGAGCACTTCCAAGATGTCAGGGACTTAAACCTAGCATGTCATTACATGAAGAAAGATCATTACTAAATGAATATTTTCCTCAGCTCCAACCCCATTTTCCTTGATATTGTCTGACTTGTATGTATCTGTTGTATAGCCTTGGCGAATTCTAGCCGAGATGCTTCAGCATATGGTTTTATTTATTGTGATTTCTAGTGCAATTTGACGTTACTTCAATGTGTGTTTCTGTAACAATATGAGGAGGGTTTCTTCAAAGGAATAAAACCTCAGTTTATGCCTTTTGAGTCAGATCTGCCCCTTGTTTCTGGAACTGAGCTTTTATCTAATTCTGTTGGAGATGCTCATGATTTGTTGGCTGAATTGCCTAAAAATAACAATAAAAAATTCCCATTACATGGAAGTGGAAAGGTTCAGTAAAGAAAATATTATTCCAGCATGATTTTTCTGCAACGATTAAACTAATCTGTTTGGACTTTCCAGATTTCAGATTGCACTGTCTTCTAATCTACTCTACATTTACATTTTGAAAACAGAAATTGCAGGGAACTTTTGTCATAAACATAATTAAAACTGTAAAATTATAGTGAATTTTAAAAGAACATTTGGGAGGGCATTTGGTGTTGGCTATATTTTGTACTTTTGCAGGTTTATTTCTGAGAGGATTATATTTTGAGAAATTGCAAATTTTATTATTTTATTTATTTTTATTTTTGTTTTTGTTAACAACATTGCATTATTTGTATTAGGTTTGAAAACAGATGCACTAACTTGTTATTTTTTAAAATTATTTTTTCTGCTGAACTGCACAGCTTCTTTTCTGATCAAGCAAGTCATGCTACATTGTCACCATTTTGAAATTGTTCAGACCTGCAACTAATTTCCATTACAGAAAAAGATGCTGGATCATAAGCCTATATATACCTTGTAGGCAGTAGGAATTTTCACATGAGTAAGAAACAGCAAGATCAGATACTACAGTAATGAAGGCTATGGTTGTATTGCACTTAACTTATTTTTGTCTGTGTGTAAGACCTAGTTTTGTACATAAAGCCATATATTACTGTTCAATATCGAGATAGTACTGTATGTTCAATGATGTGTTTTATTTCAACACAGCCTGGGTTAATATGAAGCTTGCAAATATCGCATCTGGAGGTGTATTCTCCTCTTGATGTGCACATGTAATTCCAATTAACATTAAGAATGTTAATGAGAATATGCCCCTCTAGGGGCTGGAGAGGGGGAGGTGAGGGAGCAGGTTTGTAGTTCTGATTTAAATAACAAGTGACTTTTGTGGAGAATACCAGCATGTGGTCTCATGCATTTATATTGTGGAAATGCAGTGGCTCTGAATGAGAGGGCACAATTTATACATTGATGCTCAGTGATGCTTAGCCAAGTGAACCCGTTGTTGGGGGCAAATATTAAATCCCGATGTGCTTTCTCCAGGAAGGAGTATTTTTTTAAATGTTTAGTTCTGTATTTGTGCACAGGCATCAAAGACTCTACTGCTAGAGAATGGGCTGTGGTTTTGTGATTTTTTTTTTTTTTAAAGACAAGCTTAGTTTGAAGAAGCAAACCATTTAATTACTTGCTGTTTCTGAAGTATGCAGAATGTATAGAATAGCTTTCAAGGCCTTAAACAGCAACGTGCTCCAACACTTTGATTAATTTACTTGATGTTCGTTTAGTGTTCCAAGAAGTACATTTAATATCAGATTTTGAAACAAAAACAATATCCAGATAAAAATGGCTATTAAATCATCATCTTTTCTTTGAAAGTGTGATGTCACTGGTGCTATTTTGAGGAATCCTCTGTAAGCAGAGAATATGAATAACTATAGCACTTCCATTTCTGAAAACGGAAGGTAACAGATTGTGAAGGGTTTTAAGGCAAGAAAGTATACAATATATATCTTATAACTGCAAGCAAATGTGGATAATAGATTGAATGGAATTATCATTTCATTTTAACAGATAAAAACAGAGCCAGTGTTTATATGTGGATTATATTCTCCCATGTTATTTAGTCAAAGAATAAAACCATATTGCAGCAAACAAGGATAACGTGCAAAATGGCTATGAACAAAAATAGAAAAAAGGAAGACAAAATCCATTACTGTCTTAAGAAATTATTTATCTTTTTTTTTTTTCCTTTTTCTCTTTTTCTTTTTTTTTTTTCCTGGTAATGGTTATTGCAAGACATAAAAATGACGAAGAAATAAAAAGACATATTACTGTTTGATGCCCCATCCAACTCTTTCGTTATCAGTGACAGAAAAGATACCCCAAACAATATAATTTATCTGTTTTGTCAATTTTTTCTGCATAAACTTTCTGTATGTCTTTTCAATTTACACATGGAGAAGTGCTGTTCATTTCATTGATCTGACAAGTCACATTTCATTTTGTTGATTTCAGCAAGTGCTATGGCAGGATGTGCACCACACAGCCAGCAGGATACATTAAAAATGTAAAGTGAAAATGTGTGTTTTGTGGTTGTCTTTTACCGTTACATTTTTCAAGTTAAACAGTTAAAAAAGCTGTTATTTTAATAACTGCCTTGTACATTTTATATGCTGGGTTTGGTGTCTGTAAAACGTATGTTTTGTAGGTACACAGTGATATATCTGAAATTATAAAATACCCTATACCCTGATGTTTTAACTTATTCAGGGCCTGATCATATAATCTTGGTTACATGGGTAACTCAAGGCTTTTAATAAGACTATTGTAGATAGTAAGAAATGTCCCTGTGTTTAGGGAGCATGATCCAAGACTTAGATTTGTCTTTCTCCCACCTCCTCAAGTAGTTCTCTATGAAATCTAGGGAGTTTTATGAAAAAATAATTTTGCACAGACTGATGTCAATGCTCATTCAGTCCCATATCTCAGCATGAAAACCCTACATGTAATACAAGATAAGAAGAGGTGGGAATAGTAAGGAAGCATGATGGGAAAACTAGGACTATTATTAGCAGATGCAGGTGGGTGAGTTTGTTTAGGAAAAGCAAGGCTAGAGAAGCTTTTTAATCAGAGGTTTTCATCCCATTAATCTATTTCTTTAGGTTTGAAAAAGAGGAGTGTTCAGCTGCAATACCTCCATGAATTTATTTCATAGAAGCTGAGGAAGAAGCTTTGAAGAAAAGATCAGTCATTAAATCAGATGAACAGAATAAAAAAACCAAAATCAAATTAAACAGTTAAGGGGTGATGTATGACCAACACACCAAGTGTAATAGTTGATTAAATGTTAAAGCTTTGTCCACTGCATATTGAGGGGGCACACAACTGAGCAGCAAGAACCAGGAAACAGGCTGTTCCCAGTTCTCATGGTTCTCTCAATTTTATTAAAGTCTATAGAGTCATTACGGAAAAGAGCAGAATTTGTCTGTCTGGTTCTATCAGTCACATTAATTTGATTTCTTTAGACACAAAAAAAATATTAATAACGTATCGTTATAGAAAAATAAGAACAGAAACATCCTCAGAAAAGCAGCACTTGTGAAAAAATATTTAAACATTCAAGACAAATAACATGATTTTTACTAAAATATGAGTAGTTCTTTCTTCCAGTGCCAATTTGTGATAATAAACACACACATGCAAAACACAAGTTAGTTTTCCATCACACTTCAGAAGCTAAAGCAAAAGATATGGTAAAGTATTAGAGGAAAAAATATGAAAACATGCAAACAAAATGACAGCAATGTTTCCTTTTTGCTCAAAATCACAAGCCTGAAGACAAAAATTTTTTATCACATCAGCTGCACTCAGAATTTGCAAAAATAACAAGAGGAAGATGTTGTGGTACCTTTACAAACTACATGGCCTTTTGGACTGAATATAAGAAAACAGACCTATAGGTCTGGTGATACTTCTGCTGTTGGCTTGCCTCAGACTTTCCTGTTAGTATGTCACTTTACTGGAACTATTTCATTGTTTCACAGTGCTCTCTAATGAAGAAGAAACTACTGAATGGGAAAAAGGCATGACAAGGATGAAGTTCTCTGACCTGTGGTCTGCAGAAGGTCATGCTGGCTGGTCATAATCTATTAAATCAGTAAACGTAATAAACATTCTTTAGGTGTTTCAAGGATCAGTGGCAATGTGATTTTCCAAAATTTACAATGGTACCTTGTGTGCTGAGGAATGATCACAACTCTTCATAATATTGAACTTGTCTTGAGGTGACTGAAATGGGTCAGTAAGTTAAATATTACATCCACAGAAGCTCTGAAAAAAATCAGAATAATTGTTTCAGCTCTTCAAGACAGCGTTAGCAGCCTATTGTTACTGTTTGGAGGATCAGGAAGAAAGAGAAGCAACTCCTTGTTCTGATTAAACTTTTTCAAAGTCTTTTCTAAGTACCAATGGTGTTGCAATAGTCCTGTATTTGACTTCCTTCTCATTCCTTTGCTGCTGCTAGTGGTGGTATTCAGGGAAAGAAAGCTGAGCCTAGAATAAATTTCCTATCACAACTTTATGATAATACCAGTATAGCTTGTTCATTTCCCTTTCTGAACTGGAATCAACTATTGTGATATAATCATTTTGCATCATTATATTTGGGTTTGAAAAGGAGAAGATGGGATGTGACCTGAAGTTTTACTACTTTAAATTAACCTGCACATGTAAAGCAATATAAACTTTATCTTCAAAAAAGACTTCAGGCTTTGGAGAATTATGAATATGAGTCATTTACCGTGTCTTTTGCACAGATTTTTCCAAGAATAAACCCCAGTCCTTGCCCAAACTCCTAATTAATGAAAACCAGCTAACCCTGATTATCATGTAGGGCACAAGTGTGTTGAAGGGATTCTGCTTGGATTTTAGCTGATGTGATTGAGCACTTATAACCTTGTTTTCCCCTTGCCAAACTCAAGCAAAGGTGTTTCATCATAACGGGAATTATTCCCAAGCCAATTTTCACAAGTTTTTACTCTATCCCCTTTCAATCCATATGATCACAGTCAGTTTTAACAATGAAGAAAAAAAGAGCCTTTGGTTTACTGTGAGTACATTTTATTATCTTCTGACTGAAGTGATTGAAAATATTTTGCTCTGCCTTTACAAAAATAAAGTGCTGTTCTGCAGAGAACAAGCACAGAAATGTTACTCTGAGGAGACAGATGCTTTAAAAGTTTTGCACATGAGACAATGCAATTAAAATGAAATAATAATAATAACAATACAATATTTGAATAACAATACATATCCCAAAGCACTTCACAAGTAGGTCAATATCATTATAAGCATTTGTTTGTTGTTTACTTTAGTGGGAATGGTTTAGGAATGAAAAATAGTTTAACGTGGTCTCCCTCTCTTTGTGGAAGTTCCACAAAAGTGATTGTTTCTATAGAGCTCCCTGGTGTCAAATACCCAGACACACAAAGCCCAATGCTGAATTTCATCTTCAGCTTCATAGAAATATCAGTATTATTTTCAGTGGATTGTTTTAATTATGTAAACAGAGTAACAGAGCACTGGAACAGGCTGCCCAGGGAGGTTGTGGAGTTTCCTTCTCTGGAAACATTCAGGACCCACCTGGACGCCTTCCTGTGTGATCTCATCTCGGTGTTCCTGCTCCGTCAGGGGGATTGGATTAGATGATCTTTCGAGGTCCCTTCCAATCCCTGACATTCTGTGATTCTGTGATTTTGTTATTCTGTGATTCTGTAAACACTGGAAACCAAAATGAAATGCAGGTTGATTCCCAACATTCAACTTATTTTTATGATTAAGTCTCTTTAAGATCTAGATGAGATACTCAAGTCTCCTTGAAGCTGCAAGGTGTGAGGGTGGGTGTGTACACTCCACAAGACTGAAGTTATAATGTACATAACATAAGAAATCTTATAGGGAAAAGGAAGACAGATTTTCATACCAATACCAGTATTCCTACCCCACCAAGAACTTTCATTAGATGATATTAAATTTGGATAAGTACCTTTCTAGCTGACATTATCCATAGGCAATCACAATTTTTCTATGCCAAAAAAGAAGTTAAATTACTAACTCTGTTTCATTCCATACCCTTCAAGTGATTTTTTAACTGGTAATTTAATGCAGAATATTTTCTCCACTCTTCATACAAATGTAAATTTCTGTGTGGATAGAATCCTTCCTTTGTTTTCACCTGATTCTCCTGGAAACAAACAAAATTATATCCCTGAAGAAGCTGCTTAACAGCAAATTTTTTGCTTTTATGTGTTCCGTGGGTCTCAAAGTCATTAAATTCAGAGATCTTGCCTCTCCTTTTGTAGTTACACACTATGAAGTACTGGTTTCCCTCATATGCCTCCGAAAAGAAAGGCCTCAAGCTGGGACCAGGACGCTTTTGGGGTGCAGGTGCCCCACTCTGACGTGCAGATACTGGGCTGTATGATCCCAGTCCATGGGCACCACAGTCCCTCTGCACTGCCAGCTGCCCTTCCCTAGGCTTTGGGCTTCACTGCCTCCACTTTGTCTGCATCCCTGTTTTGTTCCCAGCTCTGCTCTGGCTGTCATCCCCTCCAGCATTTCAGCTTCAAGGTTCTCAAGAAACTAGGACAATGAAGAAGTGATTCAAGTCTGAGAATTTTCAGTAAAAACAGCACCATTGTAGTTGCATGTTACTGAAATAATTTTTTTCATAAGAAAAGTCCAAATATTTTGCCCAAATTTGTGCACTGGGTTCTGACTGGAAGTGTATATGCTCTCTGCATTTTTATGAGTTCACTAGGACCTCTGTGCACCCTGTCTCTTTCTTTGACTCCTAAACTGATGAGTTGTTTCTCTTGATTACCTCTGTTGCTGGCTTTTTTTTTTTTTATTCTAGCAATAGTGCTGGTCACACTTGCATCCAACCACTTCTCCCATAGACAGGCAGATTTGTGTCTTCCTCCTAGCTTTTTTTTCCTACTCCTTATTTTCTGGATCTAAAGACAATTGTCTTCTTTGTAACTTCTCTGCTTGAAAACAAACTTGTACTTTGACAGTCTGAACAGAATAAACCAAAAAGGAAGGGAAGGGAAGGGAAGGGAAGGGAAGGGAAGGGAAGGGAAGGGAAGGGAAGGGAAGGGAAGGGAAGGGAAGGGAAGGGAAGGGAAGGGAAGGGAAGGGAAGGGAAGGGAAGGGAAGGGAAGGGAAGGGAAGGGAAGGGAAGGGAAGGGAAGGGAAGGGAAGGGAAGGGAAGGGAAGGGAAGGGAAGGGAAGGGAAGGGAAGGGAAGGGAAGGGAAGGGAAGGGAAGGGAAGGGAAGGGAAGGGAAGGGAAGGGAAGGGAAGGGAAGGGAATTGCCTATTTTGCAGAATCATACACCTCTGGATTAGTTATATTTTTCTGGTGATAACTTTTTACTTTCAAGCTGACTGCATCTTCCCCCAAAATTTGAAAGGAACAAATCAGGCATTTTAATTGAGATGTAATAGAGACATTATACCAAGACATAAAACCTAGTATCAAAATTGACAACCCATATTATTTCATGATTACTTTCTTCAAGTAATGACAAAACTGGAAAAAAAAAAAAAAAAAAAAGCAAAGCATGAAGCTTGTTAGTAACAAGCCCCCAAACCTTTCTAAGGAAATTGAAAAGCTTTTTGAATGTTACAAGTCAACACTACATTGTTGACAGAGCTCTCCCTGACAAGCATCCTCTTGCATTTTTTGTTTTTACAAATGCTGAACAAATAATCCAAGAACATATTGGGACTTAGAGCACAAGGTTATAATTAATAGCTGGGAATTAACAATGTGATAAAACATTACAAAACTGCTGAAACCAGCTCATGACCTGACTGTGCTCTGGGTTCAATGAGAAATTTAAATTCTTCACATGATCAGGTTCCTAATAGCCACATGCCATTAATAACAACAAGAAACTCCATCTGAAGAAACTGCTTGATAAAGAGCTTTATTTGGCAGTAAGATGTAGGGAACTCACAACTGAAGCCATCTACATACCCCGTCAGAACATAAGATAGGTCTGAGTCAGATAATATCTGTTTTATATTTGGAATATTAAATGTTATAAAGTCTGGCCCGACAACTACTTTCTTGCCCCAGTAATTGTCATATCAAAAATGCACTCAAGATCTTTAGTTTCATATTTTAAACCACTGTAATTTCATTTTTTTTTTTTTTTTTCTCTTCTCAAGCAGTGTTTGGGAATCACTGAATCACAGAATAGTTGAGATCAGAAGGGACCTCTGGATATTGCCTCACAGAGTCAGCTAGGGCAGGTTAACATCTCTGGGCAACCTGTTCTTGTGTTCAAAAATACTATAAACAAATAAAACTATGAAATTATCATCTCTGTTTCACAAAAAATGCATACACCACAATTACAGTTTGTTTGAATTATGAAGTGCAAGAGGCAGCTAACATGTCCTCCCTGAAGCTGAAATTCACTTTGCAACTCATTTACCCATGCCTATCAGTCAATAGATTTGTAAAATGATGTGTTGATTTCCTCTCTTTTTAATTTAGTAATTTCTGTTATCTGTCAAAATTAATTAAATAAAGCGCAGCTCTGAGAGCTGACATACTAATCAAAAATAGCAGGTGCTTCCTCTTAAAAATCCTGATAGAAACCCAGTTTCTGGGCCCCACGTGACTGGGAAAGAGACTGTATTCATTTCCAGAGGAGTCCGGCCTCACTCAGGAAATATCTGTGTTGCCTGAGATGCTGGACAGTGCCAGCAGAAGAGAATGAAGAAGTCCTTGACATACCTTGGAAGTTGCATCAGGCCCAGACAGAGACTTGGTAGGTCAATGGGATGTTGAGCCAGCAGATACCTACCTCTACATAGTGGGACAGCATCACCTGCACATGCCTCCCTTGGGGCCACCCTGCAAGACAGAAGGCTGTGCCTCTTCTCCAATGCCTCCATGAACTCTGTGGGTCTTCAATTCTTTTAAATTAATTCATGTCAAACGACAACTGAGGGAAGCCATTTCTAGCTGAAGTTTCAAAGAATTTGTTGTTTGCTTATTAAAAAAACCCAACAAACCAAAACCAAACAAAAAACCCCAATAAAAACCACCAAGAAATACCTGGCTCTAATTAAAGTTCTTAGTGATAAGCAGAACTAGTTAAGATTATTTTAATCTTTTCTATTTTTTTTCAAAGACTTTGTTGAAACTCTCAAAATTTTGAAAATAAAAGGGTAAGTTTTATTCAGAATACTGAAAAAATTAGTTAACTTAAAATGATCTGGGTCAGCAATAATGTTTGGCCTCCACATAATCTTCATATTATCTCAGAACTTGTTGAGTTGTTTGTTTTTTCAGTTTTGTTTTGGTTTTGTCAGAATCTACAGATGTATCTGTGATGCGTGTAATTTAATAATAATCAGTAAAGAAGTACTAGAGCTATAATTTAAGGATCGGGATGTGAATGTTAAACTGGCACGTTGTTGAGTTTATTCTTCTTGAATGATGCCAATAAAAAGAGGATTAAACTGAATTTAGTTTGTACAACTCTTATGGGTCTTTATATATATTTTTAAGTTAACCATCTTTCTTCCTAAAGCAAATCCTTTAAAAATAAAAGTAATGGGTCACTTAACAGACTAAAAAATAAGTAATAGGTGAAATAATATGAAAGAATGAAAGAACTACCAAGAGCAGTAATACTGGATATTTAAAATGACATGAAACATCTAGGTAATATACATAGCATTTTTCACCCAGCTGCCCAGTAGGTTTTTAAAGGTGCTTTATATATAAATGCTAGTTGTGCAAGCTGACTTCCGTGGAAGTCAGTATTAAGTCCAATATTAATTTTGCCTCGTGACAAGATGTGCCTGAGAAGGAAAACATAAATATCAGCATTTCAGAAGTTCCCATTCACAGCACTAAACCTGGAGGCATCTAACTCCCTGAAGCTCTTCACATGCCTCACACAATGGAGCACCAATTATTGGCAAAATTCTGTTCTCACCCCCAACCATTAAAGCAACAAAAAGGGTAACTTCTAACCCCACAAACTCAATGCAAACTTCCCACTGGTTTCAGTAAAATCAGAATTTTACTGAAAATTACGCCTTTCACTTTTATTCTTGTTCAGACAAGAGTTCTGCTTGTGGGTCTGAGAGCATTTCATAGCACTGGCTATATTTCACAGAATTGTGATGCAGGTTAGTACTGTTTTGGTTTCACTATTTAGATGTCTCAGAGTTTGTGAAAACTGTCCTGCGTATTGAGTCCAAAGCACATCCAGAAACAAATCTCCGAACTGACTCCCAGATTTGTTTGTTAGAAGGGAATATGAACTACTATGTGTCAACATTATTGTCTTTGATTTATTAAGGCCTAGCTGATGACTCTTTTTTTTTTTTCTCCTACACAGATACTTTTCTAGAGAGTTTTACAGAACTTTTCTCTACCAGGTACCACATTGTGGTAGGTTGGAAATTATGAGATTAACAGCTGTCTCTGATTTAGGTTCCTTCTGAAAAGCCACAGTAATTTTTGAGACAAAAATAGAAGTATACTTCACCACCAGAATTTAAAGGCATATGTGAATATACTTAGAAATATGACATATTTGGAAAGACAGCTTCACTGAGTATGATCAAGTAAGTGTGTCTATGTGTGAGAGTGAGAAGCACAGTAAAAATATGAGAAAGGAAGATTGAGGCAAAACCCAGACAAGGCTAGGAGATGACTGAAAGAAACAGAGAAGGGAAGAGGAGAGAGATTTTCTTCATTAGATGGTAGAAGGAACATCCTGGGCTGCACCAAAGGCTCCTGTCGTCCCAGGGAGAATGGATCCTGCCCTCCTTGTAAGTAGAATATGCTAGGACCTGACTCTACCATCAGTTTTTTCTTCTTACATACAGCAGCAAAAAGGATCCTGGATTTTGGCTAGCAGCATAATGTGACTCAGAAAGATTTAAAGCATATGGCTGTCCTCAGAATCCAGACTGAAGTTCCCTCACACAAAATAAATGAAAAAAACACATTTAACATCAACCTTTTCAATAGGACTATTTGAAGCATTCTAATACACTATTTTTACAATCAAGTTCCAGTGAAAATTTACTGGAACATAATTAGGTTTTGTTTAGTTTTTCATGATATCACGACTGCTGCATTCAAAATACCTTAGAAAATATTAATTTTAACCACCAGACCATTTGATAGATGTACTAATAAAAAGGGCTTTACTAAACATGAAGTAAATCCTCATAAGTCTAAACTGATGTTTATTTTGTTTCTACAGCTGAATTTCAAAATTGCATTTTTTCACATTTATCCGCTGGAATCTCACATGTTCTTCACATCAGCAATAATTGCCACAGCTTTTGCTGTAGTTGTGGAAGACAAGAGGATTCTTTGTGTGTCTCTTTTATTACATTGTCAATATACTAATACAAGTTATATGAACAAACCTAAAGAGACAAAGAGCTATTTGTTATATTATTATCCAGGGGTGAAAACACAAATCTTAGGAAAAAAAAATCCAGTGGAGACTGCAGCTGAACAAAAGGTCTAAGTAAGGCAGGCTTCGACACCTGATTATATGCAAACCCAGCAGTGCAGCCATGCAGGGATCCCCTTCTTCTGTTTGCAGACAAGGATTGAATGAGAAGTGATGAGGTAACAAGGGAGTGTGTAAGCTTAATGATATGCCTATTTTTTCTATCAGTTGCTGATCTGTAGCTCTAGTGATGATTACTATTTCATCTCCAGAGAGATGCTATTCAGAAACATCAAAATGACATACAATTCAATGCCCTGTGTTTCTTTAAGTATAGGGCCAGATTGTCAGGGCTGTCAGCCACAGAAGGGAGAAAATCCTTCTATTTTATTCTGCTCTTTTGCCCCTCCCTAGGTGATGCCAGCCAACAAATGGCAAGACGAGGTAGGATCCAGCCTGCTCACTTGATACACCACCGTAAGAGGACCCGTCAGCAGGAGGAGGTGGGGTCTCAAACCTTCATTCATCAACACCAGGGCATACGGCTGTGCACACGAGGGCAGTGAACCAGTGCATGAAGAGAGTATTGGTGACTGAATTCAGAAGAACAGAAAGAGAAGAGAAAAACTTCAAATTAGGCTTTGCCTTATTTTCTGGTTTGTGATAAAGCAACACAGAGATACCACCTGCCCATGTCAACCTACAGGTGTACAAGGGCACTTCCCACCCTCACTTGCAGCAAACCAGACTGCTACTCTCTGTAGCCCTGCTGAAACCAGTTCACTGTCTGCTGTGAGGAGGTGCTGCTGGCTGTATGAACTGCAGAATCCACCAATAATCACAGCTTTATTGACACAGCTGCAACCTCAAGAACTGGTTTTAAATTAGCAACTTCAAGAGCTGGTCTCAGCATAGCTTCCTCTCCAGCCTACGAAACATGCAACTGCTGTCTTAGAGAAGCATGATGCTTTTTTTGCCATCACTACCCTATGACTGGTCCTCGATCTAGCTAGTTTAAATCCAGTTTGTGAATGTTTCTGTGAGCAGCAATTGCATGTCTGGACTGCAGTGCAAATGGCCCAGTGTCCCTTCCAGTTGTTGCATCAGGCATTCCAGATGCAGAAGCTCAGACCTCTGAATCAAGTGTCAATTACTGGAATTACCAAAACTTCTAGAGAGAAAGTTCCCTAAAGATTTAAACACCTGCTTTGAGGAAAATCTAGAGCCATTTAATTCTCATGTGGAACAATTTATATATATATGATCCAATAAGGTCTGAAATCTTAAAATCCCTCTCTTCCAGCAGAAGAGAGAAATTAACCCAATTCTATACGTCTGAGGGAAGCCATGGATTCTGCCTGCTGGTCAATAAAATTTTGTGCCAAAGAGACTTCAGAAATCAGGTCTGCTGTCAGTTCCTTCTTTGTGAAAGTGCTTATAAGTTGGGCAAATTAATACTTCTTATCTAGATGACACAATTTTGGGGCGGGAACTCTTTCTCCCCAGTTCTGAAGGTGCAACTCGCATTTCCGCTATACAAGTTCACCTTCATGTCAAACACCCTAAATTCTTTCCAGTATCCATTCATTGTGTGACTCAAGGTAAACAGTTACTGCTGGAGTCAGACCAAAAGGTCTGCACCTACATAAGAACATTTTTCAGTCACTACACACACAGGCAATGTGTGCTGATGGACTTTAGCAGTGAGGCTGAAATGGGGTATACCTTAATAATAGATACAGAAAAAATATACATATTCTCTGTACGAATACAAAGAAAAGTCACCAAAAGGTACAGAAGTCACCACATATCTTCCTGGGCTGAAGTTTGGTAATCTGCATGAGGACCTCATGCCTCCCTCTGAGACTGCAACTTTCCCGGGGGCGCAGTGTTTTATATCACTCCTGCTGAGCAATCCAAAACTCTCTGAAAGCTGAGTGGTGAATTAATCATGGTTTGGTCACTTGCCAGTATAAAATCAGAACAGCGTATGACTTCTGTATGAATTGCACATGAAGCATCAAAGCCATTTGTATGTTAAAAACTGAGTGGCCTTTTGCTTTTCTTATTTATTCCCTGTGCTTTGTCCAGATGCGAGCAGGTAAAGTGACCCACATTCTCCTCTCTGACATATCGCACATGGCACTGTCCAAGCACAAAGTGTGCAATCAATTTTTTTCCCCACAGCATATAAACACAAACACATAGACAACCTTAGTCACACCGGCTGGCGAAGGCACAGCCTCCCTCCCCTCCTCATGGGCTGCCTGGCAGATGGCACAGCAGCAGCACAGCTTCACAGCTCCAGGACCAAAGTAACAGATGTTGGATTACCGCATGCTTTCTAGAGCTTTAATCTTCGAAGAAATTCTGCATCTTACCTGGCTTCCCCTTTCATCCTGTCATTCACCAAGAAGGTAGAAGCCTCGGAAAACAAGATTATGCAGGCCCTTAGCGTAGCCTGAAGCCACAATGTCAGCAGGAATAAAGACAGTGAGAAGAAGGTATGGTTAATGGCTGAAATATGTGTAAGGGGCCAATCCTTTAGAATGAGGATTTTTGAAGATAATTACAGGGGTGAAAAATTAGGTTGAGAAAGATTTTAACAGGGAAAAGATTTTAGCTTCTTAAAATGCTGTCCTATAAAACGTTACAGGATGAGTTAGTCATATTTTATGTGCAATCTGAAAACATAGTTGTTTGAAAGATAATTAAATAACTGTAAAGAAGTAAGCATGTTAAAACCAAACAATCATTTCTTCTCTTCTTTCCTATAGGTGACTGACACTTTTGGAGCTGATTTACCATTAGACTAAATGGTTATGGACAAGGAGTATTTCTTAACTAGCCCCAGATCCAGAATGTGTTTCCAGTGGGCAGACACAGTAAAGCAGCATCTACATTCACATCTGCATCTGACACATGCTTCATTTTGTTTGAAACTCCATTCTTATTTATATCAAGGCTTAGACTATCATGAGTAGTGTAATCACAGCATTACATTATCAATGGAATTTACATTATCAGTGGACTTTAAATATCATGGATCTTGATCACATTTGATCTGGAGTAAATTCGTAGTAACTTCAAGGAGTTTGAATGAAATATTCCAGAATGGAATTTTTGCAGATGCATTCAGGGTCTTGACCCAACTTTAAATTGTATTTTTTTAACCCAGGACAGATTAAATAGATAGGAAGAAGGAAATTATTTGTTTGGAAGCTGGTAATATTTTCCTCAGTGAGATCCAAATAAGACTTGGTTGCATAAATATTTCCAATTTCATTAACAATTATCCAAGTCCTAAAAAAAAAGGACTCCACTTTATTTGGTTTATATTTCATTTTTCTCTTACACACTCCTTAATTTAAATGGCAATGTTTAACTTTCCTTTCTGTTACAAATTATTTTGAACTATCATTGAGTTGTGGTTTAATTGAATTATTCAAACTTTATTATCAAAGGTTGCTTCCTAGTACTGAGAGAGAGACTGATTATTTTTTTCTGAAAGGTAAAAGTATACTCTAAAAACATAGTGCTTTCGATCGGTTGGTCTTATAGATTATTTCTGTAGTGGCTGAACTTCAACAAATGCATTCTTTTCTTGCCTCTTTGGAGCTAGCAATAGAGGCTTGAATATCAAGAAACTGCCAAAGCAGCCAAAAAGAATATACCAGAGGTCCAGCCACGCAGCCTGAATTATGGTTTCACCCATCTGCTAAGAGCCACATTTATCCATTGTCTCCAAGAAAGTGCTTTTATAGAAGCCTTGAGAGTACAGCCAGTAGATTTGGTGCCTGTCCTGTTTCCCTGAATTGGAAGAGGCTGCTAACAGGAAAATTTCATTTCCTTTTTGTTACGCAGCTGCTGGCTGTCTGAGTTGGCTGAAACAGGGAGGATATGGGCAGGGATGTCTGCGTGAGTCCTGGGGAAAGTGCTAACAGGATTTATACATTATCAGAAGATCACAGAAGTATAAGACTAAGGGAGGCACACTAACATGTTTGCTAATATTGGTGTTATCACTGGCATCAAAGACACTTAGCTAGGTGTATCATTAGTTTTCTTGTTAATTCATCTAGTTTTCTTGTTTAAAAATAGACACATAATGATTATTAGTTATTACAGATAGTTGAAAACTGGAGGTATTTTCATTAAAATCATGTCCCTATCTAAAATAATAACAACCTTGGACTCCTGATGTGTATTTTCCCTTTTCTGGAAAGTTCAGTATCTTCTTGTCATCTCCATTCACAATATTCTGTCACTTGGCTTTGTGTTCATTCTGGAGAAGGTGGCCACGTACTGTATGTAAAGACTTGCCTAAATTTGGTGCTTGTTAAAGGTTAACTGGAGTTGCTTCACATTTGGATGTCTTGCTTCTGCAACCGACATCTGTTGTGACTCATGTGACACTCAAATCCTCTTTGGAACGAGGTCTCTGAGATGCTGGACATGTTTACCCAGAGCATAACTGATACACATACACATGCATGCCTACTCTATAGGAATGAGAATGTCTGCATTCCTGCTCCCCAGCCATCCTGACCGGGCACAGGAGACTTTTTCAGATGCTGACACATCACCACCCACTGTCCTCCATGACTCCAGTGCACATGAAGTCCATGCACCCCATGGTACTCCTGGATCTTGACGGATCGCTCATGCATCATACTTCAGCATGGTCTCACATTGAGGTCCCTGACATCCCATCCCACTGGGAAGAGCAGCACTCACCAGGGTGACTGAGCTCTGGCTGGCAGGATGTGGACACTCAGCTCTGCAAAGGAGTGGAGGGAAAAAAGGACAGAGAGGAGCCTCTCTCTATACAGGGATGTTTGTGAGATTGATTATGTAATTCTGAGATCCCAGTACAGCGCTCAATGAATACCAGGGTACAGTGATGCCCAGGACAACAGCAACACCGAGATATGTGACCTCTTTGTCCTAGCAGGCACAGAGGAAGACAAGTCCAAGGCAGGTGATAAAACGTTACTCTATCTATATTTATTAAAAATATTAAATTTTGTTTTCTAAAAGATAGTATTCATTTTGTGCAGTTTACAGAACAGTCCAGGTTTTTCTCACATGTTTAATGTTGTCCATGGCTCCTTCTCCCTCTGTCAGAAGGAAGACTGCCCTTGCACGTTAGCATTTTGCTTTTTCTAATGCATTTTTCAGTAGAATATTTCCCCATATGAAACCATGGCTCAGATATCGTCTCTAAAGAAAAAAAAAACAACACACACACACACAAAAAAAACCCCCCACAACAACAAAAAAAAACCAAACCAAAAACCAAACAAGCAGTCAATAGAAATATAGATCTGGAGGGGATACCTTAAACCATTGATCCAGCTGCTTGCAGACAAAAAAAGCCATGCAATAAATGTTTAATACAAAAAGCACGGTTCACTCACAACATCCACAGAACACTTCCCAGCACTCCAGAAACAGATTAAAGGCTGTGTAAAGTTCCAAAGTCAGAGGTAATGTTCAAATACTAGCCCACAACTTCTGCCCCCCACTTTAGCCTATCTTCTAAATCTCAGTTCTACCACAAACCTGTGAAGCAAATGTTATATAAGTAGCCTCTATTTCACCTTTCATTTACAAGGTCTTTTCCAAAGTTAAGTCCCTGCCTTTCCTTTGCATTTTTTGTCAAGGATACATAGAGAGAGGAATAATATAAATCATCTCAATTTGGGGCTCCCTTTGAGGTCACTGGGGACTATGGATGTATTATTGTTGGCCTGATGCCAATGCTGTTGAACTACTGCTTGTCACTTTTCCTCATGGAAGCTGAGACCTCACAGCATCCATACAGTGGGTGTTTTCATTAAAGAAACTGTCTAGCTCATCTCCATGGGGGGAAAAACAGCTCCAAAGTTTTTATCCTCAAAGAACTTACTCAGAGAGAAAGAGGGAAATGTGAAGATGAGGAAGGAGAAGATTTACACAGCTGTCAGAAAGAGACAAAAATGGCCTCACAGTTACACACCATAGCTGTTGCACTAATACCTGTACAACCAATATGATGCAAATGTTTTTAGGTGACCACCAAACCAGAATTTCATTTAGAAGAGCAGAGGAGTGGGACACCATGGGATAACTGACTTCTTTTTTTTTGGACATGTGTAAATACTTAGTGGGCTGCAAAGCTGTGAGGGAAGAGTATTTTGATCACGGAAGGACAATGCAGTGAGCATGGTTGCCTCATGCAGCAGATGTAAATCATTTGGTGTGACGCACAGAGCCCATACGATATAGAGGAACACTCCCAGACTTCCAGCTACAGTTACCCTCGAGCTACATTTAGGTCTTTACCTTCAGTAAAATAGTGTGTATTCCACTGAGTATTCCACTGTGAGTATTCCTCTGAGTCCGAAGTGGTTTCTCAGAATGAGTTGCAGCCTCAGAAATACCTACCACCTTGACAAGGAATTCCAACTGTGCTGATTTAATTGAGTCTGCAAATGCCATGCTTCCTTTTCCTGAAAACTTGACATTGTTGACTGAGGAGGAGAGACCTCAGGAGAGCTGATTTACTTTTTATGCTTTTTCTTTTTCTTGAAACATGCTGAGAACTACAATGCTTGAATCCTCAGCAATTAAAGTTGCCAATTTACAGTTATTTAATAATGGCTGGATTCTGAAAGTGTGTGCATCAAAAGAAATTAGCACTCAGTAGTGTAGAGAGGGATCTGCATTAAGTGCCAGGTAAACATTCCTTCTGTGCAGGAGGAGGACAGCAGTGTGCTCCTTACAAAAGCTTTGAAAGTGGTGTTAGTCATCTTTCCTCTGCCTCATAATACAAGCTCACCTAGGAGCTGGTGTCCAGTTTCTAGAACACTACACCCACACATTTGCTTAGGCTGCTCCTTTGGGACGTGACAGCTTCCAGTAGCCTCAGCCACTGATCATTTTTTCTTTACTCCAAACTGCAGTTTACCACAATCTCCTGTTTTATGCTGATGGAAGTTATGAGATGTTTTTTACATATAAACCAAAAAAATAAAGTGATCTAACTTAAAAATGAATTTTCAAAAAGAAGGGAGTAGTGCTTTCTTGAGTGGGCTTTGCTGTTTTTTTTTTTTTTCCTAGGAACAATACGGTAAGCCCTGGAAAGCTACAATTCGGCATAAGGCAAGGGCAACACTAGGGCCTTAATATGTCATGTTATTTAATAAATAAATCAAATAAAAAATATAGTGAAAGTTAGACCTAATAATAAGTAAATAGAATACTTGCCTACTTTGAACTGTTCTCAGTATATTCTGACTTTCTCACGTTGTTCTTTACTTTTAACCGCCTAGAGCCCCCCTACGATTACCTAGAAACTGTAGGTGTGGTGAGGAGAATAGCCAGGCATCCACAGTAAAGATCAGGTTAGTCCAACATCTTTCAATAATATTTTAGATATAATTGATTCTCCTTTGGGACCAGGGAATGGAAGAGACCCTCTCAAGCTCTCTTTCATTTTATTATCTTGTTTATTGTTTTATCTTGTAGTCAGCTCTGATGTAGCATAAAAGAAAGCAGACTCTGTCACATTTTACTTCTTTTTTGTTACTCTCTCAACTTACACTCAGGTAAAAGCAGCTGAGAGTACAATTCTTTCTTTTATTTTACTCTAGAAGAGAGATTCTTTTAGAGGCAATTAAGTTCAGTGATTCCTGTTGTTAAGTTTGGGGTTCACACACCACATCTCACAGCCATAGCCTGCTGTTGACCAGAATATTTGGGTGCTCCAATATGAGAGCTTGGTCTCTCCTGCCTGCAGCTGGGCTCAAACAGCCATAGCTCAATAGGGCATTTTCTTTTCTTCCCATCCAGCATTTTTTTTTCAGGTCAGCCCAACACATTAGATTTGGAAGGTCCTGAGTTATGCTGTGTTCAAACAAGAGTTTGAAGAAGGCTGCTGGGTGAGAGAAATAGTTAAATTATGTGAATGGAGATATGGATACTGATGGATTTCTCTTCTTGCTCTAAAAATGAGTAAGAAGAACAGCACAAGGAGGGGATATAACAGAAACTGTGCAGACACCATTCTGTTGCTGATGAAATCTGGAGGGTTGAAGTGGAAAGGTTGGGTTGGATGTTCTGGAAGAAAAGATAAAAACAATATTATTATGCTTTTAAGGAAGTTTTATACTACTTTTGTTGTTGTTGTTCTCATTATTAATATATTGCTCATGGAAGCAAACATGAATGAGTTTTCAGCCTGTCCTCCTGGGGACCGATATGGCAGTGGAAAAAGAGGGAAGTTCAAAAGATGCCTGTATGTCTGTAGAGAAACCCAAACCCCCAAACTACTTGCTGCTTCCATGGTAACTACATTTATAATAGAATGAAAATATGAGATACAGATAACCTGCTACTTTTGACCTATTTGCTTTTCCTATAGCACCTCTCATCTCATCAAGGTCAGATTTGCCTATAAGCACCTCAGCCAAGATGCTTTACCCTCTTTGCATCTTCTTGAGATCAAGATGCCCTCCAGCCCGTATATCTCCTCAAGGGGGTTTCTCAGCCATCCTGAAACATTTCCACCTATGTACCTTTAGTTCTGCTTCAATTAAATCAGTATACTGTGACATGCCCCTTCTTGGCACAGCTATTTCTTGGCTATGCTTCTGTCAACACTGTCCTTTCCTTTCGAACAGCCCAGGTTTGGGATTTTTTTATTCTGAATGTTTATGTGTAGGTATTCAGCTGAATCCAAAGACACCAAAAGTTCAGTTTTGCTTAAGGACATTGAGTTGAGGTACCTCTGTACCATTAGGCCTTGAAATGCTTCTGCCCATGTTGAGTCCAGAAATGGGGAGTTTTATCTGAGAGCCAGTTAGGCAGAGAGAAGCAGTATAACTGTCCAGAGGCCAGGGTGAGCATATGCCTATGTCACCTTTTCTTTGCAGCTTAAAAATTGTGACCTTAATGAGAAATAGGGAGTCATTGTGTGACACAGCGTGGGGATGTGACCCAGGGCAAGGTAAGGAAGCAGCATCACTCCTTACTGTCAGGGCTGAGTTGACTGTGTGCCAGCAACAGCAGCACGGTGTCTCGGCAGAGCTGACTTATCCTGGCACAGGCAGAGGCCACCAGGAGTGAAGGACAAACAGCAGGATGGACCTTCCCATCCCCGAGATCTGCCATGGGGAGCCCCAGGGCTCCTCTCAAACCTTCCTGCCCTTCCTGCCCTTCCTGCACTGTTCCCCAAGCTGCAACGCCAGCTGTCATTAATCTTTTACACAGTGCTCTGATCTAGCAATTGATCTTGCAAGGTACAGAATAGTAAGGCAACTGTTTTACAAGGAAAATATCACTGAAAATCAGCTTGATTACTGCCTATGGGCTGGCCTCCCGTCTCACCTTCCAAGTTTTTATCTCACAGGGTATTTCCCCTTAAAGCTTTTTTTTTTTTTTTTTTTTTTTTTTTTTTTTGTAATCTACATGTGGTGCTCGCTTTCTATTTCCCAGTTGCTGCAAGGGGTTATTTGGGCATAGCGCAGAGGGCAGCCCCATTTCCTTAATCTAGGTCTTTTCCTAGTCAGTTCAACAATGAAACCAGATCAAATAAATGTAGCTAGTTAACTTGCGCTATGTTTAAATTTATTCCACAATGTAAAGTCTCAGAAAAAAATTGTCTCTCGGTTTACCTACCTCATAAATTTAAAGTTGGTAGAAACATGTCTAAAAGATATAATGCTAAAAACCATACTATCACTCAGTAAGTGAAGACTTTGTCACAATTGAAGTAAAATGAATTTATTGCTAGTTTTAAATAAAATAAATTGAGAATAACTCCTGAAAAGTTTAAACTTCATTTTAACATATTTTTAAATAAAAGTTTTCACTTTTTTTTTAAGCTGTCTGATATCTTTTACTAAGGGGACAGAGATGATTTTTCTTTTTTTTTTTTTCTTTGAATCAGAAAATAATAGAAGAATTAATAATTTCTATTCAAGCTGGCATGGGTTTTTATGGTTGTTTTTACTTTAGTCTTTGAGATGAAAAAGTGATTTGTCACCTAGCTAGAAGTAAAAGTTGAAAGAAAGCACAGGCTCTTAGGCAAAATATTACACTAGGCAAAGGTATCAGAGAACTCAAATACTTGCAAGTGTAAAATGTCAAACTACAGATGAAAAAAAAAAAAAAAGTGTGTGCTCATAGTCATGACATTAATGCTCTGTTTTACTGGTATTTTAGGAAAACGGAAAATCTGGGGGACAGAGTGACAGGTAAGAGCAACTAGTACAGAGAAATAGAGCTCACAAGGACTAAGGCAGGAACCTGCCTCCTACTTCTTCTGGGAGACGTGCTTCTGTGGTGGCATCTGTTCCCACCGCGCCCACACAGAGCTCCCTGCGCGCCCTTTGCGGAGTGGTACCGAGTGCTGTGGTGTTACCCACCTGCCAACACACAGCGCTCCTTTGGTTTTGAGGAGGAAGGACAGTCCCTGACCTGCACCATTCTGATGGCAGTGCTCTTCCTCACACTTCCCAGCTGCTGGCTGCCCTGTCCCGGCTTTGGCTGGCTTTTTTCTCCACAGCTGCCTATTTTCTCACCCATCTCCATGGCTGTCCAGCTGGGTCTGCAGCTCTTCCTGACCCCCACCACAGCCTCCATAGGGCTTCACTTTTTTCCTCTCAGCCTTAGGATGCTTCCTCAAAAAATGTCACGTCAGTCCTGTCTGTCCCTCCCAAATGTTGAGTCTCTTCTGACTGTTTTCCTGCAGTTTCTTGCACAAGAGAAGAGCCTTTCCTGAAATATTATTGGCATCTCTTAGGAGCAAACAGATGTTGTGCTGAAATCCCACCCTCATCAAGCCTGCATGGCTGGGCATGCACAACCTAAACATCTGTCCTCCAGCTTCTGGATCACTTGCCTTCTTTGCACAGACATTTCTGCTTCTTATTGATTTTGTACACTGTTACCAGGTTTCTTAAGCTTGTTTTATCAACTGTGCTGGTTTTGCTAGGATAGAGTTAATTTTCTTCTTAGGAGCTAGAAAGCACTGTGCTTTAGTTTCAGTATGGGATTTGTTATGAGAAGAATGTTGATAACATACTAATGTTTTTAGTGGCTGCTGGAAGTCCAAGGACATCATTTTTCCCTAATTTACAAATACAAAGGACTGGAACGGGGGAAGTGTAGTAATTGGCAAAACCCAAAATTGGCATTTGGATATGCTAATGAGAGATTCCATATCATATCACATCATGTTTGGTATATTAACAAGGGTTGACTGTAAATCAGGGGTATTCTCTCAGGGATCACTTGGGATCACTCTTCCAGGACTACAGTTTTGGGTTTGGGGTTCCTTTTCACTCCTCCAGGATCACTATCTGAGCAATTGTACTGTGTATCACTCGTTTATGTATGTATTATTATCTTTATCATTATTATTATCATTACTATTTTAAGTTTATTTTACACCAATTATTAAATTGTTCTTATGTCAGCCTACAAGTCTCCTTACCTTTACCCCTCCAATTCTCTCTTCTGTTCCTTGGGTGTGGGGGGCAAGAGGAGGGGGGTGCAAGTGACTGTGTGGTGTCTGACTATCAGCCAAGTTAAACTACTACAACAATAAAATTTAGTCTTTTTCCATCCAGTGGGAATAATCTATTTCAGTAGCTATACAGTACAACTATTTTTATAAGAGGATTTTTTCCTCCACAACAAGGGAGCATGCAGGAGACGACATTAAAGAAGCTTCACTGCAAGTGAAACACACTGCAGTGAATTTCTGTGTCTGGGCTCTTAGCCTGGACAAATGAACGTTAATGTAATTTAGTCTTTTTCTCTGAAGTTTAGATTAAGGCCCGTTACATCACAAATAAAACTGACTAAAACTGATACAGACATTTATGAACAGTTATGGTTATCATCCACTGGCTGACAACTTCTTTTACCTCCTTAACTCAATTTTGTGTTCAAACTCTAAAGGAGGGGCGAGTGTAACATTTTACTTGTACTAGTATGTATAGCTTAATACAATTACTGTCAGTAGAGCAGATCTGACTGACTATTTAGTTCACCTCATTTGGGAATATACAAATCGTCAGGGGGTCCAGTACCCTCTAATATAAGTCGTTTGTGGTTAAACATACATTTTTCCCGTTGAAGCAGCTCTGTAGCTTTGCTGCTATTTGTGTGGTTATCTGTTTTTGGAAGATGTTCCATTCATTTTGTTGACTTTGGCAAATGTTAACCTAATTGCTTGTCCACGTTCTGAGGCATTTCCGTGAACTAGTTCTCCTTTTCTTAAAATTTGAGTTGGAGGCTGTCATTCAGAGGTACAGGATTTTAAAACACTTGCTGAATATTGATTATGGACTTCTATAGCCCATGGTGTTCAGTTTTGTTGTTGGAGTCTTTTGTTTGGTTGAAAACTAGACAATCTAACACTAAAAAAAATAAAATGATCACACCAGCAGCAGGATAATTCACTTTTTTCTTGTGATTTTATTCCACATGATGTTTGGGATCCTACCTAAATGCTGGTCAGTCATTAAACTCTGTGCTCTAACCCAATTATACTAATGCAAACCTGAACAAGAGGCTCAGGCATTAGGTAACTTGGCAACCTGTTTCTTTTTCCTCTATTCTCAAAGTCCCTTTTACAGATTCATGCTGCTGAATACTGGTCTTAAAGCTCATCACTTCAAATCACTTTCCCTCTCCTTCACTTCAGGAGTGCATTTTTGAAGCAAATCACCTGCACTTACCATACTTCATCTTATATTGTGGGAAAGTCTCTGAGCACAAAACTGGCCCCCCTTTTACAGAAAATAAAACAAACCTGGAAGATATGGTAGAGGAGCACACCTCAGGTGCTGCAAGAGCCAGTGAGTATTCATTGAACTGGATTAGAGCTAGTCCAAAATAACCATCCCCAAAATGTGTATGGGACAGATGTGTGGTCCTCTGCACCATCTGTTTTGCTCTGCAAATACTGTCCTGCTTGGCTACACCACTTGGTAATCACTGAAGAAGTCAACATTTTATGTGTTTTGGTGTCCAAATGTAGGTGCCAAAATTAGATACTAAAAAAAAAAAAAAAAAAATCAGCCTGGCTTTGCAGATGTGGCTACTAAAGACAGGAAAAAAATAGTGTAAGAAAAATATGCTTTGTCCACACACAAGTGACTAAGCTCAACAAAGGAAATTTTATGGGAAAAACATTGTGGCTTCTAATGCATAGGAAATCAGAGCATATAACCTTACAATCCCTCTGGTCTTAAAAATTATGAATTTATTTAACATATCACTTCCCATCATACTATTGTTGTTAACAGACACATGCCTGGGGTTCTACAGGTGCGCCAAAAATATCCTGGAGTGAATAATAACCTTTTCCAGAAAACAGTCAAAACTGCCCTGGCATCAACAGAAATGAATTGTCAGGCAGCACTTGCAGCATTGGCTCTGGCTGGGTATTTAGAAAGCATATAATATTGTCTATTGTTGTCAAAGACATAACTTGTGGGGATACACAAACACCTTGGCCAGAGCCTTGTTACAGCAGAGACCCCCAAATACATAGTCCCTGCCCCAAAGAGCTTCCAATTCAAGAAAGAAGATATGGTGAGACTGGACAAAAGCCATAGCAGATATTTCAGCAGCTGCCCAAAATACCACAAGTCTTTGGAGAAAAAGCTTCCAGGACTTTTTTCAGTCTGAACTCCATACATCCTCTGTAACCTGCTAATCTTTCCTTCTTGAGGGATTTGAGGGGGACTGGGATATCAAGAAGAAAATGAAAATACATTGAATTTATCTGAACACAAATATCTTTAATTATGTAGCATTTGGTATTCATCCTTCCTTGCCATGGTGCTAAAAATAGTTCTAGTTATCCCATCAAAACCCAGAAGCAGGGTCATGAAGCTTGGGGACCTAAGATGCAAAAAGATTAAGAAATATGAACAAATTCTAATACAGTACTCACTAATTTGAATAGTATTTTACCCAACAAATAATTTCTTTGATCAATAAGGTATTTCTTGTAATGAATAATGAGCCAATATGAAAAGAGAAAGTACTAAAGACCCCAGACTCTATCAGTGATGCTATTTATGGAACAGATATTCATCAGAACTAACAGCGATGGAATAGATCTTAGAGCGAGTACTTGAAATAATGGTTCTGTTACCCAGAAAATTATTGCCCAAATAATAGGAAGGAAAAAAGATATGGTTGATTTTTAATTTAAATTTTAATCTCTACCAGGTGAATCTCTGTGTTCCTCCTATGAAAGCTATGATATCATGCAGCAGCTATTACACAGTAGTTGTTAATTTTCACAAGATCCCAGCTGTTTCATTGTAAGAATAAAAAGAAATTGGGTACCTGCCAATTAAATAAATGGAATTGCCATTTTCATTTATTGCAATAGCTAGTTTGACCTGTATTCATAATGGTTTTTGTTAATGTAGGTAAAATTACAATACTGGCAAACGACAGTAAGTGTATTTATGAGCAGGATGAGTGTGTTAAAATATTCAGTCTTTTCAGCTGATTCACCGCTGGTTTAGTTTCAAAATGCAAGTTTTGAATGATCAGTAATGCGCTAGTGTCTCCTACCTGTCCACAGAACCCCCACCCCTCTGCTCATCTGGGTTTTGGTGCATAATGATCAATAAAAGGGAGGGTTCCATGGGCATATTTTCCCACCTACTTCCTATTCCTGCTTTCCAGTTAAAATGCTGAACACAATTATAAACCCATTAAGCAGTGTTAAAATGCACTAATATCAGAGTGTTCTTTTTCAAAACTGGATCACTTTACAGCAGAGTCACATCTTCCTTTAGTGTAGCCTTCAGGAAGGCTTACAGAAAGCAGATATAATCAGCTACAGCAATTTTTAAAAAAATACTTCCTGTAGGGAATTAAATGCATCACAGTTTCTGCTACCTACGCAAATTCTGCCATAAGAAAGATTAAAAATAGTTTTTAATTCATTGCATTCAGAATCAAAACATGACGTTATCTCAAAGATGCTGTAAATGTCTTATTGCCAAGCTCAGAGACTCAGCACATGGAGGCTTTTTTCAGGGGGACAGAGGCATAGGTTTGGTACAGAGGATATATCTGAAGTGTAAGTTTGTCAAGGGGCCAGTGAGTTTTGAAGCAGGAAAGAGAGTTTAAACATGGCTTTGTGCAGTGCTCAGTCATGTGCTTAATGTGCAGATTAAGAAAGGCGTGTAAGGAAATGGTAATATTTACCAGGATAGTGCCGAGACTTCCCAAAACTGAGTCACCCGGTATCTCTTGTTACCTTTGAATACATATGCCCTTGAGGAAGCTAAGTATGAATAGCAACAAGGAGTGGGGGATGTTGTCTGAACACCCCCTCCCCAAAACGATGGGGAGGCAGTGAGAGAGCTCTGCTCACTTCTGTGCTCTGGGGCTCTGTGCTGCCTTACTTGGTACATGCCAAGCTCTTCTCACGAAGAAGTGACCAAAATGAGTTAAACTAAAATGAACTCTATCTGAACTGACTATTTAAAGCCTGAATTAGACTTTCCCCAAGGGGCTGTAGTGCCTTTCTGAACAATAGTAAGAGCAACAGCTAGGCTTGAAATGCTGAGCCACAAACAGAAAACTCAGCTTCTTATTAATTAGAAACATACCCCTTCAGCAAAATTACAGACAGAAACAAGGAGCAAACACAAAAAAGTAAAACTAGAAAGCAAAGCGGAAAGTAATCATTTGATGCACTTTAACTTTATATTGTTCTGTTTGCCCCCTTCTGAAATGTTTATGCAGGTTCTTTGCACTAATATCCAAATATCCTTGAATGCACCTTTCCTGAGAGCACCTCATGCTAGGCAGAGGGAAGATGCTGATCCCCATTTCACAGGTGAAGAACTGAGGCAGAAGGAGCCCTTGATAGAAACAAGAATTGAGTCCCCTGGAGAGACAAAGTCTCCAAAGAGTGCCCTAAACATTGACTGGCTTTCTTATGTTTCTTCACTATCACTGGTAGAGAGAAAATAAATCCTACTTGAGTATTGAATTGGCTTAAGGGCACAAAATTAGGGTGAATTCTGTAAATAATAAATAATGGATTTTTATTTGTCCTCTCACTTTAATAGCCCTTAAAATGCATTCACTTTCCATTTTCAATGTTTTCTATACAATTTTGAAAACCAGGAGAGATATATATGATGCATATAATATATTATATATAATATATATCATACATATTTAATGAAAGCTTATATTCTTATGCAATATTGCAATTCAAGCAGCTGGAGCTTAAAATAGTTTAACTATACATCTACATATAAATAGTATAAGTAGAAAAGTTCATTTTTATCTATTCCTCTGTGTATTTATGTATGCATGCATGCGTATATTCTGACCTTGTGAAAAATAAATCTATATTAGTAGACAACAGTCTTTTGGATATAGGTGAATGAAATTACATTTGAGGTAATAGAAATAAATGCCAAGTAATCAGAAAAAAAAAAAAAGTCTAATGTGCAAAAAAAAAAAAAAAATTTTTTCCAGTTGATAAAATCCTTCTTCTCTTTCTGTCCCTCCACCTCTCTCTGCAAATACTCAATTCCCGCCCCATGCCCCCAGCTCTCCCTAGCTCCCTGCGCAGGACATCATGCCCTCCCACCTGCCTCAGCTCCTCTCCCGCGGCCGTGGGGCTCTGGAAGTTGCCTCTTGCAGGTTGTGGGAAGCAGAAGGCACTAGAAAGAATAAAAAGGGCTTCAGATCTGCCTTCTCTGCTCTCCAGACCCTCTGGACAATCCCTCTACAAGAGAACCTTACTTCAAACAGATTTAAATCACTGCTTTCCAGGTGTCTCCCAGCTGGCTGGTAACCCAATATCCTAAGGGTTCATGTACCTATTTTTCTTAAATTTCCTCAACTTCCCTTTCCTCTGCATCAACATCTGGCATCAACGTAACCACAAGCTTGAATACCTCCTCAACTATGTTCAGGACTATTTTTCATTAGCAGTCAGGCTTTTTTTTTTTTTTTTTTTTAAAATCAGTCACTGTAAGCATATTTTCATAGCATTAAAAGCTCATAGACAGTGCTGAAGGCAGGATTTTATTACTCTTTCTACATGATTAAGATTGCTTATGTCATTCATGGTTAAAAAAATAGAAATCAAAACTCTGCATCTCCATTAATTTCAGTAGGCTTAAGCTGTTACGCTATGACATCTCAGAGAAGTGCACTAGTGTCAAAACACTGTGAGTAGTGAATAGATTATGCCATCCTGAAGCAGTAACCTAACTGCAGTTTTATTTCTTCCATTTCAGCATAACTTTGACAATGAAAATTTCTATGACTAATGCAATCATTTCTGATGGCAGATGATAACAAAATATCCTAGCAAATATTTAGATTTTTATTTTTTTATTAAGAGTACTTTGACAGGATGCAGACTACAATTGGTTTAACAACACTATTTAAAAGGATGCACCCAGCTTCTGTGGGAAGAGGATATAAAGGAAGAAAATATCCTGGTAGTCAATGGTAAAAAATCTGGTCTCAATTCTAATAGTATGAGCTAGGTGCAAAGCATCTCTGTTAATTCTACTTCGGTTACCCAGATGTTGAAACATTTGTCCTCTTCAGAGAGGTTAAGATACATCCACTTACGGATGGGAAGCGTACAGTGACTGTCTCAGAATTAAACAGAAATATATTAACATAGACACAGCATGACATCATTAGTGTAAATTGGTAAAACAAGTGCTTTTGCCAAGATTTTTAGAAGTGACTAATGGTTCTGGATGACTTCTAAGTGCTTTGCTTTAAATCCTTTTAAAAGCACTGATTTTCTTAAGGTGGGAGCTCAGTGTGAGTGTAACTCCCTTTTAACATATCTGAAGACAAACACTGTGCTTGAGCTGTTTTCCAGGGACACTACCTGTGAAAATGTTGATCTTAGTCCCGGTTGTTCCTGAAAAGTATTATATGAATGTTTGCTGTTATTTAGTTACATAGATTCGAACCCACCATATTCAAACAAGAAGTAACTCAAGTTTTCAATTTATTTGAAGAACTTAAAAGCAATTAACAAGAGGTTATTATCAATACAATCCAGTGATGCTTTCAAGATACATTTTAGGCCTGCTGATCCTACTTGCTAAAGTCAGACATGTATTTCTTTCCTGTAAATTGAGGAGTCTGTTTCTGCTCTTCTTTGAAGTCAACAGGAGTTTTATCAGTGTCTTCAAGGACGGGCAAATTAGAGCCCAAATTTGCATTTGGAACTGTGTACAGCAGGGTGTTCAAGTGGCATACAACTTGTCAGCACAATTACAGTAATTTTAATCAACCTCATTTGCTGTTTACTTCTCTGAGATTTCCAGGAGAATTTGCTCAACTGCACTTCAGTGTTAATATCTCTCCACCCTTTCTGTTTCACAAGTCATGCTTTTATTCTGTCATTCCTGCTGCAGCTGAACCGGAGCATTTTAATAAACCTCTTGTTACCCACATCTTCTATCCGTATATCATTGACTTAAGCAGAGCAGTTTGTCAAATTAATATTTTATATATTTTGTATTTAGACTATTACTTAGCTGATCCATAACAAGGGATTATAGTCAGGGATAGGAATATTGAGTGGCGCTTTTTTTTCCCCCACGTGCCTGTCTCCAAGACAACTAGATGGCTGTATTTAAAAGAGCACAAAGACCAGAACGAGTAGCTCATCCAAGTCTTTTAGCAAGTGAATGCTCTGTGGCTTTGCATTTTCAGGCAAGCCTTTCACTCTATCCCCCTGACATCTTTTACCTCGGGCTCTGATGGGTGGGAACTCCAACTGGTAGCCCAGCTGATAATTGCAGCTATTAAGCTCCTGCTAGTGTAACTCCAGTTCCCTTTTGTTTCTGGTTTTATCTAGTCTAGCTGCAGTTTCACTACTGATAGTCATATTTAAAAGCCACAATGATATTCTTCCTTTTTCCCCTTTCAGTCAGGGCTGATGATTATTAGGTACATCCTCTCCCCAGTTCAGCTTGCTTGCAGTAATTTTGCAAAGCACACACTAGCTTGTGCTTTCCTCTTGGATTTGAATAAAATAAAATAAAATAAAATAAAATAAAATAAAATAAAATAAAATAAAATAAAATAAAATAAAATAAATAAATAACATGTGGCCATAACAAAAGATCCCTGGCAGCCATAAATTAGCAACAGAAAATGCTTGGCAGCCCTGCAGGCAGTCTTCAAGCTGTAGCCCCAGACAGACCACTAGCAGCTAAGCAGAGGTTGCAGCTCACTCTTAAAGACCATGATACAGCATTAATCTGAATCTGCTTCTGAAATTCAGCTCAACACTCCCTGGATTTCCTCTCCTCTTTGGCTCTGTCAGGAGTAACACCGTGCACTGGAAATGCAATGTTTGAGTGGTCAGGCTTCATTGCTCCCTTGTATATTTTTTGGCCTGATAATTACATTAGGGATGTAAAATACATAACATAAGGTTCCTGTGAGAATTTGCCTCTGAGCAAAGTGCTATCACATGTCGTGGGGCTTTCAAAGTGTGTTCGATGTAAAACCCCAAACCTGTCCAAACAACATATTTAGATGGGCACTGTGAGAAAGATTGTGTTGTTCAGCTTTAGGTGAAGGCAGCTGCAGCTCCAGCAGATAGCTGGTTGTGACGCCTGTGTGGTGCCAATTTTTATTAGGGCTGTTTCATTCCTTTGAACATGAGGGGTAAAACTTTTATGATTCAGATAACCTTTCAGGGGTTTCATATTCCAGAAGGATAATATCTTTGTATAGATTAAAAAAGCCAGCAAGCCATTTCCATCCTCTCCCTAAAATGATTTCTCTTGCTTCATTTCAAGCAACTCCTTCTGTACTTAATCCTCTTTGTGAGCTCCACATTACCAAATGTCTCAAAGGGGAGAGCAGAGCACTCCCGTCAAAATTCAAACAAGATTTCATGTGCTGGCGCTTCTGAAATTTCACATCCATTTCATATCAGTATATCTAGCTGTGAAGGCAAACTTTGGCTGTTGGACCCACATTGCAGACACCTTACTGGTATGAATCTTGACTGTAAATATTCCTATAAATGGAATTATTGTCTTAGTGTGATTTGCAGGGAAAGTGGTGGCAATCTTCAGCCTAGAACTTTGGTGCAGTAAACTGAGAGCCTGAGTCCTTTGTAAGGCTCAGCTGATGTTCTTCTGAAAGTTTTAGAAAGCTAAAATACACAAATTAAATTGCCAATAAAATGAAGTAACAAATGTAAATATATGAAAAATTTATCCTACTAGCCATTCTCCAAGGCTTTTCTTTCTTTTCACAGCTAACATCAGCAGAAATAAATCAGCAGGATTTAAGTACACCAGCAGCAATAAAATATATTTGGGGTTAAGATGAAGCTATGAAATTGCCCCATCAAAATCTCTTTTTGACAGAAAATTCATTTTTTAAATTGTATCTTCCTTCCTTTTTTCCACAGAAGGTATTGTTTTTTCCTCACATACAAGCAATAAAATCTGCATATCAAAAAGCTGTTCCTACAAACTAAATCTTTCAATCTCATTTTAAGGGGGAACAAAGATGTTAAGGAAATCCTGGGAATAATCAACAAACATTTTTTAAAAAAAAGCCTTTCATTTCTCTGACATCATTCTGTTTGGGAATAAATGTACACCGAAACCTTAGGTTGGTTCACTAAAAAAACAAGCATATAAAACCAGGCCAATTCTTCTAATTTCCACCAACTTCTGTTTCAGGATCTTGTCCATGGGAGTGCAGTTCTCTTCTGGTTCAGCAGGAAATAGGAAAGCTGAAACCAAACCAGAAAATAAGTAAAGGCAGAGAAAAGGAACTTAAAGCTGATGCAGAATTTAAAAAAAAAAAAAAAAATAAAAGACAAGAAAAGATTGTGCCTGCCTTTTCGATATAAAATAGAGGGGGTGAGTAAAATAAAGGAGGTGAAGGGAAATAATGGGAGACTCCTTAGTTAAGCTGTCTCAGTGACCTCCAGTGCACACAATGGGCAGAGCTGAGCTCAGCACCAGGATGAGGCAGGATTTGGGCTGTTCCTCAGAGGGTCATGGTCCATCATGGATATTCTTGGGCATGAACAGAAAACAAAAAATTTGAGATGCAGCATCATCCAGCATCATCTCCTTTCTCATACAGTAGAGGATAAGAAAGGCTAGGAGATCTCTTCTCCCCACCACTGCTGCTCACTTTTTGTCCCTGGTGATGGCATATGGAGCTGCCTGAAATTGCTATGGACCACAAGGATTACAAGCACAACAGACTTTCAGATGAGTCTTGCAGTAAAGATCTTCTTTGCACTACTCATTATTTTTCCAAATTCTAAACATCTGTAGGGATGTGACCTTCATCATCTACACAAATGAACATTTTGAAACCCTTTCCCTCTCTTATGTGGAGCTCTTAATTTATATGTCATTAAACTTAAGTCAGTGGCCAAAAATCCCTTGGATTTCATAATAGTTGGGATAAAAAGCTATATACACACATTTTTTTTCTTCCTTCTTTTTTAGTATCAAGCACCACCATCTTTATTACACTGTTCTCCTTGTTCTCATTTTTAGAAAGAGGTGGAAAGATTGTGGTTTTTTGTTACAAGGTTTTACAGCTGAGATCAAGCTGAGTAAGTGAAAATTCAGACAATACTAAGTAAAACTTCCTGAAAGCAGAAGCTATTAGGCTATGTAATAATATCCCAAAGGAAATGGAACAGTTCCATCAGTCGTGACATTTAAAACTAGACTGGACAATGTATTAATAAATATTCTATGGGGACAACTCTGCATTGTCATGGAGGTGGATGACGGGTCTACAAAGTCTTTTCCACATCTAATTTCTCCAGTTCTGTGAAGCAGAAAAATGTTATGCGGTTGAAGAATCTCAGTGCTGAGAAATGAAAAACACCAGTTTATTCCAGAATGAGTCTTCACTGGTGTAAGTTTACAATTCTGAGGCCCTAAATTCATTATGGACAAAAATAAGTTTTCTAGTTTCACAAACTTGCATCACTGATATTGGTAATTCAGGCCCAAAAGGTCTTTAGTGACATTTGCACTGCTTCCTTTTTTCTAACTAGAGTCTGCTGGCATTGATCAATGGAGCTAAACTTCTGCTATTCATATATACACTAATGCATTCTATTGTTTTAAATTAATTTATATTTTCTCTGCACAATTTTCCAATTGTGATATTAAATAATCATTACAGAGATGAACGCACTAACCCCCCATATTTTAAGTGCTGAGTCCCTTAAATAAAGTAATTATCATTGTTTATCATATGATACCTTTAATTGTTACTGTTTAACTTCAGCCTGAAAAAAATATGCAGCAGCTTCTGCAACTGAGGTGGCTGGGAAGGGTGCAACCAATGCACCACCTCTCTTAGAGCTTCCAGCCCTAACTGCTTGTCAGCAAATTCATTCTACTTCAGTGACCTACTGGTTAGAGCAGTACTGAAGCACATTGCTCTGAATTACAAATGAGGAGAAACTACAAGGGTAGAGATGTTGCCAGTGGGTATATGCAGAAAAAAAGCTGCTCATTTAACATGAAATCTGCTAGTCAATTTTTCTGCAAAGAATTTGAAGATTTGTAACTGTGAGCTTGTTTCAGAGATCAAAATTAAGTAGCATCTTGAAATGGGAATTAAGTTGTCTCCAAAATATTATTCAAAATTATCTGCATTTCCTGCATTCTGTGTGTTCATACCTGTTGAAAACATGAATGTTAAGAAATATCTGTTTCTGTAGCGAAAATAAAGTATCTTAACTATCACTAGAAGACATGGAAATGGAAAATGTCCCAGTAGTTTTTCTGTAAATTAATTTCTGTCTTTAGTACCCCAATTTTTAGATTTTCAGGTACGCCTGTTTCGGTCATTCATTAGTACAGAAAAGAGATTTGTTCTAGTTCCTATGCAGGTATAATGAATCTAAACTGTAAGGAAGAGAGATGGAGAGATTAATTGATTTTGCTGTATTTATCAGCATAGTCAATCTGGTACCACAAGCACAGAGCATTAATCATAAAGGGACATAACCTTACTGGCTCTAAACAGACTGAAGCAGGGGCAGCACTCTGGAAAACTCAGTTCTTGCTAACTCTTTGCTAGGGATATGTTCCTTCTGTGTCTTGGAACTAATTGCTCTCCAGTTTTTAGAAGTGTCCCAAAATATAGGATCACCTTATGAGCCTGCTGGCAGAGCATCTTTCCTTTCTCAATCATTTCTTAGAGAGCTCTACTTGGACTTGAAACGTGCAACAGAGCCTGCTCAGGTCAAATTCAGACTTCTGGAAAGTCAAGTTCTCCAACAGCAGGTTCAAATATCTATGAAGGACCTGATCCCACCACCACATGAGCTTCCCTTCCTTTTGTCTCAAAGACTATTCAACATTCTTCCTATGTTTCCCCATGAATATATGTAAAAGCTTCTCATCACCCACAAAGTGTTTTATTGGAATGCAGCAAAAAAAGCATCCCAGACTTCAGCACCCTGACTGAAGAATATTTCTCATTTAAACCAAGGGATATAACTTCAGGTGCACTGGTGACTATACTAGCAATGGAAGTATTGCATAGAAATAAATTAATCTTTCAGATATCCAGGGCTTCATGCAACAGACCAAAACTGTCATCTTCAACTCCATCCAGAAATCATCTTAAACGCCATAAATATCAAGGAACAGAGATAAAACATGCTGTCCCTGTACAACATCATATTATAAGAAAGGAGCTTTATCCAACAAGAAATGGCACTTTCAAATGTTCTTACACTAAGCAATAGGGCAGCATATTATAGTAATCCATATTTGAGGCAATAAAAAAAATGTCACAAGCTCCACATCTTACAGGAAAAGCTCTACTTTTCATGAAGTAACACATAATTAAAAGAAACGAACTTGTCAACATGTACTACCTAAATATCCACGAAGCTGATAAAAGAGATGGAAGACTGTATTTTTCCTTCAAGTTAACTGTAGTTGTGCTCTTACCTATTTGGAAAAAAATATGTCACTTCATACTTAAGTTTAGCTGTTCAGTGTGACTGGTGATGGTAGTAGTAATACAGTAGGAACTGAATAATAATGATGCACAGGAAAAAAAAAATTAATATTATCCAGAAGTAGAGGAATAGAAAAATGGAAATAGATGGAGAGCTTTTTGAAAGAATATGCAATTATCCAATAATTTGTCCTACTATTTTACTGTACAAATAGCTGAAAAGGTTTATATACCCATACCATCAATGCTAATAAGCTTGTAAACTTGAGCACTGTAAAACATGGATTTGAATACATTAAATTCTACTTACATGTCTGACAGGATGCTAAAATCTGGCTGTACTACATCTTGTTAGGAATTCACACATTACTGCGGCTCAGAAAACCCTGACACTAACCTCCATTGCTAATTGTAGTGGGTATGGGTTATTTTAATAATAAAATGTGCATGCTCGTTATTTTTCAGAGACAGTCTGTGGAAAACAATTCTGAATCTAAAAATATGGCAACAAATGAATATATTTGAATGAGGAAAATATAACATCCCTGAAGGTTGAAGGAAACAGTTTCAGAAGCATTTGAAAGAAATTATATGTAGAACTTCCACAATTGTAAATGTGAACTGAAGTACAAAAGATCAAAGATTTCAGTGCTGTGTATTGTGCACAACTACACTGAACTTTTCACCTAGTAGCTGAATGACAATAAACCTGTTTTGAAGTCAGGTGTTCTTCCCAAAGCTTTCAAGCCAAAAGTTGCACACAGCCAAAGACTCACCTGAAAGCTGCAGTATCAAGTTAAGCTTTAAAGTCTCCTCTCCCAAAGAGGGAAATGAAGCAGAGAATGTTATTTTAGCCTTGTTTGTTTATAGGATACAGAAGTTAAAAGATCAGGATTTAAAAACAAAATCCCACACTTTTCCGTTCTCACAATGAAAACATCCCGCAAAATGTTACACTTGTGCCTGAGGATTTTTATGCTACAGGACTAGTAGCTTATTTTGTAAATGCTGCTGCACTAATGCTGTCACCTCTCTGGTGATTATACTTTTTACTGCAGCTAGTGCAAAAGATATTAGTATTCGATAGAGGAAACAGAAAACATTTATTACAGTGGGCTTAAGGAAAAAAATCAAGGAAAGATACAATTGTAGACTAATTTTGCAGAGGGTCTTGAGAAATTATCCAGTCAATTCAACTGTCCCAAGGCAGAATGTCATTCTCATGCCACTCCTTGACTAATATGTTCTTCAAAACCTTTTTTGGGTATGTATTCTTCAATCTTTTCAGCCTATCGCTTTTAATGCTGCACTGTTCCTAGAAAGTTTTTCCAAATGCTTAACCTTATATCCTTTCTACTGTGTTTGCCAAGGACACAAAGAAATTGATTTTTCTCTTTCTTTTCACAGCAATCTATTACACGTTTAAAATTGTTAACAGGTCTTTTACAGGTTAAGCAATCCCATTTCTTTCAGGAAACAGTTGTATATCAATGCAGCATAGTCACAACTCTCATCATTTCTGCTGCTCCCACCTGAGCGCGCTGTGATGGGGACCTGTCTTTCTTACGGTCCTGCAGCCAAAACAGAATAGTAGATTGGTTGATGTCTTAGCAGTTCTTCAGAGAGTACCAAGAGGATTCCATCTGTCTTACAGACTTCATATGCTTCTGTATATACACTCCGGTATAACACTAATTTTGGTCACAACATTGTGGTGTTAAAAGTTTCCTGGTTAATTGTCCTCACCTTTCTCTGGAACATAATAGCTGAAGTATTTGCTTCCCTGTGTTTTAATTCAGTTAAGAAAGATTTATTATGTTTTATATAATCATCTGCTGGAAAGTTCTCCAAGTTGCCATGAGTCCAGAGACCAAATCACATTACTTACATTTTAGCTGATCCCGTCTGTGTTATATTTGTTTGTACTTATTCCCATACTACAAAACTGTGACCACTGTATATGCCTAGAGACTGCTTTAATTATAACTTCAGCTGACTAGATTAGCTGATGTAGTAATATTCTTTAAGAATATGGATAATTTCTGGGTTGTATGAATAACTTCCAAGAGTTCTGAATTTTTAAAAAAAATATTTGCTATTCAGAAATACATAGTGATGACTTTGAATAAAAAATTTGCAAATTATGAATTATCTTCATACTCTTTTTTTGTTTGTTTTTTTACTCATTCACAACTTAGGTAAGCAGCTTATTTGGTTGTCAGTTGTCTCAAGGCAGCACTTAAGCATTTTTCCTCATATCCCACTGATCTGAGATAGATCTGGCACACTTAGCGCAAACCTTGGAAGATGGGTGTGAGGGAAGTCCCACAGTCCCTAGTCCCACAGCCTAGGGAAGTCCCACAGTCTCTATTCCCACTGCCTCCACCAGAGGATGGAGATCTCTTCAGTGGCCTCTAAAACAGCTGTCAGACATGGTAACACAGACCACCAGACACACACCAGGCCCACGGAGGAGAATGGAGCTATAGCCATGCTGTACTTGCACAATAGACTTACCTCTGGCTGTGTCTCTTGGCTCCTGCCACGTAGCAGAGGACCTGGAAGGGGACACAGCACTTTCCCAGCACACAGTCACAGCAGGCACGTGGCTTACACTATTGCAATTCCTGTCTCAGACATCTCTCTGGAGAGTATGATGTGCAAGTATCTGAGCTACACGAAGCATCCTGCATGAGAAGAAAGGATGGAGGAAAGTCAGTAACACATGGAATGTGCTCAGCAAATCTGTCAGCCACAGCCAATCCCCTGAACTTGAGTAGGCACTGACATATGGTGGGGTTCGGTACTTACATTTCCCTTGCTCTTTGTGTCTTTAATTTAATCCTTCAAAGGTGTACAGTCTCCAGTTTGACTCACATGCATTTGTTTATACTTCTTAAATAGAAGAAAAAGCACTTAAAATAGAGGGATTGTAAATAAAGAGTAACAAGTACAGTACATGAACAACATGATTCCCCAAAAGCTAATAAACAAAACTCACTTTGCCAATACAGTTCACTATGAATATAAGAAATCAGGCAGTTCACAAAGGCGTTTTCACACTGAACATTTTCTGCTAAGAAATGTGTCCTTTCACCCAAGGTAATAGGTGAGCAGTTTAATTTAATATGAAATTAAAAAAAAAAAAAAAACACAACCCACAAAGCCAAAATTTATATCTGAATTTAGACACAATCTAGATCTGATTGATTTCAGTAGATAACACTGTCACTAGGAGAATGACCCTTTTTATTCATCTGACATACAGAAAAAAAATAAATGACACTATGGGTTATAAAAATCACATTAATATTTTTTCCCAAGTTGTGAGCTCTCTGTTACACTTTACGAATGAGTTGTAAAAGGCTGATAGATTATGACTGATCAAATTTGCCAAACCTGGAGGTTTTCAGTGCAGGCTATGTTTTAATACTCTAAGGTTTTACCAATATTTGTATGTATTTCAGCACAATAAAAGGAGATCAGTGGATCAAAGCCCTTGCTCCTGAGGCCCCTACATGTGTACCACATGTGGTCCAGGGGTTTTACTTTGGACTAAATTTAGTCTAGACTGAATTTCACCACCACACATATGGTCTGAAGCTGTCCAAAGGTCTACTTACTACTTTGGACCCTTGTGACCATCAGAGATTGGAGCAGGCTTGGTGCATTCCTCTAGAAGGGCTTCTGTTGTCTTTTCCTCCTAAAGGAATCTCATGGGCTTGCTCTGGAAACAAAACCAGTGTGCACTATGTGGAGCTGATCAGGGGTTTCACTTCAAAACCTCACTGCTCCATATCAGTTTGTTACTGGGGATGCAGTCCAGTCAGTTGAATCTGTAATTAGGTAATTTTAATGTGTTTATTTACCTCAATCTGAAAAAAAAAAAAAAAATCACAAACAACCACCACCAACAACAAAACCCCCAAAACACATTAACAGCTAAATTTCCAAAGTACCTGTTTGTTCTGAAGGAATGTATGCTGCTGAAAACTTGATGCAAATTGCATTTCTAATTTTACTCTTACTGAAGACAAGGATCAGCTGGTCTGAGAGTCTGAAAGCCCTATAATCCCCACAGAGGAGGAACCTTCCTGTCAGATTTAGCCTGGAATTGTAAACTTTGGAAGACTGATTCAAAATTTCCAAACATGGGAAGGAGACTGAAAATTGTGATGTGAAACTATAAAATCCCAACAGCCCTCATGAAGTCTGAGGGTTCCTGGGAGTCTCACCTTCTTGCTAGAGATCCAGGAGCTACAGTCAAGTCAAATCTGGGGCTCATAAATTATGAGTTTGCATCGCACGCTGCCTTGAGATCTTGGGTATAGAGAGGATTTACCAATGACCCAGTTGCAGGTCCATGTCACAACTCTGCAGATCACAGAGCAAAGGAGATCTTTGTGGGAATGAAATGTGAAGAAGCTCTACAGTTTTGGAAAAATAGTGTTGAATGTAGGAAGTACCAAGTAAGAGTATTAGATGGCCATTTTCTAACAAAATATACCTTTTTTTTTTTTTTTTAATTTGTATTCTTCATGTGCTTCTAGAAGTATAGTAATAGTGATAAAAAAATAATGAAATAAAAATCACAGCCAGGCTCTGCATTTAAAACTGTTACTCTGGGATATTCTTAAGAGGACCCAAATTGTATATTCACACCATCCCTTGCTACTTTAACTCCCCAGCCACGTACAGCATATCAACTTGTTCCTGTAGAGTGATGTGTGCCTGCCTGTGCGCTGTATGTCTGTATTAATACCCAGGCACATATATATAAGAAATGGCTGTGACAGTTGCAGCTGGAGAAAGGAAGTTTCATGCCTCCACAGAGCTCTGTAGGGAGGGACTGCTGAGAAATGATCCAGAAGGTTCCTTAAGACAGTTAAGTTCAGGAACTGAAATTAGTAAAGTGCCATTTATGCAGCAGCAAAATGAATTATTCAATCTGCTGTGTGGACTGAAAGTCTAATTTTAAAAGTCTAGCTTGCTTAAGAAGCCTCGTGCAAAGCATTTGTTAAATGTAAGGAAGTACTAAGTGTAGTAGACTGCATAGCTGAATGTCTTGAGAGGGGTTGTCTGATGCTAACTGCAATGGTTAACCTGTCCTATAAATTATGGGTAGCAGCTGAACAAGAATCAGTTTCTCTGTTTTATTAACATTTTTGAAAAGTTGAGGTTTTCCTCTTTATGCCACATCCAGAGTACTTTTGCATGGATGTGGCCAGGCTCCCCAGCGAGGTCAGTGCCTGGGGCCAGGCCACATCCAGCTGCCCTGTAAGGAGGGGGAAAGCCCTTGGCTCGACTCTGAAGACTGATAGGGGAGGTAGAGCCCTGTTCCATCCTGGGGCCCTCTCCATCCCTGTTCTCTGTGGACAGGGCAGGCTCAAGGACCCACAGGAGCCAACTTATGGCTTCACTCAGGTGAGGGAGGGTGAAGGGACAAAGGTTTGACTTTGATAAGACACTAGAGTGCACCTGATTCTCACCAAAACTTCTGTCTAGCTCAGCATTTCCCTGTAAGATGCTCTACTTTCAGTGTATCAGCATTTTTCTGACACAAAAATATATCCCTGAAAAATTTCTGACTGGCCAGTTACTAGCATGACCATCAGTAATGAGCCTCTCAAAGCCAGAGGTGATTATCTTTGTGTGTATCAGCTAGAGAAAGGGGTAATTTATACATTGCATGGCAGTTTGTCCTCCATACACCGAATATATGAATCAGGATTCTAGTGTCTAGCAAAGCACCCTAGCTTGAAATTGAGGAAAGGTGACTTGTTTTAATGTTCCTCTGTGATGTAAAGGCCTTTTCTGCCACGTTCATGTCATGACTCGGGCTCCTGTCCTGTCGGAAACGCTGTGTAGGTCACCCACAAGCTCCTTCCCAAGCTAGAATCAGATTCTGCACCGGAAGAAAGTGAAAGAAGATAATAAAATACCATACAGTACTTTCTATTTTGGAAAGCTGCTTTTTCATATGTAATGCCACTCTGAATAAGACCAAAATAATTGTAATATGTCCATTCAATACATATTGTCATTCCACCAATAAATCGGTTATTTTCTAAGTGCATATATGTACATGCAAATAAACATTTAAATTATCCAGATGAGTAGCAGGCTCTGAAGGATTTTCAAAACCTTAAGTAAGAAATGTCTGCTGCAGCTAAAGCCACCAGGTGCATGTGTGATGTGCCCCAACGAGATCAGATCCAAACATCTTTAGTCTATTTGCTCATGAATAGCAAAAGAAGAGATTTAAATCTTCATTGTTACTTCAGTAGAGTCTAATTAACTTCCCTGCTTCCTCTGAGAAAAACGACCACCCCCCAAACAAATACACATGGATAACATCATCCAATATCCTGAAGAGCTTTGGGGATTTTCAATGATTTCAAAAGTGGGGTCATTTCTCTCTTTCTCTGCTCTCATTTCACATCATACACCTTAGGCAAACACAACAGGAAAAAAAAACAAGCAGGATGACATTCAGAGATGTTTGCACGGCTTGAGATTGTGAGGCACGGAAGATAACTGTCAGAGATATACAATACTGCAAGGTCTGGTGAGTCACATTAATTCTCTGGTCCTTAAGGTGAACACTCTTCTTCCCTGATGGGCTGCTGGCTCTGCTAACAAATTTCTGACTTCATTCCTTGTGCCAGAAGCTGCTGTGCCAATTGCAAGTGCATCTCCATTTGAAGAGAACCAAACTGGGAGCTGAAAATACTTGCCTGAAAGTGCAGGTTGGCATGTTTAACTGTGCAGCTCAACACAAGCCATGCTCCTCAAATCTCTTTTCTTTCTAACCTACTTTTTTGCCAGCAAGTATTCACCTGCAAGTCAGTAGTGCATGAAAACATTCAAATCAGTCTGCTGCAAGGGATTTATAGACTGTGTTTAGTGTAAGGCAACTCACCAGAGAACTTCAGGCACTGCCACTGCAACTCCTCTTTGCTGATTCCTGCTGCTTCTTGTGCCCCAATAAGATAAGCAATTTTTGAGTTTTCAGTAAGGAAAGCCTCACATGTGGTCTTGTATTTTACTGCTGATAAGATCCTTGGCTGCCACAGAAAGAGCAGAACTACATTAATGAGCTGAATTTTTAAAATATCATTAGTTTCATATTCCAGACCTAAAAATTAAGAATTCTGTTCAAAGTAGTGGCTTAAACTTTACCACAGAAGCAGTTCTATAAAGAGAAAGTAGCTCAAAAAGCAGAGTTTGTTTTATGATGATTCACAGAGGTGAATCTTAGGGTTATTTTAAAAAAATTTACCAAGTTAAATTACTTTGACCCTAATATTAAAACCTTTGCAGTTCCAGCACGGTTTGACTGGTGTTTCATAGTTACTCCCCTTTTACACTGCACAGCCATTATTAAAAACCAAAAGCAGACAAAGGTACAGTTCAGTAAAGCCTTGCTTCAACAAATTGGGCATTCCCTTGTACCTGGTTATTCTAGCATTCTTCAAAATGTATGTCTTAACTCCCACCATGTTAGGCAAGGCCTAAAAGCCACACATTGGATAAATCTTGCCTGCACAATCAATCTTCATGACCACTGCACAAAAAGCAGGCCTGGGTTGAAATGACCGCAGCGCTGTCAGCAGGAGTTCGGCATGCTCAGAGCACGGCTGGTGGGCTGCATCCCTCAAGGAACCCATGCTGTGATTCCCTCCTGTGGCAAAGCCTGTTTGGCATCTTTGCATCCCTCCTGCCCTCTCACTCCTGCTTTAGCATCACAGATTTTTGCCTGTGCAGTTTTTCTGATGTAATTGCACATGGAACAAAGCTGTAAGCCAGACCGCAGGAGTGGGCTGTATTGAAATACAGTTATTTTCTAAAGTTTTCTTCCAAAGAAGGGTAACTTTTAAAGTCCCATTTCCAGCAGAACCCCACAGACAGTTGCAAAAGCACAACTAAGGAGAAAACAAACTGTGATGTGGGGGTGGAACGACAGATGGGAGAGGAATCTCATCAGCCAGCTGCACCACCAAATTAAACAGAAAACTATACAATGCTGTAGCCCCAGGCACTTCTCCACCTGAACTTTTCATCACAGTGGCCCTGAAGCAGGCGTCAGTACCAACTCCCAGCCAGGTGCTCCTAACAACATGTAGGAACACAAGCTGAGGCACCTTGGGAATTTTCAGGCTGATCAGGAAGGTCCCAATAAGTCTCAGGCATCTCCAGAATTAGGTAATACCAGAGAGAAGGTTGTGGCTTTCTGTGGCATTAACTAGAGGTAGATACCTAAATTATGTAGGTGGAATGGTGGAGATCTGGACCTTGCTTTTTTGCCAGAATCCCACTGAACCTCTTACCAGACCTTTTAGTGATACCTCTGGAGCAGGATTACACCTTCATTCATTGAAGTCCATGTAACAGATGCAACCCCCTTCTGATATGTCAAGCATCCTCTTGACTGTTTTAGAGATTCCAGCTATAAATCCTAAAATTTCCTGGCAGCATGGTGTGTTTCTTTTTTCCTTTTATTTTTGATGGGGTTTTGTTCTGGTTTATTTTGTTTTGTTTCATTGAGGGGTTTTTTATTTTGTTTTTTCCTGATAGAGGCCATTCTATACTTTCCAGTAGAAACAGAAGTTTTTGTAATGAGGACTGTTTTGGTTTTGTTTTTTTTTTAAATAAAATTAACATATTGGTCTCTTCTTTTCCCCTGCATTTTCCAAGAAGTTGTTTGTGCAGGTATTTCTACCTGGCTTAAGATATTTTCTAATAAAATATCTTTTGGAACACTTTCTTTCTGTTGAAGTACATATTGAAGTATTGTGAACAATGATGTCCTTCCTTCCTGCTGAAATCTACCTAAACTTTGCCAGTCACTTTAAAAAATAATAAAAAAAAATCCACTTCTGACTGTGCGAGTTGACCAGCCTTTCTCTGTAACTTGGTTTTTCACCTTCAATAGCAATGCTAAATGTGGATTTGACACACTTGAAAAGTCTGGAAAATGTCTCTGAGGTGCTGCTCACTCTTTCCAGGAAAACTCACTCCCAAACAAGGCTGTGTGCTCACAGCAGCCTCCATAGGCCTTTGTGGAGAGCTTGTACATTTCATATCTTCCAGTCTGCTGGGGCATTGGTCTCTCTGCAGAACTTTCCTCCTCCCCTACCTTCAAACAATCATTTTTTGTTATTAGTGGCATTTCATCTACATTTTGAACTCCTGTCTTTCTAATCCTTACCCTTGTTGAAGTCAAAGCACAGGCATGCCTATAAAGATAAGAATTTCAAAACATGAGTTATGCAAAGAGAACATTTTTGAAAATCCAACTCTTGTGTTCCATGATTAAATGAGCTCTGAACTCTTTTGAGGACATGGTTAATTACATTGGTGGGTAAACATTGAGTCGCTTTAACATCTTGAGGAAAGAGAAAGACTGGCATAAAGGAAAATAAACAAGAATTTCTACATGAATAAAATTTCTATTACTTGCTTCTATTCTCTACTTCGTAGTAGGCAGGAAAAAATAAGGACAAAATCAGCTGAAAAAGAGAAGATGAGACAGTCAGAAAATCATCAACCAGCTCATGAATGTGAATCCTGTGCAACATGTTGACTCATGTTTTTCTTGATATCCTCAATTTCACAAAGATCATACCTTTATGAAGGAGTAACTTTGATAAGTATTAGACTAACAGCTGTGTATATAATGAAAATCAGAGATAATTAATCATATCATTATTGCATACCATGTATGATGCTTGATGCATTATTTATGCAGGTAGAGATAGATTTTTAAGGCCAGAGGTGTTGTTATAATTATGTAGTTTGACCTCCTGCATGACACAGTCAATACAGTTTCACCCACTAATTCCTTCTTTAACACAGACGCATGCTTGAACTTCAGTCTGTCTTTCAGAGAAGTCTCCAATCTAGATGGGAAATTTCCATGTGATGGGCAGTCTACCTCATCCCAGCAATATTCTTTTCCAGTTTCAGAGAGCAGAAAATAAGTTTAAGACAAATCAAAAAGAAATTTGTGTTGAAAAAATGCAACAGCACCTGATTTTTTTGAAAATGATTCCCCAAAAGCTACACTACAGTTTTAACCTGAAAAAAAATTTAAAACAATTTCATCTCATTGGATTTTGTTAAGCAACCCTAATTTATCCCTCAGATATCATTCAGGAAAGCAAAACAAAACAAACAAAAAACCCTCCAAAACCTTTTTGGATTGTTTTTCCTTTTTGTCAGAGCTTTTTCCCTCACAAGCCAGAAAATATTTTTTTGAGAACTCTAGTTCTAGTGATTATTAATAAAAGCACAGAATCACAGAATAACTTATTTTGTTAAGGATCTCAGGAAGTCGCTTAATTTAAGCGACTGTGATTAAAGAAAAAAAATAGCAAACAAACCCTTTGTCCCCTTAGAACACAAATGTATTTCATGACTGAAGAAGTATTTATTCTTATGCTTGTCTGCTAACGTGCTTTCAAATTCAGCAAGTCAAAGTGATTGTGGGGTTACCTATGCAAATATAGGTTTTGAACAATTCTATTCAATTATGTTGATTATGGGAAATAATGAGAAATTGTCAGCTCAGTCTCTCTGTCTCATATCTGAAGAAACAGGCTCTTCCAGAAGGTTAAGCAGAACCATAACCCACCTATGGCTTCCAGAGAGCGATAGTTGACTGTCATCATAGCAGAGGTCCCTTAGCCTTTGGCCTTAATTTTAATGGGATTAATCTAATCTACGTCCACAGCCTTTCTCTTGGAGCTGCAAGCATCTTGCCAGCTTGTGTCCCAAGCAGAAACTTGAGGGACAAATGAAGAAGACCCATGAGAATTTCCCCATGAAGGAAGTTTTCCTGATGGCAAGGACAATTCAGTTTTTAAATTTCAAATTTTAAAGTTCATTTTTAAAATTTCCTTCAAATTTCTGAGCAGATACCAGCTGAAATGTTTCTCAAAACATCTTAGATTTGAACAATTAGTTTAAAGGCAAAAAGTCTCCACAAAAGTGTTATGTTATGATTCTACATGCATAGTTTTTAAGTTGGTGAGGTCAAATAATTAATATTTTTTCATGTTTTCAGTGCAAGAAAGCTCTCAGAGACATCTGCTTTCAATTCAGTATAGTTACAAAGGATTACATCATCGAATGTGTGCACATTTGTATGGCTTTCCAGCTGAATTGTGGATTGCTATTTTTGTTTGGCAATTACTATTATAATATTGCTTTGATTATGAAAAATTATGTTAATTCTATACTCACAGAAATGTATATACATGCAATATCTTCTACCCAAGTATTCCTTAAAAATAAATAATTAAATTTTGTTTTTCTTCTTGAGACAAATCCCTACTTGAGCAAGGCATATATGAAGCATGTTAGAGTTAACTGCAAAAGGTTAGTAGTGTCTCAAGAAGCCAGAGACAGGATTCTTCTGACCAAATATTAGAGATACAGTCACCTCTTGGTGGTCAGTCATTGCCTCCCCGTACACATAACTGAATTAAATCAAATTAATCAAAATCAAAAATTCCAAATTTTTGCTAAGATAACAAACTCAGACGCCTCCATTGTAGGTATCAATGTTCAGTCACAGAAACCTATCAGACAAAAAAAAGAATTTGAGTTTTCTGGATCCTTGAAAAATGTAATACCCACTGTGTCTTTCTGCTTTTTACAGTCAAACATTTCCTGATGGTTACTTATATGCTTTTAAAAATTCATCTAGATCACTTCCAGTCCCCCTGGCACACCTCCCCTCTGTGCTTCCTATGCATACCATGTAGAAGGCTTTAAGGTTTTCATCTGTTTTTTACATTTCAGTCAGCACTGCTTGAAATACTATGTTTGCATTTTTTTTTCTTTCATGTTCCTTTAAAGTGCTGCCTTCCTGTATGAGCTAGATGAGGAGCTGGGAGGCAGCAGGCTCACTTTCCTCTGCAGCTGCTCTTTGTGCAGCTTCACAATGAGATGCCAGTCGTGTGTGAGAGTACTGCCAACCCCTCTCTTCTCCCCTCTTGCTGATGTTTCTGTCCTGCTTCTGGGGTGACTCAAGGAGCAGAAATGCCTGGCAAAAGCCTCAACCTCTAATATATGCCTGTGTATTAGTATGGAGGAATAAAATCTGTAGAATGCTGCTTACACATTTCAAAACTGATTTTATTTACTATTGCCTTTTTCCTTCCTTTGGTTTCTGATATACTGAGTTTCGTGATAAGATTGAAGCTTGCCTTTCAGAAACAGTGTGTATATGTTATTTGCTGCATCTGAAAAGCAGGTGTTCTCAAGCCAATCTGAATATTTTGAGCAAATCCCTGCTTTGAAATGCAAATGAATTTGCGATGTCTGCATAGTTTGAGATAAAGCAGTTAACAATGAATTAATCCTTGTTTTATGCAGTTCATTATCAAGAGACTATGACCAGGCCAACAATGTATTTGGAACATAATAGGGTCTTGCCAAACAGGTAGAGACTCTTTATTCAAACTGAGCACTTACAGTTACAGTTAGTCTTGATTTTGAGGACTGCATGAAGTAGCACAATAAGCCAGATATAATTTTTTGTGTTTGCCCCAAAACCTGGTGCATAGGTATTCAAATATTGTCATGTGGAGAGTTTGTACTAAATTTAGTTTTAAATGGGAAAAGGCTGCATTTCAGGGAAGGTGACATTTTAAAATGAAAACATGACTCCGAAACCATGTTAGTTTAATGAGAAAAATCCCCTGCTCTGAAAATTTTAGTAATTGACAATAAATATATAATAAATTTTCTCTAAATCTATTAAGGTTTGCTACTTTCATTCCACCAGGCAATGTATTCGGTTCAGGTTAAGTTTTCTGTGCTGAATGGGACCATGCTGATGAAGTAACTGCACTTGAGTTCACATGGCAGTTCATGTGGATGATGGGAGAAACAGGCCTGGAGTGCAAAATTTCTAGTTCACCAGTATAACAGTACTGTGCAATCCTTCATTTAAAGAAAAATTTTGTCTCATGATCTTCTGCCATGCTGCTCTGTCTCTCTGGGACTCTGTAGTGAAAGGGATAGCACTGAGCAGCTTTAACATTCCTGTGTACAGAGGACATGGCAGTGCCATGGAGTGAAGCTTTATTCTGCAGACCCAGGATTGACTTGGTGAGCTGGAGTCTGTAGTGTGAGCTGTGATGTGGAAGAAGAGGAGGTATGTGTTCCTACAATGCAGGTGACCCCTTTGCAGCCCCACTCCCAGTGGAACTCTAGGGTTGATCGCGCTCCTAGCCCTAAGCCTGTCCCAAAGCCTACCCGAGACTGAGCTGAGCCTTAGCCAGGGACCCCCACCATTATCACAACTGAAAAAAATCTCAGGGGAGAAACCTGACTGTGGGCTACACCTCCCCTTTCCTGAAATTTAAATTAGAAATACACTCAGTCCCCCATCCAGATATATCGCAGATTAATTATCAGAGAACTAAATCTATATAAATAGGTGAGAGGAAAACTTTCTGAGTTTGCAGGAATTAAACATTTTTTTAACTGTTTTTTTTTAACAATAGATTGTTGTTATACCTCCCAGTAAATCTGACATAACTCTGTATGGCACTGTCATAAGTGAAGGGTTGTTCATTAGACTCTGTTTTATAGTCTGGAGCTCTTCGGTCTTAGCTACTCAGTGTTGAGATGCTATACATTTATTTACTAGAATATAGCTGTTTTCTTCCCATTAATGCATTTGCTGAAAAGGAAGACTTCAGTTTTGCCTGTCTCTAATCACTGTAGTACATAATAACAGATGGCAGTATTCCTAAACTGCCTCATTCAACAAATGGTATGAGATCAGACATCTCAAAGATTTCATTATCATGATTAATAATAATTATTATTATCAAGAACTAAGAATGAATTTTCAGCTTCATATGGTATAAACATCTTGACCTACATTTTCGGGATTGCTAACAATTCTAGTTGTCTCTATTTATGAGTCTACAGAGAACAGACTGTAAAGAGTTCTGAGTTTCAGACAAGACTTAGCAACACATATTTGAAGATTAGATTGCTTCAAGGGATATTATGTTAAACTAGAACAATTACTATTTGCTTTCTAACACATAGGCTCTCATCACCTGGATTTTGTTCAGTTCAGGTATTGATGTTTTGGGTTTTTTTTAACTTATAGCTTTTAGAGATAGAAATATGAAATTAAAAATTTGCATAATGTTTCAGAAGAGCAAACAATCATTTTGTTCATGCTTTTATCATGATGTATATCTGAACTAGTTATGCTTAAAATGGAGGGGCTCTTTTTCCCCGTGTCTCAAGACACAACTGAGCAGAGCAACAGTGACAGGAGAGGGAACACTTCCTCTCAGCTCTCTTTCATTCTACTCCAGTAATATACTGTACTGCTGACCTGAAGAGACTCTGGAGGTCCAAAGGTTATTGGACTGCAACCAATATTGGATTTGAGGTCTGCTTTCCAGGTTGGAAACCAGGATTCAATAGAAGTTGAGCTTCTCTACTACAGCCTATTGGGTTGGCAGACCAATTATTCTGGTTTAAATTGCAAAGCAGTCTCCCATTCTAATATTGATACATTTTGTGAAAGACAGAGTTTGCACATTTTCTTTGTTCAGAATAACCTTTAAAATATGAAACAAAGGAGTTACTCTAAAAAGATTCCCATTCATGAGTCAATTCTCAAATCATTATCTTGCTACCTGACTGTACTAATGAGACCCAACATTCAATTTTTTTTCAAGGTCTTGACAAGTGTCCTCATGTATCCCAGAAGGAAATAATCTCTTGTTTAAAAATTAATAAAGAAAAATTAACTTAACTTCTACAGGTGTTGTGTCAAAGTCCTTATCTAGCTTTCAAGAATTTTAAAGCCAATCTTTTTAAATTTTATTTTAATTCATTTTCATCACTGATAGCAGAAAGAAAACAATTACATCAATGTAGGAAATGAGTGCTCAACAATACTTCAAAAACATTTTAAACCAAGATATCTACCAATATTTCTTAAAGATGCTGCATATCCATGCAGCAGGCTGAGACAAGTAAGAGCAGGTGAAAGGGTGGCATAGCTGTCTGTAAACAGTACTCTGTGATTAAACAAACTTTAAGTCCATTGACTGTGCTGAATGTGAAGAAGGCTGTAAGGTGATGCAAAACCTTCAGGCATAATTCACTTCCTGAAGGTTTATAATTAAGGCAGTCTACCAAACGAAGCAAGTCACTCTGCTGCCACAAATGGTGCACTGCATGCTAGGAATCACTCATCTTGGTCTTATATATACATATAAACAAAAGGAACAGGACTACCTAAGTCATCAAGTTTCAAATGAGTCATATATGAGTAGTTTCAGATACTGTCAGTTTTGAGTGGTTTCTTTCTTCCTTCATTTAAGGAAGCCCTGGGTGTCAGCTCTTTGCTCCACAGGTAGCAGAGCCACGGCACTCCTTGCCGAAGAGTGTGTGGATGCAAGTGGCTTATTGGTTTTCAATAAGAAACCGAACGTGTTTGGAAGAAAGATCCATTGATGGTAACTAAACAGGTAAACAACAATAGTCTCAAGATACTCCCTAAATTTAAGGGCAGTCAGAAGCTAAGAGAATATTACCAGGTAGATTTATGTAGGCTCAACCTTTTTATTATTCTTATTTATTCTTATTCTTATTCTTATTCTTATTCTTATTCTTATTCTTATTCTTGTTCTTGTTCTTGTTCTTACTGTTCCTCAGGAATGTTTGTAGTCATTATTATTTCGTTATAATTATTCTAGTTTACAAACTGTAACTGATCACTTTTGTTATGTTGTCTACAAACCTCTAAGTACATCACATGGGTACTCATAAATAAAGATAACCTTTTTTTGACACTTGGATTAAGCTATGCATTCTCTGAAAATCAGACACCCAGTCCCTCCAGTGCAGTTGATAATAAGGAAAGTACAAGTATAAGTAAGAATACCTGGTACTATACAATCCAGATAATAGACAACTTTATAGTCTTAATTGTCCAAACATGAGACAGTTGGCTATGTCCTCTCTATGTCATGACAAATTCCTATGCAGGCTATTTCTGGTCTGAGACAAGGAGGTCCATATCGACTCACAGCGCCAAGACTAGAGTCTGCTCTGCTTTCCAAGCAGCCATGCTCTGAGACGCTTTGAACACATGGTACCACCCTGGCACCTCAGAGGCTTCACATGCAAAACGATCCTTGGGGATAGCTGGGTACTGCTTCCAGCACTGCCTTCCTAAGGACAACCCCTTTGACCGCACAACAACTAAGCCTTTAACACTTTCTATGTGTTCTGCAGGGTGCTCTTGATCAACATTTCTCTGCCTTTACATTTAAAAGCCTTTTCAAGTACAGACAAGGTTCAAGTGCTACATCCTGGACTTGTTTACCCTATTATATTTTAGTGATCAGGCCCTGGAGACACTCATGAAGCTTCCCATGGTTCCCCTGACACCACAACCACAGGAGCTCAGAGCAGCCCACTACAAAGAGGCTGCATGCCCCAGACATGGGGTTGCCTGCACTCAATGGCCAGGATGGTACTGTTGTCTTTGTTGGGAGGCCTGGAAATGATTAAAGTACGTGAAGCTAAGCTCATGCATAAGTATTTGTAAATTAATGATATTTTGGAGTGAAAATATATCAGATTAGTTACATACTGCTTTGATTCCTTCACTGAGATTCTGTTCTAAAGATCATAAAATCCTGTTGACCGCACTGAGCTGTGGCTCAGGTAAAGGAGCTCGCAGACTTTTGCTGGTAAAAATCACCTGCATGAGTAAACACAGAGAAACATAATGTAAGTCTTATTTAGGATGGTAAAGAATATCTCTGAACAGTTTTAGACTATGAATTCCATTCTTTTGGCAGAAGGTCTGACTAAAAAGGTTTTGGTCTATCCATTTCAGCTGTTCATTCTCTTCTCCAAGGATGGTCACTTCTGTTCATGGAGAAGGTGGTTCAGGGAGATGAAAATATGAACTATTTAGACTTCATCTGCCATCTACACAGTCTCAGAACACATCTGAATTTTTTTAGGCAGGTACAATTTTAGGTATGATTGATCAGTCTTCTAAGGTTTCTTGTTTTTATGGAAACATTAGAACACCTTTTCTGATTTCCGATACGTTATAACATACTGCGGATTTGTTCTACACTTAATCCAGGAAGAGGTGTTTGACTAACATATTTGTCTTGGCAATTTGTTGCAATAGTAAATGACTACTGAAAGTCTGCCTAATTTTTCTAATTTGAGTTTACTTGACTTAAAATGTTCTATCATTGATTTTTGTTTTACCCTCCTTTAGCAGGTTAAACTATCTTTTAGTATTTATAATTTTATTCCCATGACTATTAATTTGAAATTAAATTAACCCACCTTGAGTCTTCCTTTCAATAAGCTAATCAGAACCATGAGTCTTACAGAGCAGATGTCTCTGTTGGAATTCCTTGTTCTCATTGTTATTTATTCCACTAATCTTTGTGGAAAACTTTATCATTAATAACAGTATATTAGAATCACTGGCAAAGTTGTTTTATACAAACAAATTTGACACTGATCCTGGTAGAACTCTACCAGTAAGCTCTCTCTGATGATGGTTTGTCATAGACAGCTACTTTTTCAAATGCCAGTCAATTATGAATTCATTTACTGTGTGTCTTCTTGACATAATTCAATGCTATATTTCTTTTACCCCAGGAAGTAAAAAATCTTGGAATAACTCTAAGCATATTATGTCTACGTAGGTTCTTTGTCAACCAAACTTGTAATTTCATCAAATAACTAATTCAGGTTTTTGTGACAAGACCTATTTTCCATTAGATCATGTTGGCTGGCATTAAATATATTCTGATCCTTCAGTTCTTTATTAATTGAATTCCATACAACTCTTTCCATTATTCTGCTCTCACTGGTACCATAGAACAGACTAGTAGTCACCTAAGCTATCCTACTCACTGTATTTGATAAAATACCGACTGCTTTTTTCACTTTCTATGAAAAACATTCTGATATTTCTTCACTGAGACTCTTGCCAATTTTTTCTTCCATTTCAAGCTACTTAAACTTTTTCTCTTCTAAGCACTCAGTTGAAATCTGTTCAGCAATGCAAAGCAAAATGTAGTAAAAACACATTATATCTGACATTGCATAAAAGCCACATGAAATTGCAAACACTGCTTGACTTGCAGGGCAAAACACAAGGTGGCAAGGTTGACCTGTAATGCCAGAAAACACTAGGAAAACTCTTGGCAATGCAGGCCTATCTTTTTGACTCCATAATGAAATCCCAAGAGAGATCAATTTTGTGCTGTCTGGCTTCATTGTAAATGCTTCACACAACTCTCTTGCTAATTCTCTACATATTATTTCCATACTGCAAAGGATTTTCCAGGTTATGGACAGTGACCTCCATTAAATCTCCAGTCCTAAAAGTAGGAAATCCATTTAGGTCTGGTCTACATGAAGAAATTGACCATCACAGTGACTTTATTCCAGAAAAAATATTTTGCTCACAATGCAGAGCAGAATTAAAATTCTTTTCAGTCCAGAAGACAGTACCATATAAGAGCAGTAAGAGTGGGGCTTCCCTGCAAGAGCAGAGGCACCAGGAGCCCAGGAGGACAGCAAAGTCAACTGGGTAAGGTATTCGCTGACTCAGGCCCCATTTCACAGCCCTCAAACAAGGTGAGTAGAACAGCGCTATCACAGTAACCCTGGTCAGCTGAGAGCCCAGTGATGTCCGGGCAAATCTGTAGTGGCAGGACTGGTCCAAGATCAAACCAAGAAGCCAAGTGAGCAAGGCCACATCAAAATGAGCAAGGTACACAGCTAGGCACAACACGTCTCCACTGTTCTCCTGAGCCAAGGTGGAGTGGCTCCAGACAAAGGTCCCCATACCCCTTCCTCACACTTTTCCTTTTTCCAGTGTTACATAGCTGCATGGAATCAGAGCTGATCATGCCAGAGAGGATAAGGACACAGGGCCTCCTGGTGGGCTCAGCTCTCTGGCAAATACTTGTACACCAGGCTATGCTATAATAGCCATTGTGGTATAACTTGTTGTACGACAGACAGTTTCAATATCAAGGCAAAGTCTTACTTAGCAGCTAGCTGACATTCTTGTAATACTTTACTTCTGCCATTCTTTCAATGAAGATGTCTGACTGGAGAAGATTCTTTATGTTAGTACCTGTAGTTGTCTAATGCAAGGAGAATTTCATGCGTGTGTCTAACTCTTGCTGAATTATTTGTAATTGTAAGAACATATGCTATTATGTATGTTTTATTTTATCAGTATATGGAGTATTATATTTATTTCAGACTCGGTAAGGAGACTTTGAGATAACCTGATTATTCAAAAGTTTCTGAACATGAGGGCTCAAACGTGCCTTGACGTACTGCTCCTTCCAGATTCACATTTTACTGTGGTTAAATTTCTCATAAGCAGATGGTTCACTAACTTACAATTCAAGAGTATATAGTAAAGCTTAGTGATCCTGAACTCAGGTGGCTGCCTGAAGAAGTAATGATCTCTTGTGCCAATAGTAAATATTTCTAAGCAGCAGATTAGTTTTAACTCCATCAACTTTGGATTATCTGATTTGTCAGCAGTGACTTTCTAAATGCTTTTGGTAGAAAAATACACAAACACCTACTGAAGTCTTTCAAAAAGGCTTGAAATGCATATGAAGTGTCTATTTGCCTTTCCTAAGGTCCCACGTTTTTGCTTAAATGGACTAGATGTAGGCTTGTTTGTTTACTTAGATAAGTGCCAAAACTTTGAAAATTGAGTCTATCAAGGTGAGAGCTTCTAAACACCAAAGAATCAACTTTGCAGCAGGCTGCTTTCATGGTTCATGTGTCTGCATACAAGAGGAGCAGGACAGTTTAACAGCAGGCTATTCAGTGAAGATTAAAAATAGTTTCCAGAAAACAAATATTTTACAGATGATTGCACTGGGATGCTGAAGAGTCAGTATATTTGCCTCCACATTCAATTGAGAATGACTGTCATGTTTGGAAATCATAATAAAATTTGTCATTCTTAAGCAGTACCTACCTACATTTGCCTTTTTTTCGCCTTTTTTTCTTTTTTTTTTTTTTCTTTCCTACTTGGAAACTCTAGAGATACTATAATACATTAATAATGCTCCTAATGATATTGTTCCTGGCTGTAATAGATAAGTGATGAGCTAACCACTTTAAAACAGCTGTGTTGTATCACTGACAATGACAAATCTGATTCTAACAGCTTAAATATATGTGTCTCTTTCTTCCTATATATGTTTTTTTAATATATGTATAAATACATAGATATACATACAAACATATGAGTCAACATATAGTAACTGAGATACCATACTTTGAACATTCCCAAGCTTTGGGAAGTGGGCCCACAAGAACCTAATGAGGTTCAACAAGGCCAAGTGTAAGGTTGTGCACTTGAGTCAGAGCAATCCCAGGTATGTGAACAGACTGGGAGAAGAACTCATTGAGAGCAGCCCTACTGAGAAGGACTTGGGGGTCCAGGTGGATGGGAAGCTTGCCATGAGACAGCAATGTGCAACTTCAGCCCAGAAGGCCAACTTTATCCTGGACTGCATCAAAAGAGGGGTGGCCACCAGGGTGAGGGAGGTGATTGTCCCCCTCTGCTTTGCCCTTGTGTGGCCCCATCTAGAGTATTGCATCCAGGCCTGGAGCTTCTTTCTTGGGAAAGAAGTAGAGCTGTTGGAGTGGGTCCAGAGAGCCACGAAGATGATCAGAGGGTTGGAGCATATCTCTTACGAAGAAAGGTTGAGGGAGCTGGGCTTGTTTAGCTTGGAGAAGAGAAGGCTCCTTGGAGACCTCATTGTAGCCTTCTAGTACTTGAAGGGAGCTTATAGAGGAAGAGCAACATTTTACATGGGCAGATACTTATAGGACAAGGGGAAATGGTTTTAAACTAAGAGAGGGGAGATTTAAGTTAGATACTAGGAGGAAATTTTTCACCCAGAAAGGTGGTGAAGCAATGTAACGAGTTACCCAGAGAAGCTGTGGATGCCCCATCCCTGGATGCATTCAAGGCCAGGTTGGATGGGGCCCTGGGCAGTCTGATCTAGTGGTTGGCAACCCTGTCCGCAGCAAGGGGATTGGAACTAGATGATCTTTAAGGTCCTCTCCAACCCTAACCATTTTATGATTCTATGATGCTATGAACCTATGATTCTAGGACATAAAAGAGGACATCTCTGTAGCCACAATTACACCAGTAAAAACTGTAACAAAGGTGTCATTGTAACTGCAAAAATCACATCACACTAATTTTCTTGTTTGGCATTTGATTTTTGTGTGCTCTTTAACTTTATAAGAATTTATAGCTGTATAAATATGTCTAAGTCAAAAGAGTAAAGCAAAAATAAGTGTCAGTAAAACTCTAAAACTTTATACAGCTGCCTAATACATTGTTCATGTAATACCAATTTTAGTACCAGAATCTCTGGCTATTTTATTTGGGAGGAGAATACCATATTTACATGAATATGGATTTTACACGTGTTTGAGACTTCCTGGAGTCTAATACAGCCTTGAAAGTGTCCTGATATCAGAAGACCTTGGATTCTTTGGGAAAGAAAATAGTATAGCTTCTCCCTCTCTCTCAGTAACCAGGATATAGCACTAATTCAGGTAATAAACATACAGCACTCATGCTTAAGCTTTGATGAATCTAATTTCTATGATTACTTCATAGAAGAATGCTATTCTTAAATCCCTGACATAGATAATGTGTTCATTTTTTTTTCTTTTTATATATCAGATAAATACACTGATTTAGAGCAACGTACACTATTCTAAGCAGTAATTTGTGCAAGCAACTCCATCCTACATTATTATCAAGTCCCATGATTTCTAATCATTAGGCACATGCAGCGATTAAGCTTGTTGGGAGGAAGGTATAATGTAAGTTAGCATTCATGGAAAAGAAGGTTGGTGGGTCCAAGTGACATAACGTGGGTGTGCATTAGGGTTCAGGGTAAGCAGACAGACCTGCTTATTCCCTTGCTGTTTACATCTTGTGCTGGTGAACAGAAATTATGAGTAACCTGAGTTTTCTTATAAGTACTGTTAGGTGACATATGCATACAATGGAAAGCAGACTAAACCTACTGGTCTAGTCACACTTCAGTGAAGATGAAGCAGTTATATCGGACAGTGGTTTTCATGTACAAAATGTTAAATACACACAGATGTTGTAGGCTACTCAGAATTCCAGAGAAACATCCACTTGGGAGTCTGTACTATACCACGCTGAGGGAATAAAGACCTTAAACAGGGACGTAAACTTTTTTTTTTTTTTAAATATATAAGCAAAGCATTCCCTAAGCAAGTGACTTCTTGAGTTAATGTATAAATGTTCTATGTCTGAATCCTTGCATCAGCTCCCTTCCCCCCAGCTCCTGAAAGAGTCAGCAACAAAGGCTACAGCACATATCCAGCTGAACTTCTGCACTTCCTTTTAATAAGGACAGATATGCAGGGAACCAGAAACTGAGTAATCAGCTTACCCAGCTAGAGACAGGCACTCTTCTCGTCTGAGAAAAGTATGTTATTTGCAGAGGTTGATATGGTATGTCATCATTACTAACGTTATTTTAGACACAATTTTTTTATTTCCGTGGTGTTTCCATTTCTCATATATTTCACATAGCAAAGTCTCACATTTACAGTGGTAAGCATTACACCCTACTTTGGATACTTCTTGCACATTATGCTTATCAATATTTTAAAATTATGTAATCTGACTGTAGTGTAAAGATCACCGATGGTGAGTCACCTTGACTTGGAAGCAGCATTTCAAACCATTTTCTGAGCCCAATAATGGGATCAGCAGGATAAATATACAAATATTTCACCACTTCCAGTAAGGATTTAATAATGGCTTCCTCTATGAATAAGTGACTAAGTCAATTTGAATTCATTAGCTGTATTTACCCTGTCTGTTTCCTTAATATTGAAATAAAAATGCATAGTGTAGAAGTATATCTTTATGCTGAGAGTCAAGCCCCAGGCATTCCTTAGAGACTTTTTCTGCTATCTTGAGAAGACAGCACAGAAGGGCGTATCCGTGGCAGCAATTTGAAATTTGCACCCTCTGGCAGATCTCTTTCCATCCACCCACACTGGAATCATCGTTTCCCAAAGTAGACATGCCATTGTACAAAGTATGATAAAGACACAGCAGCAAGACCAACCATGGGGATGAGGAGTGGGGGAAGACGAGAGAGAGAGAAAATCCCCACACAACATCCTCTGCCATTCATGATCAGAAATGGTGTCTGGGAAATTAATTGCTCAAATGCCACAAATGTTTATTGCTTGGTATTTAGGTGTGGCCTGAGCTACTTCTTATAAAAAGAACAGAAGCATAGTCTGCTCTCAAATAAGCTCGTGCATATTCCTCAGTGGGAGGAAATCTAGGCTTGGTTTTCTCCTGGTTTATATTGAGAAAGACCAAGCTATAGAAGCAGGAAATTACAAATAAGGCCACTATATTCCTGTTTCCATAACCTGCCAAAGACTGAAAAGTCAAACTTTGTTTGAGTTTCTGGAGCTTGAAAGGATGACATTATTGTCTTTCTACACCATGAAATGGACAAAGTTTGAGGTGCCCAGATGGAGAATGTTGGAGAACTGAGAAGTTATTTTATGAAATTCCAGTAGCAGCTTACCTCTGTAAAAAGAAAAAGAGCTCAGATTTTCCAAACTGAAAATTTTCTACCATTCTATCTTAATTTTTATTTACTCTCCTTTATGCACACTTTATGTGTTGTCAAAGATTTATGTGTCTTAAGTAATCTATTTTCTCTCCATGATCCAAAAGTGGCAGTTTTCCCCCATGAGCTAAAAATGGCTAGAAACATATCCCCCAGAACTGGTTATCGAACAGGTAATAGAACCGTGATACTTAGGTTTTATCTGCAAAACTGTAGCTACACTATCTCTTCCCATGCAAATGTCTGTGTTCATGGCATTTTCACCACAGTGCTAGTCACCTAGCTGTGGAAGCAGCAATGGTTGCCAGTTTAGATGCCTATTTTCCCTGGCATGAAGAGCAGAGCCTGCACTCCTTAAGCTAATTTTAAACCCACAAGGTCCATTGAGATTCTAGTACTAGATGTTGAAGTAGAATGGGATTAGAAGACTTCTGCTTTTGTGGGAATCTGAAAAATAAAAGTTTGAAATTACTTTTGTGCTGCATTCTCATTATCTACACCTATTTGCTCTTGTTTCATTTAACACAATTTATTTTCATCACATGTATGAAAAAAATAATTGCTCCCTTAGGCATGCTTATGTGCTTGTTCATAACTGAGGGATGACTCTATTTAGAATTTTTAGAATATTTTGCATTGTTCTATCTAGTCTCCTACTGAGATCAGTCAAGGTTTTACATCACATCCTTAAAAAGAAGCACAGAAATAATCCCAGTTTAAAATGTCTGATAACTCATTACTGCAGTTGTCCATGCTTACACCTTCAGGGAAAGAAATAATGATTTGTCACGGGCATAGAGGCCACATTTTTCAAGAGGCTTTCAGTGACTGAAATTTGCAACTATTGCTGCAAATATAGCACACTTATTTAAGCAGTACGGATGCTCCTCTGTTGACCCTTACTTGGAGACAGTCTATTAATACTTTTCCGGAGTTCTCGTCAGGCCCTTGCAATGTGGTGGGTGGACAGCAGGTGGGCAGGGGTCAGGCATGCAGGAGTGCAGACCCCTTCCCTCAAACCCACATCAGCCCAGCCCAGCCCAACCCAGCCCAGCCCAGTGCAGCTCAGCACAACCCGCTGGGACAAAGCAAAGCAGGAGCAGCACCAGGCATCAACACAGAGATGCTGTGGTCTGCTTCCCACTCTGCTGCTACAGCTGCCCTCCCTGACGCTAGAAAACAGAGCTCATTTCTCTAGGTGCACCAAGGATACTTTTGTACTAAATTAATGAGACCATAGGTGCTGAGAAGCTATAGATTAATATTTCAATATAGGCTGAAAAATTTGCTTCCTTAAACTTCCCTCTTCCTTATTCTGTCCTAGAGAAAGGCTGTTTGGATCAAATCCTCACTGGGTTTTGTGTGGTTATGGAAGCTCCTCACTCAAGCTGAACAGTAGAGGTAAAAGCTAAGGACCTGACTGTCCTTAAGGCTTGGGTGCAGAACAGGACAGTAAGTAGAACGCTCACAGTTTAGCCTAAAGATGTTTTTCTGGGTCTCTAAAATGGGATTTCTGAAAATAATGAGAGACAGTGAGACAGTGTCACGTTGCATGTTACTCTAGCCAGTTTACCAAGCTTTTATACTTAAAAGTAATATTTCCACAATACTCTGAGTTAGTGTGTTACCATGCCAAAGCAGAGGAGTTCATAGTGGCTGACAACATTTCTGATTTCAGCTCTTGCTTTGGCTCAGCATAGCTGTGAAGATGTAATCTCACTTTTCCAGAGAGCTGTAGCCCATTACAGCACATCGGGAATGCCTGCCAGTCGCTACCCTTGGCTAGGGGTGCGTGTTACAAATGTCCTTGTATGTGACTTACGGTAGGGGTGTACAGGAGAGGGGTGTAAAGGAGGGGTGTACAGAGGATCACTGAACACGCTTTCTCTGCTGGATTCTTCTTTTGTTGGTACTGCCCTTTTTACTAACCAGAGAGGGAGAAGGACAAGGAGGTCTTGATCTGACATCTGGAGCCTGGCTTTATACTCCTACACAATAAATAGGGTATATGCTGCAGACAACAGAACCAATTATTTACACTAAGAGCCAAACAAAAGATGCCAGAGAGAGCGAGGAAGGAGGGCAAAATTTTAATATGAACAAATACTACCAATTATTCCCCTGTATTTATGTCATCATTGTATCATTACTGTGAACTAATAATGGTGAGGATATCTTTCCTAAGGCCTGTAATGATTGTTTTACACAGGTATGGAAATGAGTTGATGCAAACAATGAAATTTTCTCCCTGACTACTTCTGTCACAAGAATCATAATTATAAATATATTTGAACTCAATGGCTTACACCAGAAATGCTGGAGGATGCACAGGCTGTGGACTAGCAGGGAGAGCTCCAGCTGGTCCACCAAGCTCACAGCTGGCCAGCTGTGTGATCTTGGGAGAGGCACTTCACATCTGTTTTCTTTCCCCATTTCCTTTGCTTCTCTAAGCACTAGGCTCACTGTACATAACAGGGTGACTCCTGTTTTGCCTCCAGTTGTTACAAAAGAACAAACCAGCTTCCTCTCTTCAACCCCTTGCTTTCATTTTTATCTTTGTTTTCATGTTTAGGAAAATGTACCCCCTGATCCCCAAGGGTGCACGTTTCTGGCTGGGCACCCATGAGGTGCTCGTTGGTGGACAGGGTAAAGAAGAATGGTAGATCTCCTAGTCCCATGTAAATCTGGAACCAATTTAAGCAACCTAGAATGTAGTTCTACCTGGAAGGCCCAGGTGATATCTGGCAATACCACCAGTGGTGAGCCTGCTGGAACAGTGTACCATGAGGCTTGTGCAAAGGCTCAGCCATAAAAAGGATTCCCTGTAAAGCTGCTGCAGACCTCTCACATCTGTCATTTCATGGCATAAAAGTCTAGGGGCATGCACTCTAACCTCAATACTCTGATGCCACCGAGTTTCATCCTCTTATCCCTATCTACTTGAGCCTGAGAACTTGAGTAAGATGAAAGCATTTCAGAGGAACAAGACAGACTAAAGTTTCCATTAATGCCTTGTATCCTTGCAATAACAAGGAATCCATTAGAGACCCTGTAGCAAATACATATGCCAGTCCTCTCTCTTCAACATTTCCCACAGGCTGCACAATTTCTTTCAGAAGCTGGATTAATGTGTCCCTTTTTTACAACAGTATTTAAACTAATGGTGAATTCACCATCTTCATGTGAAGCTACAGCATGTTCTGATCTTTAATTACTTTGTCTGTTAAGAAATTGCTTCTTTTTTCAAGATTGAATTTGTTTAACTTCAGCTTCCAATCACTGGAAAGTTTCTGACTTACAAAAGGAACAGCTTCCAGACACTGGCTGAAAGCTGAGGTTAGATAAATATACATTTGTCAGTAAGGCTGAAATACCCTTGCCTAATTATTTTCAGTTTCCAAGCATAACGACATATACATTGTGATCAAGTGACTTTTAATCCTTTTCTTCAACTATCTGAACAGGTTGAGTTTATTTATCCCCTTATTTTCCAGTCTCTAATATTTGCCCATCTGTTACTGAATTCATTCTGGTATTTCCAGTGGACATAATACTTCAGTACTGCTGTGATGCAATAGCTATAGCTCTATGTGTAATGACCTATTTACACAAAATAATGATGCATTATTGTAACTGCTGATATCTAGATAACAACAACTTCTAGGTTAGTCATTAGCTTTTAAATGTTTGTAAATACCTAAATGTTTTAAAATATACTCCTTATGCTTTACCCTATGCTTTTCTGTTCTCTCAGCAAGAGAGAGGACTGAGTTTGGAGGAAGACTTTTAGTTCTTGAGCCTTAAAAGTCTTCTACCAAGGGGTAACTGCTATTTTACTTTCTGTTAAGTAATTTTTTAAGGCTATATATTTCTTGTATTGAGACTCATTTGATGAAGAATTTTGTTACTGAATTTGTGCCACATAGTTTGGAAAATAAAATGGCCTTTTCATGGCTGTTGGAATCATGTGCCCATGTGCAACCCTGATGAACTGTTGAAAATGGTTCTTTTATGTGGTATGCTCTTATAAACACCTTTAATTTCTTGGGGTTTTTTTTGTTTTGTTTTTTGTTTTGGGTTTTTTTTTGTTTTTTTTTGTTAATGGATTATGAAGTTAATTACAGGCAGGCATCACCAAAATATTCCTAGAAGTGACATTAGCTACACAGGGAATTTGTGTACCAGCTTTTTGGTTTCCAAAGTATTTAGCTTTTTTTTCTAATTTATAGCAGAAAAGCTGTAAATGAAGAATTTTACCAGTTAAAGTATTAATATTGGTACTCTCAATTCATTAGAGGTGAAAGCAACTCCAGACATTAAAGGAAAAGTGAAAATATAGTCCCAAATGTATTATAAATTCTAAAAATTGAGCATGAGAGATTCATTTGGTAAAGCTCAGTGAATATTTTCAATGAACACTGTGCATTTATTGCCTTTCTACATCTTATTCTAATTAGTTAATGCATGTAAAAATTCTGCTAAAACAATACAAAAGAAAAATATAATTTACTTCATAGGAAAAAAGAAATATCCAGGTGGCCTTTGTTACCTTAATTCCACACTTTTGCCGTATCTCACACCATGGAATATTTGATTATATGATCCCACCTCTGGAAGATTTCAAAACTTTCAGTTACACTGGACTAAAAGTAGAACTAGACTCTAGTTCACAGCATCACCTACAGAACTGGGACACTTTTCTTATCTCCTGAGTAATTTACTATTTATTAGTAGCATATTTTTTTCATGAGCTAAAGGTCCTGTTCTGCTCAGCACAGACCATACTAAATGGAAATTAGGCAGAAGGCTCACTTTATGGTTATTTTTCTGTGAATTCTCTGCAGTCTTTTTCCAGTGTTATTTCTCTTCCTTTAAATAAATGACAGTCTTTTGGGTCAGATTCACTACACCTTTCTTCAGCTGTCTAAGTCTGATGTCTAAACTTCTTCTTACATTATTGTTAGATTATTAAAATTTGTTTTCAGCTAAGTGAGCAAACACCCACCCTTCAAAGTCACTAGAAAAGTATTTTGGAATTGAGGAGTATCTTCAAAGGGGTCTTTAGTCTTCTCTTGCTCTCCATTACTGAGATAATCCTCTAAGAGGAGGTCAGATCCCTGCCCAAAAAATCTAGTAACTTGAGAAGAGGAAACACCAAAATCTATTGAGACATAACAAAGGAAAATGCAGTAGCAGAGAAGTAAACTTGTAATTGTCAACACTTTACAGTTCTGCACAGCACAAAATACCATGTTTCTGATGCGATGGGAGCATGTCTACGAACAGCCAACTCTCCAGCATGTGCTCTGTATACTATTTGTAGTAGTATTTGTTGTGTGAAATGAAGATGAACCATGGCAGTGAGTGAATTTATATATGTTACTGCTTAAAGGATAGGACACATTGACTGCATTGCTATGCACAAAGTTAGTCCATCAAGTAGTTAAATCATTTTCTTTCCCTTATTTAGTGCCTCTTACACACAAGAGAGCTCTTGCTCCTTCACCTTATCCCCATACAGAACTTATTATGCACACATAGGCCCCTCATTCACTCCATATGCTCCTTAGTGCTTTCCAAGAGAATTACAATAATGTGGTTCCAACTATCATGCCAGTATAATTAACCCTTGGTCTTTTTACTCTATTTTGATACACTTGAAATATTACCTACACTTAAAAATCTCTATGCATTAAACAAACCCTTCCTACAAGCATTTTTCCTTTCACTTTCTCTATTTCATTTCAAAATAATCACTAACTTATCAATATGCTCAATTTGCAGAGTTAAAGGAATCTCCAAGGACTCTTGAGGATCATCCCTTTCATTATTATTCATCAAATAAATAAATCAAGGTGAGACATCAGATCGTCCTAGCACCTGCCCAGCGTGCCCATGCTGGGAAAGAGTGAGGGAATAAGCTTCCCCTAACACAGTTCTACAGTTCAAGAGGCTCCTCACAGGGTTTCTGGACACTGCTGCTCATAAATCTCCTGAAGGTGAATTTCCTGTTGCTGGTTGCAGTCTGCTCTTCTCTCTGATAATGCATTTCCAGAGTCCCATGCTCCCTGTTCCCTTCCCTGGCAGATCTGAGGGCTCTTCCCACCTTTCACTGCTGAGGACTTTGGCAATTCAAAAGGTGAATGCTGATTTCTCTTGATCTGCTCAGCTTTTGCTTCCATTTTCACCTCATACAGTCCTGTACTTTGGTAAATAGCGCATCTGCTGGAAGGGTAGTCAATGGTGCGTGCTGTTGGCATCTCTCCAAGTGGCAGCTTGGTGCCCACCGCCAAGCAGTGGTAAGAAAAATGATGGCTCTTTTAATTGCACTGAATAAATGAGCTCTGGTAAGTGCAGATTTGCTGTGTTGGGACCTCATTTTTTGTTACTGCTTTTTTAGCTAGGCTTCTGTGCTGATAAAACTGTGTAGTGTAACACAAGGGTTCCTATACAGTCACTGTGATTACTAAATATGGAAAAAAAAAATTTAAGGGGGTTTTAGAAAAAAACTAAGAGAAATAAATATATTTCACTAGAGTAAAAAAAAAACAACAGTGAAAAATAAGGAAAATCTAGGTTAGTGACTCTATTCAGTAATTAAAGTAATAAATATTTCATTTCTTTAAGTGAACAAAAATTATGCCAGGGTTCTTTATTCCAGTCAAGACGACATTTAAAAGCACCAATGAAAATAAGGATCTTAATAAACTGATGTACAAGTAACATACTTCCTGCCCTGAATTTCTCCTTTTAATTTGAAACATTATGCAGTGGCTGTATGTGACAGTGAGAAGGACAGGGGGAGGAGGAAATACATGAAACTTATTGAATGAGTTACAACTTGATGGCTCTAAGCCATTAAATAATTTTCGCTGTAATAAATGGCATTGATTATTGACTTAGAGTAATTCTGAGTAATTATGAAATACAGATAGAAAAGGGAGTAAGCATTTTGCTGTTGCTTTTCTAAAATTGGCTCTTGGATACTATCTCATCGCTTTTAGATGCCATCAAGGAAAATTAAAGCATCCTTGTCCTTGGAGCTCTGGAAGAAGAATGAGGTTGCCCTTTTGGTCTGACGACACTCTTAAGGAAGGAGATAAAAGGTTCCCCAATACCATCCATTATTTTATTTTCTAGGGCTAGTTTGCTATGTTCTTTTTAATAACACATGGAAAGCAACCTTTTGAATATAGGCTCCTTTCTGAGAAGATTTTAATTTTTTATTATTTTATTTTTTTAAGCAAAACTGTAAACCAAAACATTTTGATTTTGAAGGTTTCATTTTTATAAGTTGCCTGCTTTTATCCTTTTGTGGTGTGGTATTTGTTTTACACCCTTTTGAGGTGTAAAATGGAAAAGGTAATTTTTGAGGCCAAATGGAAAAGATGAAAAGCAGAGAAAGAATGAATTAGAAAAAAACTTTAGAAAGGGAAAATTTTAAAGCCAAACTTGTAAACTGAAGCGTGTTTACAGTTACTAGGTGGAAGGTCTTTCCATTGTTAGTCTTTGTACTAGGTGTTGATGCCCAGGAAGAGGAGGAGCTCCATGGCAGACATTTCCCTGAAGCCCATGGAGGAACATGATGGAGCAGATATAGAGGATCTCATGTCAAAGCAGGTGGATGTGCCCCAAAGGAAGCTGCAGCCCATGGAAAGCCCATGCAGGAGAAAATTTTTTCTGAAGGACTGCAGTCCATGAGGAATGCTTCCATGGGAGCAGGGGAAAGGTGGGAAAGGGAAGGAGCAGCAGAGAGTAAGCGCTGTGTACTGACTGTAACCCCCTCCACCAATCTTGTGCTCTTGAGGAAGGGAAAGGAGTCTGGACTTGAACCTGAGAAAGGGAGAAGGAAAGGTGTTGGTTTAACACTTGTCTTTGTTTCTCACTACTTGAATGTATTTAATTGTCAATAAATTTATAGTTATTGTTCCCCCAGTTGAGTCTGTTTTGCCCGTGATGGCAATTTAAGTAATCCCCCTGTCTCTATCTCGATTGAAGGGCTTTCTCATCCTGTTTTTTCCACCAGTCCTGTTGAGGAGGGGAAGTGAGAGAGTGGCTGGATGGGTGCCTGGCCCTTGGTCAAGGTTAATCCACCACACTTCATTTTTTTAAAAACAGTTTTGTTACTGAATTGGTATGTAAGACCATTGTGTGTGACAGGGAGGTGTCTAGTGTATCAGCATGGACACTCGTTTTTATGCCTCCCTTTTCATCCAGTCTTTTAATCTTCTCTAAGACTTCCTAGGGCCTATTTGTATGTTTTTTTGAGATAAATCCACAAAATGACATAGATACCTCAGATTCTGAGTCCTAAGTAAGATGTTGGTTTACCCACAATACAAAGAAAGGAGACTTGATTATTGGCAAACAGGAGTCACCACAATGACATGATGAATGGGGACACACCTAACCTAGATAACAAATCATGCTAAGAGGGATATGTCTTAAAATCTCAAACACAGTGGCACTGACCTGCCCAGACTTCTGCTAACCAAATGCTAACAACATCTGCTCTGAGCTGACCACTTATACTCTCTATACCCAAAGAAGGGTTATTGGCATCTCTCAATGACAATTCATACCACCTATCCTAGTCATGATTCACTCTCTCTGCTAGCTATTTAGAAAGGGCGGATGACAAACTTAGGTTTGATGCCTAACATTTACACTGCAAAAATAAAGTCAGAAGAAACCCAGCCCCACAGCTGTGAACATGCAATATGTTTAAATGTGCCATAGGCTGTTAGGGAAGACAGAGAGTCTTTGAAGATATGTCAGAAATATTGGCACTGGGATGGGGATCTCTATGTGTGAAGTGGCTAGAAGCTACTGACACAGATGAGCAAAGAAAGTAACCCAAGGATACCCTTGATTCCTCCTGAAGTGTTGATGGTCAGGGCACAGTGGCAGTCAAATGTGAGGTTGTCTTTCCATCTATGCCTAGCCAAGAGACTTTTCTTTCAAAGTTGCCTTTTGCCTCACAGACAAGTCAAAGTTTCATTACCCACAATTTATTCAAGTCTACATCTAATGGAGGCACAAACTTCAGCTGCCACAAAATGCAGCTGCATCCCTGTACAGAGGAGTCCCTTTATGACATGGCTCCTTGTTCTTCTGGTCAACCTTTAGGTGCAGTCAAAAATGTTGGCTTTTTATTCATAATTCCTTATAAAGTTTGAAACCTGACTTTTTGTCCCTTCAGCACTACATCTGAAAGCAAGTAAGGGACCATTGCCAAAATACTGTAATGCAATTGGATCCAGCATTTAGCAAATGAACTAATGGCCTCCAGTCTAGGCTTATTATTGGAACCTGCCAGTGGTTTCTCTGAACAAGAAATCATACTAAGTTTCTACTATTCGTTAGGGTAAACAGGCCCTTAGAAACTTCAGGCCAAGTCCACTGTTGGCAACATCAGCAAAACATGGCTGTGCTCTCCTTTCAATGCAGACGAGATCCTCTACTAATGTCTCTCAAATTTATTTTTTTTTTTCCTCCCTTGAAATTTCTGTCATGACTCCAACAGCAACACGTTCACTGAAACTTACAGTTCTCCAGCATCTGATACCAGCTGTCAGGCTGTGTTTCATCAGACTGAACTCTTTGTCCAAGTGCTACCAGCTGGCGTTGCTTCAGCCATCTGGGATCACAGTACTCTAACCTACAGACTAACGCAGCTCCAGCAGAGCCAAGGCTCCCTATCCTTTCCACCAACAGAATTTATTAGGAAAGTGAAGTGAAGCAAAAGCCGCTGCCCCTAATCAAAGCTTAAATCTCTCTAGTGCTCACAGCCTCCAAATGTCCGCTCCTATCAGAGGGAATTCAGTGTGTTGCAGATCTCGGATGGTGCCTGCTAACTGTTGGCATTATTTTGCTTCCCAGACTCTGTTGTTGGGAAACAAACTGTGTAATGTACTCTGAGGACAGTGCAGCAAGGTTTCCTTTTTCTTCTGCCTCCTCGTTTATGGCTTCTTATGTAATTCAGTGTTATCCGTCACTTCTCAATCTGTACACTTCCACCCTGCAAGCTTTCACAAACTTTCTACTCCTTCTTCCCACTTCTCCCTCACTTCCATTAATTATGTGTCACACTCCTTCTCAAGCTTTATTTTATGCAACCACTGATCTCACTAAAATTACATTAGAAGGCTGAGAAAGTAGAAACTTCAAAAAGCTGTATTTAAAATTATCACGGGAAAAAAAAAAAAAAAACACTCTCCTTTGATTCAACATGTTTTGGACATCTGGCGATACGACGACCTTCCCTTCCCCACCAAATTTTGATTCTTTATTTGATCTCATTAGTTAAATTCCTCTCAGTAATCTTATTATTGTTATTGACTGTCAGTAATATAATTGGCACTGTAGAAGAGCCTGGGAATTGCCATACTGGATCAAGCCAGTGATCCATCTCTCCTAGTACCCTATCTCCAAGAGTGGTCAGTACCAGCTGCTTCAGACAAAGAAACACTACAGCTGGCAGTTTGGAGATAATCTGCCTGGAAGCTAAGTTTCCCTTGTTTAGCATTATAGGCTAGCTTATGCCCGCCTGGAGATTTATATCCCTCCCAAAATACTTGCTTATGAAGTCAGGTACTGTCCTTGCCTCATAAACTTATGGATTGGGATAAAAACTGAAAAGGCAAGAAAGGAATACAAATGCTTAGGTCAATGAGGCAGCAGCTCAGTAATCATTACCTACCATGCTGCAAACTTTCCCAAGACTATACAGTGGGCTGGTAGTGGGGGTCGGAATCAAACTCAGGAACTCCTGGCTCCTCGCCCTGAGCTTGTCTTAGTAGATGATGTTACGTCTCAAAGCGGTTAAGATGTGGTAAATGTTAATTTTGTAGGACTGACCACTTACCCAACTTTTTTTTTTTTGTAATTTCCAGAGTACTTTGTAGAGGTCAATACATTCCTGAATAACTACCTATGTTTTCATCCAAGAATAGTAAACTTCAAAAAAATGATAGAAGATGTTAATTTTGGTAGTAATAAACACAAACTGTAGGACCTCTTGGTTAAAATTTATGTTAATTTTGGGCTAGAACAGTATGGAGTACCAGACCTCCCAATAGAAATTGCTTTGGATATACCGGGAAACTCTTGATTTCAACACAACTATGTTAAGACTATAAATAGTAGACCTTCTATACATCTTGTACAACATGAAAAAAGATTTTTGTTATGGGCTTTTTACTCAAAAAATCAAACAATACTTTTTTTTACCTATAATTTTTTGCTGAAAAAAATCCATCAAAGCAGCTAGCAAAATTACCTTTCTTCTGCTAGCACAATGAAAATACAAGTATTACAACTTCAGCAGATCAATTTGAAAACTAGCGATCTTATTGTCAAAACAATTTCCAGTGTCACTGGTGTCTGATCATGGGAACAACAGGGCCTTATTCTTATTCACCGTATACTTACAGAACATCCCTATTCAGTATCTTCCCCCATATTAGATTCCGATTATTTTTCAGAATTAAATGCTACTGCATTTTTTCTTCTGGAACATACATTTAGTGGTATATACATTGCCTTTTGGTAAACAACATGTATTAAATAATTATTAATTTCCAGTATATAAAAGACCTCATCATCATTATGGTATATAAAGGCAGGATGCATTTGTTGCCTTCTCAACCTTTTCGCTTCTGCACCAGCATGTCCTGCAAATTAAGGACATGTTCAATTAAAAATATTTTCTAGTTTTCATGAGGTGGAGGATGTATAAATCTATTCAATAGCAAGTTGGCTGATTCAGCAAGAAATCATCCTGTCTGCAGGAGTCTCTTTTTAAATGTTTTCTTCTCTAATAAGGTAACAAGCTAGAGAAAGATATAAAACAGACTAGAGGTAGTAGGGAGAGCTTATGCAGATTAGCTGCTTCTCTCCTGCAGGCTGCAACCCTTGATTTGACGCAATTTTTATCCTGCATCCATGGCTGCCCAGCTAATTTATCGTTAATATATTCTGTGTGCTCAGTACTATTCATACATTACAGCAAGGCCTTCAAATTTTCTACGTTCCACGATGGAAAGTGCATTAAATTTTATTCAATTCTTTTCAGCTTACAGTTCCATTTGCATGAGGCTTCATTCTCTGAGGTTCATTCACCACTGTGAAAAATAGGCACAGCTAATTTTTAAGAAATGATACTAAAAAAAAAATAAATTGAATATGAGAATGCAGCAAAATTATTTCTGGAGATCATTTTGACAGTTTAAGAACGTGATGCATTTTCTCTCTTTTCCTCTTTTCACCTTCCATACACATTACATCCAGGAAAGAAGAATTACTGCACATAATAAAAAATATACAATATTAAAATGATTAGACAGAAAGAGAGCAAACATGGGACTATATCACAGAACTAACAAAAAACAGAGGGTTTTATTTAGTACAGTCTTGTTTACACCCATATATTTTACTAGTTAAAATGAATTATTTATTTCTTTTTTTTGCAACATTTTTTTCCTTACTCACTAAGGTGAGCTCCTAGAATCTATCTGGTTAGCAAGCTTTTCATTATGATCTTCTCTTCTTATTTTATTTAATATAAAAATCCCACAACAGTTAAACACATAAGATAAAATTTAGTCAATTTTGTGTTTTCCTTTTGATTTAGTGAAGCAGGGGTGTCTGTATTACATCTAGCACTGCCATTAAAATTTAACAGGGCTTCAAATGAAAGAGATCCATTTTCTGGCTTTTGATTCATTTCTCGTTTGCCTAAAAAGTTACAAGCCTTTGTAGAAGCTGTAAATCTGGCTAAAGTACTACTTTTTTTTTTCTCTTTTATTTCATGCAATAGCTGTGCTTTCTTTCACCTAAATGTGTGCCTCAGCCATTGTGTTTTCCCAAATTTGGAGCCATTTGGTACAGTGCTAATTTATTTTACTGACTGAGCACATGAATCCCCGCTTCAGAGGAGCACGGATGGTGCTTTGGCTCAGAGGGAAGGTCGCATAGCAAGTAGAAAAGGGGTATCACTCTGAATGATTAATTGTAGTACTCAGAAGGGTCTCAGAACATGATCATTCTTTATAGAAAATTGGATTAAAATTTGACACTTCTACAATTTTTTTTCTTTGTAGTGAAATTTTCATTTTTCATCTGTTGGCCAAATAATTCCATGTGCAGTCATCCCTGAATTAATCTTGAATTAATTTTTAAATCCACTGTCTTCTGATATATAATTCACCATAAGAAAACCCAGGGCAGTCAATCTTTCATTAGACATGGGGTGAGAAAGGGTCAGCAGACACTCCTGCAGTACTAAAAATAAAGGCACCACATCTGGTATGGAATGATGTCTGGAATTGTAATGCATATGCATCCACTTACTTGTTCTGCTGAAAACACAAACTACAGAGTGGCTGCATGTTGAAACATGAACCAGTGTAATAGGAGCTTAAACCCTGGAACAGACTGTTTGTATATGTAGTCAGTTTATTAGCAAATGTGCAGGCCTGTAGAGTACAAGAACCATCGTTTCAAGCCGATCTGTCACACATTTAACAAGCTGTTTGTAATACAGTCCATTTCATGTATAAGAGAAAAATCTTTCCCACAGGTATAAGAACTATATGATACTTTTAGCATATGGTGAACTCTGGTTTTGCAGGTATTCTACATTAAAAGCTGCTGTGACACGTTGAGTTAATTTTTTGTTTGCTTCAAAAAATCCTCCCTTCCTTTGTTGAACGGGCTACAATAAAGCATGTTATAGAGGATGTTAAAAATGAGACTTTGCACAAGATGTGTTTCTAATGTCAGACACAACCGTGCTCACTGAGAATAAATCTAGCCCTGGTGCAAACAGCTCATGCTAAGCCTACTTTATATACCACAGCAGGACTGAATGGGTAGAAATCAATAGCAGAGGGGCCTTGGCTGCAGAGAGAGTGACTCCTCGAGCACAGCTGTGCCTCTGTGCCTTTCCATCAAGGAGCAGCAGGATGTGGGGGTACCTCCCCAAAACGGTACCCACTGACAGCAGCCAGTGTGGCGGTGGTGGGGAATAAACACCCTGCAGTGCCTGCACCGTGCCTCAGCTTCTGGCAGGGTTTGCAAATGCTGTGTGGGATTCAGGGATTTCAGTGAGAGGAATCTCCAATGCTCCAGAGCTTCCTGATCTCACCTCCCCAGGGTCCAGCCCCACTCTGCCATGGCCCAGGGCCAGGGGTTGTGGCCACTTGACCCACAGGTTGCTGCTGCACCCTGCCAGCATCCCTCCTATCCCGGAGAGGAAAAGTGGAGTCCCAACAGTGAGGAAGAGGAGGGGAGGCTGCTTCCCCCATGCTGCCCAGGCTCGCTGCGGTGCAGCCTCTGCGCTGCGGTTGTGTATCCTTCCTCCTGTTGGGAGGATTTCATGTACTGCCCTGTGGAAGGCAGAGTGGGAAGGAAAATTCTCCCAACCAAGTCTCCAGCTGACCGCTGCCTCACTGTATGTTTTTTGGGAGGGGGCAATAGCTGGGCTCTCTGCTGTCCTGACTCCAGTATTTTCCTGGGCAGTTGCTGGGCTCACTTCAATGCAGTGACTTTATTTAGAATCATAGAATCATTTGGCTGGAAAAGACCTTTGAGATCATCGAGTTCAACCATACCTGTCCACTACTAAACCATATCTCCGAGCACCCCATCTAGCCAGCTCTTAAATACCTCCAGGGATGGTGACTCAACCACCTCCAATTGAAGACTTTCTAGCTGTCATGGACAAACGCCTAGCAAAGAGGACTGTAGTTTGCAGGCCGTACCCGAGCTGGCTTATAATTAGAACCAGATTTGGTAATTGTGTTGCATTTCACCTCCAAGTCAAAAATTAAAACTCGCGCATGTCAGGTGCTAGTGATGAGGAGCTGGCTTCCCCAGCCGGTGTAAGCCGTTTGGCAGGGTGCGAGGGGACCACAGCTGCTCCACATCACCTGGAGGGCTCCATTCCCCTGGGAGCAAAGGGAAACTCCTCACCCAAAGCAGCAGGGCCCAAAGCTGCTCTCCGCCTCTCTCCCCAGTGAAATCAGTAAAATAATTTCAGGTCTAACCGCAGATCCCACAGTAACTACTGGCCCTTGTCAACAGTCTTAGAGGAGTAGCCAAGGGCTGTTCAGCGTGACTACGTTAGTGGGAATATTTCCATATATTTGAATGGATATTGTCTCAAACCAGGAATGAGCAAGACTGTTCTGCTCCAAGTCCATCTGTAAGAGGACAGCAGGGCAGCACCAGAAAGCTCTCATTCCCCTCACTGCGGAGCTGCTCCTCTTCTCCAGAGTCATTCAGTTTGTTGGCAGACATCCTCCTTTAGGTCCAACTATGCAAGGGAAAGGGATTTCTTCTCCCTGCTACCTCCCAGTTCCTCTTCTCTTTCAGCCTGCCATAATTATTGCCCCTATAGTTTTGCTGGCAGAGCAGTTGATTCTAGTGTTCTTTAATCTGTTTCAGACAAAACTGAAGGGTTTAGCTCCTACAGCTTCCACAGGTGATCTGATCAAGCCCAGCTGATCTTACCTCACACACAGGGTAATCTCTACCACTTGTGTGGCTGGATCCAGAAGAGGATGTCTGCTTCTGCTGCAGACTGCAGATGATGCAAGTTTTGCTGCCTTGCTACAGTAATTCCAACCAGGTGAAAATAGGCAGGTATCCCAGTGAAAATTTCCAAGTGGTAGATATATTTAGAAAAACATGTTTGCATGATATCACGCTGTGTAATATCAACACAGATCATGTGAATTGACCCAGTAATCTGTTGCCATCTGCGTGTCACATAACTTGAAGGCTTCATACAGCTTTGATTACAAAAATGTGCATTTTCTCTCATCATGGTGATTGAATGCAGAGGGAATGGTTTTGTCTTTGGGTTTGTTTATTTTTCTTTTTCAGGCATAATGGAGTTTTGAAAAGTAAAATTGCTTTCTGCCTTTTCATAGCTGTTTGGCTATTTGAGGGAGAAAAAAGACACACCAGACAGCACTGCTAAAGGGAGAGGAATAAACACAGTAAAAAACAAGTTTAATGAGCATGTTTTAATATTTAAGGAAAAATGTGTTTTCACTTAAACTACCTGAAAATCCACAATGAATCCATTCAAGTTAGTGGCATTTTTGACCATATGTTAAAGATCAAGAACCTACTCCTGAAATGTCATTCTAACTTTGTACTTTAAAAATAAGTAAATAAGAGCATTGTCCTGTGCCTCTCTCAATTCTTCAATACCTCTTTCATTGCTTGAAGATGCCCAATTATTAAAATTACCTTTCGTTTAATATTGAAACCATGCAATGAGTGAGATAGACCTGAGACAGCCTCACAGTGATTTCTGACATTAATAATTTTTTTCCATATTTTTTATATTTGCTTTGGGTACACAACTTCAACAAAATTAATTGAAGCAATCATGAAAGGAGAACAACTGAGGCAGAGGAGTTTATAAATAAAGCTAGTTTTTAGGAGGGTTGCCAAGGCATGAGGAGGAGACTGTATTCTTCAGTTTATTTATATTAATAGCCACAATTTGACACTTGAGATTTTTTTCTGTGCAAGTTGGCAGCTATGACAATAATGGACCATCATTCATAGTGAGGTCTTATTGATGGCAAAGTACAACCATCCATATGTTTCTGAGACCCAAATACAGAAAAGGAAAAAAGTACTGGTGATAGCAATTGAAAAGGGCAGCTCATCACAGGTCCTAATCTTGCAGTGAGAGCTCAATAAACTTTGAGGGCCCATGAGAGTAGATAGGCAGAAGGCTGGAGCCATAACAAAAACTAGACTTTTTCATGGTGTCATCAGAATGTCTCCCCTCTTTTTATTCGCTTAAGTAAACAATAGCTTTTTTTTTTTTTTTTTTTAATTGCAGAGCTGTTTGGGAATGATGAAGAGGAACACTCTGACAGGGCAATTCATCTTATCTGCCTGTATGTTTAACTTGCCCATGCCATCTTTCATTTCAGCTCTAAGTGTCAAGCAACCATTATGTAGAAGTCATAAAAAGGACCTAGAATGCACAACACTGTTTCTTGCTAGTCATGCTTTTATTACTTACCCTGAAAATATTTAAAAATACATTAGGCTCCAAAAATACCTGTGATTTCTGGCTCTTAAAACAATTGTGATTTCCATGGCATTCACCACTTTCAGCCAGAGTGCCATTCGCTATGTGACTTTCTCTCAAAACTGCCACAGCAACACTGAATCCCTTTCCATCACAGTCAAGTCAATGGGGGATCTGTGAGTGAGGGAAAATAAAGCAGCAGCCAAATAACATGTTACTGCTTGCTTTTGCTTGTCTGACCAGAAAGCTAGAACAGGCAGCAGGGGATAAGCCTAAAGGCTCTAGGTCTGGGTGAAACAATGATCAGCTTGTTTTGCTTTGCCATGGCCCTATAACTGCATGGCAAATAAACAACAATGTAAGTACAGCCAATTCATTTGCTGTCTAGTTTTGATTTATGAAGGCAATAACCGAGTGAACAAGGGGATTCAAACCTTTTGGTTGCTTTTTAATTTTAGTTCCTTTCAGTTCTATTTTAAGTTTAATTTGATATAGTTTTGAGGGGGAAAAGTGGCAGGGGGGTGCCCTTCTTACATCTTCATAAGGAGTGTAACACCTAGCTTTTATTTTTTGCCTTGTGTGAGGAAGTATTTTTTGCTTTTCCCTATTGCTTGATTAGTACATTCCACTAAATATTATGTTAATACTCTTATTTAGATCTTTACATTTCAGATATTCAAACTATAGAAGATGAGGGACTGACTTTTCAGACTAAGAACCCATGGCTCAAATTACAGCTTATAGGAGCTATCTGTTGTCAGTGCTTCTGTAAATCAGCCTTATGACTGATCTGTGAAGCTAATTGCAGCAGTAAAACTCAAAACTACTTTGGCATTTTTCAAAGGGGCTTTGGTAAGCCCTGAATTCCTCAAGGAACTGCTTATGCTATTTTACTGTTAATGAAAGGGCTTACCAATAAATAAAGTATTAATATTGTCCAGTCAAATTAATATCTGTGAACATAGCAGGTGAGCTTTGAAAGAGTACAGACTGGATTTGCCATTGCCCTTTATCTTGTGTGTTCATTTATACTACTCCAGAATTTTAAATGGTATTGAAAGATAAATAGGAGCATTCCTCATCCACCTTGTGCTGGTGTAGGCAAGCACAGAAGATGTAAAGCAGCAGAAAACCTGTCTCCTTACATGTGCATGCAGTGCTTCGAGTAATGTGGTATGATGCCAATCCCAGCAAGAAGTAGTCTACTGAAGAGCTCCAAAGAACTAAGAAGGGAGACATAGTTCCGCCCCTCAGAAAAGGTCTAGTGACTGTAGTTGAAACAAGGTTCTATTAACTCCTTGAGTAGCCACAAATTCTAGTTTTATGTCAGACTGAACTACTGTAGTTCAGTATCTGCTGCCTCACTAAGTGGCCTCCAGTCATCTTAGCTGCTTTATCTTCAGCTGTGAGGGCAACAACCCTGAGTGGGACTCAGTTCCCTCCCGGTTCAGTAGTTAGAGCTAAGTGGGGACCAGGTGACCCTGCTACTTGGGGACCGCCCCTTAGTAAAAGGGAGTCTCACATCTCCTACTGGTTTGGGAGCTCTGACTTTTATGGAAGCAAAATGTGACCAGCAGGACATGTGTTTCAGTTCTGAGAAGCCACATGTAAGGCAGGTCTGCCTGCTCCCCAGAACTAGAGAAATGAAGCAGCAATTGTGATGGGCTGGTAGCATGCCTGCCTTGTCAAAAAACATTCCCTGAAAAACATGCTGAGTTTTGGGCCCTTCACTACAAGAAAGTCATTGAGGTGCTGGAGCATGTCCAAAGAAGAGCAACAAAGCTGTTGAAGAGTCTAGAGCATAAGACTTATGAGGAACAGCTGAGGGTACTGCGGTTGTTTAGCCTGGAGAAAAGGAGGCTGAGGGGAGACCTCGTCACTCTCTACAACTACCTCAAAGGAGGTTGTCGTGAGGTGGTGGTTGGTCTGTGCAACCAAGTAACAAGTGATGGGATGAGAGGAAATGGTCTCAAATTGCACCAGGGGAGGTTTAGATTTGATATTGGGAAAAATGTCCTCACCAAAAGGGTTGTTAAGCACTGTAACAGGCTGTCCAGGGAAGTGGTGGAGTCCCCATTCCTGGAGGTATTTAAAAGACCTGTAGATGTGGCACTTAGGGACATGGTTTGGAGGTAGACTTGTCAGTGTTAGATTTACAGTTGGACTAGATGATCTTAAAAGCCTTTTCCAACGTAAATAATTCTATGTTTCTGTCTTTTAGCACTCCATCAAAATGGTGGATCCTGTTGTACTAGCTACAGCAGGCAATTTGCAAACAAGCCCATTGCAAAATAATTATTGGATAATTTCAGTAGTTTTAGAATTATTTTTTTTTACAAGTTGAAGATATGGAATAAAGAAAAATTTATTTAAAATAGGTGAGAAAAATTTAAATTTATTTTAAACAGGTGAGAAAGACCTGTTCTTTAGTTGCAAAGGAAAATATGTCAAACTGCGGGGACTCTGAAACAGTAAGTGAACCTAAAATCAATAGGGTTAAATAAAGGTAGAATGTGGTAAATCATTGCACACCAAATCCATGGAGGCAACTGATACAAACCTCATTCTATAAGAAAGAATGTAAACCAGCTTTTTGTGGAGAGTTCTTTGTGGACTTCTAGCTCTTACATGAAATTGAATGTACAGTTCAAACTACATATATATTTGTTGTAGGTACAAATAAAAAATGAAAATATTAAAATATGTACACATTCAGAAGTTTTTTACTGATAACATTATCTATCATCGTTGTAATTTCAAACATTAAAAAAACTATTAATTTGGTCTCCAAAATTTCTGAAACTGGTTTAAAATGTTTTTCTTCTTTTTTAAATTTCATCACCTTGTAGCAGCATTTGATCACCTAGAGCATGGTTTTTACAGTTCTTCTCTTTGACTTTAATAAACACAACTTATTTTTTTTATAAATATGCAGTGTGAGATCCTTATGCAGATTCCAAGAGGAAGCCCCATCTCCAAACATCACAAGATTTAGAATCAAGTAATGAAATTTAGCAATATTATTCTATGTACAAGATATAGATACAAAAAAGTACTTAATGTGTTCCTTTATTGCTGTGGACAATATAATACAAACATTTTTGTGCATGACTGCAGAAGCCAGATTTTCACAAAGCCCCTGCTGATACCCCATCAAGTCAGGCTGCACACATGATTTCTGAAAAGCTTCTCATTTAGGGCAGCCTGTGACTTAGCACAGGCTCCAACCTAATCTGTTTCAGGGTGAGCATTAGTTGCTCAACACAGACCATTAATTTACAGTCTAGCTTATCATTGCTATTAAAGTCAACATCTATTCAACAGTTATTACTTGTAACACCCTATCTCAGTAACAGTTATTTTCTGTTCTCCGCTGAATGAAATATCAGGAGACCCGAAATACCTTAGTGTGAATGATTAAATGGAAATTGCTGTATCAATCAGTGAATTCGAGTTTAATGAATATGAGATTAAAACTAAGATCCAGATCAAAAAGAGATCTAAACAACCATGGCACTCAGCCAGTGAATAGCATCTCCAACAGGATCTGATACCCTGGGTGAAAGCCTTAGCTCCTAGGCAACACCTGAGAAAAATCAGGCACCTCGAAGCCAAAACTTAAGCATAGTTGAGCCAAACTTAAGTTTGGCTTCATAAAGCCAAAACTTAGACTTTATCTTATCTTCTCAGCTTTCAAGCAGAAAATACACTTTTCCTCTCAGGGTTCATTCCACCTTTAATACAGTTGATCATTTGTTTCAAATAAAGTGTGGAGCTCACATTTTTCTTTCAGAGAGGGATCCACCATCTTATACAGTATAGGGCACACTCTCAAAATTTAGGAAACCTCCATTCAGTTCTGCCCTCTTCCTGGAGTGTTGAACCTCCCCCTCTTGAGTTAGGGCCAAACCCATCAACATCTGTGATCTTCTGTTGAAGACAAAAGCTCTGCTTCTCCCACTGAAGCACCATACTTTGAATGGTGTATTTAAAGACTAATACTGTCAGAGAAAATGTGCACACAAGGGAAATCGTGAGTATCCCTAACCACAAAGCTCATGGTAGCAGAGAAATTGTGGGTCCCAGCCCATGCTTATGAAGCAATTTATTTCAACTAATGATTAAGCAGCTTGACCAGATGGAGTCCCTGAGGGGAGTTAGGAAAAAAGACACATAGCTGCTGGATCCAGAGGTGACTTAGGCTTGGCAGAGGTGTCAAACCAGTCAGCACTGTCAAGGAGGAGCAGTTTCCAAGGATTCTCAGAAAAAGTAGATGTCAGTACAACCTTACTGTGAACAGCATAAAGACCACTTCCACACTGATATCCGTGGCTACTCCCAAAGACCACCCTGGCCATAGCCATCACATTTGCTGAGCAGGGCTCCTGAGATAATAACAGGCAGCCTGCAAGCCCTTGCAGTAGCATGATAAGGCCCTGCCTGTACCCCTAACCTGTCCCGTGACTTGCCACCACAAGTGTCTTTCAAAAATCAAGCATCCATCTTGATTTTTCTGAGCATTTCTGCGTGGTTGTGAAACTAGTGGTCTGGAAAAGGCCAGACAGCAATAGCTGACTCCACTGGTACCAGCTGGTATCATCACTAGCCACCTCTGAGAACAAAAAAGGGTTGCCATAGGCTAGCTCCATTCATCTTAGACCTATTCTGCTTGGCGAAATCAAATTGTCCCCAGCAGCAGGTCGCTAGTTTTAGGATGACAAGAGATAACACTGACAGACTTGGGCATTGGTTCTTATGGGTAGCATACATGTGCTTAGAGGTAAACCTGAGCTGTCCTCCTGCCAGCACTGACATTGGTGGTACAAGAGCAAATGCATGCTGTCCATGATGTCTTTACTATAGCTGCCAGAGCACATGTGGCCTCACACAACCATGATGTCTTCCACAGAGAGTTCAGCCATATCCTCAGCTACACCTGATGCCTGACAGGAGTATGTGGGGGAACTTCAAGGCCCATCGTCACTGTCTATAAGATCAGCTCAATACAATGTGTGAAATGTAGTACAGAGCACTTGTGTACCTTTCTGCTAATAAGAAGAAAAGCAGCAACCTGCCCAGTCCATTTGGCCGAGCATGCTGAGGACATGGCTTCCACGAGGAGCAGGCCATACCCAATGCTGTCTGCACAAAGAATCACCTCTCAACCATCAGGGCCACTTAAACTTCCCAATTTCTACCTTATTCTCTTTTTGCACTCTTTGAATCCCTATTAGGCTTCTTTCCCCTATCCATCAGAAATGTTCTCTTAGGAAAATAAAAAACTACAGCATCAGGAAACAGGAGATTGGCCTCTCCCCCTGCATATTCTGCCTTGCTTCCACATTAGTTTTATTTACCATATCTAAATATGGTAATTATTTGAGTATTTTGATGTAAATCATGAGAGATATTTCTTGTACTTCAGCAGCAGCCAAACACGGGGAGCTAGTACAAATCTGGCAGAGCTCATTATCTTCAACACTATATTAATAAAGTCTAAGACAGATCTGAAAGCTGAATATCCTTTTTTAATTTGCAGTTACAGCTACCATAGAACTAAAAGTATCAAATTACAAATGCCAGGGCTTCATTTTTCAAAGTGTGAATCTGTGTTCGGAATAACCAAATCATGCTGTAAGATCATATTTTAAACTGTAGAGATAATTTTCAATACTATTTACAGTGAGCCCATAGTTCAAGGTTAAATATGACTCTGAAATCATATATTTAGTCAGGATGCCTAAAGCAGGCCTGTGGCTTACACCTGAGCTTCAGATGTTGAGTGAAGCAATCCTGAAATGTCTACTTTAATGTGTTGTATTATCAGTATAAAGAGGTGGAGGCCCTGGAAGGGGCCTGGAAAAATATTTTTTTTTTACAAAATCGTATTTGTTTGACTTTGCTTAAACTTTGGCAGATTAGAAATGCCAAAGTTTAAGCAAAGTCAATCAAAGACATGCAACAAACTTCATTAACTACATAACAGGCATTAATTTTAAAAAGTTACTTTAATAGATGCTTAAGTTTAGGTGCCAGTTAGGAGTCTCCACCCTTACAATATAAAGAAAGGGCATCTTTCCATGGTTATATAGTATAAGATTATTCATGTTATGGTTGGGCCTGGGCTATAACCACTTCTACTGAGGCTACATGAAGGAAGAACTAGCTGTTCCTTTGTTTAGTGACAGCTGAAATAATGGAAAATTACTTTCCGAGAACTAAATGAAGGCAAAAACAGGTTATGCTATCCAAGTGATCTAACACTGAATGGGCAAACTGTGGGACTGAGTTGAGTCTGGCCATGGATCTGTGTAGCAGAATAACCAGAGGAAGTCAAAGAAGACTAGAAAGCATCTAGGAGATGGCGGCGGTATGATGCTGAAGAGCAGTCATGTTGGGATTTGGGAGCAAATTGCCAGTTAGAAGAGGTTTAGAAATTTGATTACAGAAAACACATTCTACTGTTTGGTTCTTGCCATGGCTGAGGGTGGAGAGTCATTATTTATAAGTTAAAAAGAGGCCTTTTGAACTAAAGAAATGAAGGATTATTCAACTCCATTGCCAGCTTCTGATCTTGATTGATACAACTAGATCAAAATGGAACATTACCGTCAACTGTAAAATGACATATTTTCATTGTAAAGAAGAAATGGAAATGTTTCAAGATGACTCCATCTTTCATATATCTTAATTTTCTATAAATAAATCAGATTTTTTTTTCTCCTTATATAAATTTATTTCATGTAACCATATCTGAAGTGTGGTTAGTTTTTGTTTAGCTTACTCTTTTCTCTGGCAAAATGCATGCACTGTGAAACCACATGAAATCATGACTTGGTGGATTTCTTCCTGTCATTCCTTTGCCCTCTGTCTTTGCTACAAATCTTCTGAATATCTTTATAGGTATGTACATGAGCCATATAAAAAGCATAAAGAGGACCAGAAAGAGAACATTATCTTTTTTCCTGTGTTCACAGTTATCTGTTCTTATTGTCAGTCTGATTGCCAAGCTTGTAGTGCTAGTTCATTCCTACTTACAGAGAGAAGCTTAGGAGATAAGGCAAAGAATGATACATTAATGTGAGCCTGGTACATAAATATTATAATGACAATAATAATGTATTACACTTTTACTGTGTTTTTCATTCAAGAATCACTTGTGAAAAGAAAGAGAGAACTGGGGTCAGGTACTTTGTCTATGCAGACCAAAGTTCTGTGTCACAGATTCAGGAGATACTTGCTAAATCACATAAACTAATGCAGGATTGCACCATATTCTGCACTGGTTCTGCTCCAGCCCTGGATCTGTGTCAGGATCACTGACCTTCTGTGTTGTGCAAATAATTGATTTTCACTATGGCTGTTGAATGAAAAAAAAAAAAAAAATCAGATCAAACCATTTTTTGTTTTCCTAACTCACCCTTCTCCCTAAAATTAAATGCAAGAAAAATGTTCCAGACCACCTAAAACAGAAAGGAACAAGTTAGCTTCAGAAAAGCAAAAGAAATTGTATAAAAATCATAAAACTAAACAGAAAAAAGAGAGTAGAAAACAGAAAACACACAGTGCTTCCTTGTGTTACTTTCAAGATACAAAAGATTCAGGCTTAACTTTTCCATTGACTCCTAGAGAAATTCAGATATCCATCTCCCCTCACGGAGACTGTCCTCTGTTCCCTGGGCTAGCGAGGGCTGCGCAGTAGTGGGACATTCTCAGCCTACTTCTCTGATGCTGTTACTCTTAGTGTAAGCTCATTAATGCATTGACTTGCACCCAAGCAGCCCACGTGGAGGTAAGAGACTTTCATTTCTTAGAATCATAAAATCATAGAACCATAGAATAGTATGGGTTGGTAGGGACCTTAAAGATCATCTAGTTCCAAACCCCCAGCCACGAGCAGGGACACCTTCCACTACACCAGGTTGCTCAAAGCCTCATCCAACCTGGCCTTGAACACTTCCAGGGAGGGGGCATCCACAACCTCCTTGGGAAACATGTTCCAGTGTCTGACCACCCTCACAGTGAAGAATTTCTTCCTAATATCTAATCTAAACCTACCCTCTTCCAGTTTAAAGCCATTACTCCTTGTTCTTATGGTTAGTAGATTCTCATGGTATTTTCACTTGGTCTCAGAGACCTTTTCATTGTTTCATAAGAAGCAAAAAATTCCAAAGGAAGAAATTATGGCTTTAGCATGTTGTTCTTTAGAAGATGCTCCAAGACACAGCCAGGGAAGAAGATGACCTGACCTCCCAACTCCTCCATGAGCTGACACTTCCACTTCTCTGAGTCACCTAGAGCCATGCTGAGGGCTTGACTCACATTCATAGAGGAGTTTTTTGCTGAACTTGCTATTTTCTAAAAGTGCTACATGGTTCTTTTAATATGCCAAAAACATACTTGTTTTACTACCACACAGAGTAGTTTTTGCTTCATGCTCCACTGTGAGAGGTCTGGCTGCTACAGATAGAAAGCCATGCAGTTAAAGAGCCTCAGCAGGAGAATACTATAGTGGCAAAACTTTGAAAGAGTCCAGCAAACAATTCTTAATGTAGCTATTAAACCTGCAACTGTTCAGCTTAGCAACTCTGACTTTTTTGGGGAAAAATATGACAATTCTCCCTCTTTTCTAAATCTTTATTCAGTTTTGAAATGCACACAATAACTTCCATTCATTGAAAATAGTTAAACTAAATTAACTGCTGGTATAACTCTAATACAACTATAGTATTTATCCAAGTGATTAATTTGCTTCACTGAGAATGAACATTGTCTGACCTGTAAGTTTCATCTAATAACTGTATTTAACAATATATATCTTAAAAGCTGCTTTACCAATATAGAGAAAAATTTAAACGTGACGGATATGTCACTGAATCCTTAATGAATTGCATTGAACTTCATCAGCTTGGACCCATTTGCATGCAGCCTGGACCTGATTTCCTAATACCTATCATACACGGATGTTCAGGACTTGTGGATGTGATCCATTGTATTCTAAAAAAAAAAAAAAAAACAAAAAAAAAAAAAAAAAAACAAAAAAAAACAAAGAACAAAGAGGAGAAACAATCTGATCACAATTCCAGGGAGTCAGCACAAGAAAAAAAAGCCCTCAATAATTAGTGACTCCTGACACTGTACTCAGATAGCTAAATCGTGTCTTGGTTCAATTTCTCAGCAGGAAATCAGAGATTTTCTAAATTACTCTGTAGCTCAATGTGGAAAAAAAAATAAAAAAATTGTGAATGATATCCCTTTTTTAATACTAAAAATTTTCTTCCTGTTAAATATACTGTGCTGTTATTAGCTGATATCTAAAATTAAAATAAAACAGAGAAGAAAAATATAGTTAAAAATACATTTTCTTGGTGTGAAGACAAATGAACATGCACAGTTTTTGTAAACAGTGTAAGATGTGTGCAGGGCTTTTCTCTGTGTGTTATGCATTAGCCTGGAGCCCTTAACTCTGCAGCCACTATGCTGACAAAGCTCCCCTCATCTATAACAGAAGTTTTACCTTTCCATATGTGTCTTTAGTGTGTGCACATCTGCATTCAGTGTGAATGATTCAATGTGCTTTGGGATTCATGTAGTAAATAGTAAATTAGATTGAAATAAGAAGCTACCCAAAAAAAGAATTCAGTGTAAGTGTGTATATTTACAATATGGAATAGCAGCTTTTCTTTTCAGTGCTAGGCTTATCTTCTATCTGTGACTAGTTACATTAAGGCATGAACATTTATTCACGTGAGATGTCTGACGCCATAAATCTCAAATTCTCTCCTTGCTTCCACTCTTGCCTCCATTGTGCTGGCTATGCTAATGAAAAGCAGGTTTTTGGTTTCATATGTACGTGCATGTGTGCAGAAGAAGGAGGGGTTTTGTCATATAGGCACTCGCACGGCTCGGCACAGAGATAGAAGCCCACTGAAGTAGAAAAAGTATAATATATGCAATAAATCTGGAGAAAATCACCAGCATGTAGATGCTTTTTCTGACCTCATAACTATTTTTATAAACATATAGAAACCAATATACCACTGAAAATAAAGCAGAGCATTGTGTTATATTTCATGGTGTTTACAGAGAAAAGCAAGCTTTTTAACCACCTGACAAGTATTTTTTTTGGGGGGAGGTGTGGGGAAGCAATGGCAAGCATTACAAAGAGAGGGGGAAGGGAAGCTGGGGACATCTCATTTGCACATGTAAAAATGCAAATTTGATCCATGTCTTTCTTATCTAGTGGTAACAGACTTGGCTTATGGAACACAATAACACCTACAGTTCTATGGCCAAAAATAATGAAGTTTAAAAAGAATTGATTGGATTATGGAAACCCTTCTATAAAGCCACGTGTTCATTAGCAGATGCCTGCCACCTACCTAGGAACTGATGGCATGAGAAGCCTGAAAGTAGGATGTAACCTCCTGATTCTGGGAAACAGACACATTTAAGGGCAATAAAACTCCTCTTTGTGCAACTGCTAGCTAATGCAGAAAAGCATGGGGGCTTTGACAGTAGCTACCAATTTCCTGCTTCTCCTCCCATTACCATGTGGGTCCACAGTCTTCTTTAAAGCAAAGCTCGTCCTTTTGGCTTGTGCCAGATTAGTTTACCTCTGTGATAGCTGGAACCTAAATACTGTTGACATAGCTGCAAAACTGGATCTGGTAGATTTGTTTTCCCTGAATGTCCATAAAAAACAAGCATGGTATTAAAAAATCAGATCAAGTTCCTGTGAATTATCTGAAGTGGTTTTATCTCCAAATTAGGAGAGAGTTTGCCTCCTTGGGTTGTAAGAATTAGATTGCAACTGAGGGCTGCTGAATTAGAGGTGATGGTACATGGTCTCTCTGGATTCATCTCTCAAAACATTTTCATTGCAAAAAAAAACAGTGGAGCTTTTTTAAAACTGGGAAAATGTGTTTGTCTTTCCTGTCTCACAAGCAAGTGTGCTGAGGAAAGTGAGGTTTGGAAGTGAGTATAAAATCAGAGTTGGGGGTGGAGATGACAGTGAGGAATATACGCAGCTGTAGTTTTCTAAAAAAAAAAAAAAAAAAAAGAAAAAAAAAGAGCAAGTTCTCTGCTTTTGCAGGGATAAATCTTCAGCTGGATAGCAGAGCTAGGGGAAAAAAAAAAAAAAAAGCTTTTACAGAGTCCACGAACCACTTGCAAGTAATTTGCTATCCCTCTACCCTTCCACATGAGCTGAAATCAGATACAAACCAATTACCGCAAAGGCAAACATGAGCACAGCCGCCGCAGCAGCGAGCTGCCAGGCACAGCCTCAGGCTTTGCCAGATGGGCACAGTGTGACTTCGTACCTCAAAAAGGGGCTGGGAGCTTGGCTGGGCTGGGGGAGGCAATTTGTAAAGAGCACAGCATATGCCACCTGATATTCAGTGAGGTATGTATCTGTTACAGTTTACCTGTCATTTTTGTCGGTCTTTCTACCACCTGGCCCAGTAACTCCTTACTGTGGGGATTCAGCAGCGGATCGGCTGCCATGAAACTCTTGTGCATCACATGCTCCCACATAATTATCCTCCCATGTGCTCTTTTTTATACCCATTCAAGGAAACCACTCATTAGAAAAACACAGCCTGCTCCTCTGCCTGTGGCCAAGCCCGCTCCACCAAGAGAGCTGTGATCATGACTTCAGTTCTTCCCCTCATCCAGCCGGGTGCTCCCCCAAGCAGCAGTCTCTGCTCGCTTGCCGGCAGAGGAGTTGCCATCACATTTTGCCCTTGTGCAGAAGTGGGGATTCTTGCACTCCCTATGCACTGAATCCTGATGAAAGATACTTTTGACCTTATAACTGCAGAAAACACAAGACAGGGGTCAGCTTGCGGCTCTGTGGATGAGATCAAAATTCCCCTTGATGTCAGCAGAATTTCTCTTTGGGGATCACATCAGAAGTAGGTAATGGGGCCCACTATGCAGTTAACAATGGAGCAACAGGAGATTATTTTGTTCTATGATTATAGTTTTGCCTTTTAAAACTTGAATAAACCTCATAGCTTTTAATCAGCAATCTTTTTTTCCCTTTTTTTTCTTCTTTGGACATTTTGGACTAAAGTATACATATTGCTAATCTCACCTTTTAAAAGGAGCTTTCCCTGTCTCCCCCATCAAACAGTCTTCAACAAATCAAATCTCCTACATACTTGAAGATGGCTGAGGTATTTCAGTGCCATGTTCACTTCTGAGTTTGTAGAAGGAAACTGAAAGCTTAGTGTAATGGAAAAGACTGCTGAAAACTTTGCTAAACAGATGATCACATTCCTGAGTTTGTTTTACTTAGTTAGCATTTTTGCCTGCTGTGAGGTGTTTTCCTTGGATGCTTACCTACAAATACAGCACTGACCTCAGTGTGCATGAAGCTGGCCAGCACAGACAAACAGAGCCAATTGGACATGCTCTATAAATCATCACCCACATCCTTCCAGCAGCAAAAATAAAAAGGAAAGGAGGAGGGGGTAAAACAACTGGTGAGTGTTCCACATGAGGAAATGGAGGCTATTTGGTGTCACCAGCTGGAAATACTCAGAGTGCTAAAGAGAAAGGTACTGGCATGAGCTGGATGAAGCACTAACATTATAAATAAATGCTATCATCTTACAGATGTCTTGTATGGGCAGAATAGCAGGCCTAAAAATGCTCTCTACTTTAAAAAGCACCCATCTCAAAGGATAAGTACAGAAATGCAATACTATGACTTATGAAACAAGACTAAGTCCAACATAAAAGAGTCTCTCTTAGCATACTTCATTCTAGCTCTTCAGTTACTAATCTGTCTGAGGTGACTTCCACTTCTGTGCTGGGCCAAACCTCATGCATGCACCTAAGTTATCTCCTCCTTTCCCCATTGTCCACGGAGGAAAACTCATTATGGGTTGAAGCAGGTGGAACAATGCTGCCCTTCTACCACATCTTCAGTCTGGATGAGCCACAGTGCAGGATCTTAGCACACTCCACTGCACTGATAAGATCACATTTAGTCTAAGACAATTTGCATTATCTGATTTAGGCGAGATAGCTTGTTTTCTCAGCAAAAAAAGCTTGAGGAAAATCAAGATTTTTCCAGTGTGACGGTTCTCTTGACCTTTTGCATCAGTGTATTTGAGGAGGGACTGAAATTTTACTTTCCTGTGTACCTAGTGATTTTTCTAACTGCCAAGTTAGAGTATCAAACTTGTTCTGACTGCAGTTCAAATTTCTCATTCTGTATAAATGAACATTAATTAAGGACTGAGAGACTAACTTGAATTATTTGAGTCAAATTGTTGCTTGAAAGTATTCAGCCTGACCCTTTATAAGAAAAGATCTGTCCTAAGGGGCCTAGCTCAGCAAGACGGATCATAGCTGAAAATCCCAAGTGAAAACATGCATCTAATTACTTTTGGAGATCTGGCCTAAGTCTTACTCTGTTCCTTAGTATGTCCTGCTGTATAGCTCTAGGAGTTCTTTGATCATTCTCTTTGTGAACACTCCTTTTGCTTTGAAGAGAAGGCCTTATTTTCCACTTGGTGATAGAGCACATATAATTAAGGGTTGCAACAATTTTTGGCTACATCTGCCTTAGCAAATACAATGGGCCAATGACTGTTCCCCAGCCCTGAGGCCAGCAGGCATGTCATTGCTCACATGCAGTCAAATTGTCTTGTCTGTTCCTGATCATCACCTTCATCCAAATCAGGGAGGTTGTGTTCAAATTGCCCATTGAAAACAGTCCCTGGCTGTGCTAACACCTGAGCTGTGGCCAGGCAATGGCTGGGACTGCTAGCTGGCCATGGCCAAAATTACTTCAGGGATGATGGTAAAAGGTAAACTGTATGGACAACTGGGTTCCAGGGCATGGACCCATATCCTGGTCCATTTTAGTTCACTAATGAAAGCATAGTCTTTGTGGATTTACAAACAGTCTTAGTATGTTAGATTCAGCTTCCCTAACTTTAGGCTCTCCTAAGTTCAAAGTATAATTATGCTAGGCTTCCCATGCAGTCAATGGAAAGATGTCTCCAGAGGAGAATTCAGATCTCCTTATATGCACAACACACCCACTCATACACACCAAGATAAATAAGCAAACAAAACCCAGCTAAGCAAAAAATGTGTGATATAGTGATGTGAAAGGGCAGTAAAAATATAATGAATATGCTATTATGAAAATATCATAGAGAATCTACCACACAAATACAGTGTTTCTGCTTCAAAAATATGAAGGATACTCATCGTCTGCATGTTTTTTGTAGGGCTGAAATACATTAAATGGGTAAGCATTTCTGAATCTGCTCTGGGCAGATCACCACATCATAGTTGCCAGGTGGCTTTAACCTAGAGGAAAGATTATAGACTAGTTTTCTTCATAAATCACTAGGTATAGCATTCCAATGCATTCACCTCATCAGCTGGTACAAGCTGAATATAAAGCTGTCCAAAGAATTTTGGTGCAGGCCATTGGCAAACTCCTTCTAGATACACATATGAGTTGACTGGAGGGAATTTGTAAATGCTGAAAATATTCCTTATCCATCAGCAAAATGGCTAATGTCCGGAAAATCTCTCTTACAGCCATTTGTGCCTATGCCTGGTTTGCCAATGACTCTCTTTGGTTTCACAAATCCATGACTACTGTCAAACTGGAGTAATTTACAGAGTGAGAACCCTACCGTACGCCTGCTGGCAGGGTTGCAGAGAAGTGCTCCCACCAAAAGCTTCTGAATTGATATTCTGGTAGGTTCAACATAACATGAACTATGCTAGAGGGGAAAATATTTTGGCCAACAACGATACAGTAACTTATTTCATAATAGAAATTACATCTTCAATCAAAATGTTTGGAAAATTTTAATTTCCAGCTTCGGAATGAATGAGTTTGCTTTGCCTTTTAGTTTTTCTTCCAAGAGAAGTAACAAGCAGGGAGCAAAACCTAAAAAAAGTCTGTGAGTAAAATACGTATTTGCTGCTTTCATTCTTTTTTTTTTTTTTTTTTTTCCTTACCCAAATTGTAAGTATCATTTTCTACACAGTACTAATTTAGGCATTTTCTGAGTAACATACTAAAATCAGTTCCATTCATTGTTTTGCTATTGCAACTTCAAAGACAAAACCTTTTCTTGAAACCTGACATTTGCTATTTCAAAATCTAGCTTTTCTGTATGAATCTCTCAGATTCACTTTTGTTATTCTCTTTCCTGAATCATTGCCTGTTTATTGTTTGCACATTATGCTTGCAACAAATATTGGTACTGTGTATTCTGTTAATAATGGTAATGATTTTCCCACATAACTCCCAAAATGAAGAAAGCAGTATTCGGTTTTACTAACACAGTCAACCATTAAAAGTTAAAACTGTTAAATTTTTTGTCACTTTTACAACAAAAGCCTGGCCAACTGGAAATATTATCATGTTTATGTATGTGTAAGTCTGTATAAATTTTTTACATATATTACTCATGTATAAGTAGCAGTAACATTGATGTATGGTTTCAAAACTGATTAAGCATTAAACAAAATGACAAATTATTTTAAATAAAGAAGAAACTAAGAAGTCAGGTATAACTATTTTATGTAAAGGATAATAAACAAATGGAATAAGTTAGCAGGAAAGGCGACTGCAGCAAAGCACAGAAATGAGTTGAAGAGACACCTCTGCAGATTTTTCCTCTCTTTCTTTCTTTCTCTCTTTTTATAGAGGAGGAATGGATTAAGAAGCACAGTGAAAGAGCAGGGAATAAGGCTTAAGATACACTCAAAATAATGCATTCATGTGAGGCCAGACAGCTTTTTCCTGTTCCTTAAAACATCTTATGTTCTTGACATGGCCTTAATTTTAAAACTGAACTACAGTCCAGCAAAACCAAGTTTTACTGGGGAAATAATCCATGTCCTACTTGTAGACATGATGCCTTATTCAGATGAATCCATCCTCAGGTAAAGCAGCCCAGCCGGCAGCCTGACTCACACTCGTCTTTCCCTTCCCCAGCACTTTCACTGGGCTCCTTGCAGGGCTCACAGCCTGCACCCAAAAACAGCTATGTTGCATGGCAAAGTGCCTCGAAATGCTCACTGTGTGGGTGCTGTGATGATTCCCTGAACTCCCACACTCCATTGCTCATTTATATCTCCTCTCTGCTTTGGGATTTATAGCTCGTTCACAGATCCTCCCTGAGATGTCCCTGCTTGTGGCACCTCCCTCCCCAACAAGGTTGATGTGGGGACTTTCCCATTTTGATGCATCACTCACTAAACTTATTTACTGGATTCAGCACTTGTATGGAGCTGAAGGTTTCTGAAATGCATGAACAGAGCATCTCCTTTCTCACAGGATTCTTCACACTTCTTTAGTTAAAAATCTTGTGGCAAATCTTGAAACCATGTAGCCAGGGCAGGTTTGCATTGCCCAGAGGTACAGATTCTGTTGACTAAACTGAGATACCAGCTATTGTTTAACATAGTCTTTTATGATTGCTTATATGGATATTCCTTTAGGGATACATAAATGAAACTGTGCCAGTAACTGGTCTGCTGTTATTTTACTAGCTAACATGCTATGCACGTTCCAGCTGTCGACCATGGGATCAGCAATCTGTGGCAAGAGATGCTCCCCATACACATTGGATTCCCAGCTATGAACAAGTATGTTTGGCTAAATCACAAAAAGGAGTTGCAGTCTGAGTCACATTTTTTAAATAGCTGAAAGATTTTATCTTTGCCACAGGAGAGTTTTCACTTCTGGTAAGCTATGAATAATGATATTAAAATACACATTGGCGTAATCCTCATCCCAGATAAGAAGATCTTGCCCATCATATTGCTGCTTCATTCAAGTCAATTTTAGTTCCTCAGGAAATCTTAATATAGGCAACACTGAAATTCCTTTAAAAATATCAACATGATTACAGACATCTCCAAACAGATTTGAACAATAACAACAAAAAAAAGAAATTGAAGGGGGGAAATTTTAAGCTAGGGTAAGCTAAATATTCAAAATATACAGCAATTGAAACTTATATTTTAGAGACCACAGACACTGCAGAGAAGGTGCGACACACCAAACAGACCTTTATGTAAAATACTTTGCATCCCAAACAGCTTTTGAGATTTTCATTTAGAGAGTCCTACTCAGAGTAAGAGACACAAAGTAACAGCTGAAATGTCCTGTTTATCTGTGCCAAGATAAAGATTTAGAACTAAAAAGTTTATAAGCAGAAACAACAATGATGGCAATCCTGACTTTCTTTCATTGAGAAATTATAAGTAATTTTAGGAGGAAGGATGTTCTGAATAAAATGTCTCCTTATTTCAGAAAGATAGTCGTAGCACCTCAATCCTAGCAAGAGCAAATAAAAAGGCTGACCTCACAGCCACACATTTAATTCCCAGCATCACTTAGCTGGCTAAAAGGAAAATAAAAATGAAAACTATACCAGTACCAAGCAATTGTAAACCCAGTCTGAAGTGTTAAATTAACATTTATTCTGCTGAATACAAAGCAGAGAAAAAAGCTATAATCCTGATCTCCTGATCTCCAATTCTCTGTAACATTTACTTTTCTACCTCTCCTTTCCCTGGTGCCTGTCATCCTTTTTGTCTTAAAAACTTTAAAAAAACCCAAACCCGTAAGCAAATTAACAAACAATTGTTCCTAACCTGTACCTGAAGTTTGATGCATCTTTCTCAGATCTAAAGAAGAGGTTTTGTGTCCCAAAATTTGTCTGGTTTTTCAACCATACATCAGTCTAAAAATGATAAATTACTTCTCCTTATAAACCCTGCCTTGGGTGAACTTGCTTAATCCAGGGTCCAATATGATTCCCACTTAAGTGACTAGAAAATTTGCTATTGCCTTCATTATAGCAGGACCTGGTCATTAAATTGCAAAGAGAGTTGTTCCTAGTGAGCAAGGTTATTTTTTTACTCAGCAGCTTCATTTCTGAGTTGGGAATTAGGAATCTGATAGAAAAATGTAAATGAAAAAATATTTGTGCTTTCAAACCAGATTACCCTAATTTTAAGATGAATGGTGACTCTAAGAGTGAATATGCAGCCCTAGAAAGTAAACAGATGACCACAGAGAAGGAAAATGAGCTAAAATATTATTTACATTTTGATGCAATTACTCATTGGAATTTTGGCAGATGAAATCATCACATGAAAGGGGGAAGGGAAAGGTTTTCCTCCCTTCTCCCAGGACAGAAGACAGGAACCAGGACTTGCATTTTTATATGACACCAGTGTGTTCTTATACAGGGACTAAAGACAAAGAAACAGTAAAGAAAAACAGACAGAAGACAGGAACCAGGACTTGCATTTTTATATGACACCAGTGTGTTCTTATACAGGGACTAAAGACAAAGAAACAGTAAAGAAAAACCCCCACACATCCCCCTAAAAATCAAGGCAAGTCTACCTGTAGCCCTCCAGAGAATGCAGTAGGTCAATAGAGTGCTTCTTGAGGGTTTATTTCTCTCCTGGGCCTTTTAACTATAAACTGTGGGATGGAATGAGTAGGTGTTAAGCATCCACTAGCTGCCATATTTCCAAAATCCTTACAACGCTTACTCCATCCCATGAGGTGAATGTTGCAGGATGGGATGCCGCAATTGCTCTGCCAAATTAGTCTGATACTGACTGTTCCTCACACCTGTGCAAGGCAATGTAATCTTGTTTGATACCTCAGTCTGGAAAACTGTGTAGTTACATCAGTGCTAAGTCTATCAGAAGCATCATTTCACTTGTTTTACACACTGCAGTCCTGTTTACACATTAGGGGTTGGGGTTTTGGTCTGGTTTGTTATGTTGTTTTCACAACTGTAGGATACTGGTGTTCCCTATCTTGTATTTGTGTAATTGACTGCTTGACTTTGGTGAGGTTTTTTGCAGTAGTGCTCAATGATTTTTACCCATTTTTATCCTGGGCTCACTCTCTAGGGATCTATTTGACTTCTAACACCATCCTGCTTTGTGCATAGAGCTGTTTTTTTTTACAGTCAGCCTGATAACATAGTAACCAGCCTCTCTATTTTCTATCATTTCCACTACTAATGAAGCTAGTAAACAATTTACCAGACAAAGGGCAGGTCTTTACTGAAGTCATCTTGATACATTCTTTCAGTTTAACGACAAGCAATGGATAACTACTGGTAAAGAACAGCTTTTCAAGCAATTACACACCCACTTCAGGGTAGTTTTAGTCAAGAGTCAGTGGGGTCTAGGGCACAATTTGTAGCGTACTTAAGTCAGTGTCTAAAATAGGGTATATGTATCTCACCATCAAGGTACCAATTTCTTTCCACTGACTATTCAGATATAGATATCCACATCTGTAGATGTCACTAGATAAGGTGAATTTCAGCTGTTTGCTCCTTTTCAGTTTTCTTTAACATCATGCGTGTTGTGGTCTCAAGCAATCCCCTATGATTTAATCAGACCCAAAGAAACCATCTTATCTAGTATTTTCTCGTTTGTTTTTCTTTATTCTGTCTTGAATTCTTACCAGTTGAGTGCAAATGAGGATTATGTTATCCAACAGAAGCAAAACAGCATTAAATATTTTTGCTTCTTTGCAACTGTCATTCTTGTCCCCTTGAATAGTGGGCCCATTGTTTTCTTCATTTTCCACTTGCTGCTAATATGCTTATGAAATGTTTTATTGTTACACATTTTATTGCTTGATAGTTTAACTCCATTCTGTGTCTGGCTTTTTTTAGATTTTCTAATATCTCCTAATATTTCAAGAACTAATAATTGCTGCAGTTCTTGGTCCTTGCAAAAGGCTCTAGAAGCTGACCTAATACACATCAGAAGCTAGAATAGAAAAGATCTGTAGGATATAAAGGTGACAGCTGCTACATCTTGACTGGAAAAAAAATATTTAGATAATAGAATGTAGTTTACTGTAGTTGGAAACTGATGACACGTCACAGTCCCAAGCGCTGAGAACCTCCAGCTCTTGTGGAGAACCGTGGAGGACTGCTTCATGAGAACTACTTCTACTGTTTGCAGACAGACAATTTCTTGCAAGAAGTTAAAAGCAAGGAATATTTCAGCTGCTGATGATAAGCATTTTCTTAAACTCCTGAAACAAGCCGAAGCCTAAGCAACAGTATAGCGTAAGCAGCTAACATCACTGATCTGTCTCTCTCTCTCTAAGGGCTGTAAAGTTTTCAGGGAAGAGTATTCCCAAATGGAGGCAGTTAGGGGCAAGTACCAACCTGCACTGGATCGCTGAGTAGAAACATGACTATCTAGATAATGATTTTCAAACTAGTAATGGACATATAATAATGACTTAACAAATCTTCTGCTTATAATAATAAAGATCTATAAAAGCTTTTGTATTTGTAAAAATGTTATCCATAACCAACACAGAGCAAAACATCTGTTGCTTCAGTTGGTACAACTCTCAAGGTTCTCTCCCGAATAACGTAACAATGTTTCTCCTAATTAATAACTGCAATTACTCTTAAATCTGTCATAAAACTATAGAATTTATCTAGACTATAACGGGACATGTTAGAACATTCAAAATATATTTTATGAGATATTTCATTATAAATTATAACTGGGATTCTCATTGTTTCAGCTGTGCTTGAAAATACCAAGATCAATATCGCATTTAATTATAAACCTGAAAATGCAAATGAACTTAAAGCAGCCAAACGGACTTTGATTCAGATGAAATCAGAAGGACACTAAGGTCTAGAAGTCAAAACAATAAAGAGAAAGTAATAGACAAGCAAAGGGAACAATTAACAGCACTAACAATCATTTTGTCAATTGCAGGTTACAGGTGTCCTTCTCCGGACAGTATTCAATGACCCTTTCAAGTCACAGATCTCATCTTCCTCCAGTCAGTTTTATCCTAAATGTAACATTCAGTCACTTAATTTTTCACAAGTTTACATCAGTAAATAAGTGTATTTGTTTCTATTCAGAGATTTCCATTAAGCTGAGACATTTTCTAAAGCAAGAATATTCCCTTGATTTGGGAACTCTCTGAATACATCATTAGGTGCTAGAAAACATTCTTCCAGCTCTGGGACTATTTACCAGTGCCAACTGTTTACAAAGACAATAAGACTTGTCCTATTTTACATGAGAAACTACATATAATATACAGCATGATCCATTTGACTTCAAACTGGTTGCATGTCAGAAAACCGCCACAAAAAAACTTATGCTTCATCACAGAAGATAAGGCCAGACTTGAACTGACATGAGTATAAAAGTCTTGTATTTAAAAAAAAAAAATCCATGCAGTTCAGGATTCTTTGGAAGAGTCATATAAAAAGCTCTTGAGCTGCTCACACCAGTTAGTCCCTTCTCTGTTGTTAAATAAGAGGTTGAGTCTGTGAGACAAATAAGCAGTTTTATTAATGTTTACCTCCCTTGGATGTAAACAGAGTAAAAATAAATCAAAACAAGTTGCTTATATGTGTTAAGTGTTGACAGGGAAAGTAAGACTAGCAGTTTTTTCAATGAAAAACTCTTTCTGGAAACATATTTTTAATGAAAAGCATGTTTGAATAAGATGGAATATACCATGCACCAAGGCAGCCCACTTTCTTGCTAGTTCCCTGTATACATTGTGTGACAGTAACAGAAGCAGGAAAGGAATAAGCCTATGTTAAGATGGGGATTAGAAGAAATATTCATCTTGTTTCTCCTGCCTTCCTAGGTAGGTTTCCTTATGCTCCTTTTGTTTGGCGTGTGCTTAACATGCTCCTGACCAGGTGTATTTTACTGGGAACAGGTACCTTTTACTGGTATTTATAACATAACTTGGCTTTCTAATGCAGAGAAATGGACAACTGCCTAAGGAAGCTACCATATCTGATCATCTGTTACTTGATGCCTACCACATGTGTCCTACTGATACACACTGGGAAGGTGAACGCATGATGATTCACAGCGGTCTGACAACCAACATAGGAACAAATCCCAATCTTGAAATATTTCAAGGAAATGCTTCAAGAGTTCTGACTGGAGGAAGACTCAGAAATCTCTGGTAAGGTGCATGCTGAAGAGAGCAGTCATATTATTCTAGGTGTGATTCTTTTTGCATTGAAAATATACAGGGAAGAGTTGCACAGGTGGGGACCATAGCTGTAGTCACAGTAATAGGATGAGTTCTGAAATGCTTTTCCTGGGAGTCAGCCTGATTGTAAAAAGGTCAGCTCCTTCACATGTGAGTACTATGTCTTGCAGGGAAAGGATCATGGTATTTTTCCTCATGCATAACTCCAGAAGTCACTAGGAGGCTCTGCAATCTTCATTTAAGTCTGCTGTGACAGTGGGGATACTCTGGGGCTGCTCACTCATGTCTCCATCTCTTCTAGCAAAAGAAGGCATGCAAAGCTACCCCCTGACTCAGCTAGCACAGCCTGGACACATCCACATTCTTAAACCCTACAGACCTCTGAACCAGGGTGGCCACATGGAAACTTTCTCACGTGTATGGGTTTCCAGAGCCAGTACCAACCCTTGGTGCCAGTACAGACATTGCTACGCTACCCAACACCAAGTTCCCTATGAAGCCAACAAGGAAGGGTGACTGACATTCTCGAATATAAGAGCCTCCTTCTCATGTACTATGTAAATGATGTCAAAAGTGAATGGGTAAGAACTGAGATCTTCTTTTCACTTTTTTTTTTTTAGTCATATACAGTAGAACCAAATAGAACCAATAGTCATATACAGTAGAACCAAATTCTCATTAAATACAAAAAAATGACCTCTGGTGAGCACTAAATTTATAAATCAGACCACAGTCAATTCTGATGAAATGGTGGTGGAGCTTGTGCATCTGACAAGGTGATGCCTAATACAGATGTGTGCTGTCTCCAGTACATAGAGAAATCACCCAGGTTATGTGACAAAAAAGCAACATAAAGGGAAGTGATCAGAGAGCAAGAAAATGGTCAGGAAAAACCAAAAGAATAAAAGGAAATGTAGCATCCTGTAAAAATAAAAACAAAACAAAAAAATCTTTCCGAGGAAAGAAGATAAAGCACAAGGAGTAAACAAAAAGGGGAGAATATAGTATGGATTAAAAGAAAGTGATAGGGAAGGATAAAACAAATGAGACTGCACCTTGAGGAAAGAAAATAAAAAAAAAAAAAAAAAGTCTGCATTTATACTCATAGAATTGATTTTACTTGCACACCTAACAGCTAAATATACAGTATTTATCTGAAAAACTTTTCATGAGTCCATGTAGAATAAGAACAGACGATAAGATTATAACTTCAACTGAGTGCTGATGTCATGTGAGAAAAATCTTTACTTATTCCTCTGAAAAAAAATCAGCCACTAGGCTATTGTGGTTAAAATAAAAAATATTTTCCATATTTTCCACTAGACTTTTTTATAGTGAATAATAAACTTTACAAGAAGAGAAGCCTGTGTGTCTTATGCAAGACTGGATGATGTGTGTTTCTCTACAACTGCTGTTGTGTTTTTAATTTGTTTGAATTGATTTGTCTTTACTTGTTCATCTCCCTGTGTATACAATCTCTCAAAAATCCGCTAACATCAGCCACAGGCTAACCAAGAACAGAACCACTGTTAAGAGTATCACAAATAGATTGTATAAAGAAGCACCTCTTACAAAATGAGAAAAATTCATTGCAAAATATATGTGCCAAAAGAGCTTACAGCCATTTTACAAAGGAGTAGGTTGATGGACTAAATCAACCATATCCAAATCCATATTGTGGCAGAATTAAGAGATGATCTTTATGAAGTGAGGACTGACAGCGGATCATGAGATTTTACAAATAATCCAACTTCTGGACCACAGGAGATACTGGCAGATTTGAAGAACTCATAGAGGAAAATCTCAAGAAGGGTGATAGGTTTCAGCTCCTGCCTGCTTTTTGCAAACACTTGAACAGTGTCAAGGGCACTGTTCCCAACACAGTGAAACCTGCCATATGTTAGCACCCCTCAAATGTGTAAAGATATTCACCTCTGGCATGAAACATCTTGGGACAATGGGAAGTGTTATATCAATTTATCTTGAGCGTTTTGTTTTACCATCTGCATTTAAAATGCAGTAGTGATTAAGATTTCCAAAGAAGATTAAATAATAATGGCAAGTATGGACCAGAAACAGCACAGGGCCCCGCAGTGCCACCAGTGTCCTTATAACATTACAGTCTAGAGCCAGTATAAATGGTTGAAATACCAGCAAAGTAGGCTTTGTGCTATATACAGAGATGGTAGTCCTGGAGTTTCTGGGTGCAATGGAAGATGTATGTGTATTTAAGGACCAAGGTTAATTCCAGGCTGTAGTTTGTAACACCTGGAAATAAGTCCAATACAAGAGATACAGCGCTGTGTTCAATACCAGCGGTCATCAACCCCCTAGGAGAGACTACATGCTGCATGGCATGTCCACTCTTGAAAAACTTCCTAACACATCAGAAAACACTGGCAGTGGGGCAAATGTACAGATGTTAATCTCCTGAATATGTTTGGATGTAAGTCAGTGCCCTCTAAACTGGGGTTAGTAAGGGCTGGCGTCTAAGGAAGAGCTACATCTCATATCCCTGTCTAAGCAAGGTCCTTTCAGAGACTGGCTTTGACTTCTTATTCAGCATTGTAAGACCTCCACAGCTTGCCTAAATGAAGGGTGACTTGGGACTTCAGCAACCCTTGTCCTTGCAAACTAAAACCCTTCAGAGTATTTTGTGTTAAGGGACAGACTGGCTGTTTCAAGGAAAGACACAGAAGACGTAGGAGTGTTCCAAGAGCAAAGCTCTACCAGCCCACCTGAGCCCAGCTACCTCCCCCACGTAGCTCAGCAGTTTGACCCAGTGCACTCTCAGACCAAACACTTTCTGTTTAACTCACCCTTCCTTTTCCTGCTTCCCCGTGGTGACGCTCTTGCAACATCTGGGTCTGTTCTTAGTTAAGGACAGGAAAAGAGTGGAGTGAAGCTGCTGTTATTAGCCTTGCACATCAGTGCCACGGAAGATCACAGAGAGTTTGCCTATATTTTTTCTTTGTCAGTCTGCATGTTCGCTGTTTTCTGTCTCTTCCAGATCCTGCAGATCCCCCAGCTGCAAATAGATTAATAATAAATTGAGCTTTTCTGTCAGCCACAGAACTTTGAAACTTATAAAACTTCTCAGACTCTTCATTTCTGTATAACTTACAATAACTCTTGCTAAACTTTGTATTTAAAATAACTGTACTGTGTATGTATATTTCCCTGCATTATGTAATAGGAAGAGAGATCTGGTATCTAACACAGGGCTGAGTGTTGGGGTTTTTTTTTTCTTTTTTTTCAGTGAGCTACAATAACTCCATATGCCAAAACATTAAAATAGCTCCAGTTTTTTGTAAGTGGGAATAAGGCATATGCAACTTTCTCCATATGAATTTTTAACCTGCTATCTCCCAAGTTCCCTATAAGAAGTGTGAGGATGTAAAATTTACTCTTGTTCAAACAGAAATTAATCTTAAGACGTTCTTATGAATATTTACCAAAAATAGATATTTAAGTGGTAACATATATCATATCATCTTACTATCACATTTTTAGTGAAAAAGTACCTGATCACACCTTGATATAGGCAAATGTTAAAAATGAGTGTGTTGATCTAGATAACTGACAATGTAGTGATGCATTTTGAAGTTTTATTTCCCTAAGTCCGTATATCCAGCACTGTAAGGGTTTGCAACCCTATTTTTCGTAATGAAAGCAAATTAGTATACTTCTAGCTAATACGTTTATTAGATTTTCCCCTTAACCTGGTGCTAAAATATGCCACATTGAAAATGCTGCAACTCTTTAGCCAGCAATTCTTAGTTTAGTTTACTTGAGGAAATGTCCCTGCTTACAGTTACAATTGCTACAGTTGTTTTGATAATAAAACACAGTGGAAAGCCTGCTTATAATTTAGCAAGCATCCTCCTCATCCACACCATCCCAGACTTCAAATCTCTTCTCTGACTCTGTAGTCCTGCCTACTGAATTCAGAGTTCTTGGTTTTTCATTTAAGGTTTTGCCCAGTTCCTACCCTAGACAAATTTTGCTTCTTATCTCACCTACATATGCTCACTCAGCCAGGAAGCGTAAGGGTGACCAAACAAGTTGTTAAGAAGAAGCTATGGGGCTAAGACTTGGAAGAAGGGCCAAAACAGGGATTTACGGTCCCTAAGCCTGAACAGAGGGAGGAGGTGGAAGACAAAAAGGAGCAGCAACCTGCAAGGAAAAGTGCAGGCAAGCATTTCTCAGAGGGTAGGAAGCTAAATTTTCTAAAAGGCTTTTAGCAGTGTGCTTTAGTGCCCTAGATGCCCCTCTCTGTTAGTGTTCGCAGTTTCCTCCTCTTGTATACATGCCTTCTCCAAGCTGCCCTCCCACATCATGTTCCCCAAGTGGCCACTTTCACTTAATTTCAGCAAAAAGTCAGTTAGTTCAAAACAGCAAATGAACAAAAAATATTTATAAAATATCATAATGTGTCAGTAAAATATTCCCAGTGTAAGGCTGAGTCACCATGGTGAGATGCAGCCAGACTGGCTTCCACCTCAGCTCCTGGGCTTAATTTCCCTTTGGCCAAGTGCCTTTGCAGCTCTGAGTCAGATAACAAGAAAACACAGGGAGAAGAGATGCACGTGGACAGAAGCCCAGCTGAATTTGGACAAACTGTGGTTTTATTACACTGTCTTCCTACCTCTCCGCTCTTCTTGGCTTTTCCTTGCCATTTGGTTAGCTTTTTGTTGTGTCACCTCTGCATACGCTTTGGCTCCTCTCCACTGGCACAAAATGCTCCACTGCCATAGCTGAAAATGCTGAGACAGCCTCAGGGGTCTTGTGAAGAATGTTGCTCTGTTGCTCCATACAATTTAGCTCAGTGTTATTGCTTGTAAAATAATCCTCTTTTAAATACAACCACCTTACAACCACTTTACAGCCTCCTGTGGCAATGAATTCCACATGTTCCTTAAGGACACCGTACTTCATTCTATTTACCGCTCATCATATTCTTTGTATAGTTGCTCTGAGACAGTCAAACAGGGAGAGACACATTTATTTTAGCACTTTACTGCATCTCCTACATTCTTAACCCCTTCAGTAAGCCGCCTTTTATGAAAGAAAAGGAAATTTGTTAATCCTATTGTTATTTTTAAATTAACCAAGAGTCCTACACCCATTTAATTAACAAAAAGGTGTTATTTCTACAGCCTTCTTCGTAGTGTTCATATGATATGTTATGTATCTTATGTGTATGCAGTTATGATAACTGCATTAAATGATTAAATCAAGATTCTGCATTCCCCTTTACTGGAAGATTTACATTACTTGCTTATTTTAAATAATACTATTTTATTTATTTTATTATTTTTTTTAGAAATACACATTTGAATTAGTAGGGTGTGAAACTAATAGGTGGCCCACTGATCTCTAATAAATGTGCCATAGTCTCTTCCCCATTGTATTTCAGTTGTCTAATGTGAATATGAAAGCATTGTAATTAATTTTCTGGGGGATTTGTTCCACTAAGAATTTCAGAACAATTTTTTCTACCAGAAAATCCACCTTGACCTACCTTGCCAAGACCCCTGTTGAGTCAATTTAAATAAATTACTTTAACAGCTTGAGTTTTCATGAAAAAGAGAATTGAAACAACTTCTAAGTTGATAGTATATATTTACAGTTATTTATTTATTTACACTTACTCTCATCAAGTCCAAGCTCTTTTTCATCTCCCTCATTCTAACTCAACTAATTTTGAGCAGGGAAAAAAGAGTATAGGAGACCCACTAAGTATGAAAACCAACAAAATGGAAAGTTCCAGTATTTTGGTGCTTGTCTTTAAGCAACTGGAGCTGTAACCCTCTGATGAATGTGTGTCAGAAGACTCTGACTTGGCCTGTGGGCATACACCAGGCCATGAAGCTGTACACACCAACAAGGTGGGCTGGAAGCAGAAGGTGACAGTTTAAGGCAGAGTCCTGTGGCCATAAGGATGCTTGTACACTGGACAGCACCAAAAGGAGGTCATGATCCTCCTAGCCATGTCATTAACAATGTTAGAGAAATACTTGACAGGGCTCAATCTAGGAACAGATATGTGAGAAATAGGACCATGAAAAAGGGGATCAAAATTACCATGTATGAAAAGCAGACTGTGATTTCTCTCTTTAAATATGCTTGTATGCTGCACTTAAAATCTCAGAGTCCTGACCACTGGCTTTATAATCTCAGATGAGTTTTCATGTTACTTCTACTTGAATTCTCATTGCTGTTTGCTGTTGATCTTCCCTTTAAGATTGGTTACTTTAGACTCGATAAAAAACATAGTCCCTTTAGAGGAAGAAAATCGTACATCTCTGTACCATACTGTGCAACTTCAATTATAGCAACAACAACAAAAGGCAATAGACAGCTCACAGTCATACAGAGAACATTTTTTTCCTATTAAGAAGACATTAGAAATATTAATTTCCCACATTCTCTGTTTGGTTTCCAATGAAATGTACAGTTGATTGAAATGTTAATGAAGGAAAAAGGAGAAGAGCAAGGAAAAGACACCGAAAAAGCTAATTATTAAAATGTCTTTCATCAGACATTATCATATCTGTCATCTGTTGGTACCAGAAATGCTGTGTGGTGACCTCCTGGTGTATACTAGAAACTGCTCACTTGCCTGTACAGGAACTCGTCTTGATTTTATAAAGATGAGTAAACTGCTGGCTTTTAAAATTTATTATTTTTTTCTTGAATTCTTCAATACTTAAAAAATAGGGGTTTAAATGCTTATTTATTTTATATTGTCACTGTTTTTAGGCCGTGGGGACTCTCTGTTAATGTAAAATGTAAACACAAGTCATACAGTCACCCTGACCTTATAATTTGAACTTTATAGCTGGCTAGAGTCTTTTTGGTAGTAACATGGATTTATCAGGGTTTTTCTTCATGTTGTGTTTGCAAGACTGGGGCCTTGATAATGTTACAGCTAATTGTCCTAATGACAACCTAACCCAGCAGCAAACCCTGCCATTTCCTCTTAGCTCACCTCCTCCTTTTCCAGATACCTGAAGATACACAAACCAGCATTCATCTTTCCTGGCAATACAGCCATACAAAGAGACAGTCTTTGCTGAGATTTCAGTGAGAAATACAGCAACAGAGGCCTTAACACTGTTTGTAAGGGTAATGGTCTATAGGCTAGCAGTATAATTTAGCAGAAGGCAAAGCTAAATGTAGTAAGTATGCAATTACTGAATTGCAGCTTTATTCAAATTCTTCAGGAGAGTTGGAAATGTTAATATTTGAAAATAAAATTAGAAACTAAGCACCTCCCATTTGCCTCTGATAAGGCAGAATAAAGAGTTTAAACAGAAGTATAAGTAAATTAAATTGATCTAACATGTCTCCAGAAAAAAAAAAAAAAAAAAAAAAAAAGTTATCTTTAGTTTGACAAGCATGATATGATTTGGAAAAAAAAAACAAAAAACAAAACCAACCTTCCCACTAATAAATCTTAGACCTATTTCCTGTGTTGCAACAAAGAATTAACATTTTCCTGGAAAGCTTGATCTTGCAAAGGTATGATTCGGTATGGCTTATGAGTTTTTGATTTAGACAGCAAATGTCCATAAGAAGAAGAAAATATTCATCCAAAGACAAATCAGCCATTTCTGGGACAGAGCGTGACTGTAACTCTCTATTACTAGCCAGTGCCACCACACAGCAATAGAAGACAAAGGGTGATGTTTTTTTTTCCTCACCATGTGAAACTTTGGAAAAGCTTTAAACAGCTCAGAGGTAATAAAACATGAAACTTTGAAAACCATATAAGTTAATCTAAAAAATAAGAAAATGTGCAAATGTGAGAAAAGGGGAAATGAAAGTTGATTTGCACATGGCCAGTGTTAAGCAATACTGATGCTAAGCCCAGTTTCAGAGACTTAATGTGTTTGTTTGCTTGCCTTATATCTTTCACATCAGCTAATCATACCCTCATGTTTGCAGAGGTGGAATTTCTCATAATTAGTGGAAAATATAACAGCTTTATATAAAACAGGCTTGCAATAAAAAGTGTTTTGACACTTCCACACAGGTTACAATCCTGATAACTTTATATGGAAACAATCCAAGCCTGGGTAAGAAAAAAAAAATCCCACAAAAATACTGTTTGAAACCTTTTTTTGTTCTTACTATTCAGATGTTTTTCTATAGCTTTTCATGAGATGTGATTTTATAGCTACCTTCCAGCTGATTCTCCATACACTTAAAGTATTGGCAAATGCTGAACATATGTAGGTCAAAGTCACTCTTTTCAATCATATTTCATTTATATATGCAATGGCTGTATATTAAAGTAACAGAAAAGAAGTAGCTTAGGCCATAGAAAGAAAGCTGCTCCTGGCCCTGCAGGAGAACCCTGTGTCCATCAATTTTACAGGAGAGTGCTGTACTCTACGCAAACTGTGAGCAACTTATTTTGGGAACAACTTTTATCACACACCCAGAGGTGCACAGAGGTGTGGGGTTTAGACCTGTATTCTTTTCACTTCCTCTCTAAGTCCTAATTCTTACAGGGCCTCAGTTGCAACTATGACAAATTTTGCAAACATAAATTGAATGTTAACATTCAGCTCTGAGAGAGTTCTAATGGTGTGTAATTATCTATGCAGATAATCCTGTAAATTAGAGGTATTCGATGCCTTATAAGAAGCGTTCATCACTTTTCACGATAGCCTCTGAAAGCTGCCAGCCACTCCCTCCCTTTTCCCTTCGAGCTGTTCAAATCCATCTAGGAGCAGTGCTCATGCATCTGGCTAAAAGTGGAAAACTATTTCCTCCAGCGGAAGCCTATCCCAATGTGGAGAGGACATGCCTTGTCATCATGAGAGCAGGACAGAAATTACAAGCCCGTTTGTACAACAGAGAACCTGCATCAGTGACTTACCACAGCCCCTGCCCCGAGCAGCGCTGACGCAGAACTTACTCAAGATGACTAAGGTGGAGTATGTCTTACTCCATAACTCCAAACAGTTTGCTTTGGCAAAGTTATTGCTAATGCCTTTCTACAGAGATAGAGTTTGACATGGTCTTCTAGCAAAGCAGCGCTAGAGCTGATCAACGATTTACGTACACTGCTTTTCTCTTTCTTTTAAAAATGGCCTTTCAAGAGAAAATTAGCCGCTAGAGTTTCTACAAATCCTTCCTGCAGCATTTGCTTTTAGAATAATTACAGAAAAAAATGGGTTTAGTACAAGGAATATTCAGGACAGAAAACAGATTTTGAAGTAGTTATATAAAAATTTCAACTTAAAAACGTCACAAAGTAACACACACACACAGAGTGAAAATAGCACTAATTATATTTTCTTGCTTTTCACAGTAACTAAACTCTATGAATAGCTGTATGAAAATAGACAACTATAATAGAAAAATGTAGAAGCCACCCTCAAAACCCCATTCACTTCACTAATTGCAGATGATTATTATAAAAATGTGTTGGTGCTTACTGTGACCTGCAAAGGGGAAAATAGTGAATCAATCAAGATTGCAATTATTGTCTGAATGCCCTTAATAACCAGACTAAGATGGGCGTTCAGCAGATAATTAACTTAAAACACACAAGTTTGTGTTGTTGTTTTTAAACAGACCTTACAGCAGTTTTCCATCCTGCAGATCATCATCCTTGTGTGAGCTCCCCCCAAGCATTTCTTCGGTAATGTAATACCACCCCAGAGAAGCAGGAAGCCAGTAAAGAGAACATATTTTCCAGACACCTTCCAAAAGCAGAGAAGTTAGTAGTGGTTTGCATGTTTGAGCATGTTCTTTTCAAATAAGCCAGACAAGAAATAACAACCTGTGAAGAGACACTCACCCTCTGCAACAGACAACAGGCACTTGGGCAAAATGGATAGCAATGACTTAGAAAATGCCCAGAGGCTTCATCCTCCTAATAAGCCTTGTGAAGGCCCTAAAGCTAAATTTAAACCTGGCCTCACCGGTGAAACACTGAAGTGAGCGATGCTTTGCCACAGTCAGCAAAATTGTACTTGCATAAACATTATAGTCTCTTCTGCAAAATAGTGCTGAATAATTGACCGCTTTAGATCTGTACCTTCCCGATTAATTTGCTCCTTTTCACAAGTTTATTTTACGTTTGAAGAGATTGTCATCCACTTTTTCGCCTTTATTTTTTCCTTTTCGTTTATTACTCTTAGGCTGCCACCAAGGAACCGTGCCATTCAACTGTGTTAAGTTGTAGTTAGGTTCTCCCACCTCACCTCTAATTTTTCTTTCCTTTATCACTCTCAGCTGTTCACATGATTCCTTTGCTTACAAAAAGTTATGGAAAAGAAACAAAGCAAAACACTGTAAATTGGCTGAACTACATTTCCAAAAGTTAATGGAATTCTGAAAAGTTGGAGATTTTCAGTTACTGTTTTATTTCTTTCATTGCATAACCTTCTGCAAGTTTAGAAAATTTTGAATAGAAGTTCAGTAGTACAAAGAGAACAAAAAAAATTGAAAAATACCCAAACAAACAAAGGTCCTTGTCAAAAAACATCAGGCATGTTTTATATGAGTAGATTCAATACAAAAAGGAAAAAAAAAAACCAAAACCAAAACTTTATTCTGAACATATTCTGAAAAATATTTGACAAAATTAACAAGTGTTATGATTTTTTTCTTTCATATAATTATTTACATGACATTGTTCATTGTTCAAATCACTGAAATTGAATTGAATTATTCATGTTTTATGTCACTGGAAACAGAATTAAAATTATCTAACAGTCTTGAGGCAAACACAGTGACTTTATTATAGGTAAATAGAAGATGCAAAGAGATAGCAATGCACATGTAAATGATCTATTTGTTTATTTTGCACTTCCTTTTTGGTTACACACATATCATACATGGAGATATATTTTAAAACTTTTTTAAAGTATCCTCTCTTTTGGGACAGTGTGAGGAAAAATTTCATCCTGAAACTCACAGGTTGAATAAATCAACAGCTCTGTTCCTTTTGCAGCATGCAGCAGCCCAGACCAGAGCTCTGGTAGGTTCCCCAGGCAATGAGATGGGGCCAAGTCTACTCTCACTCAGGTGGGCAAAGTTCCTACAATACCTGAATTCCAGTTGTGCCTATCATCTCCTTTGCAGGTAACAGAGAAGGGGTAGACTTTCCCACTTTCTATATACCTACAAAGTTGGTAGGCACAACAAATGAGATTCATCTTACTAAACTTCACTATTTACAGTGCATTTTATTTTTTGCTGAACTTTAATGATGATATCCTCCTACTACCACAACCTTGCCACATAAACTTAATGCAATACTTTTAGATATTTACCTTAGCACAAAAACTTTACTGTTTGATGAATAATATCCCAGAAGCATCGACTTCTTTCTACTATTAAAAAACTCAATAACTATTCAGATGGAGACATTTATACAGTAAATCTCTAAAATAATTGAAATATATTCTCAGAAGTCAAGCACTTTCTGCTGAAACATTATTTTCGTACCTCAACTAATTCATCTCTTTTCAATGAAGGGCTATCCTTGACAGGATACTCCTAGTTGCTTTGGGATGCTTAATTATAAATGAGATGATAGAAGTTTAATCTATTCCATTAAGAGACTATTTCACACTCAGATTGGTATCATGTTAGGATTTGCCTTGTAAGATTTGAGATAAATATTCACTGCTTATTTCCCACACTGCTGTGAGCATTTTCTTTGTGTATTTTGCACTGTTCCCTTTTTGAAGGTCTTTCAGGACTTTATGGATCAAGAGACCTAAGGAACTAAAAGGAAACTAGTCAGTCACATTTTCTGTTTCGGTGTAATTCAAAATCGACTATTTAAAACTTCTTCAGAATGTGAGAATGATGAGTCAGGACTTCATGAAAACAATTTTTTTGAGTCAATTTGGAGCACCATAGCAAAAGTCTGTGTTGCTGGAGGTATCGCCTTCATGAGACATAAAACTGAGATGCTGGTTTCTTGTGACTATTAAAGACTCCAGAGTCTTTTTTGCAAAAGTGGAAATGTTAATGGCAGTGTTCTATAATGCCCAAGTAAAGCAATAGCCCAGATCTGAAGCATCTAAAGAGGCTATCAGTGTAAGCAAAATCATTATTCAATATTAAAAATAAGATGGCAGAGATTTTGTGTCTTAACAGCAGCAGGAAGATTAAAGTGTATGTAGATAAGTGATTACTCTCAGTTACATTACATCTACCATTCTGCAGTCAATGTGCACTCAGTACTTACACAAGGTTCTGCCACCTTCTACTCCTGCATGTAGGACAGTCTGAGCTGCACACAAAGGGTGGCTTTCTTCAGTGGAGAGTCATGATTTTGCAGTAGATTTTTTAAGGTACACACATGTCTAAAACTGCCCACAGGCACCAGGTGAGAGACTCCATAGAAAAAAAAAAATCAGTTAAGCTTGATTTCAATTAGTTACCTTGGAGTTACACTTTAAGAAAGTGAGATCTCTGGCTGAGACATGACAAAATTGTTTTGTACCTAAATAGTGGAGATAAGATATTTATGAACATCACTTCTTTCTATTTACTTTAGTCATCACCAACTTTGAGAAAAAGATTTGCAGACTAGCAACTATTGTTCTTACAATTATTCTAGATTACAGCATATTCTGAAGGACTGTCAAGCACATGGCAATTTTTGTGGTGAGTTAAATCTTTCTATATTTAACCCTTTAGTAGTAATTTGCTGTAGCTGTAATGGTGTAAGACTGGTGGCAATATAACAGATAATACAAAACCAGGCTTTCTGGCACACTGCCTCTGAGAACTGAAGATGATGTGAACATTTAGTTAAATCCTGAGAGTCAGTATAATTCATACAGCTACACTGGCTGCAGCACATGCATTGCCTGTTCTACAGCGTATTTTGTGGACTTCTTTTCAATAACGTCATTGTCCAGAATACCTGTTGTGTAGTGCTTCATGCTACAATATCTATTTGGAATAGGTTTTTTGCAATTTCCCCTGCTGACAATCTATTTTGGATTACAGGTTCTTTTTTTTTCTTCCTTTTTTTTTTAATCACTTGATGAATATTGTGAATGTGACAATTATTCCAAAATAAAATAATTTATATTCTAATATACATTGCCCATGAAAGGAGCTATTCCAAAGTAACTACTGCTGACTAATTTACTCCAATAGAGCTATTCCAGTCCATTTCCTTGCACAGAGAAGTTCAGAGGCAGCAGGAATGCATTCTCCAATATTGTACCCACATGTGCTAAATATATTTTATAGCTTTAATCAAAGTCTCTTTTCTGCCTTTATATTTTTACAATTTTTTGAAATGAAACAAGAATAGGTACTTTTCTTGGGATCACTTCCCTTGGGCTAGCAACTTGTTAAATATCTCATGACATTTCACAAGAGTTGGTGTTAATGCCAATGTTTCGGACAGATTCCAATTCTGGAATATTATATTCTACTTTTGCAAATTCCTCATGAAGTTTCAATTTTATGTCATACATTTTTCTTCATTATTTTAAAATACTGCACTTTCTTTCTATGTATTGTTATACAGCTGAAGTTAACCTGTCCTGGATTCTAGTAGTGTTTTTAATAAATACAATCTGTCTCAAAAAAGCAACTTAGAGATTAATTATTACACGTTCACTTTAAAGTCATCAAATAAAAGATGCAATCATAATACAAAATATAATCTCTTGCTATGTTGTTCTCCATCACACCTTTTCTACTTAAGCATAGCCCATAAAAGGTTATGCCTTTCTTGAGAAAATGTGTTTTCTGCTTAAAAATGTTACAGTAATAAGGCATGGAGACAAAAGGGCCGATATAAATCAGAATTTAACATCTTTTCTTGCAGAAACATTTTCAATGCAGAATCAGAGCAGCTATAAGTCATGCTGATGATTGTAGATTGTATTGTGGTTGAATCTGCTGTTTCCTAGGAATTTCTGGAGTAATACCTACAGAAAAAGAGAAACTTCCTCATGAATACTAAGAATCTTCTCAACGGAAAAGTTAGAATTCTTTCATTATAAACTGAGATGTATTCACCTAAGAAAGAAGAAATGGACTGGCTTGAGTCTTTGCAAATCACAGTGTTTTTCTGCAGAGCTGGACCAGTGTTTGGAAATAGATAATCTTAATTTAGTCTTCCAAGTTCATCATCCTTTACATGACAAATTTTTGTATTGACCAATGTAGGAGCTGGAAAAGAAATCTGGAACAGGGTTTCTGGGTTTAAAACTACAACTGAAAAAAACTAGCAGTGGCACAATATGTCATCCCTGTTGATTGCCTCAATGGAATATAAGAACCAAAGGTGAAATTTATCCCTCCTAGAAGACTAGATATTTAAGTATCATTTAATCCTGGTTTTGGTGCATAGGCTCTCTGCACAACAGTGAATTTTATTTTTAGCCAAGACAGAGACTAAATGGCTCCTCAGAGGGCTTTTGCAGAGCATAGCTGATGTGTTACCCAGAACGGGAAGAAACGTGCACTCTGGTGATCAACACTGTATCTCTTCTGGAAAGATGTCAGTCACCAAACCTTTCAAGACGGCATTTTCCTCAAACATAAAATTAATGAATGAAAATAAGTTTCAGCCAGAAAATAATGTCTTCTGTGGGCAAAGGACTCAAGGGAATTACAATTGTAACTTGTGTTTTCTTTTGTTTTTATGTCATATCTATGCTATCCAAGGGCAAGTAAACAGTCTCCTCAGAGAGTGATCAGCTGCTACAGAGCCTTGCGTTAGCAAGATGGGACTGAGCGAATTACCTCTGTGGTGTTTGCCGCTCTAACAACAGCAGGACAGAGATCCTGAATTCATTCCCACTCTTTAGGCTCCCCTTGGTTACAATGTGAGCAAAGCAGTCACAAGGAGATTTTAATTCAAGATTAGAAATTTAATGCATTAACATAATAGTTCTTCAATTTGCTGTTCAAAACACGAGTAAATGGAGAACTGAGGGACAAACAGACCTTTAAATTAGGTCTCAAGAGGAAGAAAAATTTAATCCCTGCACATTGTAAATAAAGTCTATTCCAGCTATTATATTTGCTAAACAAAGAAAATGATAACACACGTTTCATACACAACCGACTGAGAGACATCATGATTGACACTTCAGAGCAAATGCTTTGGGACCATGCACAGACATTTGATAAAATATGAGGTTTTTCTTATTAGTTGTAGTACTGTTGAGTTTCTTGAACTTGAATGAACTTGGCAATAGTATCCATGAGGTTTGTTTAGGGCTGGAGACAATTACATCCTCCCCCGTATAAAAAGCATTCCATATTGACTGTGCAGTTAGCAACCAGGATGGCTGCACTGTCCTGGTTCAGTTTCCTATTACAGCTCAAGAGGAGAGAATCTAAGCTAATTTGAACTGCACTTCAGAGAAGAGTGATATGAAATCTGCTGATTTTACTCTAAATTTTCTCCAAGCAAAAGGATGAGAAAATTACAACCAATCCAAACAGTTTATTTGGTGTTGTTCAAATTACAACATTCATGTATATCTGCATTATAATCCTTTTTGGGTTTCTTGTTGTTTGTGGCTTCCTGTTCATCTTTTTTCCCCTCAGATTTTCGTCATTGCTCGTAATTTCCTGGCTTCACTATGGATCTTTCTGACAAACCTTCTGTTGCTGCAAGGTGCACAAACATGCATATGCAAGGAGAGAGCGAGGAAGAGGCAAGTGGTTGTCAGAAGTATGCTAATTGATCTACTTAATGTATGCACTATCTGCTTTCACATTGGCATAGTGCCAAACATTTAAATTCAGATAATCAGTAGGATTTTGAGAAAAAAATAAAGTAACCACCTGGTAAGGTAGTCCAACTTTTTTTTTGTTTATTTTTTAAAATCATTATCCAAAACAAGGAGATGAAGGAGAGGAATTCCTTCAAGGTCACAAGCTTAGGAAGAGTTTATAAAACTTGATGACAAAATCCACAAGAACAAAAGATTCAATACGTACACACACTAATTTTGTTTTGAGCTTGCAGCCTTTTCCTTTTCTTGGCTGTTGGTTTCACTCCACTAAGACAACTGTGTCAAACATGTGTCTCAGCACTGGTGGTTGGGAGGTTGGGTTTCCCTCCCACGACTAAGGGAAGGGACGAATGGCACGGAGTTTGTGACCCTTCCCCGGTGGGAAAAAAGAGACGCCAGCATAGCACATTGTGAATCAATGGTGAATTGCTTACATTAATTATTTTGCACACATTTATGGACTTCACAAATAAGAAAAGAATATAATTATCTTGACAAATCTGAACAGGATCAGTTACTGATGCTCTCTCCTTCTCCTTCCTTCTTTCTCTCTATATATGTATATATTATATGTATGCATGTTTATATAACAGCATACCCTGAAGAGGGGTTCTTAAATACACTGCTAGAAGCTTGGAAGACACAAATGAAAATCAGTCAAAACTTTTTTGCAGGAATTTTAACTTTGATAGGAAGCTTGACAGTTTCTTTCAAAAAGTTATTTTAAAAAAATATTTTTTTAAACAAAAAAGTATCTTCCTTTTAGGGAAGGCAGCACAAACATTTAAGAATTTCCTTCAAGGTCCTGTTATTGCACATTTTAATTATTACCTATTTCAGTTTGCATTTACTGAAAAATGTCTCAAACTCTGTGGAATATTCTTTCTTCTATGCAGATTTAATATACTTATGTATAGTAGAGTTACATTAACCTAGAACTGGAGGGGTGCAAGAGGAAAGGAGAGAGAAATTTTGGGAAAAAGAAATACTAAAATAAGACCTTTAAAATAAAATATTAAACATGATTGCATCTTAATACAGACTCCCCATCCTTGAATTTCATACACATCCATCCTTTCAAGATAACCACAGTAAAACAATTTCTTTTTGTCTCCACTGTAGAACAACTGACATAACAAGCCATACTGGGAAATGCTAAAAATAGATACTCATCAGAAATGTAACTTGGTGCTTTTATTTTTTTTTCCTCTCATCTTGCACATACATGCCCTTTTCAATTGCTTTATTATTTCTGTTTGTTGCTTTTTGCTTGATTATTTTTGCATTGTTGTTTTTAAACAGCACCAGTATAAAAATGTTTCCATGGCCTTCCTTTACATATATGCAGGTACAAACAGACATGCACGTCTATATTGTAAATATATCAGTGCTAGCGTCTGATTATATTCGTCACAACCCTACAGAAATACATATTAATACAGAAGGAGAATAGTGCATTGGCAAAAACAAGAGGAACCCCTAGTATTCAATCTGAAGGCCTCAGTTGCTTACTATATAGAAAGGAAAGATTAAAGCAAATATTGCCCTTGTGGTAGCCTCTTTATTTCTGCAGATGCCAGCACTGGGCTTGGTTCCTAAAGGGTATTTCAGGATTGTACAGGTTTTGCATAAACCTAATGTGGAAGAGGGGGTGTGCAATGGCATTTAACAGAAAGAGCATCCTAAATATGCAGCTGCCTAGAGAATCAGGGTGGGACTCGACTGTCAGTATATATGAGAAAAATGTCATACATAGGCAAAGTCATAACACCTTTTGGCCATAGAATGAAAATGAGTGGGATTTTATACTACAATAAGGAAAAATCTGGTACCTTCTATCAGCCCTGTGGAGTAAGAGGTACCCACTCCATCGCAACCATATGAGAGTTTTGGAAGCAGACCAAATGCAGCTTATCTGGGAAGGGTGTAAATGTCTAGAGACCTTGTTTTCATCATATATACAACTGATGCCATTACAGAGACATGATTCTGGAACAGCTGATAGGGCACCATTATCCATAATGAATTTGTTGTTTTCATACCTTTTAGAGAAACAGTCTAACCCATCTGCCCACAGAAACAACTCTGAGAAAACACAGGTTTAAACCCAGCCCAACTCTGAGGTGTTGGACACCTCTGACAGGCCATGGTGTTTGCCCCTGCAACTCCTGGTTCTGTCAGCTCTGCCAGCTCCAGATGCAGCCCATGCTGCCCACAGTGGCAGCAGAGTGTCTCCCCCATGCCCTGGACAAGCAGCCACACCTGCACTAACCTCCTGACAGTGGAGCAAAACCCCTTTCCAGACCAAATTGGCATAGCTGGTAATTGGGAGGGTGGCTAACTCTTATGGCCAGTACCAGTGCCGAAAAGCATTCACTAGATTTGGGGATATGATGAAGTGTTTTGACTCTGATTTATGTGGTGTGCATCTTTATCTGTCTTTCCCTTGACAGATGAGTACTTTTAAAACAAACACACAGTGTGTCCAAATGTGTCATCAAATGACCTCTTGCTACCATTATTGATGAGTTACACCTGTTTGCCAACAAATATGCTCCTTATCACTGTCATGTGAGTAATCAGGTAAATGCCTGAGTAAACAAGTCTGTCCAGTGTGAGGCCCTGGGAGCTATCTCAACTGAATGTGGATGAAGACCCTCTACAGCTAACATAGAGGTTGGGCTCCCCAGAGACTTAAAGTGGCAGAGAAGTCCATCACTGGTGGTTTTACCATGATTCCAAATGACTACTGTAAGGAATAAACTCAATTTAGTAAGTAGACTTTACAGATCACAGTTCTTTCTAATTCAGATGCTGGCACAGACCAAAAGAAGATATATTTCCCCTTTACCCCATACACACGGACACGCCAGCAATGTGGTCCTTGACTAGCTGGGACAGGCTGGGAGCAGCTCAAACAGCAAGCTGGATTCCAAGCAAGCTGGGGTGCCTTCAGGTCTGGTCTATGAATACTCTGTGCCAACATAGATGGTGTTAGGGCAAGGGTAAATTGGTCCTTCTGCCTCCACAGGAAAAAGGATCTCATGTCTGATGTTCAGCCAGCTGTGAGGGTACCTGAGATATGGGAGACAGCTGTCAGGGCATTCCCTGGAAACAGACAAGTGACCGAAGGCTGTGGTATTTGTTAAAGGACTGTCTTAAGTAGTGTCAGAACTAAGAAGCTAAATAATGTTTGTATATAGATGGTGAATGTTTGGCATGGATGCACAGAATAAAGAAAGGACATGAGGGCCCAACTGAACAAAGAGAAGAGTCAGAGTTTGGCACCTCCAAGGAAGCATACTCAGAAAAAAGATGGGCAAGAAAAAAGGAGTCGTGAGACTCCTTCCCCACCCACCCCAAGGCATGTCATGAACACACTAAGGAGCAATCTGTCATCACAGGCACTTTTTGCAGTCTTTTTCCAAATATTCCCACAGGAAGTATGGCCCTCCCCTGCCCCTGCTTTAGCCCCAGTCTAAATAGCCCCATTTACCACACTAAAAACAGAGTCAAGGTTGCTCTTTTTTCCTTCCTTTCTTTCTTTCTCTCTCTCTGCAAATTATTGCTGAGCTCACTACTGAAAATGATAGAGCAAAGTGTTTGTTTTGCTTACCTGCTCAAAGAGCAGGTAAAATGTTATCTGAAGTTCATGCCACAAATACATTTTGTTCTTATCTTTAGTAAACATTTAGTAACAGTGAAGCTCTCATTATCAACAAGAGCTGTGTACCTAAATACCTTCCCTCCCACCTCTGATGTCTTTTCCTCCAGAGCTGATAAAATGCTTTCAATTACAGAGCTCTACTCACAGGAAAAGACATATACATGTGAAAAACCTGTGTGTCAATTGTGTGGCAGAGACACTGTGCATTACATTGCATTAGAGGGCTCATAATAAAAATTGGTATGAATGATTGGAATACCAGAATGAGAACAGAGGCTAGTGTTCATTATTGCAGCATCTGCTAGTGCTGCTATAAAGAGTTATAAACAATTCCATACTATGAACCCTTAATTTCAGGATTTATAACCTGGATGTAAAAAAAAATCCCTGTCAGGTGACTTTTAGAAAAAGACAATATTTGGATATAAATGCCTTTACTGAGTACATAGTTAGATATGCACACAAAATATTTACTTGTAAATAGTTTTCTACCTATCTATCAAAACTGTCTTCAGAAATTCTTTTTAAAATCAGAGAGGAGACACCTGAATTACTAACTGATGCTTTCAATAGGAAAATTCAGTACTGGAGTTTTGTTTTGTTTACATATTAAGTCATGTTGTCATATTTAAAAAACCAAAACATTTTCTCACACCTGAAAACCTGGAAGTCCTTGGTACTTGCCTTGTGGGTCACAAGTGAAAATAAGCCTGTCCACTCTGTTTCTACATTAATGTTGGAAATGAGTTGCACAGCACTTAATTTGGTGTTATCACCTTTGCAAGAGAGGCTCAGGAGGGTAATTATTCTCTATACTTAGAGATTTGTTGCTACAGAAAAGGTACAAAAATTCAAACCGAACCACTGTTATTAAGAGGAAGGGATATAATTGAATCTCTGGATTAGTGCACCTTTATCTGTTCTTCTAGACTAGTCAGAACATCTACTGTAGGGGACACGGCTGCATTCTCTCTCCACTGATTGCACAGAAAGCCAGGGTCTGTCAGCCTTGACAGTGTCTGGGAGGAACCCTTTGCCCCAGCCTCTGGCACAGGAGGAACACCACCTACAGCCCGTGATGGACAAATAGGGCATTCAACATCTCCTTAGACTGCAAACCAAGAAGCCCTTAGTCACTGTGTGGATTGCAGTAAGATCTCATGAGAGCAGCACACATCCACCGGGATCTCAGAAGATGGTAGCTACCATGCTCATGTTTTTGCTTCTCCTGTTTCCGTTTGAGCTCTTGTTTGTGTAACTGAATCTTTGCCACTGATTTCACAGGGACTAGCATTTCATCCTCTCTTACTGCTGCTCTCTCAGCCTACTATGTGCACCATGCTCAGTAAGTTCAATTTTAAATAAATGGGAAAATAAGTCATATTAAAAGGCCATTTAATGGCATTTTGATTTGCTAGGTGCAACTAAGGATGCAATGGATTATACAATAAAACAGTGCAAAAGGCAGACAGATCTCCTTCAATGTTCACTTCCCAAACACAATGAGGTTTTTCTCTGTTTATGACTTGCCTTGACACTGGAATCCAAAACCGGCAGGGAACAAGTGTCTGTAGTCAGATCGACCTGACTCCCGGGAAAAAAAAAATCACCAAATGTAGTCAGGTTTGAGAGTCATTTCTAAAATCAACAGGAATTCAGACAAGTTACGTGAAAATCACATTGTTTCAAACAAATGATATAACATTTCTTTGCTTAGAATTTGGTGAGTATTTTAGATGACATGGTTTTAACATATCAATTATTCAGAACTATTATTTAGTGTAAAATATATTTGGCTTCATGCAACCTTTTAATAAATATCAAGCAAAACAGGAAAACATTTGCAATAAAACCTAAGAAAATAGAAGAGACTTAATAATTCTCTTTAGACTGTCAAACAGCAACAAAGTCTGTGGAAAAAAAAAAAAAAAGAGCAGACTGATCGTGAGGAGGGGAAGCTATATCAATACAATTTCATTGTTGAAATCCACTAGGAAAAAAAATGTGGTTTAGCTACTAGAATTAGAAGTACCCTTCAGGTCCCATGTGGAAGGAAATACCTGTGACCCATCAGGATGTGGAGGGTCAGGAACTCCGATTGCAGATAAGGCTGAGTGAGCCAGGCAGGGTGCGGAAGGTCAAAAGAGAGAGGCACACTTAGCTCTGCACACTGCCTTAAGGAGCTGCTTGTAAAGGTGTTGATATAAATAGTCTCTTGCTTTTCACACACTGTCTCCTGCACCATTTCTGGGAGTAGCAGAACAAATGATTTCGTGGGAGGGGAAAAAATGGGAAATTAAGCACTTTCTATTAAAGTCTATTAAACAATGCAAAGTTGCTTCACCAAAAAAACCCCAAACCCCTGTATATTTCACTCACAAATATCCAACTGCAGCTTTAGTCATGCAATCAAGAGAATAAAAAATGATCAGTCAACCATCCCAGAGAGTCTGAACAATATGCACTTCAGTCAGAAATGACACATAAGCAAAAAAAAAGTTAGCAAATGCTAAAAAAATTCAGATAAGGGCAACACTTCCTGGCTGAATCATAAATTCCTCAAAAGCTAACGTTTATCCAGTTTTTGGTTAAGAAAATAATATTGCTTGACCAATTCTGCTTTTTATGATTAGCTTTCAGAGTTTTAAAATACAGTTACTTTCCTATACCTCTAGCAGTGTCTATCCTTATTCTGAACATATGGTTCCCTAGATAACATGGAAAAAAAAAAACCAAAACACTCAAATCATTGCACTTTCCTGAAAAATGTTTTAAATTAGGAATTGTTCCACAGAAATTAATACAGCTACACAGAGCTGTATGGAACCAGAGCTTACATCTTTGTATTCAGCCTACGCTATTTCTTACGTTCAACTGTTCTGCCTTCTTTCTCCTCCTACTAGGGGAAGGCTCAGACTGGAGAGATTTCTACAAATGTGTGTCTGGTTTTATGCATGAAAAATGGAACATTTAGGGAACCAGATAATGAATTGCAGTGTTTTTTTCAGTGGGGGTTATGTTGGCTTCTCAACTCTGTAAGCAAAGAGGCACAGTTCTTATCAAACATTTATTCCTGCACCTTGTACATGCTGTTCATCTTCTAATAAAACAATTTGTAATAGAAGAGTATTTGGCCCAATGATCATGAATTTTGTATAAAATTTATCAGTTCATAGCTTTAATGTTCAAACAGTTGCTCTCAGTGTTCTCAGATAACTGGAGAAATATTTTCCATTTAATTTATAAAACTTGTGATTTCTATGACAGCCTCAGAAATACTCTTTTGAGAAATGGGGCTGTTTTCCCAGCATCAGAGGTAAGGGAAATCTTATGGCCCAGCAACTACAGAAGCAATTTTAGGTTGGATAGCATTCCCACTAGTTGTCAGTTTTGTGTGTGCTTTGCAAAAGGGAATTCCTAAAAAAAATACAAACAAAATTAGTGTGTTTATATGTACTCAACACATGAATAGGAAATAAACTGAGGGAAAAAAGGTGAGGAAATTCAGAGTAAGGGTTGAAACTCCCTCGCAGTCAAAGGAAGTAAAGTTGTTCCAGCCCCAGGTGAACACTATAGCAAGAGAGCTAATGAGAGCATCCCTACGTCTGACACCTCTTTACTGCAGCATATCTGTCATCATGTAGGATGGGGTTCCACTGCTGCTCCACACATGTGCTCCAGCCTACACAAATAAGTCAGAGTATCCAATGCTATCATCTTCTACCATCTTTGTGACTCAAACTGAATGGGGACCTGAATTACTAAGGCACTTGGCTTGAGATGGTGGCAATGGGAAGCGCAGTCTGAACGAGTCTCTCCATCCTGATGCCTTGCTGGGGTTGCTGGTTGCTCTGTCTGGGTACACTGGGGTAGCCTGAGCCTCTGGAATGAGAACCAGAACCCAGCAAGTTATTTGGCAGCCTGCACATACCCTTCAATAGTCTGAGTTTGGTGTCTGTTTTTTTGGCTAGCAGAGTTAATGTTATTGCAAATAGTGCAGCACGAAAAAAAGGGCTGTGAAAATGTATGACTATTGATTTGGTAAAGGAAAGTGAGCGCATTGGTTAAATATATTGTCTAGTATGCATACTTTTGTGATAACAATCATTACTTATCTCTTAGACTTTTATGGCTTCTTTAGAAATTTTATTGTTGTATAAATTCATACTTTGGCACCTTATAAAAGCAGAGTTTTGACAGCATAATAGTCTATAAAGAAAACTCAGTTTCAAGAGCTGGACTACAGGTTTTGTGCTTTGCCATCTTAATGCAGTGCCACTCAAAAAATACCAAAACCAGGTTTTGAGATCTTGAATGGCCTTTCATGATATGAAACCAGGCCTTATTCCTTCCTAAAAGTACTCTTTAAAAGTGGATCATTAATCTGATACCAGGTTAATCTAGCTGCTTCCTCTCCATATATACATTTGGTGAATTTGAAAGTCATTCTAAAAATTACTAACAGAAAGTGTCCTGTGAAATTTAGAAGGTTTCAAGCACACAGAATTTCAGCTCTGCAATTTCCCCCCTCAAAGTCTCATAAGAGATAATGTATTAATAATTTGCCAAATTCCTATTTTCAAATCAAAGCTGTTTACTTTTTTAGTTATTTAGTTGCATGAGGACAGAGAATTTCTTTTATCACTTTCTAATATATTTCATACCTGTTTAAGATAAAAAGCAGATGAGGCCAAATGTTCAGCAAATTAGAGGAAAAACATTCACTTTTATGTTGTTTACAAGGTGAAGTTCAAACCTGTAAAAATAATTAAAAGTAAAAATACTGTCATTCACTTATATATAGTAAACAGTCCAGGCAGACTACTGTAACAAGATGGTTGCATATCATTTTGAATAACGTATTAATAAAGCCAGTTGTAAATTATGAAGGTGGCTGTGAAGGATAGTTATGAATCTTAGGCACTAACGTTATAATTAAAATTAAAAAGAGCTTCCAATTTGTAGGTAGAGTCTATAACAAAATCATAATAACCTGAACTGAAAATCCACAACAGTGTTCATACTTAATCAAATAATGATGCACCAATTAGGTTTGTCACAAAAAGTTAATTCCTTGGAAAAGCTGTGTAATGTTTATAAAAAGGCATTACAAAGACAACTTCTTAACCTTAGTCACCGCTAATTGTTGAGTTCTGCATGAAACAAATATTGGATATCTATGGGAATTTCTCATACCTTTACCACAGCATTCTAAAGTGAAATTGCTGCTAATAAGAGCCTATTAAGCTTACCTGAAATATAAGCAAAGTCAGCAAAATAAAGTGTGAGTTTTCAGGTATGTGTAGTTGTTGTGTTAGGATCCTTCAAAGATTTTTTTTATTTTTTTTTTATTTTTTTTTTTTGCTTATGCTCCGTTTACAAAGGGGCAAATGATTGAATTTGCTTCACTGAATTGAACTTATACAGCTTCCTGCTGGGTTCTGGGGAGCATTTATGGAACACCACCTGGAGGGCAGCTGCTCTTTTCTCTTAGCCCTGAATATCATTAAATTTCAGCAGCAAGATGACACACTGTAGAAAATTTTGTTTTGAGGCTGCACTCTTCTGTGCTGTTGTTGTCAAGCACAGAGAGAAGCAGGAGGGAACATTTCTGGAAAGAGAGAGTGATAGATTTCATACCTTGTCAGCGAGTGCCCACAACCAGGGAAAGCAGGACTAGAAGTACAAAAGGGACTCTCATTTTCTGGGGAAAAAAAAGCACCACTGGGAAGGTATATATTTCAAAACTGTACATTGTCTTTCTCTAAGTATAAGTACTTATGGCCTGTGCTGAAGCATTCACAATTCAACTTCATATTTGAGCTGCAGAATGCCTTTGCTTAAGAAAAGAGAGCAGTTGCTAACCTTATCTTGCACATGTGGGTGACATTGGAGCTGCCCTAAGAACTCATTTTCTTGTAACTATTTGCTTAAGCATTTCACTACCAGATTAAGCCTGAAGTGCTCACTGTAGTGAAATGTTGTGAAACACTGGGTGATGCCTGTGCCTTCCAAAGGGGCAATTAACTAGGGCTCAGACTGTCTATGGTTTTGCACATTTTGAAAAGTTGGTTGGTTTGGGGTTGTTTGTTTTTTTGGGGTTTTTTGTTGGGTTGTTTGGGGTTTTTTTTCATCACAGTTAAGAAATCTTTTGTATTAAGAGCAGAGTTCATATGAGACCAGTTTATGGCAGCTCATCTCTATTGCTTTGCTTCAGTTTCCCTCCTCAATTTAGTTTCCAGCCTTTAAGTGCCAAACCCAATATGAAGAGAGGACTGCATTCCACCGGGAATTACAGCGTATGGCCCAGCTAGCTGCCTGCTTCTCATATTCCCTGAAGACTGCCTGTCATCTTTTTGATGCTAACAGAAAGCTTGGCACAATGATCAGAAACAACAATCTATATACAGTAAATGATATCAAGGTGATTTATCTGCTCAGTGCCTTGTTATAAAAATTCAGTGGTTTCCAGTGGAATATGACAATCAACTCCTATTTCTGCACATTTCAATCTCTGCATTTCCCTCCTTCTTTCCATGTTGTACCTTTTCTCCTTGATGTCTTTGCCATTTGCATCACCTCCTGATTCACCTCTCCTCCTTAGTTGAGCATTAAAATGCCTAATAGCAACACTAGTGTGGTCTCCAAAATGAGCAAGTGTTGTACAATCAGTTGTCGATTTATATTGTGTAATACAAATGATTGACATTTTCTTCTCAAAGAAAAATCCGGAAATGTGATTTTTGTCAAAATCATAATGTTAATGGAAAAGCAACACTTCCAACAGCAGTGAGAAATTACTGTTACAAATGAAAAAATCTCAGTAAAGAAATTCTGAATAAACTTAAGGTTCACTTTTCTTTTTGGTTTAATTTAAAGGTCTGGTTCAAATAGAGCAGTTGTCAGAAAGTTATATCACTTGTTTTCAGATTAAAATCTCTATGCTCTCACACTGACATTTCTAAATCATTTAATAATATTCTTCATAGCAGCATTTCAACCGGCAGTTTCAGTTTTGTCTGGGTAATCTTTCAAAATTCACAGTGACTACAAGTATCTGTGCTCTGGGAACAACAAAGGACCCCTGACCTGGACCAACAATGCATCACTGTGCTAGGTATTACCCAAACTCTGAAACAGACCGAGGCATCAGGTCAGAGATAAATATTTTAGGCTTTCTAGAGAGACAGTGACACAGCAACTTTACCTAACTTGGACTAGATGGCTTAGAGGTATAATTGGGACTGGTGTTCCCACATGGCCAATGGAACTGACTAACACCAACCTTTCTTACAGTTTTGGGTTTTTTTTTAATTTGAAATAATTTTAACTCCTGAGCATTAGTAGAAGGACTTGTCGAGGATCAATGTTGGCAAAGCATCAATGATGCTGGCACCTCATCACTGAGATTACACTGACTAAGAGCCACAGGACCAGCACTTCCAGCTGATACATAATCCCAGATTTAAATACCATTTAATTACAAAATTGCTTTTTTCCCAAGTAGAATCAGTATTAGCCATTCTGAAAGCCAGGAAGGGCCCAGGTAGGAGAGAAGCATATTCCAAGTGAAAATGCTAAACTGCTCTCTGAAAACAAACTGCATTTTCCAGAATCAGGACCACATTTTCCAAGCTCAGTGCTCAGAGATACTAGAAAGGCTTTTTCTATATTCCAAGAAAACTCATACCTAGTGAAGCTATTGAGTTTGTCTATATTTCTTCTGCCACAGCAATCTTGCTGGAAATGAAAACCTGCATATGATGAACACCAAATAATGGCTTTTCAAACTAGCATTGAAATGAAAAAGATCTTTCTGGGTAAGACTAGTGTCTAGATAAAATGTAAATTCAATCTCTCTGCAAAGTGATTCTGAATAATCAGAAATGCATACAGTCACTAAAATACATTACCAGATGTGATAGTTTCACTGGCTAGCCCTTGGCTAGCAGCCAGCACAGCCGTTCACACACTCCCCCCACCCCCAGGGGATAGGGAAGAAGACTGGGGGCAAGGATAAGGAGGCTTGTAGGTTGAGATAAGAAGAGTTTAATAATAGAAATAAAAGAAAACTTAAAATAATACTAATATTAAACTAGTAGCGATAATGCTAACAGTAACAAAATAGATATGAATGATACCCGGTGCGACTGCTCACCACCTGCTGACCAAGCCCAACCCGTTCCCAGAAAACCATCCCGGAGGAGCAACAATCCTGAACCAAAACCGCAATCCCGGAAGAGCGAGAGCCTGAGCGAAACCAGAGAGAGCTAAAGAGGAAGAGACCTTCACTAATATACTGGACATGACGTGACATGATATGATATGGAATATCTTATTGGCATATCTAAATGCCAAATTAGCTTATTAATTTAAATATTCCTCATCCCCTAGATCTTACACTTGTAGACTAACAGAACACAAATTCCTTCACTTCCAGCAACAAAAATGCAAACACTGGTATGTTATCAGTGTTTCTCTCATAACAAATCCCAGGCTGAAAGCAAAAAGCAGCACTATTCTGGCTACTAAAAAGAAACACAGCTCTGTTCCAGCTAAAAACCAGGACACCAGAATAACACAGAAGTGGAACAACATGACAGTATATTTTTTTTCTACTTGAGAACAGAGGTAGACGGTTCTCCCAAATAATTATGTTTCAAGAGAAAATTGTTCACATGCAAAAAAAAGCATGCTTCCATTTCATATATCTCACTCCTTGGGTTGGCTCAAATTCTGATCTTTACCATGGCCCAAAATGGGAGCAATTGCCTTGTACAAGCTGTCTCTTCAAACGTGACTTCTCAGCGTGCTTATTCATTTAGTCTCAAGATTGTGTGGTGAAGAGTCCACAAGACAGTAATGGGGAGGATTTCAGGGCTATTCCTGTTCTGCCAGGCTCATTGTGTAGCCTTAGATAAATTATCCTAGCACTGGCTCAGATCTTCCTTTCCTGCTTTGGGTCATTTATGCCTAAATTGCCAAATGAAAGGTTCAGAGAACATTCTGAATTTGTGTGTAGCTGGTCAGCTGCCCCCTTTCTTCTCTTGCAGTTTGAGAAGTGAAGAAAGGATATGCAGAGGTATTCAGCAGAGGTATTCAGCAGAGGTTGAGCAGATCTTTTTTAATCTTATTCAGGAGATATAAAATTCTTTGCAATGAATCTACCATGCAAGGTGAGGAACATACTGGACTTCATATTTGTATCTGAATAAATGTTTTGGGCATACAGCCAGGATTGGAGGCAAGTCTGTGCTAAAAAAAATGGTTTCCTCCGTACACAACTGGCAGCACAGATATTCCTCTAGGTTGCATGGTCAGACAGACAAATCAGGCCTTTCCAAGTAAATCAGAAAACAGAAATCAGGAAGATGTTTCTAGCTCGCTATACCATCCTTTTCCAACCAGTACTGATGGTGTAGGGAGAACCCAAAAACTGCAGCCCCCTTCTATAAATTGCTGGTAATAATTCCTTACCTCACACCTTGTCATGAAATATCGACTGCTGTCCAAATTGCAAATACAATTAATTTCTGGTTTATTACTGATTGAACACTTTATCAAACTATGTGATAAGCTGTAATAAACATTTTCTTTTTGCTTCTCTGACTTACAATTCCTAGTATGGCAAACCTGAAAAAAAAAGATCAAGTCTCAGCTGACTTACAAAGATCATTAGTAACCACGTCTTGTATGCAAGAACTGGATTCAGGCCATGCTGACACAAGACAATCAGTTTTCTATACTTGCAGGATGCTGTAATGAAATGTCTGATTTGATGAAGTTAGAGGCGTTATGATATTTTCATCATTGTGTAATAAAGCATCAGGAAACTTTCAAGCCCCTAATGTTATTGAACATCTCAGTGCTAAAGCTAACCATGTACAGTTTGCAATGCATGGGAAGGAGGAGAGAGGACAGACAGTTTGGGCTTTTGGTTTGAGGTGAACAATCTTCTCCAAATTAACATGTTCTCTACCATCATTAAATGACTGGTACAGCCAGGGTTTTGCACGCACCTGAAAGCTCTTATTGTATTTCATAAATATGAAACAGTGGATAGAATAAGGAAATGTTTCTCCTTTTTACTACAAAGCAAAGATTATTACAGGGAATAGTATGCTAGTTTTTTGCAGTTACCTATTTTTGGTGAATATTTAGTGATTTTGCTGGGTATTCTTTTAGGAACTGAAAAAAAATGCAAATTGATTTTCATAGGAATTAATAATGTAGTTTTATATGCATATACATATGCAGTTCCAGGGTGGCTTTTATTTTAAGGCTATTATCCAAATTTACAACAAATTAATAAAAATGGAAAATTAAAAACAATATTAACAGAAGCATTGCTTTCCCAGAGTCCCGGTTGCACTCAGCATATTTAATTCATTCCTGTGAATTCAGCAGGGTTTTGTGTAGGACTTAAACAGCATTTCTATGTGCCTTCATTGTTTAGCTACTGTACAATTTCTTGTGACTGCTGATATTATTTATTACTAGGAGGTTTGTTTGTTTGTTTTCCATCTGGGGAAAAAAAAAACAAAAAACAAACAGACAATGAAACATTTGTTAAATTTATTTATTTTTTAAACAATGGTAATAAAGATTTACATGGACATAACAAAACAAGGACATAAAGAGCTTTCTAAAAATCTTCATATAACCTTTTTTTCTCCAAATATATACAATCAATACAAATATTTTGTGGTTTGCTTCTTTGTTCAGTAATGAAGCTCTAATTTCCATTTCCACTGCACAGCTGTTGCACTTCTCTCACCCGGATTTTGCCAGCACAAGCCCAAGCTTGCCAGCAAGAAAAGTCTGCCTGGAGGGAGAAGCCAGGGCAGCCCAAGCAGCCTGCATCCCCAGATTTTCCAAGCTGAGCTCCACCAAAGTGGGCAGAGGTGCGTCAGACGGGAACAGAGCCAGAGCACCCTGCAGATACACTGACCCAATGCACCGAGTAGCACCTGCCTATGCTATAAAGCTTTACAGCTATCTCGGAAGGAGATGACCTTGCACAAAGCCAGTACACACACACCACCAAGCTCATCAGCTTAGGGTCCACACATCACCCACAACACTTTCACAGCTCCCAGATGAGAAAGCACAGCTAAAGCAAGCCTCCAAGGTGTTGCCTAGTGGATGCCTCCTGGCTGATCAGATAAGACAAGTCACATCATGGCCATGCACTGAGTATCTTCAAATTTGTGATTAAGAAAAAACATGGGACTGGGTGGCATTTAGGGCAAGGCCCTTCCTAGCAAAACTCTTGCAGAATTTTGCAGAATCCTGTTCACTGCAACTTGCAAATTAAACATCTTTCAGGCACATGCTGCAAAGTGGCTTTTCACTTGCTGTAGAACAGTACACACGAACAGCAGCTGATCAGCAGATCCCAATCAGTTGAGCACATGGGACATGAGATTTGGCAAGTGTCTTTTCCATAGGCCATGCTGCTGCCCCCTTCCAGGCACCAGAGACAAAGTATGTACCCTGTGTCTATTTGAGGTTCAAACATCATTGGGTGGTAAGTGAGGGTGAGGCCAGCTGCAGCCCTCCACTGTTCTTTAGGAGGAAGGAAAAGATAAATTATAAACTGTGTATCTCTGTCTATTCAACTGTGAACCTGCTTTATACCTCTAAGGGGTATATTGGTGGAATGTCCAATGCCATACCACTGTCATACCTTTTCATCATGTCCTTGCCATTTTCTCATTCTAAGAAGCCTGCCAGACTGAATAGACTTTTTCTTCCCCCTAAAAATAAGGAGCAATTCCAATGCAATAACAATGATTATCACTCTAGACTTGGTAAAGAGGAGCTTTAAGCATTAGCATAAATTAAGTACATAATGTAACAAATCCTATATGAGCTGTAAATAGTCTTCACCTATGCAGGTTAACTGGCACATATGAGTGTGAAAGATTATACAGTGAAACTTGTGTGCCCTAAGAGACAGCCCTAGGGTACTGACAAATACTTTACAACATCAAATTACCCATATTAAACAAGGCAAACTAGCTCTGCAATTTAACCAGAGATGGTCTACAATTGGTTCAAGGTACAACACTTTTTCCTGGGAGACCTGCTAAAACGCTATGGATTTCAATGTCTATAGGCCAACAATAGACATGTATAGTACTAGAAATAAGCTCTGTCACTTTAAATTGGTTTGAATTTTGTGGAAAATTTCATATCAATCAAAATAAAGCCTCTTAAAAAGAATTGTTTTATTTTAAATTTAATGTATATGGCTACTGAATATTTAATATTAAGCTAAAATTAATTTTTTGTTCTAAATTCACACACTGAATTTACATATTTCAAGTATTCAGTAGAAACAGGTAAACATTTCTATTTAAACAAGCTTAGTAACAGTCATTTCTGATATTAAATAACTGCAATGTAATATCTTATGGGATTACTTTCAATTTTTTTCAAGTACAATTTTCAGACACTTTTAATGAGGCACATCTTTTCTAAATTGTTCTCCTGCACTAAAAAGTGATTTGGTAAAAATGGTGCTGGGGGCTCTGGATTCACTATCACACTGATTTTCCTACCCAGTGAGCTCAGTTTGCAAGTAAGTTTCTAACTGCCAGCTGCACAAACTCAGCCTGAGCCCTGGATCCCTTCCATCTCATGCATCATCACCAGTAATAAATATCCTGTATGCCAGAATATGCCCTCCATGGCATCTGTGCAATCCCAGTGCCATCCGTGAATTTGCACAGGTGTTGCTGGGGGCAGACGTTCAAATCAATAGGGTTACATACAAGTGGCTGAGGAAATTGTCTGCCAAACAGAACTACTAGTGCTACAACGATCTGTGGGATGGAAGGGACCCTGCCTGACTTGCAGGGACAGGTTTTAATCACACAACTAGGAAGAAAAAATTATTTTGTCTCTTGAAAGCAAAAATCTTGAAGGTTGCCATGTACATAGAACATAACAATGCTATTTTTTTAAAGCTGTTTCTTAAAGGATAAAATAGCTTTGCAGCATACATGATGCCCAAAGAAGGCATGTGAAATTGTTTAATAGGTTGCATTTTCCAATCAGGAAACAGTAACTGACACATCTTAGTATCTTAAAATATATTTTTAAGATCAGTATGTCAGGTTTGAGCAGAAATGGCCCATCCATATTGCCTCAATGAGACAGCATTGCTGTCCAACAATTTTTTGATGGTGGAGCAACACCACACTCCAGGATGCCAGACTCAGATACACTGAGTCAATCCCAGTCATGGACCTTGCACACAACACAAAATTAGAGAATGGTTTGGGTTGAGAGGGACCTTAAAGACCATTTAGTTTCAACCCCCTTGCCATGAGCAGGGACACCTTCCACGAGACCAGGGTGCTCAAAGCCTCATCCAACCTGGCCTTGAACACTTCCCGGGAGCGGGCATCCACAGCTTCTCTGGGAAACCTGCACCAGGAAAAGAAAGAATTTCTTCCTAAAGCCTAATCTCCATCTACTCTCTTCCAGTTTAAAGCCATTGCCCCTTGTTCTGTCACTACCTGTCTTTGTAAAAAGTCCCTGCCCAGCCTTCCTGTAGCCCCTTCAGGTACTGGAAGGTCACTATAAGGTCTCCCTGGAGCCTTCTCTTCTCCAGGCTGAACAGCAACAAGTCTCTAACATACACTGCAAGAATAAGGCTCCTTGCTGCTAAATTTTTAACTTCTGGACTGTTTCAATCAATGCACACAAAGCTCTTTGTCCTGCCATGTCTTTGCTGATCACATCTTTACAAACAGTGGTGCAACAAGGTTTCTAGAGCTACCTATGGGCAGCAAGCAGTTCAAGGGCAGCTCCTTTGTTAGATCTCTGTTGTGTGACCAGGAGTAGAGTGGCACATTGGCTGAGGAGTAAGTTAAATGCTCAGCTCTGGCAGGAGGCAAGCTAGGAGGAGCTGCTCCTGTTCACACTGACAGCTTCTCTGGGCTCCAGCTGGACCCCTCCAGCAACCCCTCCACAGTAGAGGGTCCTACTACCCGGGAAGAGGCTACACTCAGTGTTGGCGAGCCAGCAAACCCTCCTTGCACTGCCCTCAGCATAGTTGTAGCTGATGCACGTGTTTTCGGCAAAATACAGATTTTGGCATACAAAATCAAGGGTAAGTACACCTGGATACCTTTCTCTACATTTAGTTTCAAACTGGATGTATATTGAGTTTTTCTGGATTTTGACTAAACTAGTTTAACCTCTTGAATGGTTATTCTTTTCAGTTAAATGAGTGCACTTCACCTCTCACTGAAATTGGGTTGTTACACGTGTCAGCTCCAGGGGCCTATATACTTTTATTTTCAAAACAAAGGCTTTATGGAAACCACAGCCTTACAGAATCTCAACTCCAAGAGTGTGCAGTAGCTGGTGTACAGTAGCTGAAAAGACAGGAGAGGATGCCATCTTCCTAGTGATGACAAGGAAGTTGAATTTTTCATGTGAATTAGCAGCTTAAGATAAAAACTCCAGGGACAGGAAGAGTCATCAAACCATAAGCAGCACAGCTGGTGTGCCTTTTCACTATTTTACCCCACATTAGCTAACACGAGGTAAGAGCACAGCTTATTTTTTCCTCATGACTGCAAGACTCAAAAGAAGTTAATTCCAGAAAAAAATCCTTAGGAAACGTGTCTGTGATCTAACCTCAAGTGTGACCTCTCCATTCAGAATTCATCATATGTTTCCCGTTAAGACAAAATTCTCTTGACACTGTAATTCTTTCCTCCCCCATTTTGAATCTACAGCTTGTGATTGAAACCACTTCCCACACCTTGCAGAAGGTGCACAACTCCAGTTTTCCCACACGTCCCCCATGCAAAGTCATTTTGGGCTCTCCAGACAAAAATCTGCAGCACATTTCAGAACAGGCATGAAATAAATAACCAAGAGAACACTGCAGTCATAGTACTATTTCTCTTCAGAGTTAGCACAGTAAAAATCTTTGCATTCAGTTTACTTAAATGCCACCAAGAGCAGGTACTATAAGAAGAGGCAATAGCCTCTGCTTTTTCTAAAACGTTGTTTCTTCAACAACAAACTTTTTTTTGCCCGTATTTCATTCTTGTTCATTAGTCAAAATCTTGCAAGAATAAGGTCAGTCTCTTAAAAAGATGGATCACTTCACCTTTTCAAGCACCGATGGGGGCAAATGTAAGCACATAGGGCCACATTCACAGGACCTATATTCCTGCATAAAGTGTTTCTGCTGGCCTTTGGAAGCACCTCACCAGCTTCTAGACTCAGAGATTTCAGTGCTTTCACTGGCATTATATATTCATGTTGCACTGCACTCAGGACAACATGTCCCCTCCCACCCCGAACTGGAGCACTGGGAAGCCTGGTGTAGATGCAGACCCGCAAGAAGTGCCTCCATCCAAGGGGGAAGGCATTAAGCTTTCTATTGAATCCTGTTTTACCTGTTTTCTCCCACTTTCTGAGGTAGCCCAGCCTTCTATCGACCTAGATAATGGAAAGATGATTACACATTTGAATTTCAAAAGAACGAGTAGTAGGCTGTTAGCTCTGACTGCGGTGCTCTAATAGGAATATACACACGCACACATACAATTATTGAGCTGCTTTTAGAAGAGTAGATTTTTTAATTTTAGTAGTAATATCTACTTATTCATGTACATGTTTTAATCAAATTTCTGAAATCCTCAAGATATTTTTTCTTGAGTGTGTCTGTTATTTACCAGTCTGTTTTCAGCTTCATTATCTGCTAGCACTACCCTTCACAATAAACCAAAAAAACAATCAGAACATAACACTAACAAGCACGAGAAAACAGTAATGCTGTTTATATTTAAAAGATCACTTTGATGGGAAATTGAAATGCTGCCAAGACATTTCAGAAAATGAGATATACCAGAAAAACAGAGAAACGGGATTTACAAAAGTTACATGATGCCCACAGTATTAATACACTTCTTCACAGGGTCACACATGAAGAAGAAACATCCCAGATTAAGTCTCTTGTGACAACAGTGGCTCCAATCTACACCAAAGCTTTATCAAAAAAGCTGATCTCTCCTGATCTTCATGTGTTAAATGTTAGACTCTCTCATCCTGCTGGATGGAGATCTAGTCACCAAAATGTCCTATCAATACTGATTATATAGTTTCCACTGGAATTGACTGAAAATTTTCCAAAATAGCTCACAGCTCTTAGAAAATGCTGATTCAACAAAATAACTGTGTTTTATGATTTTTTTTTCCTGTTCCTTTCATGGGAAATTGATGAAACAATTTTCATTTCATCAGCTTGAATTTTATACAGTGATATGACATAAGGAAATCTCACATAAAAGTTGAAACAATGACAAAGTAAAACATTTTTACATGGTTCATTTTGCAAAACTACACCATTATTTCTATCTGGATTCAAAATACATGCAAAAACCTCAGAATTTCTCATAAGGCGCTTTTTTTTTTTAGAATCTGAATATCGATATTCACAGAAAAATACTAAGAAATAGGATTAACTGAGACACTTGGTATCCTAGTATCTCTTTAGTAACAGAGTCCCAGCAGCAGCAAAGCTACCTTCCCTGGAGGCAGCCAGCCAGCTACATATCTCCTGAGGCTCCTGTCCACGTCATCATTAGGAAGAGCATCCTCACCCTTTCCGAAACCCTTGCCACCCAGATGGTTCTACAGTGTGCCTGATCTGAGCGAGTCCTCACTAAGATGGGGTGAAAAGTGTCAAATTTGCAGCCCTCTGGGAAGGAATGCTTTGCCCTGACAACAACCCATCACAGAGAGACCACAGGTGACCACAGCTGTGGCACGAACTCAGGTATTCCCAAAGATATTACACATTCTCCTCATGCGGTTTCTCTAAATTGCAACATCTTATGACAGGTTGAGAATCATGCCAGGCAAATTTTCCATTTTACCTCCTGTGTCCCAAAGGATAAGGATTATTATGGGGCTAGATTGTACCATGAGGTGCAATCACAAGGAGAGAGAGGTGGCAGCAAGCCTCAGAGGAAACATCCTTCCTGGGGGCACTCATGGAGCAGCAGAGCAGTATTTTTCAAAATCCACCTTTAAAATAAAGTAACTGAGCCTTCTTCAGCTATGCCCTTTCCTTTCCCTCTGCTCTGTACACTCAGCTGGGGTCATGCAGGGGAAGCGACATGACACTATGTATCTGCCTCTTGCCTACTCCTTCAAACTCCTGCTTACAAGCACAGCTGAGACCTGGTAGCCCTAATGCATCCATAAAGCTAAAAGAGGTGAGTGACTCTTGGGTTTTTTGTGTTCCTGTAACAGCACTAGTCACCCTGCAGCTCTGTGATATCATACTCACATCATCCAAACACAGTAATTTTGCTGCGGTCTGAGGAAAATGAACCACAGTGCTAATTAGAGGATGATGTACCAGGGGACCTGCTGCCCCATTAGCACCAGTTCATAGGATGTACTCTGACAGAGAGGCTGCGCCAGGGCTCATCCCCCTCCCTGCCATTCTGTCTGCATCCAGCCAGCAACCATCACAAAACTTATTAAACTTTCGACTTGCTAATAACTGTAAACAGCAGCTAGAAAAACACAAAGGGACCCACAGAACAGTATGCAAATTCATTTTCAGCACACGTTTTGCAAAGCAAAATGACCACAGATGAGTACACCGTCGGCTTTGGATTTCATAAATTCGGCAATGAAAATAAACATGGTATTATAGCTGGATCCACTACGGGCGTTCTGCAATAATCACAGCATTGTTGATTAACTAGATGCTTTCTGGAAAATAAACAACAACAAAAAAATCTGCACCATTAGATGCTTTCTGTAAGTTTTCACCCCTTTGGAGAAACCACCCTTGTCCTCTGCCTACGCCAGGCGGGAAATGCCTCCAGGTGGGTGCCATGATCTCCATTACTCAGTTCACCTCCCGCGGGCAGCCTGGGCTATCTCTGGGGGACAGGGGGCCTCCCCCCCGCCCCGGGCAGGCCGCCCGTGCTGGCCCGGCCCTGAGGAGCAGCGGGCCCCGCCGCTCAGCAAGCCAGCCCCCCCGAAGCACCATCCGCAGGCAGCCGGATCCCCCCAGTCCCGGGAGCGTGCCAGCCCTGCCCTGCGGCCTCGCGGCCCCGTTCGCAACCTACAAGCTACCGAAACCAGCCTCGGGGAGTGAGGCGTGAGGGCGGGCAGCCGAGGCGCCGGGCGCGCTCCTCCAGGGGGTTCACAGCCCCGGCCCCGCTGCAGAAGGGGAGACGGCCGTGGGCGGACCCCTGCCGCTGACCACCGCGGCCAGCGCTCTCTCTCGGCGAGGACCGCCCCGCACACCCGCAGCTGAGGAGCAGAGGAAGGCGGCGGAGTGCGGTGTGGCGGGGACGGTACCGGACGCTCGGCTCGGCCCCGCTCCCGCCAGAGGGGCTGTGGCGGCCGCGGAGCGCCAGCGCCCCCTGCCGCCCCGAGCCGCGTGGAGCTCCGCGGCCTCATGAGGGGAGTGGGCCGCGGGGGAGCCGCCACTGGCCCCTTTTCCGCCTTGCCTCACCCCGCTCCGTGCCGAGCTGAGCAGCGCTCGGCAGCAGCTGAAAGCAGCGGGCGAAGCCCCCCATGGCGCCACCGCCTCCCGGCCAAAGGAATGAGCCGGTAAGACACAACTACCAGCCCCCCTCCCCGCCCCCCGCACAGGGGGGTGTGTCAGCGCGGGGCGGGGGCGCAGCTAATAAAAGCGGTGGGCGGGCCGGTGGGCGCGGCCAAGCTTCGCCATTGGTCGGCGGCGGGAGTGATGTCACCCATATGACACGCTGATAACGCGCTGGGCGAGGAGCCGGGAGTTTCGCAGAAGGGGGAGAGCGCGCGGCGGGGCAGGGCGGCGGCGTGAGGCCGGGGCAGAGCGCGGCGCCCAGCGCACCAGCCCAGCCGCCCCCAGCCCGGCCCGGCCGCAGCGGGGGCCGCGGGGCAGCGGGCAGCAACCAGCGCCCGCCGGTCGCCCCGCGGGCTCCGCCTGGCAACGCGGCGGAGAGCAGCTCGGTTCGCAGCGGGGGCAAGGTGCGGCGGTGGGAGGGGGCGGCGGCGGAGCAGCGGCTTTGTCGGCTGGCAGGGGAGCGGCGCGGAGAGCGGCGCTTCGGACAGACCGCACTATGGTGCAGCAAGCGGAAAGTACGGAGGCGGAGAGCAACCTGCCCCGGGAAGCGATGGACACAGAAGAGGGCGAGTTCATGGCTTGCAGCCCGGTGGCTTTGGACGAGAGCGATCCGGACTGGTGCAAAACGGCGTCGGGGCACATCAAGAGGCCGATGAATGCGTTCATGGTGTGGTCCAAGATCGAGAGGAGGAAAATAATGGAGCAGTCCCCGGACATGCACAACGCGGAGATCTCTAAGCGCCTGGGTAAGCGGTGGAAAATGCTGAAGGACAGCGAGAAGATCCCTTTCATCCGGGAGGCGGAGAGGCTGCGGCTCAAGCACATGGCCGATTACCCCGACTACAAGTACCGGCCGAGGAAAAAGCCCAAAATGGACCCGTCGGCCAAGCCCAACGCCAGCCAAAGCCCGGAGAAAAACGCACCCGCCAGCAGCGGCGGCAGCAAAAGCGCCAAGAGCTCCAGCAAGAAGTGCAGCAAGCTGAAAGCCGCCGCCGCCTCTTCTCCCCCCAAGCCGGGAGCCAAAGCCGCCCACCACGGAGACTACGCGGGGGACGAGTACGTCTTCGGCACCCTGAAAGTGAGCAGCAAGACGGTCAAGTGCGTCTTCATGGACGAGGAGGAGGATGAGGAGGAGGACGAGGACGAGCTGCAGCTGCGGATCAAGCAGGAGGCGGAGGAGGAGGAGGAGGACGAGGAGCCGGGGCCGCAGCAGCTGCGGCGGTACAACGTGGCCAAAGTGCCGGCGAGTCCCACCTTGAGCTCCTCGGCGGAGTCCACCGAGGGGGCGAGCCTCTACGAGGAGGTGCGGGGCGGCGGCGCGGCGGCGGGCGGCGGCAGCAGACTCTACTACAGCTTCAAGAACATCACCAAGCAGGGCCCGCAGCCGCCCCAGCAGCCGCCCGGCCTCTCCCCAGCCTCCTCCCGCTCCATCTCCACCTCGTCGGCCGGCAGCGAGGAGGCGGACGACCTGCTCTTCGACCTCAGCCTCAACTTCTCCCAGCACGGCCACGCCGCCGCCGAGCTGGGGGCGGGGGCCGCCGCCGGCAACCTCTCCCTCTCGCTGGTGGACAAGGACCTGGACTCCTTCAGCGAGGGCAGCCTCGGCTCCCACTTCGAGTTCCCCGACTACTGCACCCCGGAGCTGAGCGAGATGATCGCGGGCGACTGGCTGGAGGCCAACTTCTCCGACCTGGTGTTCACATACTGAGCGGCGGCGGAGGGGCGAGGGGCGGCGGAGCTGGAGCGGCGCGACGCCGGCGATGATGATGATGATGATGATGATGATTGAGAGAAAAAAAAAAAAGTCTTGTTTTCTTTAAAAAAAAATCTCGAAGTTAGTTCCGAGCCCGGGAGTTGTGATTTTAATTTTTTTATTTTTTTGTGTTTTTTTAATTTTTATTTCATTTGGTGATCACAACAACAGCAAAGGCAAATGGGACTGGGGGAAAAAAATGATACAGAAGGCGCTGATTGAAGCTTGTCGGTCTCAGATTGAAGTCTGGAAGATGGTCTGCAAAGAAGTCTTTTGGCAGCACAACTGTTACTCAAGGGGGTTTGTGGATTTTTTAATTTTTTTTTCCCGTGAGAGATCTTAATGAACTGTTATGATTTTTTTATTTTTGTTTTTTCCGAAAGGGACCATTGCAACTTTTTTTGGAGGGAGAAAACTGATGTCTTCTATGCATCCGATTCTTAACAAAGCTGCAGGGAGCTTGAAAAAATGCAGACTGTACAAACGCTTACAAATAACTGAACTGACTTAAGATCAGAGTTTACTTTTCAGATCAAATTGTTTATGGTTTTACAAATGTGATTTCTACTTGCCAACTTTTTTTTTTGTAACTTGTTCCCTTATACCTCCTTGATTGAATACCAGACAGCCTAGACCTCAGTACAAAAAGGTATTGAAACATTTTTGATACATAACAGACCTCAGTCTTTTTTAAAAATTAATATATTTTCAGGCGTATTTTTGTACAGTGAAAAGGGAACATTCTTGCTGTGTTTTTTCAGTAAGACTTTTCAGGCACTTCTTCCCTTTTATTTTCTTTTTTTTTCTCTGTTTTTAGCATGCAAGTTTGTTGGTACGTTACGTCCTGGTTTTAAAAGGATTAAAATTTTAAAAAATAATCCTTGCATCTAAAGGCCTTGTGGTTTTAAAAAAAAAAAAAGAAACAAACACTTTTTTGTACAGCTATAGTTCAGATTTGTTCAATATTTGTAGGTAAAGATTTATTGAAAATGGTGATATAGACCTCAGAGCTGTTATCTTAGTTTAAAAGATTGTATATGTACTGTACTATAGTAGGACTTTATGTATCTCATACGCTGTGATATGTGGATGGGGCCCCAGATGGAAGGTATGAAACTGGATTCTCGATTTTAGCAAAAAAAAAAAAAAAAGAAAGAAAAAAGGCACATAGTTTAAAAAGTTTCTCATGTTGTGCAATATAATCTAAAGTACAGACCATCTGCATATTTTGTAGCAAATGATGGCAAAAGCAGACTTGTGCACTGTCAACATCATAGCCTGTTTTTTTTTTTTTTTTAAACGCTGAAAGTCTGTATCTTGACAATTTTAATAAATCAGCTGGAACTGATAGAAACTCGTATCGCTAGTAGTGTCTGTAGAAGTACCGCTGGAGATGCCGTGTTGTCACCCCTCGCCCCGAGGAGCGGTAGCTGCAGGCTGTGGTGCGTGGCCGTAGCTAGGAGGGAAGGAGCGTGAGGGCGGCCGCTTTGCTTTTCCCTTCTTCACCTCCTGTCGCCTTTTTCCCCCCGGTTTTGTGCCGCTGTGGGTGCCCGCCGGCGGCAGGGTCAGCGTCAGGCGGGGCCGGGGCTCGCTCCCCGCGGGCTGGGCCGGGCAGTGGCAGGTAGGCTGGCCCCGGTATTTTGGGCTCTCCTGTCCCCCCCTGCCTCCTCCCCGGCCGGCGGTGCCCCATCCCGGCCCCCCGCATGCGATGGCCGGGGAGGTGGGCAGGGCCGCGGCGGGGTGCCCGTTCCCATCGCCGCCGCGGGGGACGCGCATCCCCCCTCGCCCCCGTCACGTTTTTCCCCGGTCCTCTTCCCTGCTGCGCTTTTTTCCTGCCCCTCTCCCTTTTTTTGCTGGGCAGCCCGGGCGAGGCTTGAGGGGAGATGCTGAGCGAAGCGGTGCTGCATCCCCCGCCCCGGGCAGCGTTCGGCTCGGCGGAAGGGCCTGGGAAAGAGCGGAGCGGGGTGGGTAAGGAGCTTCTGCGGGAGGTGAGCAGACTTTGTCAGTGTGCGTTTTTTTTTTTTTTTTTTTTTTTTTTTAAACCTTAGGAGCCATCAGATTTCAGTTGCACCCTCTGAAATAACTGCTGATGGCAATAACAGACTCACAAGGTGGAATTGTTTCTCAAGAAGTTTACTTTTTATCTGATAGGCATTGATAAATTATTTTTTTTTTTTCCTCCACTAATTAATGATCCAGCTGTTTACAGGGACAATTCACTGTGCTGGTATTTTGGTGGCAACCACTGCTACAGGCTTTCAGACTTGCTGAAATGAAAATCCTGCATACACATTTGTAAGGCATAATAAAACATAACATTAAAACCTGCATGCATGTTATGTTTAATCAAAGACAACTCTTAGGCATTTAAGTGGTGAGATATCTTACTTTAGGTTAGTTAAACTGGTAGTAAAATGATTAATATAATCTGATCTCTTTCTAATAATAATAATAATAATAAAACACTCATGATTCTAAATAAAAGTTGTTTGGCCTAAATCTTTGCTATCAGAAAAGAGATATAGCATATCTGGGAACTCAAAATTTATGTCTTGCATTGTGATAATTCTTTATGAGAAACTGTGTTTTAAAACAAACTTAATTACAATATACAAGATATCCTTGGCAATGGATAGTCCTCAATAAAACAGAGTTTCTTGAATTTTCAGTTTTTGGTCTCAAATGATTAGTGTGTTCTCCATGTAATAACCTAGAAATCAGATTGAAAACAAATGACATTTATCTCTTCTAAGGCAAAAGAGTGAAAGAAAATAGATGAACTGAAGTGCTCTAACCTAGCCATTCACTATCCTGCTATCAAAAACCCATTTTTGGGCTAGGGTGATGGAATAAGTTGATCAGGTTCTAAGTCTTAAAACTGAGCCAGAATTCTCTTAGCAATTCTTCAAGCTATCATAAGAGTATGGGGACTTGTTCTTCCAGTCCCTTTCTTCCGATATGCATCCTTGTTTATTAAAGTGGTAATAGGCAGTGTCATTAAACATTTGTGCTTTACAGATGTTAATGAGTTATGAACGATTATGGTCAAATATGGGCTGCATTTAGTTTGCATTGTAATAAGGTTTGTGTCTCAGCCTACAAAAGTTTTGACTTGCATGTATTTTTGGAAGATGTTTTTAAAATTACCATTTAAAATATGAGTCAAGGATAACTGATTTAAAGGATACAAGCATAGAGCAGTCAGGCATATTTTAAAAGAGCAACAGGTCTACTTTAGTCCAAGAATAATACCCAGTCAGAAGTATATATTTTCTTTCTTCTACTTGGCAATTATACAATACTATATCAGAGGAGTATTTTGAGTGAAAGTATATGGTGCAGGGAGACGATTTTTGTCCAGAGAGTTGATTTTCTTTTATTTCAGAATTTATTGTTGCATATTGCTCAAGGAAAAATTAGGTAGTGTTCTGTTTAAGTCACTACACCGTTAGGGTTGAAGTTTGATGCTGTTGAATGCCTAAGCTCCTGCTGATCTCAGTGAGAGCAGAAAACAATCTTTTAATCACGAAAAATAGCATCTTCTAAGCTACTATCTTTTTTTTTTTTCTTTTGTCATATCTATTAATATTCATACCTCTGTTTCTCTCTTTTTTTTTTTTTTTTTTTTTAGTGGAATCCTTGTTGACATGCTAGAGCAGTCCTGTTGCAGGCTTAGTGTCTTCTATGGCCTTTTTTCCACATTCTTTGCATTTGTCTGTACGATACTACTCTAAGTGTAATAGGACTCAGTGACAGAAGGGAGAAAAAATGAGCTTTTTCATGTGGAAAGGCGATTTACCTGGTAACACTGAGGATGTCAACTCAATGTAAAACCTAATCAAACATGGTGACTATTTTTCATTTGAAAGTGAACATTTTTGTAAACTTACCATTTTTCCCTCTTTGCTGTTTTTGTTATGTTTTTCTCTCTTCCTTTTAAAAGAGCCACAACTAAGAAATATTTTCTTCCTTTAAGGGCAGTCTTTTACAAATGTGGTAGAAAGACTCATTCCAAGCATCCTTGAAGTGCTACATGCTCTTTAGGCATTTGCTGTCACTGTTCAGATGAAACTTAAAGTCTATTGAATGTGATTTGCATGCGGGCAGTCTGATCCTTCACTCATGCCTGTTTGAGGAAAGTGCAACTCTGTTGTTACACCAAGGGAAAACTGGTATGGGGTCAAAGTCAGGGCCATATAATTTTTAGGTGTTTACTATTCACCACAATTCCTGAAGCTCCTTTTTACATTTTCACAATTTTTGCCTAGTAAGGCCTTAAACCTGCACTGGTTTAAAAAAAAAAAAAAAAAAAAAAAAAATTCTCATTGAGCTTAATGGGAGTTTTTGCCTCAAGGGCTGCTGGCAGGATAGGTGTCTTAGTTCATCCTAACCTTCTTTTGTAATCATGGCCAGGAAAAACAAACAAACAACAAAAACTTAATACAATGAGTTGCCTTACATTTCCCCTACTATACAGTTGTAGTCCTTTGGTTTATTTTCTTTCCCCTCACCCACATCGAAGGCTGTGATTGTTTTTATTTTTCTTAATTTTTTTGCACACTACCTATACCAATTAACTGCCTAATTAGTTTTATCTTCTCTACATGGATGCAGTGAATTTGTAAGAGAATTTCACAAGCAAGTAGTTTTTTAGTGAGTTTAAAGTAAATAGAGTTTTAAAGACCTATTTTTATATTCAATATAAAGCACAAATGTGCAGAAAGTGTAGAATGACTTACAAAAAGGGAAACAAAAGTTCATAATATTTCATGTATAAAAGTAATACCTTCTTTGGGTTGAGATTCTCTTAGAAAACCCAATACTTATGCCAGTGCAAAGATAGGAATATTTTAAAAGCTCAGAAAATTGTGATTGACAGCAATTTCAAAGGAATGACTTCTGTAGATACAAGGAAACCCCTAAAGCAATATTGGATAGGAAGGGGTGAATGGTTTTAAATGATGAACAACAACCTGGAAGTGTGAGAATGGAGGTTTCAATCCTTATTAATTAATCAAATTTCTTCTTTTGTGGTTAGCTATAACATCTGAATTTTCTGTGAAGCGCAATCTTGCAGGATAAAAAAGCGCAAGGGTGCCCATCTTCTAAGACTTGCAAATGCTCAGAAGCAGGTTTGATTTAGAATTATATGTTATTAATTAGGGCTTTAGATTTTAGTAATTCCCACTTCCAAGAAAATCAAGACACCAATTTACCGCTTGAAGAAATTTGATCAAATAATAATGATTAATCCAGGAACTCCCATTGTCACAATTTGTTTTTGTTTCCATCGTCCTGCTTATCTCCAAAACCTACTTGCCTCAACTCCTGGCGAAGCCAGGGAGAAGAGTTATATGCCATTGTTAGTTCATTTACAATTTATATCTGGTTTTGCTCTTGTACATATGTTGGCGTTTTGGAGTCTTTACATTAATGCTGTGATACTTTTTTTCTTTCCTTTTTTTTTTTTTTTCTTTTTTTGGTGGGCTGTTTTAAAATGGAGGCCTGTTTTCCAGTGTGGGACTTTTGATGGTTACAACATTTCAATGATGTTGCATGATGGCCACAGGTGGGGGAAATTGAATGTTTTAGAGCAGTTTTTCAAGCATGACACTTTTAAAATATGTGATTTCAAAGACTTTTCAAGGCCACATGAAATTAGTTTTCATAGCCACTCCAGGTCTTGGGGGAAAAAGCTGAAAAGTACTTTTGTTTAGAAGTCTGAGTGATGGTGGGGGGGAAGCCTTTTCTTGAGGTTTTTGCATGCCAGTGCACGGCCTGTTGCTGTGAGGGAAGGAAGATGGTAAGGCTGCTTGAGGCAATGCACTGGAGGACAAAGTGTTTTCTAGCACTAGAAAAAGAAAATGCATGGCAAAGTTTTGTCTTCTAGTAGACTATATAGCATGCAGAGTTTAGTATGTGTCAAAACAGTGTATGACATTGCTGTATCAAAGTTGTAAAATTAAGCATTATTTATTGAAAACTATGTATTTTTTTTGTAAAACCTGATCACCTAGAGGATTAATATCAGTGACTTGTGCTAGTGCTACAAACTTAACCAGCTTCTTTACTACAGTACTTGATATGCAGTGTTAATGCTCAGGGTTGAAACCAGTCCACTCCAATGTCTTTTTTTGCAAGAGTTTTTAGATAAAGGAACAACATAATGCAATTGTTCAAAAGACTCTAATAAAATTGTGTGATCAATCTTCCTATGTGTTTTTATGTGGATTTTTATATTTTTTTTTCAGTGTTGCATTTGGTAAATGCAGTTCAGCTATTATACTGAATCCACTCTTCACTCTGTGGGCACCCAAGACTTAAAGTCAATGGGAATGTTATGTCTTTCCAAAAAAACCCTCAACAGATAGTTATGGCCAAGGTAGCATGTACAGGGGGTAAGTGCTGTTCTGGGCATGCCTGAGAGACACTGAAACAGAGAATAAGCCAATTAACTTCTTAACTTCCTTTTTTTTTTTTTTTTTTTTCTGGTTAAGACTCTGGATAAAACAATAAAGTATTTTATGATAAACATTTTAGATATTGCTTTAAAGTTGACCATGAAAGAATGGAATAAGATGGATTATATGCCAGCAAACCCCATTTCTCTCTGTATCTTTTTCTACAAACAATTTACCATCTAAATGTATTTTGGCATAGAAAAAAAACATTCTGTATTAAGATTCTAGTTATGAAAATGTTTTTATGAGAACCCTGTAATCAATACTTGGAACTATAAAAAAGTGTTTTTAATGTGTTTATGTGGTGAAAGTTTGTTGTATATTAAATATTCTTTTATAGAAATTATGGAATTATATTGTTAAAAATTAGAAATTTGCAATTAACACAAGCCATCTATTGCTGAAATTAACCTTCTAGAGCTCTTGCCTGTAGGCATATTCCCATATTCCAAAAAGTATACAAGGCACATCTCTCTTGCTCATATTTAATGTCTATATTTTTGCAAGTTTACATATGGATGAAAATATCAACTGATGGTACCTTCATTCCCAGCAGGGAGTTGTTGGTTAGTCCAGGAAATAATAGGAAAATTCTAATCCACTTCAGCTCTAGCTAATACAAGCCTTTAAACCTGGGAAGAGTCAATTCACCAAATAAGATGTTCCAGATAATTTTGCATGACCCTTGAGCACAGCTCTTCCCATTGTTCCTGTTCTTTCTTTATCCCAACAGAGTTAGCTGAATAGCTCCTTTCTCCAAAAAAACACTTCCTGGATGACAATTATTTCTGTTTAACTTTTCAAACCTATTGAGAACACTGAAAGCAATCTATATAATTTCAAAAGTCTGTTGTAGTAGTATTTTTTTGTGTGAATGGAGATGTGTAACTGATGTGAAGTAAGGGTTTGAATGTGACATGTCATAGTAAAAATAGGAAGTTTAAACTGATCATTGTAAATGAGTGAAATAAAATCTTTATATACAGCCATCATACCACTATTCTTTCTGTACATATCAAAAAGGTTTCAAAGAGCATTTTAAGGTATTTTAGAAGGTTTTAAAATAATGAGAGTATGCTACGGTGTTTTTTGTTTTGTTTTGTTATGTTTTCATTTCCTATAGAGTTGTTTATTCAAGTCCCTTTGTATATAACCAAAGACAAACCAGAAATCTTCTAGAACAGACTGAGGTCTTCTTCATACTATCTAAAATGTCTCTGGCTGAAGTCTTCTTTTTGATTTCTTTTGAGTGAGAAGTGTCATTACTGCACTGGAAAGTTAGGTTTCAGTTCTGCTATACCAGGTCTTATTGCCAGAGAGAATTTCTGCATGACACATTGGGAATCTTTCCTATCCAGTGTTTTTGGATTGGTAAACCACAAGTTATCGCATCTTAAAACCATCATTGTGGAGGTATTGTGTGGCCTGGGTGTTGGCCCAGTTTTATAGGAAAGAAAGAGTAGAAGCACGTGTTTGGGGGAAAGAAGAAAAACATTTACTTGGCTTTTCAGTTTTGATTAATATGTTCTCAAGTTTTAATGTTAGGTCTAACCCTAGAAGAAGTACATGAAAATGTGGAGACTAGGTAACATAGACCCATGCAGATACCCAAACACATTTGCATCATTACAGAGTTAACACAAACACATGCGTATATAGTTTAGTTTTCATTAAAATGCTTGCTGGCTGGACCATTCTAAATGGCTGGAATGTAGAGTCCATTAAAATCTATACTCTAAGGTCCTGAGAACTTCTGAAGATTTTCATCTGTTGGACTTAAAGTGTTATCCCTGGAGTTTCATAAGTTTTAAGATAATATTTTCATAGTCTATTAAAATTTTTGTAGAATAGCAAAAAAAACCCCAACAAAACAAAACAAAAAAGAAACTCAAACAATCAAAACCCCACAAATATCTCCATCTCTAGAAATGTCAATTCCCACCATAGAGTAAAAGGATCTTGTCCCTTTCCCTTTAAATCTGACTTTTACATTTATTGACATTACTCTGACATTTACATAAGCTAAAGTGTCTGTGATAGATCACTTTTTATCCAACACGGTAAATTCACTTAAAAGATTATTATTAACTTCAACCAAAATTGACTCATGAAATACTTTAAAATACAAGTCTTACTTTCTCAAATTATAATGTTAACAAATACTGAAGGGTACAGAGGGAATGAAGCAGGATTCATCTGCATGCAAGCACAAGAGGCAGTCCAAGAAATGCATAGAAAAAAAAATAAAATCTACATCTCACTTATATTGTTTTATTAAGTTTCATTTTAATGTGGCATTTTGACATGTCATAGGCGTAAGTACTTTTTTTTTTTTTCTCTAAGACACCAAATATGCAGTGAGTTAAAACTCTACAATAAATTTTAGTAAATTTGTGTGTTCAGACTGCTTTTTTCAAGTCAGTACTATAAGTAATAACTTCTATTTTGTGTCTAATTGTTTGTAAAGTAGCTTACACTTCCACCTAGCCTTTACTTGATGAGACTTCATTTGTCTGCATAATCTTATTGTAATAATATTCCCTAAATCTCTGTAAAGCTTGCCTTTCATTCACCTAATTTCATTCACCTTGTTCATTGAGGTTTAGCTCTCATATTCTCCAGAGATCAGACTAACTGCTCCTCTGACAATGCACTGCAGTGCATTGCCTTTCATTCTCTTTTCAAGGGTAGAAAAAAGGTAGAAAATCATTGAGAACTGCCTATCTTCCACCCATTTATGTCCTTGGAAACTTCTATTGTGATCTCTTCTTTAGGCTATGGACAACAATAACATAAAATCAGCTTTGCTTTCCTCAACTGTATATGGTCATTCATCAGCTCTGGGTTATCAAAGCCGCCAATACCAAAACCCTTTTCTGCAGGCAGAAAGATTCATCTGAAGTCAACTACATTTATGAAAACTGCCTACTTAAACTGTTAAAACTATCCATCCTGATTTTGCCTGAAGTTGATGTGAATTGCTCCATAAACAGAATAGTGGGTTATTAGTGTCTGTAAAAGGGGAAATAACAACAGCAAAAATACCCCCCTGCAGATAACTGCCTGCTTGAAATGTGAATTTTGGTGTAGCTGTGATGACCTGAGTCTTCTCCAGCCCCAAAGAAGAGCTTTTGTGGCTGGACATTTTTGCATGTTTTCACTGTATTAGTCAGTCAGATGTAAAATATTGCATTTTTCCACAAATATATTATGCATTTGCAAGACAAGCAAAGGTATAGACAAAGTAACGTACACTTGGAAAGTATTTACTATAATACTAAAAATATTTGAGAAGACTATACTTATCTTTGTTTTCCTTATGGCAACTTCTTGCACACATATTCTCCTTCTAGCCTTTTCCTGAGCATGTATTTTATATACAAATGGACAGATGTAAATATTGAAGATACTGATCACAATCTTTCATGCACAAATAATTAAACAAACATTACTAAAGCTGCTGTACAAGTCATGCAAAGTTAAGGAACAATGTAGGAAAAAATGCATTTGCAACATTATTCAAGTCCTTTTAAATAAAGATACTGACATGAGAGCATATGTATCAAGTGATGCAGTCCCTAGAATTTAGGCACCTGGCTCCAGCCAGCCATCCATGGTAGATTTATGAACTCAGGTTTTGTGCTGGGTGAGGTGTTGTCTACAGCTTGACTGTAAAAATGGGATGTGTTTGGTGTCTATGACACCTGATTCAGGATTTCATAGTAGACAACTTTGTCCACTCAAGACCTCAGGCGAGAACATAGTTTTATTCTGACGACAGATGACAAGCTTTTTCCACTGATACGATATCCTGCAGGTAGAGCATTTGCTCAGGAAATAAAGCACAGAGAAGAGACTAAGAAATTAAAACAGAGTCAGCACATAGTCCAGGCACTGGAACTCAGCTGTCTGTATTGTTAAATTGTTAAAAAAAAAAAAATCCCTGACACGGTTTTGGCTGGTGAATGCTAGCACTCTTCCAAAAAATCACTGGAACAATTTGGAAATTAGCACGGGCCAAAGATCATTCCCAATAGGCAGTTTGGATTCAGCCACTCTGTTTTGGAAAGTAAGAGAGTTTAATAGCTTAGATGTGGCCAGATCATGCCAGCTGGCCTCAGATCCGGGGAACAGACTTGGGTTTAATTTATTAGCATAGATGTAGCTACAGGTTATAAACGCTACTTCTGCAGGACTTTGACCATAAAGCCCCTACAATTTTGGAGAATACCTCCGACTCAATCTATGGAATAGTCCTATAGAGAAGCTGTCACCACTGTCTACAACTGGAATACAAGAGTCATGAGGCCAAAGGCAAATCAAAAAGGAATTTGCCCTAAAACCCTTTCTGCTGTGTTACTGATCCACGCTGCTTCTCATTATATACCATGTCAGTTCTATAACTGTTGCAATCCTGTTTACATGGGGGCTCATCTTTAACAGGAGGACCATAGAATGATACTATGGCTACAAATTTTTTAAAACCATGAAATTTATTATAGAATTTGTGATAGGGAGAGTGTTCCAGCTAATAAAAATGGTGACAATTTGCACTGCAGTGCCTTCACTCCCAAGAATCCAACAGCACTTTACAAATATTGTTGGCCAATTTTGTTCTCCCCTTGCAGTCAAAACACCTACTGAAATCAATTGTAGAATCACTCCTATTGAATCTCCTCCAACTGCAGAGCTGAGTGAGAATTTTATATGTTGAACAGCTGTAGAACTGGAGCCTTGAAATTGCTATTTAAATTATACATAAGAATCATACAGTGTATGTTCTTCTAGCACTCTCACAGTTAGTTTAGACAATATTTTCATAAACTGCACTCTTAGGAAAAGAAATCAATCCATCTAGACTAGATAAGAGGGAGTCATTAAGTTTTTCTCTTGCTTAAATATTAGCATGATTTAGTAAAATTGATTTAGTGTCCTGAGAAGGGAATGCCTCCTTGATCCACACAACAGTGTTATGGTCTAATCTCAGTGATTATCGAATCACTAAAGTCACTGTTTCTAATACGGATGATTTTTTTTTTTTTCTTATTTTAAATGCTAAGGATAACAGATGAAACCTAGAAAAGCATTAAGGGGGATACAAGTTTCAAACTCATTTGGGTTATACCAGTTTTGAAAGAATATGGTACATCTGCAGTGCACCAGATCTCAATGCCTGTTCTGGTGTTCAATGGTTTCTTGCTCCATGCATGCTCTGCTGGTATAACACTGTTATTCACAAAATAAATACCATCTAAATTTGAACTTAGACACTGACTATCCCATTGATAGCAGGAAAAACAGCAGAGTAGGCTTGACTTGGGGAAACAGGAGAAAAATTAACAAAAAAGAAAGGCAAGACAGACAGCTTGCCTATGAGTTGCCCACTGAGCTCTAGACTTGGTTTTTCAGCACCTATGTGGGGGGGGAGCCTCAACAGGATGATTTCCAAAGTGCCCTGAACACTGGGCAACTGCCTCTGCTGCATGGTCTGTCAGGATCAGCCCTAGTTAATTGGCATTTCTGAGAAGCAAACGTGCCCATGCCACCAGCCAGCAAGATGCGCTGTGGCTGCCTGGTGTCATCCCTGGCTTCATATGGGACGTGGTAACCCCAAGCTCCACCAGTCTCTCCTGGGGAGAGAGCTGACCCTAAAAGGAGAACATGATGTCTCTGGAAGTTAAAACTTGGTTTGACAAGGGATGAGGACAGGGATATGCAATCCCACATCCATGCTGGCATTCATATAGAGCTCCTCTCCTAAACCACTGGAGGTGCTTGGCGGTCTGTGTCTCCACACTGCACTTTTGGAGAATGAGACCTTGAGCCTGAAGGATATTCATCCCTTTTGACACCAACATTTTCCTTATTTGCTGTTTCAAGAGAAAATTTAGCTATGAAAATGAATGAAAAATAAGTGTATTTTTTTTTAATGCAGCTTGATACAGCTGCTTGATTCCCTGTGAGCAGTTAACCAGCAAAAAACTTAGAGCAGCATCAGATTTCTCCCACTGTGTCTTAAAGTAAAGAATTCAATTAATGTGAAAATATCTTTCTCCAGTCACACCAAGAAAGTCACTTTGTATGAAATTAGAGACGATATCTGTTGCATAATGACCTGATATTGAATGAAGATTCCCACTAGTGTAGGATTAGTAAGCTTAATCATTAGCAAGTTTCACAAAATACTAATAAAATATTTATTTGACTATTACTTTTCTTGACCTATTAGTTGAGTTCACTAATGGATTCAGGCTTCCCAGACAGAAGCATATACATTTATCTGAAGCTTAGCTAGCTATTTTCCTCAGTGACAATACACGTGTTTTTCTGTCACATATATTTTTACTTTATAAAATTAAAAGTGTGTGTGTATACATATATATATATAGAATGTTATTAATATTTAAGAAGTGAAACACTAATCAATTTTAACTCAAATATTTTCTGGTATGGAATATTTAAAAGATATATTCAGCAGTAGGTCCAACAACCATCTGTTTAGATACTGTTTTGAAAATTAGAAACTTCTTACTGTATACCTTATATTAGGAAACTGTCTAGTCAAATCCATACTCACTGAATAATTCTATTATTTTTTTTTCTCTGTCTTAAGTTTTCCTTTAAGAACCTTTTAATGCATCATGATTGTGAGAGTCTCCTCTCTGTACAAATCACTCTCATTCATATTAATGTCATTTTTGCCTGTAAGAGAATTGAGATATTGGAGCTGATATATTATATAAAATGATTTTTGGTAAAAGATTCCCAGAATTCAGAATTTCTTTCCTTTGTGGGAAACATAAAGCAGCTACTTGGATGCCATGTATAAACATATTATTATAAAGGTAATTTTCATTTTAATTTATTGGAACTGTAGTTTAAAGCAGTGTCCTGGTTTTGCACTTAGTTCCAGCTATATGTGATGCCTCATATGTTACAGCTGCAGGGGAAAAAAAAAAAGTAAAAAAAAAAAAGTATTCAAAAATTTTAAATCCATCATAAGTTTTGACAAATCTTGAAACAGAGAGAATATCTAGAAAGAACTGGCAGGGTGGCAATGAAATTAGAAATATTTTATTCAAGGGAAACCTTAATTTATCTGCTCAGGGCCAGGCACCAATTCCCAGCTTGCAAAAGTTAGCAGGGACTGGAAATTCTCCTTGCCTCCCCAGAGGTGCTTGTAACCTGCTCAGCTGGGAGGTTAATATTTGGGATGGATTTCCCAGCGCACCATAGAGAGATAGATTGCCTCCAAAATACAGCAAGATATTTTAATTGCTTTTTCCCTTCCTCCTTTCATGCAATTCAAAGATTTACATATTTCACATACATAATAGATAGAATCGAAAGTAAATAATGTAACACAAAAAATGTAACCATTGACCTTTCACTGAGAAAACCAGACAGTTATTTAACAACTCTCCTTTTCTCCTCTTTTTCTTTTCCTTTGGGAAAGTGACAGCAGCAGAAGCTATGGGTTTTTTGTGATTGTTTGTCTACTGCAGTCTTTTTTGGTACTAGCTTTATTTCATACTATTACCATTTAGCCTTGGATTGATTAACCTTTCCAAAGCTGTGTTAGCCATCAGATGTGTAGAGTACTATGGGAATATGTTGCAAACAAGGCTTAAGTGAATAACACAAACAAAATAGTTTGTCTACTATCTGAAACGTCAGTAATAAAGAAAACAAACTTGAACAGGCATCTGTAATTTTCCCCTCTTTTTTTCTGTAAATGTATATTTTTTAATAGATGCCTCAGTGACAGCTGAAACAAATGCATATATAAACTATATGCTCTAACATATATAAACTATATGCACTAAGAGAAATGAGAAATAGTAGAAGGTGAGACACATTGCTGCCTTTTTCTCTGGGGTGTAGCATGTGTAACACATGAGAAACATGACATCATCCACCGAAGGGACTGGATTCACAGACATTCTATAAATAAATCATTCAATAAAATGAAGAACCAGCAAGAGGAACAGCTGGAGTCATATTCTTAAACATGCATTATTTACCCAATAATCTGCATCATATCCTACAGTCTTTCCAGTTTCATAGGTAAAGTCAATAAGAATTGTCACCTGAAAACCAAAAAACCCCTCCTTATTTGTACTTCTTCCATTAGATTCACAGCTAATGTACACAACAAAGTTAAATAAATCCGACTCTATAGTCACTTTCATATGTCATTTTTATAGAACTATACGTAAGTATGGTGTGGGGGGGGGGGGGGGGGTGGGGGGTGTGTTTTTCTCAAATAAAAGATGGAAATACTCCCTTTGTCCCAGTGAGTATGGAATAACTCGTGGGCTGTAAGGACTCGGTGCACAGAGGCTGAGTGTGGCCAGGCTCCAGCAGCCCAAGACGGAGGTATCTGTATGAAGCACCACCTCCAGCTTCATGAAACCAATCTTCTTGCCTCATGAACACTCTCTCCAGACTGGCCTCAAAAATCACTTTGAGATTTATACGTCTGTATCTCTTGGACTTTCCAGATTTGGGGTGGGATCCAGACTCTCTATGCCCACCCACGTCCCACCTGAGAAATCTGAGTGCTTTTGGTGTCAGGCCATTCAGCCCTAATCATGTGCTGGGACAGGAGATTCCCCCAACACAGATGTAGAGACCATATAATGTGTCCAACCTTGATGGAGGGAGCACCATGGAAAGCGGGCATCTGGGTTTTCTGATAATTCAGATTGGTTAAAAAAGAGGGGTCAACTGGGTCACCCTCTTTAGCATGAAGTTACATAATTCATGTAGCTCCTTCCTGGCAAGATGGCTTTTCTAAGTGAGAGATCTGTCTCTGGTGTCTTTCTCAGGCTGTGGCTCTCGCTCAGAGCCTCTGGAGATCAGCCCCCCACTGTGCCCAGGGCTGGGGCTGATCCCTCTCCCTGCTGCCGGATGTGGGCCAGCAGCACCAAGCACAAGATTCGTGGGGGCAGGTGAAGTATAAACACGCACAGCAACATTTACTGTCCTACAGTTATTTGCATAAATCATCAAATAAATGTGTCTTCCTCTTGGGGTAGAGGGTGATGAGATTTCTGTTTAAATCTGGTGCCTGCGGAAGTGCGTTCACAGCAGAGGCCTCTGAGAATACTCTGTCTCCTTCGCAAAGGAGCCTCACTGCTATTTACAGCCCCAGCCCAGTGCCAGAGACTGCAAGCTGGTAAGTGTAAAGTAAATCTGGATATGGACTTTTCTGAATTGGGACCTAATGCTTTTGAGTTGGTTCACAGCTCCTGGTCATAGTGAAGACTGAAGATATTAAAAAAAAAAAAATACATGAATAATTAAATAAGTGGAAATTCTGTTTGGTTTTGGTTTGATGGGGTTTTGGGGGCGGGGGGGAGCTGAGAGGTTTTTTTTAATAGTGCACGAATTGATGCAATTTTGTTTACACAGCTTCAGATCTGACTTTCACGCTTTCTTTGCCCTGTCTTTTTGCCCCTCCACTTTCCCTTTCTACAAGACGTGCATCAGAATTAGTGACCTCTGTTCTCCCTATTCCTTATTTTTTCATTTTACTTTTTTTTTACCTTTTTAAGTTTAGAAACTTATTTAGCTCTGGAAAAGCGTAAAGTAACAGAAAACTGAAATTCTGTAACTCTCTTGTTACATTTCTAAAACTGGTGGTGACAAAGTTACTGAGTTTCATTTGACTCATTTTCTTTTTACTTTTTCTAAAGCTGAGGAAGTTTAGAAAGGTTACAGTGTCAGATGGCAAATGGAAAATGTGCGAAAACATGCGAGACCCCTTTCGTTCATTCATTCACCCAGTTGAAAAACAAAATAAATAAAACAAAAATAAATAAAATGGGGGAAAGAGGCAAAACAAAAAGTATTTTTTAAAGTATCTACACAAACAAGGGCATAATAACAGTACAAAAGTTTTATTTTAAGAGTAAGTAGATTTTTACTGTAAAATGTCTAAATGGAGATATTTGTCAATTTAACTGGTCTCTTTGATGCCAGGCAATGCTCATAAGGAGATACAGATATGATCACTCCTGCAAAGAAATACTATTCTTTGGATTTTATTTCTCTTATCCAGCCATTTCTAAATGTCCATAATTCCACTTATAGTGTACCAGTGCTTTTTTTTGTTGTTGTTTTTAAGCATGTCTAAGAAAACTAAGCAAAAGGATGTACATGAGGCAGACTTGCACGAAAACGTAAAAGTAATTAAAAGAAGCATGAACCTGACATACGACTGGGAGATAAAGAATTAAATAATTTTTTTAAAAAGTTAAACATCATAAAATTTAACTTTTTTTTTTTTTAAATACAAGATGGAATACATGTATAACAACAAGAGCAAAACTTCAGGGTTTAGCATGAGAGGAACAAAGCCATGAGCAAGGATTGTAGAAAGAGAGGAGAATAGGGCCTTAGAGCCAACACATGCTCAGGAATCAGGACGTTTGGAGAGAGTCTGGCAGCAGGAGACGGAAGAAGGTAAGGAGTTTGTGTGCTTGCCCTGTATGTGATCTCTCTGGAGAAGTCCTGGTTATATGAACTCATATATGGCTATGAGGGCTCTGTGAAGGGACAGGAGCTCAATGCTTAGGTAAAGAATCCTTTCTCTAGAAGATCCCCACTAATTTTCAGACAGAATTAAAACAAATCAGATCTTGATAGATTTCGGGTCTTGCATGAATCATAAGCAGAGAAAAATAAAAGGAAATGCACATTACCATTCACTTAGGTAGGACTCAAAGAACCACTATACATGCAAACAATTAACATACTTAATAGAGCCTGTTCCTCAAGGGATATAATGAAAAGTTATGTAAGTGCTCTGCAGATTTTCTTCTGTGTGCCAAGAAACAGCTAGGATGAAGTGCTCTGAGACTTGATGTCCTTCCTGTGTGTCACACATACTATTATCCTCTTGTCCCTTTTCTGAGTCAGACAGAGCAGAGACCGAAGTAGGTGGTTTCTACACAATCAGTATTGTGGCCAACAGTGGAAAGGAAATGTCTGAGGAAAAGGCTTAGAAGGGAATGGGAAAAGGCATGTGAGAGGTGGAAGAAGATTAGTGTGACCCTCATGCTCTTTCTGTGCTCAGAAGGATGCTCCAAACAGTGCAGCCACCAGGAAGGAGCTGGACCAGCCTCTGAGCTGCCCTAACTCAGGCTGGAGTTTGATGGGGAACAGAGAAGCATGAGAAGTATTCCCTGTTCATGACAACGCTCTTTTGGGTTTTGGAAGGCATGGTATGCCTGTTAGATCAATGATTCCAAAGCTCTTTTTTTTTTTTTTTTTTTCTTGGCACCCACCACCCTCCCCACTGCCTATCATATTTCCTTGGGGCTCATGAACCTACTAATCCTAATTGCTCACAGCTGTGACCTATAGTTTGGGAATCACTGACTTGGACAGAAATAAACATTTTTCTTGTATCATACTCAAGAAAATGACCTTATCTACCTATTCTGGGATAAATTATTGAACTAGGTTAACATTTAATTATTTTCCATGATTGTTTGTATTATGTACATCTTCCTCATATATGTCACATATGAACAATTCTCATTCTACTTGACATATGAATGATTTGTGGATCTCTCTACTAGGTATGCCATTAATAAAAACTGTAAACCCTTGGGCAAACTTAATACTGCAATGATAGTGATGAATTGTAAATAATCAAACAAAATATAATGTAGAGGGGGAAAAAAAATCCTGGAAAAATTGCTTTATAAGGAAAGAGGTAAAGAAATCTAGATATAGACTGACCAAATGAGACTTAAGATGGGTACAGTGACAGATCACAATTATTTGCAAAACGGAAATACCATGACTGAAAAGAATGGTTTATTTTGGCACAGGGATTATAAGTAAGCATGACAGGATGAAACTTAACACCAGGCTTGTCAACCTGCTAGATGAAGGGAGCTCCACAACCACTTCTATTAAAAGCTGGGTTTGACAGGGAGCTATTCTAGGGGCACATTCTCTACTGGCATGAACCATGTCCAAATACATCTCTCTTTGCTTTAATTTCAACAGTTCAGGTTGAAAAAATGTTAGCATATTTGTGCAATATTACGTGTGTTAACATAGCACTGAATGGTGGTAGGAATGAGATTGAATGGTCTGCTTAAGAATTTTATATGACTACTTTTATTCTGAGTTTTAGCAAACTGAAGAGAGGTAATGAACCTGTCAAGGTTATCAGAAAGACAGGGAAACATTTGCTACCAATTTTTTTAGAGGGAAGAGGTACTGGGAGTCAGCAGGATTGCTAGTGGGATTCCCTGTGGTTTCCAGTGATCTCACAGTAATGTGTAAGCAGTATTTAAATCCTAAATGGAGTACTGGTGAATGTGAGTGGGAATGGGAAGTTCATGCTGTGCTCCAGCTTCCTTAGTTCTTCACAGTGTGAGCTGATAAAACCACACTATTGCTGTCAAAGGCCAGGTTAACCTTTAATAGCCCTGTAAAACTTTAAACTTACTTTCAGAAAGTCTTAAAATGTTGTTATAGCCTGGATTAAAAATCAGTGGAACTATTAGGTTTAACCACTACTTTTCATTTAAGATAACTTTTAAAAGTCATTAACCTGTTACAGATGAAGGAAGTTGAAGTAGTAGAAATCTCTAAGAGCAAAACATAGGCAGAAAACTCTGTCCAAGCTGGAGGCAAATGCAAGGTGGCTCAGGAATCTGCTTTATCTGAATAGATGTGTTTGGGTTTTGAAAAGCAAGGAGAAATGCACAGACAGAGGCACGGAAGAGAGGTTGGCACAGCTTGAATGGCTGCTGGTCTGTGGCCCTAGGGGCCACATTTTCTCAGATAGGATGTAGGATAAGGGTTGTTAGTAGGAAGCTGGCTAAAAACCATAATGAATCTGAATGGTGAAATTTTTGTTCTGATTTGTCATGCTTGACGAAACAGGATTATGTACATTTTTTGTAACTAATGTTGTCTTCATCAGTAACTTCTCTTTCTACTTAAACTGTAAGATACCAAATTTAATCTAATGACTAAAACCACTGATAGTGATGATAATATGATAATCCTTCCTTCTCTTTTAATGTCTCTATTCTTCTGTTTTAGCTAAGAATTAATCTAGTCCAAATAGGACATACAATACTCAAATGAAAAATCTTAACAATAAATTATACAAATATCCATAAAACACATATAACACAATAAATATAAGTATGCTTCAGACCTCAGGTTAACTGAATAAGTGGCAATGCTTGTTCTTTCTTTCATTCCTGGGATACAAAACTGCTGGTACAAAACTGATACAATTGGACGAGAGAGATAAATTTTAAATACCGACTTTCAGATTTTCACTAAAATAAGTCTGTTGTATGAGTTTCCTCATAAGTAAGTATGATTTCCCTCGCTGCAAAAGCTAAACATATTTTTATAGGTGCTGAGTGTTCCACTGTGCTCCATGCAGAGCCACCACAACAGGGGCCTGCTCATACGACTTTTAATTCTTCTGTTCAAGGCTTCTTAGGAAACAGGGTTCTAAATGTGCAGTATTTCCATGACTTACTTATATGACGGCTGGAAATCTCCAGAAATTCAAGACAAGGGCAAAGTATTTTTGTGGATCTACTTGCAACTGTTAAAAGGTGACCTGGCTGCTTATTATTGTCCCTCACCTGAAGATTACCACCTCCACTACAACGATATTGCCATAGATAGTTTTAGTATTCCTGTCTTACCCAATAAAAAAATCAGCTGAATGAATTTAATTTGTCACTGAAAGAGATCTCTTTCCAGCAGAGGGAGTAGGCAGGTATGTCACAGTGGTCAGAATTTTTGAGCCTCTCAGCTTGCAATACTGACCAACGCAAAAATAATGTTATTACTTGTGAAGCATAAAAAAATGCTTTGTGAGCTATCAAAACAAAAATGTCATCCCAATATGCAGAGTGTATTTATTTACGTATCTCATCCTAAAACACTATGAGTTCATGCGGCACCATTTGCATTCTTTTCACCCCCCACAACTGAATTCCAAATGAAGTCCAGCATAAAGCTTTATGTCATCTACTACCACCCACTATAAGAGCTTGTGCTTTTCTCTCATTTCCTCTCAGTAACGCAGTGTTCTCTGTAATTCAGTGTTCACTACACTTTCTGTGTAGTTTTCATATCATGAATGTATCTTTGTTTACAGATGGAGGGCACATGAAAGCTATTAGGCTCAGGGAGGTCTCAGTCCTTTACACTGCTGGTTCCACCATGCAGTCCAACTTACACATCCATTACAAACTACTGTTGCCAAAAAAGAAATCAAAAATTTGAATCTAAGATAATGTAATGGATTCAACAGTCACATTCCTTTTCATATCTGATGCTGTTATCAAGAAAGATGAGGAGTGTGTGAAGGCCTTCTACAAGTTGTGATCCAGCTGAGGAAATAACACATAAAAACTGCATTGATTTAGTACAGAGGTGCAGGGTGACCTCCTGTCTCCAGTAAGGATGGTAGTAAAACTCCCAGTGGTTTGGAAGGTAGCAATATTTATTTCATCCTTATTCTTTAAACCACTCTAATGAGTTCTTTTTGTAGAGGTCACCTTATCTTCGCCTTTGAAGGATGAAGAGGTTGTCCCTATGGGTAGCATTCATCTCACTTTAGCCATTTAAAAGTTAGGGGTCTATCAAAGTGCATCATTCAGGTTGCTTCATGTGAGAAAATGGTACCTAAAGTGGATAGCCTAAATTGTCCTCCAGAGAGTGATAATGAACTCTGTGATGACACGAGTGGATGTCTAGATATTAGATCATTAAAGAAGGTGAAATGAATCCCATCTTATATACATCATGATTAACTCATAATTAGTATTTCAACCAAGAAAAATATAGTGAGCAGTGAGATTTGTATTGTGAAATATCAACCCCAAGGCTGATAAATAACTAACAATATATTAATCAAAGGAAGGGAAACTATTAGAGCTTACCTTCACAATTCAAACTCACTGATTAATCTAATCAGATATAATTTTAATATGACTATACTCTTTATTCTATGGAAACCTGATCATTACTCTGTACAATGACTTGTGTTTGTTGAAGACTGCCTCTGACACATACCTTGCCATTGCATGATAAGGCAGCTGTCAATTATACTTAAGTGTGTTATTGCTGGTGGCATGTGTCTAAATAATATGCACATTGTGTTTCTAAAACAATCTAATGGCTCAGCTGAATTAAAGCAAGCTTGCAAGGTAGCACATGGGAATCTGACAGGCTGTCTTAATTTGTTGGACACAATATGTTGCAGTATGGATATTTTGTATTTGCATATTTTCAAAACACAATGCCACACAGTGGATGAAAATCTGAAAATACCCATGTGTAGTAGGTACAATACATGAGTGTTATGGTCATCAAACTTTTGGTAGCTACTACTTAAATAAGAAATGTGCCTTTGGCATTTCTACCTCCTAGTTATCAGTGAATGATGTGCATGATCTCTTCGATACTGGTTCTATAGAGCTTGGCTTATTTCTTCACGTCTAAATAATATTTCTGGTTGTCACTAAAAAGCTTTTCAGATGCTTCACAATGAGATAACATCATCTTAGAATCCACTACATGTGCAGTCTGTTTTATAACCCAAGTGTTTATCTTCTTTGACTTTTATGTGTGTGTTTTTTTAATGTCTCTGGATTTGTCTTCCAAGAACAGCATGAGTTTGAGATGCTGTGGTGGCTCTGGTCTGCAGGAACTTTTTAATCAAAAAGCTATGGAAAAAGGCATACCGGTACAAGTGAGATAGTTAAATAGATAGATGATAGATGATATGCACATGTATAAATAGATAGATATCAATGGCATATCCATATAAATGATAATATTTCCTAAACTTTCATTAAGTTATAGGCTGATTTTGCCACCTCTTGTATGGTAATTAGTTTTCTTTATTACCCTATGACATCTATTTGGCTTCGTGAATAGTACAGCTTTAGAAGTATGAAGTCTCATAATATGTAGACTTTTTTTCTTCCTGTTTCAGCTAGGGAAAATATACAGGGTAACTAATGGTTTTGGAAAACTCATCTCACAATAGGGATGTAGAGGTAAACAACTACATTTGCAGTATATAATCTCCCCTGTAAGATTTCTAATTATTGTTATGCTTGTGTAGTCAGGAAATCATGGTCTATAAAGCAAGCCTAATTTCCTGTGGCTTGCACCTGAACACGATAAAAGCTCTTGAACTCTTTCCTTCTCCAGAGGCAAATCACAAAACTGTGACATTGCTGTTTAATCTTACAGTGAGTACATACTTCTACCCATGTAATCCTGAAAGTGTTACCTTGATGAATGCTTGACCAGGGTCTCCCTGGACTTTCTGGTTACCGCCTTAGATTTCTTTGTAACAAAATGAAGATATGCTACATTAATTTTTTTGTAATCTCAGTAACTGCATGAGTTTGGCAAAGGACACTGCTTAGTTTAGGCAAATCTATTTTTCGTCTTTTTCTTCAGACATTTATGCCATCTTGAGAGTGTGCTTGTGTTGGATAGAAAGTTAATTGCTACTTCTTCCTACAACAAAGAGAAGACTATATTGATTAGATGTAGCTGTGAAAACATTTAAGAAAAAACAAAGCTTCAAGTTTGTCCTATGTAATGTGAGCTTTAGTGCTTGTGACAGGTGCCAGATTTACAACACTAGAGACTAAAATCCTCTCTACCCAAGGCAGGTATGGCTTTTCCCTGCCTGTCACTCATCCATGCTCCAGTGGGAGAAGCACCAGATGTGCAAAAGCTCTTCATTGCTGTTTAATCCTTTGGTGCTGACTTGGGAGGATTGAATCAGGGACATCAACTTATTTCACACGGGCCACAAATAACATTGACTTCCCAGCCTCTGTCCAACAAAGCTGTTAAACACATGCATAACTTTAAGACCAGCCATAGCCCCAGTTCCATCAATTCCAGCGCTTTAGGTCCTTATTCACTTCTGCCTTGGAGAGGATTTGAACTAGTGACTTACAGCTAAAATGTTCCATATCCTTTCACTAATCCCCCCCAGCCACTTCCTAACAAACTGCCTTTGGGGGCATATAAACCATATCTTACACTGAATGCCTTGGCAGTACAATCATGTTTTGCAGCGTTTGGCATCTAACATCATCCTGTATTAGAGGAATCACTTTTATTTTGCAGATGTTTGTCAAACTGCACATCATGACTTCAAGTCTAAAACCATCATTTCTGAACAGTACTTCCTTATACATTTAAACCCATGAAAACTCATGATGATTTACTCACTCAAGTGAATTAGGTCTGCATACTCACATCCAACCTAGAAGGAGTGCTTATTACTTTGCAAAAAAATTAAATATCTTCAGCAACATGTACAGTCTTATATGCTTAGAGTTTTTCAGTTGAGCTGCTTGTGGTAAAAGGAAAAAAAAAGTGTGTGTATATGCATATACATATAACAGTAAATATAAAGAAGGAATGGAAACACTGAAAACAGCACTAAAGTGTTGCTCTGAAAATACCATGACCAGAGACCAGAATCACATTAATATACAATTATAATTGTTTTGATGCTATAAATTGCTTGAAAACTAAATAGATATGTAAATTAGCCAGCAGAGACATCTGATTCGCACCTTGCAGAAGTGAACATTGCTTTTCAACTATGGGGAGTCCCACAAGCAGGGGATTTCTTGATGTTAGGACCTTTCCATCCCTGTTGCAGCAGGAGTCTGCACCTCCGTGGCACTGAGGCTTCTGTCTGCAGCTGCCACAGACGAGTCGCGGGTTTGTCCTGGGAGAGCGCTGGGCACAGAGCCATGGAGGTCTGCATCTTGTTACACCAACACTGCTTCTCAGTGTGCCCTGTCTCAGGAGCACAGGAAGGAAAGGCAGCTACTGCAGATCTCATGAGGGCTGCAGAAAAATAAATCCTTCTGAGCTGAAGGCTGGAAAAGGTTTGCTGTGCTATCAGGTCCTGATTCCTTGTATTACAAATGACCTTATATATACATATTATTAAGTCTTTCTATTATTTGGTCAAATTCCATCTCAGTAGATCCTGCTACTGACAGAAATTGTTTGAGTGCTTCACTGCTCTACTGATTTTAAGTATATTTGAATTTTAACCTAAGGTTATGTGTGCTACTGCTTTTTTATGTGGGCACTGTCTTTGAGCCGGAGTCAGTTCCTCACTTCATGAACCTGCTCTCTGCTCTCCATTGCACATAGCCATGAGCTCTCTCCCCCTACCACAGCCTCTTTGTGCCCAAGTTTTGGTTATGGTTTATCTCTTAACGTTGTTCAGACCTGTATGAAATATTCCCAGCTCAGAACTGACCATATCTCCATTTGTTCCATGACACTACTTTTTCCCCTACTTGTACTAGAAATGCTGCTTCTGTTAACCCTGGCCTTTTTGCAACTGCATTACTTTAATAGTTAATAGTTATCCTGTGACTTGCTAATATACCCAGGTTTTTCTCTTCCTCAGTCATTTCTAACAAATGAGCTCTTAGCCTGTAGCAGAGGCTTTTGTTATTAGTCCATAAGTGCATGACCTTGCATTTTGCAGTATTGAATTTCAATTACTCCAGCCTACAACGTCATACAGTTCTTCCTGTGTGTTTCTTCCCAGCCATCATTTAGAGTCATATTCCCTAGGAAATATCAGCATCACACCAACTCCTTTTTATCAAGGGCATTAAAAAACACATACAGAATCCATGCAAAGAATCCATGGCTAGGAACAGCAGTAGGAGCCTCCCTGCAGCAAAAGTCTTTCCCCCCCATGCTTAGCCCTTATGGCAGCACTAAAACTTATCTGCTTTCCTTTTATGCCCTTGTCCTGTTACGGATCATGGTTTTGGCAGTTTAACCAAAATTTTCTCAAGTTAACATAGTATCACACACTAATTACAGTATCACACAATTAACTCAGGTCAAGACAGTACCTGTGCCACATACATTTTCCTAAGGAGAAAGCTGCCTTTTCAAGCACAATTTACATACATGAAGTTAACAGATATATAGATATAAATTTATACATCTATCTATCAGTCATCTATCTCTACATGATTATATGGAGTTTAATATTTTTCTGCATTTTTCCTCAATGTTTATTTTCTGAAACCTGCCTATCAGTTAGGTGAGACTAACAAGACTTGTAGCCACATCACTTTTCCTTTTCTTAATATAGTACCACTCTTTTTGTACCAATTCAGCTTTAGTTAGATAATTTGCTGAAAAAGATTTGTATATTTTGAGATTGCACTGTGAGTGCAATTCCATAGTCTTTCTGAATTACCCAGTTCCTTCAGTGGGGCAGTCCTGTTCACTTCACCAGCAAGGACAGTGTTCTTATGAAAGATACATTTCACTTACTGTCTTCTTAGGTGCTACCCACTGCACTGTTAGTCCTGGATACAAAGAATCATTAACACAAATTCACCTAAGCATCTGGCAGGATGCTTCCTCCTGATACACAAACTGGAACAGCTTCAATAGAGCAGAGTGAAAGTTTTGCTTCCAGAATACTCTGTAGGCTGGTGCCTCTACTTTGCCTATGTAATTGTAGGAAGGATTATATGAGAGTTTCTAAGGGACTGCACTTTTAATGGCAGATAACTTGACAACTAGATGTCTAAGTCTCTTTGGGAATCTAAAATTCCTTTATTTTTAAAACAGAATTGGCACCTAAAATGTATTGGTTACAGCTATGGATGCTGTATCTCTCCAGTCTATTTTTTTTTTTTTTTTAACTTTCTTTCTTTTTGGGTATGTGCGTGCATCTAGCCTTTGCTGAAAAACTGTCTAGATGTTACAAGGGAAAAAAATTGAGCTAATCTTACCCTACTCAGCCTTACTTCCATGGGCTGTGTTACAGCACCCTATCCAGTTTGTTTTATGCCACAAATGAAGTAAAGCTTATTTTTCTGACTTGTTTAGGGTAGACCTGTGTCACAAGACTGCTGCCTGGAGCCCTCTTTCATGCACATGCATATATTGTACACTGCTGCAGACACATACCTGGGAAAGGAGGCTGCAAAGTGTAACCTGAAAAGCTAAGCTTTAAGCAGGTGCACAGAGGTTATCTTTGCTGCCAGACTGGATGTACTTAAGAAGAATGGACAGGTAAAGAAGTCTCCACATTTCAAGAAGTGTTTGGGAAACAGCTCAACAGTTCAACAAAAACTTTTTTTCCCTTTTTTTTTTCTGAAAGCAGTTATTTATAGAGTAAGAAAGCATAACTTTGTTTTTTTTGTTTTTCCTTTTCTTCACAGCAAAATGACATCTTAAGATGCATAAGAATGTTTTCTCACTCTTTATGCAAACCAGTCCTTGCTAAGGCTTTAATGGTTCAGATCAAGGCCTTATAAAGACAGAAGAGATGAGCCATAGGCTGTGGCATATATTGTTATAGATCTATGGCCCCAGCTTTACATTTTCATTGTCTCTACCTAATTAGATCAACTGGCAGTTTTATGACAAAGAAAAGGTTATAATTGACTTATTTGAGCAGGAAATGCTTATTCTGCCTACTTTCACTGACACTCACCAACACGCTGGCCAACTTAGTTGTGATTTCCTAGCAGCAATCATCTTTTAAATATCACTGTGTCTGAACAGTGCTTGGATGAAACCTTTAACCCAAGTCTAACTTTAAATGATTCTTGAGACAATTCCTCCTGTCAGCCATCAGCACACAGGCATTTGAGCATGAATCACTTTGCCATTTTCACTGTTTTCTTTCCAAAATATGGCTGTGTTCTCATGATGTCTCAGTTCAGCCCTGAAGGAAATGGATGCATGGAAGGTGTGGTGCTTGGGACCTAACCAGGACCAATGCTGTGCGAGCAGCAGGCATGAGTGTTTTCTGAGGCATCCCTTCTGCGTGTGAACTTTGCTGTGTTGCAGAGCACATGCAATAGTCCAGACAGGAGGATGACAGCTGGATGCAGTGTACAAGGCAGAAGTCATGTAAAGAACCAAGCAGGCAGTGTTTAACTGAGGAAAAAAGAGAGCTCATATTTAGCAAAGCTCTAAAAAAACTTGTTAAAAAAAATTAAAAAAAACCCCAAACCCTGTTAGGCTTAATATAGCTACTGCATATATTTGCACTTCATGTCTGTTCCTTGTTGGTTTAATGAGACTCCAAAACATTTTTGAGTTTTAAGTTTTGTTATTTTTTTCCTTATTTTTAATTGAAATTAAAATTCACAAACTAGGAGAAAAGATGTAATAAGCAAGTAAAATCTTTTAAAGTAGGACTTTAAAAAGACTGTACAAAATAGAAAGAGGCTTGTATATATTAAAGTGACTTCATTTATATTTACAAATTTTACTAAGGGACTCTCATGAATAAAAAGCATTTTTATCCACGCATGTCCTAAGAGATGAGTGGGACAGCCATAACACACCTATTCATTTCAAAAAACACATGATAGATAACATGGCAAAATAGCATGCGTGAAAATTATACATAGTTTCCCTTATCCCCACAAAGATTTAGTTCTTTTGCAAAGGAAAGATAAAATTTCTGTAAATATTGTTTTAATGTTCTAAATCTAAATTCAGGACTTTAAAATCAAATAATTAAACATATTCATCTTCAACCACAAAAATGTATATGCAGATTCAGACTTATAGAGTGAAAAATATAATTCAGTGATGTCAAAAGAGGCTTAAAAATCAAAACCTCTGAGTTTCATCCCTGATAGGAAACTGTTTTGTTTCTCTCAGTTCAGTCAAGTTATTTAACCTTGGTCAGGGTTGGTGACTATAAAAATGTGGATAATTCATATTCTTTATAAGAATTTTGTAGGAATTTAGTTAGTATTTTCAAAACTGCTTGAAGGAGGAGAATTGCAAAGTGTTGTGCCCTACGGCAGGAGGGGATCACAATGAGTATGAGCACGCACTCCAGCTCTGAGGCTGAAGCAGTGACCAATTTACTAATCTTGAGAAGGATTATTCTCAGAAAAGCTTTGGACCTTTTTTCCTGTTTAAAGAAAATGGTTCAAGTAATAATTTTGTGGGAAATTTAGTAAGAGAAATGGTGGATTCTTTGCTTCTTAAGGACTCCTTGGCATAAAATGCAATGGAGCAGACAAGGTCAAACACTTATAAGGCACAAATGTATCCCAAACATGTACATATCTCTGCATCACACCAGGCTTCTAACTTTCAAGGCCTGCTTTTGTTTTCCAGTTTGATCTGGATTTTCATATTTCCTCTATCTACTTTGATTTCCTCTGCCTCTTTTATTTCTTTCTTCACAGAGGTAAGATTATCCATACCCTCTGCTCCTGCAAACTGGCACGCTTCCTTTGAAGTCCGTGAAACTGTGCCAATTTACACCACTGCAGACTTGTTCAATATTGTGTTATAACTACAGATGGGTCCCAGCTGCAAATCTTGGTTTGGATCCAAATTCACCCCAAACTAGGGAGTGTTTGGATTCATGGTTGTGGTTCAGACCCCTCTCTATGGGTGTGTTATAACAGAAAGAGAAAAACAACTTTCTGAATAGCATGGAGGGCCAGCACCTGTCAGGGAGCCTCCTTTGTTCTATTTAATCTGCATGAACCTGGAGAGCAATTTTTCTGGAAGTCTTCTGTATAGCAGTGATATCAAAGAAAGGAAGAGCCTGGCAAAAAGAAGAAAATATTACAATAAGCTAAAATTTGTGTCTGAACTAATGCAATCTCAAAAGAAATCTTAATATTGTTGAATCATTGGCTTATTGAATGAGGTTATATGCAGCATATCACTGTCCGGTACAAGAGACAAAGAGAGAAAAGCCCTATTAAAGTCTAACAGAGCAATGAAAAATGCATAAAAGCTCAGAGAAATTAGCATATATTTAATTCTGTCAAAGGAACACTGTTAAAGCCCACATTGTCTTAGCTTTTCCCCTTCTGCTAAGACAGAAATGAGCATGTTTTTTTCTATTTCATTTAATAGATCTACAGCTAATTTAAATAAATTCATAATATCTAATTCATGCTTGCTGAAGCTTTGTTCTACTTCAGTTTTGACCTTGGAAGTTGATTAAAAGTATGTAGGATGTCATTGCCAGTAACACAGAGAATTCCTGGAAAGCAACTTTGATTCAAGGAATAAACGGGGCAAAAGGGACTTCTTTAAAATGCCAAAACAATTTGAGGTGGTTCAAATATAAATTTTCTTTTGACACTTAACACCCCCACACTCCATCTTGATTAGCATTGTGTATGACCATTATTGTAAAAAATCAGATGAAATATCATCAAAGGTCAAATAAAGATTTCAGATCAGACCTTCAGAAGCATTGCTCAGTTGACATGGCTGATAGGTCAAGGTCCTCTACATATCAGAGAGAGAAGCATGGCAGACTTTGCCATATTACCTTTCCAACATATTTCTGTCCTGATGAAAGATGAGTGGTAATAAGGTTTGAGCTGTTCATGTCTGCTCAACCTGCCACTACTCTGCCAAATGTGTTACCTCCAGTTGTGAAGGAATGTCAGTTTCCTAGTATGGAGGATGTGGAGTCAGAGCTCAGATTCCTAAACAAGTTATTGTTTTCTAACACATGCTAGTACTGCACCTTAAACCTTTTTCTTTAAATAATTTGACAGCAAATCTTCACTCCCAAACTTCACAGTCTGTTAACCACCAGTTTCAGCAGAGAGTACAGACACAGATTTAGTGTGTCAGAGAGGCATAGGTGAGTTTTGAAGTGGCACATTTACTGTACGGCATGTGACAGAGCATTGACCAAGCATCCCTGCCTTCCTCTCATTCACATTAGAGTGGCATTTACCCCTGTGGGAAGGAAGTGTCACCACTGCGTATCTGGATGGAGTCTCAAGCAATAACTTTTATACACTAGATTCTATAAACACATAGATGCCTTTACAGTACATATGTATCTTTTGTACCTTTATAACAGCACGTTAAACTAGTGAAGAAGTTGCAATCCTGAAAATGAAATATTCTATTTTCTCCTCTTTCATATATATATATATATATATATATATATGTATATGTGTGTGTGTGTTTATATATATATATGTGTATATATATGTATGTGTGTATATATATGCCATTTTTTACATCATAGTCATTAAAATTAAAAAGTTATTAATAATTAAAGAATTATATTTTTATGACATGTCATTTTTCTAAGCACCAGAGCCCTCCGGTGCTCTTTGCTTTCATGATACTATTCTGCTATAAAGAATAAGCATTATGATTTGTGCCAGATAGATACACTAGCATTGTTAACTTTTCACAAAATCCTGTGATTCAGAAGCACACTGAAGAAATTTTACTTGAAACAAATGCCTACATATTTGTAGGCAAAATAACTTAATATACACTTCATGTTTTGTAAGAAGATTACGATCAATATTTGTATAAATTTACCTTCTTAAACTGTAAGAAATACCATGGCCTTAGTTATTCTGAACTTTTTCTAAAAATAAGTGCTATTTCCATAAGGTATTGCAATGGTACTTCTCTCTCTTAATTGATGTATTATTAGTAAACCATCATTCCCTCAACGGAAAGAAATGAGTTTAAATATTTTACAGAATATTCCATTTTGACTAAAAGTTGAGGATACTAGGAGGGGGATATTTTGCAAGATGGAAATATTCTTTTCCTGTGGTAATGATTCAAAACCTAAAGCCATTTCTTCTGCATTTTTCATATCACATGGGCCTTCCCTCCAAGAGAGCACAGTATTTATGCCTCAGGTGTAGACTAAGCTGGGTTCTTCTTCCAACAACAGAATGGATGGCTTGTACTACTCACTGCCTAGGATTAAGTGCTAAAGGCAATCCCCCAAGCTTTCTCCATATAAAACAGCCTTAAGTTCACAGATTGCATTAAAGAAATACATACATGAAAGAATATTTTGCTAGGAGCTCAAAGACCCTGTTCCACCAGGGCTAGATCTGAAACCCAAGATTTAATTGTCCCTTCCATTATTTATGCAGATTTACACAATGTTGTCCATAGATGCAATTCCCAAAACATATAGAGCTGGTGGATGAGGATACCTGATGTGACTAAATGTTTGGGCATGGCACTAAATCAATCTTCTGTGTCCTGAATCTCTCTTAGGAACATGTATAGATAAAACTCTGAGGTATATCAGACTTGCTGGCAACTGTATACCATATGCACAAGGAGTCCAGTGCAGCCCCACTATATATAGGGTGTGAAAGTGACTTGGGTGTCTTTGCTCAGAAGGTTGGACAAAGCTGACATACCTTCAAAAATAGTTAGAAAATGAGAGGCAAAACCTGTAAGATTGTAGATAATTGATAAATTTGTAATTTACTGTCAAAACAGACACAGTATGATAGTCTGAGTAACATAGCAGTCTGAATAACATTTAACCCAATATTAGCCTCATATTTATTTTTTGTTACCCAGACAATTCTTGAATTGTTTATCAAAGTACTTTTTACACATTTTTTTCTTCATTTTATTGTCTTCAGGTCTAGCTTCTTTCTCTAAGTGCTAAAATACATTTTCTTTTGCATCTGTAGGATATTTAGTGGTAATATAGACAGTTGTATTCACTTGGTAAAAGACTCTCCTACTGACCTTTGAATCATGAAATATCTGTAGGTCCTGTCTCAACATTATGTACAGGAAAAAAACAAAGGTGCTCAGCAGAGGAGAGCTCCTACTCACCTGTGCCCCGCTCTGCATAGCTGTCAGTGTATTGAAAGATGCAAGTCTGGTCCTGAAAATATGGCTCACGTGAGAAAAATGTATTCACCAGGGGCCTGACGTGGCAAGGACCCAAGCAGCTCTGGCATCTATCCAAAAAAGCACTTATGCATATACTTAAAGCTACAATTCAGCTATAAGTATGTGAGCAGTAGTATTGCTTTTGATTGATGCTGAATAAACAAGATGTGAGAGGTGATTAGCAAATTTATCAAGTGAGGACAATATTTGGCCCGGGACTGGACTTCTGTTGTTTGGTTCCTGAATAAGGAAAAAGAAACTGTAGGAGCTGAACAGAATTTCCTTGATGCAGATATTTTTCAGGCAGACACAGTGACAATAGACACAAAAGTATCAGAGTTTTCCCAATGTTTGAACAAAACAGAAATGTACTGAATAGATACCTTAACACTAATAAATAAATCTAGATGCTCCATTTGCTGACTACTGTAGAAGAAGTCTTAATGAAGAAAACTGGACATTCTGTTTACTTGTGCACTACTGTTGCCCTACATGGATAACTTTGGCAGAATCTGGTCTTTTGAGAAGCAACACCCACTTTATAATGTGCACTGTTTTATAACTGACAGATCAAAAGGCCAAGATAGAAGACTTTTTCCATGACTTAAATGAAACAGAACCTCCTAATTCTTTATTCAGATTCATAAGTAAGAAATAACTCTACTCATTTAGAGTTGAAAGATGCTAAACGTGTTGGAAAATGGACTAATGTATTTAGAAGTTACATTTTCTGCTTTGGAGTACATAGTTGATGCATAATTTTGTTCACAGTTCTGGAAGCAGGAAAGTCTCTGAGGGTGGTAATAATCAGGAAGGAAGGTGTCAGAGGGGGAATTTATTTTGGAGAGGAGGCATGAACCAAAGTTTTTTGGGACACATTAGAGCACAAGGCAGATTTTCAAAGGCAAAAAGAAAAGTTAGTGTAGTCTAAGGACTTGTACCTACCTCTTCCCATATTCTGGGTTTCTGAGCCATCCTCTCCGATGGCACAGATTTCTGCATGTCCTTGTCAGCAATTTAGAGTTCAGTTGTCATTAAAAGCCAGTGAAACATAACTTTCAGTTGGTTTTGACAATCTTTTCCTAAATTAGGATTTAGTAATTTTTTTTTAGATTCCTCATTTGGGGAGAAAAATATTGTCAAGATGTAAAAATATTTAAAATATTGTTTATCCCCCAGATGGAAATGTATAACCCGCAAACTTCCAGAGTCCTTGGACTATCAATAGTTTATACTATCATCAGCCTTTTTTTTCACTCAGTTTGGTGGTTTTAGCTTTATAACTGATTATATTGAGCATGCATTTGAGGTTTCAAATGAAATTTTTAGTCTATTGGGTAATCAGTTCCTTAAGTTTACATCCAAGCCACAAAATATGTATCTGTGTCAAATTTTGCCTTGCTATGAGAAGCTGTTGAAAAATCTGCTCGAAGTGCAGTTGGCCAGGTTTGCAGCTAAATTATGCACATTAAACCTCATCTCATCATGAATAGTTTGTGTTCAGCTTTTTCATTGTCTTGACCATCAACTTGAACTCTATAGATAGCTATTTGCAGGAGAAAGCAAATTTAGTTGCACAACAGTTGACACAGAGACCATGTTGTAGATACAGGTGTCAATAATAACCTTGTGTTTTATATTGTTTCTGCCCTAGTTTAACAGCACAGCTTGATGTTAAACAGTTTCCTTTTTATCCCTTCTAGCTGCAGATTTATTAGCAGAAACACGTTGTGCAAATGATGATTTATGATGGAATCTTGTTGGCTGAGAAAATGTATTGATTTCGAATGAAGTTGCAGTCCTTACTACAAAGGCAGAACGAAACAGATGAGAGGGATCTGCCTTGAGTTAGGTTAAATTTCTCTGACTGCCCTAACATGCATTTTCTTTCTTTTGTAAGATCTTACATAAAAGAAAAGGTTACATTAGGCATTTTTTTATATTCAATTGTTGTGATCTGCATTCCTCAACATGCCACAATTACTATGATTCGTCTTTGTTCAATTCTTTCATCAGTTCAAAGCAGTGTGGCATTTACCTTAGTAGCATTTAAAATGAACTAATCAATAGCTAGATGTTTGCTATTAAGAATGATGAAGAAAGGTTGAGTGGGAGGCAAACAAGGTTATCTACTTTTAATATATTACCTAATTCTGTTCTGTGTTGGAAGCAAGGCATACCTTCATTTAATTGATTCTAATACACATACATGCAGTTTAATGTGAATGACCAAGGGTGTACATTACAAATGCTGTTCATTTTCTACTGCTTTCATTTCTTTCTTAAGTGCCATGTCTTTTCTGAAGAAAATGTATTAGTCTATTGTTGAAACTGAAGATTTAAAACATATTTTTTAAGATAACTAGCCAGCTCTAGCATATAAAAAGGCCAGGGGGGTGGGGAGCGTGGTCTGTGTGTAAGGGGGAAGTGTATGTTTATGGCTTAACCAAGGCTCAGGAAAGTTATCCTATTGTTGAAAGAGCTAGCTTGCTTTTGATACAGCATTTTTTAGACATCTGTGAGTTTTTTATCTTTTAATATCTATTGCAGTTTCTGCATAGGATTAATTTTACTTGTTGCTTTTATTGCAGCACAAATTTCAAACAGTGATTTTGTTAAACTTTCTGAGATCCCAGAAAGCCTGAGTTTTTCAGAAATATTTTGGGCCAACTTATTCTATTCATTATCTCATGAAAGGATACCTCTGCTTCTACTAGTTCTACCTCTTTTACTAAACAGTTCCTTTGGTACAAAACCAGCACCACTATGCCTAAGTTTGCAACAGCATCAAAACTAGAACACTATCAATAACCATGGCTCTGGGTTTTGCCAGAATACTTGATGAAGGACCATCTCCTGAGCTCCATCTAGCTTCTTTTCCATCCACAAAACCACATCCTTTGACTGCCTCCAGCTTGCCCAGAAACCACACTCTCTACCCTCAAGCTCTCTTCTGTTTGTGAACCTCCACAGCTTCCAGAGGCTCCTCCAGCTCCTTAGATGTCAGAAAGATGTCTGACCATGTCTGAAATGACAGGCTGGATGCAACAGCAATAACATCCTGAAACAGCATCTGGGGAGCAAATTAACAGTTGGGTGCTCTCAAATTACAAAGTGACAACGAAATATTCAGCATACAAATAATGGGAGCTGCAAATGAAGGAGGAAATTTGGTGCTAACAACAACCTGCTATCCACTCCAGCCTCATCCAGTTTTCATTGGTTTGCATTATCTTTAGTAGAAACTGAATTAAGATCAAAGAGAAATAAAATAACACAATATACAATGTGGGAGAGTGACCCAACAACAACATTTGAAACAATAAAAGTAGTTCATTTTCCTCTCACTGTCAATACTACCTTCATGTACTTTTTTAACATGAAATCAAGCCCAATATGTACCTCAAATACTATGCAATGCCACTTTCTTCCCCTTTGTCAACATTGTGATCATGCCAAGAAAAATGTTTTACTTTTCTTTTGGAAGTTGAGTCTTGTTCTAGCTTCAGTTGCAGTTGTAAAGCTCTCCTGACTTTTTTTAAAGAGCATTCCCATTGCTTCTGTTGCCTCTAAATAATATTTTGGCCAGCATTATACAAACTGCATTTTCATTGTCAGTTATATCCATGCTGACATATCAAACCTTCTGGCGCAAATGTTACCCATCTGAATCAGAAGCAGTTAAAAAAACACTTTATACACAGACAGAAATCTTTTTCTGTTCCTCATATATTGCCAAGACTTAGCTCACTAATATTCTGGCCAGTCACTTAGCACATTTTCATTGTTCAATATCAAGGTCACACATGACAGAAAGAACAGATTTATTTTTAATATTCCTGCCAAGATGCAATGATTCTGTAGTAACTTTGTTCGATGTTCGTATCACAACAGGAGCTATTGGGAGTGTTTTGGTAGGATCGCAGCTCTAATTCAATCTACAGCAATTATAGTAACAAGAGTGGTAAAGAAGGGCATATTTCAATTGTCCACTTCTCTTTGAATTAGATTCCTGAAAAGCAAATCTCACTAAATAAATTAATATGAATGAAACTTCAGCTAATTTATCTAGCAAAGTGGCATCAACTTTCAACTGTGACTGGCTGTAATGTGTAAGGGTAATGTTCCAAGATTTGGTATGTGACTCAAGATTGACTGGAGTATTTCATGGCCTCAAGTATTTATAAGTGGATGTATCTGTTCCTTGCTGCTAAATTCCTTAGTGATAACTACACTTCAAACTTCTGTTGCCAGCTTGAACAGTAAAATGTCAGTTCTAATTATTATCCATAATTATAATATTCTTTATAACTGATAGATAGTCCTCACTTTAGTATGGAACAGCTACATTTTATCAATAATAGATGATACATGAAAAAGAGGAACAACTTATTTTAGTCTCAAAAGTATGTACTTCTAATAAGATTTGCTTCTGCTCAGTGCAACAGAGGATTAATCAAATGTGTTATTGATTTAGTTGCAAATACTAAGTAATGTACATATTATATATATATGTATAGATAATCTTAGCTCTCCTTGAAGGATGGGGAAACAGAGGTATCACACCTTACCCAGGGTAACTTTGGGCAGAATCCAGAACAGAAATCTGACACTGTTGTTTTAGAGCTCTTCTCCACAGTCCTGATGAAGAGAAGCTCCTGGAGTCAACTTAGCCACTAAGTCTTGTGGGCTTTATCACAGAGAATCAATAGAGTTCTGGAACATGTGTCTGCTCCTAAGTGCTTGAATGCTTAGAACTAATGAGCTTAAATTTAGGCAAGGACTTAAGCATTCTCCTAACTGTCACTGAAGTTCATAATTCCTATAGGGTTGGATCTTAATGCCAGTATATAACAGATAAAGACACAAGGCTTACTTTGAAAACAAAAGCAAGTCAGTGCTAGCAGATAAGAGCAAATCAGAAAGCACCAGGTGGTCTGGAAGAGGAACTTGATGTTAACCATTGGCCTGGGAAAGGGTAACCCTTTCCCATTTAAAAAATATGAAGGCAAGAGTAAAGGACTCAAATACATAAACACCCAAGTAACATCATTTGTTGTGGATTATAGTATGGAGAATCAATGCAGGATATTAAAAGGAGAAATTTTACTGTAAAAGGTCCTTTAATTTTAAATGCCAGTTTCAGAATTTTCTTATCAAGATGACTCTGTCGGCCACTTTTGAAGATAGTACTGTTTAATAGTTCCTTACTATGGTGCATCCACACGTTGTTTACATTGACAGATGATGTCCTTTTGCTATGTGCCTCTCTTTTTGAGCTGAAGCAAATCATGGAAGGGATAATTACAAACATCAGGGACTTTTGAGTTGGTTGAGTAGCTTAAGCATTTGTTGGGATTAGTGTGCGCGTTTGCACAGTCACAAAGTGCTTGTTAAACTGTTTTGGAAATAAGAATATGTAAGAAAAGAAAAAACTCTCACCACAAAAGTTTTGATTTTATGCACCAGCCTCAAAAATGGCAAATGTGTTCCCCAGGCTTTTCCCTAGATGCTTTTGAAGAATCACTAAAGGCTGAGAGGAAACACTGGTTTGTTATTAGCAGCAATCTTTATCCCACAAAGCAATACCCAAGCAGTATGAAAATATCATCCTGAAGCCAGTATCATCTTTTGAGACTTTATTCTCCTTTGGAAAACTGACCGTAATGGCATCTGAAACTGTAAGCACTACCCTGACATGTTTATTCAAAGACAAAGTGTTTTATGCAGCAAAACTCAAAGACATGCAAGGACATAGGTTAGTGAGTTTGTATGTGGACATGTAAGGACTAACATTTCCCACAGAGAAGATAAAATTATAGAGCAGTTGTGGTCTACAGTGCATATAACACTAACTTTTTGGAAAATACTAGCTGAAATATGGTTGAAATATTTAAATTCAGGAATATGAGTGTAGAATTATTGGTACATTCAGCAACAGGGTAGTTGCATTACATATCAGTACTTCAGAAGACTAAAAGGTTTCCATCAACAGGGTGGAAAACAGACTGTGCAACTGTGATGAACTATCAATTTGCTGTCAAACTCTTCTCTCAGTCTGACAATGGTTCTCATTGTTAGAACCCAAGTGCTGGCATATCACAAAACTATGCAGAGGTTTAAAGGAGTTTAGGAACCCTTCTCCCTGGTGTTGAGGTTCTCTTCATTAAATCTTTTCAAACCAATGGAAATAATCCCCCACTGACTAAAGTGCCTAGCAACATATTCAGTATATGAAAGCTATTATTAGGAATAAAATTTTTTTTTTATGTGGCCTTTTTAATTTTTGTTAATGGAAAATGTTTCATAACAAGGTATCTCAAAGGCAGATTTTCACTTGGAGTTAGATAAAAAATTGACATTTTCACCTTTGAAAATCTTCCTCTGAATCCACAAGAGAATTTCATTTCTACATTGCCATGGAAAAAAGTACTGCCTCCTGGAGTTCCCAGCTCAAGTTTGAAATTTTGGTTTCCAATATGAGAAGAGTGTGTCCCCAGTGGGGAACTGACAACCAAGATATAATCCACCTGGGACAACTGGCTGTATCAGAAAGGTAAGAGAGAGCTCACACAAGGAGCAAGAATTACTGGGTGTGAATACCTTTATATTAAGCTATGGTATTATGCACCAGGCAGCATGACAACACTATCACAATCAATAGAGGGAGAAGGTGTTTGAACTCAACATACACCAAACCCAGACAGCTGCTTTAACAACTGCTTTAACAACCTGGCAGCAGACACAAACTTTCTCCATTTTTTTCTGTCTTAGCCCTGACTCTCACATTTCAGGCTGCATAATGGATAGATAATAGAATCAAGTATAGAATGGCCTTGACTAGGAGGGACGTTTGAAGATTATCTCATCCAACCCCTCACCATGGGCAGGAACATCTAGGATGTCATAGGATTCATAGGATGGAAACTATTCCTGCCCCAGTCTGAGCTGAAGGTACGTAACTGCAGTAGGCCTGGAAAGTGAGCTTGAATACTGCACATCTAAATCAGGCATAGAATACACCTGCACATTGTGGGGATGCCCACCAACCAGGTTATCAGAGGTAAGTAATGCTCCTTCCTCTGATAAGAAAATACATATATATGCAATCTTTGGTAGCAAGCTGGCTGACCTAGTAAGGCGGGCTTTAAACTGAATGGCTTGGGAGGTGGGGTCCAAAGTAGCAATGCTCATGCCATTGCAGTAGACTGGGGAATGGGACAGGCCAACCGTCAGAGTAACAAGTCTTCCTTAGCTGCCTCCCATGACTGGAGCCAGAAGGTCAGTCACCTCAAGGGTGTGAAGAACTATAGGGGGTCCTCTTGCATCGCCCTGGGGATACCTGGATGCTCCACTCCCTTCTCCTCTTTTAAGTGTTTGTATACAAATATGTGCAGCATGGGGAATAAACAGGAAGGACTAGAGACCTGTGTGCAGTCTCAGTGCCATGATCTCATTGCGATCACAGAGACATGGTGGGACAGCTCGTATGATTGGGATACTGTCATGGATGGGTATGTCCTCTTTAGGAAAGACAGACCAGCAAGATGGGGTGGCAGGGTTGCCCTTTATGTGAGAAATCAACTAGAACGTGTCCAGCTCCACCTAGAGATGGATGATGAAGGAGTGAAGAGCTTATGGGTGAAAATTAAGGGACGCGCTAACATAGGGGACACTGTTGTGGGTGTTTACTATAGGCCACCTGATCAGGATGAGGAGGTGGAAGAGGTCTTCTACAGGCAGCTGAGAGAAGCCTCAAGGTCGCAGGCCCTGATTCTTATGGGGGACTTCAATCACCCTGATATTTGTTGGAAAAGCAACATGGCCAGGCACATGCAGTCCAAGAGGTTCCTGCAATGTGCAGAGGATAACCTTCTGACACAAGTGGTGGAAGAGCCGACAAGGAGAGGTGTGATTCTAGACCTTGTTCTTACTAACAAGGAAGGGCTGGTTGGGGGTGGGAAGGTTGGGGGTAGCCTGGGTTGCAATGACCATGAGATGGTGGAGTTCAGAATCTCATATAGAAAATGCAAGCCAATAAGTAGGGTTGTAACCCTGGACTTTAGGAGAGCCAACTTCAACCTCTTCAAGGACCTACTTGAGGGTATCCCATGGACCAGAGTATTGCAAGGTAAGGGGGCCCAAGAGAGTTGGTTAACACTCAAGCACCACTTCCTCCAAGCCCAAGATCGATGCATCCCTAGGAGAAAGAAATCAGGCAAGAGTGGTAGCAAACCCTCGTGGATGAGCATGGAGCTCATGGAAAAAAAGGGAAGAGAAAGGTCCATGAAATGTGCAAAAAGGGTCTATCCACCTGGGAGGAATACAGGAATGTGGTCAAGGCCTGCAGGGATGCAACTAGGAATGCTAAGGCCCACTTGGAGCTGAATCTGGCAAAGGAGGTTAAAGACAACATAAAAGGCTTTTTCCAGTACATCAGTAACAACAGGAAGACCAGGGAAAATGTGGGCCTGCTGTTGACTGAAGCGGGTGCCCTGGTAACAGGAGACGCTGAGAAGGCAGATACTGAACGCCTTCTTTGCTTCAGTCTTTATGGCTAAAAGTGCCTCTCAGGACTCCCAGATGCTAGAGGGAAGAGAGAGTCTGGAGAGAGGAAAACTGCCCCTTGATTAAGGAAGAGCTGATCAGAGATAGCCTAAACAAAATCAATATACACAGATCCATGGGCCCTGATGGGATGCACCCATGAATGCCAAAGGAGCTGGAGAAAATGATCACTAAACCATTCTCTATCCTCTTTGAAAGGTCTTGGAGAATGGAAGAGGTGCCTGAAGACTGGAGGATAGCCAATGTCACTCCAGTCTTAAAAAAGGGCAAGAAGGAGGATCTGGGCAACTACAGGCCAGTCAGCCTCACCTCCATCTCTCGGAAGGTGATGGAACATCTCATTCTTGATACTATCTCTAAGCAGTTGGAAGAAAACAAGGTTATCAGGAGTAGTCTAAATGGTTTCATGAAAGGGAAATCATGCTTGACCTATCTGGATGCCTTCTGTGATGCCATCACCAGCTGGGTAGTTGAGGGGAAAGCAGTGGTTGTTGTTTACATTGATTTCAGAAAGGCTTTTGACCCTGTCCCCCACAACATCCTTGTAGCAAAGCTTAGAAGGTATGGGATTGATGAGTGGGCGATGAGGTGGACTGAGAACTGGCTGACTGGCAGAGCTCAGAAGGTTGTGATCAGTGGCACAGAATCTAGTTGGAGGCCTGTAACTGATGGTGTTCCCCAGGGGTCAGTGCTGGGTCCGGTCTTGTTTAACATCTTCATCACTGACCTGGATGTAGGGGTAGCATCCACCCTCAGCAAGCTTCCTGATGATATGAAGTTGGGAGGAGTGGCTGACCCACCAGAAGGCTGTGCTGCCATTCAACAAGACCTGGACATGCTGGAGAGTTGGGCAGAAAGGAACCTGATGAGGTTCAACAAGAGCAAGTGTAGAGTCCTTCACCTGGGGAGGAATAACCGCGTGCACCAGTACAGGTTAGGGGCTGACCTGCTGGAGAGGAACTCTGTGGAAAAGAACCTGGTTGTGCTGGTGGACAGCAGGCTGGCCATGAGCCAGCAGTGTGTCCTTGTGGCCAGGAAGACCAATAGTATCCCGAGGTGCATTAAAAAGAGCATGGCCAGCAGGTCGAGAGAGGTTCTCCTTCCCCTCTACTCTGCCCTGATGAGGCCACATCTGGAATACTGTGTCCAGTTCTGGGTTCCTCAGTTCAAGAAAGACAGGGAACTTCTGGAGAGAGTTCAATGGAGGCCACAAAGATGATGAGGGGCCTGGAACATCTGCTGTATGAGGAGAGGCTGAGAGAGCTGGAACTCTTCAGCCCGGAGAAGAGAAAATTGAGAGGGGGTCTTATCAGTGTCTATAAATACCTGAAGTGTGAGGCCCAAATGGATGGGGCCGGGCTTTTTTCAGTAGTTCCCAGTGACAGGACAAGGGGCAATGGGCAAAAACTGGAACACTGGAAGTTCCATACCAACTTAAGCAAAAACATTTTTACTGTAAGTGTGTCTGAGCACTGGAACAAGATGCCCGGAGAGGTTGTGGAGTCTCAATCTCAAAACCCGCCTGGACACTTTCCTGTGCAACCTGTTGTAGAGAACCTGCTTTGGCAGGGGGATTGGATTAGATGATTTCCTGAGGTCCCTTCCAACCCCTACAGTTCTGTGATTCTGTGATATATAAACGCATATATACACCTATATCTATAAGCCACTTAACATGAAATTCCTAATGTTGAAACAAGCCATCAGAGCTAAGCCATCCACTTACCCAGCTGGGACAGTCTATGATATTTCAGAAGCAGGAGAGACAGCTTTGGTTATTTTTGGGGATTTTTATTATTTTAATCTTCTTGCCATTAAAACAAATATAAGAAATTCTTAGATAACTAAGCAACAGGGAAACAGTCTGCTGTCTGTTTGGTTTCAGAGCCTTTGGCAACAGTCAATTAAGCCCCATTACTTATGCTCAGCACTGAAAGAAGGAGATGGGACTGGCTCCCCCAGCTACAGTGTTTAAAACACCCATCTAGAAACTTACATTCAAGTTTTCTGTAGAACAACAATTTTAAGGCGTATTTTTTATTTTCTCAGAGACTGCTGTAATTACTAGACTATGAGAGAAGGTTTGTTCAGTTCTAGTTTGTGCCAAACAATAATGAATTCAGGAAATGTGCAAATAACTAAGATTGTCTAAGTGCTTGCATTTCATAGGGAGCCTTGGATTATAATCCTTGTTGATAACAACATCAACAACACAATGTTAACAACCACAAGAGCAATTGCAACCATCCTAGTAAAGAGCAGATCTGTATGGATGGTCTACTTGGATGATCTACAGTCAGATACAGTAGTCACCAGGAAAGAAAATAAACACTGATAATTTAATTTTAAAAGTTTCTTTGGTTTTGTTTTTTATTTTGGGGTGGGGTTTTTTTGTTTTGTTTTTGTTTTTTGTTTTTTTTCTGTTTGTTTGTTTTGGATTTTTTTCATAAGCATCCATATTTTGAACAATATCCTCCATGGTTAAAATAGAATAGCCCTCAAAGTAGTGTTACATTGATTGCACTTCCTAAAGATCTTTTCTTCAGAATGTAATGATGCCCTATCACTCAGAGCATCTGTTTGCAAAGATGAAACAGTCAAATAATGAGAACATTTTCTAGAGATAAACCAGGCAGCCCAAGCTATATATGAGCATTACAAACATTTTGTGTCACTTGATACACTAGCCAAATTTTTCACTTAGAAGCAGATTTCAAATTCTGCCCTTGAATTTGTCCACTAGAAAAGGAGTAGTTCCTGGAAATAATAAAATTAAATCACAGTGCTTTTATTAAAGAGAGAAACTTTTCTGGTAATGATGAAAGCAAAATTTAATGAAATCCACTTGTCCACCTTGATGCAGTTAAAATCACTGATCTGCTTCTTAGATATCAAGAAGGTATTTGACCAGGTCAAATAGACCTTCTTTCCTATACATTGTGAAATCCTGGATTTGGCTTTTTTTTTTTTTTTTTTTTTTTTCCCCCACTACAGGTATGTGTTTTGGTCAATGGTGGGTTATCATAACAGTTTTTCCTTCAGAGGACCACTGGTTAAGAATATCAATATGTTATCTTGCTCTTTAATTTCATACATTTTTCAGTGGTTCAACTAATAGGAAAGTGCTCATACTTGAAGAATAATTGGTGCTAAGGGAAAATATATTGGTCCTCCGCATGGGTACTTTTATTTTTAACCACTGGTTTGTACTTCCTAATTTTACTTACATGCCCAAGAATTTCAATACAATCTCCATATACTATTAATAAAGCTGTTTACAAATTCCAGTGCTACTAAAGCTAATTAAAACCATTCTTTCTCATTAGATGGATTTCTCTGAAGTTAGGAAGGATTCGACAGGAAAAAGATGGTATAATTTTAAGATACTAAATTTTAAGTGTAGAACTCCAAACTACAACTTTCTGTCCTGTCAGACAATTTTTAAAAACACAATGCAGTCTTCTGTGATTAAGAAGGAAGACTACAGAACAAAGTTTTGTAGAATAAAATAAATTTCTGGAAGATAATTACAGTTTTATGTACTTGTTTGTAACTTTTCATTTTCAATGTTCTTTCTTTCCCATCTCACTTAATGGGTGCTTGCAATTTTAGAATTCATTAGATTAATCCAGAGACATAGGCTAGGTGGATTTCTGTGGAAATGACTACAGCAGGTCACAAGAATCAGTTTACTTTTCTTGTGTTCAATCTTCCAGACTGCCTTAATTTAGGAAAAAACAAACCACCGCTTTTAACAGACTCTGTCATGCATGACCCAGAGCTTAACACAATTCAGTTAGATACGGAATTAAACATGAGCTACTTTATGCAATTTAATGCATGTCAGGTGGCATGTAAAGAACAGGAAGATGTGTTTGAATGAATTTTTGGCCCTGTTTCTATGTGAATACCTGTGGGAAATGAAAGAAAGGAACGAAAAGTAATTATAAAAATATTTAAATTTCCTTGTCTGCTATAGTCTGTTATGAAAACTAAAAGAAAAGAAAAGACAACAGTTTACTTTACATTTCAGACATTTCCTGACACCTATCAAGAGATTCATCTAACCAAAAGGAACAAGATTTCAGTTTCATTTTTTGTATTCAATAACTGTTCAGAGGCAAGGAGCCTGATGGAGATCGGCTTCCTGCAGTGGCAGCTTTCCAGGCATCCAGCCCTGGAGAACACAAGGCTCTGTGGAGCACAGCTGGTCTAGCTGCCTCAATGCTGGAGCCCTTCAAAGTTATAGCCTTTCACATCATCTTCTTTCAAGCAGAGAAAGGAAAAAATGAACCATGTTAACACTGTGTGGCCTCTCCCATATCTGTAATTAAAAGTGCAGTGGTGCTCATTTGGTGGGAGAGTTCTTGGGCACTGTCAGTTATTTCAAAGTCAAACTTTTTAGCATAAGCCTGTTGTTGTGAACCTGTCTGCAGTCACTAGAGAAAGATCACCATCTTCAGAGTTATCTCCATCCAAAAATACCTACTCTTTATCTCTTTGCTGCCCCATGCTGTTATGAGCACCCTAGTGTTTCATTTGGTCTTCTGTGAAGCAGCAGGTAAATCTGTTCATTTTGGGGTTCACCTGCTGAGGACACATGCTCTTACATCCCTCTGGGCTTTGAAGAAAGAATTATTCTTCTGGTTTCAGCGATAACTTCTGAAGGAACTAGATTGGGTATTTAAAGCAAGGTAGAAATTTTTAGCCCATGTTGTATGGCTTAGCTGCACTGGGCTTGGAACCGTACTGGCAGTTTTATTCTTGGCTTCCCTCTCCAGTATTAACTGAAACATAATAAAAATGCCAAGGGTATTGATTCAATGTGGAATGATCATTCTTGTGTACCCTTCAGTGTCTAAAATGGCAGAAGACAACTATCTATAAGCATCTGAATTGGTCCCAAAGTTTTGTAGCACCAGCTGTTGTCAGAAACAGCAGTACTTTCTGGTACTTTTCTTTAGCATGTGCACTCAGATTGTGCAGTCAGAGTGTAAGGCTCATCTCCACATTCCTAGAAGTCTCAACTATTCAGAACATGCTCCCAGTGTTTTTTATTGCTGATAAAGCAGGTCAAGTCTGATAGATACTTTATTCAGCATCTGAATTTTCTGTGTTGTGCATTAAGCAACACGAGCCTTTGCCTAACACAAAAATTCAGTTAGAGCCTCTTAAAGATGTGGCTTCTCTTTGCCACAAAATAACGGAGGCTGCCTTCATTAGACCTTTGCCAATAAAAGCCTGTGTGCTCTGTGTGCATGGAAGTCAAGCATTCACAGGCTTCCGTAGGCAATTTGCACAGCCAGGCTCTGCCAAGGGCTGCCGTCCTGGCACTGTGCACTTGTGAGATGCACACAGGGGCCCACCAGAGCATAGATCATATAAACATATAATTGTTTAGGTTGGACAAGACCTTTAAGATCATCGAGTCCAACCATAAATCTAACATGCCAAGTCCACCTCTAAACAATGTCCCTAAGTACCACATCTACACCTCTTTTAAATACTTTTAGAGATGGTAACTCAGCCACTTCCTTGGGCAGTCTGTTTGAGTGCTTGACAACCCTTTCAATGAAGGAAATGGTGAAGGAGATGGTGACTCCAACCCTCACCCCCTTTCCCCAAGCATAGGTGGGGGTGCAGTGTCAGACAGGCAACAACTGAACTCTGCTCTCTAGTTTATACAGTGATTTATCTTTATCTTCTTAGGGGTGGGAGGGCAGTGTGACAAAGAGAAACACTGAAGAGGAATCACCAAACTGAGAGGCTGGAGGAGGGAAAAAGGATGGGAATGCTTGACAGAATTTCTGTCAAGTCTTTATCCCATTGGGGGAGGCACCCAGGCCACACCTGTGTAAAAGCAGGTTGAATCACTGCAGCCAGCTCCACCAGCCTCTTTATGTGCCCTGCAAAAAGCCAAGCTCACAGCTTACTGTTGTCCCGCTGGGCTAAAGAAGACAGTTCATCTACTGGGCTCAGCAGATCCACCCAACACAAGGAAGCTGCCCTCCTCTCCAACTCTTTCTTATCCCTTGCCAAACCCCCGGAGGCTATAATTTCAACCTCTTCCATTTCAAACGTGCTCTGAAGCCTGAAGCTTACTTCATCCTATAACTCTCTTAACTTCCGTTGTTATTATTATGCTGCTTGTCCCTTAGTACGGTTACGAGATGTCTGACAACTCCACCTTCAGCCCGGCGCAGTTGCAATGACAGCTCGCAGGTTGGCCTTGACATCTGGAAAGAGAGAGTGTGGTTATACAATAAATAAGAGGGTTATACAATAAATAAGAGGGTTAAATACAAACCATCATTGAAATAGCTTGTTGCATTGGTTTAATTGTATTAATTGCATCTTTAATTGATATTTATGTGTCTCTCATTAACACAGCAGGACTAGGAGGGATGAAGAGAAGGCAATCGCAAGCACAGAGCCGCTAATGTACTATTCTTTTCTACTAACAGTGTTCTCTTTATGATCATGAGAAGCCAAAACTAACTTCCATTAAAATAAATAGAGATTTTCTTTTTTACTTTAATATGTCAGAAAACAAGTGTAAGTTCTACCTTTAATACAAAAAATCCTCATTGAACTCAAGGGTCTGTGCTGAGTGCTGTTGGTGTTCACCGCCTTGCTCCTTCCCCTCTTCCTCTCTTCACCCCCTGAGTTCTGTGGCTCTTTTAAAGCCTCTCCTAATTTGCAACAGGATGAGAGGAAAGTTTACATCCTACATATTTTTTCAAGCCACGCACAGGAACTGTAATGTAGCAGTGCAGAGGCACTCCAACTAATGTACTAATTGGATGCAGATGTGTTCTGCCTCTTGGAAAAATAAGACCAACTGGATGATCAACAAGAGCCAAATGGGTAATTTCTTTTTAAACAAATTGGTTTTATTAACTTAAAACTGCCCATAATCCAACTAGTCTGGCAGAGTTTGGATACTAGGAAACCACAAGCAGTGTGTGATACCTGTTATTATCTCATATGACTTTTGGCTGTGATCTTGCCATTCTGAATAAAGGACTAACATGTAACACTGAAGTCTCTCTTAAATAAAGGGTAGCACGTGTGAGTGCTGCCCCAGGAGCTGGCCAGGAAATGAACTGTGATTCAGGCTAAATTATTTTCTTGCTCCCTACTTTCTTCAGAAGGAATGCATTTCTATACTCTGCCCACAGAAATCCCAGCTCCCACCCACACTCAGTGAGCAAAGAAGGGCGCTGGCAGGGGACAGGAAACCATGCTAGTCTTGCTCTTAGTAGAGAAGAAGGGTTTTAGTGATTACTCTCAATGCTACTCATGATCCTATCAGCCACCAAGACACATGGGCTACTGAGACTGACATTTTAAAGTTAAACATAGGGCCCTTTCATCTAAGAGATGCTACTGTCAGACAGCAAATTCTTAAATAGCTCACTCCTTTGAGAGTGACGGGAGGAGTGAGATGTCAGTGTGAGTCAAGAGGCTGCAAAGTCAAAAGGATCCCACTGAACATGAATCCCTTGGTGCTGCTTGACAACCTTGACTTTTCTGAGAGACAGATGACCACAAGAAGGGCCAAGAACTGGACTTTTTTGATTATTTTTCTTCCTTCGAAAGCCAGTATATTTTTATTCCCCTGCTGCCAGTTTTATTTCTGTGGAAAAATAACCCATCCTGTAAAATGATTGCTATGACTTTACTAGTGACAGGAGCAAAACCAATGGGTATTGTCAATATGTTTTAGAAGCAAAATGGGTGGAAGAGTCAATAGCGTTAGTATCTATACAGGTAGCTCCACTAATGTCCACAGCACTGCATCTCTCTTCTTGAACCCTCTGACATTACTTGATCTCAGAGTCCGTCTCCTTGGGTGATGATTAGTGGTTTGGGAGGGCAGACAGATATTTTAATTTCAGAATGAGGGATTGAAGGCTACAGAATCACATCTAACAGTTACTGTGGGAGGTCTCTATTTTCCAGGTCAGTTAGAGCACCTTTTTTTTGAAGACATAAAACATAATTCTATAAATAAACCCAGTATCAATGAAGCCTAGATAGAGTATCAATGAAACCTAGGTATGCATTTTAGCTTTTGTGAGCAATGAAAAATATTAACAATGGCAGTATTCTTACCCCTGAAAACAATAAAAGGATAAGAAAGAGAAAAAGGAGATAATTTACCACAGAATACAGAAACCATAGACATTAACTGAAAGCAGTAGAAAAAAAACCCCAAGATTTTGGTATTTCCTATTAGTGATTTGAGATAACACAATTTAGAAGTGGCTGTCTTGCAAAGATAGCTTTGTACCAGAACAGTAGGGGATGAATAGCAGATTTGAATAATTATGTTTGAGATGAATGCCAGTTCAGATTATTTATGATTAAAATAATTTCAGATGTACCTTCTTTTGGTTTTAATTGTAGAAATGTGCTGAGAACTACAAGAGGAGTAAATAGCAGTCTAGTGAAACCATGTGAGAGATGTTTATTTGAACTAATTAAAGAACAGGAGTTAAATACTAAAAAGAGAAAGAAGAAGGTTGCAAAGTTGCATATGTTCAAACATAACAGACAAGATACTTTAGTTTTTAATGAAAGAACCAGTGGAAGCCAGGTTGGGATGCTCAAGTCGCATGAGATTCAGGAATGGACACTGCCCTCATGTAGAAGAGTTACAAGTCATAAGATGCAACCATGTTGTGGATCTGCATGCTCTGTGCCAGGAGATACTAACAGACACCCAGACACTTCTGGGCTTCAATTCTTACCCTTCAGGTAAATCCATTTGTGTTAAAAAACACACTTTTGAAGAATTTTCACTAGAAACTGGCCAGGCCCCTAAAGCCATGCAATTTATCTAATGGCTTATTGAAGCATCCAAATATAAACCTCTTGAGGTCATGCTTGAAAACATACAAAGATAACTCTCATACAGACCCACAAGTTTGAGAGAGACCATAAAAAAACAAAAAAGATTCCAGTTAATAAATTTTGAGAAATATATTTTTCAGTCCTTTTTAAACCTCTCGATTAATGAAAAAAAAACAAAAAAAACACAACAACAAAAAACCCCCCAAAAACCCAACCCTGTTGCATAAAGTGATTTAGTTAGTAATTCACACATTATATTGGGTTTCCCAAGGAACCTTTTTTAGCCTCCTGGAACCGTGTGCAGATGCTGATGGTTTTTGTCTATTGAGCACTCGTTAGGATCAGAGCAAGATTCTTTGCTGTCCTCTCTCATAGGCAATGCAAATGACAGTGACCAGATAAGAGCAGGGATGCTCCAGCGCCATGCACATGACTGGGTAATTTTTATGTTTTTATTTTTTACTGGTAGGCATACCTTGGAAACAGCTGCAAGAATCATATTCTAGGTTTCATTTCCAAAGCTGTGCAGCAGTAACTTTGGCATCCAACACATCTGGCCTTCAGTTGTATTCTCACAGTTTCACTGTGTTTGGCAGCGTATGTGGTAGAGATCTTGCATTCACAAGTTCAAACCACAGAAAGATTTCATTTGGAAGATACCTTAACCAGCTTTCTTCTTGAATCCAGGCTAACCAAAGGACTAAAAATCTAGTTAGAGTTAAAACTTAATCTGTTGCAAAATATTATTTTTTTCAGTCTTGGAGTTTTACACCCCAAACAATGGTTCCCAAATTTTCTATTCTCAGGCAATGTTGTCTGCCTCCATCATCATTGTACTAAATACAGTTGTCTGTGTAAATGGCATACTCTTTCAAATCACCATGTGAATCAGCTACAGTTCACCTATCATGGTTTTGCAGACTGTCAATGATGTGGGGATGGCAATTTGATAATTTTTGTTTTAAAACGTATAGAAACGACCATAGTTGCATTTGTGGCTTTAGCCTAAATAAACTACTCTCAGCTGGCATAGTAATAATCATGTTATACAGATTCTTTCTAATATCACTATGACAAATTCAAATTAGACGTAGATACAGTTACAGAATCCGTATCAAATGAGATACTGATACACTACGATTTTCAGGAGAAACATTTCAAAGTGGTAACTTCTAAGGCAGGATTTGTTTTTAGAACTTTTGTTCCACAGCACTGTAATTAAAAAGCCTGACATGATTAAAACCCAACTTGTTGGAGAACTTTGCTTCTCAGCTGGTAATATCTTATGTATCTGATTTTCAGTTCTGCATTTAAAGGTTAATTTTGCCATTCTTTTTATTCACTACTCTACACAATTTTGTTTATCTTTCAGAAGCCTGCTCTGGCAGTATTTCATAGACTGTTATACAGTTCTGACACTCTGGGCTCCAGCTAGTCAAATGCTTAATTTCTGTCCTGGCTATATTTGTCTGTGGCTTAGAGATATATTTGCTAACAAAGTCGTGGAATGATTTACAATTACATAGATATTGTCCCAGATCTGGATGAACTTTTAGAAAATCTGCTCCATAAAGGACCACAATAAGATATGTGAATAGCCTGTATCTTAATGTCATATAAAATATCAGGGTAGCTTTCTATAATAGGAAGACATGTACTACAGAACAGCAAACTGGTGTGTATCGTATGCTGCTGCCCTGCTGGGCTCTGAGCAGCCAGCTGGTTTCACTAATCTTGCCACTTGCTGGAGAAGCCATTGATTCTGCCAGTGTTTGGGTAGTTGCTCTGCCCTGGGATCTGTCAGAGCTATTGCACATCCATCTGGCAAAAGGTTTAGTGATGCACAAGAGCTCCAGCCTCATGAACAAATGCAGAGCAGTGCACATTGATGCCAAATAGAGATACTGGCAGAGCTGCCTTGCCAGGCAGTTGATCTGTGCAAACATTACAGAGCTGACATAACCCCTGACGCACTGCGCAGCCACGTAACACTGTGCACGTCCATTCATCGCCTCTGGAGGTGAATGGGTGCTTGTCCTGAAAATGGCTAAGTCAGCAGTCTTAAACATACATGAAAAGTCTGAGCCCTTGAATGTAGAAACGACAGCTACAAACCTATTTCATTTGGAGGAGTGTTCACTTAGCATGTTTGAGTAGTGTAGTGCTTATTGAAGTAGCCACCTAGAAAAACAGGCAGATGAAATTCAAGGCTAACTTCAGAATTCCAGGGGAAATTTAAAAAAAAAAAAAAAAAAAAAAGAATCAGACTCAGTTCTGAAAAGTTTCTAATATTCATTAATTTATAGGGTCTATAGAGTAAAATGCATTGGTGAGAAGTTAAATATTCTAACAGTTAGCTGCAAAACAAGAGGGACCGTTGGAAGGAAGAGAATGACAAAATCAATGTACTTTTATAGACAGATAAAATATCTAAACTCATTTCCCTATAACTAATAATGGCATTTGAAACCTATTACCACACTGTAGTAAAATGAAACAATAACAACTGTTCTAAAGATATTCAGCTTCTGGAACATTAGAAGTTAGAAATTAAAAGTAATTAACCAGAGATTAGTTGCTAGGAGGAAGCACAAGCAAAATGCAGCTTGGAATATGATTACATATCTCTCAAGGGGACTCTCAGTAGTGCCATTGTGGCTGTAAGATTTCTGAGCTTTCTTAAAAGCTTCAAAAGCATCTGTACAGGGCCCAGCCTGAAGGACCTCACCTGTAACAGAAATCTATGAGTATGTGGTCAAAAGTGAAACAGTAACGGGTTTAGTAAGGAGGTCACCATGTGACCTTCTTTTTAATCTAGCTCAAGCCATTTGACCCATGCCAGAATATAAAAGTAGGTTTTATCAACAGGTTATTTTACTATTTGTGTCTTATGGTCATATTTTCAAAATTGCTGGAGAACTGATTGCTGAAGGTATAAATCAAGCTGTCTTGTGACAAATACAAAGCCACAGCTCCATATCTATGTATGAAAGCACTTTATTAAAAAAAAAAAAAAATCCCGTGGTAATACAACAAGCAAATCTGTATCAAAATAGGTGGCCTAGAAGCACTGTGGTTTTGCCTGAGAATGAGAAATGGGAAATATAACCAACTAGTACTCTCCTTTCTGCATGGTCATATTTGGTTCTAAAACTTTTTCGGAAATTCAGAAAGTATCAGGAAGGGTATCCTGGGTGAAGCTAAATTATTTCTACTCTCTTCTCCTTTTTCAACTTTAGTTAAAAAAAAAAAAAAAAAAAGAGTAGTCGTAGCCTCGATTTCCATATTTTACAATTATGTCTTGTTAAAGGAGTGGTTATGTTGAAACTGTCATTCTGGTTTCTTTTAGTGTTGAAAGTCATATACAGTAGTGAGACTGACACAACCAGAGGCAGTCATTTGGTTTCTGACAGTCACTGGCTACTCAATGTAGATGCTTTCTGCTTTACTGCTACTTTTCTACAGAGAAGGGAGAAAAGTGCATGCTAACGGCTAGAAGTTTTGGCAAATGTAAGCTTTCCTCCTTTAAATTCTTTTCAGAGAATGAGGCACTTGGCTGCTTCTGGAAAATTCATGAATCATGGTTTCCAAAGTCTTTGTCACAGCTCCTATTGTAACAAAAGCTAGACGGACAATTGGTAATAATTTACGCAGAAGATGTAGCCACTTTCTCTATTTTAGAAGTTTGCTTCAAGACAACTGTGAGAATTACAGATTTACTCACTCTTCATTATTGTTTAATTCTTGGAGTGAGTGAACAGTAGTCTGAAGGTTGTTTGCAATCTGTCGGGTGCAAATATTTGTTACTTGTCGAAGGCTTTGTCCTTCAATTGCTCTACCCAAGCAAGGGTTTCAACCTGAGATGTGCACCACTGCATGCATGTGAGCTGTCTGTCCCAGCTAGTAACTTCACAACAAATTACATGAATTAATAAATTTTGTGACTTTGCAGGTGCTAATCTAAGCTTTAGAGATGACAGAAGTTTCTGAAGAGCCTTTCGTTCTTCCAGGGAAAGAGTGAGTAAGCACAATGGGAAAGGAAAACTGCCAGAAATAAGGAGAGCATGCTGAAAAATTTAAGTCTCTCATTTTCTTCCTTTGCAGGAATATCATTATATTTGGCCACATGCATATATAGACTTAAAAATAGCTGGATTCCTTCCTGACTAAGAGGGAGAAGGGTATAAACCATATGTATTGGCTGTCCAACCGACTTAAATCTACATGTGAATTTACATGTGTGGTCCTGGCTGTGACTGTTGTCATCGTGAGTCTGTATGAATGCCTGCCAGGTACTCTGGAAACAAATCCATTCCCTGCAGTACTAAAACCACTATCCTTCCTGAGCAGAGCCCTAGCCAGCTTCGAGGAGCTTGGAAGGGGTCTTTAAGGGAAATATATTGATGATTTCAGTGAACCAATGATGTGCATGCTGCAAAGCTATTTATTTATTAATAATATACATAATGTCCTTTTCTCTCTTATGATAGGAACAGCATTTGCAAACTTGCTTTTCTTCCAAAACTTCTTTCCAGCTACTTTGCTGCCCAAAAGCTCTGTTGGCTTTCTCTCGGGAACGCAGCACAAGTGTTTTCTAGCTGGCTTTTTGGATTATTCCAACTACATGGTCTCTGGATGCTTTCACACCTCCACAGACATAATTCTGCTCTGTGCTTCAGGAGACAACTTTCAAAAAGTTCATCCACTGACAGAGCTATGGCTGGTCTGGACAGTCCCCTCCATGCTCCATGGCCATGTTTAGGGTATGGACTTCCAGTTTTTCATCTATTTTACTTCCAAAAGTAAGCTTAATTACTCCAACCCCTTGCCCCGAATGGAGGACAAATATTATTCCCTTCAGTTTCAAGATTTCATCCAGTTTGTGCCATAACAAGAAAGAACAGGAAATAATAAGGGCTGAAGGACTTCCCTAAGCATGAATTTTCTCTCTATGAGGATGAGGGGAACAGTCACCATGGGGTTATCACTAATATGTCTAAGCTGTACCAGCACTGGCTTAGCAATGTTGGAAAACTGTATCAAACTGCTAAATAGAAACACATTTGGGATCTTTAGACAAGATGAAAAAGAACTGAGATAGCAGTGACTTAGAGAAGATAATTAAATGCAGAGGATTTTGTAGTTCTGGAGAACTCCAGAGAAGGTCTGTCTACCTGCAGGAGGAGAGCTTCAGTTTTGGTTCAATCAGTTGGTTTTGCCTATTTTTAGGGTAAAATAGGCAAACTGATAGAACTGATAGAACTGCTGCCAAAATGCAACTGCCACCTGTTTCAGATCAAATAAAGAGGTTTTTTTCAGTAGTGAAGATAAAAAGTACTGGAAGTTTTGCACACCAGTTGAACTACAATCCTACAGTTGAGTAATTCTGTTTTGCGATATTTTTTCAGACTAAAAGTTTCTCACACACAGATTTTTTTTATTAATTTCAGAAGATGGCTAGTTTGCCAAAATTCACCTATCCGTCCAATGAATTTGCCATCCTAGAGAAAATAATAATGTAATTCATTAAAACTAGTATTCATTTCTAGCTGTGTTTAAAAATTGATGTTTTTAAGGAAGCTTTCCCATTCCCTACACCAAAAGCATGTATGTAGCTAATGTCCATAGATAATAAAAACTCCCTGGAAAAGAACCAAAACATATCTCCTCTGCATCTGAAGGGCATCAGACAAGCAGAGGGTAAAGAGTTTTAACTTGGTCCCTTGCCAAATAGACCATACCTCTGTGAGAATACAGATCAGACAAGAAATAAGCACAAATGTATAAACCCCTGAAAATTCTAGAAAAACCTGGAATCCTCCCACTATCCAGAAGCCCTCTCTGATAGCATTTCCCTCCTATCTCTGCCCTTTTATTCTGCTGGACTAGTTGCAAGCCCTAGTAAAGGAACTCAGTCAGGATTGACAAATGATTTTCCTGTGCTTACTCTGATAATACTTGCTGTTGTGGGAAAGATGTATTTTGTGTCACTTAGCCCAAATCAGAAAATACAATGTTGTTTTTAACAAACAAAGCAGCAGTTTTCTTCTCTTAAAAAAAAAATAAATATATTTTTAGAACATACTGAGGCAATGATTGGCAGGTTAGATGATAAGCTGCACCTCAGCTCAGTGCACTACACTTCTGTGTGTGTTAAAATGATGAATGCACTGATGTGGTCAACCCTAGCAAACTACTTTGATGCTTATTAGGCCTCTGACTCACAGTGAAAAAAAAGACAAAAAAATAAAATAAAATAAAATAAAAAATTAAAATAAAATAAAATAAAATAAAATAAAATAAAATAAAATAAAATAAAATAAAATAAAATAAAATAAAATAAAATAAAATAAAATAAAATAAAATAAAATAAAATAAAATAATGAAAAATAAAAACCTACTGAGGCAGGACAAAAAAAAAGGTGGAGGACACACAGGGTTATGAGCAATTTAAGCTTTCCTTAGCTGGGCTACACCCAGAGCATCTCTTTGGATGGCCAAGGAACAGTGATACTTAGTATTTTAAAATTAACATTTAGGAATGGAAGAAGTCCATATGATTCATCTAGATTCATTCATTATCTGTCTAGCTTTAATACCTAGTAATATTTTTATCTTGTAAGTACTTGCATATCTATTTCTTTCCTCAGTATGTTCTTGAACTAAATATACTGCTACTTTTGGTACTAAGAGATTACCCAGTGCAGAAAAAAGTGATCTCCCTTGGCGTATACTTATTTCATTTATCTAAGTTTGTGCATTCTATAAATTATTCAGAGAAGTCATATTAGTGGATCAACAACAGATGTGGTTCATCAGGTCATATTAACAATCTTGGACCATTAGGTTGGTTAGGTGCCAAAGTACAACAGAGAGTGAATTTACAATGCAGATTTTCAGAATAATCCTTCTCTATGCAGCATCAAAGTCCATTTGTGAGATATTCCTATAAAATTGTCAGTGCATCCCCATCCCTGGAGTAAGGGATGAAATCTGGGACCTTTGGGAACACACTGTTTAAATGTGCAACTTTCCTGCCATCCCTCTTCTTACTGCTCTGAAGATGATTGCAATCAGGAGCTCCATGCAGGCAGCCATTTTGTGGATTACCTATTCACTTCTGCATGCTTTCAAAGTGCTCCAGGAGGATTTTTGCCGAAGATTTTCCTGTCACCTTTTTCTTCCTTTTACTGGTCTGTGTAGAAAATACCTATAATGGGGTGCAATTGAGAGGTTCTGATTGTCCCTCCATTCAGTTGCCTAGGAAACAGACTTGTGGATATCCAGCTTTTTTCTTCATTACTGAAGATGCCATTTACAGCTGATTTCCTCCTATGTCTCCTTTGCTGTGTGCATTACCAAAAAAGAAACAACAGAATAAAGCTTATCCTGTTGTTTAGTTTGCTGTTTTAAGGTGTTATTTCTTTGGAGAATGTTTAGGTTATAAAGTCTGAATACACTGCTCATGATTGATAACCACACCACAGGCAATATAGATAGCTGAAGATACCACATAATTAATTACTTTTTTTTTTCTTTTTTTCTTTGTGCTTAATGGGAAAGAGTCAATGTAAAGTGGGTTAGATTCCATCAAATTCTGTATCTAGTTATACCTGTGAAACATTACCGTGGTACTAAATAATCTGAAATTCAAATTGAAAAAAAAGAGGAGAGAAAATTTGTTTCCTTCACTCACTTTAATGTATGCTTTTGTACACTAACATGGAGGAAAATATTAATTTTGAGGCTGTGCCATAGCATGTCCTGCTGAGGATAGATCTTAATCACTCTGAGGACTTTAACCCTAAAAAGCTCAAATTTGACATCTTCCTGTGAGAAGGTGTAAATGGTGACTCACTGTACTATTTAAGTGCAGTATAAATTTATTCTCATTTAAAGAAAACACATTAATCATAAAGACCTCCAGGTAATCATTTAGATGTATGTTTTTCTCCTCTCCACTTCCTTCTCTATTCTTCTCCTTTGTTCTCATTCTTATTATTTTAGCTCCTTCTATTTCCTTTCTTCCTCTCATCCATCACACTTACCTTTTTTATCTTTTTCCCTTTATCTTTATCTGTCCCTCTTACTATTTACTTTATTTCTCTATAACTGCTTTTCTTTAACAGTCTTCCTAGCCCTTCCTCCCTTTTCTTCACCTCCTAGGAAGCATGTCTCTTTTGAGAAATGTACCATATTTGGTTTCAAAGTCATATCCTGCCCATTCTGGTTTGAAAATTATTTATACCAGTAATAGAGTATTGAAGGGCTGACTAGCAGTAGAGAAGGTTGTTTATAGGCTAGAAAGGAACTGAAAAGCATTAGACTTTTCCTTACTGCACCAGTTTCTCTTCACGTGATTCCCTTGTTTTGCATCCCCCAGGTTTGGGGAGATCAACTTAGGACCACCAAGCTTTCACCCCTCAGCAGTCTCCCTTAATCTCAGACATCCTTAACCCTGCCTAATCCTCTCTTCTGTCTCTCTCTGCTACTCTTCCTGCCCCTCACGGCCCTCTCTGCTGTTTTTTTCTGCCTCTTTCTGCCTGACATCCATTTTCCTCAGATTGTTCTTTCCCCCAATTATATCTCTGTCCTTCTGACCCCAGGATGACTGCGTAGTTGCCCTGGCCCTAGTTTTTTTCTATTGATTATTTTCTCAGTGCTGTTTGTTCCCTTTCTCCTTTCCTTGCAGTCTCCTTTTTCTCTATTACTTATCTGTAAACAACTTGGTCTGGCTCTTTTTAGTATAATCAGCCACTCCAAGCTGCAGCAAAGCAGCTAGAATTGAACACAAGTTAAACACTAAAAAAAAACCTGAAAAACAACAACAACAAAACCTATCATTTACAGGACTGGCCCACAGTTCAGATGATAGAGAAAGAAAAGTAAGAGCAGTGCCTCTTGCCCATGAGTCAGTGCTGGCAGAGGAAGAACAACAGTAACAATTATTTTTGGTGTCTTCCTCTTTCTTCTCTGGCCTCAGGTCCATCCTTCATAGAATAGAATTGTATCGTAGAATAGTTTGGGTTGGAAGGGACCTTAAAGATCATCTAGTTCCAACCCCCTTGTCATGAGAAGGGACACCTTCTACCAGACAAGGTTACTCAAAGCCCCATCCAACCTGGCCTTGAACACTTCCAGGGAGGAGACATCCACAGCTTCTCTGGGCAACCTGTTCCAGTGTCTCACCACCTTCACAGGAAATAATTTCTTCCTAATATCTAATCTAAACCTCCCCTCTTTCAGCTTAAAGTCATTTATCCTTGTTCTATCACTAACTGCTCTTATGAAAAGTCCCTCCCCAGCCTTCCTGTAGTCCCTTCAGGTACTGAAAGGCTGCTATAACATCTCTCTGGAGCCTTCTCTTCTCCAGGATGAACAGCCCCAACTCTTCCAGCCTGTCCTCATAGGAGAGGTGCTCCAGCCCTTGGATCATGCTTGTGACCCTCTTCTGGACTCATTCTAACTGGTTCATGTCTTTCTTGTGTTACTTCCTTCTAAAATTCCCTCTTCCACAAGGAAAATATACCTCGGGTATCAACGCGTCTTTACTGCTGTCTCGAGAAGCTCAGATGGCAGGTTTGAAAGAGGAAGAGTGAAATGGTGGTCAGAAATTATGGCCTGTTTATTTATCAACACACTAATAAAAGTGGGAAAGAACATAGTGCTGAGTGTATTTTTAATTCTTACACTTGTTCTTCAGGCAGTGCTTTACTCTACAAATATGGAGGTGGTAGAGGGGTGTTAGAAAGGGATCAACATTAATTTATTGATGTTATTTACCAGCTGAAGCTGAGAGGGCAGTTTTTTGATTAAAAGTTTTCCTGTTTTCATCAGAAAATGCTAATGAGTAGGAGCAAAACCAGAGGTTTTCATAGGAACATATCTAACACATTTATTGGGAAAACTTTTCCAATCTAAGTTGGCATTCCTTTCCAAAACCCTCAAAATGAACATCCTGCCCCAGTATAATAATTATTTTGGTTGGAGCTTTCTGAGGGAATTGCTTCAACTCCTTATTTTTTCTAACTGAAACATTTATTTGAATCTGCATATTTAATAACTCGAGTGGCTGCCTCTGTCACAACAGTACCGATTTGTCTTTAGTGAGGTAATAGTTCTCATTTTCATAGTGGGCCTCTATTTTACATCAGTGAGGATTTAAAATTTATTTTTTATCTTGATAAATTTCAGAGTACAGGGAAAAACTTCATTATTACACAAATACGTCCTGAAAGGCATATTCCAGAAACCTACTGCATGTGTCTTCTATTCCTCATCCACCCACAACATCCTGAGTCAACTTTCTTCTCCAAGGGATGGAGAAGCTGACAAGGAGAGGTGCTATGTCGGGTCTTGTTCTCACCAACAAGGAGGAGCTGGTGGGGAATTTGAAGCTCAAAGGCAGTCTTGGATGTAGTGACCATGAAATTGTGGAGTTCAAGATGATGTCTCAAGAGAACTGGTGGATGAAGTTGCCAAGCCACTGTCCATCATATTTGAGAAATCCTGGCAGTCTGGTGAAGTCCCCACAGACTGGGAAAAGGGGAACATAACTCCCTTTTTTAAAAAGGGAAACAAAGAATGTCCAGGGAACTACAGGCCGGTCAGTCTCACTTCTGTGCCTGGCAAGATCGTGGAACAGATCCTCCTTGAAACTATGCTAAAGCACATAGGAAGTGAGGAGGTGATTGATGACAGCCAACATGGTTTCACCAAGGGCAAATCGTGCCTGATCAGTTTGGTGGAGAATGATCAGAGGGCTGGAGCATCTCTCCTATGAGGACAGGCTGAGGGAGTTGGGGCTGTTCAGCCTGGAGAAGAGAAGGCCCCTGGGAGAACTCATAGTGGCCCTACAGTACCTGAAAGGGCTACAAAAAGGCTGGGGAGGGATGTTTTACAAGGGCAGGTAGTGATAGAACAAGGGGCAATGGCTTTAAACTGGAAGAGGGTAGGTTTAGATTAGATATTAGGGTGGTGAGACACTGGACCACATTGCCCAGAGAAGCTGTGGATGCCCCCTCCCTGGAAGTGTTTAAGGATAGGCTGGGTGAGGCTTTGAGCACCCTGGTCTAGTGGAATGTGTCCCTGCTGATGGCAGGGGGTTGGAACTATATGATCTTTAAGGTCCCTTCCAACTCAGACCATTCTATGATTCTATGATGATTCTACGATTCTACGACTATATGAATCTATGATCTTTGTCTCTGAGTCCCTCAGGTTCCCCAGGACCTCCATAGATCTCCTGAGGGAGACAAAGAAAAGAAAGAAACACCAAATAAATACAGTGAGAGGCAGGCTGAATAACCAGTTTTTGAGAATAGCTCAGCTGAAATCTGCAAGGGCCAAGCCAAAACAAAGTCTTGTTAGTAATAAAATTCAATCTCTTGTTAGATTCATGCTATAATGATAATAATTATAGAAGCTCCCTGCTTTTCTCAGTGGAGTTTTTTTGTTTGGAGTTGGGATGAATCAAAAGCCAACTTGGAAGTAAGATGTCTGACTTGTAAACTCTGTCATCCTTCTGCTAGTTGGAGTGGTCTTGAACAGAATACACATAATAAAACTGTGTCCTTTTGAATAATCCAGTGGGACTGACATTTTAAAAGATGACTGTTTTCTTCAACCAAATCAAAATGCAGTCACCCACATGACTTACAGTCAAGTTACTGTTATCTGAATAGGACTCAGCTTGAAAGGGTATCTAACAGCATGTAAAAATGCTAACAATAACCAAACTTTCTGGATTAGGATGTATGAGGACCATGCCCAAAAGATTTGTGATGGAGAAAAAAGGAAGAATCAAACATAACAGCAAGCTTACAGCGATGCAGGCATGTGATGCAAAACTTGCCTGCTTCTGCTCTGCCTCACCTCTTCCCTGCCCCTTCCTCCCTTTTTGTCTCCATTAAGGAGATTTCTGGAGAATTACTGGCTTGGTCACAATGTTTGATCAGCAGGGTAGGAGCTACAGCCTGACCTGCACACGTGAGCATCCATGTAAGTGGCTCACAGTCTAGCAATATGTGTGCTCCTGAGGAAGCCTGTGTGAGCCTCCTGCACAGGGAACTGGAAGAAGCTGGAAGGAAAGGCTCCTTCCACTTCCTAAGAAGCTCATCGCATGAGTCAGTTCAAGACGAGTCACGGTGAAGCACTGCATTATTTCACTGAATTAGGCTGTGGGGCTGTTACTAACAAAACAGAAAGAAATTGAGAACAGGATGGAAAATGGATTGCAGTAGGGAAATTTATGACTTATATGTCTTGTGTGCACCCTGTCTGCAGTCATGACCTAATTTCTCACCAAACATGAAAAAAGGTAAGATGAAAAAATTCTAGTAAAGGAGATAAAGTGAAAGACTAATACAAAACATACTAGGTAATGTTGCTGTTCTCTTTGATGAGTGCATTGGGGACTAATTTATCTTCTTTGAAAACTCTGTGGATCTGGGTCTGCTTATTGAATGAGCCTACTAGATGAATATTTTGGGTTTGTTGTTCTTGCACTTCATAGCTTTTATGTTAAATCTTTACCCTTCCTTGATAGAATTCAGTGAATCAGGTATTTCAAAAAAGATTTGTACAGTTTCTCTGTCTTTCTGTGAAGAGTGAGAATGTTTCAGGTTTGTTAAAAAATGCCATACGTTGCCCTATAAAGTCTTGAATCAGGAAAGCCTCCATTCAAGAAAACATTTAACCATATGCTTAACTTTAACTTTAGGCATATGCTTAAAATTTAGCATGTGCTGAAATTCTTTCCTGAAAAGGAATGGATTTAAGCACTTGCTTATGCTCTTTCCTGGATCGGAGCCCTATATGTTATACATCAGATTCTGCTGCCCTCACCTACAGAGTTTTTCAATTACTCTTATTCTGGTCAGTAATTTCAAAGCAATTTCAGTGATTAGGATGGCACTTCATCACTGGACACAAATAAGAATAGGAGACCCAAATTTTCTAGACATTACTGAAACTCTTATCTCTCATCAGAGACTAACTCCTGTTACCCTACAATGGTTCTGTACTGCTCCAGCATCTTTTTTAGTAACCTTGTTAGTGACTTACACAGTAAAACCTAACTTTTATCTTTGTTTACCTTTGGGTTTTGTGATCAGTATGTAGGTATTTTAGTCACTGATGGCCTAGTTTATGACTCTTGAAATTAGTTTAAATTAATTTGGCAATTTTGGACAAAGTAGATTGATTTCCCTTATTTCAGACAGAGGGGAGTGTGGATTGGTGAGAACTCTTCCACAAATGTAGATGAGTTTCCCTATTTTCTTACTTCTTTTTTCTTTTTGGAAAGTGAAAAAAACTTACAATGGCTAAGGAAAAAACCGTTTCTTTTTCACAGTCCATTCTCATAGCCATTAATAATGACATGGGTTGTCATTAGTAATGCTGAGTTAAATTCTGTTTGAAACAATATATCACTTTTATCCTTGGGTAATTAGCAGAGTTAAACACTTTCCTTTAATGTTTGCTAAACTTTAAAGATCAGAGTTTCAAAAAAGGGTATCTGCAGGCAAGGGGGGAGGGAAGCAGGCGGGCACACAAATCCCTTTGTTTATGAATGGGATTTGTTCATGCACTTCCTGCACACAAACCCAGTAAGCATAAGGATCAGAAACTACTGAGTAAAACCCTTTCTTGGGAAGTCAAAACCCTGTTATTTCCTAGAGGTCTGACAGCCCTAGCAATGAATTTATGCTTCATTATAATTAGAGCTGCTTGCACTCTATTAACAAAATAGTTTGTAATTTGTATATATTCTTGTCTTTAGACCTTTATGTTTATTTCACACATTCCCTTTTCCTTATTTCCTAGGAGATTATTAAAACACACAGTTGAGCACTAATAATAATGTAGTATGTATTCCAGACATTGAAATGCACATGCCAGACCCACCCGGGGAAATAAATCACATTTTAGTGTTTGAACTCAAGCAGCCTATGGGTCTGTCACTGCAGGCATATCTACAGACACCCTAGTGCTCCAGATAGAGCCCTCTCAGAAGAGAAACTCCAGCTGACAAACTCAGAAATACGTCTGACACTCTGCATATGCTAACTGTGCACTTGAATGGGAAAACGAAGGCATTATGCCCCACGCAGAGGCAGTTGTGGGGTGCTGGTGGGCAGTTGGCCCAAGGGACTCCTTAACCATCCCTGAACCTACCTCCCTGCCAGGGAGTCAACACCAGCCCCCTGCACAAATTTATAGCAGCTCTGCAGTGTTTTCACAGGAGCTCATTGGCTGCTGGCAGTCACTGTGAAGCCTTTCAGGCAACATATCTTAATTTTAATCTCATATAAAAAATGTTTGTGATAATAATGTTGTGTTTTCTCCAGGCATGTTTCAGTGCAGTGACATAGACAATTTGTTCATCTTGTTCATAAGTGGTGCTGCCTTCATGGAGGAGGTGATGTGAGTATTCATCAGATTCATCTGGGCTCTGACTAGGACTGGTGACCTTTCCTCTCAGGAGCTCCCCAGTGGGAGTATTTGGATAAAAGGAAAAAGGAATTTGTGCTTGGAAACTCTGAACTCTCTCTGAACTAACCCTGAACCCCATCCTAAACTCACTCACGATTATTTCAACTATCTATATCTGATTTATTTCAAATTTTTGGAACATTCGAGTTTCCATATGAATCCAGCTTTAAAAGCAGAGGACTGGATCCATTTCTTCTTTATTTATTATCTAAATTCTCCAATCTTCTTTGTCTCCTCACAGTTTGCATACAATATATATGACATGACCTGCATAGGACACTTGCTATTTTTGGTCCTTACTCAGTACACCAGTCACTGGTTATTGTTAATCTGTCTTTATCTTCTATTAGGTATAACAATATGACATTGGAGAAAGCCAATGAGAGGTCAGTGAGGGACCCTTAAATCAGCAGATCTTTTGAGAAAGCATAGGTTTAAAGTAACATCATTTTGATCTGTCTGAAAATATTACTGAAGATTTTCATTTCCTGAAAGAAAAAATATATAATAAAAATAACTAATGTGAAAGCAAAATATTAATTCATATTTATGGTTATTTTTATATGATATTATTTATATAATATTTTATATAACATTTATATTAATTACTCAGGAAAGAAACCTAATATTTAGTTTTAGTCTACAGTGCATTTCTTCACACTGCAACTTGAGTCTGTGGAGGGGAAACAAAGAATCTCACTCAAGTTACTTCCAAACTCCCAGAAATGGCCCAGAAAGGTAATACCACAACTGCTGCTCATTTGCAGTTGAAGACTGTGACTGAAGGGTAGTGAATAAGATTTTAGCACAAGTTAACAAAATAAAATATTTCACTTTTTTTTATGAAACAGTATAGAAATCACCAGAAATCTAGGTTCTATCTTATAAAGGATGTATTTGAAGCTAATGCATGCCCATGAGTATAGAAAAAAAATGTGTTTGTTCACGCTTTGTTGGGTTATACACCTGTGTAAATTAACTGGTGGCCTCTCCATTGTATCTCGGCATGATACAGAGATTTACCAGCATAAAAATCTGTTAAAGATGCCTGCTTCTAAGACTTCATCTTCTTTAGCACAACACAAAAGTGCTAAAACATTTTACTAGAAAGAATCTTCATAAAGGCTGAAAGTAAATGCAGAATTGTCAGACAGATGGAAGAATCTTGCAGAGGAACAGGCAGACAGCAATGGGTAAGAACCTACTCATGAGGATGTAGAACTGATTTTAATTGAGTTTAATCTATTTGCTTTCTTGGTTTGGTTTTGGTTTTTTTCTTATGTTTTTCAAAACAACTTTGTGCTATCAAATGTGCAACTGGCAATTACACTCCCAGCTCCTACTAGAAATAGCCGGAATGGTTATTGTTGTTGATATTATTCACAAAACAGTAGGGCTTGGAGTCAGCCAGGGACTCCCACTGTGCAAGGGACTCTACAGATGCAGAATAAAAAGATAGTTCTGTCTTAAAGTGCGGTCCTATTTCATTGTGTTGAGAGTGAATGTGTGTTCATACAATATCCCTCCCACTCTGTAATGCCCGGTTGAGTAATCTAAATCTGTGCTGATTTTTCCATAACAAGTAAGGATAAGAGACTGGAAGCTTTGCTGCAACAATAAGAGCCTTTGGCCATGCCCTGATCTATATGTGTCAGCACAGGCTCTTCTGCCTTCTAAATTGTTCCAAGGGTCCTATTTTAGATTCTCCCTATTTAGTAGTTGTTAAAAGTAGACATGCATGAATAACTATTGGGCAGAGAGTTACCCAGAGCCAAAATTGCAAAGCAGTTGCCCCTCATTCTATTGATTGCACCCAGGCTGGAGGGGAATTCCTGCAGGCTCAGCTGCTTCCTCTGACATGCTCTAAGCCTAAAGATGGGCAAGTGTTTTTACTGGATTTAATGTGAGAGGAAAACATATACTCAGTGACAATCAGCCTTTCCACAAACTCATGTTAATTTTGTTAATCTGGGAGAGAGAAGGGAAAAGGGGGAAGGGAGAAGGAAAAAAGACTGAGCATCGTTTGAAACACAAAATATTAACTGTTATTTTTAAGTGATTTTTCTAATTTTTGTTTGTCTTTTCTTTTTTAGAATTTAAGAAATCTTAATATTGCTATTTTCTTTCTTTAAAATGAAATACAGTTTCTCAAACTCTCATAAGTATATTTTGGTAGGGGTTAAACTATACATTTTCCAGAAAACTATTTAATTTGACCTAAAGTGACTATGTTTTTAAATATTTTGACATTACTACTAAGCTAAAATATCTATTGTTTGTTCATCTGAGTTTTCTACCTGTTACTGATAAGTAAACTTGCTTATAATAAAAATTGATTAATTAGACTGAGTATTTGCATAGCAGACATCTTCTTCAGGCTAATCTTTTAACTTTTTAAATTACTATATAGCTCCACAGCCCCAACAGTTTAGCTTTTCCGAGACGAAATCCAAAGGAAAAAAAAAAATGGTTTTAGCTGATAGTAAAAATTCTGAACACAAAATTCTTCAAACAATGCTAGGGCTTCCCAGCTTCGGACTAGAGAACAGAATTAACCAAAAGGTGCCTTTTTTCTGTACAGCTTGGCTTTTGCCTCCTTATAGAAACCCAACACAATGTGGCAAATCATGTCTTTGAAATAATGTAGTTTTATCAGTATCTAGAGGGCCCATCCTCAGTTACAATGAATTATGATATCTCATAATTCCTATTATTCCCCAAATCTCCATATTTAGCCCATGCAAAGCAGCTGCGCTCTGCTTTTTCTACATCTGTGTTCCTATTATTTCTTAACCCAGCAGTGCCATTCTCAGCAGTGCCTGGCATAGCCTTACCTATCCTTCCAGCAACACCTATGGATTACCAGAGCACCCTGCCCTCCCTGAAGCCTTGCTCAGGCATCCATAACCGTGTCTGGGAGCTATCAGACAATGCTCTAATGCTAAATAAAGGGACAGAGCTGGGACACAGCTGACAGAACATGTCCTAACACTTACTTGGAGGAAGGGTGCAGCTGCATTCCCAGATTATACTCTGGAGCAAGGAATGGCTGCCACCCCCAGCACAGCAGAGACTTGAGGCAGATAGTTTAACATAGCTTGGCTCTCTTATGTGTTATTAAAAATGTAAAAGAATCCAGCAAGCTTTTTTTTTTTTTTTTTTTTTTTTCAGGAGCCAAGCGTGACTGTGTCACACGGCATTATTTCAGCTGACACAGCTGACTGGCATGTGGGGTGAGGGGTGTGCTGTGGTCCTTGCCAGCCTGTCCATACCACAGGAAGTTCTGCAGCCCTGCCCTGGAGAGTATACAGGGACTGGGCTTAGCCTGCTGCAGGAAAAGAGCTTGGAGATCGAGGAGGGGGCCTTTTGCACACAAGCTTCTTGCATCTTTTCTTCTACATGCTCCAGGAAAGTGGAGGAACCCAAAGTGGCCACTGAATACTCCTGGAAGTGCCAAACCTCCAGCCGTGCATGCTTTTCATATTGTTGTTGAAAAGTATGTAATTACCATGTGAGAAAGCCACAGCACCATTTGATTTTTCTTTTCCTCCCTTGCTTTGCTCCTGTCCCTCCTCTCTCCCTTTCTTCTCCTGCTCAACTCCCGGTCCCACAGCCACACGTGGTCTAATTTGTCTTGTGTGGCAAAAGTGCTCAAAAACTCAGCAAAGCTTTCCATAGCAAACATAACCCAGCAAGGTCGCAAAACTTCTCATTACTGTGCTTCGCAGGCTGCTGTTTCGCCAGTGCCCTGAGCAGCGACTGCACAGAGACTGTGAGGAACCCACGAGCAGCTGGGCAGCACCAGCAGCACCAGCAGCACAGGCAATACTCTTTGCAGGCAGCAGCCAGTGCTGCTTCTTGGATCATCTTCCCAGAGTGAGCTTCACAGCACAAACATCAGTGTCCTTCAGAGTGGAGAATGAGGAAAACTCTACACCACAGTGCAAAGTTTATTGGGGTTTTTTTTCTGGTCTACTTTTAGACTTAGCAATTTAGCTGCACCAGCAGGAGCAAAGGATGAGCTAATTTAGCCTGCTTCTCAATGGTGATGTCATTTAGTATAGGCATTCCTTGAAAATGTCATCTGACTGCGTTAAATGAAAAAAACTCAGACACTTGGCCATCCAGCCAAATTTCCAGCACTGGAGCATATTGGGAACTTCAGCTCCTACTGAGGCAAAGAGCTGCAACTGCAGTTTTGCCTTATAAGCTTCACAAACAATAAACATCTATTTGACTAGTGACTAGGAGACTTCTTTGTATTACTCTTATTCTGCCTGGTGCAAGTATCTTCTGGGAAATACAGAGCATTCAATCCCTCGAGGTCAGCATCTCTCAGCAGGTACTCAGCAAGCTAACATAATCACCTACACTGCTTATTATACTTGTTAATGGGATCTGACACCTTTGCCGTCTGGCTTCAGCTGCAGCCTACATTTATACACTAAAACATTGATTAAATTACTCACCTAGTAATTTTCAGGATCAGGCCAACATTTTGAAAAACACGCATTGCAATTTGATCTTGTATTATATAAACTCATTTGAAAACCTCCTTCAGCAAATTATTTAAGCCCTTGCTGAAGTACCATAGAGTGACTTCACAAATAACTATTTTTTGCATATAATATTTGCTCTGTGGCATTATCATGTAGCTTTCTGAAAGGAAAGTGGATTAGCTTCAAATGTTGTTATGATTTATTATTTGTTGAGTGCTGACAGTACACTTCAATGGAACTTGAGGAAGTGCTTAAAGTTAAGCATGTTTTCAAGTACATTGCTGATCAAGGGCCAAAAAGTTAATCTGAGACCTTCTTTGTTGGAAAGTATAGACATGATACCAAGGAAGAGTATTCTATAATTTTCCCTTAAGCAGGAAACACTTCTTAGCCATGTGGGTCTGTTTTACAAATAAAAGAGTTGATTGTCAACCTTTTCTCATTTTGACATTCCAATGACAAAGAAAAGGTGTATCAACTGATCATATATGTTGAACGCAATTTTAGAAAAGTGGCCAACTGGTCACAGGTATCTTCCCAGAGAGAGATGAAGGAATAGAATGGAAACAAGCAATCTGGGGATTGCAACCCTCACCCCAATCTGATAAGATGTCACATCCCCTTGGAGGGCTCTACATGCATTCAGAATTTTTGTTCAGGGCAGAGACAAGGATATTGTCAGCTCTCAGTAAATAATACATCAAAGAATAACTTTTAAAAGTAACAGACTTTTCACAAAACTACTTGTTAGTACTGGACACATACACGCTAGGTATCTTTAGCACAGGAGAACACTGGGTAAGCCCAAATTGCTGTAGGTGGCATGTGTCTTTGCTACTGCTGTGTAAGGTGGTTCTTAAAGTTCCATCTGCATGACTGCTCAGCATCTGCCAGGAGCAGTCCCTGAATTAATTAGTCTGGGATTGTATACTTGTCTTTTTTATTACATGCAAATACAGAGTCTAACACAATAGGACCTTGTCTCCAACTGTAGCCAAGAGGCTCAATAAGAGTAACAACAATAATTTTACTTATACGTTGCCTAAACACAATTCTGAAACATCTGTGGCTTGTCACTATTGTAGTCCAGAAGCTATAGCCTAGCGAGGTTTTTTTTGGAGGCAATAAAAGGGAACTCACTACGGCTCCTGAAAACTCTCTTGGAATGTAATAATATAAATGAGGAGGAAATGTTCTATGGGGCAAAAAGTGCTTAAGGCAACAGTAATTATATTGCCAAATATAGCATATAGAATCTGCAGAGTGAGAGTTTCATACAACAAGGGAAATGTAAAATCATACTTGGGGTGTAACTAAGTCGTAACAGAATGGCTGAGGGGAGCACCATTTGGGGGAGTTAATATTTAATCTCTGACTAGTAGTGGAAGAACAAGAGGGGCTGTTTTCAAAACTGTATTTTCTTTATTTGTGTGGCAATCAACCAGTATGTGTTTGGATGTTGGAAAATCATAAATAATAATCTATTGTAACCCCCACAGAAAATACCTGAAATAATGCAGCCCCTGTCGCCATATTCCCATTTTTATGATATTTCTAAACTGATAGTATGGAAACAAAAGCTCTGGCTTTGGAGAGCTTCTCTGGGTAAAACTAAGCAGAGCTTCCTATTTGTTTGAAGGTTAGTCCTGTCTCCACTACAGTGTGCTGTAACAGGAAGGGATTTGGAAGAGTCCCCTTCTCTCCCTGCTGGACAGCTGAGCAGGGCTCTTCTCTCACTGTTGATCTCATTTGGTCTGAGTGTTGAACCACTGCAGCAAACAGAAACCTCCTCCATTCTATCAAGCAATCTGCATCTTTTTCATCTCCGTGACTACTGCTGCTGCCTTTGGTACCTCTCTGCCCCCTTTTGCATTTTCTTATTAAAAATGCATCTCTCTTAGTTTTTCCTTCTCATGTATTTCTCCCCCTCCAAGCTTTAGCTCTCCCTGAATGCAGCTCAGACTCATCTCACACCTCAGTTGCAATCTCCATGATGTCCATGATACCCTACAAATAGTCTCTTTCCCATCCAAGGTCAAAATAGGAATAGGTACCATGAATGTGTGTTTACACAAGCACGCTATCACATGGAGCCAAAGCTCACTGAAGTAATGAGGATGACTCCAATGCCTCCAACATTTTGGATCATAAAATATACATAAATGTTTTTGAATACAAATAAACATAAGCAATGTTTACTGCTTCTCTACACTTGGTAGACTTTTTCTGTATTTCACAAAAAACTTAGGGAAGGAAAAGAGGATTATGACTTTGCAAGCATTTATCTACGCATCAAGAAAATTCAATAACATTTTTGGCACAATCAGATGCCAACTGGAACACCAGGGTAGAGAGAACTGGAGACTTTGTGACCAGAACATTTTAGTAATTGAAACTATTCCTGCTTTTTTCCTCAAAGTTTCACTTAGAGAACTGTTGTGAAATGTGCACATATCAGATGAACATTTTCAAATTTTGAAGGAGATATAGAGAAATAAAATATTTGCTTCCTTTCTTTGACAAAATGTAGGTCTTACCTGACAGAGGAGCAAATGTGCAACAGCACCCAAACATTGTTCCACTGTATTGATAATTAATTTTGATCCTTTAATTCCTGGGCTGTTTTGAGTATTAAGCAGTGAGGTGGCTGGAAATCTTCCTCCACTGAAGGGCCCAGACAGGCTGGCACTTCTGCCTGCATCCATCGGTACATAAGCAATGGCTACTTGGTGTGGAGTCTGACATGGCTGGACATGAACATGGACCTGTTGGAGCGGGTCCAGAGGAGGGCCACAAAAATGATCTGAGGGTTAATGGTTTTAAACTAAAAAAGGGTGAATTTAAACCAGATATAAAGAAGAAATATTATACAATGAGGTTGGTGAAACCCTGGCACAGGTTGCTCAGAGAGGTGATAGAAACCCCATCCCTGGAAATATTCAAGGTCAGGCTGGACGGGGCTCTGAACCACCTGATCTAGTTGAAGATGTCCCTGCTCACTGCAGGGGGGTTGGACTAGATGACCTTAAAAGGTCCCTTCCAACCCAAACTATTCTATGATTCTATGACAGCCAGCTGCTGCAGCAGCACTAATTTTCTTTAGTTATGCCAGATGAATGGTAAAAGTTACCAAACCAGGAAGGTTATCACTGCCAAAAGAGATGTTTTACACAGAAAGTCAGTACTGTGAGAGTGTGAATGGCTGGGGTAATTCAATGATGCAATGAGCTTGTCTTTCTGTGCCATTCTGCCTTTTAAAAGGTATATTTTCCCTATTTTTTGTGGAGATAATTTAAAAGAAAACTTGTTCCATATTTTTACAACCTACAATGTGAATAAGACCATCTACAAACTGAAACCAACTTTAAACTGAAAACAGAAGTTCCCGGTTAAAGATGTAGTTGGAATTCAAAATCAGATTTTAAATACTCATTAAAGAAAACAACACTAACAAAGAAACAAAGATCCTGTTTGCCAAGAAACACTTGTTGAGTGGAAGTGACTTTAAAAGATATTACTGCAAATACTGTTATTTAAGAGAAATGAAAGCCAAACCAGGTCTGAAACAGAAACGATTATTACAAGTTGCTTGATTGGCTGAGAAATACTAATTCTTCTTAAGCCATGGAGCGGGAATGAATTGTGGGGATAAATCTGTCAATCTATCAGTTTGCAGATTGTGCCTTTAGTGGAGATTTGGCAGAAAAAGTAAATTATGTTTCAGAGGGATTCAAGTTTATGTTTTTCTTTAGGATTTTGTAATGTTTCACAGTCTTTCAAACTCAATGAAACCAAATACGTTTATAAGCAGTCAGTTCATTGCTAACAAGGGCAAAGGCCCTGACAGCAGAGCTAGATAGCCCCCGTGGCCCCCGGCTGCCAGCGTCTCTGTAGCTGCCTACAATAGAGGCTCTCTGTGCTGGATCTAAATTCTCATCTGCCTCAGGTGCTACTAAAAAAATGCAGTGTGCAGACACAGCACATATGTGAACATCATTTTCTTTCATTTGCAGCATAGCTCCATAACATTTTGCCAACAGAAAGTAAAATTCAGGGTATTTTGTTATTTATAACTGTAGAAACTTTTGTGAACACTTTTAAGCTCAGGTCCAAGGTAATCCATTCAGTCCAACTGGTTCTCAGCAGAAAGGTTTTTAAAATGCCTTATTGCCACTTCTCTGTGTTGTTCCAGGGTCAACATATTTTCTTAACAAAGCAGTAGTCATTGAAAGCAGTAGACTGTACAGCATAAATCCTTAGCGTCATATAATTCCACCTTGTGTATAGTATTTACTATAGAATACCTTACAGAAACCAGAGAGAAATGTATCATTTTAATCCTCCAAAACCTTCATCTGTTTTCCTTCAATTTCCAATATTTCTTCTCCAAAATCTCCTACAGAATAGTTTCTGGACCTAGTTTCTTCATCTTTCCCTGTCTGTGTTGCTTCTCCTACATCAGCCTTTTTTCTCTAACTTTTGAAACTTCAATTTCACAATATCTGTACTGCGTTTTTCAGGCTTTCCTCATGAAAGTAAATGAGAGGGACCAGGGAGTGCTGTGTCCACAGAAGAAATAGGAGTGATCGCCAAGCCCTGGCAGCCCCTGAACTATCTCTGGGCATCGCTTGGTTAGTTCAAGCCAAAACTGGCAACTAAACAACAGAAATTATTTTGGTGATTACCTGAATGCTTTGAGTTCACTGAGATAAACCCAGTGTCATGCTTGTCATTATAGCTGACTGCATCATCCTAATCAGAGTTTTGTCACAGTTTTCTCAGAATCGTAGAATGGTTTGGGTTGGAATGGACCTTAAAGATTGTCTGGTTCCAACCCCCCTGCCTTAAGCAGGGACACCTTCCACTAGACCAGGTTGCTCAAAGCCCCATCCAACCTGGCCTTGAACACTTCCAGGGAGGGGGTATCCACAACTTCTCTGGACAACCTGTTCCAGTGCCTGACCACCCTCACAGGAAAGAATTTCTTCCTAATATCTAATCTAAATCTACCCTCTTCCAGTTTAAAGCCATTACCCCTTGTTCTATCACTAACTGCCCTTATGAAAGTCCCTCCCCAGCCTTCCTGTAGCCCCTTCAGGTACTGGAAGGTCGCTATAAGATCTCCCCAGAGCTTTCTCTTCTCCAGGCTGAACAACCCCAACTCTCCCAGCCTGTCCTCATTGGAGAGGTGCTCCAGCCCTCTGATCATCCTTGTGGCTTCCTCTGGACTCATTCTAACTGGTCCATGTCTTTCTTGTGTTGGGGGCTCCAGAACTGGACACAATACTTCGGGTGGGACCTTACGAGAGTGGAGTAGAGGGAGAGAATTATCTCCCTCGACCTGTTGGCCACACTTCTATTGATGCAGCCCAGGATACGGTTGGCCTTCTGGGCTGCAAGCACACATTGTTGATTCAATATTGCCATAGTTATTCGGATGACAAGGAGGAAATATTTAGGTTTGGTTTAATTTCTTTTGTTTTGTTTTGTTTTCCTAGGAAATGCAAAGCATTTCCTTTGTAGCATTCTTTTACACCTGTAATTTAGTCTATGGTGTTAAGGTCTAACCTAATAGCTAGTTACACGGTACACATATGATACAATTTCTCCTCAGCTCACAGTGATGTGCAAGCTATTTTGCAAAAGACTTCTCTTTGTTAATCTGCAAAATCATTACTATTTTTTCTCTACATTCTAAACATTTATTTCAGATACTTGATGGTTTAAATCATACTTTATCATCCAAATGTTTATAGGAAGTATTCTTTTTTCTAAATTAATTCATGCCAAATAATTTATGCTGCTACTCATTTCAGCGGAGACTTTCAAATTAGTCATCTTTTTATTATTCTCATCATCCAAATTAACTTCACAGTTTTATTGAATCCATTGATAGGCCCTGGGGCCTATGAAGCTTTTACTGTTCTAAATATATTTTCCTAAAACTTTTTACTGTTCTGCATAGCATGTTAAAACAACTAAGCAAGTTGGAGAAGAAAATTAATATGCTTAACTTGGACAGTAATTAAGAGTTTATGTTTCACTGATCATTAGAAGAAGCTGTTTGCCTTATACACTCATTCATTGCCGCCAGAAAAGTCTTGAACCAAGATGTGCTTATTTGCCTATAAAAAATGATCTCTCCTAAAATTCTCAGTCCTGTGCATTTTATTTTTTGAGTTAGGAAGATGAAAGGAATGACTGAATCCATAAATGAAAACTAAGCTGCTAACAACTATTATGTCAAGTTCTTGATACTAGTGATAATTATCTAACAGAAATCTCAGATTTCACAGACCTCCCAGACTATAGCCAGATTAACTATGTTAACATTTTTTAAAAACACAAATGGCTGTATCTTCAATTGGGCATCTATTAAACAGTTTACACTTCTGTGTATGGAAGGCTTATTCTGTGTAAACCTTGTGTTTTCTGCATGCAGATGTAAAAATTCACCATTTTATCATACTTTAATTCATCTTACACTTTTGTATTTCCTTTGCAGAAGAAAAGGAAAGTCTTAAATGGTTTGCAACTGAGATTTAATATCAGTTCTTAGTTCTGGTACAAAATTTCTGTAGGATCTAGGTAAAAAAAAAAAGTCGCTATTAACTTTTTTTCATTTTCTACTTTTGAAATTTTCCAATTTTCCACATTTTTAGAATAAAGTGTGTCTGTTCCTTACAGAATCACAGAATGGTAGGGGTTGGAAGGGACCTCAGGAGATCATCTAGTCCAAACCCCTTGCCAAAGCAGGTTTACCTAGAGTAAGTTGCACGGGAAAGCATCCAGGTGGATTTTGAATATCTCCAGAGATGGAGACTCCACAAACTCTCTGGGCAGCCTGCTCCAGTGATCTGGCACCCTCACAGTAAAGAAGTTTTTCCTCACATTGAAAGGGAACCTGTGTTCCAGCTTGTGCCCGTTGCCCCTTGTCCTATCGCTGTCCACCAGGGAAAAGAGTCTGGACCCATCCTCTTCACACCTATCCTTTAGATATTTATACACATTAATAAGATCCCCTCTCAGTCTTCTCTTTTCTAGGCTAAGCAGACCCAGCTCTCTCAGTCTTTCTTCATAAGAAAGATGCTCCAGTCCCTTAATCAACTTAGTAGCCCTCTGCCGGACTCTGTCCAGAAGATCCCTGCCTCTCTTGAACTGGGGAACCCAGAACTGGACACAATACTCACTCCAGATGTGGCCTCACCAGTGCAGAGTAGAGGGGGACAAGAACCTCCCTCAACCTGCTGGTCACACTCTTCTTAAGGTACCTCAGGATACCATTGGCCTTCTTGGCCACAAGGGCACATTGTTGTCTCATGGTCAACTGGTCATCCACCAGCACTACCAGGTTCTGCAGGGCTGTTTTCCAGCAGGTCAACCCCCAACCTGTACTGGTACCTGGGGTTATTCCTCCCCAGGTGCAGGACCCTACATTTGCCCTTATTGAACTTTTCAGGTTCCTCTGCCCTCTCTCTCTGTGAATGTCAGCACAGCCTTCCAGCGTATCAGCCATTCCTCCCAGTTCAGTATGATCAGCAAACTTGCTGAGGGTACACTCCGTCCCTTGATCCAAGTCACTGATGAATACATTGAATAGGACTGGAATAGTACTGACCCTTGAGGAACACCACTAACCACAGGCCACACAAAGGGCCATTGGTCTTAGTTGGGGCTAACAGTAATGGTAGTGGTAGCAGCATTTGTGTCTGTGATTGTTGCCAGGCATGGAAACTGCATAATGAGGATATAATCCATGAGGACGCACCTATGTCAATAAAACATTCAATGAGACATACTAAAAATTAATTAAATTGACATTTTTATTTAATTCCAATTATGCCAATATGCAGAACTTAAATATTGTGCAGATATTTTATAATTTTGATTAATTCCTTTAGAGTTTTAAAGTATGATATTTGCTGTAAATGTTTGGGTGTATCACTTATAGACTGCAAAATGTATGATATTTGAATATTTAAAACAAAATTAAGCAACAATATCAAAACAATATCTTGTTACTGAACTGAAATGAAGTGTTTCCACACTGAACCAGCATTTTCAACAGTTGGCTTTGGTGTTCATTTTTTAATGTGCTTTGAAATGAAAATAAACTTTTTTATATATATCTTTACAGTTAAATATGTAAATTTCAGACTGTTTTGGATATACATGATTCTATTTTGTGTACATTTGAAAATCTTCTTGCATGCATCAGATAAAATTTTCTGTTTTGTCACTCATCTTTCTCTGTTTCCATCTCCAGTTTTGTGTTTTAAAAGTACTATTGGGTCTTCTTTTCTCTAGGTTTTTGTTTGGGTTTTTTTTAACAAATATAATCAGGTATGGTATCTCCCTATAAACATAGAAAATGTGTCATTCCATTTTGTTTGTCTAGTGGGTAAATAAAATTTTAGTGCTATAATTTTAAAGATTATGATGCAGATAAAAGAAATATCTAATTCACTTAAACAAAAAGAAGTGTATCCCATGAGCTGTGACTTTTGTTTTCATCTCCATACCAGGAGCCCATCTTGGCTTTCTTTTCTCTACATTGTTAATTTTATATCTTTTTTTCTTTAGTAATAACCAGGCCAGAATTAGTTAACAAAATGCCAGATAACTAAATATGATGCCCTTTTTTGCAGCTGTTTTGAATTTGGGACTACCCTGTAAGGCATAGTTTTTTGGTTGGATTAATGCAAAATCCAAGACTGAATGTGCAATATCTCATTTTGACACTTCACAGTCATTAATCAATGTCACATCGACAGCCACTCCGTGTTCCCCAACATGCTGAAGCACTCTTACATTTTACAATAGCATCGTTTGGCACTTCTCTCACACTGTTCAGAAACAAAAGCATTGACAAGCTGCTGCGCTGTTGTAAAACATCAGAATGGTCCATATTCATTGGAGGCACTCCAAAGAGTACAGCGAAGTAGATTCAAAGCTCTAACGACTACTCTGACAAACACACCAGGATCTCACCTGATAAACAGACAGAGGTTCAACTGCAACAGGCAGCAATTTAGCCGAATAACCATCTTTTTCATTTTGTACATTTAAACTCAAAGTGGCATTGTCTGAGGTGCTTCATGGTGTTATCTTGCATGTAGTTTTTGTTTGTTATTGACACACCTGCTTATTTTCTATAGTAAATAGATGCAAGCGTAGTATGCATTATTAGTAAAGACATGATACATTTTCTTTCCCCATTTTCATGCCATGTAGGTGCATTTCCATCCTGGAACTGGCCCAGAGATGTGGTAGAGGAAATTCCTCTCCTGCATTTTCAGAAGCACTGTGTGAGAGCATGGCTGCAATCCATGCTCAGCCTCTGTCGTACCAGCTGTGGCTCTGCTAAGCTATGGCAGAGAACTGTTATCTTTCAAAGCAGATTTCCCCTATTAAATTAGAGTACTCTAGTTTTGTATATAGGGACATATAGGCAGAACTGAGAAGATTTCTATCATTGCCATGTGTGCATGGTGTCAGCCAGTCCCTCTGTAGTGGTGGGAAGTGGACTGATGATACAAAGCTAGAATAAAATTAAAGTTGATATTTCCTCTGTTGTAGTGAGATATATATATATTATTTACCACATTTGGCTCTTGTCTTAGAGATAGAATAGCACTCTATGAATGGCACAATAGTAGATTTCTACATGGAAATGTGTACAGTCTAAATCAGCTCTTTATTTCAAGAATTTAATTAAACCATTTGATTCTATACCATCTTTAGACAGAGCTGTTTATATCCAAGTCAGTAAAAATTGTAAGATTCATCTCTCTCTCTCTCTCTCTCTCTCTCTGTTTCTCAAACTCTTGCAGGTCACAAACTTCCATTTGTGCAGTTATTCAGAACAAGCTTTCTCTTCAGTTATTAGAAGCACCTGGAAAATGAGTGTATTGATTTAATATGATATTCCAAGGTCAACATCTTGAGAAAATGCCTTGTCCCTATCCATGTACACCTGAAACTGATATAGGTTTTCATAAAATTCATGAAACTTATTATCACTTTTTGTACTTGAGTAGTCACAACATCATCTTCTAATTCAGTTGCAAAAGTAGCTTTTGCCACCTCCTTTTATCCTAATGAAACAAGACATTAATCTTCCACTTTTACAACCCTACACGTAATGTATCTGATCATTTCAGCTATGCAACTCTCTGCATGGAAGCTCAGGCATACATTTATGTTGAACTCATTTCACTGAAATATCAGAGAGCAAGAAATCCTGCTGTTCACAACTACCGCTTTCTTGTAAGTGTTTGGGGGAAAGAGTCAGCTGTTGCTGGGATGTCACTGGTGAAAACTCTGCTTGAGAGACAAAAGTGGTTGAAAACGGTCCAAACAGAAATGGCTGAACATTCATCACAGGCTGAACGTTGTCCTGGGAGGTGAGGGTGTAGCAGGATAGTTGCAACCCTAAACTGCTTGAGATGGAGAAGGGTAGGCCCAGGAGAGAGGTGAGACCAGTGTCTGTGTGGCCACCATCACAACACAAAAGGCCAAAGTATAGCTACTCTCTTCTCACTGGATAGCTCTCTGAGGGAATTTCTCAGCAAAGGAGAGGAAAAGGGATCATGAATGGGATAAACCTAAATATTGGTGCAGAAGTTATCAACAGAGAGAAAGAAAGAACAAAACCAACAGAGAGGAAATGAATGATATATGATAAGAATGTAATATGTAGTGGAGCAAATACTTCTATTTACCTCTACGAACATTAAGATGCTCAGGGAATCTGACAGCTAGTTCACATGAAAGGGAATAAAGGATTCTGTTTCTCTTGTGTTATGTGTCAGTGTTCTGTGGACCTGCTGCCACAAAGCTTTTCTCTAAATATCTCAGAGTTTAGGAGAAGAAAAAAGGGTTTTAAAATCATATTGCATAACCATAAACATGGTGCCATTTCTGCAAGTTTACATTATACTGCTTAGAATTTCACAAAAGATATAGGCCCAGGGCATACATTTATTTGATTAGAAAATACATTTGCTCAAAATATGATTATTTTTTTTTTCCTAACTGTTCATTCTACCTATTGGTGTGCCTTTCCCTGAAGCACCCAGTGCCTGTCACCTTAGAGAAAGAATTGTAGACCAGATGGGTCATTGCTCTGATCTACTGTGACAAATTCTGTTCTCACTTCAAGTCCAAAATACACTTGCATTCCCCTTTTTGTCATCACTGCAGGGTTAAACCCCAGCACATTCTTCTTACACAGAAATGCATATGATATCATTTCAAATGCCATATGTGTTTAAGTAGATTTCACACTTGAAGTGCAGCAGAATCACTTTCAGAGATGAACAGGATTTTGGTTTTGGTTTTGGTTTGTTTTTTGGGGTTTTTTTGCAGGATTTCATTTCCAGAGAGGTCTGGTTTTAAGACCCTAATCCAGAATAGCCTGGAAAGTAGTTTTGCATAGCTAATATACTGCATGTGAATACATCTGCTAAGTCTGAATGCCCATATAAATCCTACAAAGTAAGACTCTGAAATTGCCTAGGTGACAGAATAAATCCATCCTGTAAAAAAAAAAAAAAAAAAAAAAAGGTTAAAATTTAGTCTCCAGCTGCTTAACCTTAGTTACTGCATCATGGTTACTGTGTGCATTCCTGGGTTTATAACTTTTTTTTTTTTTTTTTCTAGATAGGAAGAGATCTTGAGTTTATTTTTATTGGCCATCAATTTTGTCACAGGATCAAAATATCACAAGTTGATTAGGTATTAATGAGAGTTCATTAATATTAAGTTTCTGGCTCCAGAACCCTGAACATCTGTGATTTTGTAACTTAGTGAATTTTAAGCACCGATAAAATCTTTCTTTCCAATTAAACTTATTAATAAATGATTGAGCAATGTAATTTATCACTAGCTGTATTATTATTTCTTAGAGGTAAGGTTGCATTATAAATTGACTCTTCAGAAAAAGGTAAACTGATTCACTTACTTCAGGTCTTGCCTTGCATTTTAACATATGGTTCTGCTTAAACATGTCCATGTTTGCAACCTACAGTTGACATTTTTGGCACTCAGAATAGTGTCTTGTAATTATGCTAGGTCTAGAAAGGAGGATTAGCTTTTATAGCAGAATTCATAAAATTAAAAAAAAAAGTTTTAGTCAAATTTATTGGCTGCAATGAGCCCTCCAGAATGCAGACGTCTGGTCTGGTGGAACTCAATAGATTTCTGTTCACTGCATGTGCACGCGCGTGCGCGCACACACACACACACACACACACATACACACACACAAACGACTACTTAATGAAAGCTTTTGTATGCAATAAAATGTTAAATATTTTCACACTTAAAATCAGCTTCCCCACCTGCAACGACTATTATCAAATAAGCTTAATTTGATATGTTTTGAAAGCCTTTTTCTCCCTCTTTCTTCCTCCACCCCTTTCCTTTCTCTCTTAAAATACACTGTATTGGTTGTATTGGTTGCTTGGCAAAGCCAGTTTTTTGAACACTGTCCAGGTTTTTCCATAATTCTTACCCTGGTGCAGTTTTGTGGAGCAATTTGCAAGTGCATCGTTATGGATTTAAAACCACAAGAGTTGAAAGAGGGTGAGCTGAGCTCTCCTGCAGTATGTTGTGTGTAGAAACCATCACTTATCAGTCATGAAAGGCACATTCCTGATAGCTGAGTGTTGGTATGAAACTCTGACTTTTATCTCTGCACCAAAAGGGAAAGGTTTCATTTGGGTTAGCAAACACCAGGCACCTATTTCCTTTGCAACAGCCTGCCTCAAAGTGCACTTTATTTCCTGCCGATTCCACTGGAAGATCAAACTCACACACACATCTATCAAACAAATCTCCTCATCCTCGAACTTTCTCACCCTTTTTTGAACTCTCCTAGGAAAGAAATAGCCAATAACAACCTAGCTGCCATGCCTTGTACATTTTGAATACAAATGTCTGCATTTTGTAGTGGAGGAGGGACAAGTTGTTTTCTGTGCTATTATTGATTTTTTTTTTCTCTTTCATCAGTTTGCACCTCCAAATGTCCCTGTTAGACACTGTAGAGCAAAATCAGGATGATTGCCTTGAGTTATCATAGTCAAGCATGAACTACCATCTCTCCCTTTGGGAAATAATTAATCCACTATTTATAGACAGGGTTTAGAGGAAAGGTCTAATTCTTTCAAGGTTGAAAAGCCTTCTTTCACTGCTTCCCTGTGTTAGAGTAGACCTTTAGAGGAGGATGAATTCCAGTTGTTACAAGCAGCTGTCACTTGAGCTCATATTTTCCTATTTAACCTGAAACAATTAGCTGCAGGGATCACTTTGGGACCCCCTCATAGCCGGTACAGGGATCTGGGCACCTCCCAGCCACCCTCTGCATAGGAGCCTCTGCCTCTTGCTTTTGATCATCTGCACAGGAAGTAACGGCAACCAGGCTCCTAATTTAGATACCTTGCTTCAGTGTCTATAATGAGGTGGGACTAATCTAGGCCATGGTTTCTAGCTGGAAATGAACATAAAAAGTTGAAAAAGCAGAAGAAAAAGACATTAGGAAGGGGAACACAAGCAACAGGAACTACTCCAGTGTCTCACTCCTGACAAGGGAATGCTTCTGTTCTCCACTGCTTTAACTGTGCAATATCTGTCAATCATCCTGGACAGTGTTAGAAAATGAGATGGCATTATTTAGATTACACCTATATGTAGTCATCCAAAAGGTGGGTGTCCTGTCTCATTTAAGGGCTCCATGAGTAATGAAAGAGGACAAACAGATGCCTTCTCAAAGTGATTTTTCCCATTTGAAGGTAGGTGTTTCAGACAGGGCAGGCAAATAAACTCCTCAGAAATTATTCTGTTGTCATTGGATAGGAAAGATATCTCATGCAACTACTTCAGATTACTCAGCTAAATTTTAGATTGTTGGAGTTAAGCAAGTTAATTTCTCTCCAAGTCTGTGGATTCTGTATCTCTAGAGGTCCAGGGAACTAAATGCAGATCTTCTCAGCCCTAAACTGTCCTATGACTATCTATAACATTATTTTTGCATTAAAAGTTAATAAATGTTGCCAGTACCTTTTAAACTCTTAACTGTATACTACGTGTTGGGTTTTTTGTTGTTTTTCTTTTCTTCCCCTGTAAAACTGCTAAACATATGCTTAACCATCTGGCAAGAAACAATCAAAACCAAACAAACAAGGTGTTTGAAAGTTCAAACACACAATCAGTCGTACTTCTTCACAGTTTTTTATATGCAGGCCTGAATAATAGCACAGTAATGTGGAATGAAATAACAATGTAAAAATTTATTAGCATGCCACACTAGGTAGTTTAATGCTCCCCTTCAAAATGAAGTCACTTGTAATGGAGAGAGTTTCTCTCCTCTTCCTGTCCTGGTCTGATTATATTCTGGCTGAACTGTATTTTTTCAAGCTATTAGTTTTACTAGTCATATATTACCCATGTCTCCTTGTCCTTCCTTTCTCCTCTGTCTCCTGCTTTTCCACCACACTGCAGTAACTATCTTAATTTTCAAGGCTCAGTGCTACCTGTCATCTCCTTATCTTTCATCACTGCTGTGGAGCTGACTTCCACGGTACTCTATCATGGACCTGCAAGTATCTCTTGCTTACTTGTGAAGCTCTCAAACAAACACCTTAAAGTCCTTCCCCACACTGAAGAATCCCTCCATAGATGCCTGGGTAGGCACAAACTTGTCCTTTGTGTCAGGGTTTTCTATTCCAAGGGGGTTTTTTTGTTTGTTTGTTTGTTTGTTTGTTTGTTTGTTTTAAAGTTAATTTAGTGGAATTTTTGGTGGAATCCTGCTGCATATCCCAGGGACTTCGGCCATACAGAGAGCTAACCAGCAAAAATAATGGTTAAAAAAGCAACATTAGCTGATGTCTTCTGTTTCTCTACATATTCCATTAGGAATAGAAAATTAGACTAGGCAATTTCATCAAAGTTTTGTTTACCTTGTTTCTCCTAGGCTAAGACCCTGGCAAACTGTGATAGGGTAGCATATTCCTCTTCAAGTAATTGCAATAAAATCAAAATACTGTTTTTATTTTTCTTTTGAGTAGTTGGGGCATGTAATGTGGAGGTGGGGGTGGTCAGAACTTGTCCCTTTCTGGTTGTGCAAAAGAAAAGAACAAGGAAACCAGTACAGGAAGGTGTGTGGCATGGGACAGATGTTCACTGCTGGTTCACAAGAAAGACAGATTTGGTTTAAGGGGCATGCTGTAAAAAAAACATAGACTTTCAATTAAGAGCATTAAAAGTGAAACAAAGCCAGGCCTCTTAAATTATTATAGTGCAAATGTAATTTTCAGAAAACTTTACTCCTTTTCCTGAGAATGAAATGTACACCCACTCTGCTCTGAATGCATCAAATCCAGATAATTTTCCTCCTAGAGCAGTTCAGCTCTAACATTTGTCTCTCTGGATTTATTAATGAGAGCAAAGCAGATCTAAGTAAGGCCTTTACAGGATGAGATCCCTATTCCGTTTCTGAAAATAAGAAACCAGAAAGGCAGGAGGGACAGAAGTATATTTGGTTTGATTTGGTTTGAAGACTTTAGCCTTAAAGTTGGTACTCTGCCTAAGCTTTACAGTTTCACCATCTCTATCTGGGTGTCTTAAATTAATTGTTCTTTACTGTTCTCTAGGCACGTGCTGCCTGCCCAGGAGTTGGCACTTTAGTTCTATGTCCTGTCCTCAATCAATGCTCTTCTTGCAGGGTCACTGCTAACCTTCCCCTTTTTTCTCTGCTTTTTCAGCAGGCTGGGGAGGACGCAGCAATAGGGCAGCATCTGATGATACAGCTATCAAAATGACACATTAGGTAGAAGATAGGTATTGATAGTCACAAACTCCCTTCCTTTGCTGCCAGCCATGACACTACAGTCTTTCCAGACTAAGGAGGTTTCCATCACCCTGTCTGCATTGATAGAGTTACAACCTGAGCAAATCTCCAGTGGAGACCTTTGGAAAGGGTGTAAAATTGAGTTTGTGCTGTTGTGATTTATCCTTCTGTTTGGCACTGGTTACTCATATCAGAGAAAATTTATCTTGCACAAGTGCTGCACATCTATCTGGGTAAGAAAGAAATTTGCTCTACAAGCTAGGTTGGAGTTTGTGGGGAGTTCACTCAATCTTCCACAAGCCATAACTCTCAGTTTATCCAGGACGGGGTCTACTTGTATGCAGACCAGGGTGTTGGTCAGATATAGCCCAGCACAGCCTAGGATAGGCAACTCGACAGTTTTTACAGTTCAAGACACAAAGTAGGGTGCTAAAAATTCACTCTAAAAAGCTATTTTGTTCTCTGCCCTCACTCTACCAAAAGATGTGGCTACAATAAAGCCAGGTCGCATCATTTCTACCAACCATTTCTTGGTATGTACCTAGAACTTTTCTTTGCTCTGCCTTTCACCTATGAATATTGTGTAAAAAAGACAATATTCACCTCTGAAAGTAATTTTTTATATTAGAAAGTATTCTTCAGAATTTTTTTAAGTTGAAAATTAGCACATAACTTCTTTGCCCTCTTTAAACAAACAAACAAAAAAGCCAGAACACAGTAGTCCAGCAGATGGCAAAACAGTAGCAACATGCTTTAAAGAAGACTGATTTTACAAATACCATATAATTAAATGAAGCATTGTTTATTTATTGGCTTTTCTGGTCCACTTACAATTATTTGCGTATAATCTAATGTTACAGGAAGTCTTTGAGACCCCAATAGAGTTCTTTTTCTAGATGTTGTACAATCCCTCTCCCAAAATGCTTATCTGAGAAGCAGACTCTGAATACCTTGAACAGGCTAATGAATTTTTCTCCTTGCAACATCCTTGCAAGACAGGAGAGAGTTATTGCTCGATTTACCTGTGGGAAAATAAGAATAAATAATTGGCTCTGAGTCAAGAGGAAGCCTGTGGCTGAGCTGTGACTAGCACCCAGATATCCTGAGTCACAGTCCAGTGCCTTAACCACAAGCCAGTTCTGTTGCTGACAGACTTTTCTTGGTAGCAAGCCCACATTTCTGGAATGTATTCCCTGCAGAAATGCAATTAAGTATGTACTTGGCTACTTTTAAAAGAGCTGCAAGCCACACCTCTCTGCCCAGGCCATCCACTTGCTAAATCCCTGCTTCTTAGTTTACTAGTAAAGTTACAGGAGACCAAGTGGCTCATCTGGAACTATTTTTATGGTGATCATGTCTTACTGTAGCCCTGAAAACAAACTTATTTTACAAATAAATAAATTCAATTAAAAGGAATCCACCTTGACAGCAGCGAATCCTGTGACTTCTGTGAGTGTTAACCCATGGTGGGTGTCATTTGAACACACTCTCTGATGTCCAGGATGAAAAGCCCACCTGAACCCACCTAGGAGGTGCCAGTGGTTAATAGGCAGCTTCTAACAGGTTAAAAACCAAGGTAACCTTTTCTGTTCATACATGTCAAGGTAACTGTCATCATAACTTCACTTAATTTCTAGAGGATTTTTTTTAATGGAGGACCATTTTTGCCCCATTTCGATATTTGATGACAGGCTAATCCTCAGGAAATGGCAATATTCACAAGACTAAATTCCTGTGCATCATAATATGTTACTTTTGTACAAGAGAATGGAGTAATATGCTAAATTAAATGTGTATATATGTTTCCTTCTAAGAGCTAAAGTGTTAATTTTTACTTCTGTGCACAAGGAATTAGATACACTCCTGCAGTTGTTGTCCAGTCAAGCCTTCCTATCTGCACTGAAAATAATAGCGTCTTGAAGAGAATATTTATTGTTACTAAACCCCTTTACACATGGAAGGTAATGTAATATCTTTTGAGTAACTGTTGTTCAAAATATCTGAGGCTAATCGTCACACTGATCAGAGAACATTATGGTGCCAATCTAAACAACATTTGGTTCTAATTAACCCTGTGCTTTATCTTTGTTATACTTTTAAAAAAATTCTCATCACATTTCATAAAATCGAATCTAGAGTCTGAACAATTTTATTATAAATTATCTTCACATAGGTAAATAATTTTTAGATCTGCCAGATCCTTCAGTCATCCTTTTGCCCAAGTACTTTTCTCAAGTACCCAATTTTATAGACAAAAGCAAAGATAAAACATAATTTAAAAAGACAAGTGTATACATGCTTATTGCATGTCTCCTGTATGCACTGCTGTATTTGTAAGCAAATACGCACATGCACAGAACTTACACGCAACACATCTGCCTTCTGCAATGATCACATAGGAGAAAATATATTTAGCAAGTAATGAGTCTCCTTCCTTTGCAGCTAGCATAGCAACTTCCATCTGTGGTGAATTAGGGGATATTCCAAGAAAAGATCCTGCATGAGTTTTGTCAGAAGAAATTAGTTTGGTGTGGTATAAAATCAAAACCAGAATGACATGTGATTGTTGCTGAGTGGCTGGGTCATTCCTAATGTTGCCTTGATTCCTATAAACATGAAAAGGAACTTTGAAAAAAGAGACATCACAGCTTTGTGCAACTGTGCTCCTTTCACTGTCATAAAATGATATTAATCAGCATTAGCCCAAGACAGCCTAACCCAGGTCAAGGGATGCTGGAACGGCAGAGCCGAGTCTGCAAGTTGCACTCCTGCAGTGAACAGGCCCCTTGTTTGTATCACAGTGAAGTTCTGGACCTAGGGAAGTCAACAACCAGAATATTGTTAAGCTTAGTGGTGCCAAAATACAATAAATTTTGGGATACTAAAGTTTTATAAGAAATGCATATTTTAAAAATCTTCTGTTAGACATTGCAATCAATAATAGTGGTAGATCTTTATTAAAAACCATGTAACTGCTTAGGTTAGGTTTCTGTGATTCTCTCTATATAATGTCATTTTCCCAATGCCCATTTGTTCTGCAGTCCAGAAACAAAGAGCTTTTAGATAACATAAAATATGAGTATTGTTAGTGTCACTCATATCCACAGCTGAAGTAATGTACAGTCATGGCATTTACTGTAGATTCCAGATTTAACTATTTTTAAAATATGTAGTCTGCTTTTTCCAGGGTGGAATGATCTGCCTGAGCTTACAGACAGCTCAGGAAAAGTTTCCTGAGAAGTAGATCCTCTACAGTCACTTCAGGCTTGAAATAAAAATATTCCACTTTTGGTGCTGATTGCTTAAGCAAAATTCTCTAGGCTCTGTGCTTACCCCACAATCCTAATGTTTTTCCTCTGTCTCTTCATCTGAGAGTTTGCAAAGTTCCTCACCAGAGCCCAGGAGCTCTCTTTTGATCAATGCAAACCTGCATGGGGCAGCTAACTGCAATAAGTGTGGGCCCAAATGTGAAAGACTACAGAAAATACTTTGACTTCAATATTAAATTAAACAGTGCAAGAGAAAAAAAGTTGAAGTGGATTGTTCATTTTCATCTTGAATTCAAATATATTTCCATGAATAGAACAGCTGCAAGCTTGGGGCCACAGAGAATATCAAATTCAAATATCTCAAATGAAAGAGATGCATTACATAGCATTAAGGGAGTGATTGTCACAACGGAAGGTGTATGGTTTTCTGGGAGTTGTGACGAACTTTGAGCCCTGCCACAGAAATTTGGCATTGTCTGCATCACTCTGTCTCCTTGTTCATCATCTGCAACTCAAACACCTCCCTCGCTCCTTTTAGTACACCAGCGTTTTAGAGGAGACCCATAGTCCCACAAGTATTATTTGTCTTTGTATTTTTTCCCAAATTGGAACAAAAATTAAATTACAATGTTAATATTTTAAATTAAAAAGCAATTTTGTCTTTTGTTTTTAAAATAAAGATTTCCCCCACCTACTTTTTTTTTTTTTTTTTCTTTTGCATATAATTACAGAGTTGGCTGGATGGCTTCTCTTTAATGGGACTTTGTAAATCTGCATGCTTTACCTAATAGAAATATGAGTGGTAAGGGATGGGAAAGAGACGATGGAACTGTGTTTAAATGTTTGTGTTAATGCATTTATGCAACAGTTCAGAATGTTAAAATCATGGGGGTTTGCTAATAGCATATTTGCACTTGAGAGGAAGATTGTGTGGATTAGTTTGGACAGTGATTCAAAAATACAAAATATATTAGGGAATCATTATAGAATCTAAAAATCGGGTTTTTTAATGTATTATCTAAGCTTCTTGCAGGAGTGATAACTTTTCTAAAGGTGAGGGGAGCCATAATATAATTTTGAATAAGACACAAGGATGAAAGAAAATGTTGAAAACCTTCTTAGCAGTTGGTTCAGCAAGCTTTCTGCTGCAACATCCCACAGTGCAGTCAGAAGTACAACTGAAGCGGGATAAATACACCTTGGATAGCTTTCACTGGTTTTTCTGGTTGTGGACTACAGTGAAGCGAAAATTTGGGCTTCTGAGGCATATTTAGGATCCCAAGGGATCTTCAAAAGCCCATAGAAAAATCGCGCTGCTACTGCAATAAATATTAGTGACTGCAATAAATCTACTTCTAGTGTATTTATACATGAAAAATTTACACCTTTGTCATGTAAATACACTGTATTCATTTGAAATTTCACGTGAGTGGGATTATACTACTCCCAGGTAAAGCTTATTTTACTGTTAGTCAGTTGCCCAATCCCATCTGTTAAGACCAGAAAGAAAGAAAAATAAAAAAAGGCAGAATAAGGCTTTTCTCAGTGGCCTATTTGAAGACCCACATAAGCATGTGGTGAGCTTTAGACATGAGTTTGAGTTTCCAGCATGTGTTTAAAGTTAAGGGGTTTGCTCAGCTGAAACCAGTGTGAGTCAGGAAGGCGAAACCTGGCCTTGAGTAAGCAAGTCAGGTTATGTTCCAGCATGATGTCAGGAGGGATAGAGTTAAAATCTGCATGTGAAAGCAGCCAGCGACCAAGCACAAGCTACACCCTAATGGTGTCAGGTCAGCATTTTGGATTTCAAGTTAAGATGTGGTTTCCCACACCCAGCACTGCCAAACACCACTGTTTTTATGGGAAAAAACCTAGCCAGACAGCTTTCCTAGACTATTATAGAACCTGAAAAATATGTTTGCTAAATATATATATATATATATATATATATATATATCTGTGTGTGTGTGTGTGTATATAACTCTAAATATATAACCATAACCCCAACATAATATATCATTTGCAAACATATATATGTAGATATATATGTCTCTACCAGAAGTGGTAAAGAACCCCCTGGTGTCCTGAGTCAGCGTCTAATTTATCAGCAAGAAACTATTCCTAAAGCAGGGAACCACCAGAAATGAACTTGAGGTTTCTGAAAGCACATATCGCTAAAGACTGTTATCAGGTGGTAGAAAGAATCTAGAAATTACCTCATTCAGCATCTTGCATTTAATTATGAGTTCAGAAGTTTCTGTTCATAGCGATCCAAGGAACTGGTCCTTCTCAGAAAACAAGTAACCACTCAATGGTTGTGCAACCAAACACAACAAACAACTTAAAATATAATAGTAGTATTTAAGTCCAAATCCTACTGTGATTTACACTCCACATAACCCTAAAATGACCTTATGTGAAGCAGTGGAGCTTTGCTCCAGGGATGCCACATATTTCCTGTGACACAGCCAGGTATCCCTCTGCACCCTACATCTAAATAACGGGGGAGCCAGCAATCCTCTTGCACATAATCTGTCTGGGTAGGGACTGTGTTCTCCTGTTGTAGCAAGCAATATAATGGGGCCTTCATCGTAATGAGGGACTCTAAACCCTGTTGTGACATACTAAGACTCTCTGTTCTAAAAATGGATCTTCCCTCTCACAGGAAGTCATCTGACACTTTGCAATTGCCTTCTGAATTCTGAGGGGGGATGAGAAGTCAAAGATCATAGATTTCTCACCAAAGAAATATTCTTTAAGTTTTAGTTTAGAAATGTCAAATAATGTATTTGCAACCAAAGTTATTGAACATTCTGAAATAATATTCCAAACCTTCTTCTTGCCATTCTAAATAGATGCACTGAAGTACAGAGAGGTCATTCTCAGTCAAGACTTAAAAAACAATAATAAAAACAAAAAACTTACTTATGAAATTTTGTTATTAAATATTTGCAAGATTTTCTTTTGACTCTCCTCATCAGAAAATACAAACTTTTTGCCGACGTGTATATTTTTCTTCAGGGTAAAAACCTAATGTTCTAATGGGAAAAATGTTCATGGGTTTATTCAGAGCAATTCCAATATAGGAAATCTGTAGTTCCATAAAGTATAAGGTGAGATAAAGCAAGACTTTTAAAGTATAATTATAGTTTGGCAGAAAACTGAATAACATTCCAGTCAGTACATGAAAATGTTTTGCTTTGTTCAACTTTATCTAACCTTCTGGAGTGTGATATATTTATAACCTGTAAGACTATTTTTATTGACTGTCTTTGCTATTATTACCTATTGATACCCAAAGTAGCTGAATGCCCATAATCCGCACCCTCTTGGCTAGCACAGAAGGACTGCTAGAAATCTTGTTACTCACAGAAAGCTTGCACATGGAACTGGGTCTTGATCACTGAAGCCAGAGTTCTGTCTGTCTCACCTAGTTTTACCTTCTAAAATGGTATGTCTAGTCTAAATTACTCATCAAGGCTTCCTCTATAATTAATGAGCAGACACAGGTACCTACAAAGGGATATTTGTCCCATCCAAAGACAAATGTCAAAGACAGCTGGGATAAACTATGCTCTAGTGATGCTGGTTTCCTTTGACCACAAAGCATGAAATTAGATGTCTAATTTCCACATGGTTAAAATTAGTGGAGATAAAAATCCTCTTTGGTCTCCAGTCTGTGTAAACACAAAATGTAAACCTTGAGGGAAAGAAAGTAAGAAGAGGCTATGCACTGCAGAGTTCCTGTGGGACGTTTTCCCTGTGATAAATCTGTAGCAATAGTGTCTGCTTTTTCTGCACTCATCACATTGGTACGTTTAGGATCTGTTGAAGGGATTGCGTATTTGGAGCCCTGGAAAGAGGTGCGATTGGTCTCTACTGGGAAGACAAATAATGATTTTCTGCTCTATGACTATGCTTCTACCGTTCAAAAACTCTGTCCTTCAATGTATTTCTCCAACTCAGATAGCAGCTGACAACATTTTTACTCCTTATATAGAGGTCTGATGGATTTTTTGAAAATGAACCCACAACAATTCACTGGCAGTTTTGCAAGATCCACATATTCTGTTTCCATTCATTATAAACAGCTGGAGTGAAACACTTCCAATAAATTTGTATTTTAATATAGTAGTGGTAAAGAATCATAGAAAAAGTTATTTTCTCTTAATACTGAACAACTTATATTCTTTCTATTTAGGAAAATAATATTCTATATAGCCACTAATTAAGGCTTTCCAAATTAACTTGGGAGTCAGCCACACAAAGTCTATTACTTTAACTATTTTTTTAGGAAAGAGCATTTCAGGAAATATATGTTATTCTCTTATCCATTCCTCCTGATCTCCAGTGTGAGCCACCACATAGTGGGTTCATTTAATCAGATTCTACTTCAATCATAAATGGAGTTGCTGGTAATTTCTTTCAACTCATGCTCAGAATGAATCAAAATTTCCAGACAGAGCTTTAATATGGCTTCTTCTCAATCTGTTTTCAGATTGATATAGAAAATCTCCCAAGGCCTTAGTCTTAACTGTATTTTGTGGTAAAAAGTCCTGCAAGTTTAGGGTGCTTCTTGTGAAGAGGAGAAATGATTCTTTCATCAATTTTAGATATGTCACCTTTAAGTTTTAGTTGGATGTCCGTTTGCTCCTATAACAAGGAGAAGTAAGAAGGCTCACTCCATGTGTTTATTTCTACTTTTCTTTTTCATTTTTATAGTGCTGTTCAAAACAATATTACCTGAGTGTTTTCCATGTCCAACTTATGAAAAACAATGGCATACCTTGAGGTTTTCTGTAGCTCTTTTCAGGGTGAAATCTGTATTGTTAATAAAATTTGTGAATTTTTATTTTCTTAAGTTTTCTTCAACTGTGGTAGAATTTTAATTTGGGTGAAAAGAAAAAAAAATCCTTTACATTTTTTATTATATTACAGAATTAAATAAAAAAAAGAGAAAAATGTTGTGATTTTTAGGTAAAACACAGTTGCAAGGATTCAAAATCAGAACATTATTATTACTTTCCTTTCTTTTTAAGTAGATACCTCTCATTTTCTCTATACCATTTCCTCAAGCCTTGACTGCCTGTTGTCATATCCAAAACTTTTTAACCCTGGAAAATGTCTTATCCAGGTTTCGAAGCATCATTATACCTGTTCCAACTACTTCAATTTAAATTTTTGTCATTGTTTTATCTATTTGTTAGAGCAAAATGCACCACAGGGAGTAGAAGGAAAAGAGAGAAAGGAGAGAAGAGGCTTTACTTCTCTCCATCCCACCTCATCTCTGTGCCTCAACATCGTCCTCAGGCTTCTTCCTTCCAATATGATGCTCAAGCTGCAAAATCTCCCAGGGGCTTCCTCCATCCATACTCTTCTGTTCCCCTTAAAATATTCCATCCCTGATCTTTGATTAGGGCTTCTTCATCCTCTGCCAAGATAGGTACTACTGCTGAAATGGATCCTGCAGGGCTTCCTTGCAGTGATTGCCACTTCTTTGCAATAAACAGAGTGGAAAGGAGTTTAAGTCACTGGGTTCTTACCACCTTTCCTGTATGGCTGAGAAATTAGTGCAAAAGAGTTTTGATTTTCTTCAGCCATTGGATATCTGGGACAGGTTGAAGAGTGATTACTTTTACTGATGGAGTGAAGGAATAATGATAAATTAATGGAAAACACAATTAATAAAATGGCGAATGTATTAATGAAAGCTGAGAAAATAAATTAAAAACAATAATAATGAAATAGTGGCATATACAGCACTGAAAGTGACTATGCTTGGTAGTCAAGGGACAAGAAATAAACCTCAGGAAGCAGATTAATGCTCCAGCGAAAGGAACTACACTGGTTTACTGGCTAAGGACCTGGACCTCTGCATCCACAGCAAATGATGACTCAGGAATTTGGCTTGCACAAGGGGAAGGTTATGTGGAACTCAAGGAAAATGATTCATTGAAGTGACACAATATCTACTGAAAAAGCTAAACAAATGCTGGATAATTCCTGCAAACCTCCAAGGGCAGAATTTAGTCTCCTGGAGTCCATTTCCTCATGGAATTTGCACAACAGTGCATGGGGAAACTGCTCACATGAGTGCCTGATGGTATACTGGCATGTCAGATCACTTCCATGTTAATATGATTGTTGTTTAATAGGCATCAATTCTTTGAGAGTAATTGAGCAGATGTAAGGATATAGTGCTGACATTTTCCAGGGGACCTGGCCAGTTGGCTACATTTAGATCATGCCAGTGTTCCCTCCTATAGTTTATGAGTTGACTTAATGAGAAATAATTTGTATGTAGATTGATTTCCTTCAAAAAACAAACACAGAATCCATGACTTAATTTATCACAGTGGCCACTCTCAGGCTACAGTACCCTTAGTACCAATTCGTCCAGATGCTGTAGCAGGAGAAGTACAGGCAGTGAAAGATTTAACTGGAAGCAAAACTTTTCTCTTTCTGAATTCTCAGACAAGCATCTTCAATGTTTTAGAGGTAACGTGTAGCTTGCCCTTGATGATGGCATTTTTGACAGGACAGTGAAAATCCCTTTTGCAGCTGCAGTTAGTAAAAAATTTGTCCAAGCTTTGGCAGAAGCCTATTGCCATGCACTTCCCAGCTCCTGCAAGAGCTGTGAGCAGCACATTGGGAGCACAGGAAAGGTGAGATGGGACCGGTTGCTTCGGTCCTCACCTCCACCCACTGCAGCCTCACTGCTAGCTTGGACAACATCCTCTTTCCTCTTGAAATGGTTGTTCCACATAATACCTGCCAGGAACAGGTATTACCACCATTTTATAGGTATCTATATCTCTGGGGTTTTAGTATGTGAAATATTTATTTTGGAGGTAACATTTAAAATTGTTGTTATTAACTGAAAGGCAGCTGCAGGAAAGAAAAATAACTGGCAGCAACTCAGAGGTATCCTCTGTAATGTATAGGCCTATTCAAAAAGCATGTGTATATTGGCACTGATGTCCAACACATATCACAAGGGCAGATTGGAAAAACCCACTTTGACTATATGCTGACATGCTGCAGACTGTTGGACGGCTGTTTTCATAAACAGAAGGATTGAGGCAGTCGCGATATCCATCTCCTTTCTTCATTCCCCTTAATTTTCTCCTAGGCATCTGGCCATCGAAGTACATCTCATGAAATCGAAGGTGTTTATATTCCTAAACATTTTGGAGTACCAGAGTTTAATGACAGAATAGCAATTAAATTGGCACACACACTGCTTGCAACAGCAGCTGCCAATGCTTCCCAACTTTTTCTAATTGGGAGAAAAATTTATTAAATCAGAGGTAAACTTAAGACTCTCTCTATATTGTTAAGGATTAAAAAGGATCATGCTAAGATAAAATAAGCTTATAAATTGGTTGCTAGAAGGATGAAATCAGTCATCCAAAAGTTAAAAAAGCCTCACAACTGAAGTTTCATTGTGAAGCAGTCTGAATCATAGGGGGAAAAAAATCGAACTCACAAAAAATTCCTTGCATTTTTAATGCTTATTTACAGTACTCTATTTCTGTGTCCCTTTATAATTCTCTTGGCTATAGTGTCTGTCTAAAGTAAGATGAGAAATGAAAATGCTCTCATACCAGCAAACATCTTCACTAAGTTGCAAAAGAAGATTTGTTTGCTTAAGGGTTTTTTCCTTATGTTTTTAAAATTTTAGTAATGTTTCTCTGGGAAAAGTTGAAGCAGGAAAGCCCTTCTCATTCTAAAATAAGAATTTCCACATGAAGTTTATCAGTGTAATTAAACTGGCATCATTTCCACTTACATGGAAAAGTTGTCAAACACACTTACTTTTTCCTCTAAGCGAGTCTTTAAGATCCAGAACTTGTTGGAAACCTTTTCAGAGGAAATAGCTCTATCTGAAATAAGAAATTCTGCAGGTGTCTTTTACCATAGCCACCAACCCAGCTACTTGTGCTTTCAAAAATTCAGTCTGTAGCTATAATGAGGATTAAATGAGTCAAGTTGTGTGGGGTAAGATTAATAATAATTATCTGTTATCATTCAAAAGTGTCTAGCCTAGAAAGTTGTCTAAGTGCTTTCTGTAGTCAATGGAGAAAGATGGGAGCTATTCCAGATGGTGACTCATCCCACTGCTCTGAGACACCTGTTTTAGGATGGGCTGAGACATCCTTTGGATGTGTCTCTCTCTTTTGACTACAGGCAGAACATCTGCACAGGACTTGAATATATACCTGAGTTTAAAGTGACTAAATACAAGTAGGAATACTGCTACCTTAGGTGTAAGTTTAGATGGCTGGGGAGCTTAATCCTCCTGATTGCTACAAACTCATTAGTAATGGCATATCTATAATATTTAACGCAACAAAAATACAATAACTAAATATATAAGTATTTACCCATGAATAGAGACAGTTGTCTCAAAGTTTGTTATTTTTCCCAACAAACAGAATAACGATACTCCACATAGGAGCATTTTCCCATATTTTAGGTATTTGGATTTTCGAAGAATTATTTTCTTTTCCTGTTCTATAGGATTAAACTCTTAAAGGACAATGAACTTGCTGAAGTTATCTTTGTCTTTTCCATCTTTGAGCTACAACACTGTGGTGGGTTGACCCTGGCTAGAGACCGGATGCCCACCAAAGCCCACTCTATCACTCCCCCTCCTCAAATGGGCAGGGGGAGAAAATTATAACGAAAAGCTCGTGGGTGGAGATAAGGACGGAGAGAGATCACTCACCAATTACTGGCACGGGCAAAACAGACTCGACTTGGGGGAAAAAAAAAAAAAACCAATTTTACTTTATTACAAATCAAAATCAGAGGAGAATGAGAAGTAAAACCAAATCTTAAAACACCTCCCCCATCCCTCCCTTCTTCCCGGGCTTAATCTCTTTCCCGATTTTCCACCTCCTCCCCCCAGCAGCACAGGGGGACAGGGAATGGGGTTAGGGTCAGTTCATCACACGGTGTTTCTGCCGCTGCTTCCTCCTCAGGGGGAGGTCTCCTTCCCCCGCACCAGCGTGGGGTCCCTCTCACGGGAGACAGTCCTCCACCAACTGCTCCAACGTGAGTCCTTCCCATGACTGACAGCTCTTCACGAGCTGCTCCAGTCTGGGTCCATTCCATGGGGTGCAGTCCTTCAGGAAGGGACTGCTCCAGCGCGGGTCCCCCACGGGGTCACAAGTCCTGCCAGCAAACCTGCTCCGGCGTGGGCTCCTCTCTCCACGGGCTACAGGTCCTGACAGGAACCTGCTCCAGCGCGGGCTTCTCGCGGGGTCACAGCCTCCTTCGGCATCCACCTGCTCCGGCGTGGGGTCCTCCACGGGCTACAGGTGGTCATCTGCACCACCATGGACCTCCAGGGGCTGCAGGGGGACAGCCCGCTTCACCCTGGTCTTCACCACCTGTTGGGGGGGGAATCTCTGCTCCGGCGCCAGAGCCCATCCTCCCCCTCCTTCTTCACTGACCTTGGTGTCTGCGAAGTTGTTTCTCTTACATCTTCTCACTCCTCTCTCCAGCTGCAAAGTGTGCAGCTTTTTTTTTCCTCCCTTCCTTTTTTTTTTCTTAATTATGTTATCACAGAGGCGTTACTGATTGGCTCGGCCTTGGCCAGCGGCGGGTCCCTTCTTGTAGCCGGCTGGCATTGGCTGTGTCGGGTCGGACATGGGGGAAGCTTCTGGCAGCTTCTCTCACAGAAGCCACCCCATGTCCCCTCCCCCACTGCTACCAAAAACCTTGCCATGCAAACCCAATACAAACACACACACACAAAAAAAAAAAAATTACAGAAGAGACAAATTCTCCTTGGACAATGTCTTTACACTTTCAGAAATCTCATCTTTGCTGTGATCTATGCCATTCAACATATTTGCAAATGGTACAGAAAAACAACATACAGGGAGCTAATAAAACTAAATGGTATAAACTTACTTGGAACAGTCAAGCACAAAGCTGCTTGTAAACCGTTGTGGTTAAATAACAAAACAAAACAACACAAAAACAAAACAACAGTTGGTTAAATAACAAAATTGCAGATGAATGCATGTATCTTATGCAGGAGAAGGGAGCAATGTTCCTTATAGAAATACAATGACTTCTGTAAATTAGCCTAAGACAGGGGTGCACAGATCTCTGAAAGCACTGCCTCAGTATTCAGCTGTAGCCAAAAAGGCAAATACAAACTTTAAAGAAAGAGAAAACAGAAAACATCATTATACTGCCTTAAACATCCTTTTGCCTATGTATTCTCTTTCAGAAAGGATATTGGAGAACTTGGAAAAGCAACAAAGATGACTAATTGTATGCGGTGATTTCTACATGAGAAAAGGCTAGAAGTTGTAGGGAAAAGGTGAGTGGGAGATATATTATAGCTAAATAAAATACTGATGTTATGAAGAATGTGGCTGCAGAGCAGTGGTACAAGAAACTAAGGAGCTCCCAGGTGGCAGGTTGAAAACAAAGAAAAGAAAAGCAAATACACTGAGTTATGGAACTCACTGTGGCATGGTGTTCAGGGTTCAAAAGTACAAACAGAGGGAAAACAAGCAAGAAAATGTCACAGAATATAGATCTTCCATGGACTTCTTGAATGTAGGTCTAGGTATAACTTCTAGCTCAATTCCTGTACATGTTGATTCTCAAAATCTAACTTATTAAGAATCAGCCTACAGTTCCTCTTTTTTTAAACGCTTTTTCTTTGTACGTATTTATAGAGTATATGAGGCTAACTGGACCCTTCTCTGACCTGTGTTGCAGTTCTTAATGGCTCACACATTCTCACAGATTATATGAATACAAACGTCTCCTTCTGCAGACCATTAGACATAGTTGATTTATATGATTACAGACCCATGGAAACAACTAGCTTTAGATCAAATTGAAAAGGAATACACAGTGTTTTGAATGTTTTTCTGAATTTTGGTACTAAAGGTTTGCAAGTAAGATCTGAAAACTTCAGAAAGGTCTGCAGCAGTGATATTCTTTCCCTGGTGGCATCCCTTGCCATTCAAGGAGGACCCCAGAGAAGATCCAAGCCAAAGGAAGTGCCTGTTTACAGATATATCTTAAATAAAAAGCACCAGCTCATCATACACCATTTCTTTCTCATACTGAAGAAGTCATTAACCTAATTTTTTAGGTTTTTTTTAGTTTAAATGTCATGTACTGTATCACATTTGTAACTTGTAGAAGCTTCATCTGGCATTCTTGGGTAAGATCTGTAGACACCACATGGGGGAAGATAACTTTCAGTACTTATATTATTTATCTCCTGTCAGAAGTGATTATTCTGAGTCAATACAGCACAAACCAAGGTATACACTCTCAGTGCTCCAAAAGCTGACACATTTTTAACTGAAGCCATTTCATCCTGAAGAGTAATTATAGAGCATTGCTACTATCTGTTTTATCATGAATTCTTGAGTAGGAGCTATTTCAGTTCTGGGTCTGATGTGGGAACTATATCCATAGTATCTTGTAATATTTGAATGCAAATGACCTCATGTTACTTGTTGCTTTTGTACTTGTCAGGGATAGTTCTAACACTAGGACCTGCACAGACCCAGAGGAAAGTCAATCCATATTAAGGTAGAAAATATATTTGAATTTCAGTGTTAGCAAATTGATTTTTTATAGAAAGGTGAATTTTTATGGAAGAAGCGTGTAATCTGTTGGGCAAGCCTTCCTCCAACCATGCGCTAGAGATTTTTGTCAGGTTTATACTCAGTTTGAGTACTTTGGTATATTTACCAAGAGTATTATACAAAACCAGTGCTCTTTTAATGGGCTCAAAATATTCAGGGCAAAGTTGCATTATGTCCAGAGCTATATTTTACAAGAGCTGCACCATATCAAAGAAGTCAAACAGAATTATATACTGGTATTTCATTTAAATGTTAAGAAATCCTTTAGGCTAACTATATAAACTCAGGGTTCCATTCCAATAGTTTTAATCTGTGTGGACCACACAAATACAGACATCTCCCTTCTAAAATACAGGCTGTGTATGATAGTTATGTTCTGGTTTTATGTCATCAAGTTATGGACTTCTGAAAAAGTCCCACATTAGCACATTGTATATCTGTGCATGTAATACAGGAATAACACACATATACATATATCAATAATGGCATACATGTGCATTAAAATGTCTATATCCATCCATACACAGTGAACCCAGAACTATACAGGGCTTCTTAAAGATTTTAAAGAAAGAAAGAAAGAGTAAAGATTTCTGTGATAAGTTTGTTTTTCAAAGCTCTGTAAATTCTTCTAGCTCACAGTAAATTAGGAATAACAATTGGGGATATAAATAAGGATTCAGTTCTGCAGCTTAGAAATAGTTGGATAAAAAGTGAAAGATGAGATTTAGACTACAGAGTCTAGAATGAGACAGAAAAAAATCCTTCCTCTAACCTTAATTTCAGGAGGCAGATTTTCTGAAGGAGAAAAAAAGCACAGGGTGAGAAAGTTTCCTCTCCCTCAGCTAGTGGAGGCTAATCTGGTGCCTTATGGTAGCCATAGCTGAGAAAATGTAGACTCTCCACCCAGACTGAGATCATGTCTGGTGGAGTTCTCTACAATTCACCCTCCCTAATCCTTTGATGCTCCCAAGTACCTGCAGATCACTGGCTTGGTTCTTGTAAATGCTTAAGAAGTGCAGCCATCTTTTTTACCAGAACTGGTAGATAAGCAGCCCTCCCTCCTTTAGGGTGAGGCTGTAGTTTAGGACAATACCTCATACACTTGCACATGGTACTCTTGCTTCCACTGGCAGTCAGTTTATTCCACTTCCTCTACGCTCTTCCATTTTGAGGTGGATTAATTATGCAAATAAGGATACAATCCTTTTGTATCACATGTCTATCTCCTCAGATAATAAATAATTTCTATTTCTATCTAATGGGGTCAAAATCCCACAAGAACTCTCATGAGTTGATCTATATATCCACATCTATCTCTGTAACTACTTATCTCCATGTACAATAGTGCATACGTATACATATGTATATAATGTGTGTATATATATAGAATTCATGCATATATGTGAGTGCATACAACTGTGTTTATGTTGAGTTCCAGATGTCTGATATGATTACAGTGTATAAGTACAATATATGATTTTTCAAAATCTCATAATGTAGTCATATCAAAAGGTAATTTCCTCCTCAACTTAAAAGTAGAGTGTTTTATTATGATCAAGGCTATTTCTTATAAGCTTAAGATGTTTATTCAAGAAAAGATTGAAAAGATAGTAAATGTTCATTTTCAAGTCATCAAAATGGAGTGGAACATTTTTAATTCAAAGTTTTCCAGAAAGTCAATCCTCAAAAAAAATTCACTCTAGAAAATTATATTTAATTAATTAAAAATGTAAAAAATATATTTGTGGCTGGAATAAGTGTAACTACAGTACCTATTCTAACTTTAATTATAATTATTATTTATACAGGCTATTTGTAAAACATCAAAGCATTTTCTGGAGATACAGACTAAAGGTACTATTGAAATGCAGCCAAGTCTGTGGTGGAACATAGCACCTGTTGTAACAGTGCATTGTACAGTGTTACACAGGGATTGGTGTGCTTGTGTGGAGGATGTGTCGATAAGTGTGTGTATGTATGTATGTATACACACATATATATGTAAATTTTTATTTTGTTATTAATATTACATTCACATTTTCTGTATGTATGTAACATAATTAGAATTGAAAGCCCCAATTACGCTGCAGTGAAAGACTGCTTATTAATTGACAATAGGCCTCAGCTAAGTAACAACAAAAGAAGTGCTTTGTTTGGAAACCTTTGTTTAACAGGTCCTTTGAAAACTCTTTAAGAATACTATGAATAGAGAGTGAACAAACCTTTAATCCTCTTCAGGTCACACATGTGCTAAAGTGAATAATAGTGTGAGGTCTTTTTCACCTTTTGAGTTCTTTTAAGCCAGTAACCTAACTTGAAATGAGATAAAGAAAAGGCCTAAGAAAGCTTGAAAAACTCGAACTTGTAAACTTCTGCCTTATTTATTCTGCTGCAAAAAGCCCAAAGATGCATTTTATGCTGGAGAGATGTATAAATACTCAATATTAATAATGCCATTCATAATTTGCTTGCTCCCTGTGAGTTATTTCCCTTTTATTCACTTCAAATGCATTTAGGACCTCAGAACATTTTTTTCATTTAATGCCCCTGTTCTTTTGTGAGTATCAGTGTGAAAATCTTTCCTTCGTGCTACAGTCCCTTTTTCCTATTCAACACTAGACTGCACACGATAATTAAACCTTGGGGGCTTGGAGATTTTGGACTAAAGCTTAAAGAAATGCAGTAGCGAGGCCTCTTCTCCCTCGATCCTCCACCACTTGCTGTGGGGATTTTCTTTAGTTACACATGGCTTCACAGGTAAACAAGCTTGAAAAAAAAAATCACAAGCAGGAATTGAATTAACACCTTAGCTTTGCTTATAATGAACCAGTTTGCTTAATTAGATGACCAAAAAACATATGTTCTAAAACATGACAGGGCACAGAGTGTCTCTATCCAGGCAAATGGCCATAGAGTGACACCAGGGCGTTTGCAAGAGGAACAGCGTTCCAGGAAAGACTACAATGCTAAACATGAAATTGCTGAGTTTCAGTGCAGATTGAGGTGCTTTTTTTTAATCGAACATAAAGAAAATTATATGTTTATAAATCAAGCTCTTTAAGTATCTCCAGGACTTTGAAAGTAATCTTGTGAGCACCTTTCCTAAAATGTAAGTCTGTAAACATTGAGCAATGCATTTGCCTTTGAATGAGGTGTAAAACCCCACAAATGAATTCAATGACCAAAGGAGAGAGCAGCACTAGAGCTATCACCCCAGCCAAGGGCCAGTGCAACCATGAGTGCTCCCCAGTCACTCTAGTAGGCTCTAACTAGGCTGCCAGGGCAGGGGGGAGCCATCCACATCCCAGGATGCTCGCAACACATCCACTGGTAGGGTCCTGATGGAAGGATTGGAGAACACTGGGGTGCATAAGGGACTTGAGACTCTGGAGGAGCTGGAGATGGCAGAGGAGCAAGAGAGGACACAGGATGCAATGGTTTTTGAAACCAGTCTCTAATACTTGGGTTGCTCAAGGCTCAAGTCATTTCTAAATGAAAGTGAGTGTGCATGAATGCCTTGTATTGTTCCTGGGATCCCCCCTTAGCCTTCCTGCTGGCCCCATCCTTATGAAGGCATTTCAGACAAGAGAGAAAGGGCAGTGCCCAAAGAAAAGTCCTGTCTGACACAAATATTTGCAAGTCTTCTTGCTTTTTCCTTTCTTGTACTGTATATGAAGACATACCATAATATGAAGAGCTTTTTAAGCATGCACAAGGCTGAATAGCTAACTACTGCTAACTTCAATAGTAAGTTGTTTTCTTTCTCAACATTGAAATCAGTATAATAGTAAAACACCAGCTGCTTCCAAAGACAAATGCATTGTTTAAATCAGAGCAAAATGTTTACAAGTAGGCTTCAATATTCAGGGTCTGAATTTTGCAGCATGTGTGCAAAATGTTTCTGTGCAGACCTATCAGCTGCGCATGCACTTGATCACTTATGCCGAGCAACATGGGAAGCAAGTAATTAGCATTTCTCTGATCTACTGCTCTGATCAGCTATAATAATTTCTGGAGCTCCATATGAAAATCCTGAATATTTTTATCTTCATGGTAAATGCAGTTTTTTGCATATATTATTTATTTTTTCTTTTTCTGTTTTAGTACATATGGCTTTACAGGGGGACTGCATTCTTCTGAAGATGTTTATCCCTTCAGGTGTTTGTACATACCACAGCCTGCCTGCCATCCACTCTGTAGAGGCAACCATAAATTATTATCTCCAGTAAATGTAAAAGTTGTCTGCTGCCTTAACTGTGAACATTTAGTTTTAAAAGGGACAGTTGCTTAGCTGGGCTCTCCTCTTAAGGAAATTAACTTTTTATCTCAAAGACAGCTAATTTAGCTCTCACCACCTTTGCTTCCACTCCCAAGTACCTTCTTATCTTGGGTAATCAGGATGCAGGGATTCCCAATCTATCCCTCTTTATAGCTCTCTTTCAGCAGTGTTACTGTTTGAACTTCATACGCCTGGATAAAAGGGCTAGCACACCAGATCAGGAAGCAGTTTTAAGTATGAGGTAAATATGCAAGTTACTTAACAGCCCATATACGAACTCAATTACATCCCTCATCTCTTAAGATATGAATAAAAAGGATTGGCTTTGATCTTGAATTAAGCAATCCCTACTTATAAATCAATGTACCATGGGATTTTATTAGTAGCAATAATTAGTGGTTAACATTGCAATGAATACAAGGTTGGGAAGCTTTAAAAACCAGTGCCAGGTCAGGACATATTTCTCACATTTATTATCTGAATTGCACAGAGGAAGCCTGGATTTTTAATCGGGGAGGCACAGTGGGGATATGCAAAAGTTATTTCATTAAATAGTATACATGAAAGTATTTAAAAAATAAAAGCATACACCTGGGTATTTTTTCATTACTTCATCCATTTATTTTAGTCTAATTTGAAAGTGAAATTTAAAATAACAGGTATAGTACTTGTGAACTAAAATCTTAAGGCATGTGTGTACATTTAAAAAGAAATACAAGTAGGCATCAGAAGTTATTTTTACTGTAAACAGTCTTCGCATGTTCCCATGTAGAATGTAATGTCTGCATAACAACTTCTCAAATGTCCAAATTCCCTCCTATTCACATAGTGTGGAACAGATGTTGTCGTGCTTTTTATTACTTTAATTTATGAATCATACTTAGGCTGAATTATGAAATAAAAGTTATAGAAAATGTTACTTTAGCTTGGATTCCACTCTGTGCCTTTAAAACATTTTCCTGCTTTTTTTGGAGTGATTATTTGGGTTATTTTTCCCTTAGTTGCAAGGTCACATTTCCCATTTGTAGGTTAAAATGTAGCCAATCCAAAAAATTCACATATATAAAGAGCCAAACTAGAGCGAGGACTGTGCATCCCTACAGAAACTTGAGATCCATAAATTCAACCATATTGGAGAGAGCTTTTTGTTTAAAACATCGAGCTAAACAAAATGCAATTAAGGCTAACAGGCCAAAAAGCATCCCTCTTGAGATTCATAAATATACTCATGGGAGACTGGAAGTAAAGAGAAAAGACCACTATAATTCTAATTGTGCCTTGTCTGAGCTGACCATTTAAACAGACAACTTTCCCCAAAGTAAATTAGTTGGTCTAGTTCATACTGTTTTACCCTTACTTAACCAAGGGAAGTAAATGGAATTTTCTATGTGTAAATCAAGGCATTGAGTGCAGAACTTTCATTCTGCTTTTATGACAAATTGTGATCTGGGTTCTTAACTGTATTAAGAAATGCTTCAGCCTCTAAATAAATCTCCTAAAACCACGGCACTGCTTTAGGAGAGCACTGCTTCTTGCCTTACTTAAGGCAAGATAAGAGAAATTTGAAAGATACTAACACAGTACATGTACAAAGCTATGGACATTATTACTGATGTCATGTCCTTTGAAGATCTATCTTTGTATCTTGTCATGCTCTTAAATTTTTACATATGAAATCCTTTGGGAAGTTTGTGTGCTGCGCTATTTTTTTCTTTGCCTAGTTGTCACCTAGATTATTTAATTTTATCCTATTAAATTAAATTAAATATTTTACCTTTAAAAAGTGCTTTTAATAATAACCCTAACAGTCTCACACTGATATGAACTAAATCCATTCTGATTTTTAAATAGATGAGTGTAACCATGGACCACAATGATGGTTCTTAGAGGTGAAATAAACACTGAGAGAAGAATTTGAAATGACAGGAATAGAAGTGTGTTTCCTTCAAACTCAGATGGGAAGATGGAAGGAATCAGCTACGAACCAGGCTCCCACTGGCTTGTTGAGAGCCAGTGTGCCTGCTGGAGAGCAGTTCCACCCAAGTAGCACTGTCTGGAGGTTTCCACTGATGTGCTTTTAGATCAGGAGAGACCAGCTCAACAAAACCCAAACTTACCATTACTAGCCTTCACTGGCTGAGGTTCTGGCTTAAGGATGCAGTTCTCCAAAATACTACTTTTCCAGAATGAGGTGGTTTCTTTATGAAAAAGTAATGCACAAGTTCTTGGCTTCATCCAGTATAGACTGGGAATAAACTATGCTTTGTGTAAAAATGTTTCTTACTTTTCCAAAAAAACAAGTATTCTCTTGTATTTCTATTTTTGCTGCTTCTTCAGGCAAATGAACTACTGCTTTTACTGCAGAAACATGTCACACATAGTGACCAACACCAACAAAGTCTGCAGACCAATGCACCTTTGCGTAAACTTTGTTGGCAGAGCATACTGTGATGGTTTTGGCTGGTGTAGACTTAACTTTCTCCATAGTAGCTAGCATAGGGATATACTTTGGATTTATGCTGAAAACAGCATTGATAACACAGGGATGTTTTAGTTATTACTGATCAATGCTTTCACAGATTCAAGGTCTTTTCTGCTTCTCACACCACTCCACCAGTGAGGAGGTTGGGGGTGCACAAAAAGTTGGGAGGAGACACTGCTCTGACAGCTGACCCCAACTGACCAAAGGGATATCCCATACCACATGATGTCATGCTCAGCATATAAAGCTGAGGAAGAAGAAGGAAGGGGGGGGGACATTCAGAGTTACAGTAGTTGTCTTCTTATGTCACCGTTATGCATGTTGCAGCCCAGCTTTCCTGGAGATGGCCGAACACCTGCCTGCTGGTGGGAAGTGGTAAATTAATTCCTTGCTTTGTTTTGCTTGCATGTATGGCTTTTGTTTTACTTATTAAATTTTCTGTATCTCAGCTTACAAGTTTTCTCACTTTTATCCTTCTGATTCTCTCCCCCGTCCTACTATGGGGGAGTGAGCGAGCAGCTGTGTGGCACTTAGTAGCCAGCTGGGGTTAAACCACGACAGACTCTAAGCAGGAATCCTGTGTGCCCGTGTAAAACACTGACTGCGCATTTCACTGTAATTCAGAACAAGTTCCAATACAAGGCTTAATTCTCATAATACCATTAGCATTCAGTTTTTTCAAACTGATTGTCTTCTGTAAAGAAAAGCCAAATCTTACATTTTATACCAAAAGGCTCTAATCTCTTTAAAGAGGCAATATGTGCCTTCTGCAGAACTGATCACTCACCTGAGTTTGTGCGCATGTACAGTTCCTACTGAAGCTGATGGTTGACCCAGATGCCCAGAGGTGGTACAAGAAAATCTGTGCTATAACACATACACCCACACACATGTGTGCTACCAAAGTAACCCCTGCTGCACTTTTGTTTCTCCTACCCTCTCCCTCATCTGTCCCTGCCTGTATTTTTTGCCAAAGTAATTTGCTCAGGAATACACAGTGGGAAGTGTCTCTGACCTCACAAACCCACATATGTTCAATAAAACACACGCACACATGCCGAGTCACACACATGTGAAAAAGTCCCACTGCAGACACTTGCACTTCCAGGAAACACATCAAAGTTAAAAGAAGTATATTTTATTTGGAAGGAATGTTTTTGTGAGGAAAAAGGAAGAGGATAGGATCTGTCCTAGGAGGACTGGCCTCCAAAGGCAGATCATTTCTGTATGAATCAAAATAAGAAGGGTTAGATGAGGAGACAGAAATATATGGAAAAATATCTTCAAATATACAAAATGTAAACTATTCATCGAAAAGTCCATCAGCTTCTTCAGTCCTATATATGTCCAGATTGCCTGAAAAAAAAAAAAAAAATCTTGCATATTCTCCTGGAATTTTCTCCAATTTTCTGTGACTGATGGATAGGAAATGGAAAGAATATTTCAAACCGTGCCACCATTTGGGACATATTTCACATGTGAGAAACAAAGCACCTATTCAAAATATAATTTCCAAATTATTACACTATCTTTAATCATTTGTTTCGTACATTTTTCATACTTTGGGTCTAGATTTTTGGGGTTTGGTACTGTTTAATATGAAAAATAAAGAACAGTGTAACACTTCTGGGAAGAGCAGAAGATACTTTAGGCACAGATGAATACTCAGTAGATTACAGGAGCATTTATTTCCTCTACGTACAGCCATTTCCTCTCTAAGAACATAGCAATATATTCACTAGTAGGGAAAAGGTTTTCATGGTCAGCGCATCTCCATATGGGCTTACGCGGTTACATCTTTTGTGGGTTAAAAATTACCTTTAACTTATATGCACATTTGGCTTTGGTTCCTCAGCAAGCTTATCTTAAATCCACATGCAGGTCAGTGTAATTGCAAAGCCTTTGCAATATGTCTGTATGTCTCTCCCTTTATATATGTAGTCACATGTACATTCATTAACATACCATCCACATCTTCTCTCAGAGAACATTATTCATGGCAGTATCTTGTAATGAACCGAGAACACTTCTGGTAAGCACAGCTGTACAGAAGAGCTGCATTCCTGTTGGCAGTGAAAGGATGAAAAACACATGCAGTGATTCCATTTTTATAAGAATAAGGTATATTGTCAAGTCCTGAAAGGTTCAAATCTTTCCTATTGCAGATAAAACTGGAAAGAAAAATCCATTCAAAATGTATGCCAAGTCCTGATTTTCTACTGGGGAGTGTAATTCCTTCAAATTCAGTGGACATACAGTCTCTTGTATATATGACAATTTTTCTGCTGTGCTAGATCATATTTGATTCCATTAGTACTATGTCAAGCAATAAGCTTAAACTACAAGCAATTCTACTCTATATAATGAATAGCACAGCTAATATCACAAATGATGGAAAATTGATGAAGAAATCGCTATGTCCTGGGATTGGTATTTTAATTAGTTGAGTATAAGTATATGAAATATATTTATATATATATATATATATATATATATATATAAAAATATATGAAACACATATGCCTCTTTTGTGTGTATGTATTTTTGTGGTTTAGTATTATAGTATTATCATTCACAGTAAATGGAAAACTTGCATGAGTCCCATAGTCATGTATAAAAATTGTCTAAAATAAAAATCAATAATAAGAAAATATTACCTTTCCCCACCATGTGTGCTGTTTCTTGTTTAGTTTTCCACAATCGACATAGCTTATGTGAACAGATTATTTCAACATCCTATACAGACAACACAATGGAAAGCTCACTCCTACGATTTTTGCTTTGGAGAAATTAATTTTCATTGACTTTATTTTATGTACAACAACATAAATTAAATTACCATTAAAAGTTGGCAATAGAGAAAATGGAAGATTTTCCTCCAATATTCAGATTCCTTTAGGTTTCACTCAACCTTTTCAAAGTGTTTTCTAGATTCACTTGAAAAATCGTAAGAAAAACAAAAGGGCATTTATAGCAAGATAATTAATACATATTAACCATCTGTCTATGAAATCCCAAGGGAAAGGTAGTGTGAGACAGTAAGATGAGGTGAACAGTAAGCCCTTTTATTAATAGTTGACTTGCATACTCCTTCAGGCCAAAGTGTGAATACGACGGCTCTGCAATCTAATTTCTGCTACCACATGCATGACAATTACAGAAAAATACACAGATCTACTTTCTGACAGTGTACCTTACTGATGGTGGATGGCTGAAATTTAGGAGTGCCATCATGCTAGGTTTTGTATAAACTTCTACTAAAAGTGTTGTCCTCCTGCCAAAAAAAAGTGTTAGAAGTTTGATTAATTGTATTTTAATAAAATGATGTAATGATCAGGTAAATGTAATCTGCTAATGGCTTCAGATGGGCTGTTAGCACAATGTCTGAGCACAGTCTGGCTGTCAGATTTACTATTGGATCCCTGTGATGGTTTACATAAACATTTCAGACCCTTATCTTAGCTCTTTTCATCTACAAATCAAGATAGGAACTTCAGTATAATCGTCTGGCAATTGCTTGCAGCTGTTTAGTCTGTGATGGCATTATTTGAACTGAGTTACTATTGGTCTCAGGCTTCATCCTAGTCCTCAAGTAAACTGGTCTAACATCACAGAAAAATGAAATCAGTCATCTTCTTTGGCCAAGAGTTCACATATTCAGAAGAGGATTCAGGGATCTTAAAGGTCTTTTCCAGTCACTATGATTCTGTAATTCTGTTTCAACTTTTATCCTCTCAAGGGCTGGTTGTCATATGACTTAGGAAAACAGCATGTGTGCCTCCCCATGGTTGGGGAGCCTGGTGGGAGTGATGTCCTCATGCACTACTTGTTAAGCAGGATGTTTTCCAATTCAGTAAACACATTTTGTTTTAGAAAGACGTCATAATCTGACAAGACCAAAATCAGTATTAGTCACTGGAACACAAAGCAGCTTTCCACACTTCCTGACTTGTATAGATCTGTTTGGTCACAAATTTAGGTTCCATCTAGTTTGTAAGGGGAAGACATGATGGTAGCACAGGGTTGCATCTTGCTAATCAAGCAAGAGTAGATAACAATGGCAGTTAAGACATTGTGGCATGGATTTCAGGTAAGGATAGTAAAGCATCTGCACACCTAATTGACCACAGTGTTCCAACTAAGCAGTAGTTGTGTTGACTCTGCTGTGGCTCAGCCTACTGGTGAAAGCCAGCCTAGGTCTGCCTCTCCCCACTCTTTGTAGACCTTTGGCTATGGGGAAGAAGCACATTTTGTGGATCATTTTCTGCTATACTGGGTGGAATTTATCTACAGGGTGGAGATATCTACATGTTACTTGTCTAAATCTAAACTAGCCACTAAGACTCATCTAATAATCAATAGAAAGAAACAGGCAATCTTGGAGGGTAATTCATCTCAACTCCACATAGGTGTCATAAACAGGTAAGATGAATCACCTTGCAATTTATTGTCTATAAGGGTAACATAGAGGATTGGCACAAATGGCTTTAGATATTTAAACTTGTGGCATGTTTCATTGCTGGTATGCCTCAAACCTCACTTCCCTGTCCTCCAGTTCCATTTGCAGTTGATTGCTGACTGATATCCTAATTTATACAGCATTTTGAAGTCTTTGGTACATTCCTCATCTTCAGTTTGGCAAGAAGAACATGAAGAATTCTTGAGTTACAAAATAGCACTAGTCAATAGTTCAGTGATAGGGCAATTACACAAATAAACAGTTCTGCCTTCAGTCGCTAATGCAATCTTCTGTTTAGAGATATGTTAATGACTCTGAATCGGTTTGACCTGTTCTTCTATTAATAAACTTATCAGTAATATACCCATTAAATGATTTAGTTAGTATGCAGGACCTAAATTTTGCAACAAGACATGGCAAGACTGTGTTACAGTGAGATAATGCACACCTCTGATGTGGTGTGAAACATCAAGTAGAACTTCAAAAGCCTGAAAAGTATGTTAAGTTGTAATATTGCATTGTGTGATCTCGGGCAGTGCATTAAAACAAGAATAATTTGAGAAACCTTTAAGGGAAATTTTTAAAATTACAAAATCTATATAAAGAGGCTACTGAGTTATTTTGTGGCTAATTAATGAGCTGTAACAGCAGTTGTGTTCTGCTAAAAATCTTTTAGTAATTTTTGTGTTTCTTAGTGGTGATTTCAGTGAATGAATGAAAGAATGAGGAATAAACTTCACTGATACTGGCTTGGAATATCAACCTGTCCTTCCTTCCAGGTAAAAGATTTTTTTTCTGTAGCTCCATGGTCCTTTTTCTGTAGCTTCTTAGCGAAATGCATAGCACATCATTCATACATTAAATGAAAACCAAACAAATTCCCAAATCTCAAAAAAACTCATGCAAACTTTCCCACCTCCTCTCCCACAGGCAAGAAGAGAGGTAAGGAAAAAACATATACAAAAAAAACCTGTTCTAGGTAGGGAACAATGCTAATGGGCATAGAACTGGATCCGGTTGAATCACACTGGATCAAATCACAATAAAACAATCTCCTCACCCAAGTGAAAACAAAACCTTTGTAACTGCTTCTTATACTCCTGAAGAAATATGCTGGTTTCATCCATGACCATCAAAGTACTTTTCCAAAAATTAATGAGTGGATTTTTGCAAAATCCCTTTGAATTATTATTTCTTCCATTTTACACATAATGGGCAGAGCCTGCAGAAACTCAATGTCAGAGAAAGCCTGACATAGTGCCAGAGACTCTTTCTCCTAAACCTGGGAGAGTAGACTACAAGACCATTTAAACTCCCACTGTTCTGTTAACAGAAAGCTTATTTCACTTTTTGCTTTTTTTTTTCTAGTTTAATAGCTAGAGGTCATATGTTTAAACAAGTTCCTAATAGCTTCTGTTCTATCCATTTATTACAGACTTCCCCATTCAAGTGGTTGCACACGTTAATACTAGCTTTCCTGCAATATCTCCTACCTCTAGGGACTAGGCATTATAGCCTTAGTGGAAATGTGAGGATGCTGAACAACTCTGACAAGGAATCCAAGAAAGTAACAGTCAGGGGAAAGAGAAATCTATTTTGACTTCTGTTGTCACATTAACATTTCCATTTATTCTGCCATGATGTGCAGAATGCAGGAGTAGACCCCAAAAGAAACCGCTGATGTTCAGCATCATACTCACGGAGGAAGAGGCAGCAAAGTGATGCCTTCCCGCTGAAGAAGAGGCTGACCCTTTGACCTTAGCTGTTCCCACTCACATACAGATATAGAAATGTAAGCTACTCAGCATGATGCTAGTTAATTTAAATTACCTAACATCCCAAAGGGCAGCTCCCTGCTGAGGAGCCTTTTCTTTCCTTTTTCTTTTGACCTTCTAGTACAGAGTAACTTTTCACAAGGATAAGTCAGATGGTCAGCTTGGGAAGTATTCAGTTTCTGTGGCCTTTGAGAGGTTCGTGCAAAAGGTCACCTCAGACTACATTCTGCTGAATAAGAGGTTGGAAAATTGCTAAATTATACTGAATGGTCAGATCCTGAGCCCATGTAAAATGATGTAGCTGCACAAATGTAGCCATTCCACTCACCCAACCAGGTTAAGCAATAAAAACTCGATGACCGTTTTCCTTTTCATTACTACAATTTATATAATTACTTTTCACCTGAGCAATTGAGATCCTGACAACCCACAGAAATAGTATTATTTTAACTACATCTCTCCAGTGTTTCCCTCTTCCCTGTGTTAAATCATGCTGTGCTGCCTGGTGTGACACCACCAAGTCTGGCCCTTTGGGTCATGAGGTGGAGCAGGACCTTCGGGGCTCTGGTAGGCGCATATTATTAGGCTGCCCTGCAGCATCACAGAATCTCCCTTGGTCTGTGACCCCCCATGACAAGCAGATTAAAGGGCCTCAAAAAACAGGAATACATTGCAAATGTAGAAGTTATGGTCATCATTACAAGAAATATTAGATGGGAGATGTTACAGAGGTTGCATGTTCAGAGAGGACCTGATAGCTCTGTTTGAATGGTATATAAATAATGAAAATTATACAAACTATAAGGCTTATGAAAAGTTATATTTGCCCATGGGATGGATCTTTGTCTAGGTATGATTGTGTCCACAACGTAAGAAATAATAATACTTCCCTTGTGTAGGCAAAAGTAAATGTATCAATTAGCAAATAAAATATCCTGTCTGCACTGGAGACCTTAGTTTAGCTTTCTAGATAATTTCAGATCTGGGCTTTACACTTCTTTTCTTTATTTTTGCTATTTACTTGTGCTTTTATTTACACCTTGCTCCCCCTGAACTTGCATTCAAGACCCAGAGCAAATTCATCTTTGCCTGAAGAGCTGACCTCCATTTCTTGATTCTCAGCAACCTGTGGGTCTTTCTTCTTGGCATTAACTTGCTGGAACATGATGGTTTATTCTTTGTCAGTCATTTGTCTGATTGCAGACTCTGAATTGGTGCTGTTGGAGAGCTTTGAAAAGTGGGTAATCCCCTCCAAGCACCTCCTTTGCTGCTGCTGGTTGTCTCGGTCAGCCCTGGTACAGCTCAAGTTGCCCTGAGGAAGCTGCCTGACACTTCCTGCAAGTTGGTTTTCTTACAGTGAATTCTGTAAGGGAGACAGTGTTCATTTCAGCTGACTTATAGAAAAGGACTTAACTTGTTTTTCTAAGGTTTCTCCAGTTTAAAATATTATTTTCTTTGTTTAAGAAAAGGTCTCTCTTTTTTTTTTTTTTTTTCAGTTAAATTACACAACAGTCCTGTATTGTCTTAGCGGGGCCTCCAGAAGGTGTTAGTTAGCATTTGGAGCTCCTACACAAACAAATCCCCAGGGGCTTCAGTCAGACAGTAATGCTATCTTTTTTGTTAAAGATCCATGCGGTGATTTCCACTTACTGAGCTGGTGGGAACTGATAGTAAAAGTTACGTACGTTCAGCGTATAAAATATGTATATCTTTTTCTGCTAGAAAGGGATTTTTCTTCCAGTATCATATTCTGCCTGTTAACAAATCTGTTAAAATAATATTCTGATTAGTCAGATGAACATATTTTTTGCTGACAGTCATAGCCTAATTCATAGCTACCTACTTTCGGGCTTGGTAAAGAAAATATTCACTCAGTAGCAAGGTGAAAAAAGGTGAGTTGATAAGAAGACTATGAAGTCTGGGCCATTTTAATTTTTTGTACAAGCATCTGACTGAAAATTCTCCTTGTGTCACTTGTAGAGAATTTAGTTATAGGCCTCAGAAGCAAATAAAGAATGAGTTTTTCCCTCCCTGTTGTTGATCTCCTATCAACTGATATTTCAGTCCAGTGGTGTCTGTTATTGTCCCTCCTACACACACACACTGTATCCCATATGGATGCTTTCAAAGGCTTCTTACCTTGGAAGGACCAGGCACAGCTGACAAGGAAAGTTTGGCCCTGGGGCATTCACAGGAGAAACTTAGGAGCCATGCCTCATAACGATATGGATTCCATACGAATTATCAGTACACTCTGAATACATGTGCTGTTAAAGGTTTTCCCTCTGAGGAGGTTCCTCTGGTCTCCTGGCCACAGGAGGCCTGCCCTGGCACAGCCCATGGCTGTTCATATCAAAACTGGACCGGCTGCAACTCCACCATGTTGTTTGACCCAGACTGCTTCTGGCTGCCATTTGGCACCCATCTGTTTCCTCAGTTCAAAGTGCTTGAAGTAAGGTGAAGACTGCATTACAGCCCCCAGGGCAATAATCTATATAACCACAGCTAGTCTCCTCTCAGAAGGAATGAGCTGGTTTAATCTTAAATATAGCTCAAGAGAAGCATGAATCAATTGATGTAGAGCACAGAAGGTCAGGGGACTGGTATCCATGGCAAGAAAAAAGCAAGGAAGGAAATTATTTGGCACTGTTATTCATACCTATGCATTTCCTCTGCTCAAAGAACTTTCATTTGATCAGTGAGGTTTCCCCAAATCTGAGTCCCAGGTGGCCCAGCAGTTTGCAGTAAGAGTTATTTATTGAGGTTCAACTGGGGATGGACAGAAATAAAAGCATAAATTACTCCAGCATGAACTAAAGAAGTAGGTCAGAAATTATAGCTACTCACACATGCTATGAGTCTGCACAGAAGCGGCCCCCTAACACCCACTCACCAGTGGGTTACACCACCTTGCTACACCAATTTACATCCTAGGCTGGCTCTGAAGTAAGGTTGAAGTTGAGTTCAAAGCAACCCAGCTGCTTCCAGGAGCTGCTGTGCATGGGGCAGGACTGGCAGGGGAAATAGTGATTTCTCTTTGAAGTCCTGCTGCTAGATGGATGCTGATTGTCTCATGTTACTGTAAGCATCAAGTGACTTAAAAGCAAGTTCTCAACTTACTGAGCAGAGGACAACAGGCAGTGGAAAAATATTTGTCAAGGATGCTACTGACATCTGTGTAAGGCCCACATGTCTAGAAAGCCAAAGAACTGCAAGTAAAATTGATTTCTAGAAATCGTTTTCCAAGAAAACTGTTAGATACACTGGCACTGAGTGCCAATCAGATTATTGGCAAGACAAACAACATAACACTTAGGTAAATTAATTTCTCACTATGTGGAATAGAAACCATTTGGGATTTGTGTTTCATAGATGACACAATTTTTAATCTGTTATGTATATATACATTTTTATATATTTATACTTTTATGTATTATATAGATGGTATGTTATACATATTATATATTATTATTTTACTAGGATATAACAGGAAAAGTAATAGATTAATAGAAATAAAAGACTTAACAAGCACGAGGCTTGAGCTTTTGACCAGATATCCTCCTACCTTCCTCTTGATCATTGGAGTGCAGCAATAATATATCCAAGACATACTCAAGAGTGAGTAGTTTGGGACCTAAGTATTGCAGTCCAGCTATGGCCCTAACAATTTGGGAAAATCTTGTTGCTTCATGAAATATTTTGTGATACATTTGGCATCTGGGAAAGTACAAAGCATATAAGAGTGATCGTGCAAGGAACTCTGAGGTTGATCACATGATTGATAAGATTCTTATCTGCCTTTGCTTCCGAGACTGGATGGTACCACTTGCCCATAAATTAGCTTCCTTTTATCAACATGTGTCACCCTAATATGGTTCAAAAACTTTAGTGGAGGTTCAGTCCTCTTATCTCTGTCTCTGAGGCTTCTGAGACTGACCAGAAGTGCATACCGTAATGTGGTAAGACATGCAGTATAGAATCATAGAATCATTTAGATTGAAAAAGACTTGTAGGATCATTGAGTCCAACCATTAACCTAACACTACCAGGTCCACCTCTAAACCATGTCTCTAAGTGCCACATCTACACATATTTTAAATACCTCCAGGGATGGGAACTCAACCACTTCCCTGAGCAGCCTGTTCTAGACCTTGATGCATGTAAAGGTATATAATTTATTATATATTATGAGTGTACTTGCAACTACAATCACATCTTACAAACGACTTTGTTCATAATATGCATCAGCCTTTGTAAGGGAAGATTAAGTAGCCTAAAGGTATATTTAATTTGGTGTCATGGTGCATGACATTCATTGTAAAGGTCTTGCTCTCAGAAATATAATTTGCTGGCAAAGCTTGTCTATGACCTCTCATTATATATTGGTTACGCAAACTATCTTCCCCTCCAAAATATTTGACCAGAAATAGCTTTTTTTCCTGTCAGTCTTGCTAAAGTGGAGAACTGTTAGCATGTACTCTGAGTTTATATAAGAAATTACAAAAGTTCAATTCCTCTGGAAAGGTCTAATTCTAATATCATAATTTTAAACCAAAGTGAGTCTCTCTATATGTCATTCTTTCACTCTGCAAACCTATTTTTTATACTCCACATTTGATATCTTACTAAGCAAATCCTCCACTATGGAAAAGTCCCAAACACATCAAAAGATACCTAGAAATCAATATTGATTTTTGACAGAAAGAGATTACTCAAGAATGTTATATAAGTAGAAAAATTGTACTGGATATCTGAACTATCTTTAGAAGGTTTTTTGATTACAAATCTGTAGCATCATATATATTTGGAAATAGTATAATGCAGTTGCATAGTATTATGAAATAAGAGTGGTATAAGGATCAGTATAAAATAGAATTAAACTGAATCAGAAAACAAAGTTTTCCATGAGAGACAAGTTATAGTTAACTGGGCTTGCAAAAAATCTAACATCAGTAAAGAATAATTCTGAATTAGAAATTCAATCTTAATAAAAAGATCAGAAAAAAATAAACATTGTTGTAGCAATATGTTTTTTCATTTTCTATCATTTAGACACTGGTCTAAGGGTTGGCAGTTTGCATATAAAATCATACACATAAGCACCAGGAGGTTATTTTTTCTTTAAAATAGACTATTTTCGTTGCAAAACAGTGTGCTTAATTGGATTATACTGGTAATTTACTTGACTGAAGAGGGATGCTTTTTCTCCTGTTTTAAGTGCTCTGAGACTAGTGATGATATCTACTGAGTGAATTTAACCGTGGCGTTTTCATATCTTGAAATACAAGGTTTCTGAGGTGACCCTTGATCTTTATTAATTCTGATCTTTATCATGCTGGATAGAAACTCTTCCCAGTATATTTGAACCTCCCAAAGACACACACTTATTATCCATGGAAAATCTCAGGCTTTCATCTAGAAAAATTCCATCCCCATGTGATATTTAAGCAGCTAGCTGCTAGAGCTTTACAGCATTGTTTCTCTCTAATAAGCAAGCATTCATGACCCAAAGGTGCAGTTCGTCTTCTGAGAATGATGTAGGAACAAATATAGCCTAAAATGATGACTTGTTCTGCTGGAATGACCTCTGAAGACTGCTATGAAGAAATACATTTAATATTGCTATGCAATGGCTTAAATCTAATTGAGAAAGCTATTCCTACCTTTCATTTAAGTTCCACCAAGTTCTTTTATGGATGCAAGTGACTGAACTAATAGTATTTTCCAAATCTAAAGTATTGACTCAGATCTTTACCTCAGGCAGAAAAAAAGATACTGTACATCCCTGGGATTTAAAACTCTCCAGCAGGATAAATGGATGTGTGTGTGTAAACATGTGCATGCAAGAAAGAAAAATCAAGCTGCAAATCTCAGCTCAGAAGTAGCCTCCAGAGGAATCACCAAAATATCCTGATTATTCACAATAACATTGCCCCCAGGAAAGACCCTGAAGGAGTATTTGGAGGGTTCTGGCAGAAAAGAGATTTGATACAACTGGCAAGGAAATGGCCTCCAGTTGTTTGAAACTGCATGTTTTTGAAGAAAACAGGGATGTGTACATTTTTGTTTATAGAGTAACATCAATATCTCTCTCCAATGGGAATAACCTGCAAGACCCTCGAACTTCTAGCCAACTACCAAGATCACACATGGAAACAGCTTTGTGTAGAGTTTCCCACTTCATTTGCATGCCCTGGACATGGGTATCAACTCTGTGTGTTGAGAACACACTGATCTGCTGTACATTTGAGGCAACAACATGGTTGTAAACAAACATTGGTCTTGATGCTTTTTCACCACGTAAATTTTTTGTCTAATATTGCCTAAAACCTCATTTGACTAGTTTTGAAAAGCAAAACACAGAAAACTTCAAATAATACCACAGATATGGGTTTTCTTTAGCCCTGGGCACAGCAGTAATGATTTTTGTTCATCTTTTGTGGAGTTTGGTATTAATCTCTGTGTGTGATTATGACGGTAATAGCCTGTAACAGTGTGCCTGTAACAGCAATAGCAACAATTACTACTAGTACAACAAAAACAATTTTTAAAAACCCTCTTTCAGCATTTCCCCTTGTGATGTTTGCTTGAATGAAGATAGATGGGCTTGCCTACCTGGAAAGATTAAAAATTACTTACCTAAATCGAGAGTGAACTCCTCTGACAGCCAGCTAAAATAGACAAGCATCCCTGAGCAGTCACTAATCCCACCTGTCTGAGGTACCTATTTAAGTGTAAGAATAATCACTTTTTCCTGATACTTATTTCTTTGTATTTCTTTCTTAGGTGAACTGATGAAATATCTAATTTTTAGAAATCTAGTTCCTGAATCAGAACTGAGATCTAGTATGATATCTCTCCTATGAGAGTTGGGGCTGTTCAGCTTGGAGAGGAGAAGGCTCTGGGGACACCTTATTGTGGCCTTTCAATAAATGAAGGGGGCACATGAGAAAGATGGGGACAGACTTTTTAGCAGGGCCTGTAGCAATAGGCTAAGGGGTAATGGTTTTGAGCCAAATAAAGGTAGATTCAGACTAGATATAAAGAAGAAATTTTTTATTATGAGGGTGGTGTAACGCTGGCACAGGTAGCCCAGAGAGGTGGTAGAAGCCCCATCCCTGCAAATATTCAAGGTCAGAATGGACGGGGCTCTGAGCAACCTGATCTAGTTGAAGATGTCCCTTTTCACTGCAGGGGGGTTGGACTAGATGACCTTTAAAGGTCCCTTCCAACCCAAATCATTCTATGATTGATTCTATGAGGTGCCTAGACTCCCCAAATACTTCTTTGAGAAAGCCAGCAGTGGACTGCCATCCCTGGTACCCCCAGGGACTGCCAGCAGCTGATCTGTGTGGCAAAAAGACTATTTCTGTATTTTTACAGTAGGCAATCATTGAAAAAAAAATTACAAGAACAAGGCAGATGTAGCCTCTGAAAATGAGGAATCCTCCTCTTCCATTGAGCAGCATTTAAAATTCTTATGGCTGGACTAAATGTGGCATTATTAAAAAAGGAAATACCCTTTTATCACTGCACTCTGCCAGCATGACTCCTCTCATTCATCTTGAAAGGAAAGTGAAATATAATTTTTAGAAAATCCTGTGATACAGAACAGATGCAGTACATAGCAGAAGATGAACCCAAAGATTTGACTTTCAACTAATTTGTTGAAAGAACTTATTTTTCCAAACACATTTGTAAAGGAATTTCCATTTTGTGAAAAAAAATAAATGATGACATTTTCAAATAGAAGCAATTCCCATGGGCTGGGATTTTCAGTTTTTAGTATCTATCCTATGAAGATCTGGGCTAATCTAGGCATTTTCCCAGAGTTTATAAGATTCACAAGATTTACAGTAATATTTTTTGTAATAAAAGTTTTTTGTCAGAATCCATACTCTTTGAAATAACGTGCCATCCCACTGTCTAGCTTCTAATAGTCATTCCATCTTAGACTAAAACATACTATTTATTTGTATCATGATTCGGTAGCTCTATAATATATGATGACATCTGAAAAAGAGGGTAAAAGAAGAAACTCTGGAAGCTGTGCTCTGCATTACATATGCTATACTCATTTAATTCTATAACCTTTTCAATTATCCTTAAAATCTTGTGGAAATATGAGAATGTTTCAAGGACAGTCCTATTTTCTTTTTCTAAAACAAAGTCTAGAAGCCAGTCATAATGATTTTGAATGTCAGCTTGGTATAAAGTTTACAAATTCTCACAGGTTATTCAGCATTCCAGGAAACTGATCCAGGCTCAAATTGGAAACACATTATGTAACTGTATCTTGCAAGAGAAGAAATTAGATTTATTGATTAGGGTTTTTATCAAATAATACCTCACACGGAAGTGTGAAGGTGTCTATGGGGCATGCCTGATTGCAATCATGGACCATTAACAAAAGAATAAACTGACATAAGCACATTAAAGCATTTACAGGATATACTGAGCAGTGCTAAAATAAAGGATGTCATAAATTGTGTGCTACAGCAGTTTTCAAACAGCCAGTCACCTCTGCTGTGAACCTTATTGTGTTTTAATTGTCTGAACCGTGCTGTTATCATAGTCTCCTTCTTTAGGAACAAACTCAAGCTTAGTTCGAGGTTATCAGAATGCTTGATAATTTTTTAACATTTTTACCATTGCCTTAGCCTAGATAACCTACAGTCTGCCTAACCAGAAGATGCTAAAAACCCCTGCATGCTTGTCTAATTAGAGGTTTTCAAGCAGCCATTCCATGCTGAAACTTGTTTTTCCATTAGCACATAAAGTGGGAATAAACCCTGGCTAATTGCTGTTCAGCTAACATTTTCTGAAACCTACTTTACTGGATTTTGGTGAATAAGTCATTCAAAAGCATACGCTTTCTCCTCCTTGCACCCCATGCCATTCAGTCCGGTGGCAACAATGCTATTGCACATGTTCCTATTCCCAACTACAGGCTGAAATTTATATTTTCTTAGGCAATTTTATTCATTTACTGTGTTCAGGCATTTCTGTATGAAAGATCTCAGCAATGCTCCAAAGTGTTAATGTATTAAAATAGGCATAAAAAATGATCATTTATATAAAAATCTACAAGGAGGATCTCTTCATTAAAAAAAAGCCAGCTGCTGGTGAGTCCACTGCGGCTACAACTCAAGGGTAATCTCAGTGTCCAGGGGCAGCTCTAACTGTACTTCAGCCAGTTCAGTAATAAATCTGTTGTATCAGAGAAGTCATGTTCTTGGAGGACTTCACTGGTGCCAGTAGCCACCACAGGTAGAGAAAAAATGAGCTTGAGTATGCCTGGCCACGTTGCAGTCACACTACCCCTCCAGACACAGCCTGGCTTCAAGCAGTCTAATGGTTTGCAATGCATGAGCTTGCATGAGCTCTCATTTTATGGAACATAGTCTGCTCTCAATTGCATTGGAGCATGTATGTCACAATTCATTTGATACCGTTGTGTTGTGTTACAGTGTGTGAGATCTCCTTGGGGTGTTGTCCAGCTGTGCCAAGAAGAGGAGATCTTTCCAGTCTTATAATGCTTTCCTCTCAATAAGGCTTTGGATTAAATATTGTAGCTGTAGTCAAAAGAACTTACTTTTACTGCCTCATTATTTCAGTGCACACGTTGTAAGATTCACACTGTTTACCACTACTTAAGGTAAAGGGATTGTTTCTATTGATGGATGAGCTAAGAAAATACTAATACAAAAATTAGAAAAAATATATTTATATATCACTATATAATAATTATATTTATAGAAAATATATCGATAAATTATTATCATTAATAATAATGACCATATGTTTCTTCAAGAAAGCACACTTGACAACTATATTTGAAAACCCAGAGTACTGCTTTAAGAAGTTGTGTAGTCTATGCGGTGAATGAAGGCTTATGAAACACCACAACTGTTAAAAAGAAGTAGTAATCTATTCTGTTACTGAACAATAAATACAATGCAAAAGAAATATGGATGAATATTTGCATTTACTTAAAATTATCAACTGAAATGATATAGATGCATTAGTATAAATCTGGAATAATTCTGTGCATGATTTGGTAGAGGTAGAATGTAGAATTGCAGTTGTTTCCATGAAAGCTTCTTTTCTACTACTTATCTTTACATTTATAAGAAAAAAAAAAAAAAAACCAATATGATGGTATGCTCTTGATTAGGTACCAAAACTAAAATTATTGAAATGAGTTATGGGATTCCATTTTGGAGCTAAGAGATTAAACACAGTTATTTATCAGTCACCCAGCAGCTTGTTTATTTCGTCACTCATCTGCACTGAACTCGGTAGTCCAAAATCAATATACTGCAACTGCAGAACAAATACAATATACACCCCTGGAAGAGCAAAGCATGTGGTATGTAAAATGATGGGTGTGATGATCAAAGTAAAAATGAACAACAGATTTTTATTTTCTTCTTCCCATCCAGATACTAATAAAGAGGAGTTAGCACTGTAAAATGGAAAGTGTTTTCACCCGCATATGTCCATTCTTCATTTCTCTTACCACTTCTGTGAATATAAAAAATAGATGATGGAAACTCTTGGTTTTCTGAGAAAACTGTTCTTAGTTCTGTCCCAATAGGGATATTGTGTGAGCGCATATACTTCTGCACATATTTTATTAGTCCCATATATACAAATATGTAGAGACAGGCATATGCACACAGAGACACTTCCTCTATGTACACTGAGGATGAAAGAAAAAAAAAAAAACATAAATTAAATTTTGCATGCTTATTTGAGTGATAAAAATACCAATTCTTTATAGTGAGCTTTTGTTAGATGAAATAAATGTTTAATTAAGTAAAAGTATTGTAAGAAGTACTCATCTTAGAAATGTCTTATAAAGATTATGTAATTAATTCCTACGACTTCTCCAGGTCCCTTTGTAATACTTCTCTATTAAGATGCTATTTACTCCCACTTCTATCTAATTAATGCAAATGCAAAATAAGAACAGACCAGTCCCTCTGGTCACAGTCCATCTATCTGCCACAGCTCATTTTTCTGCCATCTATCATCATTCTTTATTTATAGACCTGAGGTGGTTTTAAATCCACAGGACTTTGGGTCATTTAATGAAAGGAATTTAGATAATTAAAGATGCAGATAGGTGAGATTTCTAAAAGACCCTTGTCTGAGGTCACAACCTGCTTTATAAATACATAAAAATGAAACATGCGAAGACGGATTCTATTCCAAAGCGTTCAAAGTCTCAGCTGACAAAAACTTATTGTCTCCTGTTTTATTACAATTTAACATATTTTCCTCTGTTGTGCGTTCCTGTTGTCTATTTGCAGAATCATCTCTTCTTTCTCGCACCTCCCTTTGCCAATGAAAGTTCCCCTGAACAACTGCCTGCCCTTCTGTTTTCTGTGCTAGCCTTTAACGCACAAATACGCTCAAGTGGCTGTCCTGCTATGATGCCAGAGCAATTTAATTTTTGCAATGCTTCATGACAATGTTCTGTCCTGTGCAATTAACCACAGGTGAAACTATTTCTTTCCCTTCTGTAGTAATGTGCAATAAAGAATCATTGCAATCATTTACCAACACAGAATACTAAATAAATAGATAAATAAATAAATAAATAGATAAATAAATAAAAAAATGCTGTATAGTCAGCATAAAATGTATTGGTCAAAAGAAGAATAATTGAAAATGGCCAATGAAAAAGCTGTATAAAAAACTGAGCCAGTATCTGCACTTTTACAGCTGACCTTGTCACACAGACTCATCCTTTGCACCTACGTGCTATCCTACAGCACAGAGTGAAAGCCAACTGTATCACACATCTTACTTCTCTGGAGTAATTCTGAAGCACAAGTATCCTAGGAAACTGCTTATGGAGTTGTCTTTTACACTGCTGATGGAAAAACAATTTCACCTCAATTAGCAGACTCAAAAAAAAAAAAAATCTGAAGGAAGATCAGACCTTTTCCAAGGGACAGATAAACATGTGAATCAAACTTCAAAGCAAGAAATAACAAAAGCATACTAAAGTTCTCCATGCTAGATTGCTGTGGGAAGACAGGGTTTTGCAGAAGAGAGGAGGTTAAAACCCCAAATCACATTAAAAAGGAAATCCTGGAGCTCCATCCTGCTTTTGCTCCCACCATCACTTCTCCCTGCTTTTCCCTGCTCCCCAGCCATAGCTCCTTTCCATTGGAATGGTTTCTCTGCTGCTCATATCACAGAGACATCTCCTTCAAAGAGGTTGCAGAGAGGCCATCACAAAAAAATAGGTGTAGTTTCAGCCTGCATTAACCTTTTGCGGATTTACTACACTGACGGATGGTAGGCACTCTGCTTACTGAACCACTTCATTTATGGGATGCTATGCAAGTTAACACAATGAAATATGTAACCAGGCACACCTCTTTCAGAAAAGTTGACCCTAGGATAAAAGAATGAACAATAGGTACAACAGACGCAAGTGACTCAGCCAATCTTATGACAATATTTTATGGGAATTTTGGTTCCTGAAAATAGGTTTTGATGGCTTTATAGGACCCTTCTGTTTCTTTCCCCCTACTCTTGAAAGATGATAGTGTTCAAACCAACAGTTTAGTGTCCAAACCAACATTAAGTGGACTATACGAAAATGATGAAAAAAACCAACAGGTGCTCCAGGAACAAGTCCAATGAAAGTAGCCTCAGAGCTTCTCCACCTCTCACTATCATTTACAGGAACTGGACTGCCTGGCTGCATAAACCTGTCCTGTGCTTGTTGTGTGCAACAGCCTCAGCCTCACTTCATTGCTCAGGTCCACTCCTTCCCTCCAGTCTGCTCTGGAAGAGCTTTTGCAAGCTGTCAGCAGAGAAAAAAAAAAAAAACAAACCCACCACAAAAAAGCCTCTCTAGCTGCTTCCTAATGTTTAATTAACAAGGGACTGAGAATCAAGCCTCAACATTTTTAGTTTTAGTGGATGACCTGCCCAGTCACAGACGGTGGTTGCTGGAACGCAGAGATGCTCTGTCTGGCTGTATCTCATAATAACACAGCTTCAGCCAGCTATCAGAACTGCAGCCAAACACATGCTCGTGTCAAAAATAGAAATTTGTCTGAGCAGTGTGTTGGCACCGCTTTGACAGGTATACGATTTATAAACTATTCCTCGAGGGGAAAAGGAAGGCAAATTGTTTAAACAAAAGTGTCGGTACTTTCATCACCCTCTTTCTCGGGCAGTGTTTTCTGACCCGTGGCTGCGTTCCAGTGCTCTCTGATACCGAAGGACTGCCGAGAAGCTTCTGTCTCTGAATAAAGTTGGAGGCTGTGTTCTTGGAAGTTAAATTATAACTATAACTTTGAAGAGAACTGAAACCCCCTGGGCTGATAAAACGATATAGCATGACAAAAAGGGAAGGACACAGCTACATTTTGGCTTGAGCTTCCCAGACTTGGTGTGCTTGCCCACCATTAGCAGTGGCTGTGTGTATTGCCAGTGCCAGTGGGCACCAGCAGCCATGAGCATCATCTGGAGGAGGAGGAGGTAGATCTTCACCTGCTCTTCCCACATGCCCTCCCCTGCAGGTCTGGCCTGATCCGACATGGTGGCACCTGCACTTGGGCATGACTCAGCTCTGGCAACAGCTGTCTGGGATCTTCACCATTCAGGAACATGCTTCTGCAGAGGGGTCAGGAGCTGCCCTCTTATTTACTGCAGGTTGAGTTGGCTTTTATAACTTGAGGGCCTTAACTGGATGGACATGTAGCTGCTGGGCTAAAATGACCTTAAGGACTTCCTTCAGACTCAGTGGAAAAGAGCTGGGAGATGGAAGACATTGCACACCTCCAACGAGAGCAGTGGGACTTTTCTCAGCAGCCCTGAGGCTTGGCAGCCAGGCAGCACATTTTGCAGCTGGATAAGTTCCATTTCACCTTAGGACTCTGGGTTTGGATCCTGCCAGCTGAGTGTCTCTGGCCCGGCACTTGATTTTTTTTTTTTTTTTCCTCTTTCACATCTCTTTGGTGCCTTCCCAGCACCACAAGGCGATGCCTCAGCAGAGAGAGGAAGGGTTGGCCAGGCTGTTTGCTGGCCATTCTGCTGCTTGCCTGAGCCTGTTTGTTCCCTTGGCCAGCACATGCAGCTGTAGGAAGCTTAGGTCGGTGCTAAGGGTGTGCAAATGGGGTTTCCTTGGAGAAGTGGAATCAGCCTGAATCAGCCTATCTTTCACCTCTATCTACAGCCAGTTGGAACTTAAAAAAAAACCAAAACCAAAAACAACAAACAACAACAACAAAAAAAACCTGCAGTGGTGTTTTGGGACACTCTTTCTCAAGGCAAAATGGATACCTTGGAGATAAGCAACATTAAGTTTCATTTGCCAGCAAACACATCCAAACAGCAGCACATTGTAAAACATTGACTTCTATTGTCAAGGTTGCCTACTGTAATTCCAATTGCCATCAAAGAGCTTTTGACATTTTATCTCAGTCAATAGAGATAAACATTTTGTGCCGATTAGCTCAATTAAAACATTGTGCATTACAATAACAATTAACAGCTCCAGTCTCTGCTAAATCCTGTTTACGAAAGCAATTTGTGCTAATCTGTGACAATTCTGAGGCTTGAAGCTTGTCACCTTGCGCTGCACTGCCCTCTTTGGCCTCTTTTACAGGGAAAAACTAGGTTGTTTTAGAAAACATAATCAGCTTGGCACACCCTCTGTTTCAAACATGCAGCTAGAGACATCCATAGAAGACTAAGGGATAAAGGCCATAATTTTCCAAAGCATTTCTGAGGTTTAGAAATCTTTCATCAAGACTTAGACTCCTCGATAACTTAACTGTGTTGGCTAATCACATCCGTATTCAGAGAACTCCATTTAACCGCAACAGCAGTCATGCCTCTTGGTCCACCAGGTGCCTGAAAAGCCTCCAGTCATGTTTAACGGTATGTCACATGTCCATTACCCTTGACTTCAGGATTATTCATGACAAGCAACATGATATAAAGCAAAACTAACTTAATCTACCCTGAGACTGGATGGGTGTCACACAGGAGAGAGAGTAATAATGTGTTCTAGCCCAGACAGATTTTTATAAGTTACATAAACCAAATATAAGGACTCTCACTTAAGGGAAAAATCTTTAGTAATCTGTAACTTCATTGAATATGATGTGAACCCTGATTAAGAGCTGTGATATAAGGAAGTCTCTGTGGCATGGCTACATATGATTTTAATGGAGTAGATGGTCATATTCATAAAACCCAACCAGTCAAGCATTGGCCTTTGATTTTGCTGCCTGCTTTGAAGGCAAAACTGTGCAGTTATACTGATGGCTGCTCCAGTGGTCCAAGTGTACTAAAGGGGCCTACCAGTTTCAAAGTTTTTTAAACTATAAACTATACGATTTAGATTGGAAGTTCCGTCTGTGATTCGTGAACACAGTCTACCACATGCAGGACATAATTTTATTTACATGTGGAAAGTAAAAAAACTCCAAAAAAAACTCTGAAAAAGAAAAGGTAGTAAAACTGGTGGGAAGAAGTGTGAGTTGCCAAGAGTAAATCAGATGAAACTAGTACAAAAGAAGCTTAAGTCTCCCATGTAGTTTAAATACACATTTTGATACTATGTGCTAGTTAACACATTTTTATATATATAATCAACACCAGGAAATTGCAAATTAAAGCCGAATAGGATGTAGTTGATCATGACAGAAAGTTAAAAACCAGGTGACATAAATAATGTCCCTTTGCCTTTATTTTCATTATTTAGTATATTCAAGCATGCACAGTTCCAAAAGATCTGAAATATAATTCAGATGTATTTAACTCAGTTGGATTCACCTTTAAACAGCTTTATTTATTTTCATCTTCTAAATGGATTACCATACATGTAATTCAGCACACAGTACTTTCCTCTGTACTATCTCATCTGCATCTATGGCAGGGTTTTTTTACTGGAAAACAAACAAACCAACAAACAAAAACTCTATAAAGCCTTATTTTTGTTTTCACTTGTAATTTTCTCAGTCCTTCCCACCATGCTGCTGTGGCAAGTCCTTTATAGTTACCACAGTACTGCCACATTATTTTCTACATCCCATGTAGCTGCAAGAGGAATGAATTCACATTGGCTGCAGATCCACAGGCTCACATGTGCTTAGCATTAATGTAAAATCAAGGACACATAAAATAATATCATATTAATCTTAGCTATAACATGCAGTCAGTTTCCAATGTTAATTGACACTATATGTGCCTAACTCATATTGTAGTTAAAAAAAAAAAAAATATATATATATATATATATAAAAGTATCTATATAAATAATGTGGAGGACATATCCAAGCATATATGTGGAGATATACATGCTGACAGAGATTTATACAGCTATTTGAACACATATGCAAATAAAAGTATATACCTGCATACTTACAAAGTGAGGTTATAGAGTTTTAATAAAAGTCTCCTAACTGACTGTACTGTCAAGCATTTTGCCGAACTCTGCTACTATACAGTAAGAAAACCCGAAAGACGAGGGCTGGAAAGAAGGAAGGAGGGTTGGAAAAGTAGTTAGGGCCGGTTCTGAATGAAGGAATGCCGCAGGGTATGAGATTCATTTGTCTTTGTACTAATGGGTTTATGGCTTGCTTTTTACACAGCAGCTGGGGCCGGGGAAGGGGTGGGTAGGTAAAGACGAATCGCTAATCCAGGCTCCTACCCTCCCCATCTGCCGCCAGCCAGCTCGGCCGCTGGGCGAGAGCACACTGCCTGCTCTGCTGCTTGCCCACTACCTGCCCCGCTGCCTGCCCGCACTGCCCTGCCCCGCACTGCCCTGCCCCGCACTGCGTGCCCCACACTGCCTGCCCCCATTGCCTGCCCGCACTGCCCTGCCCCACACTGCCTGCTCGCACTGCCCTGCCCCACACTGCCTGCCCGCACTGCCCTGCCCCACACTGCCTGCCCACACTGCCTGCCCCACTGCCTGACCGCACTGCCTGCCCCACTGCCTGCCCACACCCCCTGACAATGGTGGGCCCCAAGCCACTGGCCTCGGGACAAGCACAGACCAGCGCTCTGCAGGGCAGAAGATGACGTGTAGAGAACAGCTTCTATCTTGTGATTTGCAGTTGAGGAAGAATATTTGAAAAGCTGCTGTCTGCCAGGACATGGGCAAAGCAGCACACCCTGGCTTCAGCAAAGTTATCCTAGATGGACACTGGAGCCATTGGCCTCTGATTTTTGTGATGTTTTCCTTCCTTGTATTCGAAGAGGGACAAACTCGCCCCATTCTTAGCATTGCTCTGCCTATGGAGGCCACATGCATACATGTTTGCTAATCTGCATGAAAGTGCCTGGCTATGGAAGGAAAGCAGCAAGACATCTTATCTTTGAAGAGATCTTGAGGCCTTTTGAGTTTACTGTTGTTGCAGTCATTATTGTTTAGCATATCCTTGAAGGTTTGGTCTGAGGGACAGCTGGTGGGAATGCAATTTAGCTTGTTAAAATGCAGCAATTATTTAAATATACACCAAGCAGGAAAGCAGAGGCAGAGTGAGTTTCCTCTGTTAAAAGTGTGACAATATGGGTCTTTCTGGGGAAGAAAAAAAAAAACAACACACCAATATGATCTGCAGGAAGAGCATTACAAAGAGAAATTAAAGTTCTTTTGGGCCTGGAATCAAATTTTTATATTGTTTTTTGCAGTTGCTCAGCTACAGCTTAAATCTAGTTTATTCTTAAAAGTTTTGGTGTGAGTATGAAGTGAAAGAGAAGCCACCCGCCCTGTTTGTCATGGCAAAACCTCCAGTGTAAACAGAGATCCTCCTGTAGTAGCACTTTCTCACTTCAGGAAGTCTCTTGCTGGTATAAACCTGATCTTTACCAGCATTGCTTGTCAGTACTATGTACTTACAAACACTATTGCAACAGGAGCAAATTACATCCAGCACAGATGGAACCTTGGAGTGACCTTTTTTATTTAAGAATTAGAAACAAGGATGCCACAAGCAGCAGGATTATCACTGTCGATGAGTGCAGAGCATGGTACAAGGCAGTTATAGGCTGGTGATTTCTAATCCCAAGGTCATACTCAACTGGCAAAACTCTGTACAAGTATACAGCAAAATTTTTTTCTGAGACTTGTGCAGGGCCATGCTGGAGACTCCTGCACTGCTGCCTGTGGCCCTGCAGCTGCGGAAACAAGCCAGGGTGGTGGCTACAGTCTCCTGAGTTTATGGTCTCGATGGAGTGCAGCAAGGCTGGAACTAGCAGCAGATCACCCACAGCAGAGGAAAGCAGCCAGGGGAGGGTGAGCACGGGGAAACGTGAAACATTGCTGTTTTTCAGAATGGACTCCCATAGGCGTGGTAGAAAATACGGGGGCACTTGGCCTTACACAGTCACAGCATTCACACTCAAAGGATATGGAAATGATTTCTTTCCTGAGTGAAATCTGTCTGCTCTAGTGAGATTAGAAACAGTGTAGAAGGACTGCCTTGGTGCAGAAAGGCAAACGTCCTACCAGAGCCTGATGGAGCCTGTGCGCTGCCCCTGCGCGCCTGCCAGCTCCAATGCAATCCCTCCCCAAACCCTTCATGAAGGCCAGTAGCACTGCTTGTTTCCCTTTGCTGGCCAGGAGCCAAATGCCACAATTTGGTTCAAAGTATCAAGGAAGACCTCCTATGGGGCTGGTTACTGAAACCCAGAAATATCACATTGTTGGGGGGAGAGGGCTAGCTGCTACCAGATCAGCAGCATGTATCTGCTAACGCTGCACATTTCTCTGCATCAGGCATCATTGACATTTTATCCTCTGGTTTCTAATAACTCTTTCAATGCCATGGGCCTGCCATAATTGCTTCACTAGCACCTCCCTTCAAAAAATCAAGTGCAAAAGCAAAGGCCTACTTGTTAGAGCCAGTGATCCCTTTCCAGTGCTTGTGGCATTGCTCGCCTGTAAAGCCTTGCAATCTGCTGCTTTCCAATGGCATTTCAGTTAAATTGTCCCAGACAGCTTGCCACGAAGGGGTTAACTCTGTAGCAGCCTTGCTGGGTGGATCAAATTCTTGCAAGAGCTCACTCTCCTTGCTTTGTTCTTTAGTGGGATGCATTCAGCAAGAGCAGCCTTCACACTGTGGGATCTGTTGTCCTCCTTCCACCAGTGCCCTTGCTCTCCTCCCTGACTTCAGGCTTCAGCATGCTCCCTGTTTGCGTTTTGCTGGGCAGGAACAATCTCACTCTTTCACATTGTCCCAGCAGCAGCTCCACATCAGTAGACTCTGCCCCTGCGGGGCCCGGCTTGGGGACAGCAGCAGCCACCACCACTTCTGTGTCATCAGGCGGGACAGGGAGAATGTGCCTCTCCTTGTCACAGGGGAGAGAAGCCAGCACTAGGAAATCTGAACAGATGCCACTTAGCTGGCTCAGAAATGCCTCTTCTGTTGCTTACTATTGCCCAGGAAGCCTGTCCAAGCATCCAGTTATCCCAAATCACTTCCATACCAAAGACTTTGCCTTTGTACACACTATTGGCATCTTTATTTAAATCCTCATTCAAATATTACACAAAAATGGTCCGACTCATTCTCTGGCACTGGGTCCTGCAGGCAGGGAATGGCCTGCAGCTGTGCCACCAAGTTCTGCCAGCCTCAGACCTGGATGGTCACTTGCAGCTCCTCACTGAGACTGTGCTCTCACCCCCTCTAGCTTCTTAACACGTAAATTTGCTATTAAAACCACAACCAGACATTCCTGTGTTTACAGTAGTCAACAGTTTTCTAATGTTTATCACTCAGAAAAAAATTGCCTTGAGTTGGAAATCTTTCTGCCTTATGGCAAGTCCTTAAAAATGTAGGGATTAATGGTACCTTTGCACCCGTGCCAAACATAGGGTGCTGTCTGCAGAGCAGCTACTGGTGAGCTGAGCTGTAGTGGGAAATGGAAGACGCCTGGGATATGCACCCAGCCTCTGAGGTGCCGGCACATGGCTGGGGTCCTGGAGCGGGTTCCCATCTCTCCATCCCCACTGTACCCATGTCCTCACTGATGGAACACTGAAGTTAACACTCTCAAAAGCAAATACTTTTGAAATTTAAAATATGTTCAAGTAACCACCCGGCCAACATCTGAGATGTCGCAAAGGAGAGTGGTTAAGGACTTTAAAGCACATAGACATTTGCAAATTTGAGGAGGTTTTTTGGAGTTTGTTTTGAGAAAATTACTATCAGGCAATTTTCACATTTGTCGCCCTAGCATAACAAAATTTGCCTTGAACCCCTGCAATGGTATTAAACCCTAAAATGGCCCATACCCTCTCAGCTAGGCAAAAAGGGTTGTCCTCAGAAAAACAAAAGAAAACAGGTGCACTACTGTGACACCTCACAAAACCTCACTGATGCAGCATGGCTGCAGCAGGGCATGGGACAGTCCTACTCCCCTCTTCCCTCACCCGCTCCTCACCTGCACTACATCAGGAGGGCAGGATTATGCCCTCTTTTGGGCCTACTCTGTCTTAAAGAGCTCGTTCAAGCTGGCTGGTATCAAACCCAACTGGCCTTTGTTCTCTGTCAGGCAGGGGCTGGGTGTGGAGGTTGGCAGCACCTTGTCTCTGTCCTGAACGAAACGCTGAAGACAATATCTTGGGGACTCTGAGGCATTGTTTCAAAAGTCAGACAGCAAAGCCCATTTGAAAGAAATGGGACAATATCACAATTGTGTCATCAACATTAATTTGAGTGTCCAAACTAATTTCCTTTGAGTGCTGTTGCAGCCCTCCTATTAGCATTCATTTTCTGTGAGCATTCTTGTAGGTGAGTTTATAGTAAAAGTTAACAGGTTGGTCAGTTTTAAGCAAATATTTGGGAGTATTAACTTGATGTGCATTCTGAACAAAATTTAAAAGTGTTCATTCCACATAAGCTTGACTGAAGGAGTTCATGGTGGCTAAGAGTCCATGACCAGCCAGACCCCATCCCTGGTACCAGCAACAAACGGTTTATGTGGAAGCTGAAGGTTACAAGGAACCAGTTGCAGAACTATCCAACAAACAATTCATGGGATTAAGCAAGTTTAATGACACATCTCATCTGTATGTAAATTCAAGCCTGAATAAAGCTAAAGCATTATAACTGGATACAAGTGGAAAATAACAATTCCACTTTAACAGGAAATTCCAAGGTTTCAGACAAAAACCTAAACATTTTCACAACTTTCAGTAAAAAAGACACTGTGTTGATAGATTGGCTCTCTACATCACTGTCTTTAGTACTCATAGATGCATTTTTCAACAAAAATTGTCTTAAGGGGAGAAAAAGAAGGAGCTCTTATGTTTCAGCAAAATCAGGATCTTTAATCTTTAGAGTCCTAGAATGTTCTAAACATAATAGCGTAAATATCTAATTTCTCATAGCTTCCTGTAACAAGCAGCCCAAGGCTTCCTTCAGGCCCATCAGCTGAATATACCTTGTAGTGTCAGGGATGATCAATTCTGGCCTCCAGATGTAGGAGCCAGAAGCTCGGAGGGGTTAGGCACCACACCATACCTTTGTTTTGTTGTTTGCCTTTGCGTTATAGCTTTGTCTCTATTGGTTCCGCAGCTTTTTAACCTCCTTTTTCATCAATTGCTCTTGATGAATTTAAGATTTGCTATCATACAGACTACAGATTTGGAACAAATAACCTTTTCATTTAGTTAATACCAGCAGCATAGCTATAAAGCTGTAACAGTTTACGACTTTCAGGACATAACCTGCAACCACAGACAATACAAATTATATTACACTGTGTTTTATTGCTCTTTGAGGCCCACTAAGAGGCTCAGTGCTGTTTCACAGTCCGGAGTAGCAGCTCTTTATTCTTTTTAACACACAGCTGAAAAATACTTTAATTCTGTTACAAAATGGTGTGTTTGTCTGTTTGTGAGCCTGCCCTCAAAACTGCATGTAGTTCACTTACCATCCAATGCAAACAGCACTTTCCATGCAATTAAAGGAGAGTACGCACGCACAGAGACATGCTGCTTTCTGCATGCACTGCTCTCTGCACAAAGAGGAGCTCCATTTTGAAAAACAAAACAAAACAAAACAAAAAAACCACCAAACACAAACCACCCTTTGATAATCATTTGCAAAGATAAGACATCTGAGAAGGGAAAAACCTCAAAAATGACAGTTCCTTCCTAAAACACCCCTTTTTTATTCAGGCTCTGTATTCAGATGCTGAAGGAATCACAAGCACTGCTGGCGCAGCTTCTTAATCCTGCGTCTTCTTCCCTTGGCCTAAGACTGGGTGCGGAGAGGAACAGAAAGGAACAGCCATGTTTTCTTTAAATGGAGGGTCTAAATAAAAAATGAAGGTAATAGAGCTTCAGGAATTGTAAAGGACCAGAGGGAGCGAGCGCGCACAAACCAGCCCTGCCTTTTGAAACGTGGAAAGGCCATGTACTTTTTTCTGCTGCACCTGCTGCCTGCGCAGCATTGTATTATTGAAGAGGACTGCAGTCCGATCTGCATATCAAATAGCTGATTTGTAGATGAGGTCATTCATTTTGTGGTCGTCTGTTTGCTGTGGTGGGGATGGGCTGTTGCCTAGCAGTGGGCCACAAAGTCCCAGCAGGTTTCTTGAGTCAGCAGCCATCCTCCTCTCCTCTCCCCTCACCACTCCCCTTCCCTCATCGCCAATTCAAATCCAGTCTTGACCTTAATAAATAAAACTCCAAAATGTTCGACTCGTTTCTAAGTTCAAAGAGCGGGTGATGTGCTGTGAATTGACAGCTTCCTTTGATGATTCATTGGTTTGGTGGCTCGATAAGCAAAATACAGATCCAGAAACCTCGGTGCCACGTGAAGGGAGGGATGATAGATGGTGCCTGGCTACAAAATCACCCTCTGCCGAGAAGCTGGGGCTGCCTCCGTGCCTGGGTGCGCTGCTCCGCTGTTAAAACATGGAAAAGGGGATTAAAAGATCAGCAACACATTTATTTAAGTATTTAAACATGTCAGAAGCGGTTTTGTAAAATTTAAGCTAGTTTTTGCTTATAACTCTCAGGGAATCAATTCTACCTTTCCTGTTAATTTTGACAGCCACTTCACAGTGGGCGATGCTCATCTGAATGAAACACTTTTTAAGAGGTATTTTCTTCTTTCAAAAGCAGCTAAAGCTACTTACTTGTTAAGTACAGCACATCAAGCTGGTGGAAACAGAAAAAGAAATCAGTCACCGTTTCAAATTAAAAAGAGAAAAAAAAAACAGGGCAAAGAAGATGAAAACACTGGAGTACAAAGCTGCCTTTAGAAACTGCAATACATATATGTTGTCACCAATTGGTGTCTGATAAGTTGGCAGAAACTGTAGTTTAAGTGCTTTTATTTTAGGAGTGATCTGCTGACAAAAGACACATGTGCAAACCATGCCATTTAGATGAAGGAGTCATATTCACTTTTTGCAAAGTACAATTTATTTATTTTTTCCAGATTATAATGTTTTCTAGGAAGAAAGGAGTACAAAGACCCCTCAGCCCTAAAACAAAACCAAACATCTCAGCACAAATTGGAGCCTTGATAGCTCAAAGCAAAAGCCTCACAAACATCTATTAGAAGCAGGAAATGTCTAATGGAAAACTTACAAACATCTGATACATGAAAGGGAAGGCACAAAACAGGAAAGCAGAGGCATGAACAGCTAATTGCTGTAGATTCCTCACAACATTCGCTGAAACACAGCAAGACACACCAGCCAGCTCCACAGCACCGGGGTATACAGCCACCATTAAAGTATTAGCAAGAACACTTAGAAAACGAGTGCTTAAAAAAATGCTAAGACTTTGGACAAAATGAAGTTAATTCTGCTTGTGATTGAGTTTACAAGGGTGCTTTGAAGGTGGCCAGAGGCGTCCTGGCATGCTGCTCCTCAGCTAATCCCTGTTATGAAAGTTTGCAAAGAGAATAATTTTTAAATGTACACTTACTATTCACACTGAAATCTAGGTATAAAAGCAAGCTCTATATCTTGCCAGCTATTGCACATATATCCAAACTTGCAGCTGAAATTTGCATTTAGTTTTCAGAAGCTCTGGTCCATCTAAGGAAAATGTGAAGTTTTGAGCAACAGCAATGCATTAAGTTGGAGCATGGACATGCGGCAAGTACACAGCACCTATTCTTGCCCCTTGTAAATGCCTGCTGCTTGTCTGATTTGAATAAAGTTATGCCTGCTACTGTCAGAACTGAGTTTGGCTCATGGTCTTCATGCAAATTGCCACTTGCCTGAATGTGTGCACCATATTAAGAATGCAAATATGCTTGGACTAGATGATTGTTCCTTTATTTGCTGTACACCCTAATTCACAAGGAGCTGAATCAGGGTAGTTTTGGTGCGTGCAAGAAGGCAGACTCAGACAAAAATACATGAAACTGTTTGCAAATAAGTTAATTATGTCAATAGATCTGATCTTTAACAGCCACCCTTTCTGATGTTATGTATATGGTTTCTTGGACATAGCCAACAGAAAACAAACAGAACACATTTGGAAAAAAAAAAAAAAAAGAAAAAGAAAAAAGAAAAAAAGCCACTCTTCAGGACATGAAACGAAGTACCTTTTGCACACATACCCCAAACAAGATTAAGTCCACGATTCCAGAATTTGCTATCTCTGATGCTTTGAGCCTGAAAGCCAGAATGTACCATTTTATCTTTGTCTGAATTCTGTGAAGTTAATCACTCGTATTTGCCTATTGGAAAAGCATCCAATGTTGAGTTGAAGACATCTGGAAATCTAAAAAACAATCACTCCATTATAATTTGTTCAAATGAGTGATAACCATACCCATTAAAAATGTATATCCTATTTCTCATTTGAATTTCTATGATATACTTTTTCATTCCTTCTCACTTACAGCTGTTATTCTGGAACTTTGCCAACCTTCTGTGAGGCACTTGGAAAAAAAATTGTAAAAATTAACATCTGAGAAAAGAGAAATAACAACCCCCAACAAAGCAGCATTTCTAGATTTCAGAAATAAACCAAAACTTTAACTACTAAATTAATTCTGTGAAACTATAAATTCTTGTTTTGCTTTAAATTTTTCTTGTGCATGTTTTACAAAATATTTTAAATTATTTAGAAGGGAAGCCCCTGAAAATTAATGTTACCCTATTTCCTAATGAAAATCAAAACAAACCCAAGGAAACAAACAAAATCTTTCTGGTCATATTTTCAGAGCATGCTATTCTTTCCTGTGGGAAAATTCACACATTCCTTACACCAAGATATTAAGTTTGAACTTTCAGTCATTTAATTAGTTCTCAATTCAACAAAGCGTTTAAGCATGTTTTCCAAGCACAAAGCACTTAAGCACATTCTTATTCGGTCCCTGAATAGGGGTGGAGTGCTGAATCACACTGGAAATCACACTGGAAGCTCTCTGGCAGAGCCCAGGGCAGCTGGTAGGGCCACAAAGCCTGAGGGTTCTCTCTGGTTTTATTCCCCAGCAAGAAGGGGCATGGTAGCGATTACATCACGTCAAGAATTAAAGCCAGGCCTAGTCTGAAAACACAAAACTTTTTTGCAATCCTATATAATGTCGCCAATTTATAATGCAAAATTGAAAACACACGTCTGCCATATGAAAAAAAAAAAGAAAAAGAACCCATTGGGGATTTATATTTGCTCATTTTTGACAAGTATAAATTTGAATATGTGTACAAATAGTACATGATAATCTAATAAAGCACATTATAAATGTGCAACTAGACTTTCGCTGTGTTTTGGATATATGAGATATCAAAATGTAGGTAAACATTATTATATACACAACCAGACAGAAAAGTACACAGAAGCATACAGAAAATGTGGGCTTCCCAAATCTTCAGCTGCAGGATACCTGAGGGATATATGCCCACACAAATATACACAAACACTCACACTCACACGCATACAGCAGGCCAGTGAATTGCAACAGTGTTTTGGAGAATCAAGTAAAAAGATGATGCTACACATCAAACAGATATGACAAATAATTTTTCAGTTAAAATAACAATATCTTTATCTTACCAGTAATATTTTCTTTTTCATTTAAATTTATACCAAAAACTCTGTTATTTGAAACCGTATTTTCCGTTTTTCCTTTGTCCCCAGGGTGTTCAGCAATATTTTAAACTTTACATTGTATGCTAAAATAGTAATATTGCCATTTCTGATTATTTTATGTGAGATTTGTGTCTAAAATAAGCCTGTTTGAAATTTAAACATTCGGCCTTATGCTTCCAAGACTCCCTGTGATATCAGTGAGGAATGCAGGCTTCAATCCATTTCTGGGTAGCCTTTTCAACAAATACCTTTAGCAATGCTAGAGGTAGCAGTCAGTTCTCTATAGAGATAGGCACTTAGCAAATGAAAAAAGCAAAGAATTAATGGGATTCCTAAGAATTTGGGACCTGCCTCCTTGCAAAAATGCCACACTGGTTTACGCTGATGTAACCTCAGAATAACAAAATGTTCAACTGAGCTGCTTAGTTTTACGTTCACTTTCCACGTGGCACATCTTTAATTGTATTCTTTTGTCTTGTTTCTGTGTGAAGCTGTAAGGATTGCAAATCTAGTTTACTCTCTACATATTGTTTCCAGTTCTCCAGAGTCAAATTCTGAACACAACAGATTATACCCATCACATCAGGTAATGTTCAGACTAAGCAAAAATATCAGGAAGCAGATAAACATTGCTTTGTATTTTCTATTTAATATTAAAATAATTTTCTAGAGTGACATTATATCTATCTATCTATCTATCTATCTATCTATCTATCTATCTATCTATCTATCTATCTATCTATAAATATATATATATACACAGAAACATCATTTGCAACTCAAAAAAGGGATTTCTAAAGCAACCCAATTGGAGAAGTCTATTTAGCTAGATTGAAATTCTCTGTTTAATTTTAATAAAATGGTAGAACTTTTTTTTTTTTTTTTTTAAGAAAAATGTATCAAAATGTTGAGAAATTCTACTGCCAAATGGCTTTAAGCAGGAGAAAAGGAATCCCTGTACTCTTCATCTATGTAGGGCTGGTAAAGCCTGAGGAAGGGGGAATTGTGCTTACGCAGAGGAAGACGCCCATCATGCATTCGCTGGCGTGGAAATGTCAGCCATTTTTCTGCACGCTCTCCCCAAGCACAGGCTAGAGCTGCCCTCGCTCCACCATCTCAGCCCAGCTGCTTCTCTCCTCGCCCCAAGAATGCCTCCACTCACGCAAACATCCTCTGGCTTACTACAGGAATATTAAAAAATGTTTTCTTTAGAAGCGAAACAAATGAAAAATAGGAAAAAAATAAATCATATTTTCCAAAGAAGACAAAGAAATGTGAGGCTCGTCCTGCCTGCCTTGCTTGAGAGCTGCTCTGCATTCAGGGGTTAGCCTGGGTGGAGAATGATGCTGTTGTCTCACAAAGGACTCATGTTGAGCTGAATCTTTGATTACAGGACAAGTGCCTGCATTAGGCCCCTCAGTGTGCTCACATTCTGCTCCTGCCATTTGTGCAAAATTTCTGAGTGATCTCTTTGTGAATATGGACCCCAACTGAATCAAAGATGAGCTCCTTCCCCCTCCCCCCCTTATTTTTCTGCAAGCACCCCGTTTCTCTTTCTCTCCTCCTCCTCTTTCTGATCCCCCTCTCCCTCTCTCAGACTCTTCACCAGGTTAGGAAAAGGGACTGCTATGGATCTGAAAAAAATCTAATTCATAGTAACCCTGGAAATAGAGCTAGAGGTGGCTTTTGGCACCTTTTAAACTTGCCCCTCAAATTCTGTGGTGTTTCTTACACAAATGGTGCACAACCTCGTGCTTTTCTTAATAGGATTTATGCTTGTTGATGCTCTGTATGCTGTGCCACGCTAGAGAGAGGACTCCAGAGCTCCTACTGTAACCATGGCCACTCCTAATTCTCAACTCTTGGCATATTTCTCCTGGTGTAAAAGGCAGCACAAAGGAAAGATGCACTAACATGGTAGCCCAATGTCTCTTTGAGCAAACAACTGTGTGCCTAAAACTGACTGAATTTGTAGGTATTATCTGAGAATGCTCTTTTAGAAAAAATCACCTAACTCTCATCATCTGCGATGCACAAAAGAAAAGCAAATATATAATCAACCTGCATTAAAACCCGGCTTCAGTGAAATGTCACTCAGGCTTCGTGCAGGCTATGGAAGCTGGATTTTTTATGCATCTGCCCAAATTGAAAAGGTTATTTCACTGTCTTCAGGATGACTCTTGAGCTGAAGGCAGAGCAGAGGGTTGCTGCCCTGAAAGAAGGGGAGTTGCTAGGAGATAAGTCCGAGATTTCAGACGGAATTGGTCGGACTTATCTCTAATTGACAGCTGCTTACCCTAAGGGTCTAATTCTAACCTTGAGACCAAAACCATAATGAGAGGGCAGCTTTCCTTCACCCCTGTTTTCTAGCCAGGGCAAGGAGATTACTGCAGGCCTGTTCTTCTCTGGTTTTTGTTATGCTGCTTTTCGTGGGGCAGCCCTGTGAGACTCGGAGCCTGCTGTGCTTTCTGAGGCTATAGTTTGCATCAGTGAACCCTGTCTGATCCATACCACCTGAATAAACTTGCTCTTACAGTTAAGATGGTCTCACTTTTTTTTTTAATTATTTTTTTTAAAAGGGGGAAGGGCACAAAGAAATTCTCTCAAACATAAAATGATTTAAAGACTTATTTTTTTTAAGCAGATACTTTAGTGTATGGTCTATGATTAACCCTTTTTCAGGGGGCCTTAGACTGTCATTGTTAGTTTTATATCAAGTCCATGCTGTTAGCAAGTTGCTGTTATTTAGGACTCAAAACCAAACAAAAACAAATATTCGAAGAGAAGAGATTAGCAGAACCAGGAAAATAGAGCAGGGTAATGTTTGTTTGTTTGGGGTTTTTTTCTCTTTTTTAAAAAACTGACTAAACTTCCTAGGACATTGATTTATGAAGAAAATTTATTTGGAAACTTTGACTTGTGTTTTGATCAGAACTTTCCTATAAACAGTGGAACAGTCTACTAGAGCCCTAAATCAAATTTACTCCCTAGTCGTATTGAAATAAATCTGGCCTTCTTCCTCTTAACTAGCTGGAGCTACTCTGGATTTGTACTAGTGTGATTGAAAGTGTAATTTGGCTAAACATTTCCAGCAGGATAATTAAGAATAGAGAATGCAGTCATGTTTAGAAACCAAAGGGAAAAAGAAAAAAAAAAAAGAAAAAAGAAAAAGATAAAAAAGGAAAGAAATTCCAATAATCTTTTTTAGAAAATAATCCCATGAATTCTTGAATCTCATCCACTTTCATGTCCAACAGCAAAAATTAATTGTTCTCCAAATTTTTTTTAAGTAAGCAAGATTAATTAAAAATGTATATTTTAAACTGCATCCAAAATCTGCATCCTCTGCAGCACTCATCCTTTCAAGGGAGAACACAAGCAGAAATGTGATGTTGCTGTGGGAATTGCCTCTGACAGACACTGTAGGGCCGGGGCCGAAGCCCCTGTGGCTGAACCCATTTCCCATCACTCCGTGTGACAGGATGCAGGTAACAAAGTTGGGAGCAGAAGTGAACCACAGCTCCACTGTGTCTTTCCTGGCAGTAGGAGAGGATGGTCTCAGCTGCTTCATCCTCAGCCTCAAAAACCTGCCAGTTTTGGATGGTGTTTTGGGTACGTAAATACCTGCTCTTGAGAAATGCGCTGAGACTATGAACTTGCTCCACAAATGCTGACTGCTAGCACTGATGTTTTCAAAGTTAGCAGAGGGATTGTTTGGATTGCATTATGATATTCTTATTCTGGAAGCAGAGTCCACTGGGCAAATTAATTTCTGAAGGGATAGCTGAATGCCTGCCTGCCAAAGTGGATAATGAGTCTACCACCAGTGAGTCAGAGGGGAGTCAGCGAGGGAGGCTGGACAGTGATAAAACAGCATAGAGGGAAGCTCAGACCTTGGCATCACACTCATCTCTGCTCTTGAGGGAGTATAGAAAATAGACAATATCCAACGTCCTGAAAAAAATAGCCTTTAATGAGTCCCATAGAATGAACCCATAGAAAGGGTCTTGTGGAGGCTGGGGGAATTTGCAAGTACAGAGCCAACCAACCCAGTAGTGCATACATACATAGCCATAGCTGCTAGAAATCAATGAATCTCGTCTTCTGCTTCAGTTTTTGCTGTTTAAATTACAGCTATATTTTCCTAATAAACTGAGACCTCTTATGTACTGCATATGACTACAGCTTCTGGAAGTCAAGAGAATTTTATATCAGTTAAATTGAATTTGTATATCCTTAAGGCTTAAAACAAAAAATAAAAATATGATGCAGTGGAATATTTCTAATAATTTTCATGATATTTCTGTAGCAATTTAACTTATCATTTAGTAAGTTGCCTGTATTTGAAAACTAATGTTTGTACTAGTGTCTGATGTGCAATTCAAATTTATGCAGAAACTGCCGCAAGAATATTCACAAGAGTTGTTCTGTTTCTCCACAGACCAACTCTTTTCTTATCACTGTCTCAGTAAAGTTACCTAAAATATTTGTTTTTCCATCTGGAACAATGAGAATAATGAAAATCAGCTGCTGCCATGAAAAACTGTGATCTTCACAGCAGAAAGCAAAAAAAAAAGAAACAGCACAGAAAAAGAAACATGATGTTCACAGCTTCCAGAACTGAGATATAAAATTAGGAGAGCTATCACACAATTTCACAGGGACATAACAGGATATAAGGCACCTAAGCTCTCTGCATGTGTTGCTGTAATAGAACTCTGCACCTGAGTTAGGAAAGCTTCCTTAATTTTTATCTTGCTGTGTACTCCACTTTCCTGGACAAGATAGCCCACCAACCTTAGGGAAAGAGAGATAAGATGCTTCACAAATCAAGCTTGTAAAGGGTACTCACCTCAGGAATAAAAAGAGTAGACTGAAAAATCTTAGGAGTCTATGACCACATCCTTGTTCTTCTCTGAGCCACCATCATGCAGGCGTTTTCACCAAGCTGCTGTCAGGACTGGGTTGTACTAGAGCTTAGGTGCTGGTGAGATACATGGCTGTCTAAAATATTTCAAAACAAAACACTGTGTTTGAAAGATAAAAAATAAGAGCAATCACAGAGGGTTTGATTCTGCCCCCACTGAAACCAGTGAGGCTACTACAAGCTTCCCAGTTTACACCTGTGGAGATGCCCCATGTGCCACAGTTTCTGGATGTGACCATCGGTTACAATATCTGGTCAATGACGTAAGATTTTTTTCATTTTTAATAAACTTCATTGTTAATCATTTTTAAGAAACTCCCAGGAATAAATCTATATTTGTCTTCAAGCTGTCCTGTAGGTAGAAATTTCCCCTTCTACAAGTTTTCAGATATCTAACATCTTCACCTATTCCTTCCAAAGCCATTTTTATCTTGTTAGATATGTGATACAGCAGAACAAAATAAAAAAGTCTGTAAGTCCTGGCACCAGGACTAGCATCCTTTCGATAATTAACAAAACTAGATCTGATGACAGGACATAATGATGCTGCTCTCATCTTCAATAGTGACTAAAATATTTGATTACAATTTTCCTTACATTTTATTCTAAAGCTCTTTCTCCTAACACAGACAATCGTTTTTGTTCTATCAGTCACTGAAAAACAATGTATGCCTTTCACAGTATTCCATGTAATGTTATATTTACTCTTTTTTTTCCAGTTCCTAGAAGTCCTCCTTGATGTAAAACAGTGTATTTTGAAAATCAGCACCTTGCTTCCTGCCAGAGCCAGCAGATATGCCAGCCAGTATTAGCTGGTTTCTATTTTGTTTCTCTTTGCACTGAGGGGGGGAAAAAAAAAAGGGAAAAAAGAAAAAAAAGTTTTAAAAAATTGCTGACTTTAGATCTTAGCCTATCAGATGAAGACTTACTGGTGCATTAGAGGCCTATTCAAAACAGGGCTTTTCTTGCAACAGGAGCCCCTAACAATTGGTAATGAGGACAGATTCTGAATTGTTTGTGAGCAGCTGCTTAGTAGGTAAGAGCTTGTTTGGATTCAATTGAACACTGTTTTTAGAAGCAGTTACTGACCCCTGACCCTTCCTACAGACTGGGTTGATGGGATTAGGGAAAGCTAGCGTTCAGCTTACACTTGGCTATAACAAGCTGGCAAGAGATAACATACTTTTTAATTATCAAGTTACACCTCTGCCAAAGTTTGTGAATTTACCGAATGGGTCAATGAACTATAAGAAATCAAGCTAGGCTGTGGGATAATAGTTACATAAGAAAACAGTCTTGAGGGAGATATAATTAATACATTTTTGCTTTTTTTTTTTTTTTTTTTAATATTTCAAACTTTCAAACCTTATTCTACATGCCTGTCATATGCATTACAGAGGCGTACGTTGTGTGCGGTATCTATGCCAATGCATCTCATAAGGTAAAAAATATCTGAATTACTTCTAAGAGTTGCCAAAAAGGTAGCCAAGAAAAAAAAAACAAAACATGCTATACATAAAATTTAAATTGAATCAACAAACAGAGTAACATTAAAATTTGAAGCTTGATTTATTCTACCACTCTGAGACTGGAGTAATACAAAAATACTTACTATTGGCTAGAAGCCAATTTGCCTGGTAGTCTACAACCATAAGAAAAGGAGACAATTGTGGTATTATTCACCTGGAACAATTAAAGATAATTTCTGACATAATAATAAAAAATTATTCAAAGGCCTTAGGGATTTTATGTCTTAATTTTAATTAATTAAAACTAAACCAAAAATTATAAAGATTAATTATTTTGAATTATTTTTTCTCTATTTTCTTCCAGAAGTGAAATGTGAAAAATTCTCCAGTTCAAGTTATTTAAGGCCTGTAGCTTTCTTAGTTTGCAGCTGTGTTCATACACAGCATGTCTATTATGGGAGCATTCAGCTCTGGGAAATTCTTTGTACAATAACCACAAATTTTATGCTCACCCAGACTGATCCTTTAATGGATTACAGAACCTATTGATAAAATAAAGCATAGTGAGCAGTGCTGCTTGGTAAGCGGTACAGATAGGCTGAAAGCCTTAGCATGAGTTGGAAGCTCGGGTAGATTTGTCAAGTGGGGCTTGGAGAACACTGTAGCTGTGCTCTCCATTGCTGAAGGGCACCACAGACCACAGTTTCTCAGTACAGTTGAGATTTCTCATGCTAGTTCTTTCAAATCTCTTTATATCAGGGAATGAGAGTCTGAAGCCCAGAATTCATTTCTGATTACATCAAATTTCCCATCTCAGCTGCCCTCTCAGGAACAGCGATTATCTTTCTTTCCTCTACCCCTATCAGAATTTGGATTCTGAATCTCAGTGCTCTAATGGTCAGATGCCTTTTAATTTCCATTCTGAAGCTATTAATGGCTGGTCTATACCCATCATTTCCTTTGACAACAATGTCTTTTAGTCTGATTAGTGCCTTCTCTTCCCTGCTGTTTACTTCCATAACATGTTTATACATGGCCATCACTTCTTGTCTCAAACTTTGTTTTGCTAGGCTATAGAAGCCAAAATTTAAGGTTCTTTTCATATGGCTATTTCTCTGTCTTCCTTATTTTCCTTCAAGCCAATTGTCCTGATTTGGACTGGGATAGAGTTATTTTTCTTTCTAGTAGCTGGTATAATACTTTGATTTGGATTTAGGATGAAAATTATGTTGATAATACAGTAATGTTTTAGTCACTGCCAAGCAGTGCTTGCACTAAAGTCAAGGACTTTTGAGCTTTTCACACTGCCCTGACAGCAAGTACGCTGGGGGTGCACAAGTTGCTGGGAGGGGACACAGCTTGGACAGCTGACCCCAACTGGCCAAAGGGATATTTCATACCGTGTGATGTAATGCTGAACATGCTGAACTATAAAACTGGGGGGAGTTGTCTGGGGGGTGCAGAGGTTGCTCAGGGACTGACTGGTCATCAGTCAGCATGTGGTGAGCAATTGCATTATGCACCACTTGCTTTGTATATCCTTTTATCATTATTATCTACCTGGTCTTGTGCAAAGCATTTGACACTGTCCCACACAACATCCCTGTCTCTAAATTGGACAGACATGGCCTTGATGGATGGACCACTCCATGGACAAGGAAATGGCTGGATGGTTGCACTTAATGAGTTGCAATCAACAGCTCAGTGTAGAAGTGGAGACCGGTGATGAGTGGCGTCCCTCAGGGGTTTGTATTGGGACCGGCACTGTTTAACATCTTTGTCAGTGACATGGACAGTGGGATTGAGTGCATCCTCTGCAAGTTTGCCAATGACACCAAGCTGTGTGGTGCAGCAAACTTGCTGGAGGGAAGAGATGCCATCCAGAGGGACCTTGACAGGCTTGAGAGCTGGGCCCATACAAACCTCATGAAGTTCAAAAGGGCCAAGTGCAAAGTTCTGCACCTAGGTTGGGGCAATCCCAAGCACACTTACAGGCTGGGCAGAGAATGGATCATGAGCAGCCCTGAGGAGAAGGACTTGGGAGGTACTGGTTCATGAGAAGATCAACACAACCCGCAATGTGTGCCTGCAGCTCAGAAGGCCAATTGTATCCTGGGCTGCATCAAGAGAAGCGTGGCCAGCAGGTCAAGGGAGGTGATTCTACCCCTCTACTCCACTCTTGTGAGACCCCACCTGGAGCACTGTGTCCAGTTCTGGGGCTCCAACATAAGGACATGAATCTGTTGGAGCAAGTCCAGACGAGGGCTACAAGGATGATCAGAGAGCTGGAGCACCTCTCCTGTGAGGACAGGCTGAGACAGTTGGGGTTCTTCAGCCTGAAGAAGAGAGCATTCCAAGGAGAACTTACTGCAGCTTTCCAATACCTGAAGGGGCCTATAGGAAGGCTGGCAAGGGACTTTTTACAAGAACACATAGTGATAGGATGAGGGATAACAGTTTCAAACTGGATGAGAGTAGATTTAGATTAGATATTAGAAAAAAATTCCTTATTGTGAGGGTGGTGAAACACTGGAACAGGTTTCCCAGAGAAGTGGATGACCCCTCCCTGGAAGTGTTCAAGGACAGGTTGGATGAGGCTTTGAATAACCTGGTCTAGTGGAAGATGTCCCTGTTAATGACGGGGGGTTGGAACTAGATGATTTTTAAGGTCCTTTCCAACGCAAATCATTCCATGATTCTATGATTATTATTATTTTCCCTTCCTTTCTGTCCTATTAAACTGTCTTTATCTCAAACTACTAGTCTTATCTTTTTTCTGATTCACTCCTCCATCTCACTGCTGGGGTAATGAGTGAATGGCTGTGTGGAGTTTAGCTGCCTGCTGGGTTAAACCACTACCCTAGTCAGCTTGTTTCTATTTAAATTTTTCTTTCTTAATGTGAGTGTCGAGGATTATATACAGTGGTTTGGAGGACATCTTGTAAGTGCATACTGCTGTGTAAATACTTTTACCTCTACATCTCAAGATTACAATTACTAGGCTACCTTCCTGCTGGTCTCCCAGGTCCTCCTCCCCTTGGTTGTTTAAAGGTGATCTTCCAGTTTATAAGAGCAAGGTAGCTATTGAATTTGCACTATGGAATTTCATCTTGTTTCTATTACCTGAGTCTTCAAGGTAATTTTGTTTTTCCTGTATAATAATCTAATAGTATGTTGGCAGTGCAAGTGGATGAGCACAGGAGGAAAGTGTAGCAACAGAGGTGTTTACAGAGACCAGCTTCAGTCTATTGAGGTTAGTCTTCCCAGGCTGTCTCTGTAGCCAAGGGAAGAAGAGGACCTTATCTAGAAGTCTAGTCAGAGCAAAAGCCCCATTAAATGGGATGAATTGTTGTTTTTGGAGTTCATCCATGTGGTGGGTTGACCTTGGCTGGGCTCTAGGTGCCCACCAAGCTACTCTATCACTCCACACCTCAGCAGGACAGGTGGAGAGAAAATAAGATGGAAAAAAACCCTCGTAGGTCAAGGTAAAAGCTGTTTATTAAAGCAAAAGCAAAAGTTGCATGCATAAACAGAGGAAAAACAACATATTTATTCTCTACTTCCCATTAGTCCGTGATGTCCAGCCACTTCCCAGTAAGCAGGGCTTCAGTATGCACAGGAGTTGCTCCAGAGGTCAAACATTGTAAATAGTGAATGCCCCTGCCCTCCCCCAACCCCTTCCTCCTCTTTTCTCTTAGCTTTTGTTGCTGAGCAGACATCATATGGTATGGAATGTCCCTTTGGTCAGTTTGGGTCAGTTGTCCTGGCTGTGTCCCCTCCTAAGGTCTTGCCCATCCCCAGTCTATTTATGAGGGGAGAATGTTGGAGAGCCAGCCTTGATGCTGTGGAACACTGCTCAGCAGTAACCAAAACACTGGTGTGTTATCAGCACCTCTCTAGCTACTAATACAAAACACAGCACTCTGAGGGCTGCTGTGGTGAAAATTAACTCCATCTCAGCCAGACCCAATGCAATCTGTCATTTGCCATAGGAAGACCCCAGAGAAATTAGTTCCACTGGAGTTAAATAAGTCTTTGTGAATACCCCCAACATCTTTAATTTACTTACTTTATTAATATGCTCATATTATTTGTTTCTTAATCATTCTGGAAATATTGAATAAGATTATTTTCCCCCTACAAACACTTAGGCAGTTCTGCAGTAATTTTCCTCTAGCCCCACACTTAATCTCTCACCCCAGTGTTGGTAACCTTATAAGCAGTCCCTTGTGTACCATACTATTCCTCTGCTGATCTTTTTGGTAAACCCTGTTTTTGCAGTGGTAGCATACTGATTGCTGTGCTAAAGTTCACATTACCTGTTTAAAAAAAGTCCAAAACAGTCCAAAACCATATTACATGGTCTTGGAAGTCTTCAGGACTACTTTCACTGAAATTTGCACTGCTGAGGTCAAGCTGAAGGATCCTGTAGGTGCTAGGATGACTTTTCTTAATGCAGACACTGAATTTGTGTTTTTCCATTATGAAGACTGCCACCAGACTGATAGGTTTATTCCAGTCAATTGGTATGGGAATTTGGGTTTCACGCACCCTTTCTTTTAAATTTGTGAGACTGCTGGATGTCTGAGTACCTTCAGTTTGAGTTTAATAAACTATTTGGGTATAATGTTCACTTTGCTTGCAGATGTCTCCTTTTCTATTTGCTTTCTAGTGTGTAATCCCAAGTGCAAAAACATGAGTCTTATTGAAAACTGAAATTATGTTTAGATTTTTTTGTCCAAATATAAACTGAACAAAATAAAATGTGGAGCTTTTATGTGTATCTCATCCTCACTGCAAAGTCTTTCGAGTTCCTGCCTTCTTGTCCATCTAAGCAGATACCTGAAGAAAAATTTAACTATTTATTCTGATTTCCTTTACGAGGTCAGATTTAGTTTGACTTTTAGTAAGTCCCACTTCTGCCAAGGCTCACTTTAGACTTGCATTTCTTGACTTCGAAGTCATAGTTTTCTTTGGTGATCAGTCCTTTTTTCCATTCCTTGTAGGCTCCCTACTTATGCTTAATGTCATTTTCAAGATGGTTATTCTTTCAGTTAAGTCTGGAAAGTTCTCGTACAACAGTTTTGTTTTTTTTTTCTCCTTGCCTGGCATACAGATTTCAGATAGCTTTAGCAGGTTTGACATGGAGACATTCCAGACTGCCTCCAAAATCAAATCCCCGAGTTCTTTAGTTCAGTCGACCTCCCTAAATAGTTACCTTGGGTTGCGTCCAAACTCAGCAGCTTGTGCACCCGGTGCAGCGCCTGCAGTCCCGGTTGCTTGATCCCCAGATAGTGCACAGTGTCAGAGTGAGGTGCTTCTCCCTCCTGACACATGTGCCCAGATTTCCTTCTCATCGAAATTAAAGTTCAGCAAGGGAAGGGAGCAGGCATGTGCCAAGGTTTTGCCCTCATACACTTGGGAGATGGCCAGGGCTTATCTCCAGATTTGGGTGCTCAGAAATACTCCTGGCTGTCGTTAGTTTGGATGAAGTTCTGTCTTTTTGAGACTTTAATGAGTTTTAGCTGCATTCTTTTTTCAGTTAAAACAAATTAAATGTCACACACTGAAGGCACTGTTAGTTAACAACAATCCTTCTTCAGACTGTTATATCAATGCTATTTGAGCCAGTAGTACTGTTTTTCCTCACAACAGGATGATTCTATATTGTGTGTACCTTTGTAATGACAGTGCAATAATAATAATCTTTATTAGCGTCCAGATTTGATTCTGGGACCAATAATGAACTCCTATCAATTTCCCAGTATTCACAGAATGTATTTAATCTTATCTCCCACAGGTGATTTTACCCAAACAAGTACTGTTTCATTTTACTGTGACTTGTTTCTTTACATGTTATGGATATGCATTTCTGGAGAACCACTTTTATTTTGATGTTATATTTTGTCTGCATATTATGTCCATCACTACAGTCATCATTACTGAAGTTTCATTCAGTGCTTCAAAAATTCAAGGTCCTCCATGTTCCTCCAGGTTCTCCATCAGATTAGGAGCATCTTACCACTCTGTGACCGGGAATGAAGAAATGTGAAGTATTAGCTAAGGGGAGTCTATATGGCCGATTTTTTGCATGTATACACAGAGTGTGTGTATCACAAAGATGATATGGAAGAAATAAGATTGATAAACAACACAAAACGTTGGAAAAGAAGCCATCCTGGCTCCAAGACAAGGGCATGCATATTTTTTTCTCCACATTCATTGATACTTTACTGTAGGATTGCACTAACAGACCCAGGCTTTAGGCTCGTGATACAAGTTTTCCTGATGGACTTAAATAACTTAGTGTTAATTTAACATCCAAAGGGAAGTCTAGTTGTTAGCTAAAATACAGACTCTGCTAATATGGTGAAAAACTTTTGTACTGTAGGAAACAAAACAAAACCTAACAAGTCCAATTTTAAGGAATGTCTATAAAACTGAAGTAACAGAATTTCTGTGGTAGTACATTTTCTGTGGCTCCAGGTTTGCTTTATGCAGTTTTGTAAAATTAAAATATTTGTCTCAGTTCTACTTCTCTGTATTTATATACATATAAAACCACACACACACATACATAAACATATATACATATTAGGGGAAAATTTAGTGGCATCATCCCCACTCATTCCTGGGTTAGTGCTAACATGTTCTCAAAAGACACATTGGTGGTTTTAATTCAGTTAAATTGTAGAAAATAATTAATTTTGTTGTGTCTTTTAAGCTTTATACACATGAGTGTGTGAGTGAGATAGAAAGAAAGAGACCGTGGAAAGCACAGTGTGAAAGTGATCCAATATTAATGCTCCAGATTAAAACAGTAAGGAACAGTCCTGTGACTGCTAATTAAAATGGATATGTAATTTCCCAAAATATTTGATAATAGGTTAATGTTAATTACCAAAGAAAGTTTCCACAGGAAATAAGTAGCAGCATATTAAAATTATCTTTAGTTTATTACAATCTTTTTAAAGACAAATTAAGAATATCTAGAGTTTTAGATATTATAGTCATATCTTATGTTTGGTTCCCCCCCCCCCCCCCCGTTCAGCAATATGGATTTAAGATTTAAGATAAAGTACTCATATTCATAGACAACATAACTTCTATCTATAAAAGATGTGAAAGAATTACAAAATAACTCTTAAGCTATGTGATGACATAGCAACACATTTTGGAAATTTTCAAGTCTATTCATAGAGAAGCAGATTTTAATAGATGCATCGCTTATTTGAAAAAAAAAAACAACAAAAAAACCCAAAACAAAACCCAACAGCAAAACAAAACAAAACAAAACAAAACAAAACAAAACAAAACAAAACAAAACAAAAAAACAGGTCTGGAGGCGCTAAATTTATCCATGAAATTCAGTCAGTAGTTTGTCTGAATTGTTTTTAACCTTTGAAAAATCAAAATTTTTCCCCTGAAATTTGTGTAAATGCAAATTTCTACTATAGTTTGAAAACCCTAAAATAAATTTAAATATCTAACACTATCTAAAGAAGTTTATATATACATTTCAGTTATTTTAAAAATGAATTTATTTTTTCTCTTACAGTTATATTTTTTTTCTTACATCTTTTTTCGATGAAAAATATGTTAGAAGTTGTGTGAAGCTTTCATATATGCCAACAAGTGAAAAAAGAAAAAAAATCTAGTTATTTATATTATTGTATATACAACTTGGTAAAGAATGGCCAAAGACCGTTTGCGTAGAAATTTTCTAGATATTTTGTGTTAGTGTAGAATGTGGATTCTAGTTGTTTTACATGTCTGTGGAACTCAAACTGGTCTCACTCCACCAAAGCACATTAGTACCGCTTCACTCAAAGAATGAGAATACACAATGGGCTTGTTTATTTGTCTAAAATTAGGCATATCCTTTTATTTTTTTTCCCAAATCCAGGTTAGCTTGTGAATAATAACATCTTCAGTACTTGTTTGCAAATTTTGAGTCTGTAGCTGAAAACTTTTTAACTGCATGTGGCTGAAAGCCTCTGTAAGAAGAAATAGTAATGCATAAAATAGCTACTTCTGTACAAATGATATCAACTTAGGATGTGAAAAGTGATATTTTCCTGCCTTGATGGGATACTGTGAGGCTTCTTGTCATACGGTATAACACAACAGAAACAGTGTGAGTTAGTTTCATGAAGATTTTTTTGCACATGCAGTCCCTCTGAGGTCTGTTCATCAGACTATGTGCATAACTACTATGAGGAAGTTTAAAGTTTACTCATTTAGAGGCTAAATTTTCACAGGTAGCACCTACTGAAAGTTGTTTACTTCTTGCAGTGTTTTGCATCTGTCACTAATGCAATAAATGGGGAGGCTGAAAACCAAACAGTATTATTAATGGTGACAGAAAGCTTTTAGCCAATCTCCCTGTATGGTAATGGATATTGTTTATCATATTTTACTTGTTGTTTTAAACTTCCCCTGTCAGAATGAATCATTAATATAGGAGAAGAAGGACCAGATAACAGGCAATGTGATTTGTCTAATAGTAATTTTCTCTAATAAAAAAATCTTGGGGAAAAAAACAACAAAACAAACCTTCCCACACCTCTCCCAAAAAAACCCCAACAACCTAATAAGGCATATCTATTTGCCAAAAACTAGTGTGGTTGTACTCAGGTATCCTGGAGAATATTTTACCTTTTTATAACATACAGTGAGCTGCACATTAATTTCAGGGGTTAAATCAGAAATCTTTTAACACTATCATAAAAAAAATCGGTTGTTGATGATTTTGCTTAACTTTATTTCTTACTTGGATTATTTTTTTCCTCATGGCAAAGTTGTTGTACAGAATCAAAACACTACTACAACTGCTGCTCTACCACAATCATTCCATGATTTTCTTTCTCGGTTATTTATGTGTTTCCAACTCTTGGTTTTACCAGGCAGCATAAATAAGCACAATGAAAAATGACAGAAAGATCTGCAAATTTGTAGTTATTTTTTAAGCTAAACTTAAAGGCTAGTATTTGAAATAATAATTGAAAATATTAAAAATTATTACAGATCTTTGAAAATATTTCTTGTACCAGACCCCATTTTGGATAGCTGATTAAAAAGTGGTATAGATACATTTCAAAACAAAATTTTGTTCTTTAGAACACATTTTTAACAATTTCACTATATGAAGTTTTAAAATGAAATGCTTACGCTCATTATTTTTTTTAGTTTTTTTTCCTAAAACTGGTTACAAATTTCAAGTGTTCTTTTTGGAATGTTTTTGACCAATTTGAACTGACGTATGTGAGTGAAGCAAAGATTTTTTTTCAGCTATGTTTCTGCTGCAACAATTGACATACAAGTTTTGATAAACAAGAACTTATCCCTCAATTTCACAACCTGAGATGAACATTAATTGCTCATTTTAGTATTCTTTGATGTCTGAGTGGTTTTTTAGTTTTCACTTTTAGTGTGTTCCTTTACTTTCTCATTCTGATTCAGACCAGAAACATTCCTGGAATAGAGATGCTCTGAGAACATGTTAGAATTTTAGTTCAGATCAGGAAGGTACTTTTGAAGTACATCTCCCAGTAGTCCCTGCTCTGGTTCACAGAGTGCAGAGATTTCTAAGTGCCAAACTGACTTCATTTTGCATGAAAATTAAACTGGAAAACATGCTTCAGAGACACACCTACTGTACTCCAGCCACGCATAAGTATTCAGGCTATGGAACCAGAGTTGAGCTAGTTTAATAGTAAAGAGAAAGCTCTTAAAATGTGGGTACTATGTCCTGAGAATCATATATTTCTTTCTGTCTGTGGTTTGCTCCATATCACTCTGCTTGCTAAGGCAGGCATAGCCTCCATACACTACCAATTATATCAAACAGGTGACAGAATATCCTGGCAGAAATTATAGTCATATTGTAATCATTAGTGAAGTACCTATTCATGTCTGTTGTTTCTCTGTTGAAAAGCTCTTTTCATCATACATGCTGCTAATTTTGTGGAAACGAGAGACATCATAGATAAATGCCATTGACCTTTGCAGTCAAATTCAGTATGAACTTTGAAATTTTTGTGCTGGTTCCACTGAATAAACTTTAAATGGATACAAATTACTATGTTTCCCAGTGCTAGTGTATTGTCCCTAAGCCTATTCTAAAGTAAGAAATGTGATTTTTTACAACAATGACTCGAAAGCCAACATAGGTCAAGTAATTTTTGATGCTGGTGGAACATTTGCCTTAGGGTGATGATGCACTGAAATTTGTTTACTAAGCTCTTGCACACAAGGATTTGGAAGTGTGAGATGCATATTTGTAAAATCTGCATTTATTCTTACCTATATAATCCTACATAATTAAACATTGTCCACTTGCCATTTGCCACCATAGAAGGCAGTCTAAGGTTTTGCATTTGATGTTTGTGTGAGCAGAAATAAGCAGTGAATTAAATATATGTTCTCTAGCTATGGAAAGTGTCTTGGCAAGAAATAAAATATCTTTCTGAGTTTCATTAACAAAATAGATCCCAAAATATCTATTTTTAGAATTAATAGATCCTGTAGTTTAAACCACATCTGTAAACCAGTTCTACCTACTCAGATTTACCAAGTGGTTCACTCCTTAGTCTACTAGAAGCAATATTACTTACACTTTATCTTACTCAGTGAAACTACTTTAGGTTTTTGAAGCATTCTCCTCTTATTTAAAATCTGTTTTTATTTTTAAAGGTATAACAAAGCATCTTTCAGTTCAGCAGAGATCTCTTCCCTCTGTACATTTCTAGTCACATCCCTGTAATTTAGAACCAAAAATACATTTTCTCTGCAGGTAATTTTCAGTACTGTCTGTCCTGCTGAGCTAATACAGCCAAGAGAGAGTGAGTTGAGTCCTACTTGTTCTTATGCAGAAATCACAGAATTAATTCCTGTTAGAGGTCCAACCTGTTATACCTGTGTAAACCTACAAAGGGTAATGGGGTTGCACAAGTGTCTGTAAAGGCATAATAGGTTTAATCAAGCATAACAGAAAGTAAATTGCTCTGCAAAATCCTCATTACTAGTGATGAAGTGCATTCATCTGTCTCAACAGTTAAGCCATAAGCTGTCTGGGCAAAGATAGTTCCTACAACAATGATTCTCTGGTTTCAAGTGAAACCTCTAGGTGACAGAGTACAAACAATTAATGATTGTATAATAATAACCTGGACTGACTACTAGACAGAGTATTAGTTTGCCCAACACAACTGTTTATGTGTAAACTCACTACACCTATTCTAGAAATTGCACTGAAAGACAATCAGTGAGGACAGCAGCTTTATTGTTTTTAGTTACATTTCCAAAGAGTTGCATTATGTAGGCAGGTTCTTATTCAAGTATGCAGAGTTAATAGTCATCATTTTTTTTCTCTCCAACAACATAATACTTCATATTACAAAAAATAAGCTATCAGCTCACACTAAAATGATTTTAAAAACTATTTTTCTTAAAGTATCTTTACTAGACTATCAATATCTCAGACTAGATCTAGGAGAGTGTGAACAAAGACTGGCTTAGATAAACTAAATCTCTCTGTTCATCTCTTTCCTAGAACTGTGCAAATAACAGATTAACAGTATATTTGGAGAGAAGAGCCACAGTAGACAGTGACATTATAGTATGACATACCATGACAAAGTAACAGTGTCTGAAGAAGAATAATCCAAGAGCAGGAATATAAACTCTAGTTTATGGAGAAACCATATGTTGCTTTTTTTTTTTTTTTTTTTTTTTTTTTTTTTTTTTTTTTTTTAAGAATACCAGCAATTATATCACAATTTGGCCTCTTGGCATCTCTGCTACGTTGAAACCAAAGGTCTGCATAGACTGATAAAGCTTAAGGTCTGAAGGATCATTACAGTCATCTCTTCCAACAATCACAATGCAGGCAACAAGGTCTGCCCTTACTTTATCTATTTTTACTTTCCAGACATGGGATTTGGTTAACCTTTACTCTCTTAACATTGTTTAAATTTTGATCACCACAAAGATGTTTCTGGACTAAAAACATCGCATCTCATCCTTCTCTTGGATTAACTACATTTCTTTGATAAGCTAAGCAGATTGAGTTCTCTGAATTTTAACTATAAGTCATAAAATAGTGTTGATGCTGTGATGGTCTCACTACATAACTGAAGAAATGTTTGTGAGAGGAAGCAGTATCCATTATTAGACCAACTTACAAGGTATTGAAAAGGAGATGAGCTTTCCAATCTGTTATATCATTGTAGTGACACTTCAAATCTTTCCTATTTCATGAATTACTGTCATAGTTTTCCACAGATATTGCTCCAGTGCTCAATAGTCCTAATGGATACTCCCCAGTTTAATCCAAGGACAGTGCTAATAATATTTTTTGGTCAGGCTATTACTTTTAGAGGTCATGTTCACCTGGTTGTCCTTGGTGAATCCCAAGTTGCATTCATCTCTGGAGTCCTCAGTACAAGAAAGACATGGATCTGCTGGAGTGTGTCCAGAGAAGGGCCACAAAAATTATCAAAGGGCTGGATCACCTCTCCTCTGAAGGAAGGCTGAGAGTTGGAGTTGTTCAGCCTGGAGAAGAGAAAGCTGTGGGAGAACCTTATTGCAGCCTTTCAATACTTGAAGAGAGCCTTTCAAAGCTTTGGGAGTCCTCCCCCAAAGATGAGGACCAACTTTTTAGCAGGGTCTGTAGTGATAGGACCAGTGGTAATAAAAGCCTTCTCTGTATCTTCTGTCACTAGGGCACCCACCTCACTCATCAGTGGGCCTACATTGCCTCTAGTGTTAGTTTTATCTGCTATGTATTTGAAGAAGCTCTTTCTGTTGTCCTTGACCCCTCTGGCAAGGTCTAATTCTAAGGAGGCTTTAGCTTTCCTAGTTGCCTCCCTACATCCTCTGACAACAGCCTTATATTCTTCCTAAGCGGCCAACCCCTCCTTCCATGATCTGTAAATCTCCTCTTCCACTTGAGTTTGCCCAGCAGTTCCCTGTTTAACCAAGCAGGTCTCCTGGCTCCCTTCCCTGACTTCCTACATATCGGGATGCTTTGATCTTGAGCTTGGAAGAAGCAGTCCCTGAATGTTAACCAGCTCTCTTGGGCCCCTTTACCTTCAAGTACCCTGTCCCGTGGGATTTCCCCTAGCAATTGCTTGAAAAGGCCAAAGTTGGCCCTCCTGAAGTCCAGGCTTACAATTCTGCTTGGAATTCTGTTCCTGCCACATGAGATCCTGAACTTCACCATCTCATGGTCGCTGCAGCCCAGACAGTCCTCAACCTTTACTGCTTCAACCAGACCCTCCTTGTTAGTGAGGATGAGATCCAGTGTCACTCCCCTCCTGGTCGGTTCATCCACCATTTGCATCAGGAAGTTGTCATTGATGCACTGGAGGAACCTCCTGGATTGTGGGTGGGTGGCTGAGTGGTCTCTCCAGCAAATATCAGGGTAGTTAAAATCCCCCACAACAACCAGGGCCTGTGATTGCAAGGCTGCTCTCAGCTGCCTGTAGAAGGCCTCATCAACTTCCTCACCCTGATCTGGTGGCCTGAAATAGACGCCCATAGCAGTATGTGCCCCTTAATTTTCACCCACAGACTCTCAACTCGCTCCTCATCCGCCCCTGGACAGATCTCAATACACTGCAGTTGCTCTCTCACGTAAAGAGCAACTCTACCACCTCGCCTCTCTGGCCTGTCTTTCCTGAGAAGGACATAGCCATCCATGGCAACATTCCATTCACGTGAGCTGTCCCACCATGTCTCTGTAATTGCCACCAGATCATAATCCCCTGACTGAACACGGGTTTCTAACTCCTCCTGCTTGTTCCCCATGCTGCGTGCATTGGTGTACAGGCATTTCAGGGAGCGAGCCGAGTGCACCAATTTCAGCCTAGGGGGGTGGGAAGCCTCCCAGTCTTCATCAATTCTAGACTGCTGCCCCAGTGGCACGAGCCCAACTGTAACCACTTCCCCCTTCCAATCTAGTTTAAAGCTCTCCAAATGATCCCTGCCAATTCCTGCCCCAGCCTTCTATTGCCCGTGCGGGATAGGCCACGTATCACTGTCTGGACTGGTGTCTTATAAAACCAGCCATTACCAAAAAACCCAAAGCCCTACCTGTAATGATATGAAGTTGGGAGGAGTGGCTGTCACACCAGAAGGCTGTGCTGCCATTCAATGAGACCTGGACACACTGGAGAGTTGGGCAGAAAGGAACCTGTTGAGGTTCAACAAGAGCAAGTGCTCAGTCCTTCACCTGGGGAGGAATAACCACATGCACCAGCACAGGTTAGGGGCTGACCTGCTGGAGAGGAGCTCTGTGGAAAAGGACTTGGGTGACCCAAGCCAGCAGTCTGCCCCTGTGGCCAGGAAGGCCAACAGTATCCTGGGGTGGACTAAAAAGAGCGTGACCAGCAGGTCGAGGGAGGTTCTCCTCCCCCTCTACTCTGCCCTGGTGAGGCCACATCTGGAGCACTGTGTCCAGTTCTGGGTTCCTCAGTTCATGAAAGACAGGGATCTTCTAGAGAGAGTCCAGTGGAGGCCACAAAGATGATGAGGGGCTTGGAGCATCTCTCCTATGAGGAGAGGTTGAGAGAGCTGGGACTCTTCAGCCTGGAGTAATGCAGACTGAGAGGGGATCTTATCAATGTCTATAAACACCTGAAGTGCAGGGGCCAAATGGGTGGGGCCATGCTTTTTTCAGTCGTTCCCAGTGACAGGACAAGGGGCAATGGCCAAAAATTGGAACACCAGGAGTTCCAGACAAACTTAAGGAAAAACTTTACTGTGAGGGTGATGGAGCAGTGGAATAAGCTTCCCAGAGAGGTTGTGGAGTCTCCATCTCTGGAGATGATCAAAACCTGCCTGGACACTTTCCTGTGCAACCTGTTGCAGAGAACCTGCTTTAGCAGGGGGGTTGACTAGATGATCTCCTGAGGTCCTTTCCAGCCCCTGCAATTCTGTGATTCTGTGATCATTAGTGAATGTTGACATTATATTGATGGTGTAATTACAAGACAGGAAATGTAGGTCGACATCTGCCTTCGGAGGAAAATGCCAATGATCAAAATTGTTTTAATCTCATGTAACAGTATTGTTGTATGTGCATTGATTAGATACAAGCAATTACCAATATCAGTTTCTTATCTGATAATGATTGCCTAATTAATATCTAATTGGGATTTTAGAATGGAACATTTATAATAGCATTTCTAATCACAGTACCTTCTTAAGAATGAATTGCAGTTTCATTTTAAAGAAGGATTTTCACCTTATTTTTTGTACACAAAGTAAGAATAAGCTGCAGCAGATACATTATTTTAATTGATTCATATGGAATTTAGGAAGCACAGACCTAATGCTTTTGTTACAGTAAAGTCACTTTTTGTTGGTAAAGCACAAAGACATAGAAAGGAAATTTTATTGGAGTGACCAGAGTTTTGTGAGAGAAATTATGGAAGGGAGTAGAGGGACACTGCATTGAATGTAGTGTTGAGTGTCATTGAGTGGCACTTGTTTTGCTTTAAGAAAACGTAAGCAACTTATCAAAGATTTCCCATGCTTTATTGTGTTGAGGGCTACAGAGTACCTCACAGCAAGCCAAGTAGGAGATGAGAAATTACTAGATTTTTCTTTTGCCTTTCAGATCTTCCCATTCAGAAATTAACAATGTAATAATCATCTTCATGTGAAAGAGACTGACCCTGCAGTGCTCTTTAATTCATCCCTTGTCTCCAGAGCTACTCAGAAAATTGTAGAAAATACGTTATTTCCTTACCAACATCCATTTTTCATAGAGGAAGGTAACAGTGCCTTTCCATCAAAACTTCATGGTTAAAATAATGGTGATAAGCCCATTCTTGCCTTTTCCAACAAGGAAATAAGTACCCATATTTCCAAGGTGATTTTTTGCAGCCTGACAGGACTATGAACTTTGTGTTTCGTAGATATTAGCAAACTCTATTTCAGAAGACTCCCATATCATATAGGGTCTGTATATTTATGCTATTTTCAGATGTGAAAGCTGAGACACTGGTATTATTTGATCATCTTCTGCCACTTACAAAGAATATGTAATGCAACTGACTGAGGTGCCTTGTCTCCCAAGCCTGTTATTCAGCCTTGATGTGGAAACTATGCTCCAAACACCATGAAGAGCATATCTTAAATCTGAATTATTTAATATGCTGCCTCATCTAAGCAAGAGTTTTCTAGCAGCCTGTCAGGAATGGTGTGTCAGATGCATTTTGTTTTCCAGAGTTTCATTTGCAGAAACTTTGGAGAAGGGGAGACACAACCTGATTATCAGCAAAGTGCAGCACAGGTGCCGATCTCTACATTTGGATTATGCTAATTTGCAAGGTCAGAAGACATTTACCATATAGAGGATGACAGAATGGACTAACGGTGGGCTAAAGTCCCACAGCTCTTTTTGAAAGTGTCTGACACACTGCTACCCAATGAAAGGGAAGACATTGAAACAAACCTGTGCTGCTGTGTACTGTCCTAAAGCTGTATGGGTATAAACTGCCAGCCCCTGACAAAGACATCATTGCCATACTCAATCCTCTTAATCAGTAATGCATTCTGAAGTGATAGTAATTTTTCACTTAGTAAGTTTTCCCAGGTAACAATGCTGCCTCAGGTGGGGTACATGATTTTATTTTCTTCAGCAATTTGATCAGCTACATGAATAACTGCAGATGCCTACATTAAAGAAAAACAAATTGCTACATAAAAATCTTAAGTTTCTAAGCAAAGGTGAAGACATTTGATACTGCCCTCTTTTTTCTTTTTTCTTTCCTTTCAAAGGAGAAAATTCTGTGCAACTTCAGCAGCTATCCTGTGTATTGCAAGCAAGCTAGGAAGGAACAGTTGCCCTACCACAAATTTGGTGGCAGGTTCTGCAATATTATTTTCCCCAAGATTAGGTCAAAACCATCTTTCATTCCAATTCCATTTGGTTTATTTGTGCGGTTGTTTTCTGTGTTTCTTTGTTTTGCTTCTTAAAGAAAAAAAAAGAAAAAAAAAAAAAAAAAGAAAGAGATAAACCTCCCAAACCTTAGAACTAGGTTGTTCAGCTTAAAAAATAAACAGACTGCCATAAGCACCTCAATATCTACCATGATTTAGCTGCTGTGCTGACATACTCTCAAAGGTCTTTTCCAGTTCCCTGGGAAGGATTTCCTTTTGACATCTCTCTGAGAAGCACTGCAGCCCTGGCAGTTGTGTGCAGAGAAGGTGGAGAAAACCTTCACACTTGGAAGGTAAAATGCACTTATGCTGGTCTGTCTAAGCAGATAATGTCGGTAATAGGCTAATGCCAGGTCAGCTCAGCACTATGGTGGTTCATGGTTTTAACTGCATATGCTGACAAGTGATCCCCAGACTCTGGCTTTGAGATCACTGTGGAGTTGCAGTACCCAGGGCAGTAAGATTCCATCCCATCCTGGTTTTATTCAGGCCACACTTTGCCCTTCTCTCCTGCCCTTACGTGAGTTGATGTTACCTGCATGGTCTCCTTGATCTATGACGAGGACAGCGGAGAAACTGGAGACAGGATCATGCCTCTCTTTTCCTCTCCAAACAGAGCCAAGATGAAGGATATGAGGAGCTGCAAGTAGAGCAATGGTGTGGTGAGAGAGAGCTAAGGCAGCGTCACTGCAGGATGAAAAAGGGCATCATCTTCCTACAGCTAGCTGTACCAACATGCTTTGTGTTCCTACCATGTGCTGAAGTTCTTCAGGGAGAACGTCTAGCCCCAAGGGCTCCTGCCACCGCAATGGAGGTTTGAGCAGTGGTGAGTAATTTTCTGTAATTTTAGGCATACTCACTTGTATGATTTTAACCCACACCAACAAGCACTGTCCTAGACATTGCCTGGTCATGGATCATGTTATACTTCAGGCAATAAGAAAGAGAAAAAAAAAATATTACTGGGATGATGAGAACAAGAGGAACCTTATTGGGAATTGTTACAGAGCTTTCTACAGCATACCCTAAAACCATAGTTTCCTGCTATGAAAGTTGTGAATTTAGCATCTATAAATCTATACATCTTGCATTCAGGAGTTATGAATGAAGAGTTGACCCAGCCTTCTCTAGGACACTACAATTATTTTAAGATAACTTTTGAAATAGTAATCCAGATGCTTGGAACAAACCCAGTGTTGTGTGAATATTTCAAAAAGGATAAATGAGCAGATCCAGGTAATTACAGGTCTGTCAATCCAGAATTGATCTTTGGCAAAATAATGGAAAAAACTGCTATGGGATTGATTCATAAAGAATTAATGCAAGGAAATACAACTAACTCCAATAAGGATGGGAAGCAGATGTGATCAAATGTACTTGATGACTTTTTCAGATCAGACAGGAAGTGTGGTTTATAGAGGTAAAAAAGGTTGATAGAATAGACTTATGTCTGGGATTAGTACTGCATGACACTTTATTTGCCAATAAACTCAAAATTATATAAAATTGAGTTGGCGTGCACCATATAGATTAGAAACAAGCTATTGATCAGTCTTAAATTGTAATCTTACATGAAGAATTATCATTAAGCAATTAGGTTTCTTCTGGGAGATCTACACTGCTTAAAACACTTGTCGAAACAGTCTGTGTAATAACTTTAAAAATCATTGATAATGAAGTTTGCAAATGTCATCAAAAATAAGGGCAGTAAAATAAAATTTTAAAAAAAGAATAAAAAGAAGACTGTTTAGCTAGTGAATCCCAGAAAGACAGTTTTTGCCCATTGCCCCTTGTCCTGTCACTGGGAACTACTGAAAAAAAGCCCAGCCCCACCCATTTGGCCCCACACTTCAGGTATTTATAGACATTGATCAGATCCCCTCTCAGTCTGCATTACTCCAGGCTGAAGAGTCCCAGCTCTCTCAACCTCTCCTCATAGGAGAGATGCTCCAAGCCCCTCATCATCTTTGTGGCCTCCACTGGACTCTCTCTTGAAGATCCTTGTCTTTCCTGAACTGTGGAGCCCAGAACTGGACACTGTTCCAGATGTGGCCTCACCAGGGCAGAGCAGAGGGGAGGAGAACCTCCCTCGACCTGCTGGACACACTCTTTTTAGTCCACCCCAGGATACTGTTGGCCTTCCTGGCCACAAGGACACACTGCTGGCTCATGGCCAAGCTGCTGTCCAACAGGTCACCCAAGTCCTTTTCCACAGAGCTTCTTTCCAGCAGGTCAGCCCCTAACCTGTACTGGTGCATGTGGTTATTCCTCCCCAGATGAAGCACTTAGCACTTGCTCTTGTTGAACCTCAACAGGTTCCTTTCTGCCCAACTCTCCAGTGTGTCCAGGTCTTGTTGAATGTCAGCACAGCCTTCTGGTGTGTCAGCCACTCCTCCCAACTTTATCATCATCAAACTTGCTTAGGGTGGACTCTATCCCTACATTCAGGTCGTTGATGAAGATGTTAAACAAGATCGGACCCAGCACTGACCCCTGGGGAACAACCCTAGTTACAGGCCTCCAACTAGATTCTGCACCACTGATCACAACCTCCTGAGCTCTGCCAGTCAGCCAGTTCTCAATCCACCTCACCATCCACTCATCAGTCCCATACCTTCTAAGCTTTGCTACAAGGATGTTGTGGGGGACAGGATCAAAAGCCTTGCTGAAATCAAGGTAGACAACATCCACTTCTTTCCCCTCATCTACCCAGCTGGTGATGACATCAAAGAAGGCACACAGATTGGTCAAGCATGATTTCCCCTTAGTGAAACCATGTTGACTACTTCTGATAACCTTCTTTTCTTTCAACTGCTTAAAGATGGTCTCAAGAATGAGCTGTTCCATCACCTTTCCAGGGATGGAGGTGAGGCTGACTGGCCTGTAGTTGCCCGGATCCTCCTTCTTGCTCTTTTTGAAGATTGGAGTGATAATCACAGCACAGTTTGACTAGTAAGGAACAGATGAGGAGTGCAAGGATTTCTAAGTAATGCTTTGAGAATCTGCTGTGTTCTTCCTTCAGCTTAGAAGGATGACTAACTTTATTTAATAACCTTTAAAATTCATGGTCTTTTTCTAAACCAGTGTAAGGCAGGTGAATCTGAAAAAGTGATCCATTAAGGCCACATTAATTTCTTGTGTAACTACATAGAAAGTTACACATTTCTTGTGTAACTAAACAGCGGCAGTAAGCCAGCAGAGGTGAAAGGGATAGAGACATTTATGATTTCTTGGGTGACTTCTGTCTGCAGGGCGAGAAATTCACAGATCTGTGGAACAAGAGCTTTCTGCAGAGATGGCTCCTCCACCTGACCTCCCTCTTTGGCCACAGAGTTCCTTCCTCCAGGAGCACCTAATTACTTTGAAAGGAATTCCTTCTTGGCATCCAGTTAGATTACTCTTTTCGTTAATCACAATGCAAAAATGCTGGAAGATATGCAAAAAGAAGTTGCATGGAATTTTTTTTTTCTTTTCCCTCTATAGTATCTTCAAAGCTCTGCTGCAAAGTGTGAAGGAACGATTACTATAGAGATTATCATCTTTCTCCATCAGTGAGTGATTTCTGTGGATCCCATCTGAGGAAGGGACTCTGGAGGATGTCAGTTAGAAGAAACTTAAAAGTCAAAGAATCTCTCCAGAGAAGAGCCATACACTTGTATCTTAGGGGGAAAAAAAAAAAGAAAAAAAAAAAGAAAAAAAAAAAAGGAGGCTGATCAGATAAATTACGCAACCCTCTGCAGAACTTATTCGTACTTATATGAACAGACTACAAAAGAGCAAAATATACTCCTTGAGAGACAAACTTAATATAGGTTTTTAATAACAAATGCTTTTAGTTTCACCAGCTTCTAGAGGAAAGTCACTGCAATGAGCATTATGAGTAAGAAGAAGGACAGATATGGAAGTATAATTACTTAAAATATTAATGTAGTGAGTTAAGTAGTTTCCTTCCCAATTAAGCAACCTGGAAGACAATTTTCCAAGGAATGTCTGAAATAATAACTACGGTCTTCCAAATCAGAGAACCTTAGCAGATGTATTTCTTAACAAAGCTACTTTAGCTTCCAGAGCTTGCAAAATTCTTATGTGCCCTAATTGGAAAGGGAACAGAAAGAAACTTAATATATAAAAAAACAAACCAAACCAAACAGCTTTCTAAGTTGTTTCTCCTCAGGTTCTGCCAAATATTCCTTCTGTGTTATGACAAAATAAGACGATTACCTTTCTGTCTAAATCAGATACAGACACTAAAGAATCTTGTAAAGGAATGTGTCCTTTATAATTAATGTGTGAGTCACTGGGTTTGTTAAAATTAATAAATGGGTTCAGATCTTCCTGTTTGTGCACCATGTAGTGCTTCTAGCTATATTCCCATTGTAAAATCTTGACTGTCTAGGCTTTTGTTTTCAGCCTCTCAGCTGCAAAAATCTATTCCAGATTTAAGCTCAGCAAATTTTAGGTTCCAAATTTTGGGACCTAGATCAAACTTATTGTTGCAAAATTTCAGAAAACAATAGTTTAGATCCAGATACAATCTTTGGAGCCAAAAGGACAAAAGGCAACAGAATTTTCAGCGAAAGAAAAAGAAAAAATTTAAGCTAACATAGAATTAATAAAAAACCCCATAGTTCCAAGATCTCAGAATGAAGTTGGGGACTTCTAGAGTTGTCAAAGAAAGGAAGATAAATAATGAAAAAGCTCTTACTTGTACTCTCTGGCTCTCTGCTGTTAATTAAATATTATTCCCATTACAGTGGTGTCACTGCTGAGGATGGTCTGATAATACACTTCTGTACAGACTGCTGTTTGTATTCATGAAATTCCCACTGAAGCCAAGAGAAATTCCACATTAAGGCTGTGGACCATTGTTCTTGGAAATAACTGAAGGTAGGATAATAAGGCCAGGTAGCTTCCATCCAAATATGTAATATCTGCAGGAAACACATACAGATTTCCTCCCACTATATAATTAAGGACTCTATAATTCCTAGCCTGGTGGATTCCTTGATGTCTATGAAAAAGACAAGTCTTTTTGCTCGTTAAGTACCGAACTTACTTCTGTGCTGAGAAGAAATAACATCTGTTCTATCAGCGTTTAAAGATGAGAGACCTCTTCCAAAGCTATTGCTGCTGAAGATTGCTGTGAAGAATCATCCACTCCATACCTGGCGGTCTTTTGCAATTGAAAAAAGTCAGTTTATCTTTAGAGAACATGCTCTACACAGATCTTCTTTCTGTTTGACCTTTGATATTTAGCTGTGATACAGGGAAATCCTGTATCTGCAGGCTTTGGGAGCTTCCCTGTGGAGAATACTGGGGACTGGGAGGAGCAGCGATGAAGAGGTGGGAGGGACAGTCCCTGAGCATATCCCTGCTCAGTTATTCTCTGATACCTCTGGTTCCATCACTGATGTCCTCCTATGTGGTCACAGTTTCCTGTGGAAAGACCAGCCATGTCTTGTGTAAATGACATGAGAAAAAAGGTAGGCAGTATTCTGCATAGATGCACATGCATGTGTAGGAAAGCTGTAACATTAGGTAAATTTTGAAAGAACTGTAAAGCAGCAGAAATTTTAGTTTAATCTTATTTATAAAGAATCAGTTGAGCCAGATCCAAGGACTACTGGAATCTGAAAAATGACTCCCAAGAGTTGCAAGTTATGCCTACAGCATATCTGTTCCTTACTGGAGATGTTCTGTGCAAATGTTTTCCATTTATATATAGAAAGATATACTTATAAAAATGGAAATGGAAATAGAAATATATATATATTTCCCCCCCCAAGGGCTTTTTGGCTCACTCTGTTACAAATATCTTTTTATTTGAATGGGTATATTTTTGTTAATCCCTCTCAAAACTTCAAAAATTCCAGCATTACTTAATTTCAGTTATCTGCTTCAGACTACAAAATAACTCACACAGGGCTGTCCATACTGGACATCCCAAATCCTTCCTTTCATGAATTCTACAGATGTGTAGTAATATTAAAGGAGGGAACAGTTTGTGCCATGTTCAAGACCAACACACAGCAACCCAACAACAACCCAGCCTTTATGATGTGAAAGACCAAGAGACTCTACATAAGCACAAAACACTGCTTTTCCCTTTCTATTTTTTTTTTCATTTTTCCTTTTACAATATCAGATTAAAAAATAAGTATGCTCATTACTTTTGTAATATTGCTATGAATTATTTAGCTGAGAAATAGTTGCAGGTGGCATGGTAGGGAAAATTACCCACAAAGCCGGCAAAACTGCAAGTCAACCTGCTGTCATTGGACACATAATCATCATTAATTTTAATGAGAAGCGGGAGCACACAGTTCAGCAAGAGGAGAATGTAGCCACTTCTCAAAAACCTGCATTGTAGGCTAGGGGAATTTTACTAGCGCTCCAGATCAATAGTAGAGACAGCAGCCAATATTGGTAGACCTTACAAACATCATTAATTGAAATCTCTCAGCCTTCCGTTTGCATAACATAGTAGCTAGTGCCTTAATGAAGAATGAAAGATCTTACAATGTTACAGCTTTCCAACCTCCTGGAACATCCATGTGGACTAAGATGCCTGAAGACAGTGGCTTGACTCTCTGTTGTAGGTCCTTCTCTGTACCTCCAAAGTCACTCACAATCACACACATACATATATGCATGCTCCTCATATGTCTAAAGCAGATAATTAAATAACACCTAGAAATTAAGTATCTGAATTCAAATAAAGTGCGTCAAAAAACTTTCAAGTGCAGCAGCAGAAGAAAACAAACCAAATGACCAAATAGTCTCCAGTATACAAAACTGAAAATGTGGATGTTGGACAAAATATGTAAGTGGAAAGGTACTCTTTGAAACTGAGATGGAAAAGTTGGAGACACACAAAAAAGATTTTGAAACGTAACAGCTCATATTAAAGCAAGTTTTCTGTTTTGAGTCTTACTCTCTCTCCGACTCTCTCTCTTTCCTTTTTTTTTTTTTTTTTTTTTTTTTTAATAGAGTGAATAAAAAGACATTTGGAAAAAGATCAGGGAGGCTAAAACATAATAGGAATCATTTGCTAGTTGTCAGCCTAAACGTTAAGATGATTGAAGCTTGCAATTGTTCTGTCCTGCCATATGTTAGTGTCTGTGTAAAAGAATGTGATGAGGATGATGAGATAACAATTTTCTGGCTGTAATGAGTAAGGGGACTAGGAAATTGCTGGGAAAATTGTGGGATTAAGGCCCATTTATGGCAGAAAATTGCAAAGTCGGAGCAAATGCAGGAAGGTAGTGGCTGAAGTATTTATTGATTCCGCAAAACAACTTTTTTAAAAAAGTCTGGCAAAAAGAAATGCTTCCAGGTCTTATTATATAAACCTACACTCACATGCATATGTTAAAAGTTACTTATTTTCACCACAACTCTTTCATTCTCTCCTCTCCATAAAGAACAGTTGTGAGTGAAAATTTTCAGGAATAAGCCTCTTCTGTATTCCTGTTTCCTTAACTACTTTCTGCTATTATTTCATGTGGGAGGAGAAAGTGTAATGTCCTTTCCAACTCTCTAACATCTCTTATGAAATATTATAACTGATAGTGATAATAACATATAATTGTCCCCTCAGCAGTTCTGTTCAAAAGCCTGAAGGGAAATACCTGATTACATAAGCTAAGATAAAAGTACAAATCCAAAAGTCTGCACTTTTCCTTTTTAAAATTTTTTGTCTTGGCTCTTGTCTGCATGTACTAGTCTTCCATAACTTTTCCCTTTCTATTTCTTTATTCAATTTTTTTCTCTTTCATCAGCTTCTTGTGCTTCCCATTCTCATTCTGTAAGAGTAGGTGTAGTATTGGTCCTAGTTCACAACTCCTTTTATCTCTATGTCTCTCCCATAGATTCTTCTATGGTTTTTCAGTTATGCAAGATTAAATATGAGAAATAACAGAGACAACTTGCTTGGAGCTGGAGAATTGAGTTTACTCATCTTGAAAAATTCTTTTTAAATGTTATTGGTTTTCACCTTCTCAGCACAAAAAAACAATCCTTGCAGAACTTTTCTGCAGAGAAACCAAGAAAGCTGCTATACCAAAATAGCCAGTAGCCCAGCAGATCGGATGCTCAGTGGAGCTGATCTGTGGGAATGAAATGGCAAGGCTAGTTCAACCTAATTCAAAGTAGTGACTTGAAGCTTAACTTTCTGACAAGAAAGTTGATAGCTCAGCAGTTTAGTGACAAGTTTTCTCTGATACTTCTTTGTTCTAGGCTTGACACAGAAATTCCAACTGTATTAGAAGTATTTCTAATGAAAGTGTTATCTTTATATATATATGTATATATATATATATATTTATTTTTTTGTTATTTGTCAGTGAATCAGCATTGAGGTATGAAAAATTGATTTTGACTGTATCCTTTTCTTGTGTGTTTGCAGGATATATGTCAAGCTAGTGCTTGGCTGAATGATAAAATTAATCTTTAAAAGCCTAATGTCTTCAGACACATTTTACCTCAGATTCAATACCTACCTTGGTGTTTTGAAGAATGCTGAATCATATTCCTAGTGTTCCTCTAATTTCTGTTAAAATGTTGTTTCAAATAAACAGCTAAGAAACCCTAAAAATAAGGGAAAATTTAAATAAGACCGAGTTTTTCTCTCTTTGAAATTTCCTGTTAGAACACAAAACTTCGCTAATCTAGGAAGCAGTGGTCCTCTTGTTTCTGTGAACATAAAGTACCATGATCCCAGGCAGACTTTGGGGAGGAGGAACAATCTGGCTTTTGCTCAAATATGCATTAAAAGAGGGAGCTGCCAAAAAATGGAAAATTGCAGAATCTACTCTAAGGTTAATGATAAGGAAAGCAATTAAGCATTTTGATCTTTAATAATCTGCCAAAATGATGTAATCCATATCCTTTTAATCTTTATCTTGAGAGTAAATTCATGTATTCCCATTCTTGTTTCTTTTTGTTCTTACTGCAATTTTCAGTCACAGAAATGAGGTGAGATAAAATTGTAATGACTAATATGGTCCCAAAGAAAAAAGCAGGCTGTGGAACTGGTTTGGGGAATGTAGATTTCATTGAGAAAATTGTATCATCTTATTATTTTAAATTTATTAAATAAACTCTAGGCACTAGTTACTTCCCTTGTGCCTACAAAGTACAGCTTGGCTAACAGTGCTCTCAGTTCTGTGGGAGAAAATCATGGTGTCAAGCCCAATATCCAACACCATCCCGCAGTGCACTCAACACCAGGAAGGAATTAGGCTCTAGAAGGGGTTGAGACAAAGACTAAAAATAGATATACTTGTGGATTTTTGTCTGAAAACACTTTGTTGACACACTTTTTCAGTGTTAAGCTGTTTGCTGACTAAGTTTCAAAGCAAGTGTTAGTTCTGTATAACAGTTTTGTACATTGGAAAACAAATAAAGAATTTGCGATGTTTTTGCTTGTATGTCCTTTGTATGTTAAATATTTTCATCTGTTCTGCTTCAGAGGCTTGAGAATGCACTTATGATCTACTTTTTTTCTCTTCCCCTTGGGCCACACCAACTACAGCATGCAGTAGGGCTGCAGGATCTTGACCTCCATGAAGTACTTTTCACCCTCCGAAATCACAGAATTACACAGAAGGTCTAACCAAAGAGCCTGACATCACTGGAAAACAGAAATATAAACCATCAACTTTACATTACTTTCTTTATTTTTCATTAGTCACTAGCTGCAGTGCTCACTCCAACAATGCTAATACTACTACCCTCCCTCCACTATCTAAGGCTCAGGCAGAAATTCTGTGAGGCTGCACTGGCATATTGAAATTATGATAATGGTAATGTCAAATTATCACTAACAAAATGATTTCATACTAACAAACATTATTTCATTTCTGGTTGATCCTATATTATTGCACTGAGAGCAGGCTGAAAGTTTTTTGTATGATAATTACTATACATTAAGATGCTTTTAAATTTTGAAAGGAGTGTGCTTAATTTTATCTTCTTTGCCTTTTTTTTTCTTTTTTTCGGAAAGGTGAACAGCTAAATTTACAGGCAACTTCTGGTAAAATTTACTGGTAAATTTTGTAGAGGAAATGGCTATATTTTAAAATTTGGTTTTAGTTGAAAGAAATTTAAAAATAAAAATATTTCTTACCCTTAAAGTCTGTCTCATCAAGACTTTCACTATGAATTTACTTAAGTTTTTTAAAAAAGTCTTCCACTGGACTATATAGAGTGAAGTGTGCAACAAGCTACATACGAGGCCTATTGAATAAGCAGGTGCAAGAGCAGGATAGGATTAAAATGAAAGAGTGAGGTAAAGCTCTCAATTGGTATAACAAGCAGTGGTCACTGCATAGACATTTTCAGCAGAGATCAAGCCTTTTGTTTTTTACCACCTTCTTTTTCCAGTCTTTCCAAGCAAAAATTTCAGATTGCACTCCATCTATAAAAGCGTAATCTGTATACATAAGTCATTCCTTTGGAACTATATTTCTCATTTTTTTAATCTCACTTTGCTCACTGAGCTTTAAATCATGCTTCATCCCAGTTCTCTCTTTAAAAATGAGGTTTTTATTGCTCAGCACAAGTGCAGAATTTGTGCCTCGCTTTAAGGCTGGTAACTGCTAACAAAACACGATGGAAATTTTTTGTCATCCACTATTGTCCACGTGCTGCAGCATAAAAAAGTTAAAAAGAGGAGACTCTCACAGGAAAAAAAACAACAACCATATATCATTAATGAAAGCTCTGAAAGATTTTGAAAGGGTTGCTTTGCCATTTTTCTTTTTAAAAATCCAGTAAGGGGATTCCAACAACCACAGAACTATCAAGTTTTGTCAGTGCAGTTTCATGAACACATGATTCCCCATCATGGCATATTAAAAATGTTAATAATTCAGTGTGTCTGTAGTTAACTCTAAATAGAAATCCAGTTGCATTGTTTAAAGACACTAAGTATTTATTAATTTTTTTCTGCAGAGAAAGAGTGCTGACTATGAATGTGTCACATTAGTCATGTACTTAAAAAGTTTTAGAAATATAAACTATATTTTTCTAAAATTAAAGCAATATAAGTATCCAGAATTTTACATTGATTTTCTATCAGAATGGCAGCAAGTTTAAATCTTTCAATCATAAATATAATACAAGGATTGGTTTTGCCTGCCGTATCATCCTGTCATTTTAATTTTTAAATAAGATATTTTAGAAAGGAAAATACTTTAAAAATAATAAAAAGTAAAATAGATGGCTTTGGTTTGGATTCAGAAGAGGTCATTGCTTTGAAAATGGAGCTGCTTGAAAGAGCTCAAGATTTATTTTGATTCTTTGACAGTTTTGCACTCAGGGTGAAAGGAGCTGCTGACGTCAATCCCATTTGATAGGCAGTGATTCTCCACTGTATCTGACATTAATTAATTCTCTTTTTAGCAGGGTCAACAATCAGAACAAAGACTAAGTAAATCAGGAATATCTTTGTGGAAATCAATGAAGTTACACTTGTGAAAAATAAGCATGAGAGCAAAAAGAACCCCAATAAATGTAGTTCATTATTCATTTCACTTAATTGCTTTGGAAAATAAGTGCCTTTGAACTTACTAAGCCATTAGCAGAAGACACTCAACCCCTGGCTTAAGAAAAGGGTGATTAATACTTAAGTGTTTCTCTGCATCCCTAAGACATTATATGAAATGATGATCCCACCTCTGGGAGCTTTCACCACTGGACAGCAATCAAACCGTTTCAAAGCATCAGGTGGGAATGAAGAAAAGACATGTTTCCTGGAATTCAGAATTAAAACAAGGCTTTCATTTTGCAATTAGTCTGCAATATACTAATAGACTCTGTGAAAGAATATCTAAGCTGCAAATAAATTCAATTATCTTTAGCTATTACATCTCCTGTCAACAGGAAGCAATGCTTTGCCTCCTGCGAGGAAAGGCCTGTCCTTCTGCTCACTCTATCTACATCACTGACTCTGGTCTACCTTTGCCACGCTCTGGATGCTGGGGTGGACCTGATCCTCAGGCCATACAGAAAGTTGCGACCTGGACCCTTGAAACAACACTTCTCACATTCTGTAATCAAGATGCAACTGCAGAAACCAAGACACATATACATCATTAACCTGTGTTATTTTTTAAATCTAGCACACGTTGTTATAATGAAGATATTTAAAGTTACTGGTGAATCTAGAATTTGAAGAAGATTAATTTTTTAAATTATTTTTTAATTAAGAATGAACTGATGTTTCTTTAGGTCCATAAATCTGAATTTGCATCTGAATGTCTTTAAAATTCTGTGAAAATTAAAACTACTGTTCTATTTCTGTGTTATGAGGTTTTCAATCCATCTAGGTCAATACAAAACACTTCTTGATTATTTGTCAAATCTATAATTTGTAGACACAACATATACTTCTTAAGGAAACAAAATTAATAAGTCATATATAGAAGTTTTTCAGAAACTAAAGTTTGCCAATGTGCTACAAATATCACAAATCCACTGCATAATATCAATGTTACTCCAGAGTTTATAAGAAGGAAAAAAAAATGGATATTTGTGGCTATTAAAATATTTCATGCAGCATTTGACAGTCCACATTCACCCTTGGTTCATCAGAGGGCAAATCAGTGCATAACACAGGAATGTTCGGGGACTTTTACCAGTACTGCAGGGCAGAATTTAGAGAAGAATTGTGATCCATATATACAATTAGTAGTGTAATTTCATTGTTTTATTTCCATTAGTAGAAACATTGACATAGGCCATCTAGACTAAGTGTGGCTTAATTGGTGAATTACTTTTCTGAATACAAAATGTGGGAGTTAATAAGTATCTGAAAGAAGATGGTCCCAATATGCCACACAGTTTTGTTCTTTTTCTGTTGTCTTAAGTATTGAACTGTTTGAATTCTAGCACAGGATAAAGGCATAAATCGACACATATTGACCACTGTTTACATTAAGAAATTTATGAGCCTTAGAGTATGCAAACCCTGAATTTTCTCCAGGAAAAAAATAATAGAATGACAGAATCATCCCTATGGCAGGTTGCTCAGGACCATTTCCAGTTAGCTTTTTAATATCTCCAAGGATGGAAACTCCACAGCCTCTTTGGGCAACCTGTGCCAGTGTTTGATTGTGCTCTCAGTAAAATAACTTTTTATTACATTTAAATGGAATTTCCTGTATTACAGCTTGTGCTGAATAGCTGTGTTTGAGATAGTCCAATGGCATAAGGAATATAGAAAGACTGTAGTCTCAGAGGAAGTATATTTTGGACCAAGATATAAGAGGTTTGTAAAAGGAAAACTATAATCATATCTTTGATTTGATCCAAGTATCTCCTTAGGGTTTTTAGGTATTTCTGCAAGATTCATTATAATGTCTTCTATGTGTATGCGTGTCTACACTCATAAAGTCAGCTCCTTTGTTTACTCCAAGTCTCAATCTCTTCATCATACATTCTGTATGTGTACAACTTCACACTCAAGCACTCTTTCGGACTAAAGCAGTTAGACCTTTCTGGGATTAAATTTGGTTGCAATTCTGAGAACGTTTGCTCTGGTGGGCTGTAAAACACTTCTCATATTATTTCAAGCATTTTGAATGGGGCAAACAAATAAACAAATAAAAAAGCCAGACAACCAATCAACCAAAATAAACAAACAAAATCCCCACAGGTGTGCTAGCAGAAATCTGTCTCAAGTAGTGCTCAGTTAAGATGCAACCAGTTTGCCCTTGAAGCTGTTAGCTCTAATCTACATGGACATGAGCCATTCAGAAACACATAGTTTGGGGATCAAGGACTGGTATGAAGATCCTAAGCAGTATAGGTGTAGCTGTAGAAATATTAGATGTCAAGAAATTTTGAGATTTGGCATTTTTGTCTTATAAGGGTAGTCATTCTTGTTGAAGCCAAGAGGAACCCCTTGTATTCTGCTAGGGAAGATAGGACCCAAACAGGATGAGGTCCTGTTTTGAGATTTAATTTGAGACAGTTCTGTTCCTGTGCTTCTTATCACCATTCCTGCAGGCTTCCTAAGGGTAATAAAAGATAATTTTATTTAATGACTTTTTTAATGTCTTTTTTACCTGAGTAACATTGACAGTGAAATATTGGTTGGTTTCAAAGAATCAGGGAATCAACAGTTGTTAGCTGTGGTTATTGCTGACTGTTGCATGCAAAAGCATGGACTTAACTATCAAAGACGGGTGGATTTTCAGTTGAGAACCATTAACATGCTTGAACTGTCCCAACATAAAAACACTGTGAAAATGAGACACTGCAGTTTCACCACAAGACAAGATCACCAATGTCACATTATAATTCAAACTCTTGTTGCCTGACTAATTACAAAAAAAAAAAAACAACAACAACATGTCTTCCCAGCAGCTTTACTTTAGAGCAAGATAGTATGTTAGCTGCGCCAAGTGAAAAACACATACCATCTGAGCAGTGAGCCCAAGGCCGATGTGTCTGCAGGGTTTCTGAAGAGATACACTTGCAAAGTCACTGCAGTACATCTCAGGTGATAGCACATCCTTCTCTAGTCCCTGAATTCAGTTGCTTCAGAAACTTTTTCACAAGAGATGAGGAAGGAGGTTTTGTCATCTGAGAAGTGTTGCAATGGTTTGTTGTTCCTAAACCTGGAATCTTTCAACCTTACCTTCAGCACCTGCCTGAGGCACCCAAGTTAGAGACGGAGCTGCTTTGGGTTCACTGAAGAACTTCTATGGGGTGAGTGGGGAACATCAGTTAAATGTCTAAAATTAAATGCAAGAAAAGCAAAGCAAGCTTTGAATGGATTCCAGTCCCCCCAAGGAATAGTGCTCCGTATTATAACCTGTCCATTCTTTCTGGGTTGACAGTTGGCTAAAATTACCCGTAAGTTATACCCAGTGACAGAAGGTCAACAAACCAGTGAAGTGTCAGTGTTGAAAGAAGTTTAGGGAAATACAAACAATTGGCACTCTTTTGCAAAAAAGATTACTTTTCCTAAATTAAAAGCAAAAGAAACTCTCAAACTTTCTAACCAAGTAATTTTGAACTAAAATAAAAAAATAAGGAAAAAAAAAATTGAGCTTGTGGAGAAGCTGTGGGTTTTGGTTAATGACATAAAAAGATTACTTTCTTCAGACAGACACTTGTATTATCATTGCTAGCTTCTCATGAAATTGTATTAGAACTGTATGTTTATTGGCAACTGTGACATTTTTTCTTTCACGGGAATAACCTGTGGCATTTACTTCTGAGAAAAGAAAGGTGAGTGAAAGAGATCACTTTTTGAAAATGAAAATTATCTTGTTTCCCTTGTATTCTAATCACACGCTACTGTGAACAATGTCTGTGTGCTTTACTGATTCCCAAATCCTTTCTGTTTCCTTGCAACAAGCAAACTCAGATCAGAATCAGCTAAAATTTATCCCCTTTCCTGTGATGGCAGATGCAAAAGGCATCATTGCCTTCTCTTGCTTTAACAGCCAGAGTAAAATCAACAGCTCAGTCCTGTACCAACAAAACCAGTGGGTGCTTTTTCAATCACCTGTGTAGGCACTTGATGGTGGTTAGGATCCACGTATATCCCAGACTGGCCCCTGGTCTATACCTCTCCTTACAAAATCATCCCTGTGGCCTATGTACCTTCTAGCGCTATGCTGAAATTATGGCAACGTCTCATTTCTAACTCCATCTAGAATCAAACAAAACAAAAACTGCATAAAGCATAGAATGACACTAACTCAAAGCAAGTCTGTCCTGGCCTGGAAACCATCTAGCTCTATAACATGGCACCCTGCTTGGCCTAATCTCTCTGTCAAGGATATTGGGGAAGGCTGAGCAGCAGAGGGCTGAGGAGTTGAAAGGTGCACTCTGTGTTGTGGAGCTGTGTTTTAAAATGTTTGATAAGTAACAAGGAGAAATTCTGCTTGCCTAAAAGACCCGAAAAGGTTATTAGTTTAAAGTACTATGCAAGAAGTTTGATTTCTTGAACATTTTTGAGCATTTTCTTCACTGAAGCTCAGTTCCTGAGATACGGTTTATAGAGTGGGATTAATAAAAGGACTAGATATCTATGCATAAACTGAGAACAATTCTAGGTTAGTATTGTGTATAGGCTGTTTATCTAAAAATAAATGTAGGATCTTCACCAGCTTCACTGGAACCCACCTGCATCACTTGGGTTTAAACAGAACAAGAATTCAAAAAGTGCAAATTCAAGGAAACACAGTTTTCAACCATCCATATTTCTGCAGAATTAATTATCCAGGGAAGTTTCTCACAGACATTTCAAAAGACTCTGAAATGTACATTCATATGTTGTTTGAATTTCAATAATGGCTTGAGGGTCCTCACACAAATGGGGTTCCATTGTGTCTGGTATTGAAGAACCTCACAGATTCTTCACCTGTACAGGAAAGCACAGGTGAAAACAGTCCTTACCGAAAGAGGGGGAGGTCTAAGAAGAGAGAAGATGAAGGAAATACAGGGACATATTTTACTACTTCTTAGATAGCTCTACTACTAATTAGACAATCTTTTTTCTTTCCCAAAGAATCCAAGATACAGTTTCACTGGCCTCTTTTTCACTTATATTCAATCTCTTTTTTGAACTTGTGTTCACTCATGAGATAAATGAGACCGATAAGGAAAATAGATTAAATAGCATGGTCTGTACTCCACTGAAATCAATAAAAGACTTTCTGCTAACTTCAGTTGGCTACAGACTATGCTTTAGTCAGCCAGGTGTGTTTAAGTGTCACCATTTCCTTTAAATCAATATTAAATACAGATAAAGAAAATTGTTATAATTGTCCCAGATTCTATTTCTGGGACATCCAATCTTGGAACACTCCAGCCTGAAACACCTCCCTAAAAAAAGATGAGCTTTTTGTGCATTGAAGGGGAATAGGAGTTGGACAAGTATTTAGCTCTGTTAATGCTATTAAACTTCGTTCAATAATATTAGCTATCCATATCTCTGATTTCTTCAAACTATAAACTGCTTGTCCCATATGCTTCTAAAGGAATTAGCACTTTGCTGACACTTTGAATTATTATCATTTTTGTTGTTATTAATATTAACTCCAAATATTTGTCTAATTGGGTGTCCTTCATACAGAAAGTGAGCTATAAGTTTTGACTGTCATCAATCAACTATGTCTTTTTGTAATTTGAAGTATGCTGTTGATACCAGCACCAATACTGCTGATAATTGTTGTGGTGGCTAAGGGTCCCATCTGACAAGTGAGCGCAGAACTTAGTTCTGTGCCTAGGAGTGAACATTATTTAATGTCTACCATTTCATGCACTATGTGAGGCTCTAAAACTGTCCTTCATCTATGAATGCATTCTAATTCTGCAGAAATCCCCCAAAAGAGAGGAAGAAATTTTAAGATCCTTAGGACCAAATGCATTTCTGAATGAATAGAATGAGTAGAAAATGCAGGGCATCCTCTCTCCTTCTCACTTGCTAAACAAAGAGTCAGAAACTTGAACAGACTATATCTTTGACACCTTCTACCTCTGGCTGGAAATACTGTAGTCCAGCCACTCCATGGAATTAAGTGCTTTTGATCAGAAACATCAGAGGGAACATGCATACCTGCCTGCAGTCCTTCTGAAATCTGAATCATGCCTGACAGATTTTCCTCTGAACTAAAAGGTATGCAGTGTTCAGGCTTCAAATATCTTATTCCTTTTTTTTCCTTAAGGAAACAGGAGACCACCCATATCTGGTTTTAAGCTTGATCATCTTTTCTCATTTTGTGAACCAACAATGATATTTTTCCTTACCATACTTCTAGAATAAAAAATTTCTGTAGGAGCTAATTTCGAACCATGGCCAGGATGAGTGATGGATTTGTATACTGCCAATAACATACTTAGACTCACACACCTATTAAATGCCATACTAAAATCCTATAGATAATAATTTCTCCTTCTTGTCACTCATAAGGTCAACAACTATGATTTTGCATGTCGAAGTGTAAGCAGTATATTTCCTCCTCATCCCTAATTCATGCCCCTCATCTCCTTTGCTGTAGTGGGACAGGAACAAAAGCCTGAGAGCACAGTACAGTTCCTTTTGCGCTCTCTTCTGTCCTGCTTTACAAAAGCATCTTGCAGATGCACCTTGAATGTTGTGTCTATCATCTCATCTGAGGATCTTTCCACAGCTGAGAAACTATGACTCTTACGAGAGGAAGAGAAATTGAATGTACTGTATGTGGAATATAGAGGATAGAACAATGTTAGGACACTGTCACTGTTAGTATCCTTGCCTTCTTGAATAGATAGTGTCAATGTCTATCTGGGAATCAGTGACTCAAGCCTGATGGGTGTGCAGGTAACAGTTCAGGCTTATGTGCACAAAACACCTTTTATTCCATGATTCAGCCTCACCTCCAGTCTACCAGTGTGGCTATGGCTGCAGCTTCTGACACATCCTTCCCCTTAGATGATTTTCCTGTATGAGGTCATGCTGCTTCTGTTCAAAAAGACATTGCAGAGAGATGCTGTCACTCTTTCTGGAGTCTCATTTTTGCCTATATTTGCTCTTAAAGTCCTCACAAGCTGTAATAAAGGACAGTAATTTCAATAAAAACTTGTGCATGCAGGAAGCCACTCTGGAAATGGGGTCATTTTTATCTCTACCAAGAGCTGCAGTCTCTTATGGGCTCCAGTTAGTCTCTGACATTGCAAGGACAGATTGCTGACAACTGGCCAGTAAATTTATGCTCCAACAGAAGATGCCTACTGAATTTGCCAGGACTCATTCATGGGAGATCTGGTGGTCAGTCTCTGATCAGTTCTTTGATGAGAAAAAACAGGTCCAGCCAGAATCTAGCCTGTGGAGGAAAATCTTCCCACACTACTCAATCACCACTTTTTAGACTACAAGTGTTGTCTTTAACAGCATGGCATTAAACAGAAGTTTATTATTTAAAGATGTCTGTGTTATAAGCTGCAGTCAAGGGTTTTGCCAGTTGTATCTGGTGTTCCCATGATCTAGCAGCTACATAACCTTGTAGAGACACATCCCATAGATAAGTATTGAATTACCCTACTCCTGTGTGCTTTCTTAATGAAACAGCACCTCTGGGACTTGACAAGATTCATCCATGATTATTCAGTACAGGTAGTATGAAGAAAGCAAGCTAAAGACAGAAATATGTTTTGATATTTGTTTTAATTCCAGAATATCATATCTGTTCCAATTAGAGAGGTACCTTCCAGGCAGATGTTCAAATCATTTGGGAATTGGTATGCCAAATGCAAGATTAATGGGCTCACATGCTAATGAAGCACTCTTTCACTTTCCATGCCAGACAATAAAAGCATCAGTCCTTCAGTGGTGAAGTTGAAGCTACATCCTTCCTTAGCTGCAAAAGTTTGTTCCTGTAGGATTCTTCTGAGATTATTTCACTAATTCATCAAGCAATCTTTTTAGCTTTATCTTTTTCATGCTATGGTAAAGAGCTTAGCCCTTTCCTCCTCACATAGGCAAAGCTCATAATTTACATGGCTGATGTATATAGAGCCATTGCTCTATGAAGCGTTTCCATTCTGCTCCTGATGAGGCACTAAACAGAAAACACCTCCTCTAAACAAATGAGTACTGGCTTGGTTATAAGAAGTGACATTTCACTCTGCCCTGGATAATAGAACAAGAGTCAATTTAGTGTCAAAAAATAGCAAGTTGCCTGTATATATGAAAGGGTTTTGGTTTTGTTTTCTTTCAATGGTAGGCAAGCTGGCTGAGATTCTATCTCCACCATGAAAAAAGGCTTTATTTTGTGTTATTAAATGAAAGCTGAGCTTATCACTGACATCACAGACTAGTACTAATGGCTTTTACAATGGCCTTAATGGCCAGCCTGAGAGACTGCCTGGGCCACATTCTCAGGCTGTATAAACTAATGAATAACCGGACCCTCCTTTTTTAGTACTTCCTTTCCCCCATGTGTCATTTTCCACCCAGTAGTAAGCTACAGCATAGAGTTGTTTCCCGTGTCTGAGTTCTGGCCTTACAATTTTAAAACAAATAATCATTTTTCACAAGCTCCTGCTTGAAATCTCAAACCTCTAGGTTCAGAAGGTTGGGTTCAAGGTGTTTATGGGTATAGCCTGATCTTCTCACCATCTTGTGTGTATGGCTGTGCCTAAGGGTGATATAGGAATTCCCTCCACCAGCTTATCATTGTTTTTTGTAGAATCCAAATTACCTTCATTTTCTTTGAATTTTATGGAAAAGAAATAAAACATAATAAAATATTGCTCCCAAAAGGACAATTGTGTAGTATAATCTGCATTTCTCGTCTATTTCAGGCTGCCTCAAGAGGACACTGTGTTGCCAAGGTTATACAGCTGTAATCATCATGTATTTATGCAAAATAAGAACTGTGTAATAGTGCAACATTAAACATGATGAGATTATTAAAAGAAATATACAGATTAACATAAGCCTTTTCTTCCAGTACTTCTTTTTATAGGAGTTTGAACCGAAGGTTTAGTCAAACATTTTGCATATATCCATTTCTTAGTTACTTTACCAGTCTCAACAGACTAAGACAATTAGTGTTTCTGTACACTTACTAAATACATCGATTTGTAGGTCACAAAATGTTCTTCATAAGAAATTGTCTTTTCCAATAAGCTCTAAAGGATCTATATTTTGTAAACACAAGTGCTCAAGCATTGAAGTGTTTATAGCTGCAACCAACCACACCACAACCCCTAGCTATTTGGATATATTAACTGGTGTGTGTGGTATCTCCTAACAAGCACCAAATGCCCTTAGATCCCAATCAGTCACAGAACTGAGTCCCAGATTGTTATCTTACATCCTAAAAGTCCTTCCTGTATGGGGAAGGATGAGGATCAAGCTGCCAGATTCACTGGTTCCCATCTATGGTTCCCATCCCCAGGGACAGGGGAATGCCCCCCTCTGCTCTCCAGTTTAGGTTGTGGACACAGGTCCACACCACTGTCTTGTAGATATGTTGGACGGTCATTTTGCTGCCTTACCCATGTAGGAACATAACAACATGTAGGAACACAAGGCCATCTCCAGATTTACACAGTTCTATAGTGTTGCAGAACATCAGAACAGATGTGCTGGAACAGGTCCAAGCCCATCCAGCCTGGTATCCCATCTCTGGCAGTGACAAGATGAGTGCCTGGGGAAGCAGAGAGGAAGGTGGAGGCATACACTGGTATTTCCCCAAACAGCCTCCACTAGTTGAACTGCAGGTGCCTCCTGTGCCAAGTTTGCTTTCTAGGTGTTTCTGTTCATGGATTTATCTTCCTTGTTCATTCCCTGCCTTGAATCCAAGTGAGCTTTGAGCCCCCATAACATCTTGTAGCAGCAAGTTCCCCACCTTAGTTAAACACAGTGTGAAAAAAACCTTCCTTTTGTTTGTGTTCAGCTTGCATTTTGCTCATTTTGGTGAGACACTATTTTTATACTGAGATGAAATGGTGAGCAAACCATTCTTATGTACCATCTCAACACAACTCAATTTCATAGGCATTTCTCCTACCCATCTAGAATTGTTCCCTTTCCACAGCAGTGTCACCTGATTTATTTAGTTCTTATCTCTGTGGAAGCCTTTGCACTCCTTTGGTTATCCTTGTTGCTCCCCTCTAAACTTTTTCTAGTTTTTTGGTAAGTTTGGAGATGGGGATGATCAGAACTGTCTGTGTAAGGAGGATATAAAATCTGCCATGCCTCAATATTCCTAAGAACAGAAAGCAAGGAATCAGCCCTTGCACAAGTCCTAACATCTTCATACAGGTTCTATCAGAATTTGTTATCTTATGTTCTCAAAAGCAGTAGTTGTGCAACAGATTTGGTTTCCTTTCAGTCAGGTGTAACATGATTCCTGAATTTATATTGCTCCACACACCCAAGAAACCAGGGTGAGATTCCACATTATAATTTTTCAAGTTGCAAAGCTCGTTTAAGAAGAGTCTTCCCCTCCTATGTTGGTACTCAGATGTGGCAATTCAGCTGTCTGGGTGACCACACTAAAAACTGGTTCAGTGAAATGATCTAAGCTAACAGATACTCTCTCCCACCCTTCCTCAAGTGTTGCTTTTCTTTGTTTATTACCCTGCATCACTCCAGCTGTCAGCAGCAATACCAATGAATGAATTAGTCTTTCTGAAGGACTGATAAGCTTCCCTCATCAGAGGTGGGGAAGCAGAGAAAGGAATGAGCAGGTGAGAGCAAAAAAGGGGATGAAACTTCTTAAATTTGCTTTCCACCAGCAAAATCCTCATGTGAAACCATGGTCTCAGAGGTGACGAGTAGCTGCACTGATTTCATCAGTTGTACTTTTCTCAGGGAGAGATTCTACATGTGGGAGGGATCTGGGGGGGGAGTTTCCTGGTTTGAAAGGTTTTATGTTTGTGTAGGCAATGATGCTCTGAATTCTTTGTGATTTCTCAGGGATAGGCCCACTGCCTGAAACATCTGTTTTGCAACACAAACAACCCACCATACTCTCTCCCTCTCAAAAATAAAAACACATTAACAGATTGAGAGATAGAGTATGGAAGGATGGACAAAGAAGGGATACTAACAGCAGTACGGGAGGAAGCTATTCCTGTGACTCAGACAGCAAGCAGAGTTTTCAAAGTACAAGTCAGGAGGGATGATTGGAGAAAGCAAAATAGGAAAATGCAATTCCAAGCTCCCAGAGACATATTTAAATAGGTTCTGCCCTCCTTAAACTCCGGATTTGCTGCAGTTTACATCACTAATCCTCGCATTCCTCACATGCCAATCAGGCCTCTTAAGGGGGCATTGGGAAGGGAGGTGGTCTGTGACTCGCCATTCCCCTGCTCGATTAGCAGAAAGTACTTGCACAGATATTGTATCCAATATGCCTTTGTGGCTGTCAGACAAAGAGCAGTGACTTCTCAACCGAATACACTCAGACAGGTCTTCTCCCAGTGCCAGGCTGTACCTCACCTGACACCAGTTTATACCAGGGAGGAGCTGGCCAGATATTTTCCCAGTTCCCTCAGAAAATCTTCAGTAAAAAAGCAATGCTTTGGAGTATTTCACATTCAGAAGATGAGTTGAGCTGTTTGTTGGCATTTTTCATTAACATATCTGTATTTTTTTTTAAATATTGCATATATTTCATTAATTGTATTTCTTTCTGAATTAAAAAAAAGCCATGGAACTGCTAGTTCACAATTTATTTAAATATAAAAGCTCTCAGTATAAACATATAGAGAATCAGTGTATCTATATGAATATTCATATGTTTATAGCATGTTTATATAAAAAGAAATAAAAGCAAGAACATTTAATGATTGCCTTAACACCCCTTTATATCCTAGTAAGCTAAAACCACAGTGACTTTGATTTGCTAAGATATTTCAATAACCAAACATTTTCCTTCCAAACACATGTTCTTTGAGGAAATATATCAGGTTAAAAGAGTTCATGTTAAAAAAAAAAGGCATCTTAAGTAAAGGTTGAAAATTACACTATGAAAAATGAGATCTTTCTGGAGACCAGGTAACTAAATATCAGAGGAACATGTTATCTTCATGGAGAAAATCTGAGTTTTAAGTGAAACCAGAGGGGCACGGGTCACTCTGAGTGACCCTGCAGGCATGCTAAACAAGCCTAACTCCATTTCAGAATCCTCATTGACTGCTGCAGCGAGGTGCTTGAAATGGGGCTGTGTAGCTCGACAGTATTGTTTTCCGTCTCTGTTTTTCACAGGGAGCCCAGAAGAAACCTCAACACAGAGAAAAATAAGTATTTCCACTTAGATTTTAGATTTTTTTTTTTTCTTCCTGTGGAGTCAACTATTTAAAGGTTTGGTGTTTTGATAAATCAGTGCAGCCACTGTGCCTTAGTATCTACTCATGCTGATTAGTTCAATTAGATCTAAAAGTCTGCATTAGGTATCATAGTTAGTAGATTTTAAATAATACATTTGGTCATATGCATTTTAATAATTTTGTTTCTGTACACCAACATGTTTGTTACATTTATATTTTATCTGGATTTCTATTATTTTTGTGGATGATAACATTTATTTTTTCACTTTGAAGATTTATTTTAGTTGCTTATTTGTTAGTTATTTGGGTTTTTTTCCTTCTGTTTTATGTCAAATCTGTCTGGAGTTTAAGGATGAAATGTTTTAAAGATAGCTTTTGTAGCTTAAATAAATATTACATGTTAAACATTTATTTTATTTGTAGCCATCTGTAAGACTGAGGTAACACAATAAAAATGTATACAATACCTGTCTGCAGTTTTCAAGAGTTAGCTATTAGCTTTGCCAAGATTTCAGGGGTTTCACCCCTCTTCATTGTTTGTTTGTTTTGTTTTGTATTGTTTTTCAAATTGTTTCATGAATGCAGTTAAAGACCAAATGCACTTTTAGCATATTGAAATATTTCAAATTTAGAGGCACCCTGACATTTACCTTTGGTTTGTGGGGAAAAGCTATGAAAAGGGAGTGAGACCAGCTAGCTGTTATTGTGCACATGGGTGCATGGATAAGGTTGGATGTGAACTCACATGGCCAGATGCCTAAGTTCAGTGGAGACAGCTGCAATAATGCTAGTAACTGTATTTGGTTAAATGTATGATCAAGGTTTAGGAGAGTGTAACAGAATTTAAAGTTGCTGCAGTCAGGTATTAACTCAGTGCAGGAATGGGATAAGACCAGTAAAAATTTGTCAAAGGGATTCTCTCACTGCGATAATTTGATTATTTGCTTTGAGTTCTTTATGTTGTTATTCTAAGTCACTGCAAACCATTTGATGTATATACAAAAAAAAAACCCAAAAACCAAAACAAAAATACCCCCCTACTTCGGCATTTTGGCATTTTCAACTCTGGCCCATGGGTCCCAAAATCCTGGATCCAAAGCAGCCAAATGTCAGCTCTCATAAGAAAGCCAGTGGCCAGATGTTGGAACAATTGATGTCCCAGATGCCAGAGGTTGCCATTTGTTTGGGGCAGCTGTCCCTCAGCCAGCCGGTGCCCCAGGATGGCGGGCAGACGCCAGATGGCTCTGGGTGGGTGCTCCAGCTGCCCCAGGGCCACGGGTGCCTGGCAGGGTCTGGGGGAGGCAGCAAATTCCCAGAAAGATATCAAACAGGGGAGATGAGACTTAAATCAGAATCTTTGAAGTCAATACAAGTTACTATGAATGAGTTTGAGGCTGAGTATAATAATTATTGCTGCAATGGGATGGCAGCAGCAAAGTTAGGCTCCCACAGAACATCTAAATACCCAAATCATTAAGCTTTCCTGTGACCTGTATATCCTGGGTCGAATTCATATGGAGACTACAAAGCCCACAGGCTAAATTATATATTTGAGGACACAGCTAATCAGTCTCGCCTAATAAAACTACAAGAAAATGCATGCTCCAAGCTGACATCACCACAGACAAACTGCATGTAAAAGTGCACTGTAAAACAATGAGTCTAGTGCTCTCCAGCCTCAAACTGGGATGTCTGGAAGGAGATCTGATAGAGGAGCTGTAAAACCATTAGTAGGAAGGAGAAGGTGAATAGAGAATGATTGGTCACTGTCATTTCAGTACAAGAGCTAAGAGTCATCAAATGAAACCAGCAGGACTCAGATTCATGATAAAAGGAAAAACTTCCTCACGGGTGTTGAGCTAACGCACGGGACTGCTGGCTGCAGGGTGGAGATGGGACTGGGGGTTTGTGAGTCTTTGGAAATGGATAAGTCCATGGCAAGAAAAGCTATCAAAGGTGTCTGAACTTAAAGAATCATATGCTTCCTTTGCATTTATATTCTTCTGCAGGTTATTTATTATAGACTTTGTCAGGTACAGGCTGGTGAACTTGGTAGATATTTGGCTGGGCCATTATAGCTATTCTCAAGTTCTCACCTTTAGCATTGTATAACCACAGAAATCTGGAGAGGGAATATTTTTTTGAAAAGGTTCTCTATGTGGTAGCTTATCCAAATCAGTTCAGTCTAAGGAAAATTTCATAAGGCCTCATAGCTGACTTGTTGCAACAGCTCTCTGGAGGTGTAGTGATTTTCAGACTTGCTTTTCAGTTTTTCCTCCCTCCCAGCAGAAAAACAGACCACTATGGAATCAACATAAGCTTATAAACAACAGATTTGCTTTAGTTCATGATCTTTTGTGACCACATAGAAATAATCCATTGGCCATTAGATCCTCAGCTTGAAAATCAGCAGTTAACCATCCTTGGGAGGTGGATTACAGTCCTGGTCCCCATTCTTGGATTCCTTTATTTTCCTGGGTAATGCTATACAGCTTAGCAGTCATGTGCCATAATCTCATGCCTGCTGCATGGCAGTTTCCAAGGAAACTCGCAGGCTGCACATGCTAGAAGTGATCCTGAGGGGATGTCAGCTACAATTGCCTTGGTGGATGCTGTACTTGGAGTGGAAGCTTACCCACAGCAGAGGTTGGATTTCTCTTTCCAGGTTAGGAATTGAATGTTAGAATTTGTTTACAACAAGGCACTTATCTTGTTTTCTAGACAGAGACCGGAAAGTAACACTTCACAATAGTTTCATTTCCTTAGGGTTTTTGGTTTTTGGTTTTTTTCCAAACTGTTTTCCACCTTTCTATTTCTGTAGGCTAATATTGGTGATCTGTGAAAGATTGATGTGTCTTATTGACACTATTTTGTGAAGATTATTTTAAAAGGCAATAACTGTGGAGGGAAAAAAGGAATTGGGAAAACACTCATGAAGATACAAGCTGTATAAAACAACCTATTTTCCTGGGAAGCATAAGCATTTGACAGAGTCCTTTGCTAGAAAGAAAAACATAGTTTAAAAGATGAGACAAAGGTCCAATCTCCTAATGAGATAGGAGAAGCATCTGATATCTCTATATTATGTGTATCCAGTACCATCTGAGCATGTTGAAGGTTATCAGGCTGCAGCTTTTCAGCCTCTGAGCTTAAGCCTGCATATACTGCACAACTCCCATACGCCTCAAAGAGCATGCATTAGGTTTGTAGGGATATTTGTGAAAGTGTCTGTCCATACAGATACCATTCACCCATTCATTTGGCCTGAGGTTACACAAAATATATATTTTGAAAGAAGATTATAGATCTGTTTTTCTTTTTTTTTTCTCCTTCTTTTTTTGTTGACGCTTTTGCTTTTGTTTTGTTTTTGAGATCATTGGCAAAGTTTGCCCCCCCAAGTCAGAAATATAACACTCTGAAATATAAGGAACTGTGACAAAGAGAACAGAGTACATGTATTTTCTGGCTTTCAAATACTGGAGGAATGTTTGAAAGGAACCAGCATATCATTTGATAGAGACTTTTATTTTCCTTCAAGAATTGAATCTCAGACTGTGAAATATCAGAGTTTAAATCCAAACATTTCTTTCCACCATGTAATTTAGGACACTGAACAGGAAAGCTTAGTGAGGCAGTCAGGAACAGAAGGGATAAGGTCAAAGCCTGTGTCTTCTTATTCTAAAACAGAAAAGTAACAAAAAGTAAATAACCCCAGCCAACTCCCTGCTCTGTATTAAAATATACAAAAGGGAAAATAAAGGTTGGAAGAACAGAAAGCTACTAGAAGTTACCAGTTATTTTAAACTGTTTTAAATTAGATAGGAAATCAGTGCCATATTATCAAAATGTAGCAAATATACAGTAGAGGAGGAAACATAGAAACACTTCCCTAAATTTACCAAAATGCATTTGTTTCATAACAAAAATATGTATAAGGAGGAATGCGTATCCAATCTGGAAGAATGTTAGCATTTAACACTCTTTTCATCTTTGTGAAAATACTCCCTCCCTGGGATCTTGCCAAGAAACAGAGATTTTGACAGGCTGACTTCTTCCAGGGAGATACTTCATGTCTAAGCCCAGCTTCAGTTATGTGTCTTTTTCTTCTGAATAGTAGCTAGTATGGGATTTTGGGTTTGTGTTTCTTTTTATTATTGTTGTTGTTGTTGTTGTTGTTTTTATAGTGAAGGTAGTTATTTTACTTTGGACAGGAAGACTATAATACATTATCTGTCACATTTAAATTCATCAGGTATTTGGTAGCTATACATGTATGGAGAGTGCTCACTTTTAACCTACAAACAAAGATAGAAAACAACCTTCATTAGTAAACCTATGCAATTGCAAAAGGTAATACAGAACAAAAAAAAAAAAAAAAAAAAAGGAAAAATCTCCTTCATGTCATTTGCTCCCATTTACAACACCATGAGATGAAAAAAATAAAACGACAAACAGGAAGTTGCTTCAAAATTATAGCTTCTTCTATGAAGCTGACATTCTTGGTTGCCTGCTCTCTTTGAAGAAGAATAATTGAACAGGCTCTAGTTACAGGGACCAACTCTTTTGAAAGCAGAGCTCTCTAGGTGAAGGTTATTCTTTACTCAGGGGTTAATCAGGGACCTGGATTTCTGTCTCTATAATACTGCTAGAAGGAAAGGATTGAAAACAAATTCCTCTCTTCAGAATTGCCCAAGATTTCAGTCTCCAATGTTGATTGGCACTGATAACAGCTTCTCTCTGTTTTTTCCTCTCTCTAATGAAAGCATGGTCAATTATCTTTTCTTTTTAACTATTTGCTAGCAGCTTCTATCTCTAAATACTCTAATAACCTATAAAATGTCAAATACTTTGATCTCTAATTTAGCAAGTCGCCCTAACATGCGTGATCTTAAAACCTGTGAGTTGGTTGTGGTTGTGGTGTATTGGTACTGTATAGTGTTACAGATTAAGACAATGGGAAAATCTGTACGTTTACAGAGTCCTTCTCTGGTTGCAGTCTGAGCCCAGATTTCTATTCCCTGGTTTACAGAATGGTTTGGAAGTCAGCTTCCACTTCAGGCACCCAGTGTGATGGAAACACTCATCCTACACAATGACAAAGAAACATGAAAAACCAGCCATAACCCAGTAATCTGGTGGTAGAAAGTAGAACAAAATGGAGTTGAATGTATTCTGGGAAATTACATGTGAAGGAAAGCTGGTTTTCAGTCTCATGTCTAGGAGAGGGTGAGGTGAAGAAGGACACACTGACACTGGCAATTTGAAATGAGCTGAGGATGCAGAGGAAATTGGTTCTTAACTGGGTCTTCTTAGTGGCTTCTAAAATGTCTGCCTCTTCTTCAGTAAGACAGAAAAGAAAACATCCAGTTGTGGTTTTTTAAAATTTCTTTTTATTTTTAAAAACACTGCCTACGGAAAAATTTTATAGATGAAGGAATGTCCAAGGAGAGGTGTTTCCTTGTCAAAAACCTACTCCCCAGAGCACTCCGCTCTCTTCTTCTCTGCTGTAGGGTTCAAGTAGAAGCATTCAGGCAACCATTCTCCAGCCAGGTAAAAAAAAAAAAAAAAAAAAAAAAAGAAAAACTAAAAAAGGTGAGTAAAGAGAAGTCCTTGGTTCATCCTTGACAAATAAGCTTTCCTTTTTTTTTGCTGCAGAGCTGCCCAGCTGAAGGTTGCTAGCTGAGTTCCTAACCAGCAGACAATTTGGCTTCATCTGAGCTGGTGCAGTTACATCTGTCCAGTGATTGCATTTATCCACATTATCTAATCCCATAAAACACACTGGACACTGCTTATTTTCATTCAATGCTTTTATAAATACTTTTTGTATTTCCAAGACAGTGGTTGCCTGGCTGTATTTAGCCACTTTTCTTCCTTTCTGCATCGCCAGACTTCTCTGCTTCTGGCTTGGAGACTTTCCCAAGGGTCTGCAACGTTCCAAAGAGAGTAAGGAAAAGAAAACACAAGAGCCCCAGTCAAGTGCAGTGATGCTACTGAAGTGCCTTATTCTGTGAGGGAGTACTGAATATTTTGCTATGGAGTCCTGATTTTATTCCATGAGGTAGTTTCTTTCATACACAGGGAAACTGAGGCAGGGAAATGGGTCCCATAGGTAACTGAGTGCTTCATGAAAACAGAGTAACATTCCCAGCTTCTGCTGATCCTCGTCAAACCCTTCAGCAGCGTTGCAGGAGGAACTCAACACCTGAAGGAACAAACCATCAGCGGCTTGTCCGAGGTCAGGAGAGACAGTGGGGAAGCTCAGCGTTAGCGCTCCGAGGTTCCCGTCCCCAGCTGTCAGCATGGCTGCCGAGCTGTTCACACAGGTTACCGGTGCTTCCCCTCCTTCCGTTCTTTCCCACTGACTGTCAGTCCCGGTTTTTGACATCTCATTTAAAATTAGACCCTAATTTTGAAACTTGATCTATGTGAGCGCCGTTCGGCAGCTCCAGGAGCTCTAGGGAAAGTCTGCCTGCAAGGAAACGCTTGTGGGACGGCAGCCAACGACTGCAACTGTTCGGGGCTGGGGCGCTGGCAGATTTGTCCAGCATCCAGGTTTCTAGGACTGCGCGCTCGGCGGAGTCCCCGGAGCGGAGCCGGAGCCGGAGCCGGAGTCGGAGCGGGAGCGGGAGCTGGAGCGGAGCGGAGGGGGAGAAAAGCCGACAGCGGAGCGGAGCGCTGCCGGGAGCGGGGCGGCTCGGTGCCTCTCCAGCGAAGGCCCGGGGCCGGGCGCCACCTGCCGCCCCCGCCCCCGCCGCCGGGCAGCGCTGCCGGCCCGCCCCGCCCCAGCCCCTGCGCCCTCCTGCCAGCACACAGCAGCAAGGACAACTCAGAAAAAGGGCGTTTTTCTGGCTGTTAGGTTTTTTTTATTGTTTGGGGTTTTTTTGTTTTGTTTTCCCAGACCAGAAAAATCATAGAATCACAGAATCATTAGGGTTGGAAAAGATCTTTAAGATCATCAAATCCAGCTGTCAACCCAATGCCACCATGCCCACTAAACCATGACCCTAAGCGCTACATCTACTGGTCTTTTAAACAGCTCCACGGATGGTGACTCAACCAGTTCTCTGGGCGGCCTGTTCCAATGCTTAATAACCCTTTCAGTAAAGAAATTTTTCCTAATATCTAATCTAAACCTCCCTTGGCACAACTTGAAGCCATTTCCTCTTGTCCTGTCACTTGTTACTTGGGAGAAGCAACTGAGACCCACCTCTCTACACCCTCCTTTCAGGTTGTTGTAGAGAGTGATAAGGTCTCCCCTCAGCCTCCTTTTCTCCAGGCTAAACAATCCCAGTTCTCTCAGCTGCTCCTCATAAGACTTGCTCTCCAGACCCTTCACCAGCTTTGTTGCCCTTCTTTGGATAGGCACTTTTGTATTTTGTACCTTGTCACAAATCAATGTTGTTGGAAGTGACAAAAGAAGAGACCCCCCGCCTCCTCTGCTAATTTTCCACTTTTGTAAGCTGTTCCCAAAACCATCCAGGGACATGCAGCCTATTTGGTTTTGTCTCTGAAGAAAAGGCTGAGTTTTTTGAAAAGCCAGTAAGAACTCACAGGAAGAGAAGGTCCTTTCAGAAAGTCTGTTTTGGCTTTTGTCTCACAGGTATTGTCCATGTAGGAATTTGCCTGTGTAGGACATAAGAGTGTAACTGAGCAACAGGCTGGTAAAAAAAAAAAAAAAAAAAAAAATCACTCAAGAATTTCTTTTTGTGCTTGAAAGGGCTTAGAAGACTACTGATCCCCAAAATTCCAGCAATGGCAAAATGCATGTTGGAATGGGGGACTGTCATAAGCAGTTCTATGTCCTGTGTGCCAGTCTGAAAGACAGATGTATTGAAGAAGATCCAGTCCATCACAATCCCATCTATACTGCCATGTTAGTGTCTAAAATTTGTTCATGATCAGAATAGGGTTACAAATTGCTTAGCTCTGCAGACACAAAATTCACAAGATTCTTCCTCATGACTGAGGCTGCTGTACCCTTACTTGGTCACACAAATTCAGGGGACATGGGTGCCTATGACTTACCTAAAACTCTGCTCTGCAAGAAATTCAGTTGAACATATATCAAATATCTGAATCAGATCAGGAATAAAAAAAGAACAAAAGTCAACACTAATTTTAAGTTTATGACTAAGTTCAAAATTAAGGCCTGTAAATGTATTTGTTGGAATCACAGAATCACACAGAATGGTAGGGGTTGGAAGGGACCTTAGGAGATCATCTAGTCCAACCCCCCTGCCAAAGCAGGTTCAGGACAGTGACTAAGTTCAACAGTCATGGCACTTACCTTTCATTTGGTCTAAGGATTCATACAGCCAAGAGAAAGCTTGCTTTCAAGTCTGTATCTCTACGCAGGACTTAATAGTATGATGCAGACAGTGCAGGAAAGGTTCCTTACCACAGTGGCAGTAATGACCTTCGTCCTGGATTGAGAAGATGAATCTTACTATCTTTAACATCTCTTTTGTGCCGCTGCAAACTGCCTAAAAAACAATTGCTTGGGAATATCCTAAACAGAGACACTGAGGAAAATAAATTCAAATTAACTAAAGGTGTAAGTTTAGAGTGTTAAAACTCACTTTTAGTGTAAGTGTAAAGACAATTTAATACTGAATAGAGAGATCTTTAAAGGAATTTAATGAGGTTTTGCTAATCCACTTAAAGAAGTGAATCTTTCTTGAGTTTTCCCTGTGGACACATCCCTAATCTTTTGTCACAAATTCACTATTACTCTTCTTGTTTGCATAAATTTTATAAAGCTCATGGGTTCAATGCACCAAATAACATCCACCTGCTGCTCAGTTACACTCAGTTACACTAGAGCTTTTTTTTTGAGAGTTTGAAAACTTCTGTTACAATTTGATTCTCTATATATTTTAAATTATTTGATTTTTTAAAAAAAGGTTATCCATTTTATTAAGTTGTTTGGGGGGGTTTTGTTGTTGTTGTTGTTAATTTTTTTCTTCTGAATTGCCAGCCCTTTCTGTACCTCTGATAATTCCTTAGGACTGAATATGACTTGTCCCTACTAATGGTCTAGAAGCAGGAGCTTAATCTCAGGACAGTTGTAACAAAACAGGTTTCAACCTTTTAAATGCAGGAGCTGTTCATGTTCCCAGTGGAGCTCATCATTTTTTGTGCATATCAAGAAACCATGGGACGAGGAATCATTTGCTTCTTCCTCATGAGAGGTTTCAAACTCAGTTTTTCTACTGGCTCTGAGTGTCCAGCTCAGCAGATGTTTCACTTTTTTTTTTTTTTTTTTTTTTCTCTGCAAGAATTAGCGAATCCTACCCTTTTTTTGTCTTTATGAAGGTTGGGCACCAGCGCGGCCCGGGCCCGCGGCCCCCGCCCGCCGTGCCTCCGCCGGGCCAGGAGAGGGAGCCGCCGGCCCCCGCAGCCCCTGCCCGGGAACGCCCCTCCCGGTCCCCGCGGCCGCGCTCCGCCGCCGTCCCGCCCGCCGCTGCCGCGCCCGCCGCCAAGAGCCGCTCCGCTGGCCGGGGTGCGAGGCGTGAGGGCGGCGGGTCCCGACGGCTCGGGGGAAGGCTCGGGGCGGAGCGGGGGGAGCTTGCGGTCCACCGGCCCGGCCCGCAGCCGGTGTTCATGACGGGGATTCGGCTGCTGAGGCGGTGGGGTGGTCTGTGGGGATGGAGGACTGCCGGGAAGGGCCGGGATCCGCCGGCTCGGGGCGGCAAAGCCGCCTTTGCCCACAGGCTGGCCCACATCAGCTGGTGTGCAGGGCTCTACACTGGGAGTGATGAGGGAGGTGAAGGGTTGAAGAGAAGACCAACGATTAGTGCAGAGGCTGTGGGCTGGCTTTGGAAGCAAAAGGTGCAGGAGACACCCGTGGCATGGGGAACGAGCAGGGCTGTGGGCTCACTGCAGTCACAGCCAAGTGGTGACACAGCTCACGTGGCTGGAAGGCTGCGATGGAGGGGTACAGGCTCTTAAGAAGGACAGGCTGGGATGGTGAGGAGGAAGAGTTGCCCTTTATGTGAGAGCAGTAGGACTGCACAGAGCTCTGCCTGGGAATGGGTGGTGATCCAGCTGAGAACCTTCTTCAGACAACTGGAAGAAGTCTCAAGTTTGCAGGCCATGGTCTTCCCAGGAGATGTCAACCACCCTGTTTTCTGCTAAAGGGATGGTACAGCAAGGCACAAGCAATCCAGGAAGTCTCTGGAGTGCTTTGATGATGACTTCCTGACATGGGTGATTGTGGAGCTGATGAAGAAGGATGCTCTGCTGGTTCTCCTACTTACAAACAAGGAAGAACTGTTCAGGAATGTGAAGGTATGCCTTGGCAGCAGTGACCATGACATGGTTAAATTTAAGATCCTACAGGGCAGAGCAGAGCAGAAAGCAGGATCACAGGTTAAAGTCTGTTTTTCTGCTGTTCAGGGATATGTTTGGAAGAGTCACTGAGTCATAGAACTGTTGAGGCTAGAAGAGACCTCTGGAGCTTGTCAGGTCCAATACTCTGCACAATCAGGGCTACCTGGAGCCAGTTGTCCTAGACCATGTCTAGATGGCTTTTGAGTGTCTCTGAAGATGGAGATTCACAGTGTCCCTGGGCAACCTGTACCAGTGCTTGCTTAGTCACCGTCACAATAACAAAGTGTTTCCTAATGTTCAGACGGTCCATCCTGTGTTTCAGTTTGTGCCGGTTGCCTCTGGTCCTGTCAATTAAAGAGAATGTAATGGTCTGCAGTGAACCAAGCAAATGGAAGCTAATTTATGGATTTTGTTCTAGCACCCAACTGAACTGTGTAGCGCAGGACAGTCCCTGGCAAAATCATCCGTTCATGTGGGAACACCTGGCACAAGGAAGACTTGCCCTTGGTGAAAGAAGATCAGGTTAGGGAATATTTAAACTAACTAGACATATATAAGTCCATGTGCCCTGGTAAGATGCACCTATGAATACAGAGGGAGCTGGTGCTGGATGGTTAGTTTAGATTTTATTTGAAAGGCAGTCTGGGGAGATTCCTGAGAACTGAAAGAAAGCAGATGTCACTTCAACCTTTAAGAAGGGGAAGAAGAGGGATCTAGTAAACTAAAGACATCTTGATTCCTGGGTAACTCACAGAGCAACTAATACTGGGAACCGTTTCCAGAAGTGTGAAGGACAAGAAAGTGACTGGGAGTACTCAGCAAATATTTGTAATGAGGAAATCATGCCTGGCCAACCTGAGAGCCTTCTACAATGAAATGTTTTACTTGAAGGACAAAGAGAGAACAGGGGATGTTGTTTATCTTGATTTTTTAAGAGTTCAGATTGTGTTGCCATTCAGAAGAACCTCAACAGGTTGGAGAACTGAGCTGATAGGAACCTCATGAAGTTCAACAAAAGGAAATGCAATAATTTTGAGAAATAACTGAAGGCACCAGTATATACTGGGGGGCAACCAGGTGGAAAACAGCTTTTCAGAGAAAGCCCAGAGGGTCCTGGTGCACAAACAGTTGACCATGAGCCAGCAGTGTCCTCTCACAGCAAAGATGGCCCATGATGTCCTGGGCAGTAGTAGTAAGACCATTACAAGGAGCTTGAGTGCTGACCTCTGCTCAGCCCTGGTGAGACACATCTGGGTGCTGTGTCCAGTGCTTAGATCCCCAGTATGAGATAGATGTGGCCATACTGGAGTATGCCCAGCACAGAGGATTAAATGCTTAGATCATCTAAGTATATGAGGAAATACTGAGAGCTGCGACTTAATCCTGGAGAAGAGGAGGCTCAGGGGTATATCATCAATGTCTATAATTATCTGATGGGGAGAGTAAAGAAGAAAGAGTTAGACTCTTCTCCATGGTATCCAGTGACAGGACAAGAGGCAGTGGGCACAAATCAAAATGCAGTAAATTCTTTTTAAATATGCTATTTTTTTTTTCTTTGAGAATAGTCAAATGCTTAAACAGACTTCCCAGAAAGGCTATGGAGTCTTTATCCTTGGAGATACTCAAAACATGTCTGGACGTGGCCCTTAGAAATCTGCTGTATTTGACCCTCCTCTGGGCAGACAAATCTCCAGAGGTCCCTTCCAACTTCAGGGATCCTGTGATTCTGTGACACTCAGCAGTTTTTGTATCCCCAAGTAAATTACCACAATGAATAAACAAGAAAAGGAAAAATAAAGCATCCAGTATGAGGGCAACACTGCATGAGTACAATCAATATTCATCAAACAGAAAAAGCAAAAAATCAATAAAGTAAAAATTAGAGAGTAAAAGAGAAAGAAATCTTCTCCTTCAATAAACAGACACAACTGCTCTCCACTGCCACAGACCATGGAGGAGTTCTCATTCTGTGCATGCTTTCAGCTAGTGGATCCACATACACAATGGGGAGCATTAAGGCTGCAGGGACAATAATTTCAGAATTGTTTGGTGAGTTGCTTTCAAAATCTGACATTTTTTCCATATCATGACTTTCCCTTTATGCATATAATATGCACCTAACACACATATGCAAAAGTATATCTATATATATACACATACATATACATACATATATATATATATATATATATATATATATATATTCCCCACTGGGAAGTGTTAATATGACCTCAGGGCTGAACAATGGATATTAATAAATTGCCAATGGACATTAATAAATTGCCATTACTCTCTGGGAGAACAAACATCTAGGAAATCAGCAGGAAATGGCTAAGACAGATATTTTTGTGCTACTGTATACTTCATAGAGGCTCTTGTTACAAATTTTTATTAAGACAAAAAATGCTGATGAAGTTCAGGACTTTTTTGCAAGGCATCACGTCCTCGACTCACATCAAGGAGAGAAAGTACATACCCCACTTCTGCAGTGAGACTGGCTCCGTCCCTCATTCCAACACCCACATTAAAGCAGTTCCCACAGTCTTTTCCCTGAGAAACCCTTGGTGCTGGAAAACACTGCCTTCGCTGTTGACTGAAAGTGCCAGATCCATGCCGTATGCTGTGTGTGCTCGCTGCCCACGTATGCCTAAATCATAAGCCACTAAAATACTTCAGCTTGTTCATGATCTTTAAAAACACCCTGAAGCTGACAGCTATGTCTCCTGAGGTTTTTGTCTCCCCTGAGCATGCACACCTGATGTGTGCCAGGATTGTCCCTTAATCATTCCCATCCAGCTTTTCTGAGCCTACATAAGACTTTCTCAAAAGCAGGGCCCTCAGTGTCTTAGGGTACGTGAGAGATATCGAAGGCACAGGGATGGGAAAGGGAAGGAAAGTAGTAAGAGAATAAAGCAAGGGGCAAAATTAGGAAGGAGAACCTGGCAGAAGGATGCATGCAGAGATGCAGGAGCAGCAGTTGCCCCAAGGCAGAAGCCAGGGCAGGAAGAGGAAAACAATTGAACAGAGGTCAGAGCTACAGAAATTCAGGGAGGTAATGCCAAAAGCCAGAAGTAACAGTGACAGAAAAGCTTATAAGCAGTAGACACTCTTGTCTGGATCCTTCAATGGACATAAAAATCCCTAACTTTATTAGATAACTCCCTATTCTTTTGATATTCAGGAAATAGCTGAAAAATGTGTTAATTCTGTTGCGGTATTAATTGCTGCCACAACATGGATGTAGAGTTATGTTAAGGATGGTAGAGTTATGTCCCTGCAGTTTCACAGGCTGCAGGTGATGTTGTCTTCTCAGGTGATGCCAAAGGGAATTTTGCCTTATTGTAGAGAGCTATCTGACCCTGGCTGTTCCTGATAGTTTGTATACATTTCCAGAGTATAAAAGCCAGGAAATGTACACTTAAATTATGCAATCTAAATATTTCCTCAACAGTATGTATTTTGTTTTTACACATCAGTGTGCTTTGTTGCAATGTCGAGGTAGACTCATGGTAACATTTCTCCTGCATTTCTTATGCTGAAAATAGCTTGGTACCATGTTGCAGTGAAATGAGAGGCTGTGGCTAAGTGGTTAAGGAAATTTGCAATAGATTCAGCACTGTCAGTCTGCTCCTTGCTCTCTACGAGTTCTTCTTATGAGTTTTCCTTCCTTTTTCCTAACTGAACCAGCTGGGAAAGGCTTTCTAAATTTGAGATGGGGAATCAGAGGATTGAATTTTTTGCTAGCCACACTGATTTTTTATGTGCCAGTGGCTACTGAAATTGGAAATCATGCACCATAGCATAGCAGGCCATATAGCCTCAGATGAACATACAGGCACCACTATGAGTTCGTGTATTGATTTAATTGCCATACTGTCTTGAAGAGATGGCCTTATATCTGTCAGCTGCCAGGGACCTCAGGTGACAATGACTAACTTTGTGGGATTCTTACTAAAAGCTTGTGGATCTCAGAATGTCTTTTTGCATTTAATTGATATTTTGTAAAATTCCTCTCATCAAATATTGCTGATTTATCTTACTGAATTGGCTACTGATGCAGTTGCACAGTTGCAAATACAAAAATGTCTGGTGGTATCTTCCGTTCTGTGTGTGTATCGAGAACTCTGGTATCTGGTAGCACACATTATAGGTATGAAGGACAGTTTCTTTGGTGTGTGTATACTGACAAATAAAACAAGACCAGAGACCGTTGTCCAGCCCAAAATGAAATAAATTGACTGCATTCACACTACATAGTCCTAGGGCCTGAGAGTCCTAGGGGTATCTGTAGCCCTAAGGCACCATTGTAACTTCTGGGCTTTTAAATTATTGTTATTTTTATATTAATTTCTGTTTTGCTTGTAGGGTCTGAGACAACATGAAGGCTGTTATCTGTCTATCTATCTATGTTTTTGTAGCATGAAGCTGTGGGCATGTGTTGCATAGAGCGGCTTGTGGCATGAGGAGGGTTTAAGGGCGCAGTGCTGACTGCTGCAAAATTAGAGTGCGTAGAGTGGGGGACACCCAAACCGATGCATTCTTCTCCAAGTGGCCTTTTGGGAATGGTCCTGGCACATGTTATCCCCTGAACTGTGCCCAGGCATTGTCTTGGAGAACTCTAACTGGGACAAGCAAAAACCCTGCCAAGGAGTATGCTAACAATTACGCACTACAGAAGACTCGCGGTCCCGTCCAGTGCTCAAATTCATTGCCTGGCACTGTTATATTTAACAGCATAGAGATAGCCTGTGTTTTAAATAATTTCTTTCAGAAATATTATGGGATTAGGTTATAAAGAATTCTCTTACCTCTAACTCTTCCCAGTCCCCCACAGACTGTGTATGAAGCTTTCTAATTTTTGTAGTTTTCTATAATACAGGACCATGTCAGCATTGTCACTTAGTCTCAAACCAGTAGTGTACTTGCTCTGTGCTAATGGTTATTATTATGTTGGCCTTTTTTCCCTTGAACAATTCAACTGTCCTTGCTGTTTGGAGGCATTTCTCCAGATCTGTCTGTATCCCTCGAGGATGCCTTCTGCAAACTGGACTCTTTTGTCCCAGAGACAATCCTAACTTCAGTTATGGAATCCTTGATGTCTATAAAGTTACACATGTTGTTTTCAGTTCTGAATATGTGTTCAGTCTTTATTCAAATTTTCAGATTTCTGGGTAAAATGAAACAAAACAACAAAGCAAAGCAAAAAATATCCCAGTCGTTCTCTATTCTTATCTAGTCATGGTATAATTTTTGTAATACAAATAGAAGATATTTAGACCTCAGTCTTCTATCTTTTATTGTAAGTAAGGGTCTTCATAGGATAAGTGGGATAGAAAGGTGCTAGGTTTACTATAACCAGCAAATACTATTTCCATTTACTAATTCTAATAATGAGATAAAAAAAATCTGAAGGTATTTTGCAAAAACTGTAGAATTGATATTAATTGTTACAACCACAATAGTACAATAGTGCCTTTATCTACTCATAAAAGATCAATGCAGATTTAAGTAAATATAGCTTGCCACCTTTGTACACAAATATATAAAGATCTACATAATTAAGTAAAGTACCGGAATGTTTCCAGTGTGAATACGCTTTAACAAAGAGTATGAAAAACATTTATGAGGAATGGTTTCTCTGAAGGAGAAGTATCGTAGTTATTGATGATATGACCTCTTTTATAAAATCAGGAGTATGAATTTGGAAGAACATAGATGTAAGATCAAGATTATAGTATTTATTTTTTTCTGTTCTACATCTATGATGATCATTTTTCCTGTATTTTTCCATAGTGCTGTTACCTCAGTAAGGGGGGAAAATCCATAGATATCTGCATAGGTAATGAGATCCAGAGGTCAGATCTTGTAAATAACCATGTTGTGATCTAGGGCAGCAGGTTGATTCAGTAAGAAACTGATTAGTCAATATTTCTGTAGTCTCATTCTGTCTGGAGTTATCAAAAATCTTGCTCAGCTGTTCCATGCTTTAGGAACTACTTGTGACACCAATGTCATTCTCATATCTCTTGTTTTTCTACAAGTACGATAGTTAAAAAAAATACTCTGTTTCCACATTTTTCCTGTGGCTTTCTGCTATTTTTCTCTGTTTTTACTCTCTGAGTTATGATTTTGTTTGCCTATTCAAAAAGATGAGAAAAGTTGTTATTTTGCTTAAAGCTGCAAGAAGCTTTCTGGCACTTTTTACTTGCCTTCTTATTATAAAGCCCTGGGGAAAATCTAAGGCTAATTTTTGACCATGACAATGAAAATCCTGCTTTTTACTGTCATAAAGCCTGAGATTATGTTAGAGATTTGTGACTCTGGGGATTTAATCTTTAAGACTTAAGAACTGATTATTACAAACTCAAGATAAAAAACAATCCTGCTGATTTGGAATCAGGCCTGCCCTTCTAGAGCTACAGAAGTAAGCCTAGTAAGCTGAATATTAGCTAGTAGGAATTATTATGGTTTTGCATATATAGAATTATTTAGTATATCTTTTGAAACATCTTCACCTTCATGAAAGAAACTGCAATTAGTATTTTAGAAAACTTCACAGATAAATGCCCTTGCTTGCCTCCCACACTAATTGTGGTTTCCTTGTCCTGAATGGTCTCTTTATGTTCTCCTGACTCGCTCCAAGCCTGCCCTTCCATATCAGGCTTTTCTGTTTCAGCATATTCCAGTATTCTGCCCACTGGAGAGGCTGAGCCTGAGAAACAGCTAAATGTGCATCCTTCTGATGTCGAATGCAAATGGGAGCAGTCTTGCCTTGTTTACTCTTACCAAGACTTGACAATGTCCCTTTATAAAAAGACAAGGTTTTCTTAGTAAATGTGTTTAGGAAAAACTTGTTTTGATTGACAAAAGTAACAATACCCCTAAGTATTGGGGATATTGTACTGTAATGGAGCTCTTGCCTTCTTTTCACGTAGAACAGGAGGACTGTGTGTTGGGGCACCTGGGTGGATGCTCCTTTCTTTGCAGATAAATTTTATTATTTTTTTCTCTCAAACACTGTTAAAACCTGCATTGGAAAGATTGCTATGAGATGCTAGAAAACGTGTAATTGAGATAGTTCTGTCACCTGCACAGTTGTTTTTTTCTCCTTTAATTAGAGCAAAATTCCTATTGGTGCAGGTTTATATTTGGCCAGTTGCTTATTTTTGCAATATACTGTATCAATACATCATCATCAAAGGTGACAGCTGTGTGAAGCTGTCACGATAAATATAACAATAATTTTATTATTGTCTCTGTTGTTAGAATGTGTTCAGGGCTGCAACATCTCTACTTTTGAAAAAATGTCAAACATGAAATGCCTCATGACTAATAAAAACACTGCATACAGCATATGTATGTGGATATGTTACATGTATATGCTGCACAGACGTGTATTTATAGTTACATGCTGTAATTATGGTGAAAGTTCTGTCAGAATTTCCAATATAAACATCATTTTCAGGATTTATTACACAGCTATAGGATTAGATCCCAGATATAATTTGGCAAATGAGGCCTCAGCCTGGGTAGCAAATTCTTCTACAGATTTCTTTTTCAAAGAACTGCTTCATAATGTATAAAAACACAAACAGAAACAGATGTTTGCAAAGTTTTTATTTGTGCTAGTTTAATTAAAAACCAGCACAGGTTTAAGAAGTTCACCTCAGAGAAGTTCCCAAGTTTAAAAAAAAAAAAAAAAAGGAAAAAAAGACCCAACAAGGGAAAAGATGCTTGTCTTGCCCAACAGAGTCTACTTCTTTTCAGTGTTTTGTATGTTTTTTCTGATGATAGTGAGGAATTATGTCTACCATTCTCTCCTTTGGTTTATTTGAGCATGGGACCCTGTTCCAAGCTTCCAGGGGACAGAGAACTGCACGCTGGCTGAAGCATCAGTGATGCCTAGGTTTGATGAGCCATCTGGTTTCATCAACATCCCAATACTTTGCAGACATTGCAGGGAATCTGATTTGTTGCTGTTGGAACTTGTATTTATATGTTCAGATTCTGTTTCATTCTGATGTTCCCATAGCTTGTGGAAAGACCCTGATTCAACTGGAGGTGTGCTGTGGAAGAGTTTCACTGAATAAGAGAACCCTTATCTGATGAAATTTAGATGAAGGTTTGTCCTCCCATTTTGACAGTTGCTGCACTTTCAGCTCAGAGAAAGTGGGAAAATATTGAGAATAGCTTTCTGAGGACTAGCTATGCCATGGTGGGACAATTTAGCTCTGCTTTCCACTGAGATGAGTTATCTGAAACCTACTCTCACTGCAGGGCAGATGAGCTCCATAGTGTCCCCTTTAATCCCAGTTCTGCAGGCATGCCAACCCAAGTGTTGGTGGACTCTGTTGGTGGACACACAGTTCTTCATGATTTTCTGTAAGCTTTGACAGAGAGGAAGATTGAACCTGCTTGGAAACACATCTCTTAACCCATTGCTTGGTGCAACACAAGAAGTTATGTGCACATTTGGAGAGGAAAGAAGTATCCAATGCTCTCAGGCTTTTCAGGCATGGTTTAGGAGGTTAAGCAGAACCAGAAGGTCTTGATGTCATGTTGCATACAAAGAACTAGTCTGATTGCAAAGCCACTGAAAGAAATTATCCAAACCACTGTTTTAAAAACAGACAAAAACATTGTCTGGTCACAACAGGAAGCCCAAATAAACAAGTTCTGCTTCCTTCCACCTTCTAGGCGGGTGTCATTCACAGCAAACCTTTCAGCTCTTTCTATCTTCTTCTCATGCACCCCACCACCACTGCCATCTCTCCAGTACAAGGCTATAGGGCGATTTGATGATGGTGTTATTATAACTTACTTTTCTCACATGCAGGGTTAGGTAGATAGTTGATTTTTGGGATTATTTACTAGATTAAAAAAATAAATAAAAATCAGTTGCAATTAAGTTATAGATAGACCAAAATGCCCCATCTCATCTAAAAACAGTATGGGGAAAATTTCTATTTCACCTAAAATAGATGTAGATGAATCAAGTTTATTCTAGAAGAAAGGCATGGACCTGTTGGACTGGGTCCAGAGGAGAGCTACAGAGATGATCAGAAGGCTGGAACACCTCTCCTGTGAGGAAAGGCTGAGAGAGTTGAGGTTGTTTAGCCTGGAGAAGAGAAGGCTCCAGGGAGACCTGATTGTGACCTTTCAATATATAAATAGGACTTATATGAAAGATGGAGAGAGACTTGTTACCACAGCTTGTGATGACAGAGCAAGGGGCAGTGGTTTTAGACTGAAAGAAGGTAGGTTTAGATTGGACATAAGGAAGCAGCTCTTTATGATGAGGGTGGTGAGACACTGAAATATGTTGTCCAGAGAAGTTATAGATGTCCCATCCCTGTATTTGTGTGAAATTAATATGGATGGGGCTTTGATCAACCTAACATAGTGAAAGATGTCCCTTTCCAGGCCAGGGGGTTTGGACTAGATGATCCTTAAAGTTCCGTTGCAGCCCAAACTATTATATGATTCTAAAATGAAGAAAATCACAATTTTCTTTTCAAAATGGGGAAAATGAAAGATTTTGCTAGTTGAATCTCTTAGTGGAAAAAACAAAAGTTGAAATCATATCAGATTCCTCAAATATCTTTGTTTCAGCAAGGAAAAACGAGTTGTGTCTAAAACATTCTGGTGAAATAAATTATGTTAGGCTAATACTTGGTAGAATTGAAGTTTGAACCCAATGAGCTTTAATTAAGTATATTTTTTGTGCTCAATGTGAATAAAAAGATCTAAAAATGAAAAAGGCAATAGAAATGTGTCAAAAAAGAGATAATGCAAAGCTATAAGTGGGTATTGTCAGGCTGATCTAAAAGTATTATCAAGATTTCTATCCTCTTTACATACAATTATCTATACAGAGAACAGCATCATATCAGAGAGGTCATATTTTAAACTGGAGTTGTATGTAAACAAGGGCCTCTGAGACTGGCGTGTTTTTGACACTTGATACTGATGACAACCGATGGTTTACCAAGTGATAAACCAATAGTCCAGCAGCAGCCAGAGTTCTGTGGAATGTCTATATGTTGAGTACTTCAAACATTAGCAGATAACACAAAACCTTGTGATTCTTTATCATAAATATATATATGCACACTCTCAAAATGATTTTAAAAATTTCACAAATCAGCTTTCAAATAACCACGTTGTGTATAAATGTAATAATAACAAAATATTATAGGATTCAAAGTGTAGATTTTATAGAGTTTCCTTCATGCCATCTATTGCACTGAAAAACTCTCTTCATAAAGGTTCAGTTGAAAAGAAGGGGTGGAAGGCACTGATCTCTTGTTTTACAATATTTTTTGAATGGATGGTTTGCCTGTCATGTATTATGAGAAATCTAGAAGGACTAATGCCCTTTAACTAACACTGCACATTTGCTCTGATTAGCTCGAGAAGAACAAACAAAGCACAGCAATGTTCTTGAGATTATAATCAAAGTTGCTAGTGCTTACGTTGAAACTGTAGCCAGGAATGAAACCACAAACAAACACACATTTATTATTTTTACAATATAGATGTTTGTAGGGGATGATTCATGGGGATTATTTTCCATATTCCAAGTTAGGTTCTTGAGATCTGGTATATTCATCTATGCAATCATTGTGAGCTGAGGAGGGGTAAGCTGTCTTGGAAGCTGACCTTTCAGTTGCTTTCATCAGATCTAAACCATCAATTTGTCAGCCATGGTATGTGAACCAGTTCCCTTCTATCTATACTAAGGTGCAGCCAGCCTTCAGTTTGGAAAAATTAAGGTGAATAAAGGTCACGAGATCTCTTTATCTGATTGTAGCCAAGAAAATTGCTGAAAGCAAGCAAGTGTGCTGCAGGCACATTGATGATTATTCACAATGCCATTGAATAGAACCTTGAAATTTGGTGCAGTCATAGATCATGGACCTGAGTGCAGACACTTAGGCACACACACATAAAGAAAAAAAAAAAAGAAAAAAAAAGAAAATCCAGATTTCAATGAGAATAATCCCCTCACAGGGCAGTCAATGATTGAGGATTTTTTGTTTGCCATTTCATCTTTTTAGCCTTTCAGTGTTTCTTGTTTTGTAACCTCATCCTAATCTTACTTTATTATTATACATTTATTTATCTATACTTGAGCTATATAAAACCACCCATAGAAAAGTTCCAAGGGCCCACGAAATTAATTAGATTTATAATGCCAAATGATGGCCACCAAACAACATAGCAATAATCCCACAGAGAGAACAAATTAACTTAGCCAGACAATAAATCAGAACAACAGAGAACTGTGTTTTCTTTTTTACCTCCAAGAAATAAAATCTGAACTTGTCCAAAAGATTTATCAAATAAATGACTTTTCTAGGATGATCAGAAGGTCATGATGTTTGACTGGATGGGGTTTTTTTTGTTGTTTGTTAGGGGATTTTTTTTGCCATAAAGATAATAATTAAACATGTCTCTATTTTTTCTGTATGTTATGTGTCCCAGTGGGTATGACATTGTCAGCTATCAAGACTGAAAGTTCTCTGATGTCACCGCTTGTATTTATCATGTTCCAGTCAAGAAAATAGCCATATGTTTATTAATTGGTTGAGTCATTATTAAAAATTATAGTTGTGCTAACGTTACCTGTTAGCCTCTGTGGACAATGGGTGATGAGTAATTGCTGATTGCAACTGGGCATGAGTGACCAAGGCTAATGTTCTGTGGCAGGGCACGGTGCAAAACATTTTTTTTCTCCCTCTCTAATAATAAGGTCTTGTCGTAGCCTTGGGTGAAGGGACCATGATTTGCTTTAGTCACCTAAGAAACAGGGCCATGATCTGGTTACTCCATCTCCTTTTAGAGCCTAACTGTCCTCCTGCAGCTCTTGAAAGCATAGTGTCCTCCAGATACGACCCCTCCCATTTCACTCTCTTTACCCCACAGTAGATGGCAAAGCACAGATGCCCGCAGAATGTAAGTCAGGCTTAACATGTGTCCAAATACCAGGATTTTGTTCAATTACTGTTTTACACTAGGTGCTGGGAGTTACAGAGAAGAATCTTGGTTTTCTTCAATATAAATGTTACTATGAATAGGAAAAAGTATATTATGTGCCACAGAAAGTAATTTAACCAGCTTATGAATTTTTTTGTGGTGGGTTAAGACCTGGTGGCATTACTGTGTGTTCCTGTAATTTGTAAAATGAACATTTAAAAATAAATGATTGACATTTGAGGTAAAATTACCTTTTCACTGACCCCCTCCCTTTCTCTGTGATTCAAAGCAATAGTAGCAAATTTGAGAGACAATATTCACCAAGGTTAATAACAAAAAGTAATAGCCAACACTCAACTCTGCATCTGCCTGCATGGACGGACTGCTACCCAACCGCATCTTGAATACGATTAAAAATATAATTTGACTTTGAAATCCAAATGTATCTTGCACCTTCCTCCCTCGAGGACTAAACCAGATGTGCCTTGTTTTTATCCTGCTGGCAGCTAAATGTAATTTCCTAGGTAGGCATCCATAGAAATCCTGTGATATCTTAAAAAGTAAATTTTGTTGGGCTAAACAGAGATCTAAAACATTAGACTAATGAAATTTTAAACCCCATCCCATAAAGTTATATTTCACAAAAGTGGAAAGCAGTTTTTATTCCTTTTTTGCTGCAAATTTTGTGAACATATGGTGTAATGTGGAAACATGGGTAGTCAGAACAGTTAGCAGTTGCTGTGGTACTGCTGGCTTATTTCCACTTTACAAATTCATACGAAGCTAAAATATCACGCTGGTGACATATGCTTACCGGCTCTCCATTTACTGCCTGCAGCTATGGGCTCCTGTATTCTAATGGTAATTCTACAATCTGTTCACTGACAGCTCAGGGGGCCAGATGATATGCACACTACTGACAGGGACATCACTTTCATGAAACATTTACTTCTCTGCACCTGAATATTGGAGTAATCATATAGAGAGTCGACACACCATGAAATAGAGTTAGACTGAAGATTCTGAGAAGAAAATAGCAGACTGTCACTCAAAATAAAGTTCATTTTATACCCAGCAGAGCTAGGTTAAAAGACATTTCCATACACTGAAAATGCTTTCCATCTTTAAAGCTGCAGTTTAAAAGAAAACTGTTTTCCCCGTATTTTTCTTCAGTGGCTCAAGGGATAATTACACTCCGAGACTTGCATTTGAGAAAGCTTGTACTTTCGTCCCGTGCTATTTGAATGAAGTCAGAATTATAGTGGGTGGATGGGCACTGAAAAATCAACCCTGACACATTGTCAAAAACACCACCAAACTAGCTCTGAGCAACTTCATTTTATTTTCTTGTGCTGCCCTGCAAGGTAGGCTATAAAGCTTTGTATGCTTGAAGGCCATTTGCACGAAGTCATCTCTCAGGTGGGATCTTTACACCTTTACCGAGGCAGCAGCATGGGTGCAGCTGAGCTTTAGGTTGCGGATCACTGCCCAAGGGAATGTATGGCCAGGATGGGATTAGGCGGCTGCTGCTGGGGAGTTACATCCATCAGCAGCCAAAGTAGTCAGAGGACTCACTGTAGGATCGGGATCAGCTACTCAGAGCAAGAACTACTGAAGTGTTCCTAAGCAGACACAGGCAAGGCTGATAATAAGCACGTTCAGGTGAGAGCTGGTAAAATGCATAATGCATTGCATAAATGGTATGTGTTACGGAAAAGAGTAATGACAAATTCCAAGGCAAAAGGTTAATTTAATTATGCAAAATTTGAGAAAAGGACAGATAATATCTTACCAACCTCTATCATTCCCACCAAAAGATAACAACCAATTATCTAACATTAGGAAAGAGGAATAGAGCAGTAGAATAAAACAGAGATTATTCCCTTGCTAATTTAGACAGGGCAAGGATAAACATCTAATGTGTGATCCAGCAGTTGGTAAGCATGGAAACCATCTTTCCAGTAGCCATATTATGTGTGAATGGAAATATAGTATTAACATTAATATATTTTTCATGTTCTGGCCTTTGCAAAAGTAATTATTAACAGAGAAATTATCAGCCATACAACTGAAGAAGAAATGTAAACATTGCTAGGCAGATGGGGGTAAGGTTAAAAGCTGGACTGGAAGGCACAGAATGAAATACTACCTGTAAAGAAAAACAATCATGTGAGGAAAAAAAGGATATTTTGAAATCTTTCCACATGCTGATGTACCACTGAACATGAAATATCACATGCACTTAGAAGGGAAGTGCACAGAAAGAAAAATGGAGATTGCTGAGAAGTAAAGCTTGCAATTGCCACCACTGGTGACAGAGAATCCTCACTGTCAGTCCTTCATGATTCTCCACTGAAAATGTTATTTTTGCTGCAGTGAGGAAAGGTGCCTTGATTATATTATGTCTGAATTATCATACACTAGAACAGTGAAGTCTGGTCAGGCACCATCATAACAAAGTACATAATATAAATCTTCATAGCTACTTCTCTAACAAACTGAAAGCTACTCCTCTGGTTATTCCAACTCACTTCCAAATTCAGATTCTCTAGGTATTCTCAGCAGACAGATTTCAATAAAGCATAGCCAATGTTGTTAGCGTGAAGTTATAAAGATTTTGTTCTATAATACCTCATGTTCTTAAGGATTTTTCTCATAATATGCTCATTTTGTGACCAAGGAAAGGACCAGGTTTTTCTTTCTATGAGGTAATCTTTCTGCTTGTTTCAGAATGACAACTGACATGACATTATTTTGCAATTATCAGAGGGATCCCATGTCCTCCTGGTTTCCTGTATCCTAGGTTTAAGCAGCTTCTATTTGCATGTAAAGATGTAATACAAACAATTTACTCTGGGGATGATTGAAACTTTTTCACTGAAAGGAATTTATATGCAAGATTTTTATATAAAATGTCTTCTTTTGTAGAAACCTGAAACTTCTGGAGGTAGTTATTGAAAAACTGTTTTGACGAAACTGCAAAAAAGTATTTTGACCTAGTTGAACAGTTATTTTTAAACAAAAAGTAATTGAAAATATAAATCAGCTTCTGTAGTTGTTTTTGTATTCTCCTGTACATGTGAGAACAAAATACGCAGAGGAACAGAAGAAAAAAGTATTTCTCCCCCAGAAAATATTTCTATTTTTTAATAAAATATTAAAAAAGACACGAGTATACTTACAAGATTGAATCATACCTGCTTTTTAGTCTATTTCAACATTTAAGAGAAAATATACAGCATTTTTTGACTAACTATAGTAGCTACATTTTATAGGATTACCTGGAAAATCATCTCTGCTTATACAGTAGCAGAGATAGCTTAAGGCAATACTACTATGTGGTGCAGCCTGCTACAGAATGTGTACAGTCAGTTTATTTTGTTATGGAATGTTTATTTATATACCTCATGTTTTTATTTACCCACATTTACGCTACAATCACAGAATCGTAGAATCATAGTGGTTGGAAAAAACCTTTAAGATCATCAAGTCCAACCATTAACCTATCACTACCAATCCCATCTCTAAATCATGTCCCTGAGCACCTCATCTACCCGTCTTTTAAATATTGCCAGGGACGGTGACTCCACCACTTCCCTGGACAGCCTGTTCCAATGCTTGACAGACCTTTCTGTGAATATTTTTTTCCTGATATCTAATCTAAACTTCTCCTTGTGCAACTTGTAGCCACTTCCTCTCATTCTGTCACCTGTTACCTGGGAGAAGAGACCAACACCCACCTCTCTACACCCTCCGTTCAGGTAGTTGTAGAGAGTGATAAGGTCTCCCCTCAGCCTCCTTTTCTCCAGGCTAAACAATCCCAGTTCCCTCAGCTGCTCCTCATAAGACTTGTTCTCCAGACCCTTCACCAGCTTTGTTGCCCTTCTTTGGACACACTCCAGCACCTCCACATCCCTCTTGCATTGAGGGGCCCAAAACTGAACACAGGACTCAAGGTGCAGCCTCACCAGTGCCAAGTACAGGGGCACAATCACTTCCCTGCTCCTGATGGCCACACTATTTCTGATATAGGCCAAGATGCTGTTGGCCTTCTTGGCCACCTGAGCACACTGCTTGCTCATGTTCAGCCGGCTGTCAACCAACACCCTCAGGTCCTTTTCTGCCAGGCAGCTCTCCAGCCACTCTGCCCCAAGCCTGTAGTGTTGCCTGGGGTTGTTGTGACCCAAGTGCAGGACCCAGGGCTTGGCCTTATTGAACTTCATACCATTGGCTTCAGCCCATCAATCCAGCCTGTCCAGGTCCCTTTGCAAAGCTTTCCTACCTTCTGGAAGATCAGCACTGCTGCCTAACTTAGTACCATCTGTGAATTTACTGAGGGTGCACTCGATGGCCCTGTCCAGATAATTGATAAATATGTTAAACAGAGCTGGCCCCTACACTGATCCCTGGGGAACACCACTTGTGACCAGGCACCAACTGGACTCTGTTCACCAAAACTCTCTGGGCCCAGCCATCTAGCCAGTTCTTTACCCAGCGACGAGTATACTTGTCCAGGCCATGAGTGACGACCTTCTCCGGGAGAATGCTATGGGAAACAATGTCAAAGGCTTTACTAAAGTCTAAGTACACCACATCCACAGGCCTTCCCTCAACCACTAAGCGCATCACCCTGTCATAGCAGGAGATCAGGTTAGTCAGGCAGGACCTGCCTTTCATAAACCCATGTTGACTGGGCCTAATCACCTGGTTGTCCTGTATGTGACACGTGATGGCACTCAAGGTAATCATCTGCTCCATCACCTTCCCTGGCACTGAGGTCAGACTGACAGGCCTGTATTTGTTTGGATCATCCTTCTGGCCCTTCTTGTAGATGGGCATCACACTGGCCAGCTTCCAGTCAGCCAGAACCTCCCCGGTTTGCCAGGACTGCTGGTAAATGATGAAGAGTGTCTTGGTGAGCACTTCCACCAGCTCCCTCAGTACCCTGGGGTGGATAACATCTGGCTACATAGACTTATGGATGTCTAAGTGGTGCAATAGGTCACTAACCATTTCCTCTTGGATTATGCTTCTCAATCCTATCTACCAGCTCAGGGGTCTGTGTATTTGGAGAGCAGCCTGTTTTACCATTAAAGACCTAGGCAAAGAAGGCATTGAGTACCACAGCCTTTTCCTCATCGTTTGCCACATTGTTTCCCCGTGTATCCAACAAAGAATGAAGATTCTCCTTAGCTATCCTTTTGTTACTAATGTATTTAAAGAAGCATTTTTTATTGTCTTTTACTGATGCAGCTAGGTTGAGCTCTAGCTGAGCTTTGGCCTCTCTAATTTTCTCCCTGCATAGCCTCACAAGGTCCTTGTAGTCCCCATGAGTTGCTTGTCCCACTAGTATATTCACATTTTATTGTAAAGAATGCTTTTGTTTTATAATAAAATATAATAGTCTCTGTTCTGTGTGGGAAGATGAAGAGATGGACCTCAATATATATTCATTATTTTTCTCAATTTTTTCCCCTCAAGTTTCTTCCAGCACTCTTCAATACTTCCCCCCCTCCTCCCCCTAGAATTGCCTGAAGCACATTCTTGAAGTATTTCTTTCAAAGTGAGGTGGCCATAAGTGCAATGGGGAGGAGGGGTGAGTACCATGTAACTCCTGTCCCAAATCTGGAATGGAGAGTAGCACTGGGACTGTTTTTTTTATGAGGTAATTAATTTTACATCTTGATTGCAGCAGACTTTTTCAAACTGAAATGCAGCCTGAAATTCAGAGATTATATACTGGAGTAGAAAGTGTGGAAAATAAGACATCCTACTGTGTCATTAAGGAGACTCAGGTGGATTTTGAAGAGAACAGCTTTCCTCACTCCAGTATCCCTGAGACACTGGGGAAAAGCACAAATTTCTACTCAAACTATGGAAACTACTGATACATGAAAATTTTTGCATTTCACCGCTAAGTTTACACACGTTTGGACAATGAAATAGAGGGTTTTGTCAAGGGAACTTATAAATGTGTGAAATAAATGAAAAATCTCTGCTCCAGGGATTGATGGTATGTTCAGTGTCCTTGCTCTCTGGTCCCATGCTCTTTGCCTATTCTCACTGTTCCAAGTACATTTTTGGTTAGATATTAATAATTGGGTCATTTATAATCCAAATGCAAAATAATACATTTCTTATCTTCCTTTCTGTCCTTCTATGGCACAACACTTTTTTGTATATATTTTTAATCTGTTGGGATAACTGAGAAAAGCATATGAAATAGAATAATGCAGAGGGTAATCTCTTTGGGTACTCATTCCTGGAAATCTCAGAGAAACCTAGCCCTTTCCCTTGTTGTCCCACCTCAAGCCTCCTATGAGCAATGCAGCAGGATGGTGGCATGTTGATACAGTTTGTTTTCTGTTCCACTGAGCCACCTATACTGTGCTTCGACATGTCTCCTGCTCTGTATATGTATCACTGGCAGTGACTTGTCTCGAGTGCTTTCTTATCCTAATCTTGCAGCACTGGAGCCTCACGGGCTGGAATTGAAGTCACTCAGGTGCAGCCAGTGATGACTTCTCCCTAATGTTGTCTGATGGTGGCTCCCACACTGTGCCTGTCCCCTGAAGGGGAACTGATGGGGTTGCTCCATCCCAAAGAGCATGCTTGGCAGCTCCTTTCTGCCTCAAATTTTCCCCAGTCATGCTAGTACTAGCAAATGCTGTGGGTTTATGGCTTCACATCAGTGCTGCTCTGAGGATTCCTCTCTAGCCCTCAGGGCTTACTGCTGGGAGAGTGAAGCTTGAGGGTGGTGCCTCACTTACTGCTTGCTTTGCTATTATTTCAAACATAAGTCCTAGAGTCTCTGAACCTTTCAGGCTATGTCACTGCATGCTCTTATGGTGCTGGTAGGTGGGCATGGGATCTGAAGTAAGTCGCTTACAAGTTTAAGACACCTGGTGTTTTTACCCTGGGGAAAATGTAGGGTAAACATTTTTGAAGCTAGTAGTACATTTTTAATGATTTCTTTCAGAAAGGGAATCAGCGAGAAGTACAGCATGTTTGGATCCTAAAGGCTACATGTGGAAAATATGTTTTTACTTCTGCACTAGTTGCTGAAGCTTCTGGGTGCCCGGGTTGTTTTGCAGTGGACGATTTGGTCCAGCTGCTTCACGTCACAGAGCACAGCTCTTACCTTCGTGCTGGGGCAGGCATCCTGTGAGAGCTGCGAGAGGACTACTTGTGATTTGTAGGAACCAGCGGTGCTGCAGGTGCCCATGGTGGACTAAACTGTGGGGAGTCCAGGCCCTGGGCAGGCAACACCGAGAGAGGCTCATGATGAAATTTGCCTGGTGCCTGACTAGGAACTCAATGACAGCAATTAATTACCAGGACACTCAAAACTTTGATGAGTCTTTGCTTTCTAACAAATATTTGTCTCTTCAGAGTTACCACCTTGGTGTTTAAGGAATCCTTTTAGTGCCTTATTCAGGTCATTATAGATCTCTTTTGAGGATAAACATCTGAACCAAATGGTACCTTACCAAAAATATGACAAACATTATTTGGGTTAAATGGCCTATCCTGTTCATCCTGATGTCATGAATAAAAAAATACTTTTGCCATGGATATAACAGGTAGACCTTAAAAACAGATGAATGTTAAAAGATAAAGTTAAGATACAAAGTAGGAGTCTCTTGTAATGAGTGTTTTCTCAGTATATTTTCTGATTGTTTGGAACCAGCTCAAATTTTCAGTTTGTCCAGAGGTTTTCCTGCCAGTGTTTGCCTGCTGATTCAGTGGTTTCAAAGCAGCCTTTTTGCAGGCTAGGGATTATGATGCTGTGTCATGATATTTATCTGCCCATTTCTGCTCAGCTTCCTATTTTCCTTTTGCTCCAGCTATAGGTCAGAATCCCACAAATGTTCCTTTTCCTAAATGTGAAAATCTTGGTCTATGAGATGACATATGCGTGACACTCTAATTCACCCCATACCCGAAATATTTTTCCTCCTGTGTTTCTTCATTTCCGGCAAAAGTTGACACACAATGTAACAGCATTAAGTATTTGTCTCTGTTCCAGTGCTTATAGCAGGGGCATGTATTTTACCACTTTCCCTTTTTATTCCCATTAGAAATCTTTGCTATTGTTTTCTCTTATTTATCCCCAGGGTTACTTCTATATGTGGACTCAGTATTTTTTTTTTTTCTTCCTGCCTGTACAGATTGGATTTCTTCATATTTGTTTTTGGTGATTGGAGAGTATCACTAGTGCTTGTTTACTCCATTTCTAAGTGTTGCTCTTGTATTAATGATACTATTCTCCTTACTGACAGCTTCACTAAGCACAGCACTGAATTTCCTGAATTTCACACTAGGCACAACATAAAAAAACCTCCTACCTTATAAAGCAAAACTGATTCTTTTTTGACAACACACATCAGAAAGACCCTATAGCAACAGTGAACTCCCAGACTGACTTCTTCAAACACTTCTCCAACCCAATTCAGTTTGCACATTTGGGTAGAAAATAATAATAAAGCAAAACAAGCTCTCCTAATTGATGTAAGCATCTGTACTCTACAAGCTTCCACTCTAATCCATACTTCTTCCTTTTCTCAAGCCAAAAATTAAAATGAGAAGATGCATTACTCAACCCAGCTATTCTCTGCAAACCTTTTTTTCCTCTCAGAACCAGAATCAGTCCAGTTTCTCCTGCATTGCACTACTTGGCTCACATCTTCAGGTTGATGTGTCAGCCTTGGTTGCTCTGGCCCCTCTGGACAGTCTCATTGTCATTCCGGAGCTGAATGGGCTATTTGGGTAGTTCCCCTTTAGTCAGGCACTTCACTGCTATTGAGGCACTTACTGTGACAGTCCCAACCAATTCTTCCAGTTGTCTAAAGGTTATTTACCTGCCTACTACTTTTCCTTAACCAAGAAAGGAAAGAGATGGCTGCTGGCTGCCCAACTTGATCTGAATCACAGGACTGAGTCCTGTGGGAAGGGATCATCTACACCCACGGCTGCTCATATCTAGAAAATGAAAATGTGGTCCAAAACCAAAAACTAGAACTGGTAATGACTGTTTTGATGCCTTGTACTGCTGTTTTGGCTACACATTTCTCTACAAATTGCTGCAAAGGCTGAAAAGAAACTTTGTAACTACTGATTGGCTGAAAATTATAAGCATGGGAAGAAAAAGAACTTGCAATTAGGTCCCACCCACAAGGACAAAAAGCTAATTAAAGCCTCCTCCCCTCCCCCCTTAACACCCCCCCCCCCCCCCCCCCTCCCTGGCAAAATCCTGCTTCGATGTCTCTACCTATCACTGTTTGCCTGTTTTCACTTCTTACACCGTAAGCTCAGAGAGGCAAATACCTTGGCTTCTTCTCTATTCAATCATTATTAGCTCAGAGATGATAATAAATTTTAAGAGAGTTTTATGAAGTCCAAGAGAAGTCAAGTCTTCTTCTGGAGTCTAAGATCTCTCAAGTCTATCTTTTTTTGTGCATAGGTCCCCTCTCCAGCCTTTAGTGTCAGATGCCAGCTCAGATAGAGAGTACCTGCCTGGTCACTTCAGGCCTGGAAAGGCAGTGCTATCTGTGCACAGAGTCCAATGACTTCACTGTCCCCCATCCTTGCAGCTCACATTTCAGCTCAGCTCACATGTGGTAGGGCCACTGTACTGCAGATAGGTCAGCCCCACTGTGTGTGGGACTTAGTTGGTATGGAGTAAACCCAGAACATCTGCCATGAGACTACTATAGATGTGTAGGCAGACTCTGTGTGGACAGCAGGCTCGTTTACATATGGTAAAGTACCACTGAGATTTTAGTTTCAAATATTAGTGGACATAAAAATAAATGTCAATAGATTTTGAAGGAGCAAGAAGTTAAGTTAAACTAACGCTGGGACCATGTGGCCCCTACAGAGCCATTCAAATTCAGTGCAACTCTGCTGATTTCATTTCCAGTTTATCTATGGAAAGAAATAAATTCAGACTAAGGCAGAGTAGTTTAAAGGGGAATGATAACCCTATGAATTGTTGCACTTACTTTAGAACAAGGGTATATTTTGCAATTAAATCTAAAATAAATTAAGCAAACTCCAAATAAATTATGTTTATTCTAAAATATGAGAATTCATATAGGGAGTTAGTCAGGTCTGGTCATTCCAGTAGGGCTCCCTATACGGAGAAACTCTAATATCAGATGTGTATTTTGATCCTAGCTTTGGTAAGATCTTGATCAAGCTACTTAAATTCTCAGTTACAATTCTGCTTTTTTGGGTTTTGGGGTTTTTTTTCAGGAACTTATTTCAACAGCTCTTGCAGTGCATGGCTTTGAAGCTTAGGAAGCTAGTATTTTTAAAGAACTATTTATGATGTAACATAATAATTTAAGCATTTAGGCCTTGAAAATCAATCCCTTTAGAGCCCTTGAGAGAAATGTTAGATACATGCAGAAATGCAGAGGTTAGCAGAAGCAGCCTGTACATATCCAAGAGCAACATTTGGCCCCCTTAAGCCAAATGAAAAAAACTTTCATGCTTACATGCACACTCACAAACCCACCCTGGTGTGAAACTAGGTATCATTTTCTGATTAAATGCTTACTCAGTCTGACTCTACCACAGAGTGACTGTAATAGTAATAGAGCTCCAATGTGGCATAGATTAAACCTTTAGGACTTTGTGCTGGTGCATTTCTGGGTAATTATATAATCAATAAGAATAAAAAAGAGTAAGAAAAAAAAGAGAATAACACTTACCTCTTACTGAGCAACTTTTATCTTTGGATTTCAGGTGGTGCCAGCATGTAAGGTTTAAATCTGAAGTCAGAACGATTTAATCTAGTGGAGAAATGCAGTTATCTCATGGAAACGCACTTTCTGCAGTGCTCTGTTTCTTTCATGGAATTGAAATTATGGATGTATTTACTCTGTGCTTGCTACAGTAAGTGAAGGTGATTCTCAGCAGGGCAAGCATGAGTGCAGAGAGAATGTAAAGATTATGGCAAAAGTCACGTTTACAGACACAGGGCTTATTGTCCAGCATGCAGAATGGGCCAATCCTGGCCTCTGCAGAGGGGGCAAAGGGACAATAAAGAAGTGGGGAGCCTCCTATCTCCCCCCAAGCCTAGCACTTGCAAAAGAGGCTCTTGGCATCCTACTGGTGGTGCTTCCCAAGCCTGGTGACCGCAGGGGAGTGAGAGAGGACAGAGCTCTTCTCCATTGTCTCTCTTGTCCTCAGCTGGGCTATGAGCCATCTACTGAAAACTTAAAGGGTGGTGTAACATTGCTCCCCAATGTCCTGGGGAACTCTTCCTCCCTTAGTGCCTCCCAGTTTGCCTGCCAGAACAGTCTCCTGGAGGCAAGGCTGGTCTCAGTACAGTCACTGGTGTTTTCCAGCTGAAAAGGCATCAAGAGGTGGACACTTTATTGTCTGGTACCTTTTCTAAGCTGGTGGCCTGCTGGCGTGTTTGTGAAATTGAGAATTTTTGTTTGTATGTTTTTCTGCTGAAGGAAATAACTTTAGTGAACTAATTAAAAGCAAAATTTGGCAGTTTTAATAAATTTGGAAATACAGATTTTGTAAACAAAGCTTGTAAATTGTCTAAGTACTACACATTAAAATGACAAATTTCTTATTTTCAATTCAAAATAACTTACTGTGTCTAGTTTTATCATTGTTCTAAAACAAAAAAATCTATCAAAAATATAAAATGAGATTTTTTTTTAATTAAGATGAAGTATAACAAAACTTTCAATTGGATTTGATTCATTTTTATTTGCAAACAATTATTCACATACCTTTTTAGATATTTTTTTTCTGTAATTTTGTAATACTTCAGATAATGTCATAGCTGGGAGCTTATTTTGGCCGACTCTATTAAACAACATATTAAAGAGTCTTCCAAGCCCTTTCCTCTAGGTGTGGACTCTTCCCAACCCCAAATCCACCTCAAGATGAAACCCAAGAAGATATCCACCTCATCTCCTGGTGTTTTATTTTCTCCCAGAAAAAAGTGAGGCCAGTGGTGTGGATGTCCATCTGCCACTCTGACCTGGCTCTGGTCTCAGTTCAAAAAAGACTTTGACATGTTTCAGGCTTCCACACTGAAGCCCCTCGGAGAACATTGGCACCTATGTGAGCTAAAACTTGGGCTGAAGACATTAACTGCACATGCAAAATGGTGACTGAAAAATTATGGTAAGATGTGATGAATGTGATAATATGATACAATTATGATGAAGTGATGCTAAAAAGCAGTTATAAATGCTGTCCTTCAAGGGTGAAATGAACAGTTCAGTCACAATTCATCAGCTGTTCCTAGGAGATGTCTTAAACTGGATGTTTTGACAAAATATCAGTAATTTGGTTATTCTCAGTGACTAGCAGAGACACTGACAGAAGACATTTTTTGGCCATCTGGTTTGTCCATTGGAAAAAAAAAATAGGACATAATTTTGTCTCTATTACTTTGATAGACCACTAATTTGGTTTTGATATAATTAATATTGGCTCAGCACCAGTGAAGCTTTATTAAATTCAGGGGAAAAAAATTCTTCTGGCTTAAGAAGCTGAAAATCAGTTAAGAATCAGGGCTTACAGTTATCATACTGGGATTTTATATCATTGGTTACAAGGACAGAATGGAATAAAAATATTTATACATATGGATTCCAATGTGAAGTGAAATTCAAACCAGAAGAATTCCTGGGTGTCTTCCACTGCCTTTTAAATCATAATTCAGAGCATCTGAGCAAAAAGCATGTTTTTATAAAAATGGAAGCCTACTAAAAAGAATAGGGAGGAGCAAACTGTGGGCATTTTCACCACATAACTTTAATTATAAAAAGGCACTTTAAAAAGCAGGCTGTTGTCCAAATGTTCTATATTGTGGATGGGAAAGACTTCTCCAAAGAGTGATTCCAAATATTTAAGGTAAGTTTCTGCCCAGAAGCACCTCAACAGTGGCTTCTCTCTCTCTTTTGACTATGGAGAAAACCAAGGGATATTCACGTTAATATGTATCCCTCTTTCTCTCTTTGCCTTTATAGGAAACTGAGGTAGAATAGCCTTTAAAATGTTAGATGTCAAGAATCTGCTGCTATAAGAACTCCCCAAGACTTCCACGAGTCTCTCAAGTAATGACTTGCCAATTGCCAGCTTTTATTTGGTGCTCTGCAGGCAGAAATCCTACTAGCCTTCCCATGGGAAAAACTTGTGGGAATAGAAATCCTGGTTTGTTGGGTTTTGGGGTTGGGTTTTTTTGTTTGTTTGTTTGTTGGGTTGTTGTTTTTTTTTTTCCATGTGTGTTTTTTTTTGTGGGGGTTTTTGGTTTTGGATTTTTTTGGCACGGCTCTGAACCCAAAGAATTTTGTATCAAGGTCAGATTCTTAGATTTCTAACTTAAACTGGCAGCTGAAGTTTTGTTTATACAGGAAAATGCATGACTATTAAAACTTGAGATAAATGTGTCTTTCCCTTCATTCTGTTACTGCTGTCTCATTTTCCTTTGGCAATATTAAACTAATTTAAAAAAAAAAATGATATGAAAAATGAATGAAAATTATAATTAGTTAGAAAATGCTAAACCACCTCTCAGGAAGAGCAAGAAACTGTATGCAAAGATAGTCAAGGGATGAGCATCCAAAGTAATTGTCCAGGTTCCCAACCTGCAAGTCCCATCAGACTGTGTGCTACCAAGGAAAGGAGCTGTATACACTGGTAAAAGGAGAGACTGAGGCCCATATCCTGCCAAACTCCAAGTGGGGTTGTGAGTCACTGCTCATCTGGAAGATGGAACAAAACTGGTTCCAGTCTTCAGGGACAACCAAACTATTAGTTGGAGCTGAAAACTGACAGCTGACAAAGAATACATTTTTTGGTTAAGATTCAGATGTATGAATCTTATTACTATAGCTAGCTACTGTTTGCTTGCACGGGTTATATTATAATGATATAATAGTATCTGTTGGCAGTAGGTGCCTGTGTATCAATAGAACAATGATGAGAAACAGATACTGATAGCTAGCTGCTGTAAACATAAAGTCTAAATAAAAAGAAATTAAAGTGGGAATGCAATTAAATTATGTGCATTATTAAATGACATGAATGATTCTATTCTTCTAATTATGTTCAGGCTAACATAAAAGAAAGGATAACAGTAGGGATGATCGTGAATGAAGAAAACTGATTTCACACTAGACTGGGGAAAAATTTTGAGAAGGAATTACAAAAAAGGTCTTGACATATCCTTATACATTAGAATTTTCACTGAGGACAAGAGTTTTACCTGCAATACTAAAAAACCCACGGGTTCTTCACTGAGCAGCTCACCTGTTTTTGCCCTAGGTGGTTTAAACTGCTGTTATAAAATGATATCTCTGTACTCACACAAGATCTGCTGTCCCTTTACATTCTCAATAGAAATTATTTAATTAATTGCTATAAAGATGACATTTTAATTAACAAAGGAAATTCTTGAGATTGGATTTTCCAGGCAAATTTTAATCTTCTTCATGATAGGATTATGAAAAAATTGCAGATAGCATAAGAAATGAATAAAACCAACTGAAATGAGGAAGGGCAATATAAACATGATATCTGTCACCTGAATGTTTGTTTGTTTGTTTTTTTCCCTAGAGGCACAAAGCAGAGTTCATCTTAAAATGGAACAAATAGACATTTCTGGACAAATCCTTGAGGTAAAACCTCCTGTCACGTTACCTTTATCACATAAATCATGAACAACTATCAGAGCTTTTAGTGTCCTTCACAGTCAGTTTCCATTCTGCTTTCCATCCTCAGCAGTAAGATGAAGACTTTCATCTCCAGTTGAATGGTAAGGCCCTACCCACCACTGAGTCTTTTTGGAAACATGCATTTGTGTGTTTTCCTTCACGCACACTGTGGTGAGGAAGAGATTCTCATCCCTTGCTTTTCAGTATCTCAATGGAGTGCTTTTCTGCTAGAGTCCAGGTTTTCTCCTGCTGTGTCCTTTGTATATTCTTTGGGGCAGGGAGCATCTTTTCCTGGATGTAGGCAAAGTGCACAGTGCATCAGGAGCCCGTGTCTGAAAATGTACCTTGCTGCTTCAGATTTTGGTTTCATGATCTTTTTGACAGAGCAAATTTGAGAGGCTTACACTGCTTGAAGCATCACAGCTATATTGTTCTGGTATTGAAAGTTTTTTGCTTATGGCCACTTCAGCTGTACGGGTATGGTTTTGGATAACAAGGTAGACATACTTCAAGACAAACTATTATGCACAATAATAATAACTGAATGCATCAACAGTGAAAACCTCGTTTCTTTAGAAGGCCTCAGTAGCTTTAACTGATGATATTTTGTCTCAGGGATGATCATGTGAAAAAAGAAAAGAAAAAATATCTAAATATCAAAAACAAAGAAAGGATCTGCAAACATCAGGAGGAAGTAAAGATCTATTTTCATTATTTTTATATTTCTAGCAGTTTCCGATTTCTAAAATAATTACACTGACATTTTTTATGTAGCTACAACATGTTGATTTCCAATGAGTTAAAAGCCCCTGAGCTTAAGGTTACTGACTTTAAGGCAATGACGCCTGTTCATGAAATGGAGATATGAATTAGCTGCAGACAGATATTGATGAGTACATAAGTATATGTCCGTAGAAAACCCAGAGATTATTTTCTCAGTGCATTCTTCTTAGATAGTATAAATCTATTGTCATCCTTTAATGTTGTACTCACTTAAGTACATGCACACTGGTGACTTTTGCATTATCATGAGATATTCTCTGGCTATCTTGGGAGCTGGAAGTACTGCTGAGTGAACCCTTTCAAATTCCTCACAGCTAACTCAAGCTGTTTGAGAATGAAAACAAGTGTGCTTTCTGTATTGCAAAAAATACTGTCACGTTGTCCTACATTCAACCTAACTTTGGCATTTCCTGACTTTCAGAGCCAAAATCCATTGGTATAATTCAACTGGTTTCAGAGGCATCGTGTCAGCAGAAAATACGGTCCTCAGTGCTTCACACTGCAACTTATACCTTGTTTTAAAATACTCTGTTACATTTAAATTTTTAGACATTTTAAAGGCAAGAAAGAGAGGAAAGCAGATCAACACTACATGGCTGAAAGAGTTTGTGACTGCTACTCACAACTTGGATTCTCCAAAGTTTTCAGAGGAATTTACTGGTTCACTGGTTTACTGTCTTCCATATACTAGGCCAGCTTTGCCACATCGTGACTTTTAATTGCTCATTTAATTGGGTTTACCTCCCATGCCACAACATACCCTCAAAACTCTTTATCCATCAGTATACTCTCAAAAAATTTTGTCCCTTGTTTTTCACTTTCTTAAGAGTTTATCTTTCTAGATTAAAAAAACCCTAATAAATAAATTCAGTGCAGCACAACCTTTATTTAGCCAGCTCCAGATGTTCAGACAGGAAGGGCTGGGAGCTGTTCCACTGCACTTGCAGAATCGCAGAATCATGGAATGGTAGGGGTTGGAAGGGACCTCTGGAGATCATCTAGAGCAACCCCACTGCCAAAGCAGGCACATTTACAGCAGGTTGCACAGGATCATGTCCAGGTGGATTTTGAACATCTCCAGAAAAGGAGACTCCACAACCTCTCAGGGCAGCCTGTTCTAGTGCTCCGTCAACCTTATAGTTTTTCCTCATCTTCAGATGGAACTTCCAGTGTTCCTGTTTGTGACCATTACCCCTTGTTCTGTCACTGAGCACCACTGAAAAGAGTCTAGCCCCATGCTTTTGACACCCATACTTTACATATTTATAAGCATCAATAAGATTCCCTCTCAATCTTATCTTCTCCAGGCTAAACAGACCCAGGTCTCTCAGCCTTTCCTCATGAAATGGTCCAGTCCCCTAAACATCTTTGTTGCCCTCCACTGGACTCTTTCCAGTACTTCCTGGTCTTTCTTAAACTAGGGAGCCCCGACTGGACACTTCCCTTTTCCTTCTTCTGCCTTGAAACTAAGGTCTGAGAAAGCCCATATTACCAGAAATGTACTAATTATTAACCAATTCTGATTTTTTTTTTTTTTTTAGTTGCATTGAATTGTATCTACATCTCCTTCTGTGGGGTCAGAAATGAATGATGATACATAAATCTTAACTTTTATTTCCATTTTTTTTTTTAATGGGGGCAGCATTGGTATTTTAGAGGGTTCATGTCATCATGAAGAAAAAAATAATCCAAGTTATGATCTCAACTTTAACCTAGTTTGTGGTTTTCTTTCTCTCTTTTTTTTTTTTTTTTTTTCTCCCCCTCCTCCAGTAAAACCTGATTTGGAGAAGTCCTAAAAGAAAGTATTAGAATTCTTACTGCTTTTTGAAGCAACAGGTTTTTTAAGTTGAAGTATTCTATGAGATCAGAAGATTTATCCAAGACTTTTGATTAAAATGGCATTCATCACTTAGGGCACCATAGCATATGCTGAGGTGAAGAGCAGGTAAGCTGATTGCAGTAACTACACAGTCCACAAAATAAAAATTGGACAATTTGCTGTAATGTAGAAAGATGAATGTGATGCACAAAATTATATATTTTATTTGAAGGCCAGATTGCATGTCTCTAATCAGGATTTTAAATCTGAATGAGAAGAAATTGTACCATAATTATTTTCCCATAAGAGAACAAAGAGGCTGTAAAAGCACCTAATATACCTCTTTGAGGATTTTGAAACACTCCAAGTAAAGAACTGCGGAGTAGCAAGGGAAAGCTACTGCTACCATTTACCTCAGTCTTGTTAAAATAAAAAAGTGTTTTACAATTCACTGAATACCCTTTTCTTGCAAAAAATAAAAGAAGCCAAATGTTTCCATATGCAAATGTTTTGGGTCCAATTTATCATCAGTACATCAATTTGGGCTTCAATGAAGTTGCACCATAGCTGAATGTGGTCCTTGTGCTTTCCAGTTTCTACACACATCCTCTTATTGACCTGAATTTTAAGCTTTTAATTAAAACAATTTTTACTTCTCTTAAGAGCTTTTAGTTGGAGCTTTGTGGGCCTCTGTACTTCTCAAACATGAAAGGCATAATACTGAACACTGTATGCCACTTGATGCAAGGCTGAGGTCTACCAGCTTCATTGATCTTTCTGTGTGTGGTCTTTCTTGAGCCACTCTTTTAGCTTTATGTGTCAGTGAGAGGTGAGCCTTTACAAACCAATGCACTGAGGCCTAGGTGGCTTTAACAAGGCATGTATAAAAAAAGAGAGAAATGTCTGCTATGTGGAGCTTTCTGCTTTTTCTGCCTAGGACTGGCGATACTCTGAACTGACTCACAGAGAAGGGAAATGTTTTGTTTTTTTTTCTTCTAGCTCTGACTGTCATTGTGATATTGGGCAACTCACTTTACTTCTCTGTTTTCCTTTCTCTTCTTACTTTTTTTCTGACTTTCCCTAATTGTTTAGAACATGATTTCCTATCCTTATTATTTTTTCTCTTGCCATATCAAAACATTTGTGCATTGAACTGGTGGAAGATCAAGAGCACATAAAGACATCACTGTCTGACTCAGAGTCCAGCAACAATTCATTAAGAGAGGCAAGATCTTCAAGCAGTACTTGACCATTTTATGCATTGAGTTAGCCTTCAGCACACTGAGGCCTGAGTTCAGTTGGGACAGTTACAGCTATTCTGGTAAAATGTAATCATAAATAATAAATAACACCTAAATAAGCAACATGTAAATGAGATCACACAGGAAGGTGTCCAGGTGGGTCTTGAATGTCTCCAGAGAAGGAGACTCCACAACCTCCTTGGACAGCCTGTTCCAGTGCTCTGTCACCCTCACTGCAAAGAAGTTTCTTCTCAAATTTAAGCGGAACCTCCTGTGCTCCAGCTTACACCCATTACCCCTTGTCCTATCATTGGACACCACTGAGAAGAACCTGGCTCCATCCTCCTGACATTCTCCCTTTACATATTTATAAGCATCAATAGGGTCACCCCTCAGCCTCCTCTTCTCCAAGCTAAAGAGGCCCAGCTCCCTCAGCCTTTCCTCATGAGGGAGGTGCTCCACTCCCTTAATCATTTTGGTGGCTCTGTGCTGGACTCTCTCAAGCAGTTCCCTGTCCTTTCTATTTGCACGGGGAGATCCCTGAGGAACTTAATGCTTGCATTGATGATATGCAGTTTTCCTGTTCAAAGGAGAAAATTTATATATCTGCAGTCCAGATTAAGAATTTGTCGATGTATTTATTTCTTCAAGAAAACAGAAAGACTTTAAAAGTTAATTTTGAGAGGAGACGTTACTTTCTGACCACTTTCACAGAGTAAGTCCTATTTAATCATCCTACAAACATTTGAGAGGAAAAATTATCTTTAAGGTTATTGTGACATTTTCCACATCACTTTATAAATAGATGGTAGCGTTAGTTAAAAACCAGTATCTCTGACTTTAAGTAAATCAGTTCTAACGAACTTCATCATCCACTGAGCTGCTTGAGCGGAGGATGTGCCTGCAGAAGCCTTGCAGAAATGATATTATCAGCAATAAGAGAAAACCATTTAGAAAAAAAAAAATTGCACGGGGAAAATAGGGAGACAAAAGCTAGAAAGAAAATAGATGCATTATTTCTTTCTAGTTCTCACTTCCTTCTGAGACTTATTTTTCTAATGAGAGATAAAAACGTTTATAGGGATATTTTTGACACACACACATACTTTCCCAATAAGTTATACTTTGATGAACTGCAGACATACAGAGCCTTGTTCATACTTCTTTGTTGTTTTTATAGTTCTTTGCAAGAAGTTAGTTTTCAGAAAGACATGGTTTTATGTACAGGAAAAGAGCTGGAAATGTACATCCAAAGTAATATCCATATTGTCAGTGGTACGACTGCAGATCATGGAGATGGACTTAAGTTGTATGTAGATTTGAGTGCCTGAGTTGCTCCATTGGTGCAGTGACTCCACTGCTAGGCTCAGGAGGGACGTCTCCACCAGGCACATACTAAGGCTGTCCCGGTACACATGCCAAATATTTTAAGCTGGCACAAGTTAATCTCCACAAGTTGTGCTGTGCCCTCAACTTCAGAAAATTTTCATCTTAGTAACATAATGAATAATATATTAGAAGGAAAGGAAAAAGGAATGTAGAGTTTGATTCCCTTTCAAATGCTTGTCACAAACCACTGCAAAATTTTCAGCTGAAAATTCATAAAAAAATAAGAAAATATCAATTGGATAGTTAGTCAACCAGACTCCCCATCAACTGTCTTTGTCTCTCACCAGAAGATGAGGCAATGTGGTGGGGGTACAATATCACAAAGCAGATCTCATAGAAATAAAATAGCAAAATCTAGGACAACCCCTAAATCATTTTAGTAATTTATGGAGTTGACAGTGGGAAGAACTATGAGAATTACAGAGATTTGCCTCATTGCATGTCAGTTTCCGCATCCTTCATCAGCAATAGATCTGGAGTGAAAATCAAGATCATAACATATAAAAAATATAGCTCTTTGAAGTTACAAGCTGAGTCAAATGTTTTCAGATCCAGGCATTTATATTGTTAGTGACAGATCAATATGTATATTGAGAACAAAAAGAAAAGTCAAATTAGTTCTTCATTCTTTTTCCACTGAGAATCTGAAGTTCAAATTTTGGTATGTGTAACACTGATTAACAACAGCTTATTTAGAGTGTGACACTGAGTGAATATCAAAATCGTATCACTTCCTAAAGGAGGAAACTAGAGCAAATTATAAGTACTGAAATATCAAAAAACATTGAGTGACTTATAGGACCTGATCCATCCTCCTCCAAGGTAAATGGACCCAAAGGGCCTGATGGGGAGATATTAACCAATGGCAAGGGAGATTTACCATCTTCAGTCTGCAAAGCACCCAGTGCCAAAAGAATCACAGGGAGACTAATGAAAAAGACAAAAACAAACCACATCAGAAATTGAGTGCATACACTGCCTTCTCCCCTTCCCTCCCAGCTGCACAGTTTTCACAATGCAGGCTATTAAACTGTCAAATATCACCTCTTCATCCCTCGCTATTTCTATGCTAGAATTGGTCATAAAACTCCCCAAAGGCTTTATTTTTTCAAAGTAAACAGTTTTTTTCTGGTTTTATATTCTGAACTACTTAAGCCTAAAAAGCCACAGAATGTCCATTTTAGAAGATGCCACACTTCAGGGTTTGTGCTTAAGGTTTTTGTAAAATAAACTAAAATTGAAAATAGATCTATTTCTCTATGTATCTGTATCAAACTATAACTTCCATTTTGCTCAGTTACACCATTTTGATTGCATTGTAATACTGGAGGGCCCTTACACATTTGTCTTTTGCTCAGTCTTCTGGAAATTGTCATATACTGGGGAAAAAAAATAAAAATAATTAAAAAATCAAAAATCACCAGTCCAAACAGTGAAACTTCAGGAGCAAGAGGTGTATTTTCTCCCACCAGATGCCAGGAGAGCTATATGAGGTGTCACCTCCAGCATGAGGAATCATTTGAGCTTTTAAATTGAGTATGGAGAACAGTGAGGCTGAAATAATGGAGAATCATCTTTAAAAGGCCATCTATGGAAATTGTGTCAGAAGAAAAATTTCTTTATGAATGTTTGGAGAATATGGGGTTGAGACTGAGATTAAACATGCTGAGCAGTAAAAATATCTTGGAATCACTGAAAAGACACTTAAAACTCATAAAAGGTTATCTGAACAATGCAGAAACTCAGACAAGAGTTTTAGTGCTGGTTTTGGCTGCACCCAGCAGATCTAAATATATCTTGAGCTATTTAAGTTCGCCCTGTGTATGCCTGTGTGCATACACCATACCTGTCATCAAGAAACAACAAAGAAACAGCAACAAAGGTCATAATCTCTGATAAAAAATAGATATTAAGAAAGCTGGCTACATTGCTTTTTTGTTTGGCAAAAAGTGTGCCAATATGGGGTTTGCCATACTGACAGGTCCAGATCCTTCCAGCCAGTGCCTAAACTCTGTCAGAGCACAGCAGAGCCAAAGGCACCAAAGGAGTTTCAATTTAACATGGCAACCTGGGGTAAAAATGGGTCAAGGTTTGCAATCATAACCATTGTGCAGCTTTTCCTTTAGCCCTTTATTCTACTACGAAAAAGTATAATTAAAATACGAGACAAATGCTACATTTTTGACACAAATTCTGCAACTGTCATATTACCATTTCTTTGTGTTTTGTTTTTTTTTTAAATTAGCTTTGCCTACTAAGTCTAAGGTTTTTTTTTTCTAGCTTCCATTAGATGTCAAGTCTAATATTTTTCCATCTTATTTACAAAATAATTGAGTCTTTTTGTCAGAACTACTTTTCAGGTGTATTTGAAGAGCAGTATCTCTGGGGGTTTTTTTGTTTTGTTTTGCGTTTTTTTTAAATTAATAATAAAAAATACAGTGACTTGTAAATGTTATGGTTGGGATTAAAGAAATGTTTGGTTTCCTGGGTCCTGAGGAAAACCTATGTTTAATCATGAATAAAGAATGCTTTCTGGACATTAATGGTGACTAGAGAAATGAGGTTGATAAGACAAATGTTTTATTTTAAACTAAAGAATTTTCTCCATGAGAAAGAAAAGGAACTGACAGACAATAATTCATTAAAGTTAGCATTTAAATATTAAATTAATAAATTGAAAGGATTGTAGATTTTTTTTTTTAACTTGGACTTCTGTCAAGCTAAAAGAGTACCTGTTTGGCATAGGCTGGAAGACCTTCTCAATAATTAAAGTGCAACAAAAAGCTATAGAATGAGTGACTACAAACAGAGCTTTTATAGTGTGAAAGGAGGATGAATCTATGATAAAGGCCACCTTTGGGATCTAAGATCATTACTGGTAGCAAGACTTTTAATGGGTACTTAACATATGTATGAGAACTGCAGTGGCAAAGGAAATCCAAATGATGTCCGTGAACACAACTAAGTCAGAAAAGGTTTACCTTGAAGAAAATGTCTTTCTCTCCTATGTTTCATTAGCCTTCTTTAAAATTCATTTGATAAATTGGATTTTTAAAATCTGTGTTAAAATGTGTATTCTCAGTGCACGTATTGAAAATTATGCAGATCTTTGGTTCTGATATGCTTCAGTAAAGATAAAAAAAATTCTCTTTGTCCTAGATTGAAATATACTCCTCCAGCATGTTTTTTATGTAAGCTGGAACAATATCAACCAGTCAGCAATTAAAATCTCCAAGAACATCAATGTACAAACAAGGACAAAAATCTGAGTCAAACTCAATTAGATTCTAAAGCAGAAGTTAAAGTGACATTTCTGGTAACTTGGAGCTTGCATTTCACTATTTCTGATTTAGCTATTACTGTAGCAGTTGTTCAGATTTGGTGAAAACTAGTGACTTGTACTTGACCCAATTTTTCTATGTTAACTGTGTGACTGTGTGAGATGATCAGCCAGGTGTGAACTTTTCTCTGTTACAGTTGCTCAGACTGAGATGAATCATCCCCTGCAAGCTCTTACCTCCCTCCACTGACAGCACAGAGAGATGGGGTGACCAGAGCAGATTCAGATATCTTCACTGCAGATACTGAAAGAATGACACCCCACATTGTGCTACTCAAAGGGAGTGGGCCAAAAGCATCACTAAAATCTTCCAGACATCTACAGTCAGTCAAATGAATCTAAATCTTATTCTTTTGAAGTGAAGGTGCAGTAATTGCTTACGGTGTTTGAGAACAGCAATGTGTAAAATGGAGCAATTTTGGAGCACCTTTCTGGGCTTAACATGTGTTACATGGCAGCCAGAGTTTATTGGGAACCCCATTTGATGATGTTCTGGGGCCTCAACACAAGAAGGACATGGACCTACTGGAGTGAGTCCAGGGGAGGCCATGAGGATGATCCAAGGGCTGGAGCACCTCTCCTATGAGGACAGGCTGAGAGAGTTGGGGCTGTTCAGCCTGGAGAAGAGAAGGCTCCAGAGACCTTACAGCAGCCTTCCAGTACCTGAAGGTGCCTACAGGAAGGTTGTGGGGGGACTTTCTACAAGGGCAGATAGTGATAGAACAAGGGGTAATGGTTTTAAACTAGACAAGACTAGATTTAGATTAGATATTAGGAAGAAATACTTTCCTGTGAGGGTGGTCAGACACTGGAACAGGTTGCCCAGAGAAGTTGTAGATGCTCCTTCCTGGAAGCGTTCAAGGCCAGGTTGGATGGGGCTTTGAGCAACCTGGTGTAGTGGACGGTGTCCCTGCTCATGTCAGGGAGGTTGGAACTGGATGATCTTTAAGGTCCCTTCCAACCCAAACCATTCTATGATTCCCTCCAGTATTGCACTTACATACTCCTCTAAGTAAAAATATAGTCTTCAGAACAAGTTAAAATTCTTTCTAGCTCCACTGTAGGAAATGATGAAGGAGGGGAAATGTGATGTAAAGCAGTGACTTCTATTGTCCTCCAGCACTGATCACAGAGCTGGCAAGTTCTGCAAAGGAAAATACTATTCCATCTTGGAATAAAACATTGAATCTGTTACATACAACCACTTTTCCTTAAACACAGAAGAATCTGTTAAGCTTCCCTGCACTACCCAGGAGATGAAACAACAGGAGATTCACACAGAAGAGGGGTATGCCAAACACAGAACTGATCTTTAAACTAGAGGGACCTGTGGAGGAGATTTGCTTTCTGAGAGAAGGGAGAACAAGCAAATATGATGAAAAGAATCAATCTTTCATTGTGCCAGCAATAAAAAGGGCAGAAAAGGATTAATTTTGGAATAAAATCACCTAGACCTTAACTTGAATAGAGAGAGAGATGAAGAGCAGAACAACGTGAAGTACTCACTAAAAAAAAAAAGAAAAAAAATTTAAAAATTCCTTAAAATCCAAATAGAAAAACTATTCTGTCCAGACTCAAAGGCCATGATTTAAGAATCATTGGTATTTATTTCTGCATACCACAAGACATTTATTTAATTAGAGAAACATGTTTTCATTGCATTCTGAGTCAATTAAATGGAAAAAAACATGGTTTTTATAAATTTTGAGGGTTTTGTAAAACCTCAACTCTCTCTGGATTCTCTGATCCTTAACCTTACTAATTATGTGCTTTGTTTTCATTACAAATACCATTTAAACTTCACAAACTCCCTTTACTCCTTCATTTCCAATGTCATGTAGCACATGTGTGCAAATGTCCAACCATTCGGAGTTCTTCAAAGCATCCCCTGCTCTGACTTCAATCACATTAAACTGATCACTTTCTCTTACACTCATCGATAAATGAAGCCCTGTTGGATCAGGAAGAAAACTAAAACTCAGTGGGCTGACTGTCCCTGAGGGGAAACAAGGACCCCTTCCCATTATTTTTCCTGCTCAGTGTGGGGATGGCCAAAGCTTCAGTCTGCCGCAGTACCTGTGCTGTGTCTTTTCAAGCAGAAACACAGCAGCCCTCCTGAGCCTTGCAGGAAATGAAGGAGCTAACTACATGGCCAATTTGCATACATCCATGTAGCATGCAGGCTTTCAAGCTTATAGGATAATTTATTTAAACAAATGCCTGCTATTTTCTATATCATAAATATAATATTTAATCTGCACTAGTTGCTAAAGACAAATTTTATCATGTACTTTTCTTATACAAGGTTTTAATAGGCTATCTCTGAGAGTTGTACACAGTACTTAATGCATGCTATGATGTGTGTAAAATCTGCGATCAGGGAACATGGTGTATATTTATAGCAGTGTCTGGGAGATTATATGCAATGAATATATTATACCACATACACACCAGAGGCAGAGTTAAGGATGCGCATGAATGCTGCAACGTGGCATTTCCTAACTTCCATGTGCTTAACTGTACAACCTTAACATTCCCTGAACGTTCTCTGATGGAATATCTATCAGCCCACATAATCAGCTGGCAAGTTACTCCCACAGAGAAAGATATTTCAGATTGTGCTCTTCCAAGAGACATTAATTAATGCATTTTCATTTTGAAATGCACTGCTTTCCAGCCAACACATCCTGCTGAAGATTAAAAAGCTTTAAATCTTCATGGAGTAAGGCTCCCCAAGAAGGTTAAAGAAATACTATCTGCATCCCTTTTCCTAGGGGCTTCTCTGTTTTTCCCTTGCACTAAAGCTATTATGCACAGCTTGAATTCTGGGAAGACATGATGCTGTGGAAATACAAGTGATTATACTATTCTCTCTAATTTCTACCAACTGTTATTTTCATTTTTACTCTTTCTTTCACTTTTTTTCAGCTGTTTTCATCCGCTGCAAGCATCACTTGCAGGTTATTACTTGCAGAGAAAATGCCAGCTGAAAACTGGTGATAGATTGGTGAGATGTAAATGATTGCATATTAGGGCCCCCAAATTACAAAATAGCTATTTGGGCAAGCTATTTACTCAGAATTCTTGCATGCTGGGCAATTCCCATGTATTTTAAAGGTTTTGTGCAAATTAGGTCTGTGAAATTACACCTATAGAACACTGTTCCATATTAAAAGCAATAGAATGTTAGGATATGAAAAAATGTAGCGTCCTTGGTAAAGCTAGCAAGTCATTTTGGGTGGCACCACAGTCCTTGTAATAAAAGCTTACAGTTGAGGAATTACAGTTGGATGTTAGTTCCTGAGTCAAATACAGCCCTGGAATAATCAAAACCAGACCCATTAGTTTCTAACACTTAGCTCACAAAGTAGACCAAAAAGGCTGGCATGTACATTCATATAGTTATATTTTATATTATGAATGGATCGCTTTTTATAGAATTATTTATGAGTATGTAGTTCTTTGAAACAGAAAAATCAGTTGCCAGTGCAGTTTATATTTTAGCTAAGCAATAAAAATCATAAAAGAACATTGTCTTGCCTTTTAATTGTTCTTTACCTAATAAAGGGAATGCATTGCTGAAACCCTCTGTTTTCAGAAAAATGGCACTGGGGAGGATATAGTAGGTGAAATGATGAACTAGCTTTATTTTTATGCTCAATATTTATAGGTAAAAATGGCTTCAGCAAAAGACGTTCGGATGAGAAATTTTAATGTACACAAGTTTGTGGGACAAATTGGGACATAGGGAGTTACACAACAGATTAATTTGTCCACCTGTGTTCACAAAGCTTCCAAACCCTAACAAACACAAGTAGGTAATAAAACAAAGATTAACTATTGCAAGTTGTGATGGCCTTAAGAGCAGCTCTCTGGACTTGATGTAGCAGGCAACATTGCTGTCTGTATTAAGTCTCTATGCTGCTTTGGCTGTGCAAATGTATTCATGATGCCCAGCTGGGCAGAGACAAATGTCATGGAATGGTGACATGTGCCTCAGCTGAGGTCACAACAGACAAACATCATCTGCTGTCACAGATGACATCATGTCAGGCTTCCAGCACAAGGTCATCAGAGTTTACCATTAGTGGCCTGGCTGTGGTCAAAATATCTTCTCAAATTTGGACAATGATCAGTTAAGCTATTTAACAGCGCCTGTGAGACTGTTGAATGAAATGGGGCTGGCAGAGACCATTAGCAGGGAGGCTGGAACTGGGCATTTAAGGCTCCTGCTTTTTTTTGTAAGAAAACCTGCCATAATGTCTGGTATTATTTATCTTGAAGGACATTTTATTTCTCTTGCTTAAGGTGTTGGGTGTTATTGATGGGGAGTACAGGTTGATAGGACACCTCTCGTAATTGCCGAGAGACATCCCTCAGGGAAACAATGTTTTGAACATGTTTGCATTTTCCTCTGAAGATGAATGCGTGTGATTGTTTTAAAAGGATTAAATTGGTACCCTTTGATGTATCTTTACCAGGTTTTATGAATGCTTTGACCAAACAGTATGGGTGATAAATTCATTATGGGTGATAAGCTCATTATAGTGATAAACTTGGTATGAGTGGTAAACTCATTACAGAAGAGGCCAAGTATGGTGAGGCTGACACAAGGCTTTCTATCACTGTCAGCAAAATTGCAAGCTATAAGACTTCCGCTCACTTAAATGATGATCTTGGCACACTACTCTCTTCCATCTCCCCCTTTCAATGGTTGATCTTAGACACTTGCATAGTTTCAAGTATTACCTTCAGTCCCACAACTCACAAACCCCTGCCTATTCTTGTTAACCAGTCCAGGTTCTCAGGTGGTTTCTGACATTTCCTCATTATCACCTAAATTGCAGAGGCAGACCAGGAATTCCTGTCTTCCTACCCCAACCCTGCTCTTCCTGCAGATATCTCCACTAGCCCTCCTCAGGTGCAGACTCTGGGTGAGAGCTTTCCTTCCTCTAACCTTGCTTATGAAAGTACTGCTTGGTCCCACCACTGTGTCTATCCCATTCAATCCAACATCTTATTTCTCCTAGAGTCTATATTAACCTTTGCCCAGGAAACAACCACACACTTTCTTGAGATCCTTTACTCAGGACGCCTTTTGCCTCTAGCCAGGTAAGAACTTGCCACCTGTAATGACCCAACTGAATGCTATAATGTATTTCTTCCAACACAGCTTTTGTTATATTTTTGCTGTCGAGGCTTCAAAAATTTCTCTTCTCCTAGTGACGAAGAAATTTCCCTCCATCTCTTCAGCACCTGTAGGATGACATAAGAAGGACACATACTGAAAGGAAGGTGATGCGAAGAAGTAAAAGTCATGACATAAATCTGCATCTAGAAAATCTATTATTTAAAACAACTCATTTGAAAACAAGACTTTTCTAGATGGGACACCTACTACAGACTGCACAGTTAAGTGGCCTCCTTGACTAATGAGTTAAGCATTTATATTTGATGTCCTCAGCTGAATCCAGGTGTCATGTTCACTTCTATTGTCAACATCTTTGCTTGTTTGAGGCCTAGATGTTTCTCTGGTCACTTTCTCTTTCTCTAGGACTTCAGATCAGATATTTACTACAATGTACAGGTAGTTGAATCTTGAAGAAGATTCAATACTGTCAGCTGAGATCCAAGCCTTTTTAGCAGCTGCAGACTGCTTTGTTTCTCTAACAGAGATAGCAGAAGATATTTAGACAAGTAAATAAACATGTGGAAACTCTCTACCACTTGGTGACATGACAGAGTATATTTGAACAGAATTAAGAAGGTGAGATCTTGATGGTTTTATTTTGCTGCCAAGGTGAGTTTTCCGAGGAATAGTTCAGTGATAGCTGAATGGCTCTGTGCCACAGAAAAATGTTCTCCTGGTTCTGTTCATTGAACTGTTTTCTACTAAATCAGAGAATCAAATTGACTCAGTAAAAAGTCTTGCAGATAGCAGAAGTGGCACAAAGGAGGAGTGAGAGCCCACCTTTCCAGCATAAGAGCAAGACAAAGAGGGCTGCACACATGGAGTGATGGTAAGCAGGCAGCCCCTTTCAACAGCTCTCTGTACTGTTGAATCAGGCACCAAGGTGCAGTGTCGTAATGTGGAAATTTAAATAGAGAAATGTAAAGAGAAAACAATTATGCAATATACTGTAAAAAGTCTGGAAGACTATTTCTGCTGTAGATGGCCTCAGCCCAAAGCCCTGAGTATGCAAATCCACATATATGGGAATGCAGCATTCATATATTTTTATATGCACCACTACAAGCTCAGAGTCGAATTCTTACTTTTGAAAAATTAGAATTTCAAAAGGGAAAAGAAAATAGCACTTGCAATAGAATGACCAGCTGGTGACTGTTTCATAACAAGCCCCTTTTTTCCCCTTCCTTAAATATAATTTACTGGAACTTTACTTAGAGATGCAACAAATTAGCAGCTATTCATTTTATAATGAAGAAGGCCTCATGTAAATCTAAACTGTGAATAGGCAATCAGAATTTATTTGGACATAAAGGGTTATTTGTGAGGCTAATATTTCAATATTGAACTGCATACTGCTATCAGTGCCATCATAGACCATTTTATGCAGTTATTTTAAGTTATGTCATTACATTGCCTCCATCTGATTCTACACAGTACCTGTAGCTATTACTAACTCCTGCATGAAAGACCACCAGAAAAAGACAAAATGCTTCTTCTGTGGATAATCTCTACATTTAACTCATGTCCCTTCAGGTCTCAATAAGCATTAAAATGGAAGCTTTTATTCTCCAGAAACAAAGTCAGTTCTGGGGATTCAACAATATGATTACATGCAGGCTTTACATAAATTCAAACAGCAACAATTAAGAACACCAAATAATCCCTCATTGATTGGTTTAAAATAACTAAAAAATATACATGGCTATATCAGTTCAAAATCCATATGCCTTCTAACACCCTAATAATTTTGTGCTTCAATTCCATCAGCTAATTTTTAGGTGGACCACCAACAGCTCATTGCAGTGGTGTTTTTCTAGTATGCCCAGCAAATGTTTCCCATCTGGCAGAGTACTGGTGATGTTAGTTGGTAAAACAAAGGGCTGAAGGTGATAAAGGGCTACTTCAGTGAGTCCAGAGGAAGGCCCCGAGGATGATCAGAGGGCTGGAGCACCTCAAAGTTGGGGCTGTTCAGCCTGGAGAAGAGAAGGCTCCAGGGAGACCTTACAGCAGCCTTCAGGTACCTGAAGGGGCTACAGGAAGGCTGGGGAGGGACTTTTGACAAGGACAGGGAGTGATAGAAGAAGGGGCAATGGCTTTAAACTGGAAGAGGGTAGATGGAGATTAGGCATTAGGAAAAAATTCTTTACTTTGAGGGTGATGAGACACTGGAAGAGGTTTCCCAGAGAAGTTATGGATGCCCCCTCCCTGGAAGTGTTCAAGGGCAGGTTGCATGAGGCTTTGAGCAACCTGGTCTGGTGGAAGGTGTCCCTACTCATGGCAGGAGAGTTGGAATTAGATGACTACTACCATGGACTTCCAGAGGGCAAACTTTGGCCTGTTCAGGATACTGGTTGAGAGAGTCCCTTGGGGAGACAGTCCTGTAGGGCAAAGGTGTCCAGGAAGCCTGAACATTCTTCAAGAAGGAAGTCTTAAAGGCTCAGGAGCAGACTGTCCCCATATGCCGCAAGACAAACCAACAGGGAAGACGACCAGCCTGGCTGAACAGAGAGCTCTTGCTGGGACTCAGGAAAAAAAGGAGAGTTCACCATCTCTGGAAGGAGGAGCATGCAACTCAAGAAGAGTACAGGGATCTTGTGAGGTTATGCAGAAAGAAAAATAGTATCCTGGTTTTTAGCTGAAACAGAGCTGGGTTTCTTCTTCAGTAGTTAGAATAGTGCTGTGTTTTGCTTTTCAGCCTGGGATTTGTTATGAGAGAGACACTGATAACACACCAGTGTTTGCATTTTTGTCACTGGAAGTGAAGGACATTGTGTTCTGTTAGTCTACAAGTGCAAGATCTAAGCAGGTGAGAAATATTTAAATTATTAAGCTAGACTGGCATTTGGATATGCCAATGGGATATTCCATATCATATAACGTCATGTCCAGTATATTAGTGAGGGTCTCTTCCTCTTTAAGCTCTCTCTGGCTTTTGCTCGGGCTCTCGTTCTTCCAGGATTGCAGTTTCGGGTCAGGATTGTTGCTCCTCCGGGATCGTTATCTGGGAACAGGTCAGGCTTGGTCAGTGGATGGTGAGCAGTTGCACTGGCTATCACTCATTTGTATATTTTGTTACTGTTATTATTGTTCCTGTTATTATCATTATCACTACTATTTTAATATTAGTATTATTTTAAGTTTTCTTTTATTTCTATTATTAAACTGTTGTTATCTCAGCCTACAAGTCTGCTTATCCTTGCCCCCAATCCTCTCCCCTATCCCCTGGGGGTGGGGGACAAGTGGGTGAACAGCTGTGTTGGCTGCTAGCCAAGGGCTAGCCCTGTGAAACTATCACAATTAGAAAGGCAAAAGCCCAGCTAGAACTCAATCTGGCCACTGTTGTTAGAGATAACAAAAAGTGTTTTTGCAAATACATCAACAAGAAGAGAGGCAAGGAGAATCTCCATCCTTCATTGGATTCAGAGGGCAACAGTGCCACCAAGGATGAGGAAAAGACTGAGGTACTTAATGTCTTCTTTGCCTTAGTCTTTAATAGCCAGACCAGTTGTCCTCAGGGTATTCAGCCCCCTGAGCTGGAAGACGGGGATGGAGAACAGAATAAACCCCCCATAATTCAGGAGGAAGCTGTTTATGACCCGCTACACCACCTGGACATTCACAAGTCTGTGGGGCCAAACGAGATCCATCCAAGAGAACTGAGAGAGCTGGTGGAGGAACTTGCCAAGCCACTCTCCATCATTTATCAACAGTCCTGGCTAACAGGGGAGGTCCCAGAAGACTGGAGGCTTGCCAATGTGATGTCCATCTACAAGAAGGGCTGGAAGGAGGACCCAGGGAACTACAGACCTGTCAGCCTGACCTTGGTACCAGGGAAGATCATGGAGCGGTTCATCTTGAATGTGCTCACATGGCACATACAGAACAACCAGGGAATCAGGCTCAGCCAGTATGGGTTCATGAAAGGCAGGTCCTGCTTGACCAACCTGATCTCCTTCTATGATCAGGTGATCTGCCTAGATGGATGAGGATAAGGCTGTGGATGTCGTCTACCTGGACTTTAGCAAGGCCTTTGACGCTGTCTCCCACAGCATTCTCCTAGAGAAGCTGGTGAATCAAGGCTTAGACAGGTGGACTCTTCACTGAATAAAGAACTGGCTGCATGGCTGAGCCCAGAGGGTTGTGGTGAACGGAGCTAAAGCCACTTGGCAACTAGTCACAAGTGGTGTTCTCCAGGGCTCAGTTTTGGGGCCTAAACAAAGAGAGAGCTTCCTTGCCAGGAGGAAGGAGAAGGAAAGGGAGGACAGAGAACCTCAGGCACCCAGTTCAACCGTATGGAGTGGAAGACGGCAAAGAAGGTCCCTGCAGCCCATGGAGGTTCAATGGCATAGCAGATACCCATGTGTAGGGCATGGAGGACTCCACACTGGAGCAGAAAAGCCGAGCCCAAGGGCAGGTGTGACTGAGCTGAAACCCCAAGGGACGCTCAACACCAGAGCTGGGGTGGACCTCCAGAGCTGGGGGGTGAGGAGGTGCACTGGACCAGAGGTCCATCTGCAGCCTGTGGATGTCCCCATGCTGGAGCTGGGAGCTGAGCCTGAAGAGGTCTGTGACTCCATGGGAAGCTGGCTTTGGAACACTTTGTTCCTAGACTTTTATGCTGGGAAGAGCAGCAGAGGTGAACTGACTGTCCCCCATTCCCTGTCCCCTCTGCCACTGAAGGGGAGAAGGTAGAGAAAATAGGAGCAAAGTGATTTGAGCCCAGGAAGAAGGGACGGGTGGCAGAAGGTGTTGTAAGATATGGCTGTTATGTCTCACTGTGCTACTCAGATGAATGGTAATGAATTAAATTGATTTTTCTTCCACAAGTTGAGTCTGTTTTGCCCGTGACCATAACTGGTGAGTGATCCCTCCCTGTCCTCATTCTAACCTGTGCCCCCTTTGTTGTGATTCCCTTCCCATCTCACTGGGTAGAGGGAGTGAGTGCAGAACTTCACTGGTCCTACTGTGGGTCAAACCACCACAATTAAGTGCTTATGCGTATGTATAAACATATATATGAATATGTATACAATTTGTATTGTAAATATGCCTATAACCAATGTAGGCATCTAGAAATTAGATATCAAAGTGTGAAATGGTCACATAAAGCTCACTTCAGTCATTGTAGAAAAGGTTAGGAAACAGGTGTCCAACTAAATCTGGCAAATCTCTGTAAGCTTCTCTCTCTGGTGCGTATAAATAAAGCCTTTGGGTCATGGGGGCAGGAAGAAGTTCTTTTCCCATTCAGGGATTCTGCGCAACAGGATCCAATGCACTTTAGTACAAGAGAGCCAGTCGTGGTGCTCTGCAGCGTTAGTCTGCCTGGGAAAAACATGGCTGGGACAGCACAGAGCTCCCATGGGTGATGGATTTTTCTCCAACCTGTATTTTTATCAGTCTGAATAGCTCTGCATTTGCCTCTTTCTGTTTTTATCCCAGCTGTAACTGTAGCATGTGGTTCACTATACTGGTCTTTCATGGCAAAATTATTATTATAACTGTGCTGGAGTCACGAGGAAGAACCTACATATTAGGTCATGCATTTTCTTAGCAAGTTATGCATGTTACGTGGGTATGTAACACATCCTCATGAGCAGCAGTCTTCCTTCTTACTTGTTTTAATTACTAAATAAATTAACTGTGAATATAAAGCAGTATCTTCAAGCAATCAACATACCAGATCAGAGAAAATATTCAGAAAGTATGAAGGAAGTGAAAATAAGTTGAGCATTTGCTTAAGTGTCTTACCACTTTTGCTGAGACTGTTTTTTCACAGCTATGTGTGTATATCACTCTCATTTATCACCCTGCCCTCACCCAGGGACTCAGGGTCCTCCAGAATAAGAATAAGAACCCTAAATCCCTGTCAGCCAGCTGAAGCCATGCACCATGTAACAAATTTCTTACGTCCCTAAAGGTGGCCTCAAACAATTCTAATAAATCTTTAGTGATGTGTCTTCTGTATCTCAAATACATAAAGGTCAGACGATGCTATTCTGACTGACCCTGACTTGTAGCTGTTCCCTCTATGATTGCAGCAGGACTGCTTGGGGAATAACATAAAGCAGTTGTGACCAGGAGAGGCACAGCCTGGCCCTTCAAGACCAGGCAGTCCTTCTGCTGGTGCCAGGCAATGATTGCTGCATCCCCAGCCACCCTCTGTCCACCATGCCCAGGAGAGAGGAGGCACCTCGCCTGCGGGATCCAGCACAGCCCTGCCCGAGCATGCTGCTGGCACTGCTCGTCTGCAGATTTCATGGACCTGCCTCTGTTTTAGCCAGAACTGCTTTACACCATTGCTTCCCAGCTCCCTGTCAGTAACTTCCTTGTTTGGTTTTAACATTGTAATTTTGCCAAAATATTAAGGCAGTGCTTCACCTGCTTACCGGGTGTAACAGCGCTGAGGTGAATAGGGAAAAATAAAAGAGATGCTTAGCTCAGCTGAACTCCCTCTCTGGCTGCTGTAAAATTAATTGTTATCATTATCTAGCTGCTTTCTGGAGACCATCAACTTACCTGCTACACAAACTGTAGCGGCAGTAACAGCAGCTGGACCTGACATACAGCCTTGCCCTTGGTGTATTAAATCATTCTGATGTAATGTCTCACAAACCACATGACTCACCTATTAAACCTTTTCAGGGGCAAGTGCTCTGGCAGTAGGAGAGAGCTTGTAATGAGGCCAAACTCACAGAGGATAAAAGGAACATATTATGAAAACAAGCTATTGAAGGCGTGCGTGCTAATTTGAGTGAATGCATTTGGACATGTAAGAGCTTTGCTGTTTCTGTGTAAAATGTTTCCAATTTCTTATTTCCCATTGCAAAGCTGATTGAGTCAGCAGCAGCTTGCCACTTGCATTCCAGGTGGCGTGATATGTCTCCTCATGCACTAACTCATATAGGTCATTAATATGCTAAATAAGTTGTAGCCAATTGGCTCCCATGGTGACAGCTCCAAAAGCTTCATGAATAATCAATGGAGCACCTGGAGGCATGAAATTTTCATACAAAGATTTTCTAGACTTTTACATTAAGCTCTGAGCAGGAACAGGCAAGTGATAGACATGACTGGCACTTTGAGGAGTTTCAAAAATAAGAAGTGTTATTGTAAAAGGAAATAGAAATCTTATTAAAATAAGAACAAATCTGAAACTCCATCTCCTGGAGCATTTCTAAGAAATGCTTCTAAATTGATTCCCTTGCCATCTTTTGGACAGAAGCATGTTTTAGAGCTGGTGAGGGTGAGTGGGAATATGTCAGCTACTCTACATAAACTGCAATAAACTCATCTCAGAATAATAAGGATTCACTGTCAGAATTATACAGCTCCATCTTTAGAAAATTAACAAATGGCTACTGCTTTTACCTTCTTTTGCAAGAACGTGTATGCCTATAGATTTTACTAGTGAAAATCACATGACCTGAGTGACACTGGCAAGCATTATTAGCAGGATGTCAGTTCACCCTCTTAAAAGCAGCTGCCTTTCTGACATTGTTTCCATTTCAAGTACTAATGTATTATCTCATGGGCCTTTTCAGACAACTTCATTACTCAAACAAGCAGCCCATAGGCAGGAGATGGCTTATATGTTTCACTATTTGATAAAGCAGACCGGAAAATTAGGTAAGTCTTCCATAGGGACTGTGAGGATGATAGATGTGGCCCTGCCTCATGCTTTCCCCAAATAAGCTTGTGCCTTGCATGTTGCCAGTTCTGGGAAAGAAGAAACTGGAGAGGTGCTGGCCAGTCAGTATGTGTGTAGCGACAGCTGTAAGAACAGAAATGAGGCACTCCAGTGTTTCCTCCTCCACACGGTGCTGTTGAGTGTAGGAGACTCTTGCAAAAGTCTAGTGCTGTAGGAGCTGTGGGACTCTGCCCCTCCAAAGCTTTGCCCCACTGTCCAGTTCTCACTTGTGAGCAGCAACTTCTCACATAGGTGCCTTGAGAAAAGCAAGGAAAAGTGCCAGTGCTTCATCTCTGCTTGATATAATTTTCATGCAACTTGAGAACATAGCAATGTCCCCAGTCTCCCTTGGTATTACTACAGGCAGTTTTCCAATCCCTTCCTACAGAGCCTGCAAATTAAATGTACCTCAGTCTCAGCTGTGTTTCGGGTATTTCAGATGAGATCTTTGGCAAAATATTAGTGCTCTTTGCCATCTATTCTGACATAATAGTCTAGGTCATCTGTAAAAGGGTTGGAGAGATCAGAAACACCAGGAACACCACCATGAAGACTTAATGTACCAAGAGATATGCTGGTGAGGAAGGTGTACAGATGTTGGAGCTAATCAAAACTGGCACAGTCAATGTTGGCTGAATAACATAGAAATTTCATTTTTTCCTCCCTGAGCACTTCTACAAACAGAAAAAAGCGTAAGTGTATTACCAATATGGCTCCACATAAGCAGGGTCAACCTTTACTTTGAGATTAGTGGAGTCTGTCCCCACAAGAACTTTACAAAACTTGCTAAAATCTTTCTTTGCTGTCTGTCTTAACAGTGACATGCAGTAATGGCATAACATAACAACAATAAAGGCAACCTGTGGGGTTACTAGAAGGTAACAAACATGTAACTGGAAGGTAACATGTAACTGGAAGGTAACATGTAAAAACTCATAATGAGTTTCAAAAGTTGGGGTTTTTTTCCCCAGCTAATGTTTAAATGAATGCTCTACAGAGTTCTTGTGCATTTGTGTGCCCACACAGCACCACTCTGCTGGAATTCTTCTGGCTGATCCAGGAATGCAGCAACAGACAAGGCTTGACTTCGCTTAAGAGTTTAAAAAGATACATAAGAAAAAGTACAAGGTCCTTTACAAGGTATTGGTAGTTTTGTAATGTTTTCTAAAGTAACAGAACTGCATATTATAATTTTTTAATATTACCTTGATAATTAATAACTTACACTGTTCTTGCTTTGTACAATGCTCTTCTCTTAAACATGTTACATTATATGCTCTGGCATACCAAAAAAAACCCCAAAAAACAACAAACCACATAAAAGTGCACACACACTCATACAGACATATACCAGTCTACCACACAATTTTCTTTCGAGATCAACCATCAGTTAAAAATCATTGGAGGTGTCTTGGCAATTGTCTTGTTTTGGACACAAATATCCTGAAATCCTCTAGCCCTTTCATTCACAAAGAAACAAAGCAGGGATTTTTCTTATCAATACCTTAAGGAGAAAAATAAAACATCTACTGTCAAGAGTAATGGCATTGGCTTCTGAGGTGAAATGCATCTCTTGTTGGGAGGAGAGAAATTGCCATCAAAAAGCCATAAAGGAAAGAATACTCTTTATAGACTTCAACAATAAAAAAAATACTTTTGCTTTCTTACTCTTGGATGGTGAGGTGAGAGGCGTGCTCTCCACTGAGGTGCATTAGAAAGGTGGACCTCCACAGCTCAGCTCTGCAGGCTGTGAGAGTTTGCTCAAGTCCTCTAGAGAGAGTGATTTCCAAAGCAGAGTTCTCCTGCCAAGATGTTAAACCCTACTCCTAGTTAATTAAAATTATCTGGTGAAAGGTACTAATTTGAATGGTGCCCACACTATTTTATTGCAAACTTCCTCCACACGTGTTGTGCGGTACTGTAGATGTTCTTTGTGTCTACATCCTAGGTGAAGAGAGCTTGAGGCATGTGGGGACTGGGCAGGATCACATCATGTCCCATCTGACTTCACAAAAAGTGTGATTAGTATCATTTGTCCTCAATGACTGCCTCACAAGAGCTACAAAGCATGGATGGTAAGTCACAGGGTACCTATGCCTGTGCTGGTTTTAGCAGCATTAATTTTCTCCATAGTAGCTTGTATGGTGCTATGTTTGGGATTTGTGCTGAAAACAGTGTTGATAACACAGGGATGTTTTAGTTATTACCGAGCAGCGCTCACCCAGAGTCAAGACCTTTTCTGCTCCTCACACCACTTTGCCAGCGAGTTGACTGGGGGTGCACAAGAGGTTGGGAGAGGACACAGCTGGGACAGCTGACCCCAACTGACCAAAGGGATATCCCATACCGTATGATGCTTTCTTCAGTAACAACACCTGGGGAAAGAAGGAGGAAGGGTGGGACGTTCAGAGTTAGTGTTTGTCTTCACAAGTAACCATTACAGGTGATGAAGCCCTGCTTTCCTGGGGATGACTCTAAGCACTTGTCTGCTGATGGGAAGCAGTGAATGAATGCCTTTGTTTTGCTTGTGTGCGCACAACTTTTGCTTTACCTATTAAACTGTCTTGGTCTCAACCCACAAGTTTTTGTACTTTTTTTCTTCTGCTCCTCTTCTCCCATCCCACTGTGGGGCGAGTCAGTGTGTGACTATGTGGGACTGAGCTGCTCACCCGAGTTAAACCACAACAAATCCATAGCTCAGGAACGTCATAGATAGCATTAGAATCCTCCTGATTATTCAGATGGTTCAAAACTTTTTCCTCCTGGATTACAGTCCTCATTTTTCCAGAGATCAGTATTGATGAGATAATCCTTAGAAAGATTTCTTCTTTCACATCTGCTTCCTCCAGGTTTGTCTACATAAGGTTTTCCTTTCTGCAGTTTGCTCTCAGAGACCTGTGCCCCAGATTTATTAAGCTTTGCAGCTTTGTTACCACATCCAGAACATACAATTTGGAATCTCACATTGATTGTCTGTTTAAGAAATGAAATGCCACACTGCATATAAATATCTTTCCATTTGAAAATAAAGTGCACAATTTAAAGTAGAGAAAATCAATACTTGCAATGACTGATGGAAAATTAGGGAAGTGGTGAAATTCAGGCATGACTTACTATGGCTTCTGTACATGTTAAGGCTTACAAATATGTTACATGCAACAACACAATAACATCCATAAAGTGTGCTCACTTCTGTTTAAACTTAAACTCTATCAACACTCTGTGAAAGAATCTTATATGAGATAATTGCTAACAGGGATAAAAACATGACTTTGACATTTTGAACGTGCATCTTTCTAAATTCTGTTAGATTTATTTGTAACTCTAAGCAGCTATAAAACAGATTGGTGGCATCTCTTCTGGCATTTTTTATGTGTGTAAGTTCTCTATGCTATACAAATACCGCAGCTACTTCTGGTGTTTTAATGCCTCCCTGGATCACAACTGAAAACTTGCCCTCATCAGAAAGGACAGAAATTACACCAGAATTTGTTCTCATATATTTGTAAAACCTCTGATTTAGGGTTCAGTGGAAGTCTGAAGATAACTGTGGTAGTGATTAATCTGTCAATTTGATATTTTAAAAACATATATGAATAGAACATTTTTCTTCCATACAAGAATAACAGAGAATATTAAATCAGGATCTCCTGTGCTCTGCCAGGCTTGAGTCCTGGGATCACCTTGGTTTATAGAGGGTGCAGTTACTTGTACAATGTACTTGTACATTGGAGCTGTGATTTGGCTGAGTCTGCACTGTGACTCTGAGCAGGATAAGGCCCAGCCCTTCCATCTCAGGAAGTACTCCAGCAAGTTCACCAGCCTAAATGAGCAGAGGATCAAGACAGCACAACAGTGTAGAAGTAAATATGGATCAACAGTTGTGAAGACTCAGTTACTGTTGACATCATCACTAAATCTGTGACTCATTTTCCCTGGTAGAAATCAAAAATTGCTTTATTCCTTTTAAAGGTTTGAGAGTTTTAGATAAAAAGCATAGACGAGGTTAAAAAAAAAAATCTTTATAATTTATTTGATGGAGAAATTTTTTTTTGTCCTGAGGGCAATATGCTGGATCCACTGGGTTTCACTGTCCTTATTCTTCCTCTTCAGTTGCTACTTAGACAGAAGCATTTAAGTACAAGAAGTCTTAAAAAGCTGTAACTGCTTCGTATAAATTCAATATTAACTGAATTGAAAGAGGATCTGTTAGTGAATAAAATATATCTGGCAGTCACAGGGAGCTTGCTCTGCATGGTTATCATGTATCTCATCATGAGGCTACTAAGCACTGCAGCTACCATAGAGGATTGGAAGACTTTTTCCCCTTTTATATTGAAAATAATTTTCCCAGGGTGCAAAACACGGGTTCTGGGGTCTTCATGTGGCCAAAAGCTTCACAGATTGCTGTCCACTTCCTGCAACAGAAATTTCCTGGATCCATAGATGTTTTCAGTAATTACTTAGCTGACATTGTAGGTTCACCTAAGAAAGAAAACCCCCAGGCATATTTTATGTTATGAAAGGTAAGATATTATAAAACTGTAGAAACCACGCAGTGTCTATTCTCAAGCAGCCTCAAGCCATTATAGACATCTTAGTTCACGAGATAGTATTGAGCTTTGACATGTTTCATTTTGATTAGAACCTGTCCTGGCTTGGAGCAGGTTTCTACCTTCAGCTAGTATGATCATTGCTGCAGGTTTAATGTCTGCTAAGTACTGCTTTTGTGAGGTTCACTAAGGAAATACTGTGTTTTGCATTCATTTGCACTTTGCAAAGTATTTTTATAGATATCTCACAGATCCAATCCCACGAACAACTATGAACTTTGATAGAGCTTATCACCATGAACTTGATCACTGTGGAAGTATATGGGACACTGAGGTGGGATAACTATTGCCTATTTTCAGGTGGTCACTGTCTGACGTACACATGCAATATACATGTCAACATCTGAACTATATTTTCTAGGTTCCTTTTAAATTCATGGATGTAAAATAAATATTTTGAAGGACCAAATAATTTGGCTTACTGTGGATACATGTTTGAGGATGAAGTCAGTCATTCTTTAATTCTTTTCCATTGCCTTAAAAATGGCCAAGGGTGAGTAGCTAAGTTGTAGATGTCTACCCTGTAAACAACTACATATGGAGGGATGAATCCTCACTGCAGAGTCCAGCACATCTTATTAATTCAATCCACAGAAAAGTAACTGTGAAATGTAGGTGTTTAGATTATATATGTAAGCTATTTACAAGGTGGTTTCAAAACTTCCTTTTTCTTAATTGCTTGGATAATCATAGTAATGTAACGCTTTATTGTGATCTTTCCAAACATCATTGCAAATTATTGTGAAGCAACATCTGAGCTTCTCATAGGTATAACAATTAAGTTGAACAGAAGTCTAAATTATAGAGGTACATTTACAAAAATTGACAAGAATATTTTAGAGCTTTTTCTACATCACACGTTATTCCT